>CM065134.1:26080000-27323750 GCA_033026305.1 Cirrhinus molitorella | reverse complement strand
TAACTAATTATCATACAAATTGCCATGCAGGCTCACAATGCACAATTTTTTATATGGTTCGTGACCCTCATTAACCTTTAAAAGGTCACATTGTGGTGAATTAAATGCAACAAAATGCCAGATACAGGAATTCTGAGGTAATCTTCAATTAGTATTTTCATAATATACTTACTCATCTATTTATTTAAATAGCACATTATGTTTGAAATTGATTGGCTATCTATTGCAGCGGTCAATACAGTCTGATGCCATGCATAAAAAAATAAAAAAAAAAAAAAAAATATGCAAAACATGACCAATCAGAATGAAGTATTTCAGAAAGCCATCAAATAATAATAAAGGTGAACATGTAATGTCCACTAAATTTTTCACAAACTGCTTAACTAAACAATCCCTCCATCTGCTATTGGTCAAAAAAATAGACTGTAGAGTCCTTACATTGTTTGTCATATTCAGAAATTCTCTTTATGACTTTATGAGAATTTGTCTGACCATTTCTGTTTTTCCTCCAAATTTCAGATCTAAAGAAGAACAAGTGTGACAGCCAATATATGTTTCTGGCTACATCGACATCAACAGCTCAAAATATCACTGGAATGCAATAAATCTCAGTTTAAGTGCTATAGATATGGATCATCTTCATCTTGGAGGTCAGGGTGAAGGCCTCTTGCTTGTATCTTGACAGAACATCCAATTATTTAATTGGACAGACCTGAGCACTGTAATTTCATTTGACAGTCTTGTGCCCTTTTTCAAACCCTGCCCTAAGTCAGTGTACTGCAAGCAATAGTCTGCAAAGACCTGCTGAACAGTGTCTGGAATCTGGAATCTAGAAAACACCTCCAGATGTTCTGACAATGCAGCGCCTTAATTATTTTTGCTCTGTATTGCATTTTCCATTGTGACAGTTACTCATCAACCAGTCAAAATGAACTCAATGATGTCAGCTGTCAACAAACCAAGAGCCAAGAAAAATACTGAATGGGCGAATTTAAACTGCTCAGTGCTACCACTGTTATGGCCTACATTTTGAGGGTTTGATTTATAGCTAATGACTGGAAATCAGAGTTGGATAAACTTCAGAACTGGTAAATTGGCTTCATTGCTACTAAACTGGAATTTGAATTCATTTGGACGACAAGTCATGTTGACTTGGAATCACTCTAAGCCAAATTCAGAAAAATATGGCCAATGCACCATGATAATATGAAGGAAATATTTTTACATAATTTATTTCTTTCTTTCTTTTTTTTAGAATAATTTACTGAACAGCAACTCATATGAGATACATTTACAAAAGACAGTAAATACGCCTCTTTATATCATTCCCTGATATATAAAGTACAATTTACTGTCAAAACAATTAAGAAAGCAATCAAAACAGACTTTCATTTGGCCATACAGCAATACACAGTGTTCACACATTATTTTTAGTTATCTTTATAAAAATTGTTGACATCAACTTTTTTAATTACATATAAAATATTGAGCTATAAACGTGAAGTGTAGGCACCTTTTATGTGCTTTTAAGTTGCCATCAAATACTTACTTTCCTATATTAAATTAAAAAACTGCAACATTTTTTTTATTTGTAGTACACCTTGTTGTATTAAATACATTTTGTATGTGGCATATCTCTGACTGAAACAGTATAATCCAATGTTGTGTGGATGGATAGCATGTTTATGAGCACATAATACTGAAAAAAAATGCATTTACATTAGTAACTCCTTAGATTTAAATTCAAATTATAATTATTATAATTCTGCATTCCTTTTGCAGTAATTAAATAGGAATTTCAAAATCATTCTTCAGTTATGAATGGCGCACATGCAGCCCAGCTGGAAATAGCAGTCTAGTTCAATCACATGCTGCTTGTGTTTTTGTGTGGTTAATCATGTGGTTACAGAGCGAGATGGCGTTCTCGTTTGAGCATAAAAAAGGGTTGGAAGTCTGTTTATCTAACAAACAGGACCGGTCCTAAACCACATTCACTATTAAAAACAAAACGTTACAAAGAGTACAACTACATTTCAGTGGTGTTTTCAGACATCTGTTACTGCCAGTGCCATTAATCACTTCATTCTAGATTTACATTGCAAATGCATAGTTTAAAAAGTCTGTTTGAAATGATGTAGTCGATGTTTAACCGTTCTAGTGGCACCAAATGACAAATTGCGCGATCCCCCAACAGATTGCGCCTTCCCAAAAATCGTTTTAATGCAATATAGTTTCATAAAACGCCATTTCATATCACTATAACGAATACTGTTGAAAGATGGTTAACTCTTTATCTCATTCCTAATGACAGAAAGTTGTCACATGCCATTCCTTTATGCGTAAAGTTAGCATAAATGCGGGTGCAGCAGTCAAATAGCAGGAAGGGGACGTTTGTTGACGACACGTAACCCCCATGCATGTGAATAACGACCCCATGTATAGTCATCTAAACATACTGTATGTCTGAATGAGGTTGCTGGAGCGTTTGGATTATCAAAGGCGATACGTCATTGCAAGCTGCAGCGATTGGCTGGATTCCGCTCCTTTTTCTCTAGAATTTGCAACCACGACCGGTCTTCGCCTCCGGAGCAGCGACGTCCCTACAGTAGAGGCAGGTAAACTACCGGTTTTAATGTAGATCTTCGCATGTTCATTTGATTGATGAAGCTCGTTATCTTTTTCCCCTGTTTGTGGGTTACTTTACGGTTTTCTTCAGACAGTCGTTGACGAACAGCCCAGCTGCTGGCTGATCTGAAGGAATGCCGCAGTTGAGAAACGAATGCTGAATGGAAGCAAATTAATGCTTTTTGTAATTGTAAAAGACTAGCTTGGGGAAAAGGAGCGCGGGCTTGTAGAATGTAACGCGATATTATTTGCGCACATACGCCGCAAAGTTCAGGAGCAGCAAAGGTTCAAGAATCAGATCGCTTTTGTTCTGAAAGAGATTGTGTAAATGCGTCAAAGGTGTGGATTTGAAAGTGTTTTAAAGGACGATTTCTACGTCAAACCATAACGTGACTAGAAATGTAATTGATTTTCCTCCGCACATGCTCTTTTCTAACGCTGGATTCCTCATTGGATCTATTTTAGGTGGACTTGTTTCCCTCAAGAGAAATGAATGCAATATAGCGCCGCGTTCGCAGGGCTGGACATTTCCATTCGCGTTCGTCTCCTCAATTCTTCCCTGCAATAGAGACACTGCCCGAACCGGACTAAATGAGTGCCCGGACCTTGGAGAGACTGGCGCTTTCCATTCCCCACTGTGCCTTAAACGGAACCGCTCGGACCAGCAATGGAACCTGCTTTGACCGGGTGGATCAGTTGTTCCAGGCGTTCTCGTCCACCGCCGTGCTTTTCGTGCTCATCGCGATGATCATTGGGATAATATTCGTGTCCGTCACGACCTTCCACTTTCACAAAAGCAAGATGAAAAAGCGCAAGATACAGAAAGCCCAGGAGGAGTACGAGCGCGACAACTGCAGCCCCAAAACGGTCAAAGGCAAGCCGGTGGTCCGGCAGTGCATCATGGTGAGACCCCCCACGGCAGTGCGCAAAAGTGATCCAAACGCGGAAGACCCTGGCGTGACAGAGGACGTGAGACACTCGGGACAGGCGAAGGATGATAACTTGTTGGAATCGGTCGCTGTGTCTTGATAACGCAGTGCCAGCCTTTGGAGGACGCTGTAAATAACCTCTGTATTCATATGATATTACCTACGGAATATATCGATTCTTTGTATAAGCAGAGTAGAGTTGATAAGTTTTCATCGTAGATCCAGGAGGAGGCTTTGGAAGATATCTAGGAACGGTCTTCAGTGGTTTTTGACTGAGAAATGAGGAAGACTGTAAGGAATGCTAACGGGATTTTGATCACAATTACGAGCCAATCCTAACGGAATCGAACAAAGAGAGTATCGAATAAGATCCGTTACAATACCTAAAGGCATTAATGAGCTCATTTAAGAGGGTTTTAGTGAAGCTTAATGGAATTTCTATCATAATTAGAAGTCAGTGCTAATGAGATCAAACAGAAACCTTCTAATAATCAAAACTTCATTAATCAGTTGATCCAGTATAATTTTTGAATATTAATTGATAGGCTCAAATGAGAATATTGCAAAAAAAAAAAAATTGTTTCTATCCTAATTCTAATCCTATAATGAAATCAAGCAAAGAGAGTATGGTATACGATCCTATTGGAAAAAATGAAATCTAACTGGATTTTATTTAACATTTATGCAGTTTCTATCAGAATTAGGAGCCAATGCCAATGAGATCCTAAATTCGGTGACAATTATAAAATTAATAATTAGGATTTTATTGAATACTCTCATCATTTTATTGATAGGATTGAATGAAAATTATCAATAGATAATAATCAATAGATGTCAATAGTCAATAATGAATTTCTGTTACTACAATTCAGAGCATAATGTAGATCCTAAAAAAAGAAAAGAAAAAAGCTCTAAGAAACAAATTAAGTAGGATTTTACTAAATCATAATTTGGAACCAGTCCGAACTGGATCAAACATGAATCATCTAAAAATAAAAGAACATTCTGCTGGATGAACTGAGATGCCTATTTTTCCCCTCAAGCCTCCTTTAGTTAGAATTTCAGTTAATCCAGCAGGATTTTGTTTTATTCCATTAAGATTGTCTACAAATTATGACAGACGTGCCATTAACATTCCTTTAAGATACAGGCCCAGCATCTGTACATGTGGATTGTCTCGTCCACTCTTTTTCATACTGTTGTGCCACCAAGAGGAATAATTGTAAACAGGGCCATCGCCATGGACAAATTATGGACCTGCTGCCAGTACTTCAGAGTTTATTACTTGCTGGTGAAGGAGTAGTGAAGTTCCTCAAAGTTAAAGGGACGGTTCTCTTGTATAAAGTGTGTACAGACGCTGTCCAGTGCTGAAATAAGGACAAAGGCGACGGTCTTCTTCGTGTAGAACTTCAACACAACTCACAACGATTTCCTTTGATTTGGGTTTTAGAAACTCTTAGGTGTTACTCTTTTAGGCAACATTGCTGTTTCTTTTGACAAATGTTGAGATTTTCCTTTATCTCAGTGGCTTTTTCAAGATAGAAACGCAATTCGTGCCATTCTGGCTTGGCATGAATAGGTTTAGTGTTTTAACCCCTTTATCCCAGAGACTGTTAATGTGCAACTGCAGCTGCTAGTGGTAGTATAGCCTATACTTGTTTTGTTCATGGCACTGTATAATCATAGTAAAACGTATGTAACCTGAGGCGTTTGGGTTTTGTGTTACAGCTCTGTATTAATGCTCTCGTTTTGCATTTTTGCTCTAGATTACTATAACACTAATGATCAAGTATTATATTTTTTATCATTCTAAACTAGTGTAACAATCAATAAGTAATAAGAGTACATTTTGAAAGTTATTTTCATGTATTTCCTTGACGTTGTGTTGAACCGGGAAATGGAAGTTATAGACCGAAATCACGTATTGTAACAGATCGCAGTTTGAATTTTTGTTTTATTTTGTTCAATGCATACGATTTTGAATTACTAATAAAGTATTGTGCAAACTGGTGAGTCATTATTTGAATTCAAACACACTGCTGATTGAAAAACAACACCGTACTGTTTAGGCCCTGCTGAAAAACTGATCGGGGCCGCTTTCTCAAAAGAATTGTAGCCTAAATAGATTGCACAAACATTCATACCAATCATCTTTGAATTAAAAAGCATCAAAACTTAAGTATGTGCTTATCATCATAGCTTTTTGCAGTTATTGTTGAAATAATAAATATACAGCTTTAATATTAAAATTTTTTAATATGCTGTTTACTGTCTTTTAAATCAATAGATTTATGTAAAGTATTAAAGGAATACATACAATAAAATTATCTATCTATCTATCTATCTGTTTTAACATTTGATCTATCTATCTATCTATCTATCTATCTATCTATCTGTTTTAACATTTTATCTATCTATCTATCTATCTATCTATCTATCTATCTATCTATCTATCTATCTATCTATCTGTTTTAACATTTTATCTATCTATCGTTTTAACATTTTATCTATCTATCTATCTATCTATCTATCTATCTATCTATCTATCTATCTATCTATCTATCGTTTTAACATTTTATCTATCTATCTATCTATCTATCTATCTATCTATCTATCTATCTATCTATCTATCTATCTATCGTTTTAACATTTTATCTATCTATCTATCTATCTATCTGTCTGTTTTAACATTTTATCTATCTATCTATCTATCTATCTATCTATCTATCTATCTATCTATCTATCTGTTTTAACATTTTATCTATCTATCTATCTATCTATCTATCTATCTATCTATCTATCTATCTATCTATCTATCTGTTTTAACATTTTATCTATCTATCTATCTATCTATCTATCTATCTATCTATCTATCTATCTATCTATCTATCTATCTATCTATCTATCTATCTATCTATCTATCGTTTTAACATTTTATCTATCTATCTATCTATCTATCTATCTATCTATCTATCTATCTATCTATCTATCTATCTGTTTTAACATTTGATCTATCTATCTATCTATCTATCTCTCTGTTTTAACATTTTATCTATCTATCTATCTATCTATCTATCTATCTATCTATCTATCTATCTATCTATCTATCTGTTTTAACATTTTATCTATCTATCTATCGTTTTAACATTTTATCTATCTATCTATCTATCTATCTATCTATCTATCTATCGTTTTAACATTTTATCTATCTATCTATCTATCTATCTATCTATCTATCTATCTATCTATCTATCGTTTTAACATTTTATCTATCTATCTATCTATCTATCTGTTTTAACATTTTATCTATCTATCTATCTATCTATCTATCTATCTATCTATCTATCTATCTATCTATCTATCTATCTATCTATCGTTTTAACATTTTATCTATCTATCTATCTATCTATCTATCTATCTATCTATCTATCTATCTATCTATCTATCGTTTTAACATTTTATCTATCTATCTATCTATCTGTTTTAAAATTTTATCTATCTATCTATCTATCTATCTATCTATCTATCTATCTATCTATCTGTTTTAACATTTTATCTATCTATCTATCTATCTATCTATCTATCTATCTATCTATCTATCTATCTATCTATCGTTTTAACATTTTATCTATCTATCTGTTTTAACATTTTATCTATCTATCTATCTATCTATCTATCTATCTATCTATCTATCTATCTATCTATCTATCTATCTATCATTCTGTCGTTCTGTCGTTCTAACATTCTATCTATCTATCTATCTATCTATCTATCTATCTATCTATCTATCTATCTATCTATCTATCTATCTATCTATCTATCTATCGTTCTGTCTATCTATCTATCTGTTTTAACATTTTATCTATCTATCTATCTATCTATCTATCTATCTTTCTATCATTCTATCGTTCTGTCGTTCTATCGTTCTAACATTCTATCTATCTATCTATCTATCTATCTATCTATCTATCTATCTATCTTTCTAACATTCTATCTATCTATCTATCTATCTATCTATCTATCTATCTATCTATCTGTTTTAACATTTTATCTATCTATCTATCTATCTATCTATCTATCTATCTATCTGTTTTAACATTTTATCTATCTATCTATCTATCTATCTATCTATCTATCTATCTATCTATCTATCTATCTATCTATCGTTCTATCGTTCTATCGTTCTGTCATTCTATGCTTTTCTGGTTTAAAAAGGACAGTTGTGTGAATTTCTTTGTATTTAAAAATCTTTTTAGTTCTTCTTTCTGAATTTCAAATCATTTCTGTATTCTGTTTGAAACCTCAATTCAAATTCAGCAATTGAATTGTAATGAGAAAGTCATTCTCAGTTCATTTCAGAATGGCTCACAGTGAAGCACAATGCTGCTGTTGGCGTGTTCCTGACGGAGGTGTAGGATGTGAAACACAGGAGTAAAGTGCAGCTGCCAGCTGTCTAAACCATGCTTTGGAGCCGAATCCAATCACCCATCACAAATCAAATAATTATCATCCCTCCATCTATATTAAAAGGCTAATTGCTTGACTGCTGCACTTTTTCTCCACTTTGTGTGGGACATGAACAATAGTGACAGAGGAGCACCGCTGGCTAGAAAACAACATCTCCTCTCATCTCTGCTCACTGTTTTGCTTTCTTCTCGCACTGAACGAGCAGAGCAGTCAGTTTGTGATAGCAGTGACAAAAGGAAAAAGAACAAACAGAAGATGTGGGAGATCTTTGCACCTCCCCTGCAGCCAATCAGAGAGCATTTGAGTAAATACACCTGTGTGTTCCTCACTGTGCCAAACTTGTGCCCACTACACAGCCCACTCTCCTTTCTATGTCTCAGTGTGTGTGGGCCGCCGCCGCAGCGCTCTGTACACGTAACGGCTCTCTCAGCCCACATCGCATTAGTGTGTCAATTTATTATTGCTATGATAAAAGAAGAAGATTGCCGTTGGATGACTGTAATTAATCTGAAAGTTTATAAAATGTTTTATTGTTTCTGAATTCATATGTCTTCTGCACATTAGCTATTTCATCCCACATAATGGAAGTGTTTGGTGATTTATCAGAGTGATCTTCAAACCCCATATCATAACACAACGTTATTCCAGACACAAATCTACATCAAAATGTCAAGGTCAGTAAAGGTTTTTCCTGAATGAATCTATTACCACAGTTTGCCTCACATGCCATAGCAGCATGAAAGATGGCGAGAATACTAATATAACTATATATATATATATATATATATATATATATATACAGTTGAAGACAATTATTAGCCCCCCTGTGAATTTTTTTTTTTTATATTTCCCAAGTGATGTTTAACAGAGCAAGATAATGTTTTCAAATTATTTACTATTATTTTTTTTTCTTCTAGAGGAAGTCTGATCTCTTATAGCTGCTTGAATAAAATAATTAAAATAAATAAATAAATAAAAAACTGCTAAGGTCAATATTATTAGCCCCCCTAAGAAATTATTAGTTTGATTAGCTATAGAACAAACCACTGTTGTCCAATGACTTGCCAAATTAACCTAATTTGCCTGATTAACCTAATTAACCTAGCTAAGCCTTTAAATTGCTCTTTAAGCTGAGGATTAGTATCTTGTGAAAGAACTAGTAAAATAATATGCACTGTCATCATGGCAAAGACAAAAGAAATTAGTTTGGACTTGAGAGAAAGAATTGTTAATGCTCCTATAGATGGAGAAGGATAATCACATTTATCAAAGCATTTTCAAGTGTCAAGAACTGCAGTGAGATGCATTATCAAGAAGTTTAAAGAGACCAACACAGTGGAGAACAAGATGGGCAGAGGCAGGAAGCGAAAGATTTCAAAAACTTTGGAAAGAAAACTAGTGAGAGAGGTTTCTAAAGACCCAAGAACGACTTCCAAGACACTAGTGAATGATCTAGCCAAGTCTGAAATTGATGTCTCAATGAAGACAGTCACTAGAGCCCTGCACAGGAATAAACTGCGAGGTTGCCGACTAAGAAAGACTCCACTTCTGAAGAAGAGACACCTTCAAGTTAGAATGAAGTTTGCTAAGGACAACCTGGGGGAATGTGATGCATACTGGAACCATGTCCTTTGGTCCGATGAGACAAAACTAGAGTTTTTTGGCCATAGAGATGTTACCTATGTTTGGAGAAAGAAGGGAGAGGCATTCAACCCCAAGAACACCGTTCCCACAGTGAAACATGGTGGTGGGAGTATAATGCTGTGGGGTTTGTTTCAGTGCGATTGGAACTGAGAATCTCGTCAGGGTTTTGTCTTCCAGCATACCTCTCGACATTTTGTCTTCCAGCATACCTCACTTCTGGTGAAGAAATACCTCCAAATGAGCAAAGTGAGTGTACTTGACTGGCCTGCACAAGAAAAGTCCAGAGTTTGTGCCAGAAGACCAACAAATCTGGAGGAGCTTGAGAGATTTGCTAAGGAAGAATGGGCTGTCATTCCTCAGGAGACATGCTTGAAACTTGTTGAGAACTACAGCAAACAACTAAAGGCTGTTATCAAGCAAAAGGGATACACTATTGACTATTAACATCAGAGGGCTAATGATTTTGACGAGTAGACTTTTTAAAATTCTTGGTTATATTTTTTTTTCTATTTGTATTACAAACACTAAAAGCTTCCTGAATAAAGTATTCTGTTTAAAAATGCTGTGTGGATAAAATTGTCTTTCTGTTAAACAACACTTGGAAGTTATTTGAAAAATAATTAAATATTTTATAATGGGCTAATAATTTTGTCTTCAACTGTATATATAAATTTATGTAAACTTGACATAGCTCCATTTAACTGCTGTACATCTATCTGTCCATCATGTCCAAATGAGCTGCTGAATTACAGTTTTTCTCAGTCACTTTGGTACATTTCTCGAATCATCCTTGATATTTACAAAACAGTAAGTGCATTTTTCAAAACATAATGGATAAAATAGAAAAACACCATGGATTACCTGCAAAAGCCAGTCTCTTGCTCAAAGTCCTTAGTTCATCTCTCAAAAATAAATATCTATGTCAAAGAACATGTCAGTGCCATCATACTGACAAGTCCTTGTGTCATTGTGTACGGATAAGACAGTCAAATTGCTTAGTCATGTTGTCAATATAACAGTGTACTCTGGTGAGATGCTCTGATGTAAACTATGGCTAAAGTTTTGATGACAATTATTGTAAATTGGTTACACCTTATGCTGATGATACACTGGGCAACTTTTTGAGCAATGTTGCCGTCAATGGGCAGCCTGGTAAGATACAGGGCCCACGACTGATCTAAATTATCCAGATTGGAAATTGTTACCCATTCTCAATGGGAAATTGCCCAAACAACATTGCTAAAAAAAAGTTGCCCGGCAACATTGCTCAAAAAGTTGCCCAGTGTATCATCAGCATAAGCGTATGGGGGAGTTTGATTGCAAGAAACTGGACAAGATTCACATTTACACTTTTACTGTTTGTACTGTAATTTGTTGACAGACATGTCATTGCGATACAGAAAGGAAAAGACAGCACTGCATAGCACAATGAAAGAAAAAAACAACAACAAAACAAGTAGAAATGTGAACATAGGTCAATCTCCTTAGGGAAAACTGTACATGCAGTGCTGTAGGAATTACAGTGCAGTCTTCTTACACCTCCTGACGTTCCTGTCTGTTGGGCCACAAATTGTCATTGTAATGAATTAGCTCAAAGGGGAATATTAATAATTAATCATAACTCGTTATAATTAATTATAATATTTGGATAATTTAGAAGAATTATCTTGATGAACAAAATTCACATTACAATCAATTGACCCGTTCGGCCAGCGAACATTCAGGGTAAATTCATGTGTATTCACAGAAAAACTATTTTCTTGGTCGCAGAAAATAACTTTGTTAAATACTAATGCATTAGAGCATGTAGCTTTGATCGGAAATCGTAAAGTGACATTTTGCAATGCAGAATCAGAAACTCATTTAATTTGTGCACAAGAACTTTATTAACTACAGACTAACACATAACTAATCTAAACAACACACACACACACATCAGGCATACATGGTAAGGCTAATGATAGGTACGGAAAGAGGGAAAGGGTGAGAGTCAGAGTTGACCATCTCTAAAAACCATCAGTTTCTAGTTCAAAGCACAGTATACGATAGCTTACATCAGACCAATGTCTAGTACCAACTATTGTACTTGCATTTGACCTGACTGTGGGACGAGGGTCTCGGGAAGCCTCTGTAGAAAGTCTGGATGGTTCCCTTCGATTGCAATTTCTTGAAACTCTGAGGTGGTCCTTGAGTTTGTTGTGCTCGAGAGAGTCCTCTCTCCTGGGTGAGCACATGGCTTTGTGTGAAAAGGTGTTTGCTGGCCTTGTGGGATGCAGCAGATGCGTAGACCACAGTCCGGAGATTAAGATGTAGAGAAAGGAATGTCTGGTCGAGGGCATTTCCATGATGATGGGCTCCAGGGTTGAGTGAAACCAAACTCCAGTGTTATAAGTTTGACTCTTTGTGGTCAAAGAGCCATTTGCCCCCGGCTGGGGGACATGCAGGCAACTCCATATGTTGCCCCCCAACCCCCCCGGCCTAATTTGATTGTGTGTTGATGCAAATACTACTAAGGATTCTTAGAACACTAATATGTTGCACATGTAACAACAAGTAACATAAACCATCTTTGAAGTAATCAAACTACGAGTTGAAAGAGACCAAACAGTCATAATATACATAGTGATCTGTGATTATTTGTGTGTTTGTCACAGAAAGGTTTGTCTAAGAATTGACAAACTAAGTCACTTCCAATATTAGTATGTTTGATTTAGAGGCAGTCAGGATGGGGGAAGTCTCTCTATACCTACTTTTGCGTCGTAAAGTATCTGGTCTGCCAGAAGCGCCCTTGTTGCCATGGTAACCGGGCCCATCTAAGACTTTGCGGCACCCAGCGTTGGTTTGGGTGAGGGGAAGTCTGTGCTTAATTGTTAATTCAATAAACCACTGATTTGGGTAAATTTAATGAGCCATTGTCTGATTGGTCCAGACGCTACATTATCCACATCACAACGAATATCTTCTCTTGCGATGCAGCATGGAAAGAATCTTTTAGAGTGTCTTATCCAGCTTCTGCAGGCATCTGCTGTGATGTCATCACACACTGCATCCATGGCAGCCAGAAGGGTCATCTGTGTATGTGGCTGGCGATCATACACTTTCCATCTCCATGCTGAGAAAAATTCCTCAATGGGGTTAAGGAATGGAGAGTATGGTGAGAGGAACTCCATCAGCATCCTGTTTTGGCCACAAACCATTGCCTGATGACGTTGGAGCGATGGAAACTGACATTGTCCCAAACTATCACGTACTTTGGCAGGTCATCTCCAATCTGACCCCTCTCTTGTTCAGGGATGAGATCCCTGTAGAGAGTGTCTAAAAAGGTGATAAGATGCTCTGTATTGTATGGCCCAATAATGGGAATATGCGTTAGCACACCATTCTCAGAGATAGCAGCAACCCATGGTTATGTTCCCGCCCCGTTGGCCTGGCACATCAACTGTAGCTCTGTGGCTGATGATATTTTGACCACGCCTTCTGCGTTTTGTTAGGTTGAAGCCAGCCTCATCCTTGTAGGTGAAGCTGTGCGGTGGTTCACTTGCTTCCAGTTCCATTATATGCTATATCCAGAAGACTAAAAAATAAGTTTTATAAATTACATGCATTTTCATTTTGGCCAAGATACAGTTACATCAAATGTATACAGCACATATTGCATCTTCTTTTCTACAGCCGTAGCAAATGTGTAAAGGTCACACAACACAGACGCAGAGATGGGAGTAACACAGAAGAGGTTGGCTTATTGACAATGAAAGGTTTGGAACAGATAAACAGAGGAGAGAATGGCAGTATGAGCTTATCTGACGGTCCTTGATGAGTTGTTATGAAAAGCGTCCAAACAAGAGTGCCAGCAACCAGAGTCCAGAGTGTTTGTAGCGTGGAGAGCATGGAGAGGTCGAGAGCTACGTTGGGGGTGCAAACGGTAGATCCGACAGGGGAGAACTGAGTGAATGAGTCTATTAAAGGGTGGAGTCTGACTGGAAACAGGTGGTGATGATTAGAACTCTGGGGATTGGGCTCTGGTGGGTGGTGCTTCTGAGGGAGGTGGCTGTGGTGAATGCCTGACACACTTACTGTACTCTATATCACTATACGATTTTATACTGCTTACTGCGAGGTACAGTTGCTGCATGCTCATACATGTTTTACCTGTACATACTGGTAGCGCAGCTCCTTCACTCTTTCACCATTTCTTTCAAATGGAACAGTGTACAGCTGCTTCATATTCATTTGGTGTCTTTTCAGCACCCTGTCAATGGTTGAGATGCTGACATTTTGGATGCTTTCAAAGATGTTGTTGTCCTCTATAGTGGCACCAGTGTTGGGGAAAGTTACTTTTAAAAGTAATGCATTACAATATTGCGTTACTCGCTAAAAAATATAACTAATTACATTACTTAATTACTTTTTATGGAATGTAATGCGTTACATTACTTTTGCGTTACTTTTTAAATCTCTAGTTTGTTTTTAATATAAAAACATTTGATTCTTAGCAAATGTAAAAGCCCTTTTACATCAAAATGAAATTAAGTGAATAAGGTTAAAGTAAAATGAAATTCACACCTGTACAGTAGAACTGTAGGAAAAGAAAGGTCAACACTCTTCAGCAATGAGGAAAAAAAAGCACAAATGTTAGTTAATATAAAGTAGGTTTTGCTTATTAGTACAATGCAAAAAATGCTTTTCTTACTTAGATTTTTTCTTGTTTCCAGGCAAAATATCTAAAAATCCTTAAATCAAGAAGGATTTTCTAGACAAGTAAAAAAATTATTGTCTTTGTTTTTTCTGAAAAAAAGTCAAAATTAAGTGTGTTTTTGCTTGAAACACTTTGCTTGAAAATAATCTCCCAGTGGGGTAAGCAAAATAATATTGTTTTCTGTTTGAAATTAAATTTTGGCAGATTATTTAGCTTGTTCTAAGCAAAAACTCACTTAATTTTACCTTCTTTTTTTTTTCAGAAAACAAGAAAATAATTATTTACTTGTCTAGAAAATCCTTGATTTAAGTTTATATATATATATATATATATTGGCTGGAAACAAGACAAAAAAAAAATGTAAGTAAGAAAAGTATTTTTGCAGTGTATGGTTGAATTGGATCAACAAAGGTCAGCAGCAAAGTCATTGGTTACTAAAATGAACTAAATACATATAGGAAACAAAAAGTAACTCAGATATTTTATTGGAAATGAAAAAGCAATGCATTACTTTACTAGTTACTTGCAAAAAGTTATATTATTACGTAACTTGCGTTACTTGTAATGCATTACCCCCAACACTGAATGGCACTCTTTATCTCCCTTAGTCTTATGGCATTGTTTTCTACAACCATGGTGCAAATAGCCTCCTTCTGTTCAGGTGTGAAAAGGGGCCCTCTGCCACCCCTGTGAAGTTGTCTTGCAGTCCTATGTGGAAAAAAAAATATAGTAATGCAAAACACAAAATTGAGTAAGATAAAATGTCACTGTTTGAAGTACTTACTGTATATTGTAAAATGCAAGTGGAATACTCTAATATTGTATGAAGCATTACAGAATGTATACAGTATTACAGTACAGTGCCTATTGTTAGATTACATACCTGTTCTGTGCTGTGTTGGTTCTGTCGACAAAAAGTCTGAATGACTGAGGACACAGTTGTTCTCCCAACATTTGGCTGCACCATTCGACCAGCCTCGGCCTTTGTAAGCCTATGATTGAGAACGTGGTCTACAAGTGTGGCTCTTATTTCATCAGGAACACGCATATGTCCTTGGCCTCTTCTTCCTCTGTATTGCCTCTCAACACCTCCGCCACGCAGCCTCACTCCTCTTCCTCTTCTTCTTCTTCTTCTTCTTCTCTCTGGCTGTTGACCACGTCCAATTCCTTGTCCTTCCATTGTCAGATATTGTAACATTGTGTTGTGCTCCGGCTATATATAAACTTGCCAGTTCATGGTTCATGAGATGCGCCTTTGTTAGAGAAAGTCAAGATTCACCTGGGAGCAATTTACCAATTCCCGACAGATTTAGAAAAAAAAGTCTAATGGAAATGTATAGACATATGCTTGACATATTATGACAGCTTGTTCAACCGTTTTGCTTGTAAAGACTTGTAAAAACGAATGCCTAAATGTTGTGGGGGGTGAAACTATTTAACAGAGACCCATTATAATATTATAACATTTTGATTAACATGACATAAGCAACTGATAATGTAGGAAACAGCTGAGAATTGTACATAATCATTTGTATAGATGTACCAAAGCATTTGCAACTTGTTCAAAGAAATGAGAAACTGCTTGTTTGATGTGCACAAGTGACACAATGATGTGAAGATTGAACAGGTAGTTTTGAGAATTTCAGTTCTGGTCTGAGAAATGTACCAAAGCGACTGAGAAAAACTGTAATGTCTGCTGATAAAACAGCATTTCAGCTGTCTTCAAATAAATTATATTATCTGCATCTGAATCCTGCTGCCTTGCTGCTCAGTCAGACAGTGACTTAAAAAAAACATATTTGTATGAAAGTACTTCCAATTAAATAGGTTTCAGACTGATTTCTCAGGCGCCATAATGTCTAATAATCAGGAACAAATTTAAGTGAGCTTTAGAGATATATGTGTGTATATGTTTCATAACTGCAATTTTACTGTAGAAATGGGATTACGCAACTTGTGTTACTTGTAATGTGTTACCTCCAGCGCTGATTATTACAATTTATACAACAGTTCTTTCTGGTCCTCAAATCTGATTGGCTAATAAGAGTGCAATATTAGTGTCCAACAGAACTCCAACAGCCGTTTCACCATTTCACTGTTTGTAATTGTATCACTCTGCTTGTGGTACTACTCACAGCGAGTGTCATAGCGGATGATCAAATCTAGTATGATTTTAAAAATATTACTGTTTTTGTGCCATAAGAATGTACTTTTATATTTCAAATATGCAGTTTGTTAATAAAGATAGCAACTATTTGAAAATAAGCATTGACATTTTCAGACATTTGAGCTCCAGGGCCGTTCAGCGCTCATTAACCTGCAGAGAGCGCCTCACCTCGGCCAGATCTTCTGCAATATGCTGCTGGGTAAATCTAATGAGCAGTCTTTGGTCTTATTAATCTATTATGTATATCAGAGCGCTGCCTTTGTACTGATTTTAGTTACATTGTTCTACAATTAGATAGCGACAAGAGATTTCAGTAATAAAGACTTTTGTACTGAAAAATAAACGCTGTTGTAAACAGAAGTTATTTTTACTTTCAACAACATCATAATACAGCTAACAAAGCACTGAGCAGTGCTGTCATCGGAAAATCAGATGAAAGGATAATAATGTTACAACAAAGATAATGCTTTCCTCAGCAGATATTCAAACTAATATTTTATTGCGAATATGAGATTGATCTGAAGAATGAATGCTGTATCAGATTCAGGTAATCACACTCGCCCAGTCCATTTCTCTCTCATAATACTCTACTCTACATAATACAGAGGAGCTTTTAATACAGTAATACAGTGTTACTCATTGCGTGGCTTGGCTTGCCAATCTTTTTTTTTTTTTTGCCAAGAGTTTTAATAAAAACATTAAAAACAAGCATGGCTATAACATAACCCATTAAAAACTACACTGGACACTGGATGCCGTGCAACGTGACACAAGACAATAGAACCCATAATAATTAGGGCCTTACCATTATCAGCAGAATTACAAGATGGAAATATAGGATAGAAAGATATTCAAACTTGCTCTGCCCTTACGTCCATGACATTGACTCGCTGCAGAGTTTCCAGCTCTTATACAATTAGATACATGATGGGCTAATGTAATTGTATTGTATTACATATTGTATATTCAGGGATGACAGATTGATAAGCAGACATGCTGATGTAACTTTGGATACTTTGTGGTAAAAGTAGTTCGCCTATTGACTATGTGCAGCTCTCATGAAAAAAATAGTGAAGACCACTGCAGTAATACAATAAGCTTTTAATAAAGCAACTCAGTGTTTGTTCGTTAGTTCTAAAGTGATGTTTTGGAATTAGTAACAGTGACTTGGGCTTAGCTGTTAAACTGTCAAACTTAAAAAAATAAGTGTTCATGCTGCCTTCAAATTTAAGTTTACTCAACTCAAATATCTAAGTTTTCATGTAGTACAACTTAACATTTCATGTTGACTTAACTTACAATTTTAAGGCAGCACGAACACTTACTTTTTTTTTTTTTTTTTTACACAGTGTACTTCTGTACAAAATAGGGTTGCCAATATACAGCCATATTGCTAATTTAAAATAACGGTTCTGTATTTGAATATGTTTTAAAATGTAATGTATTCCAGTAAAATTCCACCCCAAAATTCGAATGTTTTGGACTCTCTAGAAAAAAAAAATCTTATTGTTATCAGTGATAAACTGATTCTGCTGCTTAATAATTTTGTGGAAACCATGATGTTTATTTTTCAGGGGCATAAAAAGTATTAGAAAGTTCAAAATAACAGCATTTTTGGAAACTTTAATGCATTTCATTTCAAATTGTGATTTATTGCATTCATTAATGAGCATATCATAAGTGATATATCAGAACTGCTTCATATACTTGAACCAATCATTGCATACGGAAGAAAATGTCCAGCCTGACAAAATAGACAAAATGATTCCCTCAAGTTTATCAAAATATTTGAAATTATTGATAAATGTGCGTCACGAACACCATATATGACTGATGAATGATTAACATGAAAAATGTTGAAATCAATGATCCCTGAAGCGATGATATAACCACAGTTAGCGTGATATGATGAAACCATCCCTTAGCGCTGACAGTCGTGACTGATGTTGCTTGATATGCTTCTCTCCCAAACACATTTGGTCTTGCTAGAGGGAAACTAAATGAGAGAAGGCATAATTACCCAGCAAGACAAGGCAGCATGTCTCCTGACTACTGTGGCAATCTGTCAGTGTCAACAGTATTGGTGTTTTCCTCTCTCTGTTGCACTGGGAATAGTTTGAGAACTGAGCTCAGTTCAGACTCAAATGCCTGTATGTGGCTGGCTGTGCATTGCTAATTAAGTAACCAGTGTATTACTTTTAGCATTTAATAACCCACACGTTAAATAGCTGCAGCTCACCATCTACTGTAACCCAGCCTTTTCTATTCAACACTGACATGCAACAAAAGCGGTTAGTGCTGAGAGATGCTGAATGCCCATCCACAGAGATGAGCGCCAGATCTGCTTCCTCAGGCGCCCGCATTGATCCTGCTGGGGCTAAATTTAGATCTCTTTGACTTATTGTGCAGTGGGTTATTGCTTTACGCTGTATGTGGATTTAAAGGTTTCACATCAGTTTCTTACCATTGCTTTTACGCATAGTTGACACAAAACAAAAAACAAAGAACAAAGGCATAATAAATTCGTAAATTTGTCCCTTTAGTAAAGGGAACAATTCTCGCTGTTAACTAGTTACTGCATGATCATATTCCATAACCCTACCCAATACCTGAACTTAACAACTACTTTAATAACTAATAATAAGCAGGAAATTAGGAGTTTATTAAGGCAAAAGGCATAGTTAATGGTTTGTTAATAGCAGGAACTGGACCTTAAAATACTGAACAGTGTGACTGAATTTTCTATAGATTTTCCAAACAAAAAGTCCAGTATCATATTTTTGTAATAGTTAAACTTGATCAAATCAAACTTGAATACATTAAGAGTCAACTATATAATGAAAATTTTAATCTGTGCTTTTAGGACAAGTTATGATGTATTTTATATGTTTTACACAATTCATTAATTGTGAATTGCCTGCCAAATAATAGTTTTGATTAGGGAAATGCCAGTATTAAAATTCTGTCTGATATTGACAAATGCAATAATTATTTTAATTTGATGGCTGATAACCAATAAATCATACCAAATGATTGCCAAGGATTAATAATTTACAAAAATAAAATGGTACAAAATGGATGCATTCACACTGCGAGCCTTAATGCTCCGTTCCGATTTTTGATTTAGATTTTTCAATCAGATATGATGTTTTTGTTTAGCTGTCCAAAAAAAAAAAGTAGTCCAATTCTGAGAGAAAACGGTGGACTTGGCAACACTTGCTCAGCGCACTGTCTATATCAAAGTTTGTATTAGATTTTCTGATTTCCCCATCAAAGACAGACTTTCTGTCCTAAACTATTGAAAAAAATCATAAAAATATGAATTATTACTCTGACCCTCTTTGTTTGGGAGTCACACTTACCTTCTTTGCGGTCAAGCCTTAAAATATAACTTTTCTTTTTTTCAGGAAAATCAATGCAATGTATTTTTGTACAATAATATTTTTTTTAATTATTATTTAACATTTTGAGGAGATTTTATGATACCATGCAATATTTATATCATTTTAATAAGCTATTTTTTACCATTGGAATTAATATATATATATATATATATATATATATATATATATATTTGTATTTAATTATTTATATAATATTTTTTAATAAATACAACATTTCATATTGAAATAGAGTAAGAGCATTTAAAATATATCTATATATTTTTTTCAACTGAGAATTATGCCATTGGTGGCATTAAAAAATTAAAAACTTGTGTAATGTCATGTAACCTCCTGTATAGCTCCCTATGTACATATATACAGAGGCTTTTGGATTCGCATTGCTTTTTTTTAGACAGTTTCTTAATTTTATTAGGTTTTGCATTTAGAAATATATTTAGACATTCTAAAAGACTACTTTTTTTATTTTTTTATTTTTTTTTAGATATTTTTAGATATTTTGGTTAGATAAATATCAAGTTCCCCCTCAGTCGTTCTCTACGACGTTACGTCAATGACGTAATATTGGGGATCGGCAACGAGACCCTATCACCTCTGAGCTAAAGAGAAAAAGCCAATGAACATTGGCGAGTGGAATTTGCATGCCGCGCCACTCCCCCGGACATACGGGTATATAAGATGGCGGCGTGCATCCACTCATTCAGATTTCTGCTTCGGAGCCTCGCCTTTGAAGAGCTGTGGAGAAGAAATAGAAGACGGAGAAGAACGAAGTTGTTCCTGCTCCTGTTCCTGCATTCCTGCTCGATCGCGTTACCGGCGCTGCCGGCATCTGTGCCAGACCAGCGATTTTGGCTAAGCCTTCCCTGGGGCACGCCGATCTAAAAGAGCAATTTTCTTACACGGTCGTCGATAGCGTCTTCCGGGATGTCTGTCCGACCGTGTGCTGCTGGATGTGGTGGTTTTCTGTCGTCTAATGACGGCCACGAGCGCTGCCTCTCGTGCCTGGGCCGAGAACACGCTGAGGCGGCGTTTGTGGATGGATCGTGCACTCATTGCGAGCGCATGTCCATGGCCACGCTACGATCGCGCCTCTCGTTCGCGAGATGGCGCCCTTCATCCTCTACCCCTTCCAGTTCGGCGGGCCGTCCCGGCTCCTCGGCTGCATTGGTTAGAGGTGAAGGTGATCTGAGGGTGACAGTGCCGAACGTTCCGTCGGGCCAGCCCCCGCGGAAGTCCGGTTCCTCAAAGCGTGGCCCCGTGGAGTTGCCAAAGCTCAGCACTCGTCCACCAGCTGGACCTAGTGTTACCTTTGGCGCTCCAGAGGATGACAGGATGTCCATCACTGCATCAGAGGAGGGGCTTACGCCTGCTGATGCGGAAGCTTCTACTGGGCAGCCCCCCGCTGCGGCGGCTGCTCAGTCGGAGGCGGACGCAGAACTGGCGGCCATGCTCCGTCGGGCAGCCGCGAGTATCGGGTTGGAGGTGTCTAAAGCGCCTTCTCCCGAACACTCGCGGCTCGACGATTGGTATCTGGGCGCGAGTAGCGACGTCGCCACACCTCGCTCCGCCCCAGTGCCTTTCTTTCCCGAGGTGCATGAGGAGCTCACCAAGACGTGGAAAGCCCCCTATTCGGCTCGTACACGTCAGGGCTCCTCCCTTCTCACTACCCTCGATGGCGGGGCAGCCAGGGGGTACGTGGATGTCCCGCAGGTGGAGCGTGCGGTTGCGGTGCACCTGTGCCCGCAAAACGCCGCCACCTGGCGGGACCGTCCGCGTCTCCCGTCCAAAGCTTGTAAGCTCTCGTCAGCGCTTGCTGCGAGGGCTTATAATGCGGCGGGCCAGGCTGCCTCAGCCCTGCATGCGATGGCCACCCTGCAGGTCTATCAGGCCAAAGCACTAAAAGAACTGCACGAGGGTAGTTCTGACCGAAGGATGATGCAGGAACTGCGCTCGGCTACTGACTTCGCCCTCCGGGCGACGAAGGTAACGGCGCGGGCCCTCGGTCAGGTGATGTCTACAATGGTAGTCCAGGAGCGCCATCTCTGGCTGAACCTGGCGCAGATGGCTGACGTCGACAAAGCTCGCTTTCTCGACGCACCCGTCTCCCAGGCCGGCCTCTTCGGCGACACCGTTGAGGACTTCGCCCAGCAGTTCTCAGCGGTCCAGAAGCAGTCTGAGGCCATAAGCCACATCCTGCCCCGGCGCAGTGCCACCAAGCCGTCGGGTGCCAGGCCTCAGGCTGCTCGTCGCCGAGGGCGCCCCCCTGCGGCTGCGGCTCCTGCTCCGCCCCCTGCACCACCAGCTGAGCCCAAGACCTCTCAGCCCGGGCGTAGAGCCAGTCGCAGGAAGGCGGCGCAGCCCGAGACTCAGCGGCCCGCTAAAACCACCCGCAAGTCTACGAAGCGGCCCTGACACGGGCTGCCCGGAGATGAGGGAGATTGCTCTTCGGGGGACGTCACCATCAGTCCCCCCAGCCCCGGGGGAGGGCCGGGGCCAGACAACATCGCTGCTGCCACTGACCTCCGGGTCAGTGGTACCCAAATTTTCACAAAAAGAGCAATTTTCTTCACCTCTGGGCCTAGTGCCCCGAGTTTCGTTCCTGAGCGACGCACTGCCTCCTCGGACTCGGACTCGGAGCCTGAATTCGCCAGCGCGGGATCCAGGGAAGGTAAGCGCTGCCCCGTGCAGCTCAGCTCTTCTCCAGAACGCCCCGCTTTCTGGGATGAGCCCCCTTCCCCTTCCCCCCCCGGCTGCCCCACCCCCGGCACGTCAGTTACTGCTCCGTTGATCCCACTGGCACGTCGACTGGGAGCCTGGTTAGCGCTTCCCAGTCCGTCCCCGTGGTTGATCAGGACGGTACGACTCGGCTACGCGATTCAGTTCGTGAGGCGACCGCCCAAGTTCAGAGGCATCCATTTCACGTCTGTTCGTTCGGACACAGATGCCTCTGTTCTACGGGCGGAGATTGCGGTTCTCCTGGCGAAGGACGCAATCGAGCCTGTCCCTCCAGCCGAGATGAAATCAGGGTTCTACAGTCCCTATTTCATCGTGCCCAAGAAAGGGGGTGGGTTACGACCGATCCTGGATCTTCGAGTGTTGAACCGGTCCCTTCACAGGCTACCGTTCAAGATGCTTACCTCGAAACGCATACTGTCTTGCGTACGACACCAGGATTGGTTTGCAGCCATCGACCTGAAGGACGCGTACTTTCATGTCTCGATTCTGCCTCGACACAGACCGTTTCTTCGGTTTGCTTTCGAGGGTCGGGCATATCAGTACAAAGTCCTCCCATTTGGCCTGTCCCTGTCTCCCCGCGTCTTTACCAAAGTCGCGGAGGGTGCCCTGTCCCCCCTTTGGCGGAAGGGCATCAGAATCCTCAACTATCTCGACGACTGGCTGATCCTAGCTCACTCGCGGGATGTGTTGTGCGAACACAGGGACCTGGTGCTGCAGCACCTCAGCCACTTGGGGCTTCGGGTCAACTGGGAGAAGAGCAAGCTCTCCCCTGTGCAGAGCATCTCTTTTCTCGGTATGGAGCTGGACTCGGTCACCATGACAGCACGCCTCACCAACGAGCGCGTCCAGTCAGTGCTGAACTCCCTGAAGGCTTTCAGGCACAAGACAGCGGTCCCTCTCAAAGATTTTCAGAGGCTCCTGGGGCATATGACAGCCGCAGCCGCAGTTACGCCGCTCGGGCTGCTTCATATGAGACCGCTTCAGCGCTGGCTACACGACCGAGTCCCGAGATGGTCATGGCACCGCGGCACATTCCGGGTGGGCGTTACTCCGGAATGTCGCCGCCTGTTCAGCCCGTGGTCGGACCCTGTTTTCCTCCGGGCAGGAGTGCCCCTAGGACAGGTGTCCAGGCATGTTGTGGTCAACACAGATGCCTCCACGACGGGCTGGGGTGCTGTGTGCAACGGGCAGTCAGCCTCGGGCTCCTGGACAGGACCTCGACTGCAGTGGCATATCAATTGCCTCGAGTTGCTGGCCGTGTTTCTGGGGCTCCGGCGGTTTCTTCCGCTGCTGCGCCACAAGCACGTGCTGGTCCGTACGGACAACACAGCGACCGTAGCGTACATCAACCATCAGGGTGGTCTGCGCTCCCGTCGTCTGTCGCAACTCGCCCGCCATCTCCTCCTTTGGAGTCAGACGCGGCTCAAATCGCTGCGGGCCGTTCACGTTCCAGGAGAGCTGAATCGTGCAGCCGACGTGCTCTCACGACAGCTCACCCTTCCTGGAGAATGGCGACTCCACCCCCAGACGGTTCAGCTAATTTGGAGTCGATTCGGGGAAGCTCAGGTGGACCTGTTTGCTTCCCCAGAGTCCTCCCACTGCCAGCTCTTTTTCTCCCTGACTCAGGCCCCCCTCGGCAGGGACGCTCTGGCACACAGCTGGCCTCGGGGGCTCCGCAAGTACGCCTTTCCCCCAGTGAGCCTCCTTGCACAGACCCTGTGCAAGATCAGGGAGGACGAGGAGCAGGTCCTGTTGGTTGCGCCGTTTTGGCCCACCCGGACCTGGTTTGCCGACCTCATGCTCCTCGCGACAGTCCCTCCCTGGAAGATTCCCCTGAGGAAGGACCTTCTTTCTCAGGGGGACGGCACGATTTGGCACCCGCGTCCCGATCTATGGAACCTACACGTGTGGCTTCTGGACGGGACACGGAGGACCTCACTGGCCTTCCCCAGGCCGTGATAGACACTATCACTCAGGCTAGAGCCCCCTCTACGAGGCAGGCCTACGCCCTGAGGTGGGGTCTGTTCGTTGACTGGTGTTCCTCTCGCCGAGAGGACCCACGGAAATGCCCGGTCGGAGTGGTGCTTTCCTTCCTGCAAGAGAAGTTGGAGCGGAGACTGTCCCCCTCCACTTTGAAAGTGTATGTCGCAGCGATTGCGGCATATCACGATGCAGTGGATGGTTCATCCCTAGGGAAGCATCACCTGATCGTCAGGTTCCTGAGAGGTGCGAGAAGGATTAACCCTCCTAGATCGCACCTCGTACCCTCTTGGGATCTCTCCGTGGTCCTCCAGGGCCTTCGGAGAGCTCCCTTCGAGCCGCTCGGTTCAGTTGAGCTGAAGTTCTTGACGCTCAAGACTTCGCTCCTGGCTGCGCTGGCCTCCATCAAGAGGGTAGGGGACCTACACGCATTTTCGGTCAGCGAAGAGTGCTTAGAGTTCGGGCCAGGTAACTCTCACGTTATCCTGAGACCCCGGCCCGGCTACGTGCCCAAGGTTCCCACCACTCCCTTTCGAGATCAGGTGGTGAACCTGCAAGCTCTGCCCCAGGAGGAGGCAGACCCGGCCTTGGAGTTGCTGTGTCCCGTCCGTGCCCTGCACGTCTACGTGGACCGCACCCGGAGCTTCAGACGCTCCGAGCAGCTCTTTGTCTGCTTCGGGGGACAGCAGAAGGGGAATGCTGTCTCCAAACAGAGGTTGGCCCACTGGGTAGCTGATGCCATCACCTTGGCGTACGAAGCCCAAGGTGAGCCGTGCCCCCTGGGAGTGAGAGCCCACTCCACCCGGAGTGTGGCCTCCTCCTATGCGCTGGCGCACGGCGCCTCTCTAGCAGACATCTGTAGAGCTGCGGGCTGGGCGACACCCAATACCTTTGCGCGGTTCTACAACCTCCGCGTTGAGCCAGTGTCCTCCCGTGTGTTGGGTAACATCAGGTAATTTGCGGGAGGACGGCTCAGGTGTCGGCTTGCTGCGCCACTCCTCTCGGATCCGTGCGCTATTTTCCCAGTTGTTCCCAAGGTTGAACTCTGGGTCCTCCATGCCCCGCAGTACTGGACTAGACGGAGTAGTCCATACTGTGCTCCGGAGCGGGGCCTCCTTCACCCCCCTCCGGTTGTGGCATCATGTCTCAGTATCTCCACGGAACCTTCCGTGTTTCCCCAGTCTAGATTAGACTTACTTCTAAAGCTTCCACATGACTTAACCGTCATTGTGCTCCGCCCCCCAACGGCTGCTTCAAAACTTGGCACCCCTGGTGGGCCACCACGTGGTCTACAGGGCGTTGGGACGGTTACGCATTGAGCCCTTTGTTCCGACACGCTTGCCTGCCGGCATTGGGTCTCGGCTGCGTAACGCAGTTCAGGATTGTGGCGTTTTCCAGAGGTCCCCAATATTACGTCATTGACGTAACGTCGTAGAGAACGACTGAGGGGGAACGTCTCGGTTACGAAGGTAACCCTCGTTCCCCGAAGGAGGGAACGGAGACGTTACGTCCTCTTGCCACAATCCTGGACTGCGCTGAAGCCGGGTTGCGGCTCGGCTCCTCAGCAAATCTGAATGAGTGGATGCACGCCGCCATCTTATATACCCGTATGTCCGGGGGAGTGGCGCGGCATGCAAATTCCACTCGCCAATGTTCATTGGCTTTTTCTCTTTAGCTCAGAGGTGATAGGGTCTCGTTGCCGATCCCCAATATTACGTCATTGACGTAACGTCTCCGTTCCCTCCTTCGGGGAACGAGGGTTACCTTCGTAACCGAGACGTTTCTTCACTTATAAAGAATGTTAATGGTTTTCTAATGGTGTTTCTATTATAATTTGGAAAGGATTCTAATGGAATCAACTGAGAATCCCACAAGAATCGGTTCCTATTTGTCAGAACCTCAGTTTATCCAATAGGATCTTAATTGATGCTTAGAGGAAGGAATTTCCATTAGCAATCCTATACGATCCTTTAGGCTTTAATGACTTGAAGGGAGTTCATGTCCTCATGTGGGTTTTATCATATGAATTCCAGAGGAGCTGGATATACCATTTTTTTTAATAATTGCTTCCTGGGAGTTTTCTGATTTTATGAGAAGCAATCATCTCCCTTACGTCTTTCTGCACTTGAGAGGCAGCAGGGTGTTGAGGCCTAAAGATAAATGCTGGCTTTTCAAGTGCTTCCTCAACCTTCAAACGCCCCCTTATTCCACTTTGTTCACTCTTAACAGCTTTCACAGACAGACGTGGTGAGATATCTCTTTAATCTTGCGTCTGGGTGTTTCTTCAACTAAGGACACTTTGGCCATGTGAAAACACACTTTTATTACTTGTACTATTTAAAGTTTTAACAGTGAACATCCGCAACAGTGAGTACAATGTTTTAACCATGTTTATTTTTGTATTGAAATGTGGGGAACATAAATGCATTTCATTAGAATGTGATATATTAAAAAAAAAAATCATTTTAATATAACATTATAAGATAATTGAATGCAACATTTACTTTTGCCCCATAGCCAAATTAGATTTTTTTTGTTTGTTTGTTTGTTTTGTTTTGTTTTGTTTTGGCCCTTCACAGTAAAAAGTTGGGACTCTTCTGGTTTAAATGATTAAAGTTAATCTTCAGTCACTTTTGACCCGAAAATGTTTATATTTAATAATTAAAAAAATTGTAGCTTCATTGGAATGAGATGACACTTGGTGACTTTTGTCACATTAGCAATGTGAACACACATAAAAAATCATGGACATGATTCAGGTATTTTAAAGGGTCAAAAAAAAGTCAACACTTGCCTTCTTCGCGGTCAAAAATGACAGATAGGAAATGAATGGGAAATACAAAAAAACATGAAAACTCAGAGAATTTTTTGTGGTACAAACTACAGATCAGCCACTGTGCACACAGAGCAGAGAGAGATTAAGTACTAAGACTGCAACAGGCCTGGTTTCTGGTTACATAATAATACAAAATTAGTAGTTTCTCTCGTGCACCTGTTCTCTTCTTGAATAAACCGATTGTACTCTGAAAAAAAGGTTGGAATATCTTTAATAAGTCTGATAATAAGTCTGACTTTATCCATATATAGGAAATCATTTTAATGAGTTTTATGGAATGATTGTAATTAAAAAGATTGCCCATGGGTGTCTGTTTATTGCCTTTCAAAATACCTTTCCCATTAAATCAGCCCATAATGAAGAATTATGAGGGGTCTCCTAGCAATGCGGTGTCATCCTACTGTGATTATTAATCTTCATCAATAGCCTGAAAGATGAAATTCTATTATATGCGAATGCCTATTCAGCTTTTAACTGCTACTGGGTATCTCGGAAAACAGCAAAATTCAATTTCAATGATAATTACAATGAGAGCACCAAAAGAAGCAAATGTCTCTTCTCCGTTCTTCTGCAGAGAGCCGGTTATTTTATCTGTCTGGGGATGGAGATTGGAAGAAACACGCCAAGCACTTTCAGATACAATTTAAACCGAATCCCGGAGCACTGCTCTAAATCGCAGAATTCCAATAAAAGCCCTTGGAGGATTTTAGTGATCTTGAAGGGTATGCTTGTCAAGCAGTGACTCGAACAGATATGTCACACGGCGGTCAATCTGGTGCAGACAGACTTCTGACCAGTGGCATCATGTCAGGTCCACACTGTAGCTTATTCTGGCCAAAATAACGCCTACTTAGAAAGGAAGAGACCATCTCATTGACACATAAAGTGACAACCACATTTCATTTGACTTACAATTTAGGTGTGGGTGTATCTGAAATAGTTTATATTTATATAACAGAGCTCTACAGTGACGACACATTTTGAAGGGCAACCCCTAAGCTGGCATCCTTCAGCAAAAACCCAAAAGGATTTTTCCATTGGCCTTTGGATTAGAAGAGAATAAACTCGAACGTGACGAACAAAAGTTTATGAATCTTACAAGTTTTCTTTATCATGATAATTGTCACAAATTAACACAACATTTATAAATTCCGAAGTCTAAATGTAATTTTTTTTTATAGTGTTTTATAGGAATTGTGAGTAATAGACTTGTATGTATGGACTCGATACACACAATCGATTACACATTCTAGTGTAAAATAGCAGTGCACCATCGATTAACCTATGGTTGCATGACTGGGGCGGGGGATGTAATTGCAATTATTCGGGTACGTTTTGGTGTTGTCTCCCCGGTAATAATAATTTTGTTGCTGTGATGGCAGAAATTGGAGGGAGTACTGTGGATGATGCCACAAAAATGATGGCCTTCCTTTTGGACCACCCCTTATCAAGAAAGTTCAGTTTTGTTTAGGTATGTTTACTTGCTGTTGGGTTATTTATAACATTCATGTGCAAACAGAGGTTATTTGGTAAAGTTGAGTTTGTTCTTTGTAAATCAGTGGAATCAAATTAGTTTGATTGTGTTCAAATAATTGTTCATATTGGACAAACAATATCTCAAATTATGAGAATATGGACCAGGTTTACTGCTTAAGTAATAAATAATAAAAACTTTATTAAACACAAGTACACTAATACAAGTGAAGTGATGCTAAAATAAGAACAAATGAAGACATCAGATGCCAAAACCATCTGGCATTTTTTTCCTAAAATAATTTTTTTATCAGGCTCTTAAGTTTATGTTCAGTTATTTCACTGCAATGGTGATGAAAAGGACCTATATGTGCCTGATAAAAAGTGAGTGAAGAGGTGTTTTTTTTTTTTTTTTTTTGTGAAATAATGTATTTTAGAGTTTTCAGATGCACATACAAACGTTGGCAAAGTTATGCCATATAATGTTTGTCAGGAGCTTCACTTTAACTTTTTTTTTATGATTCTTATGTTTTATAAAGTTGTAATGGTCATGTTCAAATTATTCCAATGAAACCTTCAGAATACAATAATTTTTTAGGGGTTTACTGTAAAATAAGGTAACCTAAACAGGTTAGCCCATGTGTATACCTGATGTGGCCCATAAGAGACCTACATAAGAGCTAGCTGGGTCTCATTACTAACCCATGTAGGCAGACTCATGTAGGCACCAAATGGGAGCTACCTGGTTAACCCATATTGAGCCCGTCAAGGGCCCATCTGGGCCAACCCATGTAGGGCCACCATGGAAACTGTGAACAAAATTAGCTGGGACTCAGTTGGGTAGTCCAGTTGGCAGTTGCAACCCCTAAGGGCCCCACATGGGTGTGTTGGCTGGGGAATGGGTGAAGAGATGGTGACCAGTGACTGGAGACAACAGGCAAGACAGGATCAGGTGGAGAGATGACAGGAGATGGCAAAGAGATGAAGGATGGAACAGGCAGGACCAGGGAAGAGACGATGGAGGAAGGAGCCAGTGAGGAGCCAGGAGTGTGATAAGATGACATGGGTGGTGAGCCAGAGCAGGAGAAGACAGCTGATGGACCACCAGAACCCAGCCAAGATGAAGAATCCTGGGGGGTGAGCTCCTGCGACGATGCTGGCATGAATGATGACAGATGGAACTGAGTAGACGCGGAGCTCGGCCGACCCTGAGAATCCGGAGGGCTGAGGTGAAAGAGCAGGCTCCAGCAACCAAGGTGGATCCGAAACAACTGAGGATGAAGGCGGAGCCAGAGGGAAGGAGGAGCCTGACAGAGCCAGAGAAACAAAGTGATGAGGCAAAGCCGGAGGAGTCCTGAGGCAGTGGTCAGTTGCTGACCAAGGTGGAGCCAGAGTACATTTTGTTTAATGTAAGTACAACGGCTACTGCTAAGTACTTAATTAGGTAATTACTTTGTATTATTAAGCCCTTTATATTTAAAAACCCTATATTTTAAACATTTTTTTTTAAAAACAATGATTACAGCTTGATCACTCACTTCAGGGTGAAAAATATGATACATTTTTACTTGATAGTTATAAATTTATGCATTTCCCTGGGATTCAAACCCATGACTTTGGCATTGCTAGTGTCATGCTCTACTGTTTAAGCTCCAAGTAATTATAATAAATAGATTAAATACCATAAATGACTATAATTTGCGCTACCATTAAATTCAAACTTCTCTTGGAAATAGTTTTCAAATTGTTTTCTTAAAATGCTTTCAAAATAAACAAAGAGGACATTTTGGATTTTAAACTAGTCTTTTCCCCTGTTCTTTATGGTGAATACTATTATTGATCATTGATCCAGGTGTGTGCATATCTAATTTACTTCCCAATGTGTAAGGCTCGTCTCCATATTGTTGAAAGAGAGTCTGTGAATTTAAAGAAAAGTCAAATAGACTAAATAAAAACATATTACTGAGGGGCTTGCATAGAAACCGTAAGAAAGTCTGTTGTCTTAATTATTTTTTAACAGTTGCCTTTTTACAGTATGCAATATGCAGTATGCAATATGGAATTTATGTACTTTGTATTTAAAGTTTTGTCAATGACTTTTGACCACTTTGTTTTTGATTGTGAAGAGTATTCCTTAAAGTACTGAAGTGCAGTAAACAAGCTTAAAATATCCGACTGTAATGAGGGTCTCTTTGTTTTTCTTACACTTAACAAGCATTGTAGAGTCTTTACACTTTGGTGAACAATTCTGAACTGTCTGGCCTCAAAACTAGACATCTTTATTGTATCAGCCTACTCTTGCTCTCGAGACAGTGCTGCTCATTTCCATAGAAACAGACCAAATTAGCACCCAGCCTTGTGTATCAGAATTTTTCCTTGCTATCTCAAATACATAAATGCATCTAAGAAGAATAAAATGCAGATGGAAAAATGCCAAAATCTTCATGATTTATGCACGGTGATTAATTTCCCACTTTTAGCACTTTTGCATTGCTGTAGTGAGGAGAACGCAGACGTCGACCCTGATTAGTGTTTTCACCCAGATGTTGGGATGCGGTTGTCTGTGATGATTTACATTACAAGAGGATGAAATTTTAATCAATGGAAACGGTGTCTGCAGCGGTTCTTCTGAGAGCCATTAATGAGGACTGATAGCAGGAGAAACGCTCCACCCAAACATCTTCCAAGACATTATAGCAGCATCAGCAAAATGTGCAGGGTGAGAAAGAACGAGACAGATGGAAAGAGAGAGAGAGAGAGGGTGAGACAGTAAATGAGACACAGTAGTCATGGATATGAGGCAGAAGAGGGGTGATGAAGAATGAGAGGTGTGTGTGTTCAGTATGTGAAGTAGACACTAAGGACTTTGCTACATTGTTGAGTCAAACCAGTCCAGGGCATTAAAACATGACTTAATGTGCTGAGTTGAGAAAGGCTACATGGACTGAATTTCATACATCATGCTATTATGACCGTATATACATTTTAAAATCAAAAGAAAAAAGGCTTTGCATTTTTTAATATTTAAAATATCAACAATCATTGGTTTAATGCAAGACACTGCATGCACAAATATTGTTAGTTCATACATTAGTCAATTGTGAGATTTTGACTATTTGGCTTTTTATAATTTATGTTATTTTGTACTAGTGGAAAAAAACACATTTTTATGTATTTAGTTTTATTAACAATTTGCTTCTATCTTAGATTTGAATTACAATACATATATTTTTACATATCTTTAAGCTTTGTTCCTATCTGATTTGTACTGTATGGGTTGTTCATATATAATTTATGTGATTTTATAAAATATTTTTCTCCTGCTGATTTTTTTCCTGGCTTTTGACAGTATTTTCTGTTTAAAATCCACTCTTAAAAACACACTTAATATGGCTTTATCCATTTTCATATTTCAAATTTATTTTAGATAAAAAATTGTGTGTGTTTAATTAATTAGATGATGCCTTAAACATAACATCATAATTATCAACTGGGAAAGTATGCTGATATTAGTTAGGGTAATTTTTTTTTATCCTACTCACCTTGCCTTAAAGAAAATGTGTCATAGTTCAGAGCAATTATTTGCTTTGTGGTATTATTTTCATGCCAATTTACTCAAATTCTAATTACTGAATGCAATTTCATGTACAATGTGCATTAGTTTAAAATGTATATTATACTATAGAAAGTACCACTGCTTACATTCAGAAACCTTGAAACTTTGATAACACAATTAACTAGTATGCATATTGCTAGCATTTACACTGAAAAAAATTATAAACACAACACTTTTGTTTTTGCCCCCATTTTTCATAACCTGAACTTAAAGATTTATTTTTCTATGTACACAAAAGGCCCATTTCTCTCAAATATTGTTCACAAATCTGTCTAAATCTGTGTTAGTGAGCACTTCTCCTTTGCCGAGATAATCTATCCACCTCACAGGTGTGGTATGTCAAGATGCTGATTAGATAGCATGCTTATTGCACAGGTGTGCCTTAGGCTGACCACTCAAGTCGGTTACGGCGATGACGTATTGCTGTCAGGTCGAGACCCTAAAGAGGATGACCAGCATGCAGATGAGCTTCCCTGAGATGGTGTCTGACAGTTTGTGCAGAAATTCTTTGGTTATGCAAACCGATTGTTGCAGCAGCTGTCCGGGTGACTGGTCTCAGATGATCTTGGAGGTGAAGATGCTGGATGTGGAGGTCCTGGGCTGTTGTGATTACAAGTGGTCTACGGTTGTGAGGTCGGTTTGATGTACTGCCAAATGAAACGCCTATTTCTCTGAAACGCGTTTGGAGATGGCTTATGGTAGACAAACAAACATTCAATTCATTCAAAACAGCTCTGGTGGACATTCCTGCAGTCAGCATGCCAATTGCACGCTCCCTCAAAACTTGCGACATCTGTGGCATTGTGCTGTGTGATAAAACTGCGCATTTTAGAGTGGCCTTTTATTGTGGCCAGCCTAAGGCACACCTGTGCAATAATCATGCTGTCTAATCAGCATCTTGATATGCCACACCTGTGAGGTGGATGGATTATTTTGGGAAAGGAGAAGTGCTCACTTAAAGGTGGGCGTCGTAAGCCCTCGCACGTACGAAGGCAGTCACACACGACATTAATTACTATGATTTTACATTAATAATGGAGTCTGAGGACAAAATAGTTTTCTTTGTGGCAGCTATGGCTTGTGATGTCCAAAAAAATAAATAAATAAGAAAATGAAGGACATGGCAAAGAGAATGGCTGAACTTTCTGTTCTTCATAAACAACTCAAGGTAAGTAGGCTATTTCTGAATGAGTTTAACCCCTTTTGTTAGAAATACAACAGGCATAGCTTATTCATTCATAAAGATGAACAGCAAATTTGGCACAATTTGAAATAACAAATAAAAATTGTGCTGTATAATTATAAACTAAAATTGCTATACACCATTTTCACCACCTTCTTCTGTGGTTTTTGTCATCTTCTGATTGGTCAACTGCAGATGGATCGCCAAATCGTCTTGTTCAACCGCACATACACTATGAATCTAAACCGACAGAGTCATTTTTTTTTTTTTTACATGTTTGAAAATACCCCGTTCATGAACTAACAATAACTTTATTCAGGCAAAAGTCATAGTTAGTTAGTTAATAGTAAGAATTGGTCCCAAGACTAAAATTGTCACCAAAACTTCTTAGATATAATGAAAAACCTAGAGTCCTTTATTATGTAATATACAGATATTTAAACACAACTCCAGTCAGAGTTTTGTTAAAATGATTAAATATTCTAGTGAAGATCTGACTATCATGTAATATTTCCACACTTATTTTTAGTTATTTTCCACCCAGTGAATTAGACGTCTGCGTGTTTAAATTCCAAACGTGTGCTTGATTCACTTTTGTGGAGATGCTTTTGTCTGTAATTGGTTTTAATTACAAGCAAGTTAATTTTATGAACACATAATCAGCATTTCTTCTTTTATATAATTTTCAGCAATGCATAATTAATGCATAATTACCCGCTTGGAAACACAAACTGCTTAGTTCACTTTATTACCCCAAGCGATCCACAGGATTCAAGACTTCATATCAAACGTTATGAGCAAAATAAGGTGTTATAATTTACATAAAAACTTCATTTGCATATCACAAATTAGAATGTTTTTTTTTTGTTCAATGAAAACAAACCAGACATTCAGACAGACCCTGTTAATTGGTGTCAGATCAAAAAGCTTTATTAGAAAGATTATTGCTAGAATTTATTTGCCTGATAAGCAAATTAATAAAAAGGGCTGATACTAATGCAAATATTACACAGTGCTAATTGGCATATTACGTCATCTACCGACATTTAGCAACTTTTCATGCAAATTTCCATTGACAATAATTGATTTTAAGAATGAGTTTTGTTTCATACACACACAAAACCTTTATTTTTTTTACCACTGTAACTTTAATCAATTTGTCAATTGTAGTTACTGAAAAAACAAACAACACCACCAAAAAAAAAAAAAAAAACAACTAGTAATTTTATTCCATATATGCCTGCAAATCATTCAGACTGGTGGCATAACAGTTTATTTATTCAAATGCCACAGACGCTCATTACACTGAATATTGCGGTCTTACATCATGAATGGTTCAGCTTCAGGGTGATGTGTTTGGGTGTTAAATTGCTTGACAGTAGAATAACATAAAATGCACAGATCTGACATTCATTATTAGAGCCTTATAATAGTTCATGTTGTATAACAGCAATTTCTGTAAAAGTGTCCCTCGTGTGGGTGATCACGACTGAGGGTAAAGGTAGGCAGGTATGTTTCATAATACTTGCGCATTTTGCATATTTTAATAAAAAATCACATTTTGTGGGTGTGCATGAATAGTTCTTGTTCCCTGTGCAATGTTTTATGTTTTAATGGTAAATAACATGGTACTGCACAGAACTCTACAGAGGCCTCAGAGCAGAAATGTGAAATTCTCTAACTGTTTCTGTGAATGACTAATAAATGACTGTAAGCATAAAAACTGGTCAGTATTAATTAAATATGCAGCAAAACTGTTGTCTTTATGCTGCAGAAGACATTTTTATTGGTCAAAACTTTTGTAAAGAAGTAATTCGACAATACACAAAGGTGAAACAAGTGTTTTGAAAGAATAATAGTTGTTTGCCAAGTTTGTTTGCTGAAGTGAAAAATGTTGTCAGTTTACATTGCACTGATTATACTTTTAGCATTATTTACAAATGAGGAAATTTGTACATGTGCTATATAACATTTCTGTCTTTATAAATCCTTATTTGTTTGTCACTTCCTAAAATTTAGAATTAAAATGTGAATGTTCATGCATTTAAAAACAGGGAAAAAATGTGTATTAGCCGAGTGTTCTTTTCCTTTGCAGTGAGGATAAAGACAGCTCGAAACAAACTGACACATGTGGCGTCATTTCACACCCAGAGCAGTGGAGGATGACCCATCAAGATGTTCCCACCATATGACCGCTAATGTGTTACAGCATGATCCTAATCTGCTGCAAAAACACAACCAATTAAGTACTAAGACTTTACACATTTATATTTCTCCATCTAACACTTGCTAATGGCATTACATTTTCACTCCTTACTGTGAGAAAAAATCTTTTTTATTGGGCTTTTAGGTTTTTATTTGTTTCGGGATGAGCTTTGAATTCTTATAGATCTTCAGGCAGATTTGACTAAAGTGTCAGAAAAATTGTGTGCATCAATGCAGACTAAAACTGGTCTAGTGGTGATAAATTGTATGTATATAGAAGTAAACTGTAATAAAGGTTTTATTATTGGTGATATGTATGGTGGCTGAGAGAGCTCAACGCACTGCAACTTAAAAAAAAAACACACATGGAAATATCGAAAGCACCATAAAATTAAGAAAACATCTTCATCAGTTTGACTGCAAATACTCGCTATATATATATATATATATATATATATACACACACAGATAGATAGATAGATAGATATTTGCTTTTTTATTTTAATAGTAAAACAAGTAAATTTTTGTAAGTGAAAGTTATAAAAGTAGCCAGCTTACATTTTACAGTTTCTGCAATTTTTTATTTTGTCAGCTTATTTAAGGCTAATAATAAAATGAAAGCTAAGGAATCATATGATCAGGATGTTAAAATAAACAGAAATCGCACCTTTCAGAGGATGATAAGCATGTCCCAGCCAGGTTTGTAATTTAAGTTGTTACAGTAGCCTTAAACCATTGGTCTCAAACTCAATTCCTGGAGGGCCACAGCTCTGCACAGTTTAGCTCCAACCCTAATCAAACACACCTGATCCAGGTAATCAAGCTCTTCAGTGTAACTAGAAACTTCCAAGCAGGTGTGAGTTGGAGCTGGTTGGAACTAAACTGTGCAGAGCTGTGGCCCTCCAGGAATGGAGTTTGAGACCACTGCCTTAAACATTACCGATGTGGTCTGTGTGTACTTGCAACGCTTTTCTGTGTTTGGTTGTGTTGTGACTATTTGCAGCGCGTTTCTGTTTTTGCAGTGCATTTCTGTGTTTGGTTGTGTTGTGACTATTTGCAGCATGTTTCTATTTTTGCACTGTGTTTCTGTGTTTGGTTGTGTTGTGACTATTTGCAGCCTGTTTCTGTTTTCTTAATTTGCAGATGTTTTTTATTTGCATCTGCAGATACGGGCCAGTAGGCAACCACCTAGCAACTATACATTGCAAGGCATCTGGTGTCGGCCAGTTATTTTAGTTACAAAAACAGTCAGTTATACTGCTTTATGTCGCAAATGGTCTGATAATCAGAAAATTGTGGACGTTATTCTTCTAGTTATTTACATACAGTGGCTAAAATGTAGTACAATTCACAACAAATAGCTTGCTTCTGCATTGAAAAATAAGGTTGATGGATGCAGAGCTTGGTCCACTGCTGAACTTACCAGCCATGGACATTTTGGTCTGAAGTCCAGTGGTCCCGGAGGTCTTTTCCCAGACAGCAGCTGACTCTGTGCTGGATTCGTTTTTAAAACCGGCAAATCCGCGTTACAGTCACATCCGTTTCAGTGCTGTATCACCGTCTTAGACGGATCCGGCCCGGGCCTGGTTTCAGTGGGCGCGGACTACTGTCGCAGAGCGGATCTGGGCCGAGTCTGGTACGGAGCTGGCCCAGTGCAGTCCAGATGCGGGAAATCCAGATGTGTGCCGGTATTGGCCCGTTGTGCCAAAAGACACCAGCCCAAGTCCGTTTTGCGGATTTACAGAGGTATGGGCCGGATCTGGACCTGATGATTTTTGCTGTCTGGGTTTACTCTTGGCTACACTTCTTGTAATGGTGTGTTTGGACTGCACACACTACATCTCTTTCTGACATTACAGCTTTCCCTGAGGTGGTGGCATCTGCTCTGTGAATGCTCCCTGAGATGACCATAGAGACCATCCATGAACTTTCTGTGCACACACACACGTATATATACACAGTTTCGCGTGTATTATCGATATGTATCGCCTGCGATCATGTACTTTTGACTGAATTGCCTAGCAACTTTTATGATGACTGTTGTTGTTTAATAAGTATTAATATTCAATAAACATTTTATACAAATACTAGTATTTAATAAGAGTATTTAGTATTGAGAAACAATGCGTGTTTGTGATTGTGATTTTAGTTACATTGTTCCGCCACTAGATTGCGACAAGAGTTTTTATGAGTCAGCAGTAAAGATTTTTACATTGAAAAGCAATAAACCGAACTTATTTCAACACAGCTTGATGTAGCAGGCAAATGCATTGAACAGCAAAATCACCCTTAAGAGATAAAAGGATAATAACGCTGCGACAAAGATAATGCTTTTCTCAGCAGATATTCAAAGTAATGTTTACTGTGAATACGAGACCGATCTGAAGAATGAATGCTGTATCAGTTGCAGGTGATCACGCCCAGTCCATCTCTCTTTCATAATACTCTAAATAATACAGTGAGCTTTTAATACAGTAATACAATAAGCTTTCAATGAAGCAACTCATCATTCCTTCGTTACTAACTGTCAACTTTAAACATATAATCACTCTATATCAGCATGGATGTGATTCGGACATAGGTAATCACACGTTAATATAGAACAATACCACATGGCTACGAGTGTACAATACCACATGGCGCAAGCGTGTAAATAAACATGAAACAATCACATTATGTCTTATAGAAGAATTTTGCATGAACTATTGCAAAACTATTTACTTCCGCCATGGATTCAAATAAAACAATAAGCCCCAAGTAGCTGTGGTTCCAGTACATTTGTAACAGCTAAGGGGAGTTGTTAGGCACAATGCAAAACGTTCACTGTAAACCACGGCTTCACAGGGTCTATTGCTTTCATACGTAGCAGGGCTTGAAAAAACATCTATCATTTCACTCCAAGCAGAATCGATATTTTAACATTTCTGTTCCTGCATTTCACTATAAAACTTTAGTTTGAATATCCGCTGAGAAAAGCAATATCTTTAACATACTATCCTTTCATCTGTTGATGATTTCCAGTGAATTTCTTGTTGCATTTGTTGGCTGCGTCTTACAATGTGTTTTTGAAAGTAGAAATAACTTCCTTGTTTACAACCCTGTTTCAGTCTCTTTCACCCTCTTTTCACACCTCTTTTTTTACCCGTTATATTTATCCAAAACAATTTATTTCTGAGGTTTAACTACTATAGATACATCAGAGCCAGTGGCAAATTCCAGAAGTTCTAGTCAAGGTAAGGCTGCTCTTGGCCTAACATACTTTAAAAACAACATCAAATAATTGAATAATGAAATAATGTCAAATAATGAAAAATACTGCAAGCAGAGTAATACAAACAGTGAAACTGTTTCCATCCTTCATAAAAAAAGAAGACATAATCATACACATTATTCTATACAGTTTTTGCAAGTTTGTGAAAGAGCTCAGATTTTGTTGTGGTTACTCTTAGAGCTGTTTTTTTTTTTTTTTGGCTTAGGACTTCTTATTGAAGAATATTTTAACATCTCTGAAGAAAACTGTGGGAGGTCTCTGTTGCGCTCCAATGTTTATGAGAAGCAAAACTGATCCCGCAGGCCCAAATGCTGTTTCTCAACTTGCAGTATACTGCACCCTTACTATTTCAGCACATGTAAAAAGCAGCATTTTTGACTGTGAAGAGGCTGACACGTTGGTCTGCTCAAAGTATTTTCCTGCAGGGTGTAAGAGGGTCTTTCAGGGGCTCCAGGTGCTCCTTCCCTAATTCTGCTCCCACTATGAGTCAGTGACTCCCCATTTCCTTTGTTTTCCTTTGTCTCTGAAAATGCTTTTCAGGACCTGCATGTTGCCAGTGATTTTGGGGAATTGTATTACTGCTGAGCATCGATGCCCACCGCTGGAGAGAAATTGGATTGCCTGAACACAGGATTAGATCACAAGGCTTGAGGGAGAGAGACAGTCATAGTAATTTACTGGTACTGGGCAGCGAGAAAAGAAACAGCAGCATGCACATACACAAAAGCATAGGATGGGAGGATAGGCCCAATTCACAATGCTTCCTGTTTGCCTAAACATAGCATAAAATATCCTTAATGACAGGAAAACAGCATTTTGAGTGCTAGGTCCAGTTCTATGGCTGTAATAATGGCTTCCACCATACTACTAGCTGTAAATTGCTACTTTGAAGTCCTTGGCACAATGTCAAACTCAGAGCCTATTTGCACAGAGCCAAAAGAAATGTAGATGTCTCATTGGATCAGTTTGAGTTATTAAAGTCAATGTTCATGATCATGGAATGATTACCAGAGAAACTAGAAGATGATAGGTACCCTTAAAATCACAACACAACAGACTATGCTTTTACATTTTTTGAGAAAAATGTGAGTAATGTTTGCCTATGCTGAATTTATAAGCACAATGCAAGGTTGTTGTCAGAGGAAAAGTTTCAAAAGGTTCATCCAAAAATGTTACCCCAGTGCGATCTCAAATGTACTGTATGTGACTTTTTTACAGAACACAAAGATTTATACAGTCAGTCTATACAATGCAAGTTAATAATGACCAAAACGCTGCATGCATAAGAAATGCATAAGGGCAGCAAACAACTCCAGTGCCTTTTTAATCAGTTGTAAGTGTAAAGAGATCAAAAAGATCCCTTATGAAAAAAAGAATTGCACTTAGTTTTATTGAATACGCACTTAATGTTTTTGAAGTTTAAAATCTTAAGTGCATTATTTCCCTACAAAAATTATATTATAATACAAAAAGGCATTTATATAGCGCTTTATTGTATATTGTCGTACACCCAAAACACTTTACAATCATGTGGGGGATCTCTCCTCAACCACCACCAGTGTGCAGCATCCACTTTCATGACTGTTTCTTAACTTGACGATCAAGTGATGCTACCCTAAGGATGAGCCGTGATATGCTGCAATTGCTGCAACATACACTTTCAAAGTGGAGGGGGACAGCCTGCACTACTTTTCCTGCAGGAAGGAAAGCACCACTCTGACCAAGCATCTCTGTGGAACCTCTCTGCAAGAATCCAGACTCCGAGTCTGAGGAGGCGATGTATAGCTTGGGAACAGAGATTGAGGAAATTGCTTTTCCCTGGGGACGCAGATGTTGGAAATCCCCGAAGAGCAAATCCCTCAATCTCCGGGTAGCCTGTGTCAGGGTTGCAGACCTGCCACAGACTTGTGGGTGTTCTTAGCGGGCCCCTGAGCAGTGGGCTGTGGCGCTCTCCTGTGACCAGCTCTACGCCCCGGGTGAGGGGTTATCTCCTTAGGTGTTGCAGGGGCGGAGCAGGTGTAGCAGCCACAGGGGGACGCCCTCAACAACGAGCATGCGGAGGCCTGGCACCCGGCTGCAAGATGTGCTTAATGCAAAATATGCTTAATTGCCTCCATCTGTCTCTGTACTGCCGAGAACTACTGGGCAAAGTCCTTGACAGTGTAACTGAAGAGGCCGGCCTGGGAGACAGGTGTCTGCAGCACTGTAAGCCTTCGCAGCGATAGCTTACAGGCTTTGGACAGGAGGTTTGCGCCGCACACTCCACCTGAGAAACGTCAACATACCCCCTGGCTGCCCCACCAACGAGGGTAGTAAGGAGGGAGGAGCTCGGACATGTACGAGTCGTATATAGGGCTTTCCATGTTCTAGTGAGCTCCTCATGAACCTCTGAGAAGAAAAGCACTGGGGCGGAGTGAGGTGTAACATCGCTGCCAATCATCGAGCCCCGAGAGCTCGGGAGAAGGCGCCTTGGACATCTACAACCCGATGCTCTTGGCCGCCTGAAGGAGCATGACCACCAGCTTAGCATCAGACTCCAACTGACTAGCAGCTGCTCCGGGGTGCTGCTCAGCAGAATCGTCAGCCTCAGCTGCTGAAACCCCCTCCTCTGATGCTGCGATAGACATCCTGTCCTCCTCTGGAGCGGCAAAAGAGACACAGAGGCTCTCCGCGGGATGAATGAGCGCCATCTTTAGGCAACTTCTGTAGCACAGCCATGGCCATATGCTCGCAATGAACACATGAACCATCCACAAAAGCCGCCCCAGCGTGTTCTCGGCCCAGGCACGTGAGTCAGCAATTGTGTCCATCTAGAGAAGTAAGGAAACTACAGTATTCAGAGGCACACAGTCGCTAGAGAAATTTGCTTTTTTAGGTCTGGTTTGCCCAGGGAAGGACCGTGGAAGCAGTAAAATCGCTGGTGTGCAAATACTGGCTGGGCCAGCTACACAGACAGGCAACAAAGCTCTCTTTTTCTTTTTTTTCTTCATTTTGTTCTTCTGCTTCTCGCGCTTGCAGTAGCGAAAGGCTCCAAAGCAGAAATCTGAATGAGTGGTTGCATGCCACCATCTTATATACCCTTATGTATGGGGGAGTGGCTAGGCATGCGAATTCCACTCGCCAGTGTTCATTGGCCTTTTCTCTTTAGCTCAAAGGTGATAGGGCTCTCAAGTACGATCCCAAATATGTCACTCGACGTAACGTCGGAGTGAACAACTAAGGGGGAACTAGGAACAGGAACGAAGAACAAAAACATGAGTAGAAACTACAACCATTGCTTTCAACAACTGACAAAGCACAAGTGAAACACAAGGGCTATTTATACACAGGAGAACAAAATAACAGGGAATACCAAAAAAAGCTCATCCCCTCTGTGATAGTCTGGTCTCTAGATATGGCTTGGGTCCTTCCTCCAGTATCTGTCTGTGTGCCTTTTGAGTACCACTATACAAAATAATGGCTTTGTATTGTTGGGTTTATTATTCCATTCCTCTCTTTTCTGCAGACCTCCACAGGAGCTCAAACAGTGCCAGCTCACGCCACTTTCCCCTGAAGTGAATGCATGGCCAGCAGGGAGGGCCAGCGGAGAGGCTCCCCAGAGGATTTTCAAAGCCTCGCTGGCTGGGTGAGTAATTGGGTTAGCCAGGTTACAGCTGTTTGGTTCCTTGCTAGTGCCACAGACAGACCATTAGCACTGGCAGGAGGGTTGGCTAATGATGGATGCGGCAGAACTGCTAATGAAAACGATGACCCGCGACTGCAACACACATCCAAGCTTTACATCTCTGGTGTACAACTTGTGGACTCTCATACTCATACAATCTCATTCAAATGTATGGTTATACCGAATGCATATGAAAGGTGTAATGCTTTACAATCAGCAACACTGTCATTATCAAAAAGTAATTTTTAATAAATTATTGACAAAGCACAATTTCACAAAGCACAAAGCTCAATATATACTATTTTAAAAGAATACTTATTAAAAAATGAAAACTTGCTCAACATTTACTCACTGTTTTACCAAACAAGATGTGGATTATTTTATTTCTTCATTAGATTTGGAGAAATGTAGCGCTATAAAAAACATCACAATAATCCACAAACAATCCACACCAATGCAGTACATCAGTAAATATCTTTTTAGAGAAAATCTGCATGTTTGGAGAAAGCAATGTTATGGATAGAAGACTTGTATTTTAGCCAAAAAGCAACGTCTTTTCACAAGACGTTAATTGCTGGACTGGAGTGGTGTGGATTACTTGTGGATTATTTTGATGCTTTTATCAGCTGTTTGAACTCTCATTCAGTACCCATTCACTTCAGTGAATACATTGGTGAGCAAGTGATGGAATATGCTACATTTCTTCAAATCTGAAGAAACAAACTCATCTACATCTTGCATGATGTTAGTTAATTTTCAGCAGAGTAAATTTTCAGCAAATTTAGATTTTTGACTGAACTATTCCTTTAAGAACAAAGACCTAGAGAAGCAAGAGAAATTACAATAACAAGAGAAACACATGAGAGAGAGACAGAAAGAAAGATGGATTTCTTGCTTTCTCTATAATATTCGTCTGTCAGACTGTCACTCACTTCAGTGTCTAATAAAAGGCCACAGTCAGCAGATAAACCATCATTTCATCCATCATCACCTCTCAGGACCTCTTTCTGGTCACAATTCAATGAGACGTCACTGTATTTATAAAATGCATCAATTCACAATTGACACAAGATGTTGAAAATAAGGAGAACAGGATACACACAATACCTTTGTTTCTGCCATGTGAACAGGATGCAGGGGCTGTGCTGCAAACAGAATAGGACATTTTGTGAAACGACAGTCAGACTGTGAAATCATTGGAGCAATTCTTTATATGGGCTGAACTGAGGAGACAAAAAACTAGACATTGAGTGTAGGTTTGTTTCCAAACAAACCCGCCTACACAAACACACATAGGCACAGTATATATGACTCGAAAACAATATTTATCAACCAAGCTTCTTTTATAGTTCTTGTATATTCCTGTTAACAATGTGTTTAGAAGAATATAACTGAAACAGTAAAACTTAAAAAGGCTAAACCACTCCCCTGGCATCTTTCTGAAAAGTCTTATAATATGGGTAATAAAATAAAAATATAAATATAAATGGTGATAAATTGTAAAACTGAATGTTTGCAGTAAGCTGGAACTCAAGTAATTCTTCATTTAGAAATGGGAATGCTGGTGGCTTTATATAAATCTCAAATTACTACTGTGGTCTGGGATATAAACATGTTTTATTGATTACTTCTATTGCTTTTATATTATAAAAGGCTTGTTGTCTCTACGAAATGTTATATGCAGTAGTCTCGCGTAGCCAGACCTTCAGACTGACGGCTGAAGGTCTAGAATCTTTGGCCGCTTTGAATGGCCAAGGCCCGCCCATTGGGCCATATGACTGACAGGTAAAACAACCAATCTCGTTTCGTTTTGTTCCGCGTCATGTTTACGGGCGTGGAAATGTTGCTACAATAACAGACCGATGTGTGAAACTCTCGGACATATTTTAAAGATTCTATGCCGTGAACTTGATATTTTTCACTTTCTTTTCAAACTCTAGCCTTTAGTTGATCCTAATAGGCGCTCGTCATCACAGTTGTAAACACGACGACTTTCTCATTTGTGAGGGAGCTGGGCGCCACGGCATTTTTGTTTCCCGACGGAAGGTTAAAGAACGCAACACACATGTCTCCCGGAAATCCCGTATAATCTAACCAATCCTGTGACGACTTCGAAACTCCCGAAGTGCTTCCAGATAAGTGTGCCATATGCATCAGATGTTTAGCCAACATTCCGTGGGCGTGACGTCTGAGGCTGAGACTATATGCAGTAGGTACATGTAATTACTCTTTGGAAATACTACACAGATCTGTATCTTAGGGACAAAAATGCTGATTTGCAAAAAATGCTGAATTTAGAAATATGAATACAATTTTATTAAATATTCAAAATGTGTCATTAACCAACAATCCTCAATATGGGTGGAAAAATGTGTTCAAATGTATTAACTACATTTAATATAAAACAAATTTACTTAAACATACAGTTGCAATTGAAATGATTCAGGATATTTTGCTGCAGAAAACAACATTTTGTGAAAACAATTCAACAAAGGCATTAAAACACTCTTAGAGAAAGTTTATGAATACACATTTGGGTAATTCTGAGAATGTTGATGAATAATGAAGAATAATCAAATTGGCTCTAAATGTGCATGTTCAAAATGATACAACCCCCCAATGTCTAATTTGGTGGATAATCTTTTGTTCTTTAAAAACACCAATAAATTATGCTTGGAAGTGCTTAGAAGCTTCTATCACCTCTCTACTGCAGTCTTGCCCCATTCCTCATCTTAAAACGGCTTTTAGATCACTGATGATCTTTGGTTTTCACTTTGCCGCTGCTTTCTTCAAATTCAGTCAAATATTTTCAATGAGAATTAAATCTGGTGACTGAACAGGCCACTCAAGAACAATCTATGGCTGATCCCTGAACCAAGTATAAGTAGACTTGGATGTAAACTTTGGGACGATAGTCCTGCAGGAAAGTCCATTGATCATTAGCTAAAGTCTTTGCACCAAAGGCATCACATTTCTTGGCAAAATGGCCTGATACTTCAAAGAAGAATGTCCTTCATATGGTCATAATTTCCACTTCCTGGTACAGTAAACCAGTGCTTTTTCTTCAACACCCTCAAAGGTTTTCTGATACAACACATTTTAAGCTAAGGAATAAGGCTGCCGGCTGTATCTTACCTGACATCTTCTTATAGCCTTCTAAAGTAATACAATTATTTCTTCTCTAGAGCTTCTCTGTTGCATTTGTTATATTAGCTACTCAACTTCAGCACATGCATGGGTTAACTCTACGTTTGTGTAACAGCTCAAGCTAATTCTATTTTCTAATAAAGTTTCTAAAGGTTTCCTTGTCTTAAGACAATTTTATTCCCCACCAAATTTTATAAGAAAGTGTGACATGCTAGACCAAAATTAATAAGAGGCAAATATTGGATTTCATTCAGACAACATGCTGCAGGGTGGGGTTATTGACATAAATCAAAAACACAAATAAATAGATCTTAATAAGACAATTAAAAAACAAAGTAAATGTAAAAAGTCAAAAGTAAAATGTTTTTCTAAATGTAAGGTCCCATTTACTGTTTGGCTTTTGCATGCAAACTTCAGTTATTTCAATAGGAATGCACAGAATTTAGAATTTTTTGAGAGAGCAAAATTTTCCCCCACAAAGATTTTGCAGTGTGTTCAAGTTCAACAGAAAGCTGCTTGGTTTGAAAGTGACTTCTGTGTGATTTGTGCTCCATACATCACTACTGACAAATTTGACCCTTATTTTTTAACCCAGGTTTATTGAAGATATATGGTTGTGATGACATTTCTGAAACACCGATATTAAGTACCTGACTGCATGTTTCACAGCAGTTTTTAAAGTTTAATGAGTGGTGCTAAAACACGCATTCAATATGTGACCATGGCCATGTTTTTAATATGTTGATACAGGCACATATTGCTATGTTTTTTTATGTTGGTTCAGGTATTGTGACGGTTAAGAGTCCAAATGTCCAGGGAGTGTCACTAAAAGGTTAATGCTCTACTGTGTTTGAAAATAGCAAACCCCTACACCAAACCCAACCCTAAACCAACTCAATAGTGTGGACGAATGCAAAAGTGATATAAAAACACATTTGCTGATGCAACAGTGCTATTTTATCTTCTTTCTACAGTGGTTTGAGTTGTTTTATTGAACTGTAGTTTCATGGGATTCATACAGGGGATCTTCAACCCACAAGTGCAACGCCGTATTGCGTCAGCTACCAAGCAGACCTACCGAGTGAGAAAACCCATACAAATAAAGCTGTATATGTGATGCTAATATTCAAAATGATAAGTTTTTAAATCTCGCTGCATGTTAAAACTGTTTGGAAGTCATAACATAATATTCTGCAAGTAATTGTGGGTCATTCCTGGGATTTGGTTAATTTTCAACTTGGAATATACATGTTATTCAACTACATTTGATTAAAAAAAAGTGTGTGAAAAAAAAATAATAATAAAAAATTAACTTCTAAACACCCCGCATCATTAGGCACATATCAAACCTCAGGCATTAAAGACCTTTTATTATTTTCAGTTGTTTTCAGCTTTTTTTTCTCAAACCTGTAAAATGGAATTGGCTTAAAAAGAATTATACACAGAAACAAACATGTACCTACTGCTCATGTGTCTCTGATAACCATTTAATGATAAAAAATGTAATATTTATCATAATTTTTACATTTCTGTAGGACTGAATCTAAAAATATATACATTGTGTGTCCATGGTCTCTTTATTTTTGTAAAATAAATTTTTATTTAAAATTTAAACTAAAACCACAATTTTATTGTTTAGCCCTTAACATGTCAGAATAATAATCAGCTTCCTTTGTTCTTAATGGTCTTCCCTATATTTTTCTAAAAATCTTAATGTGACAAGGTGTGACGGGGTTGAAGACTGTAACAGATTTGAAAGGATATATTGCCGTAAATAAAATTTTTTAGTTTTGTTTCTCTCTCATATTGTCGTCTTGTTTCTGGGTCAACAAATGTGCATATTACATCAAAAATTCAATTTAAAGCAAAAATTGTAACATTTTAAAAATTTTAACAACTACAACATTTTGAAGTATATATAATTACCGAAACCATGACTATCATATACAGGTCCTTCTCAAAAAATTAGCATATTGTGATAAAGTTCATTATTTTCTGTAATGCACTGATAAACATTAGACTTTCATATATTTTAGATTCATTACACACAACTCGAAGTAGTTCAAGCCTTTTATTGTTTTAATATTGATGATTTTGGCATACAGCTCATGAAAACCCAAAATTCCTATCTCAAAAAATTAGGATATCATGAAAAGGTTCTCTAAACGAGCTATTAACCTAATCATCTGAATCAACTAATTAACTCTAAACACCTGCAAAAGATTCCTGAGGCTTTTAAAAACTCCCAGCCTGGTTCATTACTCAAAACCGCAATCATGGGTAAGACTGCCGACCTGACTGCTGCCCAGAAGGCCATCATTGACACCCTCAAGCAAGAGGTCTGTGGGAAGGAAAAAGTGTGTCAGAAAACGCTGCACAACGAGAAGAGGTGACCGGACCCTGAGGAAGATTGTGGAGAAGGACCGATTCCAGACCTTGGGGGACCTGCGGAAGCAGTGGACTGAGTCTGGAGTAGAAACATCCAGAGCCACCGTGTACTGGCGTGTGCAGGAAATGGGCTACAGGTGCCGCATTCCCCAGGTCAAGCCACTTTTGAACCAGAAACAGCGGCAGAAGCGCCTGACCTGGGCTACAGAGAAGCAGCACTGGACTGTTGCTCAGTGGTCCAAAGTACTTTTTTCGGATGAAAGCAAATTTTGCATGTCATTCGGAAATCAAGGTGCCAGAGTCTGGAGGAAGACTGGGGAGAGGGAAATGCCAAAATGCCTGAAGTCCAGTGTCAAGTACCCACAGTCAGTGATGGTCTGGGGTGCCATGTCAGCTGCTGGTGTTGGTCCACTGTGTTTTATCAAGGGCAGGGTCAATGCAGCTAGCTATCAGGAGATTTTGGAGCACTTCATGCTTCCATCTGCTGAAAAGCTTTATGGAGATGAAGATTTCATTTTTCAGCACGACCTGGCACCTGCTCACAGTGCCAAAACCACTGGTAAATGGTTTACTGACCATGGTATTACTGTGCTCAATTGGCCTGCCAACTCTCCTGACCTGAACCCCATAGAGAATCTGTGGGATATTGTGAAGAGAAAGTTGAGAGACGCAAGACCCAACACTCTGGATGAGCTTAAGGCCGCTATCGAAGCATCCTGGGCCTCCATAACACCTCAGCAGTGCCACAGGCTGATTGCCTCCATGCCACGCCGCATTGAAGCAGTCATTTCTGCAAAAGGATTCCCGACCAAGTATTGAGTGCATAACTGAACATAATTATTTGAAGGTTGACTTTTTTTGTATTAAAAACACTTTTCTTTTATTGGTCGGATGAAATATGCTAATTTTTTGAGATAGGAATTTTGGGTTTTCATGAGCTGTATGCCAAAATCATCAATATTAAAACAATAAAAGGCTTGAACTACTTCAAGTTGTGTGTAATGAATCTAAAATATATGAAAGTCTAATGTTTATCAGTACATTACAGAAAATAATGAACTTTATCACAATATGCTAATTTTTTGAGAAGGACCTGTATATATATAATTTTTTTTTTTCTTCATTAAAATTAATTATAAATGAAGCAAATAACTCAACCCTGTCACAAGTTTGCAACCTTGTAATAATGAGAAATACATATATATTTGTGATATACCACAGGTTATGGTTTTTAACTCAAAATAATATCTTAATTTTTATATATTTTTATATAACATGCCTCAAAAATATGAATAAAAAGTTTGATTCTACTAACCATTTTCTGCACCATTATTAAAGAGACCTGGATGATGTAATTTCTGGTAAATGATGTCACATAAGAGTGGAGATAATTTTAAAGTATGTTTTTATAAAATATTTAGCAATTTTTTAGGAAAAAAAAAAAAAAAAATACAAGAAAGGAACACAAATGAATGCTTACATTATTGCCAAAAATCGCAGACACTATGCTCATTTCATTAATAATTTTCTAAGTACAATCTGAGTGAAGTGCCTCACGGACATGACAAAATGCTTGGTTTAAGATTGATATAAGACATTATTTTATGCTAAAAAATATTAAAATGCAATACTTATTTGTATTCATTAAAATGGGCATCCCAAAGTTTTGTGAAAAGCTTCTAACAATTCATTTTGGTGAACCACCACTTTAGAAACTGAAGTATAACTGAATCCCAGGAATGACCCTTGTGCAAAAATTAGGCTTTTAATCAAAACTGGCCCTGTAAAAAAATTGTGTGATAGGGAATAAAAATTGTCAGAGTTTTACTGCCTCTAGTGTTCATTTCATCTGGAAACTGCAGCAAATTGTATGTATAAGTATGTTTTTTGAGTTTTGCACAAATGTGCAAAAGGGCACGAAACACGTGCCAAAAGAGGCACGTGTTTCCATTTATCCTCTGTAGCTTTTAATTGCAAACATGTCTCTTTTATATAAAGAAGGCTGATTATAAAATGCACACCAACAAAAGTCAGTACTGTTTTCTTGCCGCTCTGCTGTTGTTTCATTGTTTATTGAAAACAGGAAATCAGTTTGTTTAAAATAAATATGTTGTACTTTTTCTAGTGATCATAACAGCAGCAATTCACCAAACAATGATCAAATAATAAGAAATACTGTTATGACCTCATATATTCATATGTTCAGCTGAAAGCAATTTCAGCTTTTTAAACAGCCAATTCAGGAACCAGGACCACATCAGTAGAGAGATGCTGTACAGTCCCCCTAAAATATGCCTGTGTGTTTGGGCTGTTACCTGATTTGCATAATTCTTTTAGTGAATTGGACTGTAAAACAACACAGACAGCGGTCGCAATTCATTCTTGGTGAATTGCCTGCACAGCGTTCTAGTCTGGTCTGGATATCATGGCACCAGCGCACACCATCGCTATTAGCCTGAGAGATACTTCAGCAGGTCTGGTGTAATTGGAGGAAATCGAGTAATTGAAAGGCAGAGCACAACACTGACTCTCTTCATTACAGCCCTGCAGGAGAAGTTGCTGGCATCCTCCAAAATGATTTCCACTCTCCCTGACTTGCAATATTATTGATAACAGACAGGCAAGCAATGTGGATTCATAATAGTTTGTTTGTGTGTGCATACCTCAGCACAACCTCTGTTTTTATCTGTTTTGGCTGCCGTTATTACGTCTTAAAGGTGATATAAGACTAAAGAGTAATTGTTGGGAAGAGGATAATGAAGTAATCAATGTACTCTAGGATTACATTTGAGAATATGCGGCTCGCTCTATAGCACTCCAGAGATTTGTTGACTAGCCCCGACACACACCACCACGATGTTTACCGAACTCCCATGGAGAGGCTCTGCCTTGATGTGTCTGTTGAGTCAATGCTTGCCGCTAATTAGTAGTCACAGGAAGAAATAGAGATCTCTGGAGATGTCCTTTCAGACATCACATACCTCCACTCAAAACACTCGCAAACACATTTTCTGATCCTCCAGTAAAACAGTGTCTTATGGCACAAACAAACACAATAACTGTAACTTGATCCATTGATTTATTCTTACTGCTGGATTGTGCCAGTACACAGCAAAAACACTCTGAGTGTGGACACATATAGACACTGAAGTAGTGTTAAAATAACACTGAGCAGTGTTGAAGTTAATGAGATAATTGGGTAATTAACAGCTGATGAATAAACATTAGTATAGACACCTGATGATAACAAGCAGAACCACCAAAGGAGAAAATCAACATTTTTAAACAACCATTACAGTGGTTAGTGTCTGCATTAGTTGGGATCTTGACCCTTATATCTTTAATATTAGATTTTGTTTGGCTGCTCTGTCTATGTTAAAACAGACAGACAAGTCAAGAGCAGCAGTCATCAGGTGCTCATGATTATGTTTTAACAACATCATCATTATTTCACCTAGAGTCTAATCTTTTCCTTCACTGATATTAACAGCCTTGTAAACCAACAATAGATCCTATATTTTCTATGCATTTTGGAGAAATTTCATTTAGACAGTTCTCGTTCAAGATTCAAAAAGATTTATTTTAGGCACACACAAACATCAAGAATCAGCGTATGAATCTCAACAATGGTGATAAACAGCATATTCGGAAAAACAGATCATCTCAAAACAAATAGAAAGACAATGTGGCAATGCATGATGGGAACCATGGATGAGTTTTGATTGGCTACCACATGCTTGTTTGATGCTCACCGTTGTTGTGATTCTCATGCTGATTCTTGATGTCTGTGTGTGCCTAAACTACATGTTTTTTTTTTTTTTTATTCAGAACTACTTGAAAGAAATCTTTTCAAAATGTATAGAAAATACAGGATCTATTGCTGTTGGTTTACAAGGCAATAGTCAATAAAGGAAAACTCTGAGATTAGACGCTAGGTGAAATAAACATGATGTTAAAACATAATCATGTGCACCTGATGACTGCTGCTCTTGACTTGACTGTCTGTTTTAACATAGATACAGCAGCCAAACAAAGTCTAATATTAAAAATATAAGGGTCAAGATCACAACTAATGCAGACACTAACCACTGTAATGGTTGCTTAAAAATGTTGATTTTGTCCTTTGGTGATTCTGCTCGTTATCATCAGGTGTCTATACTAATGTTTATTTATCAGCTGTTAATTACCCAATTATCTCATTAACTTCAACACTGCTCAGTGTTATTTTAACACTACTTCAGTGTCTATATGTGTCCACACTCAGAGTGTTAAATTAACACTGAGAGTGTTAATTTAACACTGAGCGTTTTTGCTGTGTAATGACTTATCAGTTGGATTCATTAGACATATGTTTAGAAGAAATTGTTAAATAAAGTTGTTATTTTTGTATTCTCTTCAGCATTACGGTTGAACCACTGATGTCACATGGACTAATTCATTGATTTGCCTTTACTATCTTTCTGGCCTTTGAACAAGGTAGTTGTGTTGCTGTATGCAGGGTCAGATTTAATCAAAAATATCTTAGTTTGTGTTCTGAAGATGAACGGAGGTCTCACAGGTTTGGAACAACATGAGGGTGAGTAATTAATGACAGAATTAAAAATTTTGGGTGAACTATCCTTCTAATGTCTCTTTCTGCATGGAAATATTTGAGATTCCTTAATCTTTCCCCATAACTAAACTTACCAACTAACCTTAATAATTATTAATAAGCAGCAAATTAGGAGATTACAGCAAATTAGGAAAAAACAAATGTTTTAAATAGTTAGTTAGTAGTGAGAATTAATTGTAAACTTATTCTGACCTGGGCCTATATTCAATCATTTAGCAATGACTTTAGTATTGAGTTTTGTATGGAAAAGCACAAAAATGCTTTTATTCAGTACCAACTATACAATATCCACCAATCCTTTTACTTCTAAGTGTCAGATGACAGAAGGCACTTTTACATAAGGGAGCTAGTCTAATGATAATATATAATAGATGCTAGTATGACAGAGTTGTAGAATTGAATCAGGATTATCATATTAGAGGGTAAATGCATATCAGCTATGCTCAGCATTTTTCCCAGCTCACCGTTTGTTGAACAAAATTGTTGAGCAGTCATTTTCAAATGGTAAGTTGCAGCCTTGATAACGTGGTGGAAAACTAGGCTAGTTGCTAATAATAAAATGCAATTATAATGCAATGCTTTTCACCTCAAAGACTGTGTTCAATCAAGGTCCGTGATATTTTGGTTTAAATCCATCCTTTACTGGTAATATGGCTAATATTAAATAGTTTTGCATATTGTTAAAATTCATTGACATATTTATTTTATTGACTTTTTTTGTTACTTTTGTATGATAAACAGTATTTGTACTGTGTTGAATCACCACTTGATAAACATCGTAAATCCTGATAGAAGCCTGGTGAGAAGTTTAGACAGAGATGAACAAAGTTTAACAAAATTTACAAACAAAAAGGTCTTAAATCCATATGTTGGATTGATGGAAACAGAAACGTTTTGAGATCTGTAGTGGAAGGCTTTAATCTTCAGTTTTTGATGAACGATGAATTAAACATGGCTGCTATCCAGTCCAATAATCCATTATTAATTGGACCTTGTTAATCTGATAAAACACAACCCGAGCACAATGGTGAGACAAGGCAGCAGAGGAAAATGTTCTGTGCTAATGGACGAAGCTGCGAGTGTTATACACAGAGGGAAAGAGAGGGAAGGACAAAAGAAAGTCGATTGTAGAAAAGAATAAACTAAAGAAGAAAGGTTGAGAGGAAAGACATGACCAGAGATGACAATTCTTAAAAAAAAAAAAAAGGCCTGGATGTCCTTTTCCATTTTGGATCATGTTTTTGCACACATTGTAACTGCACAATACAGCTGTATTTTGTACATGCAACTTAGCTATTCCATACATTTCAGAAAATTTACCATTAATAACAGATGCTGCATTGCCATGTTTTCTCGCTGATATGCCTTAAAATGCCTTTGTAATTATGACATTGTGGTGGTAAATACAATCTTTCTGATATGACTTGAATGCACCACTGCACTGTTTGTGCTATGGTTTGTGCAGTAGACTGTCAGTAAATATCCACCTCATCCAGTTCTCTTTTTGTTTGTTTGTTGAGAGGGAAGGACAAAAGAAAGTCAACTGTAGGAAAGAATAAACTAAAGAAGAAAAGCTGAGAGGAGAGACATGACCAGAGATGACAATCCTTCAAAAAAAAAAACAAAAAAAACATGGATGTCCTTTTTAATTTTGGCTCTTGTTCACTTATACTGTCATGACTACAATGTGGTCTGATTTTTTTTTTTTTTTTTGTGAATTGGCCATGATGTGACTGTGTTAATTATATTCACGACCTTGCATTGTTTAGTGAAGTTGGCTAATTAATATTCTTAAACCAAGCCTTTTACCTGTTTGACAGAGACCAAGCTAGTTGTAGTTTAATTGCATTACAATAGTAATGAGAGCGCTTTACTTGTTTGAATTAATATCAAATCGACAATACTTGTGGCATAAATTGACACCACAAAAAATATTTTTCATTTATTTCCAATATAATCAGTGTTACATTAAGGCACTTGGCCAGTCTGTAAACCAACCCTTATTCATTGAAAATATGTGCTTGTGGCAATTTGTCACGGATCGTATATAGAGGCGGCACAACACAACGTAAAATCCAATGCAAAGTTCTTTAATGATATCCACAGGTGACAAGAACTCAAACGAACTTATAAAGGACACTAATTAAATACAAACAGGTGATGAAGATAATGATAATAAGGCTGGAAAACATAATATGGGCATACACGTGGGAGAAACCAAACAGACAGTTCACAGGGGTGTTACACAATGTTTCTGAATTTTGTACATTACCTACGGTGGTGGGCCATCAGGGCCAGCAGGGCCTTCTCTGCTTGCCCTATAAAAAAGTATCATATAAAAAGTTTAGTATAAAAAGTATAAAAATGTTTTTTTTTTTTTTTAGGTATCATTTTTCTATGTGTAATGTCCACAAATGTTTCTATTATTGTTTTTATTGAGGTTAAACTGGAATATCCTACATAAAAAAAAGTCTGTGGCTAGCACTACAGACAGTGCTTCCCTTATGTGGGAGTGACAGAATCATCAGCCAATCAAATTTTGACGTTCAATAACAATATGCCATCTGGGTCTAGCTACGTGCCCAGTGCTTCCCGGGGAATTTCCAAGGTCTGAAAGTGTGTGGATGTCCAGCATTTGTACAGTTTTGCTTCTGTGATAGCGTAGAGTGACGTGAATGTGCATAGTGACCTGTGTATTGACGGATTACTTTTAATGATCCATGTAGGGAAATTTACTCCGCATTTAATCCATCCTAATCTAACCTACTGTTGAAATTGGTGATCAGTTGTCATTGTTGTTGAGAGCCTGTTTGCGGCATAATATCGGCATATGCATATGGCTGCGTTAGCTGTAACAAAGATGTGTGAGATGTGTGTATGTAGTTTACAGTTGCTTACCGAAGGCCCTGACTGAAACCCCACAGTACGCCGCTGAGTACCTACCGCATGTTTTGTGTCAGTTTCAAAGTAAAATGTCCAGTGAGTGGCGCTAAATTGCATGTTCAATATGTAACTGCAGACTCATGTTTATTATGTTGGTACAGGCTTGTATTGCAACGTTTTTATTAAGTTGTTATGGCAGTTAAAAAATGTAAATATCTGGGGAGTGTTGCTAAAAGGTTGATGCTCTATCATGTTGGAAAATAACATACCACCTACACCAAATCCAAACCTAAACCTAAACCTACCTGATAGTGTTAACGAAACAAAAGTGATATAAAAACGTATTTGGTGATGAAACCCTGCCATTTTAACTTCCCTCTGTGGGGGTTTGAGCTGTTTTATCAAACTGTAGTTTCACAGGATTCATACCAGAGTGTTTCACCTCATAAGTGCAATGCTGTATTACGTCAGTTACCTAGCAAATCTACTGAGTGAGAAAACCCATTCATATGAAACTGCATTGTGATGTTTAAAACTATCAGTTTTTGAATCTCACAGCATGTTAAAATTGTTTTGAATCATAAGATAAAATTGTACAAGTAATTGAGCAAATATTAGGCTTTCTTAATTGAAACTCTGGCCCTGTAAATCATACTTTGTGTAAAATCAAAGTTATAGTTTTAGTGCCTATAGCAATTAATACCAATTTGTACGTATACAAAAGGTTTTCTTTTTTAGTTTTGCCGAAATGTAGCCTGGGTAGCTGCAAACAGTAGGATTCTCAATAATGTAGCAATAAGAGGTAACCAAAATACATGCTGTAAAAAAAAAAAAAAAACAATTCTATGTTATAATTAACTGCATATATACTCAGCAATATGCTAATTATTTGTGTGGTAATTAACATTATGCCACCAATACTGTAGATTGAGGTTAACCTGTATGAAACCAGGAATATTTCTTTAATGCGAGTCAACAGAAGTACATCTTTACATATCTGTTGACTGGGATGGGGGTTAAATGTGGGGGGCCATGCCACTGCCTCCTCTTTCTGGCTTTCTTCTCATATTGGGATTTTCTATGAAGGTGACAGATGTTGGGCTGTGGTGGTTTGGTGGAAACTTGAGAGCACTAATGAGGAAAATAAAAGCCAAGCGTTTAACCACAGCACATGCTGTGGACAGGGTCATTCAGCTGGACCTTTCCTTGTCTGTGAGATATTTCTGCATGCTAAACCCAGCCTCATTAAAGGATGGCTAGCATAAACTATTCAGGAGAGCCTGTCTGTGTACATACTTACAAATGATGTATCTCTTATTAGAGATCAGCACACAGGTACAATTAGGGTTAAAAAGTAAACTCTGTGAAATGACATTGTCTGTCAGGTGATTTTCTGTGCTAACAAGCCTTCATTTTCTTTGAAAATCACAATTATTTTTATAGCCCCAAGAGCCATTAGAAGTTTAGTGTGTATGCACACACAATTCAACGCAGTTAATTAAATTGCTTATTATCTCAGGGGAAATGCTTCTTGCTGTTTGCACGACAAACAGGCACATGCTTGCAAACTACCTGCCAGTTGGTTGCAAAAGAAGAGTGATTGGGGCGAGAGGAGGGGAAGATAAGAAAATAAGTTATTTTGAGAGATAGAACAGGCTAACCCGTGGGAAGACTGGAGAGGCATAAAAGAGGAGCACAGTGACCCCTGTTCTATTGCACAAATCCACAGCTGAAATGGGGATTTACATCACATTTCTACTGGCAAAAAATTCACAGACAAGCTCAAAGAAAATTCTATGTTGCATAATCACAGGAGAGTCACTGTAATCTCTGAGAAACAGAGGTAGAAAGAAAGTGCTGAATGGAAAAAAGACAGGTTTACTAAAATCATAACCTGAATCAAATCTAATTTTTGTCCAATGAAATGTTTTTTATAAGGACATCTGCCTCTTATTTGTTAATACTACTTTCAACTTTGCTGAAGCTACAACAGTAAGAAAAGAACAGCTTAGATATACACACTCAGGAGCATATCATTTGACAGAGTGCCATTTGGACACATTTTGGACACACTCCCGATGATAGCCGTGGTCCTCTTCATCAGAACGGTCACTCTTGGCTCAAAAAGATATGACATTGGTCCAAAAACAAATGCAGGTTTCATTATTAACTCTGCTTCTGGCAGGTTTGCAGGTGTAGGTGCAGGTATTGGCAAAAACTTTAATGCTGTCAAGCTGTTAAGTGTGGTTTTGCTGGGCTGAGATTAAAACTAAAGGTTATTGTAAAAAAGACAAGCACTTCAATATTCCTTGTGTCAGCTTACCTGTTTTAGTAGGATATACAGCAGCATAGAAAAGAAAATTGTGTATGTTATACCATTTGATGGGGTCTTTAAGGTCTATACCCATAACGTTAGATTTCTTGGGTATGAAACACATGTATTGCAAAATTAAACAATGGACCTCTATGAACTCATTTTCTCAGAATGGCAATTTGTATCCTGTATTCAGTGCAAATAGAAACAACTTGTGTACTTGTGTGCTGTTTGGTCTCAGAAAAAGTTGTTGTTTGGTCTAAAACAAAATAATCAACATTTTATAACTTTATACTCAGTGGCCCCATGACCTTGAGGAGGTACAGATGTATAAAAAGAGTACACAGTGTGAGTTGAGACACAACAGACCTCATCACACCAGGCCAGCTGGGCTAGCTGAAGCATAATCCATGGTGGTTTAACCATTGTAAAAATCAAAATCTAAAGGTTACATTTATCCCAACTTCTGGTCTGCATTTGAATGGCTGCACAGGAACTTTACATTTGTTGTTTTTGGGCTGACAGATCTTGGTTTAGGTCAGGGTTGTCCAAACTCAGTCCTGAAGGGCCACAGTCCTGCAGAGTTTAGTTCCAACTTGCTTCAACACATCTGCAAGTTTCTAATATGCCTAGTAAGACCTTGATTAGCTGGTTCTGATGTGTTTGATTGGGGTTGAAGCTGAACTCTGCAGGCCGTCCAAAAACAGGATTGGTTAAACCCCTGGTTTAGGTGTTATAGGGTCTGGCATTGGTTGAAATATGTGTTTTGTGGGTGACTGGCACTGGTTTGGATTTTGCAAGGAATGGATTTTGGATGTTCTTGTCTGTAATCCATCTCTATAAGCAGCAAAGGAATAACCAGAAACATATGGCCCATTGCCTTGTGCAGAGGTGTCTAGTCCTGCTCCTGGAGGCCACTATCCTGTTTAGCACCAAACCTAATTAAACGCACTTGATTAGAAATTTCCAGGCAAGTATAGGGGGCATGGTGGAAGAAAATCGGTAGGACATTAGCTATCCAGGAGCAATATTGGACACCCCTGGCCTAGTAATTAGTTCAGACACTCCAAAATATTGGACTATGGTGCTTATGTGGATATTGTCAGAGTCTGACTTTGTCTATTCCTGGTCTTCACTCTTTTTTCCCTCTTCATTCCTCTACTACAGGAGTTTTCTTTCAAGTCTTCCTTGCACTGCACATTTTTGGATGTTTTCCTCAGCTCAGGTCACGGAGTACTCCACTAATCAGCTGATACGTTAAATGAGCTGTGTTAACTAAGGAGACATCCAAAATGTGCAGTGCTGGGGATGCTCCAGGAATGGTTTACAACCCCTTGTTCAACTGCTATCACTATCAGGATTGTCCCAAAGTTCAGGTGTATTTAATCTGGATTGAAGCTAAACTCTGCAGGATACTATCTAGTAGCAGGACTGAATGTCCCTGATCTCTATCAACAGAAGTGGCAAAAAGTAGTTTCCAAACAGTCAGGCAAAACAAGAGCTATATCCATCTAGCAACTGTTTCCTTTTCCATAACAATGCCTCAAAATGACACTCAGCAAATCTCTTCAGCTCCCACTTGACAGAAGCGAGATGTTCTGAGAGATTTCAGCAGGGTTTGGAGAGATTAACTGTTCTCTTGCAGGCTCCCCTGATGTTTTTAAGGTCACCAGACACATGTTTTTGCTCGGCTCATTCACTTGATTTAAGGAAAGGGGATGAGGCATGTGAAGCTCCTTCTGTGTTTATGCCATTGTGCTTTCACTGTCCCATTAAATGTAGCTGAAATGCAGTAGTATTGTTAATGATTTAGAGTTCTCTCGTCATACAAGTTTGATAGTTTTGGGGCATATGTGAATGGCAACTCACAATAAGTTTACATAATAGCAAATCTTTTAAAACCTTATCAGTCTCAACCAAAAATCTCTGGCACTTGAATATCAGTACCTGGTTAATTTTGTGGTGACCATTATTTAGCTTTATTAACCATGTTTTTTGTTTTATTTTTAGTAAGATATAGTAAGAAAGGGGTGGGTTTATGCTGACTAAAAGTTTGTACATCACCAGAAAGAAGTCTGTTATTTTATCAGAAGATCGAGTTAAGATAGTTTAAATAAAAATTGCAAATGCATGAATGAATCATTCACAAGAAGATTAGTAACATGGATTTAGAAATAGATAATGGTGAATTTTCATTTCATACCCAGATATATTATCCAGATTAAAGATTTTTAAAGAGACGAAGGCTGCCATTTTGCCAGTTTATATACTTACTGGCCATCCATCCAGGGCATTTCGCTGTTTAAATAAGATATATTGCTTAAACATCTCCAACCTGGGCAGTCAGTACTTGTACTTGAAGTTGGCAGAGCGCCTCAGGGAAGAAGCTGTCATGGTGACAGGAAGTTTTTGTATGTATGGACTTTGTCTACCAGACATTGTGTACCGGAGGGGAATGAGGTGAAGAGATAATGCCCAGGATGTGGCGGGTCCAAGGTGATCTTGCAAGCTCCATTTGAAGTTCCCAGTGTGTAAAGCTCCTCAGCTGATTTTAGGTGACAGCCAGTGATCTTCCCAACAGAGCGAATCATCTGCTGTATCCGAGTAGCAGAAGAGGACCAAAAGAGAACCACACTGTGATGCATGAGGTGCAGAGCCTCTCAATGACTTATCTGTAACATTAAGTCCAGAAATTGCTGAGGAATGTTGTTAAATAATTTCATTTTAACAAGAGGATGCATATTCAAAACAAACAGAGAAACAAAGGCATAGTTTGATGATTGAGTGTGGAATTATGGTAGTTGTTGTCTTCATCCCCACAGCTGATGCAATCTTTCGAGACTCGGGCAGAAATCATGTCCATGTATCAGCTAATGTATTAAAGACTTGTATTATGCTTCAGTTGACCACTTTCGCTGCTTCCGGTGTTGAATATTCTGTTATAATGCTATGTGCGTTCATCACCTGTTTAATAGAACAGGACATTAAAGTTTTGGGGTTTCCATGTTTTCTACAAAACAAAACAGGATGTTTGAGAAAGTGTGACCTCATATGCAGGCGACACAATGTTACAATGTTACACTACTCAAAATAGCTTATTTCTCTGGATTTAAACATTCTTCGAAACAATTGGGATAATGTAAGTACATAAGTCAGCAAAATATATAACACTGTTCTAGTGGTTTTTGGATATTTTATTAAAAAAAATCTTACATAATGTATCTTTAACTTTACCCCATACCTAAACTTAACAGTTACCTTACTAACTGTAAATAAGCAGCAAATTAGGAGTTTATTGAGGGAGTTTATTGTTTATTTAAACTCTTAGTTAATCGTGAATATGTGTTCCCAATTCTGAAGTGCCCATGAGATGAGTAAAAGAGCATGGTTACAGCATCTCGTTCCAGTATCTTGATATTTGTTCATTTATTATACAGGTGCATTACGCATATTATTAGGTGACTTTATTTGGAAGAGCTGAGTGATAACATAGTTACAGCCAAAGGAAGTATAAATAAAGTAAAATAAATAGACTGTTCTATTTATAAGCACAAATTAAAATGTTTATACTTGATGTGAACGGTTAACAGGAATCCTTAAAAACTACTACAAAAATAATGTCAAGATTCCTAACCAGAGCTTAAAACCTAACCTTAACATTTGATTGGCTAGTAAAGAGTTGTTTGAACACCAACATAGATTCAGGAAACCACAGTAAGCCATCAAGCAGCCTTAGCAAGCAACTTCCTCCCAACAGTTTGTTTTCGAGACTCTGAGAAGGTACCCCTCAGAGATGAAAGGCCGTACTGCAGTTGACCTTCTCTTGTCTCTCTGTCTGATCAAGATTACAAGTGAAGAGAAGGCTTCAGCATCCAGAAGGTGGAGGGGAGCCTCACAGATTCATCTCCACCCACAGCTTACCCTGGTCCAGCTCACAGTGTGAGTGAGAAAGGCTTTAATCACCAGAGGGCACGCACCACAGGGCCGGGGCAAAAGTGACAGCAGAGCGCTAAACAACAGTTGTTAGGCGACAGCAAGTAGGAGATGCACGGGCAATGAAAGCGAGAGGCCTAAATAAATTAACGGCAGAGGAGAGGGTTGTTGTAATAAAACACGCAGGCTAGAGGGCTGAGGCTTGGCTGTAGATCTGCGAGGTAAGTGGATGCGCCTCAGATTTACAGGACGGCCAAGTTCATTGCACATGCAGCACGTGTAGTGGTGCAGTGAAGGGTGTAGGGGAGAGACGCATAAATCTGAGGCACGCCGTGGAGGCCGAGGATGGGGAAGAGCGGAGTCACCTATCTTAGACAAACACCTCACTAACCTCTCCGAACACAAATAGAGAAGACAATATACTATGGCTTCTCAATGTTTTTTGGTCCACGGGCAATTTTTTATGGTCCAAAATTCTTATGACCCCATAAGCGTTACAGAACTCTGTTATATTATGGGTTTAATACAAGAAAAGCTCAACTGATAGCGCTTGGGCCTAATGTTGATTGTCACAAAAAAGTTTTTCCACCTTCACTGCTTTTTTTAAAGCACTAACAGTACAATGGAAGTGAATATGAACAATTTGTAAATATTAAAATATTAAAATAGTTTCCATAAAATGGAAACAATGTTATCATGACTTTATTGAGAAAAAAAAAATATATATATATATTTTGTGTGACAATATTTTATAGTGATGCAGTTACAAATGTAGTTATAACATTACTATTAATGTGTATATTACTATAGTAATAACAGTACATTTTGCATAATTACATTCCACTAATCCTAACCTTGACCCTGTGATAAGTATATATATATATATATATATATATATATATGATGTGATCTGGGAAAACCCAACACATGGTGAAATTTTACTTTTTTTTAGGTTTTGGTACCATATGTACTCTGGGTTCAAGCCGTTTCCAAGCAAAACGGCTTGAACGTACCAAAAGTTATGGCTATCTGAAGTTGGCTGATAGCTGTGATTTTCAGGAATGGCATTTTGAGAAAAATGGCTTTAAAGTGAAACGTGTTTTACTTTCACTTTACGGATTTAAGGAAAGCTGTCAGGAGCATTATACTGCATTATTACACAAACAGACTAACGACTGTTTTCCGTTGTTTATCATGGGTATAGTCTCTGAACTTTTGATCACCCCTTGAATGTATAAATTGAATAATGTACCTTGTAGTTGTAGTTTACATGTAGAAATGCGAGTGCAGCACAACTGTTTGCGCACTGTTTATATAACAGACTGTCATCGGACTCTTCCTCTTTAGTAACTTTATCATCCGATCCTTCATCTCTGGATGTGAAATAGTCCATTTTAACATTGTTTACGGCACTAGCATCACCAGGATTGAGCAGACTGAGGCAAGTTTGATCGTTTGAGTGAGCAGTTTCTTCCAATTGCGTTGATCTCTTGTGCTCCACCATCTCACTATATCAAAAAATAAATAAATAAATAAATACAACATTTCATGCCACAGTTTACATAGGACTGGTGGGAAATGTGCATTGATACACCTTTATTAAATATGCTACATGATTTATTTTGATAGGTTAACTGTTTTTGTGGTGTACCTCTGCAGCATGTTCTTAACATTAGAGAAATACAGTCATTTCTGCTTGCTGCAATAGTTCACAGTTTCACTACACTAAACAAGTAAATTTTGCCAAGGTATTTTCAGAGGTGATAGACAAGATGTTATAGAATAATAATTTAATGAAAAAATAATTTTGACAAAAAACTTTACATTTGACCTATTTTTTGAATTTCCTGAAAACGTCCCAGCGCGACATCCGATGAGTTTTCCCAGATCGCATCACATATAATTAATTAACATTTTCAGTACTTATTTGTGTCATTACACGGTAACGTCACCTTAAAAGTGTATCCAGAAATAACTTGCAAACATTTTCTGTGTAAAGTTATACACAATTTTATAACTTTGTCACTATGACAACGCACTGCCATAAACTCTTTAATGACTGTTAAAAAAAAAAGTTTTAGTGTAATTAGAATAACTTGCTTATTAAAAATGACAGTGTATTTTACTATTTAGTCAGTTGTATTCATGGTCTAACAAGTTTGTTGCACATCATTTGGTCTTCGTTGGCATTCACCCAGTCTAATGAGAAGGCTGGGCTCATGTATTGCATCGCAACTTGTCAAAAACTGGCTTACGCTCATATATCATCTCTTCCATTATATCCAGCTTAGACTGGACTTGATCTTGATGCAAACACAAATGCTGAATCCTGACTTGCAAAAAATAAGTGCGGGCAAATGCATCTACATTTCTCCAGGGCTGCAGAGGAGTGAATGCGTTCACTGGGCAACATTGTAGATTATAATATTATTCTCTGGGAACAAATAACTGTTAAGAAATGTACTGTAAAGGTTCCATAAAATCAGCTCATACTTGCAAGCTACATTCAATGTATTCTGAAGCCATAAACTTTTGTACGAGAAAGACCAAAATAAAAGTTATCAGAAGAACATCTTGTCACCACAACTCCAAATTATGATTTACAGTTGCTATATTCAATATATATATTTAAATCCATAATATAATGCATTTTATGCATTATAAAAGTAATTTAAAAACACTTATTATAGTGAAAGTGGATATTGGATTCCTGTCTAAAGCTGGGTTTGATAATTCCTCTCAACTTTAAAAGTAACAACACAAAATTACACTTTAACAATGAAATTAAGGTCTTCAGAAGTACAGTATTTGACAATTGCAAGCAAGTGTGTGTGATTAGAACAAGAACTAAACTCTGCAAAACCCTCCTGAGCTGAAGCTGAAGAGCCCTGCATTACTTTATTTCATGTGACAAATGAATTGTGTGTGTGACAAATGAATTTTTAATAGTACAAATAATTTCACACAGTCTCTCAAATTAACATGAGGCCATAAAAACTGCATTATGATACAATTTGGAAAAGTAGTTTTAGATGGGGTTATGCAAGTCACACCGCAGGACATTTACAGTATATTAAGCTATTTTGACATTGTTTTCAACTATTAGACTCTCATATGCCAATTATGCTTATTAATGCTAAACTTGACTGACTTAATACATTAAATAGAAGTAGTTAAAAGTAGTAGAAAATAAAACTTATAAGACTGATTTTTGAAGCTTAATGTCAATACATATATAGATTATTTCAGGGCAGTATGTACATTTAGGACTAGTCATTTTTGCAAATGAACCCCAATTAGATTTAATTATATTTAAATAGTGTGCCTATTTCTATCCACACTGTTCAGTTTGATATGTTGCTATACATTAACTCACTTTCACATTTTGTTCTGGCCTTTTTGACAATTGTATGAGGAAAGGAAAGGAAAGGACATGAGCACATACAGTATGTTAAACACTCGACTGCTCCATACTTGTGAACTCTTTCTGAAATGTCAGCCAGCACATCATTATTCTGCACAGAGGTTAATGAATTTCAGGACAGAAAGGCTCTTTTTAGACCTTGGAATAATCTTTTCCCAGTGAAGATTAGTGATGAGTGGCACCAAACACAAAAGCTGAGGCTCAATCTGAAAAATACCCCAGTATCTCTATGTATCATTTGAAGCATCTGCTAAGATGAACAGCACGGTCATTTTGACATGTTTCCTATTTCTGCTAACTTACCATGGTATAAAATGACCATAAATCTCTCCTGATAAGTGAGCATTAAAGAAAGAGACTGATAAATGAGAACAATGGCCTTGCCAAGAGTCTTTCCGATGTTATCAGGTATTTAAAGACACATCGCTTATTCAAGGTCACACCAACATTAAGGGATTTTGCAAACACACCCTGGATTCGCTAAGCTTAAAACAAGCAGTAGCAAGTAAACCAGATATAAATGAGCAGAACTGTATATTCTGCTTTGTTAAATCAGTAAAGTAATAAGAACTTATAACTTTTTTATGCCTCTTGTCAAAACATCTGGCTATGCAAAACATTGCATGACTATCAGAAAACAGTCCTCCAAAAAAACTAAAAAGTAGACAGGTGCAAGTTGACATTTATTTTTAAGAAAGTATGACTTGACAAATTTTCTCCAGACAGTCACTGATTAAAACAGTCTTTAGTCAGTCTGCACAGTCAAACATTAGCCTTGATGAACAATTGCAGAAGGTTGGCGTCATCAAGACTTACAGTTTTAATTATGAAACCCAGCTGTCTGTAGCAGCTGTTTATCTGAGACGCTTCAAACCAGTAATTCTTAAACTTTGGTACAAACTATTGTGACATGACTGATCAAAAATAATAAAGAGATACTTTATCCAAATCGTAAGCTTCTCATGTCTCATGATAATAATAAAATAGCTTTATGTGTGTAAGACTTGCAGATGCACAAAGTTTTAAATTCTGTTCACTACTATACTTATAATTATGCTTTGACCAATAGCAATTCAATTATTGATAGTAACAATCTCTAATATTTGGTCTAATTGAACAAGAACACAGATTTAAAGATCACAACATTATAATGAACAGTAAGAAAAATGCATGCATATTATTAGCATATAGGCTGTTTATTAGTACTTAAAGCACATGGTCATTTTCTAGATCCTTAAACGGATAGTTCACCCAAAAAATGAAAATTTGATGTTTATCTGCTTACCCCTAGGGCATCCAAGATGTAGGTGACTTTGTTCTTCAGTAGAATGCAAGCGAAGATTTTTAACACAAAATGTTGCAGTCTGTCAGTTATATAACAGCAGTCATTGGCTACCAAATCTTTGAGAATGAAAAAAAATATACACAAACAAAACCAAATTAAACACTGTGACCCGTGACGATACACTGATGTCCTAAGACATGAAACGATCAATTTGTGCAAGAAACTGAACAGTATTTATATACTTTTTTACCTCTGATTCACCACAACATCCATCTGTCCTGAGCGCATGCACAGCGTCCGGCATGTGATATGTGTACAAGCTCTGTCTGATGCATGGGCGCTGATTAATGTTTCTGCCGGTGGGTGCTCAACACCGTATCTCATATCTGTTTACAATAAACACTTATTCACGCATACACAGGACAAAGTTTGAGGGCACACGCGTAATATCTGAGGGAGCGCGCTGCAAGCCGAGAAATTGTAATACGCACGACACCCTCTTCTCGTATTACAATAACGCACTCTTGACATTTGTCATTAAAATAATTCCAAAACCTGCCTCAAATATAAACTATGAAAACGAGAATAAAGTTGTACAAGCTACAATAAACTTCTAATTGGTTAAAATGAACAAAAATATTTCGTGTTTTTCCGTGGGTGCTCGAGCCCCTGAGCACACACGGGATCGGCCCCTATGGTCTGATGATATATAAAAATCGTATTCCATTGCGATGACCTGTACTTCTAAATATCTTTAGATCTTCACAGTGCCAGCGAACATGTCTGCAATCCCTGTGCACTGTGTAAACAATGAGTGACGTAAGTGCAGATCGCTTCCGGCACTTGCGTGTACTACGCCAGATGTCACAAGCCCGAGCTGTGTATGCGCTCAGGACAGATGGATGTTGTGGTGAATCAGAGCCACAGGTTTTTTTTTTTTTTTTTTTTATGTTTTTTCACTCTCAAAGATTTGGTAGCCATTGCGGCCATTATATGACTGACAGACTGCAACGGTTTGAGTTAAAAATCTTCGATTGTGTTCTACTGAAGAAACAAAGTCACCTACATCTTGGATGCCCTGGGGGTAAGCAGATAAACATCAAATTTTCATTATTGGGTGAACTATCCCTTTAATCCTGACCCATTGCCTAAACTTAACTACTACAACTACTATCAAAAAAGCAGCAAAATAGGAGTTTATTGAGGGAAAACTTGAGTGAAGTTGAGTGAGTATGTGTTCCCTAATCTAACATGTTATCTAATATGATATATATGGTACAGTACATCAAATTATGATCAAGATATGGCTTTGTAAATATGTACAGTTCCTCACAGTTCAATTTGCTCAAAGCTAATAAAAAGTATGTAAACATTGTTCTGACTAGACATTATTTGGATGTTTTAATTTTATATTTGGCCCAAATGTCACAGATCAAAGGTAACTGGTTCTGTGCTTTGCAAAGCTTCAAACTAGTTCAATTCTTTGAAAAAGTAAAAACACAAAGGATGTTTTCTTTTGACTACAAGATGCCGCTGCTGTAAATCAGCATTGAGAGAAAAACTTTAAAACTGAACTCAACGGACTAAACGCTGCAGTAAAGCTGAATCAATTTTTTAGAGCAAACAGACAAAACCCTAAAACACAAATCTCTAGCTGCCAGCTTGATCATCTCCAGGCTGTTTTAAATATAGTAACAAACCAGAAAAAAATCCTTAAAGACAATTTGTTAAATTGTAAATATGCTTCTCTCCTCACATATTGACGAGATAAAATTAGCTTAGTGCTAATGGATAGATTCTCTTTGGATTTTAGTGTGCACTGAATTAATTATAGCCTCCAAAATCACTTACGACTCCTACCTCCGGCGAGCCTTGGGGAATAACTAACCTAACAAAGACTTTCTAAATTGCCTAAGCATAAATTGAGGACAAAAAAATAGAGCTTTCTTTGTCCTGATTAGGTGAGCGTCATTCTCAGATTTAGGACGGGGTCATCGAGCAACTATGACTGACCTATTTCAGGTGTTCTTGTGCACAGCATGACAAAATACAGTTTTGCAGAGACTGTGCAATGTTTTAACCTTCCCGACCTACTAACTAGCAGTGTTATCAACATCCATTATTAGTGGTATCTGCTAAACATTACTATCATTATCATTTGAGCCACAATATATCTAAAAAGAGAATGAAGGTCATGAAAAAAAGGGCATTTTCAGATTTTTATAGAATGTTTTTTTTTGTTTTTGTTTTCACCATAAAAATGTCATCCTTATTTCATTCTTTGTCCAGCTTATCATGACTGCTCAACAATAATATGTATTCTAGTAATAACAACAATTAGTAGTCTGGCCTATACTGATAACTTATGTATGTTTATGATATGCCTAAAAAGTGATATTATATGATATATTTGTGTGCGCTACAGTAAACAAAAATGCATATTCATTTTGAGATTTTGTCGCTTTAGAATTATAAGGTTCTATCTGACATTTTTGTCAAAATTGAGTTATTCACATATTTGTATTCTGTGACAATTTATTTACATAATGTGATGTTTCTTATGTAAGCTGTGTACATTTTGAGCCTTTTTTTTAGAAAACAAATATGGTTCTAGATGTCTATGGGACGCAAAAACTTTGAAGCTCAATATCTCAAAAGTGCTCAGAATGCAGATAGAACCTTATAATTCTAAGGCGACGATTTGATGAAGCCTACATTCAAATATTGACTGTGAGTAAGCAATGATGGCAAAGATATTTTAAAAACTTCAAATCCTATATCTTAAACTGGGGAGTTCAAACTTTACATTTTCTGTTTCTTGTAAATACTATAACTTTTCCTAAATTTAAAGCTAGTGTTAAATAATGAAGATTAATCTGCCATACTGCATGTCAAATCCCTTCTTCCCAATCTCTATTTCTTGCACTCACACATTCAAACTCTAGACAAATCCTAATGTGTCTCTATTCAGCGACCATACAGCTGTGAGGAAACCACTGTGCTCAATCTAGATGGGTAATTACAGTCCAATATTGAGGGACCGCTGTCAGAAAATGAGCAGGGTTCCCGGGTGCCTCTGTTTACTCTGTCAGAACACTGGCATTTACTGTAATTACAGCCCTGCCTTAGAAAACACTATGCAAAACATTACATCTCAAGCTCACAGTGTGCAGGAGGAAGACTGAGAGAGTTTTATGTATATCTCACAATTAATTTACTAAAACGGGCCTCCTGGCTTATCTGTGGATTATGTATCTTTGTGGTTCCATGGTGTTCTTAGACAGGGAGCAGAAGTGAAACTGTGTTACCTAACACAATGCTATACAGTCTTGAGAATAGGCTCTCATTTTCACTCATGGAGCAAGAGAAGAATTTAATTTAAGTTCACATGCACAACATTTGTGTTTCTGAAGCTACTTGCCCAAAATAATATCTTGCAAAAGGGCTCATCTTGCTTCAGCTTTCTCAAAAGTGATTGAGGGATAAAGATATTGTTGAGCCCCCCACTGATACTGAAATTCAAAAGGGTTGAGAGAGATGTTGTCTGCGACAGTTTGCTCCATGGCATATTACAGTCAGCTGACAGCAGGGGGTTTTGCCACTAAGAAACAAGATTTTCTGAAGTGTGACTGAAGCCCTTATGGAGGAAGCTGCTTAGAGTCTGACATATTGACTTGACACTGAAATGCCAAACAACTAAGTAGGTCAACCTAAAAACAAGTAGAATTGACAAAGTAATTACTCATTGTAGTAGACACAAGTTTAAATTTAGCCAGTGCCATGGGCCAATCTTATTCCCCTTCTGTTTCACCATTAATTCTTGACATGTTTAATCAATCAATTAATCAGTAACATGGCAAAAATAGTTGCAACACTATTTAAGACTTTTTTTTATATATTAAGTATAAACTAATTATTAATTATTTAAACTCGTACCACTGTTTTAATTAGCATCCGTATGCCATCACATGCTTGTATTGATGTAAATGAATCAAATATATGATAAATGAAAGTTTAACGAAATCAATTTATTTATTTGTGATTAAAATTATATTATTGCAAGCAAAAGGGAATAATAATGTATTTGAAGCATCTCAGTAGCATACAAATTGAAACAGCTATTGATATATAGTTGAGTTCAAAAGTCTGAATGTTAATTATTTTACCAAAATAAAAGGGGTCATACTAAATGCATGTTATTGTTTATTTAGTACTGGCCTGTATAAGATATTTCACATAAAAGATGTTTACATATAGTTCACAATTGAAAATAGTAGCTGAATTTATAAAAATTACCCAGTTTAAAAGTTTACATCCCCTTGATTCTTAATACTTTGTTGTTACCTGAATGATCCACAGCTGTGATGTTTTGTTTAGTGATAGTTGTTCATGAGTCCTTTGCTTTTTCTGAACAGTTTAAATGCCTGCTGTTCTTCAGAAAAATCCTCCAGGTCCCACAAATTCTTTGGTTTCCCAACATTTTTGTGTATTTGAACCCTTTTCAACAATGACTGTATGGTTTTGAGATCCATCTTTTCACACTGAGGACAACTGAGAGACTCATATGTAACTATTACAGAAGGTTTGAATGCTCACTGATGCTCCAGAAGGAAAAACAATGCATTAAGAACCGGGGGGTGAAAACTTTTTGAATTTGAAGATCAGGGTAAATTTAACTTATTTTGTCTTCTGGGAAACATGTAAGCATCTTCTGTAGCTTCTGTAGATTCTGAAGGGAATTACTAAATTACAAAAATATGATATTTAGGCAAAATAAAAAAAACTTACCCATCTTCATTCTGTTAAAAAGTTTACACCCCTAGCTCTTAATGCATTGTGTTTCCTTTTGAAGCATCAGTGAGTGTTTGAACCTTCTGTAATAGTTGCATACAAGTCCCTTAGTTGTCCTGAGTGTAAAAAGAAGGATCTCAAAATCATACACTCATTGTTGAAAAGGGTTTAAATAAACAAAAATGTTGGAAAACCAAAGATTTGAGAACTGTTCAGAACAAATAAGGGACTCATGAATGATTATCACTAAATAAAAACACAGGTGTAGATCATTCAGGTAACAACACAGTATTAAGAATGAAGGGGATGTAAACTTTTGAACAGGGTTATTTATTTATTTATTTTTATTTTTTTATAAATTCAGCTATTGTTTTCTCTTGTGGATTATATGTAAACATAAACAATAAATAAATAATAATAATTAATTAATTTAGCTGATTCTGAAAGGGGGTGTAAACTTTTTAAGCAACTATAACTTATTAAAGTAAAATTTCTTAAATAACTTTTTTTATGTATCGTAACTTTTAGTGAAAGATTTGCCAGTGTGGAGATAGATAGATATTTGTATATTAGTATATTGAGTAACTTACGCATTTGTCAATGAAAATATATTCCAATTTCAAACAAAACGACTGCTGAACACATTGTGCTGTTTCGTTCATGAATAAATCTCAATGATTGAGTCAATAATTCAATGACTCATTCATAAAGACCCTGTCCTAAATTACATCCTAAACCCTTGGTGTCTTCCTCAGAGTCTACAATTTCATGGCATAATGCTGCTTTGACTGTCAGGTAGAAGTCTGATGTGGAGTCAAATTGAATCTGGATTTTTGAGTGAATTGATCGAATGAATAATTCAATGACTCATAAAGTCAGTCACCTGCTGCCACCTGCTGTTATGATGATGAAAAAACTTGCCAACAACACAATCAAGTGGAGTGGTACAAATAAATCTGGGGTGCCAAAACTTGGTCCTGGATGGCCGGTGTTCTAAGTTTAGCTCCAACCCCAATTAGACACACCTGAACTAACTAATCAAGATCTTACTAGGTATAATAGACACTTCCCGGCAGGTGTGTTGAGGCAAGTTGAAGCTAAACGCTGCAGGACACCGGCCCTCCAGGACCAAGTCTGGACACTCCTGATATATGGTGTTAAATAAACATCACAGTGAAAGAGAACATTTCCCATTCTTTGTTTTCATTTGAGCTTCATAAGATGAGGCATGTTACACCTAGAAACATTGTCATATATGACATTTCTCATGCACATAAATCTGCTTCTTTCATCATGCAAAAACAGTTTTGACGCTATATTGATTGATTACGTTGGTATGGGTGTTGGGCAGTGATGCATAGAACGAGAAGCCGTCATAGGTGTGCTTTATTGTGAATAAAACACAGCTGTTCATCAGAATCAAGGACTGGAACTAACTGTTTTATGAACAGTTATAAGTCCCACTGCTGCTGGGATCCTTTAATCAGCACTCTTGGAATGCCTCACGTCCAAAAAAATATTAACTTTATCAGGAATACAAAATAAGCAGAAAGTTCAAAAACAGCCTGAACTTTTAATATATTACATCTCCATCCATCTAGCTCTCCAAGTTCTAAGAGAAGCTTTTTGTACACCATATATTACTTTCTATTCTGTTATGTTAGTAATTCACATAAGCATTTCTGCTTGTGCCACAGCTGGAAGTACTTCATCCTGTGCTGATGATATCAAAGCACTTTGAGAGCTTCTATGCCTTGCACATAACAAGAGACCTCTAAGCCTCTAATGTGCCCAAGTATAGAAGATACAGCATATACCAGGAAGAGAAAGCATATGTAAGAGGCCTCAGCTCCAGCAGCCTGGAAGAGTCGCTGTGTGACGCCTCACTTAACTGGTGCACTGGGGGGATTTTCCCCATGGTGGTTCATAAGTGGCATGGAGGGTAGTTTATTACACTGCCATGAAGAATGCGGCTGGGCTTCTAGAGTTAGCCACAGGATTTTTCACGCAGAGCCCACAAACATGATAAACGTCATTTATTGTGTCACATCTACATTTTTTTTGCCATGGCGGATTTTGTCCCCATCACTTTATGAAATAACTCACAGCAGAGATTTATCTAATACAGAGGAAGCAGCTTGTGCTGTTAAGCAAAAGTCTTCATTTCATTCATGTGTGTTATAGTGATTGGCAATACAGCGGTGATATATATATACAGGTCCTTCTCAAAAAATTAGCATATTGTGATAAAGTTCATTATTTTCTGTAATGTACTGATAAACATTAGACTTTCATATATTTTAGATTCATTACACACAACTCGAAGTAGTTCAAGCCTTTTATTGTTTTAATATTGATGATTTTGGCATACAGCTCATGAAAACCCAAAATTCCTATCTCAAAAAATTAGCATATTTCATCCGACCAATAAAAGAAAAGTGTTTTTATTACAAAAAAAGTCAACCTTCAAATAATTATGTTCAGTTATGCACTCAATACTTGGTCGGGAATCCTTTTGCAGAAATGACTGCTTCAATGCGGCGTGGCATGGAGGCAATCAGCCTGTGGCACTGCTGAGGTGTTATGGAGGCCCAGGATGCTTCGATAGCGGCCTTAAGCTCATCCAGAGTGTTGGGTCTTGCGTCTCTCAACTTTCTCTTCACAATATCCCACAGATTCTCTATGGGGTTCAGGTCAGGAGAGTTGGCAGGCCAATTGAGCACAGTAATACCATGGTCAGTAAACCATTTACCATGTGGTTTTGGCACTGTGAGCAGGTGCCAGGTCGTGCTGAAAAATTAAATCTTCATCTCCATAAAGCTTTTCAGCAGATGGAAGCATGAAGTGCTCCAAAATCTCCTGATAGCTAGCTGCATTGACCCTGCCCTTGATAAAACACAGTGGACCAACACCAGCAGCTGACATGGCACCCCAGACCATCACTGACTGTGGGTACTTGACACTGGACTTCAGGCATTTTGGCATTTCCCTCTCCCCAGTCTTCCTCCAGACTCTGGCACCTTGATTTCCGAATGACATGCAAAATTTGCTTTCATCCGAAAAAAGTACTTTGGACCACTGAGCAACAGTCCAGTGCTGCTTCTCTGTAGCCCAGGTCAGGCGCTTCTGCCGCTGTTTCTGGTTCAAAAGTGGCTTGACCTGGGGAATGCGGCATCTGTAGCCCATTTCCTGCACACGCCTGTACACGGTGGCTCTGGATGTTTCTACTCCAGACTCAGTCCACTGCTTCCGCAGGTCCCCCAAGGTCTGGAATCGGTCCTTCTCCACAATCTTCCTCAGGGTCCGGTCACCTCTTCTCGTTGTGCAGCGTTTTCTGCCACACTTTTTCCTTCCCACAGACCTCTTGCTTGAGGGTGTCAATGATGGCCTTCTGGACAGCAGTCAGGTCGGCAGTCTTACCCATGATTGCGGTTTTGAGTAATGAACCAGGCTGGGAGTTTTTAAAAGCCTCAGGAATCTTTTGCAGGTGTTTAGAGTTAATTAGTTGATTCAGATGATTAGGTTAATAGCTCGTTTAGAGAACCTTTTCATGATATGCTAATTTTTTGAGATAGGAATTTGGGGTTTTCATGAGCTGTGTGCCAAAATCATCAATATTAAAACAATAAAAGGCTTGAACTACTTTGAGTTGTGTGTAATGAATCTAAAATATATGAAAGTCTAATGTTTATCAGTACATTACAGAAAATAATGAACTTTATCACAATATGCTAATTTTTTGAGAAGGACCTGTATATATATATATATATATATATATTTATCTGTCATGGAAAATTATCTTTCCAGCAAACAGCTTTCATATCCATGAAATACAGTCTATTGCTTTGTCGAACACTGCAACTTTAAATATTTGTTCTGTGTTATTGAGATTCTCACAATGTGCCTTTGTATCTTGTAAATACAAGTTTGTGTTGTTTCCTTTTTCTCTTTAGAAGATAACTGAGCCTTTAAATTTTCTTTTGTAAAAGCTTTATAAGGTATAAATAGTCTTCACTTTAGATGAGCTCACAAAAACAGTAAAACTGACAACTACTAAACTACTAAATGACTACCTGAATTAATCATGAATTACAGTAGGAATATGTGTTAATAAAGCATTTATTAACACTCTATTACTGTATTTCTAAATAATATGTATAAATGTACATTTTAATAGTTAATAGACTTTCTAAATGATCTTATGAACCACTGATTAAATGAAATCATTAAATTTAAATTAATCATTAAAAAAATTATGAAAATACAATTATTAAACACATCAAGAACAAAGCATTTATAGCTGCATTTATAAACTGCTTACTACTGGCTATTAATGTAGAGATAATCATTTATGATGAATTGACTATTTACTACTGCTTAACTAATGGTTCATAGTGTGTAGTTATTATAAAGTATTACCCATTTTACTATCAATAGACAGTCAAAACTAGAACTAGACAAAACAGAACTAAAACTGTGACCTCTGAGTACTTGTTAGTTTCTGTGGTTACCCATTAGCTAATCATTCCGTTCACTTGCTGTTCATTTACTCATTAGTTTCCTCATTTAAAGTCGTTGGGATGTATTCTCAAGTATGGTGACCCATACTCATAACTGATGCTCTGCATTTAACCCATCCAAGTGCACACACACAGCAGTGAGAAGTAAACAAGCTATTGCTCCAGCACCCGGGGAGCAATTGCAGGTTTAGTGCCTTGCTCAAGGGCACCTTAGTTATGGTATTGAAGGTGGAAAGAGCGCTGTTCATTCACAATGCTCACCTTCAATTCTGCCGGTGTGGGAATCGAATCATTAGGCCATGACTGCCATTTTAGTCTGTATATATAAATATAGGCCCAAGGTATATATAGGTATATATATATATATATATATATATATATACTCCCTGTGTCTATTAGTGGATTGGTTCAACTAAAATTAAGGTGTACATAACATACACAGTTTCATCTAATCTCATGATAATCTTGAGTACCTATAGAGTAGTACTGCATCTTTAATATCTTCAAAAAGTCTTTAGTTTTATCTTATTTATAAAAGGGAAATACAGCTTTCTGATTCCCTCCGGAAAAAGCAGAGCTTCTGGAGGTGCGCCATGGGCGGAACTAAGTTCGACGATCACTCGCGCTCGGATTGCCAATAAAACACAGACATCTGATGCGGTTTCACTTACCATCTGCAGTTCTGAATCATGACTGGGATCTTTTATAGCTGGGACCGCTCCATCTTTCAGTATCAAACAATGTGTAAATCCAGCATCGAACTGGGCCTTGTATATGGAACGTTCGTCACCAAACACACTTGCAAAACTTTTGGGAATCCTCCCAAAAGAACTGTAATTTGCTGGGGTAAGAGTTGTCGGTTACTGCTGCATATTACTACAGCAACCTAGTTTGGTTTTCCTGGAGTTTAGCATGCTGCTCCATCCATCCCAGATCCGGATGACCCTTGTCTTCTCGGCCAGTTCCATCCAGATATTTAAATGCTCAGGTCTCACCTGAAGACATTCCTCCTCCAATGTTCCTTTCTGATTTCCTGGTCCCATCACTTCCACTGGTTTTGACTTCCACTTCCACCAGCTCAGCATAAGACTGAGTCCCCAGCTATACCTTGGGCCTCCAGGCCCATGTCCCCACCTCGGCCCGTCAGCCTATCAACTCCACACCAACTCTGTATTCCCTTGTCTCCACTGTGACCCATTTGTCCTGGGAGTCCCTCATTGCTCTGCCACAGACTTCCAAGTCTCCAGCTGCAATACCCAGGTTCCTGCAAATACCCAGTTTCTGCCTTTTTCGGTCAGTACCCATATTCTTCCCAAAGTTCCACCCTGGCTCCTCCTGCCATCAGCTCCACTGTGGTCTGCTCCTCTTGGTACCTCTCCAAGCTCCATGCTCTCCTCCGAAGCCTCCACCCTTTTTCTTCAAGTGGACTCTCTGTAAAGGCGCAAGAATGCACCTTCCGGAAGGGGGAGCTACTGTCACAGTTATGTTTAATTTATGTTTTGTCTAGTTATTGTTGTGACTTTCTGAGTTCTTGTTAGTTTCTGTGATTACCTGTTAGTTAATAATTTAATTCACCTGCTGTTTAATTATGGGCATGGCCCGCAAATGCCCTCTCCCTTGGTGCCAGCCCTGCTCTCTGGAGAAGCGTACAGTCTTTGTTCTTGCAAATTTCACCGTGTCAATACCGAATCAACAATGGCGCAAGCACAACTGACTCTTAAAGGGAATGGGAGTTGAGAGTCTGAGTCCCAAAACACAATAGGGACAACCCTTTTAGACCTGTGACCACTTTTCCTGACGTTAAAGCAAAACTGGCCTTTTGACACAACCTAAGTGCACCTGCGCTGTGCGCTTTAGATTGTTAATATAGGGCCCTAAATCTTACTAAGAAACTTTATTTCTCATAATTTGCAACTTTATATCTCACAATTGTGAGTTTATATCTACCAACAGAGTGGGGTAAATTGCTTACAAATTATAGTACATAACTGATTACATGATTAAAACTGTGGTTAGTAACATAAACAAACATTTAATACACATAAACATTACACGCCCAAAGTCTTACAAGTTGGGCTTTTTTTCCAGCTAATGATGGTCACTCTGGACAAGATTTCATACATGGTCTAATTGCTTGATAAGTGCTTTTATTTACAGGACATTTACATGACCATTCTATATATAGTCAAAGCTAAATGGTGTAACAAACAGTAGGATTTTTAGAACAGAAAACTTGAAAAGGAAAATAATTAAGAATAATTAATAAATAATGAATGGTTTACTGCCATTGTGTGAATAATACGTAATCATGTAATCCATAAAAAGTAACTGTAATCTGATTATGAGCATTATGAAATGTAATACTCTAATTACGAGTAGTTAATTTCTGGAATCTGATTACATAATCAGATCATACGTAATCAGTTACCAATGTGAGTTTTTATACCAGTGTAATTTGATTTCTTATTTTGAACTTTATCGTACAGCATTACATTTTCTTTCACTCTGTGAGGGAAATAAGCTGAGTTTCTTCTAAAACTAGTCTTTCGTAATAGGCCTGTTGTAATTTCTTACAGCTTCACAGCTTTGCTGACAAATTACATGACTAGTAGTTTTGGGACTACAACCAACACATTATATAATTCTAAACTTGTAGTTTAAAGAGCAATTTACTGCTGTGTGGCACTTAAAATAAACTTTACCCTAAATTTATATGTACTATTTGCAATCACTTATTTTTTAAATACTGACCTGTTTGTCATATTTCTTGGCACCCGTTTCATATAGCTGATCAAATATTTCTTTACATTAAATATTTTAGTCACAGTCAGCTAATGCTTAGCTATTTATAGGACTATTACAGACCATTTCCCATTACATCATTTTATTTGTCATCCAAACCCCAGTGCCAGGAAGCCACAATATATTTTTAAAGTGCCCTTACAAGACTACCAGACTAATCTTTCAAAAGCATGAAAATCAATGCACTCCTTGGCCACCCTCTGCAGGAATTATGCACAGTCTCACACTTTGCTTGGCGAGTGCAATGGACTGATCTAATACGCCTTGACCTGCTAATGTTAGAGCAGCAAAAGTTCAAGGCTTTGCCAACATGGCATTAAATACATGTTCAGAAGAATTGGAGAACCAAAGTGGTGAATTAACCTGCCAGAAAGGTAAAAAAGATGTTCACATGTTTTTACAATTTTTGACAGAACACATTTTCTTATGTTGATATATTTCAGTCAGAGGCACCATACAACAATATTTTTTATACATTTTTACTAGTATAACCAACAAGCAGCTGTACTTATTCTGCAATAAAAGAAGCACCAATGAAGAAATTCATTCTCAAAGAGCTCAACAGAAAGCACTTTCATTTCATTAATGTGCTAATAGTTACACGGCACATACTACATCAGCCTATGATTTTGTCCAATACTAGAGTTACAGACAGTAAGTGTGTGCATAATGCCAGTCTTTGTGAGAAACTGCAGTATAGTGTAGAACAGATAATGCAATTGCAGCTATAACCTATGTGGGTGACCATTTTTTATTCATTATTTTTATTTTTTCCAAATTCATCTGAACTTTCAGGTGACAGCTGAAAATCAAGAACATGCTCACAGCAATCACCGGTCCCCAGACAGAGCAGAGGAGGAGGCATTATGAAATTATGAAATGGAATGGGGTACTTAGCATTCTCTCTTTCATTATGTATTTCATCAGCAAGACCAGCAAGAGACCAGCAATAAATATATTTTATGAACCTGTACTTTTTAATGCATATCACTTTGACTATGCTTTTCCCCTCATTTTTTTGGAGTTCCTTCATTGCTTGCAATGGGGTAAATGGCGACACAAATTCTCACCGAAGCATCTATAGTTTTGTAGGTTCAACAGAAATCATTCATGTAAAACCACCACCAACACCCAAGCATAAAAATCCATCCATCTTAAAAAAAAAAAAACATAAAATACTAAATGCTTTATTTATACATAAACTACTTATTGGTAATTACAACTCAAAGTGTCATATCAGTGGTCTATTTAAATAAGCATAATGAGATGAGGATCACTTCATGGGGGCAGTCATGCTGAGATAACATGACCTCCTCCTACTTTTTCTTGGTATGCCATCTATTACTAGACTCTTTATAATAGGTATAATTTAGTGTTGACTGCTAATAATCCATTTCTACAGTAGAATCCAACAGTATGCACCCAGTTGGTCCACAAAGGTACTTTTCCCATTAAAGCCAAACCAAATGAACCATGTAGGTGAACCACAACTTTACAAACTTAAAATATATATATAAAAAATTGGACAGAAATTCAAAGGTCACAAAATACTGAAGTCCAAAAATGTTTCACAACTCAATAGATTCAATAGCTAATTTGGTAACTCTTAACTAGTTGCTTATTAGCATGCATTTTACTAGCATGTTTGCTGTTTATTAGTATTTATGAAGCACATATTAATGTTTTATTCTGCATGTGAGAATTGCTTCAACATCGCACGCAATGGAGGAATTGCGTGCGATGGGTGTGCAAGCGCAGGACTCTGGGGATTTAACACTAGAACTGCCACGGGGTAAATTTTACCCGGATGTGTTTCAAATGTACATAGTGTTTCAATAAAACACTCAAGTCTCCCAGTCATTGACTTTTACTAAAATTGTGTCATTTAAACTTCCCTGGTGTTAAAAAGTGTTTAGATAGAACCAGATCGTAAAATGGGGCATTTATACCTAAAAGCGCCAGCACAGGTCAAATTTACACTCTATATAATATCTGTGTATTATATCTGTATATGTTTTAACATTGTACATTGCTAGGCAGTGCCTTTTACTCACTGAATTAGTGGTTATTAGTTTCAAAAATAAAGACAAAATGAGTAAAAGAAGGCAATTTATGGATACCGAAGAGGTATTAGAAGCACTAAATACCATGATGGATTCGGAAAGTCTGGTGCATCCTGGGTCGGCTCAGCATCTGACAGCTCATCTGACAACCCTACTTATATTGTTCAAACTTTGGACTAATTATTGAATTTTTGTTTTGCCATTTATATTGTTTATTGTTCATGTGTTGCTATTTATTCTAGTCTGCATGTTCCCTAAAATAAAATAAAATAAATAAATAATCCAATCAATGTAATGAATACAACCTTTTTTTTTTTTTTTTTTTGATTACCCGTAGTTTATTGGCGTTGTTCTCTTATTCAAATTATAAATGATACAACTAAACAAAATTAATAATTTATTAGGTGAAACTGTACATGCACTTGAATTTGTCATCGCATCATCCTATGCAGTGTGGTGAATTATTACACATTACTGTCTATAGGCTATTTTAGTAATTTAAATAAAATGAATTATATTGAATAATGACAATGAATAATAATATTACTGCACCCAAATATGTAGTTACTTTCTTTTAATTATCTTCGTAAGTGCAGGCTTGTTTAGCTTATATTGACTGTTATGAAAACTGACTGTAGCTTGCATAAAATAACAGGACAAAAAATATATATATATACTATAGTTGATGATTAGACATTCATTTTTTATGACTCCAGACACTTCTTTATGAAGACAGTGGCATAATACAGTAAAATAAAATGCTCTTTAGTCATATCAAAACACTACTTATATTCATGGGTAAAATTTACTCGCATGGTGGTTTTAGGTATACAGCGACCCCTGGCGGTTCAAGTGTTAATAGACTTATTTTCAGAAGTCATCATAGACATGAACCAAGTTTTCCCAACCGCCCTCCCTCTCTTGCCTCATCCATTCATACCTGCCTCAGCCACACCACCTCTGCCTCCTGAGTGTCCCTGTGCTCACCCTCAGCCCACCATCTGTGCGGTGGGCTCGCCGTGTGTTTGCCAGTTTCCATTTGTGTCATGGCTGGAGGACCCCTTATCTCCACATCCAGCCTCTGAATCCTGGACTCCGCCTCAGCCCTCTGACCTAATGGCTCCACCGTCGCCCATTGGCCCACCAGCTCCACCAGGCTCCCTCGTCTCTCTGACTCTGGCTTGGTTGGTCATCGACCCGCCATCGCCTCAGGACTCCGCATGTCCAGTTGTGGCTCATTGCTCCGTCCCACCGGCTCCGTTGGGCTCCTCCCTCCCTCCAGCTTCACCTCAGTCCTCTGTCGCTCTGGCTCCACTGTGGACCTCCAACTCTACGTCTCAGTTGCTGGCGTCATTTGCTCCGCCTTGGCCCTCCGGATGCTCTGTGTCACCCTGGCTCCTCAGCTCTCCGTCTCCACCTCAGGCTCCACCTTTATTAGCTCCGCTGCCATCGGCCGACCTGAAGTCATCAGCCCTACCTTCACCATGGCTCTTCCTGCCGTCGGCTCCACTGTAGGCACCATCACGGCTGTGGCCTGGGTCTTGCCTGGCTACTCCTGCTCCAAGTCACTCCCTGGTTCCTCCCTCCGTCTGGTCCACCCTGGTTCCTCTAGTTTCCTCCTTGGCTCCTTCCTCCATCATCTCCACCCTGGTCTCCTTTCATCCTCCTCCTGAGCCTCCACCATAGTTTCCGCCCTTGCCTCTTTCTGTTTCTGTTTACAACAGGAGGACGTGACTTTTCGGGAGGGGGCAAAATGTCACACCCCTGTGTAACTTTTGTGTTGGTTTTTCCCTCTTGTGCCCATATTTGTTTTTTCCCTGTTCCTGCTCTCGTTATGTCTTTATTAGTTAATCACCTGCACCTGTCTGTATATCATTAGCTACCCTTTATTAGTTGTATTCAGTTCAGTGTTTAGTTGTCCAGTATCGACGTTATGTACGTGTGTTCCTGCCCTTCTTCTGTGTTTTTGCCTGTTGTGGATTACATTAAAGACTTTGCATTGGATTCCCTCTTTGTGTTGCGCCTTTCCATCACGTACTGTGGCAATTGTCAACTGACAAATGATCTTTGTCATCTTTCAGTTATTTTTTTGTGCTTATCATCACCATACCTTACCTTATATTTTATATTTCCTGAGCTCTTGTTAAAATACTCCATACAAAAGTGCCCAAGTGTTTGCTGCACTGAATTCCATTCTTTGTAATGAGGATAAACTATAAATAAAGAATAGAGCAAGGCATTGTGAGATTCTTCCACTGATCACTCTAACCTAAATACTTGTTTTTAGGACATAACAAATTTGGGCCAGTGCATTGCCTGCAGCACAGGTCTTTCTTGCTTTACTCTGTCAAAAGCAGAACATCCTGAATTTGTGCTCTTGAGTGTCCTTAGAAGATAAGCACATTCCAGCACACCAAAGAAAAGCGGAAGGTTATCAGTCTCAAAGACGAAAGCTTTATTTTAGTCCAAGTGAATGTTGGTGAATTAAGGGCACGAGCAACAGGGCTGTTCTCAACGGTTTCCTTCAAAATTATTAAACTATTTAAATGAATGTATGTGTGTGCGTGTGTGTGTGTGTGTGTGTGTGTGTGTGTGTGTGTGTGTGTGTGTGTGTGTATATATATATATATATATATTCTTACCGTAATTCATTATTAATTTATTATTAATTTTTATTTATTTTTATTAATTCATTATTAATTAATAAACTATTTTAAGGCTCAGTTATCATCTATTTTTTTATTTTATTTTATTTTTTATTTTGTTGGTTTTTGTTAGTTTTGTTGCTTATTTTGTTGCCGTATATGTATCTTGTTGCTTATTTTGTTGCCTATATTTACTTTCTTGCTCTTATTTTCATTTTGTCGTTTTAGTTCCTTTTTTATTTTTATATGAAATAATTATATCATTGTTAATAAAGCATTCATTAACACACTATTACTATATGTCTAAATAGTATGTATAAATTCACTTTTAAATAGTTTATTAATCATTTACTTACACTTTCTAAATTATCTTATGAACCACTGACAATACCTAAATAATGTAATACTTAACAAATTGATCATTAATTACTTATGAAAATACAATTATTGTAATTATTTATAATAAAGTTGCAGTTTAAATAAACCATAAATGTCATATATTTCAACAGGACATCTTGCTTTATTAATATTTATTTTGAATGCCTTATATAACAAACTTACAACAACATAAGGGCAGATCCCTTTAGCGCAGCTGATGATGATTTGAAGTGACTGGTTAAGAATATTCCAATGTTCACCCTTCGATTCCTCCATCCTCGATTCCTTTTCTTGCATCCTTTCTCTCACATCTTAAGGAGGGAGCTAAGATGCAAGAAAAGGTAGTATATAATAAAATAACGTACATTTAAGTTAGGATGCTAATCAGGGTTGCCAAGTTTTCACAACAAAATCCACCCAATTTCTACTCAAAACTAGCTCAAAAGTAGCCCAACTGCGTGTCAAGGGGGGTCCACCCATTAAAAATGGCATTCTAGGGGATAAAATACAAGTTTTTTTGTTGGGGTTCCTCTGGTAAATTCACATTTCAGGGGCTATATATGACGTTATTAGGGTCGATTCAACCCGCAGACATCAAATACAACCCGCGGCAACAGTGTTAAAGTAGCCCAATTCCGTGGGAAAACCGCAGACTTGGCAACATTGATGTTAATATTATCAGGTGAAGGGATAAACTTTTTTTTTTTTAATTCCTTTGATAGGACATGTAAACACTTGATTGGAATGATTTAATTCCATTTGATGAATCTGAACATGAACACTAAGCATTTTGTAATAAAATGGATATCATTTAAATCTGAGTTTCTTATCAGGAGTAAGCTTTCTGCAATTATTCAATGGGAGGCATGCTAATAAGGTTTGCTGTAAGGAAAAAACGAGGACCTGGCAACCCTGGCTTGATCTATGGGTGATTAGTAGGGACCTGCATATTTTAAAGTGCGATTATGTTAATTCAATGGCCTTGAATTCTGAACACATTTTTTTTTTTTTTTTTTTACAAACGGGTTGCAGTCTGACACCTTTTTTTTTTTAGCCTGTTTATATTGGCAGAATTTTGGGCCTGATTTTCGGGTCTTCTTAAACAACTGGCCGATGGATGATAGTGTAGACAATTGCTTTTATCGTCCAATACTGATTATTAGCTGACACATTAATACATCCCTACTTAACAGTCAAAAATATTACTTATAATAACTAAATCAGTTTTAAAATTAAAAGAAAGCAGTTCTGAAAGCTCAGATCCAATAGCAGGAACTCCTTTTGTTTATCAACAGAATATTTTCACTCTCTACAGTGTGAGAACCATCATAAATAAAAGCTAGTTGACATGTGTCATGATTTGGCTGTAGCACCAATTCTTTCCTTCACCTGCTAAATCATAATGGGATTGGGACAGATGTACAAGAACAGAAAATCAGATTACCTGGCCCAGTTCTTCCACTGTTACATGACTCCACTAAACGCTTATTACTGCTGAACGTTTGATGTGAGTATTTTTCAGCACCCAGTTAGAAACAGAAACAGATAATAGCAAATGCAGAGCAAACAATAATGCTGTTCAGCAAATCTGTTAAATCTCTAAATGCCTTAACAAGGCCGGCATGATTTGATGGTGAGCTGTGGATATGCTGACAATGGCCTGAATTCTTTATGGAAGCCAGGGCAAGTCAGTTTATGTGAGTGAAACAGTTCAACCTTCTGAAAGAGAAAATTGACTGAGATGGAGAAGATGATGAGATCCTGGTGAAAAGACAGGCAATAAACAGAACAGGCAAAAGAAGCTAGAAGGGAAAATGGAAGCCATCCAAAAAACAATAGAGAGAGCATAACAAGGGTGGAAAGGGTTGATAATAATGGGTGATAAGAACAGGGAACTAAAGAAGAGAGCTAGCCGAGATGAGATAGCAGGATGCATTCTGTCTGTCAGCTTTCAGATGAATGTGAGAGGAAACTCTCAATGGTGGGGCTCACGGCTGCTAACATTTATTGATCTGCAGAGAGCTGCAAGCTGCCAAATCCATCCAACATGTTAGACAACTCTGACAATTCACCCTTGTGTCGAACGCTGCGTTCAAGACAGGAGTGATTCTAGGATTTCAGTTTTGGAGGGCTCAGCCCCTTAACTTAGTTGGTGGCTCAGAGGAGTACAGTGGATATAAAAAGTCTACACACCCCTGTTGAAATGCCAGGTTTATGTGATTTAAAAAAATTAAAATACCACAAATAATTTCTGAACTTTTTCCACCTTTATTGTGACCTATGACTTGTACAACTAAATTGAAAAACAAATTGAAATCTTTTTTTCTGTGGAAAGTAAAAATAAAAAATTTAAATAATGTGGTTGCATTAGTGTACACACCCTTAAACTAATACTTTGTCAAAGCACCTTTTGATTTTATTACAGCACTCTTTTTGGGTATGAGTTTTTCAGCATGGCACATCTTGACTTGGCAATATTTGCCCACTCTTCTTTGCAAAAACACTCCAAATCTGCCAGATTGCGAGGGCATCTCTTATGAACAGCCCTCTTCAGATTGCCCAAAATATTTTCAATTGGATTCAGGTCTGGGCTCTGGCTGGGCCATTCTAAAACTTCAATCTTTTTCTTGTAAAGCCATTCTTTTGTTGATTTGGATGTATGCTTTGTGCCATTATTGACTGGTATTTGGCACTGTTCATAATTCCGTCCACCTTGACTAAGGCCCCAGTTCCAGCTGAAGAAAAACAGCCCCAAAGAATGATGCTGCCACCACCATGCTTCACTTCTTTTGGTGATGTGCACTTCGAATGGGTTTTTGCAAAATTGAGCCGGGCTCGGATGTTTTTCTTCGTAAGAAAAGGCTTCCATCTTGCCACCCTACCCCATAGTCCAGATATATGAAGAATACGGGTGATTGTCGTCACATGTACCACACAACCAGTACTTGCCAGAAATTCCTGCAGCTCCTTTAATGTTGCTGTAGACCTCTTGGCAGCCTCTCTGACCAGTTTTCTTCTTGTCTTTTCATCAATTTTGAAGGGACGTCCTGTTCTTGGTAATGTCACTGTTGCACCATATTTTCTCCACTTGATGATGACGGACTTCATGTGTTCCATGGTATATCTAATGCCTTAGAAATTTTTTTGTAACCTTCTCCTGACTGATACCTTGTAACAATGAGCTCCCTCTGATGCCTTCGAAGCTCTTTGCGGACCATGGCTTTTGCTGAGAGATGCGACTAGGAAAATGTCAGGAAAAGCCTACTAGAACAGCTGAACTTTATTTGGGGTTAATCAGAGGCACTTTAAATGATGGCAGGTGTACTGACTCCTATTTAACATGATTTTCAATGTGATTAGTTAATTCTGAACACAGTCACATCCTCAGTTGTAAAAGGGTGTGCACATTAATGCAACCACATTATTTTAGCTTTTTATTTTTATTTTCCACTGGATAAAGATTTCAGATTGTTTTTCAATTGAGTTGTACAGGTTATAGGTCACATAAAAGGTGGAAAAAATTCTGAAATGATTTATCATGGTCAATGTTCTTCTCTATTTTTTGCATTCTATTTATTTTTTATTATATTTTATATTTTTCTTTCTATTTATTATATAATTAACAAAAAAGGCCTTTAACACTAGCTTTTTCTATTCTTTTTCTATTCTGTTTTTTTATTTATTTATTTATTTTATTTTTTTTATGATATAATAAAAAAATCTTGCTACATGTACTGAGTTAGGCTATCTGAGACTTGCCATAGCACATCCATATCATTGCTCTTTTGTTGATTTTGACACTTTGAATAAAAGCATCTGCTAAATGACTGAAATGTAAATGTAATAGATTTGAATTCAATGTATAATTAAGTTAATGTTAAAAATTAATAACTTTCATTTCTGGAAAAAGAAAATAGTAACTTCTGTAAGTAAAGATGTCATCAAATCACAAGCCTGTTTTTAGCAGTTAGGCTATCATTTAAACATCAAAAACATGATGCCCATCAATAATATAATTGAACAAAGGTTACAATTAGGCACTATGCATTCCCCATGCATTAAGAAAATTAGGTTGCTATAACAGTATGTTATAGAGTGATGAATGCAGCCAAGATGAAGAATGGAAAGTGAAAATTAACACAGGTAAGACATTTAAAAAATAAAAAAAAATTACATATCAAACTGTTGGTAAGCCGACAAGAAAAGGAAAAGGAAAATTATTATTATTATTATTTAAATTTTTTTTTTGCATTTAAGCCTGCTATACCACGTGCAGACCAAAAAAAAAAAAAAAAAAGTGTAATAAAATATATACACATTGGGAGATAACAAGCAAGTGTAGATCATGAGCATGTGATCGAGTGACATCACTTTAGGGTACGCGCATGTATCCATGGCAACGCTTAGCTGCTGAGTGACTGTTAGCGGTCCTCCCGGTGATTTCCTCAGACATGGCCTTATGTTTTCGCTTTCGTTGGTCAAAAAGGTATTTACATTAACCATTTGAATATCAATGAAGGTGTGGCCACATTGATGAAATTTCAGAAAAATGTGGGCAGAAAAGGTCCATTGTCTACAGTTAATAGTGTTGAGTAGGGCTGAAACGATTAGTCGATATTATCGACAAATATTTTTGTTGTCGAGTAGTCGTTTGATCTCATACGACCTAAAGTAAGAGCCTGCAATAATGCGGTTTGACCAGTGTGGCGCTGTAGCGCAAGACTGTAGAATGCAATCCAAGAGAAAAAGACAGCGCTTCAGAGCAAACGCAGCTGAATCTAAGGGTGCGTCTCAATCAGCTCCCTTATTCAGTAGTAAGGGCACTGATCAGGGAGTCGGTCATTTTAAGGGCTATCTCAATTGCGAAATTCTTCCAGTGTACTGGAACGTTCGCTCCCTGAAAAATCCCACAATGCACCGCAAAAACTAGGGAGCATCGTTGCTCCCTATGTTCCCTTAACAGAAATTATTCGGCCATTTTTTCTGAATCCTCTCAGGTGGAAAAAGATGGCAAACATCTCGGCAAACTACTTCTACAAATGTAAGTAGCTTGTTATCGTTGTCAAATGATTATTTAAGTTAGAGATTTTAAACTTTTTACGTTCTTTATGCGGTTTGTTACTTTCACATAAATACAAACACCGTTAGACAGATAACAGATAATCTTGTTAACATTTATAATTAATATTCGGCTGAATACTAACAGAACACCCAAACATTAATTCAATTGTTTTTAGAATATACTTTAAATAACATTAATAAAATACTTTTAGAAAGATATCTGTCCTGCCAGTTGTTAATAAATACGAGTGGTGACGTTTTACAACGCAACTAGTCTGTCGCCGGAAATTACGAATCAAAAGTGTCCCAATGTGTAGTGAGCCAGGGCTTACTAGCGCCCGACTTCGTGTACACGATCTACTGATTCACGACCTCGGGAGCTAGGGAGCTGATTGAGACGCACCCTAATTCAAATGCCGTTTGGATGAATATGTAAATATACTGCACCTTTTCCTCTCAGTAACGAAATAAACAACAAAAACTGACAGCAGTGTGAAAGCAGCAGTTAAAAATGCATCTGATTACAACGATGTGGATGTTTGCACGAGCTCTGCAGTTCAGTAATGTTAACTTACTCCACTAATGTCCACTCACATCATGTTTATTTATATAGTACATTATGCAATAGATAGCCTTAAATCAAACTGCTTAATGGTATTTAACATGAAAAACCTGTCGCTTTCAGTTAGAGTTACAACTTTTTTTTTTTTAATGTTGGTTAATAAAAATGCAGCTGTTCATTGTTTGTTCATGTTAGTTACCAAATGTAAAAAAAAAAAACAACTTGTGATTTTTATAAATGCATTAGTAAATGTTGAAATTACCATTAACTAAGACTAATAAATGCTGCAAAAGTTGTTCATACTTAGTTCATATTGACTAATGTTAAGTAATGAACCTTATTGTAAAGTATTACCAATTCATTGTATAATAATTGTAATTACATAATATGCATTACTAAAGCTATAGTGACCTTAATTTATGTTAGAATATGTATATCATAATTTTTTAATAATTGCAAAAACTGAAAATCAAAGTATACTGATTAGCCAGTAAAATAATCGACGATTAGTCGAATAATCGCTCTAATAATTGTTAGATTAATCGATTATCAAAATAATCGTTTGTTGCAGCCCTAGTGTTGAGATGTTCAGTATGAAGCACATGATAAAGCTGTTGGTCAATATAACAAATTTGAGTAGCCAACTTGATCCTGTTGCAAAATCTGTTGAGAAATCTTTCACCTTCAAGCTAAATTCACAGTCACATAGATTTCTACTAGATTTCACCTGAGAAAATTCCCCTAACAATGAAAAATGTGATAGTTAGAAAGTTTTCAGAGTCATTTTGGACAATTGAAGCACACGCTGCTCAATATTACTATAACACAGCATGCCACTGACTAGAAGGGTGAATAATGCTTAAAGTAACTAATGTTTTTTTCTTTTTTTATGACTGATAAGGGAAGAATTTAGAAAGAAAGCTTCCTGCTGATACTGCAAATGTGAAGAGACATGAAGTCACAGATTTTTAATTGCAGACTTTAGTCATAGCTTTAATGTTATTACCTTTGCTGATTGCTATTATAATCTGGACAAAATGAACGAATGAATGAATGTTACTGATTTATGGACAGTTGACATTACAAGGTCATATTAAATGAAAGGTAAAACAGCCAAGGTTGGAGGCAGGATGCAATGAGAAATGATTGTATAGCATGACGTCAAAAATGCTAAGGGGTCCATAGAGTCAGCAAGGTCAAGTGGCTTCATTTCCTCAAGCCCCTGATGTGAAGAGCTTATGTCATCTGGTCAGTGTTGGCTGATGAACTGGCCTTGGAGGAACCTTCAAGAACACATTTGTTCTTGCCATACATCTTGTGACAGTCTTGGCACTATCTTCTTACCACATTGATCCACTAAATCGTAATGAGTGATATCTATTTGGTGAAGACTTGGCCAGTGTGGTCCCTGTTGAAAAAGCCAGCTGGTCACCAGCATATGTTGTGTTTTGGATGCTAGTAGATGAAGATAAGACAGAAGGTACAGGAGTGTTTGTAAAAATAACTAAAATCATTGCTTTTGAAAGCATTGCATTATCATCGTTGCCACAAGGGGTGCTATAATACGAACTGTAAATTGCAGATTTCCTCTCAGACCTATTGGTTAATTTAGATAAACTGCTAATTGCCAGTGACTTTACCATTCACGTTGATGATACAAAATGATTTATTAGGACTTGCGTTTACAGAGTTGATAAACTCTGCAAGTAACTCGCCAAGCAAGACGTCACCAAACCCACTCATCATTTTAATTACATGCTAGATTTAATTATATTGCATGGACTTGATCTTACCGATATAGATAGTACATCAAAGTGATTTAAGATGATTTAGATCCTACCTGTCCAACTGTTTTAAATTTGTTTATTTAAACACGGCACAATTAAAATCTTAATAAACAGCAGTAAAGTATGGAGTGCTGCAAGGATCTGCCTTAGGCCCTCTGCTATATTCAGTTTCCATTGTTATGCTGATGATACTCAACTATATACTTCAACAAGACCAGATGAAACTTCTAAATGATCTAAGATAACAGAGTATGTTAAAAATGTAAAAGATTGGATGACCAATAATTTTCTCCTACAATATTAGGATAAGACAGATTACTTATTGGACCAAAAAAAATGAATCTCTTCTATTACAGTTTGAATCTAGACAGATGCACCGTTACTTCCTTTAAAAACATAATTTCCCTCTCAAGGGAACATCGAACTGCGTCCTCTAGGGGGCGCTAGGGGAACGCCGTCAGCATGACTCGTGTCTGAAGCATACATCCAAAACTACAAGCGGTGGCCGGCGGCAGCCTATGACGTCACTCTCGGCACGACCATAGCATAAAAGGCCGTCGGTAGAACACATCATTCCCTTCTTCGTCTTCAGTGATTACTTTGTTCGAAAGCATGCATCTTTGGTGAGCTTTATCTATTCTTACCTCTTCTTCTGGCAAGCACAAGCCGGATGTTTTAGAAGTGTGTTTTAATCCGTGTCTTCTCATTTTTTGACACTTGATGATACACTCTCTCTCTCTTTAACGACATATCGCACATGCACGCAATATCCCCGGTTGGGGCTGTTGTGTGCATTTTTGAGGAAGGAAAGGGAACTATCTGCTCCCTGCAATTCGCATCTTGCCGTTGCTGAGGCACGAAAGAGGGTGAATTTGCGGGGATTTCAGATGAGGTTGGCTGATGGGCTTCACTTGGGGGGCTTAGAAGGTGTTTCCTGTGGGAATCTCTCCAGAGCTGGCCCGGTGGAGTGCTCATTAGCCTATTGTGGGACTGATTGGGGACCTCTCTATTATATCCATCTGAGGATGGTTATATTTTAGTCACTGTTATTACAGGAGGGGCTGCTTGAATATGGCTATCTGCGGCTAGCTGTGTGTTAACTAGCCCTTTCCTGAATATGTAGCTGTCTGAGGATAGCTATGTGCTAGTTCAGGGATTGCTCCCCTCTTTAGGGTTTAAGTAGCAGTCATTTTGAGCTCTGCCTGGATAGTGCTGTCTTACCCTTAGGGTTTATAATTAGACAGCCCACTACTGGTGGTCTTGGCAACTGCAGAGGTCCCCTTTCCTAGTGCATAGCTGAGTTCAGCCCACTCTCTGAACTCAGGTAGTCCTTCCTATACTCATAGCTATCTGAGGATATCTACGTGTTAAGTTCAGTGACTGTCTAGGTATACTCCTTATTTATACAGTGCTGTCTCCCCTTCATGGTGAGCCTGGTGTTGCAGTATGTATGGCTGTTGTTGTGTTCTTCCTATGTTTCAGGTTTAGAGCCTCGTCAGTCTCTCTCTGTGGGATATGGGACCCTTGCCTCTGGAGTCTGCTGCTAAAGCACTTGAAGATGGTCTCCCTGATTAATGGGCCCCTGGTACATGACTGCAACCCCTGAACTGCTGTGGTCCCTCTATGCAGGTAGATGCATCATTTGATGTTGCTCCAAGGAACTGCCTGTTTTTGGGCGGGTGAGTACGACCCTTTTTTGTGTGTCCTGCCTACTTTGCTATGTTTCGGGGACCTTTTTCTGTTGTGCTTTATTTACTTCTCGGTAGGTCCTCAACGAGTATCCCCCTCTGGTCTGCTGACTACGGTTTTGGCTTGCTCGTTTACTCTGGATCTGCTGTTACCTGCCTCAGATCCCTGCGGAACCTCCTGGCTTCCAGGTCCCCTATTAAAACATGGTATCCTAGGACTCGTAGTCATTCGTTTAGGTAAGCTTTCTGGATGTCTTTCTTCATAGAATGCACCTGGACATCGCAGGCAGGACACCCTGCCTTAGAGGCCCGTTTTCTAGCCACCCAGCCTTTTCTAGTGGATTTATAATCATCCCCCTGCGGAGTGGGTTTGATTATGAGGTGTTTTTGTGAAAACTCCTCCTGAACTGTTGCCTCTGAAGAGCGACATTTCTCCAGGCTTCTGGCTCTTCTAGACTCTGCGGGGTCTGGTCGAGTCAGAAGTCCATGCTTCTGTAGAGACAAAGCATGATCCACTTTGGATTGGTTATTACCAATGTCCCTCGATACTACCCCCTACAGCTTGAGGGCAGGGGATGCTGCTTCTATGCAGGCATGTCGAGTGGAATATCTTGGTCCCTTTCTCAGGCCTCTTCGGTAGGGTATGGCATGCTCCCCTCTCCGCGGAAGGGTTTTTTTAAGAGCTCGCCACCCCTGGTGGATCAGGTGTTCCTCCCTGTCTTTCAGGAGTTAGGAACCTGTTCCTATCCATCCCTGGTGGGACAACACGCCTTGGAGGCCTGTCTTTGAGAACCCGCCCCGAGGGGCTTCCTTTTAGCTATCCACTAGTGGTTTTTCTGTCACCCCTCTGTGGAGTGGGTCTGATTTTGAGGTGTTTTTGCGAAAGCCCCTCTAGGAATGCTGGCTCTGAGGAACCAGGTCATTTCTTCAGGCTTCTGTCGAGACAGAAAGCCTAATCCACTGGTTGGTTATAGCTAGGTCTCTCATTCTCAGGCCTCTCTGGCTGTGTGTGGCTATGCTCCCCTCTCTGCGGAGGGGTTTCCTAAGAGCTTGCCACCCTGTGAAGCTCAAGATATCTCGCTCCATGGCAGTATTACCAGTTGACTAGCAGTTTGAGAGCTACCTGTCCTGGTTGGGTGTAGCAATGCTCCCCTCGCCTGAGGGTTACCTATAGATAGCCCTTACTGCCCGTCACTCGGAGCCCTGTTGAGTGTGACCTCCCTGGCACACAATATCTAAAATCCATTAGTGGTAGGTGCGCACGCAAGTCTTTTTGCGCACCTTTCTAAAATCCACATTAGTGGTAAGTGCACAAGCAGGTCTCTGGGCACTTCTCTAAAATCCACATGAGTGGTAAGTGCGCGCGCATGTCTTTGTGCACTTTTCTAAAATCCTTTATGGTATGGGCTACGCGCTAGACTTCGTTCCCATTTTCTGAGTAGGTCACGCCCCGGTTACCTTGGGCCCCTCTCTATTTATGTATCCTAGCAGATACCTCTTGAGCTTCCATTACCTAGGATTTGCCGAGGCATTCCTTGGTTAACCCCCCTCTAAGTAACAGTTCTTCAAATCCATGTTCATGGTAAGTGTGCACACAAGTCCCTGGGCACTTCGCTAAAATCCACATGAGTGGTAAGTGCGCACGCAAGTCTCTGGACACTTCTCTAAAATCCACCTGAGTGGTAAGTGCGCACGCAGGTCTTTGTGCACTTTTCTAAATCCTATATGGTATGGATTACGCGCTAGACTTCGTTCCCATTCTTGAGTTAGGTTACGCCCCGGTCTCCTTGGGCTCCGCTCCACCCTCGTATCTCCTGATACCTCTTAGCTCTAGGATTTGCTGCGGCACTCCTAGGCTTAGACCACCCTCTGAACAGGGTATTGCTACCTGTGTTCTGTAAGTCGGCTCCTGAGGGAGCAGACCTTTCGGAACTACTCGTAGCTCCTACTAGACAAGCAGGCCCAGTTTTCACTGGGCTCTTGCTGTATCCCCCTTAAAGGAGTCTGCTCGATTCCAAGCCTGAGCTCTATCCTTCTGCCCCCTTTCAGGTAGTCAGGTAGTGGCTCAGGCCTCTGGCCGAAGGGGGTAATGTCTCGACAACCGACACTTAACGTCTCTGGGGCAATTCTCTTAAAGATAAGTGAATTGGTACTTAGTGCTCACCTCATTAGCATGCACTCCCCTCAGCATGGCAGCGTGGGTATAACCGTTCCCCTAGCACCCCCTAGAGGACGCAGTTCGATGTTCCCTTGAGAGGGAACGTCTCAGGTTACGTATGTAACCATGGTTCCCTAGATAGGGAACGAGACACTGCGTCCTCTAGGCTGGTCGCCATGCTTCGGACGTAAGCTTCAGACGAAGAAGCGAATGATGTGTTCTACCGACGGCCTTTTATGCTATGGTCGCGCCGGCGGCGACGAGTCGTGCCGAGAGTGACGCCATAGGCTGTCGCCGGCCACCGCTTGTAGTTTTGGATGTATGCTTCAGACACGAGTCACGCTGACGGCGTTCCCCTAGCGCCCCCTAGAGGACGCAGTGTCTCGTTCCCTATCTAGGGAACCATGGTTACATACGTAACCTGAGACGTTTTTCCATCTCAGAAACATTGCCAAGCTGCAGAACATACTCATTCATATAACAAATGAAGAATTTGTTCCCTCATTTTAGTAAATCGTGGCCACATTGTACTAATGTATTCCTTCATTCTGGCAAATAGATTTTTTATTTTATCAGTTTTTCATTTATCAGTAAACAATATCAAAATAAGGAAATAAACAACTACAACATTCAGGGTCAGGCCTAGCATTTTGGGTGGCCTATCCAGATTTTTAAAAGGGGCCCCCAATACCTACAGTTTGACCTATAACCACCACTCATATCTTAGCTTGCCATTTGTTAATCCAAACTAAAATGCAAAAAAAAAAAAAAAATGTATTTTGAGCACTTCCTTTGACTTCTGTATCAAGCAGGTGTCAGAAATGAAAAGTTGCGCTTTTGCAGGGTTGCTTTATGTATTGGTCAAACATATCATTTGCCAAGCCATGTTATTTTTAATTTGCTAAAAGATGACTATGAGTCACGCAATACCAGGTCCATCAAAACTTCTAGCAAACCTTAATTTTCTTTATTTGCGACTACACTAATCTAAGATGAGACTTTCAGAGCGGTGCTTTCCTGTAGCTCACTGTATCTCTCTACCAACGCTATCTCACAGGAATCCGTACATATTTTATGAGGTGGCTAATTCGTAAGAATACTTTGTATGTTTTGCCTAGACCCCAGTGAGGGGTAGGTTTAGGGGCGGGGTTAGGTGAAGGGCATTTGTGCAAATTCATATGAAATGGGAACTCCTAAAACATATACGATTAGCCAAAAACATATGAATTTGTATGAGTGAGGTTGTATGAATCTGTACAAATTAGCCACCTCGTAAAATACGTACGAATTGCCATGAGACCGGGCTGCTCTGTAAATATACAGATAAACTACTGTAACTACTATAATCTTCACTACATAAAACCACCAGTAAAATAACTCTAAATGCCATTTGTTCAGCCTTTGAATAAGACTCACTGAGAATATTTCAGCTGCTTTGAACTACAAGATGCTCACTGAAACTATTCACCTGGAATGGACCGCTGAATAGTAAAGACTTGCTATGCACAAATACTTCCACGGCCGACTGACAATACCTCTTCAACCTGAAGGACAGACTCAAATGCTTGCATTTAATGGTGGGATATTTCAGTCTTTTTGATTTGATTCCATTTATTCAGTGTCACTTGTCAATAACATAAACGAGTAGAAAATAATCCATGAGTGCAAGTCAAGTGCGATTACAGACTCAGATGGAGGGATTTGATGAGCGTTTTTACATAACAGTTGTTCAGTTTCTCACAAGCTTAAGCAAAAGCCAGCTGGAATATGTGTGTCCATTTGCAATGAGGAGAACGGGATATATTAAACATGCTATATAGCACAAGCTTTCCCCTCTCCCTTTCAAAAAGCCTTGCTAAGAGTTCCCACAATACTCTGAGGACGACCTTAAGGAGAATTTCATGTTCCTGGCTCTGCACTTTTCAGCTCAAGTCAATAGCTCTCCTTGCCGTTCCCATCCAGCCTAATTAAAATATAATCTTCTCTGCAGTGGGCTGCTACGTTGAAAAGGCAAGGGACAGAGATGGCGGATTCTATAAATAACAGCTGAAATTAACGTTATTGTGGGAGATTGCTCTTTCAGCGGACAATAAAGAAGACCTGGCTGAGTGTAAGGCATGGGGGCCGGGGTGATAGAGCTAAGCTAATTTACTTGTGAAATCACAATTGCGGCTAGGGGTGAAACAGTGTCTGTCAAGTCGCTGCTGCCTCGTTTTCTCAGGCAGCACACAACTTTTGGAATATTTATAGAGGACTAAGCAAAGAAATGTAGGTGTCCATGACAGGCAGTTTTATGTAATGTACAGCTGAAATGAGTTGCTGTTATACTTCAGCCAATGTAGCCTAGTTTTAAAACCTAACAAAAATATAGAGAGATAATTTTTTGCTCACTCACTTTCAACTAGTTTTCAAGTTATTATTATGTTTTAAACCCTGAAGCAATCAATAATGCTAAAAAAAAAAAAAGATACCCAGTCTTGGTTTTCCTTTTTTAATGTAATAAAAAAAAATAATAAATAAAAATAAATAAATAAGCCCAGATGAACAATAGAATTAAATCTACTTGAGACAGGTTAACATTATTAAATGGTTAATGTCACTAGTAGAAGACCTCATTAGGTAAACCTTGATGACCCAAATATGTCTAAGAAATGTAATTACAAGTCTACTTTAGTTAAGCAAATAAGCACATTTAATCCAAAAGTTTTTTAAAGCAAATTCTTTGCATGCTACAGTAAGTTCAAACAGTAAGATTTTATAGTGTGGTAAAAGTGGTAACTTCTCACTTTGACAACATAAGACTGGCTCGTCTAAAAAAGAGCTTCCAGCAGGGCCAGAGTGCTGAGTCATGATCATGTCACAGCGAGAGTGGCCTGTTTTATTACTGACTTCACCCTTGCATAACAGATTACAGATGAATATACACACACAATGGCATTCAAACCTTCAAACTCATGTAGAATTCCTAATAATCAACTTGATTGACAAAAAACACGTAAATGTAATCCAGTATTATGATATTAGTCCACTTGATTCATTGTCTTGGCTTGTTTTGTGCATTTATTAAGCTCTGTTTTACTACTGGTTATACGGTTCTAACACTATATACTATAATTACTATTTTATTGCCGAATCAGTGGTAAATTTGCATGACATTTAATTTGTGTGTCAGAAATCATTTGTATATTTGTACAAACTGTTTATGCCCCAGTGAAGGTTAGGTTTATGGTTGGACTTATACATATATATATATATATATATATATATATATATATATTTATAATTGATACAAGTTTATAAGTTTGACACAAATTTACTTAAAAACTTAAAATACTTTAAAATTAGATCAATTTGGCTTCTCAATAAATGAGCTTTGCACATTTGCATAATCTGCATTAAACTGCATAAAATATAAAGTTTTTTTCTTACCCTACCATCGTATATTTTATCTAGTTTTAAACATAAATCTAACAAATGAAAAATAAATTGTTTCTCAAATAAATGCTTCTTGTTCTAGGGATGTTTAGAAGAGGAGAGAAAAATACTGATTAAGAAAATGATTTTTGTAGCGCAGCACTGCTTCATAAAATCTTGATTATATTATTAGCAGCTAACTCTTACCAGCTGAGCTCCAATGATGTATCCGCCCTGAGTTCTCATCACGGGCGCATTGTGTTGATGAGAGTGATTGTGGTATATTGGTTTGCGTCATTACTTTAATATAATTTCATTACGCTCTGTGATAGGATTTTAAGTCATCAGAATTTAGCAATTTCTGTTTTATTTCTTCTAATATGGTGTCTGTCAAGTATCATTGTGCATCTTCTCAGTCCAAATGAATTAAAATCAATGAGAATATTCATGCACACAGGCAGGTGTATCTGTTTTGTTGAAATGACTGACAATTTATGTATTTAAGGTCAAAGATGTTCTTTTTAATCGGAAACCCTCTATTTAATGGTGCTTTAATCACTTGTTTCTATAAAACACATCAAGTCACAAATACCACAGTTGATCAGAAATGAAGCTGTGCTCAATGTAGAAACTGTCATACTATAGGTTATATATAAATGTACATTACATCTTGAGACATATTCTCAGAACTTATCCTCAGAGATGTAAGAAAAAAAAAGATATATATATATATATATATATATCAAAGTCAAGTGCTTTAGAAAACATTAATTTAGAAATGTAATTTTCTCGTACATGCATCTCAGCTAAAAAAAAAAAAAAAACATAATTACCAAGTTAAAATGGATAACACCAAAAATAAAGTGCGTGGAAAAAAAATGCTCATAATGACACACTTTGATTTGCCGACTGGAAAATGCAATTTTATGCTCATTAAACTAAGCTTTCCCCAAAACCACCAGCTCTCTGAAATCCTCCAAATGATGCTGTACTTTCAACATTTTTTTTTTTTTTTTTCAGAGCCATATAGTTTCATAGGCAACAGTGGGGTAAGATGTGCCAGTGGTTACAATGTCTCTAAGAAACATTTTTTTTTTTAGAAAAAGCCCATAGAGCTATCTGGGACTGAGAAATACACACATAAAAAGTATAAATAATTGATTAAAGAATTAAAGAAAAATGCATTTTAAGCCATAATAAACCATATATATATATATATATATATATATATATATATACCCTCTTGTGGCCCAAGGAAAAAAAGTGTCATCTTTTTTTTTTTTTTGTGTGTGTGATTTCCTACTTCTTTTGGGTTAAAAAAAAATTCTACAATTTAGAGTTTTTAATTTTTTTTTTTATTTTTAATTTTACAGAATGTCCACTGTAGTGGACCACAGGACCATTTTAGTTTACAGAATGTCCACTGTAGTGGACCACAGGACCATTTTGTTCGAAAAGACAGCCAAACTCAGACAACACGCAGTCATTAAATACATTAAGATGGTCCTGATGTCCACTATAATTGACATTTATAAAAAAGCATAATATTTTAAAACGCAAACAATTTTTAAACAAACAAAAAAAAAATTAAGGGGGTCTGAATACTTTCCGTACCCACTGTATGTATATAATTATATAAAAAAAAAAATATATATATATAAAATTAATTTTCTTCTTCTTTTATTATTATTAAATTATTATTATTAATATATTGTATGTTAATTTTATTTGAAATGCAAATCAAATTTCCTTAACTTTTTATTTATATATATATATAACTTTTTTTTAATTAAATAATTAAATAATTAAATAAAAAAAATTGCATTTTGCATTTCAAATGCATTTCAAACCATATTAAACCTCTTTTTTTTTTAGTTTGAGATGTAATTGTGCATTCAAAACTGTTTTAACAAATCTTTTATGTTAATTTTATTTGAAATGTAAATCACATTTCCCAGTTATTTAACTTTTTATTTAACCTTTTAATGTATTAAAGAATTAAAGAAAAAAATGCATATATATATATATATATATATGCATATAATTGTGCATTCAAAACAGTTTCAATATGTTAATTTTATTTGAAATGTAAATTAGATTTCCCAGTTATTTAATAATAATTGCTTCTCTAGCTTTACTCTATATCCAAGATAGACACCATCCCTGCAACATTCGCTAAAGAATCACAATGAGCCATGATTCTCATATTTATTGTTGGATTGATGGATAACACTTTTCCTCAGACAAGTGCTAGTGGTATGGCTGTCTAAAATAACACAGCCTCCATGGGCAACATGGGCAAGATTATAAAAAATTTACAGTGAGAGACAGTAGGTTGGATACAACACATTGGATGTGTTCCAAAACATGCAGTGAGCTGTCTAAGTGTGCAGTATTTTTTAGGCATCATCTCACTCACAACATGAATGCTGATCCAAAAAAAAAAAAAAAAAAACAGGCTCCCCTTAAAGTACCCATTACTACTACCTGTTTTGGTGTCACGGTGCACCTCACGTCATTTTGACACATTAATACAATATAACTTACATTTAAAATTAAAATGTGTTAGCTAATGAATGTATCAAGGCTAAACAACCACCACGTAGAACAGCATCGGACTGGGACAAAATTTCAGGTCAGGAAATTTCACACTCATCTGGGCCATCCCATCCCACCATTTTTTTTTTTTTTTTTTGGTTGAAATGATTAACTAGCTCACATCAAAATTAATATTAGCCTCACAGGGAACACACAAATAACACTCCACACCCAACCACTTGTAGTAAGGTACTGCGCAGATCTTAAATAAACAATGTCAATATATATAGTCCACTATAAATGTAAAAGTAGATTTAATATGGTGTTCATTGTGTGTTATAAATAATCAGAATTTTAAAAGTTATAACCACAAATGCATAAGCATTATAATGTAGTATAGTTGCTGTTATGATTATTTATAAGATGATATAACATATTATAAGGTTTTTTATAATGCATTATGCATTCATTATAATGCCTTAATAATACCCTTATAATGTATTATAAATATGGGCGTCATAGAAAGTGTTAGCAATGTGTTTTACAAAGAACATACATAAAGAGATTTTCACAAACCATATGTTTGGTAGCCACTTTTCATTAGCTACAGCAGGGATGCTTGCTAAAAATGGATTTACTTTTGGACCTGAGGACATTACATTACACTCCCTTACTTTTATGAAGTCCAAATAACATACCCAAGGCTGTGAGGCAGTAAGACGTCTTCCCACTCACAGCATATACACTCACCCACCAAACTAACCTTAAAACCACACCACATAAATGAATGAAACAAAGTCTTCTTTATTTTGTGTAGGTCCTTATGGTGACTGTCGCACTTCGGCTATTTCAGGCTTGGCGATCTCTCAAGGTAAGGAAGATTAAAGCAGAGCGATGTGGTGTGACAAAAAGTTTCGCTCTTAGCTAAACGCTAATGAGTCTTTTTCAAACTTTACTTTGGGTCAGGTCTCAGCTGAGTGCCGTTTCTACTTCTATTATAAACATCTAGAGGCTGGGCTGGCATAGACTGACCTCAGGTAAGTGCAAGATGATGAAACCACAAGATATCAGGCAACCTGTGTTGATGGGAAAACGAAACATTGTGTGTTTGTAATTAGAGCCCTAATGAGGGAATGTTGTCCTGCCGTTAAGACTCTGAAACTTCTTCAGTGTTATTCTTTGCAATGGAGTATAGAGAGATTAACTGCAAAATGATTATTCTAAACTTCACTATGAATGTATAAAATAATTTAAGAGCAGATTGCATCCTGGAAATGCCTACTGGAATCGTTTGAGAAACTGGGGCACTTGCCATGGTCAAGTACTAACACCGCTCCTAAATTTAGGTGGATATATTCAGACACGCTGTACTATGCTTTAGACCATAGAGATCAGGAAAACCCACTTTCACAGCAAACTTTGACATTTTCTCAAAGAAATGTGAGGGGTGCTTTTCCACAATAAACTCAAGGCTAAGCTGGCCTGGGTGTTTGTCAGGGTGTTGCTGTAAAAAATCCTTTTCCATTGCATGGTATGGCTCGCTTTAATAGTACCACCTTAGTTAAGGTTCCAAACAAGTTGTACCGATACTAAAATTTGATGTGTTAACACTAAAATTTCACTGATTAATCAGAGAGATTTGTTACTACCAGTGCAATTGTATTTGCAACACATCAAACCTGCTAGCAGCAACTGCCACCGCAGTAACATTTTATTATGACTTAAAAGACTTGCTTGAAAGAAAAAAAAAAGGCTCCTGTGTCACACATTTGTGCCTTATGACAGCGGAACTAGTCCATAATCCCACTTATTTTTGTAGCAGTATTAAATGCAATAGAAAGTAAACGAGCTGAGCAAAGCAGAGCCGAGCCAAGCTGAGCTGTAAGCCTCCAGCTCCACCTGTCTACATCTGCTATGGAATTTACGTATGTAGCAGCGGCATATCTTGCATACCAACAACAGTGTGTCTATTAGCAGTAGCAACTCCGTATTTGCTATCCATCAGCAGCATGCAACATATCTAGTCTGCTAAAGACCAAATACATTAATACTGCTGAATCCATTCACAAAAAAACTATTACAAGAGTTGTCATGATTAAAATATCGGTTTCACTTTATTTTGATGGTCCCTTTAACACATTCTATTGACTAGTAATGTTGCACCTACATGTCTACTAACTCTCATTAAAGTATTAGTAGACTGGTAGGACTAGGGTTAGAGTAAGCTAACATGTACTTGCAAAGTTACTTATAGTCAACAGAATGTCTTTTAAGAGACCATCACAATAAAGAGTTAGCAGATGTTAATTAGACAGTCTACTAATATTCTAATGAGAGTTAGTTGACATGTATGTGCAACGTTACTTAGTGTCAATAGAATGTTCAAAAGGGACCATCAAAATAAAGTGTTACCAAAATATCTGGTCCCGCTTTATATTAGGTGGCCTTATCTACAATGTTATTATGTTCATATTGTATTGCAAAACATTTTTGCTGCTATTGAGGTGGGATACGGGTAAGGTTAGGGACAGGTTTGGTGGTATGGTGTAGGTTTAGGGTGGGTTAAGGTATAAGGAATGGGTCATGTAAAGTAAACAGAGATAGTAGTACTCACACCGTCAACAATGTCACCAAAGCTTGCCCAAATCGGCCTTATGGAGGCGGTACAGCGATCAAAAGTATCAAAAGTAATTGCGCAGAACTCCTAAATCATTCGACACAGTCTCAAGTGTCTTATGTTGTTGGAGTCCTTGGCTTACGCAGGACAAAACACATGCATTGGATTCATTGGTTATTCAGGCAAAATTAGGATTTTTAGAAAAACATACTTTTGCGAACTAGTCATAATTTCTTTTTTTTTTGCACGATCTTCGCCAAACTCAGAACATGTATCTAAGAGCTGAATCTGAGGTCACTTTAAAAAAGTCATGGAGCTTGGAAAGTTGGTGGTGTTATAAGATGGAAAAATAAATAAATAAAATAGGTTGTAATTGGTTAAAAAATAGGCTATACACAATTGTTTTCCAATCAACAATAAAGACATTTGCTTATTTAAAAAAACATGCCTGCCATTGGCTGATGAAATCTGAACACCTATACAACCCACATAGCAAATGTTTTCTGGCCCAGCTTCGGGCCACACAATTACGTTTCCTTTGGCCCAAGTACCGCAAAGAATGACGGCCCTGAAGTGGCCCAAAACTGGATTAAAGACAAGGGCCACACTTGGGCCATAACTGGCCTGTATCTCAGCCAGCTAATCACCCCTAACTGGCCCTGAGCTGGGCCAAAACAGATTTTATTATTGGTACCAATTCTCAGCCTTAAGTAAACCAGAATCCCCAAATCTGAGCCATACCTGAGCCTTATATAGCCCAGACCTAATACAGAATCTTAATATTTGATATTATTGCACTGTGTATTCCTATAAATCACCATTATTTATTTTGTGAAATGTTTTGTTAATGTACACACAATAAAGTATGTTAAACTGAATAGAAAATCAGCCTTAAAATCCAAAAATCACAAAACTTTTCAATATAAATGTATTGCATTGAAGATGTTTTTATCTATAAAGAACAAATCAAGCAATAAAGAGTGAGTGTCTAAAGTACATCGTCTATAAGAAAAACGTAACAGACACATATAACGTTAATCACAATAATTTATTGCAGAAATGTCAAAAAACAGTACCACAGAAAGATGAGTCCAAATATGATACGTTGCAGTCGCAGTCCCTTCTGGCGTAATGGTATATTTTAGCGCGAGGAGTAGAGCATAATTTAAGTTGTTAAACGCAAACGATCGCCCACGCTTCGCATTCAAAAGACTCATATATCTATGCAAAAGACTCATTACCGGAAACACGGTATGTCGCAATCGATGACGAAACCAGTGACAGCCAATGAGCGTTTGGCATCGCTGCCATAAAACTTGTAGTAAATCTTCTTAATGGCAATTTTTTAAATTGTTACTATAGCTACAGATGAAGGAGATACATATCGCCAGTGAATGGTTTGAATTTGGATCTGTTTCTCTCAAATAAAATACTTGTATGATCATTTTATTTAATGCTTGAGCATGACAGCATATTAATACAATTATGTGCATGATAATGCTCTCTCTCTCTCTCTCTCTCTCTCTCTCTTTCTCTCTCTTTTAAGATTATTTGTACTGAGAATAATAATTTAAATAAAATAAAATTCTAATTAATTCCAGTTTAATGCAGTTGACTGATTTACTGATTTGATTAATTTTGAAATGATATTGTTTCATTCTGTTTTGACTTGCCATTTCAAAGATTAAATTTAAAGATTCCTTCATGTCACTGAAATTTCTGTGATCATTTATCCATTATAATGCAATAATTTGCTTGTGTTGTTTATCATTGGTCACTTATATGCTGTCATGTCACATGCCTGATTTGGGCCACATGATGACTGGACTGATCTGGGCCAGACTCCTCCCACCCACAATCGGCCCACATATTGTTTGCCGTGATCCACACTGTGCCATCATTGCCACACATGGCCCAGTTCTGGCTGAAAGGGTACATGCCATTGCCGACAGGGAGCCAGCAGTGCCAGCTTGAGGCCACATTTGGGCCAAGACCGTTTGCAGAGATCAGTCGGAACAAAACTACTTTTTCAAACTAGTCCTAGGTTTTTTGCTCAGTCTGCAGTTGAATTCTCTGGACTCTCTAGGTTAATAATTATCCAAAAAAAAAAAAAAAAAAAAAAAAAGTTACAATTTACCCTTTGGGAAGGTATAATGGGCCTGTCCAAATATACCCAAAAGTCTATAAAGCCTAAATGAAAACTTAAAACTTCACAAAACCTGTTGAGCAAATGTGACAGGTGATTCTAAGCATGCATGCAAAATTTTAGGGTGATCGGACCAGAGTTGGCGCTATATCATTGACATTAAAAAACATATTTCTATGGTAAATTACCTGGATTTGCTAAAAAATGCTTAAAAAACAAACAAACATTGCTTTAGGTGGTTACTGTAGCGTAGGAGTCAGTGGAGTGGAAATCCATACGCAACTTTATTAAAATGACAATCGTGGTACAGCAGGCAAAGTCAGAAAACAGCAAATGGGAACAACGTAGAAATATCAGAGAAGAGTCAGAGTCCAAGCAAAGGGTCGAGAGGCAGGCGGATAACAGGAGCGGGAAACAATACAGGGTCAGCAACAGGATAAACAGGACAGGGAAATAACGCTCGGAATTGACAGCCATGGCAAATCAAGACTTTGTGGAGAACAGTGTGTAATGCTGGTCTTTTTATAGTCTAATAGTAATGAGGTAAAATGGCTGACACCTGTGCAGGTGATCAGTGATGAAGGGGGTTATGGGAAATGGAGTTTCCGTGATGCTCCCTCTGGTGGTGAAAGGAGGAAGCCGCAGTGGCATGATTCGTGACAATTACAGGCTTGCTAAGAAAATGTAATGTCTTTCTTCATATGTGCTTAAATGCCTTAAAGTGCTTGAACCCCAGTAATCGCTGATTGCAGCTATACTTATAAATGCAATTACAGAAATTCATTACAGGTGTAATAATAGGCAGGCATTTTTAAAAATAAAAGTATGATGTAAAAACATGTATGCACACAATAAGTGCATTGTAATAAAATATAGTACATAGTAGTTAAGACCACCTAATATAAAGTGGGATCAAATATCCATAGCACAAATGGTATGGGACAAGTTATCCCAGCAGGCACCGGACATCAATATAACGTCGGAATGACGTCAGTCTCCAACGCTGGACAGACGTTGTATTTTTGTTGTCATACCCGACAACTAAATGTTGGTATTTGACATCAGTATGACACTGGTTTGAGACGTTGGTTCAACGTTGGATTTGGGTTACTTTGCAACATAACCTAAAAACAACAAAATATCAACGTCAGCTGACGTCAAATTAACGTTGTCATTAGACGTTGGTTTGATATTGAATTTTGGTCACCTGATGTGGCGACCTAAATCTAACCCAATATCAACGTCTTATGACGTTGTGTGCCTGCTGGGATAGTATGCAGATAAGTGTAAGACTTTAAGACTTATGGTTAGAATATCTGCAGATGTATTTGTATGATGTGTGTGTGTGTATGATATGGCATGCAGCTGTTTAGAGCTTTATAGCTCAGAGTCTGTAAAACACAGCAAAACAAACAGATACTGCTATAAATATCAGTTTTTGCAAGCTGTTTGTGAATGACCAAATGTCAACGAAAAACCATGCCAACCCAAACACCATCCTTAGCCAAATAGCCAAAGCACACCTGTTTCCTGACTGTGATTATGAATAATTCTATATTTTGGAAATTCAGAAAACATAGACAGATATATTTGCAAATGTAATAACATGAGCAAACTGCTATAAGCAAACATATTTTTTAAGTCCGATGTAAGCAATGGAGGCGTTTACTGTACCTTGGAAATTAATTACATGACATTCTGTTTAGTTAATAAATAATCACTTGCTGAGAGAAGTCTCCACATGCAGGTAATTCAGATAAGTTACAATATTATGGCAAACACGTAAAACACAAAATCAACACTACAAAAAAGAAAGAAAAATGTGTAAAATATGTGATACTGCTTCAACTTTTGGGAAATGTTATGCTTAGAGAGAAAAACAACCACAGCAACAGAAAAACTGCTGTGAGGCAACAGAGTTGTCTTGTCTTTTTTTTCTCTCTCTTTTCAGCAAGTGCACTGTGTACCTGATAGAAACAAGGGCTCAGACAAGGTGCACACATTTTATCGTAGCTTTTTTAAGAGACAAATTAACAAACAGCAGATGGTAAGATGGGTAACTTTGGTTAAAAGTCATGAGGAACCATCCCATCTGTTTCTGTAACAACTGAATATATTAGTGTGTATAGTGGTGAGTGTCTGTTTGCCGAATCATGTCTGTCATTTAAAGTAAAGAAAGTGGGACTATGTCCCTATGGAGGGTTGTAGCTAGCAATTTTAACAAGTGGTCAGTGAAAGCCCTTAACCTTTAGAAAATGTTGATCAGCCTCAGGAGGTCAATCTAAATATTTAAATGAGCCATTTTATTTTCCATTCATTTTATGAGATTTGCAGCTGTCTTTTTCAAGCCTGTTACCAAAATGTTGAATCTAAATACAGTTTAAACCCATGATTTGTTTTGTGCTTTTAATACATTTATTTTATTTTTGTTACTTATTTAATGTACGTTTATATATAGTTATTTTTTCGTTCTTTTTTTAATGGTGGAAAATTAGTAATAGGGTTGAATTAGTTACTGCAAAAATTAACAGTGCTAACTGATTATGTCAGAACTGCTTTATGACTTTAATTTACATCAAAGACTTGGAGGTTGAACCGGTTTGAACAAATAACACCAGTGACAATCATTAAACTACACAGTAAAGCACTGTTTGTCATCCATAATAGTATAGTCCTGACAATTTTGACATAACCGCTCAAATAATAAGTGCTATACTAAAAAAGCTTTACATTTCAAGTATGTCTTTTCCATCCCAAGAAAAGAAACAATGGGGTTTGAAGGGTCATCATGTGCTCTTCACAGCTAAAATAGCAAACACTCTGTGGTCTTACTCATCCTCATCCCAAACGAACCCACGCAGAGTCAACCAGTTCTTGTCTGGCAAAGGCCAGAGGTGTACGCTTGCCCCAATCATGATTCTGATTATCTCTCATCTGAGCTTGGAGCAAATGTCGACACTGAGGAGCATACTAATGGCTTCTGGAACAATTCAGTGTGGAAATCTGACTCGTCTTGCTTGTATAACAAGTAAGTCTGTTACCTTTAACCAGTTCTCCACCCAAAAATAAAAAGTTCTGTCATTATTTACTCTCATGCTTATAACCAGTATGGTTTTTATTTCTTCTGTTCAACACAAAAGCAGATTTTTAGCTGAATAATCAAATTGCTATTTGCAATATATTGAATTAAGTTGAAAACCATTCATCTGAAGAACTCATAAACATATACATCAATAACTCTTTGATATAATATTCAGGCAAAATTTGCAGGTATTTTGGATTTTTTGAAAAACATACTTTTGAAAACTAGTCCTAAGTTTTTTTTTTTTTTGGCCCGATCTTCGCCAAACTCAGAACATGTATGCAAGAGCTGAATCTGAGGTCACATCAAAAAAGTCATTGAGCTTGGCAACTTGGTGGTGCTATAAGATGGAAAATAATAATAATAATAATAATAATAAAATAGGCTGTAATTGGTTAAAAATAAGCTATACACAATTGTTTTCCAATCAACAATAAAGACATTTGCGTATTTAAAAAAAAACATGCCCGCCATTGGCTGATGAAATCTGAACACCTATACAAGGTTAACAGTGGTCGATCGGAACGAAACTACTTTTTCAAACTAGTCCTAGGTTTTTTGCTCAGTCTACTTGAGACGTTGGTTCAAGATTGGATTTGGGTTACTTTGCAACATAACCTAAAAACAACAAAATATCAACGTCAGCTGACGTCAAATTAACATTGTCATTAGACATTGGTTTGATATTGAATTTTGGTCACCTGATGTTGCGACCTAAATCTAACCCATTATCAACGTCTTATGACATTGTGTGCCTGCTGGGATAGTATGCAGATAAATTTAAGACTTTAAGGCTTATGGTTAGAATATCTGCAGGTGTATTTGTATGATGTGTGTGTGTATGATATGGCATGCAGCTGTTTAGGGGTTTATAGCTCAGAGTCTGTAAAACACAGCAAAACAAACAGACACTGCTATAAATATCAGTTTTTGCAAGCTGTTTGTGAATGACCAAATGTCAGCGAAAACCATGCCAACCCAAACACCATCCTTAGCCAAATAGCCAAAGCACACATCTTTGGTAACACTTTACAATAACGTTAGTTAACAGAGACTAACCATGAAACATACTTTTCAAGCACTGATTTAACTTTAAATGTTACCAGAATTAGTTTTAATCTCCAGAATACCATATATGCAATATAGGGCTGATACTATTTCACCAAACCTTCATAGTGCAAAATATGGGCTATTTTTGTGGTACTTGTTTGTTCTTTTAGGAGCAACAGTGAATTGGCATACCCCTTTTTTGTATGGAATATATACGTTTTTGCATTTTATTTATTTTTTTAAATGGAGGAAAGCCATATGAAGGTAATCTTTGAATTCTGTTATCATCAGGTATTGCTTGGCTCTATTTACTGTATAAAAGCTGACTAACACCATTTCAAATGGTTGAAGCTCTTCTAGTCACTGAGAACTCTCAGACGAACATCAAACGTTCACATTTGCATGGAACATATTCCAATTATGTCATTTCATTAAAATTTTAAAGGACTGATCTAAAAAGTTAAACTTGCCATTGGGAATCATTGCAGTACTAGAATTAGACAAGGCCAGGATTGCTTTAGATCTAAAACTAGTTTATGCGGTTACAAACAGTTGCTTTTCTTCATTTTTGAAAGAAGTCTCAATAGTACTATTGTGTTTTTCATTCCTGTGATGATGCATTTCCTTAATACAGGAAGTATGGTTCAGAAATATTGAAGTGCATGTCCCATTTTAAAATTCATTCTCATCCTTGGCAACATTTACATACATTTAGATTTAATAAGAATGATGGTAACACTTTAGGGACCCATTCTCACTATAAATTACACTGTGAAAAACAATGAAAAATAATTTGTTACCTGTCTGCCTTAAAATTTTAAGTTCAGTCAACTAGAAAAAAGTTTTGTCAACTTGAAATGTTACGCTTTACTAAGTGACAACTTAGATATTTGGGTTGCTTCAACTTAAAATTAGGTTTAACAAACAATTTTTTAGTTTAGTCAACTCAATTATCTAAGTTCTCACTTAGTACAACTTTACATTTCAACTTGAATAAACTTATTTGAGTTGATTGAACTTAAAATTTTAAGGCAGCAGGGTAACATTATTTTAAGTTGACTCAACATTTTTTTTTTTTTTTTTTTTTTTTTTTTTTTTACAGTGTGAATTTTGACAGCAAATGTTGATTTAGTTTTAGTTATAGTCTTTTGCGTCATCAAATCTATCCATATGTCTGCTCTTCTCTTACTCCCAGATCTGGACATTTTTTAACGTTTTATGATATGTCAAGTTTCAAGTCACGTTTATTGCAGCAAATATATGCTAGCTTATGTCCCACAGCATATGATACAGTTAAAATGTACACATCTAACATCCTTACCATGCAGCAGATTTGCTTTTAATTGAATCTCTTCCTAAATCGTCCATCCCTAACATTTTCGTCTAGTTTTTTTATTTATTTATTTTTTTTCATTGATGAAAATGTCAATAGAAATTTGTCATAGTTTTTGGCATTCTAAACAAGTTTTCGTTCCGTTATCGTCTGCAGAAAAACTACGACGAAAAATAATGACAAAAATAATTTTTCAATGAAATGAACACTGAATAGAATGCATATTACTAGCATACTGGCTGTATATTAATACTTATAAAGGACATATTCTGTATGACCATATTCTACATCCCTAATCCAACCCAATATCTAATCTTAACAGCTACCTTATTAACTATTTATATTGAGGAAAATGTCTTAGTTAATAGTTAGAATTGGAGATTCGAATAAGTTGTGGCCATGATAATATTTAAAAAGTTAAGAAACTTTAGTAGTAGCCTTTACTAGTAAGTAGATTGTTAAATTAGTAAGTTAAAGAAGCTGTCTTTCAAAGCAGACTGTTACTGAATATTTTTTGCATTGGACCTGTGCAAATGTGTTCACGCTCTCAGAGCTTCATGAAAAAGATATTTTGTCTTTCAAGATTAAGTTAAAAGGATTACTTTTATCCTGATAAGGGTCAGTAAAGATGTGAAAGGCTGCTTAAATGATTGTGTACCTTCATCCCAAACCCCAGAATCTCACATCTCTATCAAATTGACAGACTTCAAAAGCAGTTTAAACCTAGGCACTATAAACGCATTGTGAAGCCTTTGCGTAATTATAATGGCTTAAAATAGAGGAAGAAAAGCGATAAATAAAAGCGCTGGTAGAAGGGACCTGAATCAGCCGCTGTGGTTACATGAGGAAAATAATGAGGCTGCTCTGAGGGCAGGGGAGGTGACTAGCAGAAAAGCTTTTTAACTTGCTTATTTGTTGCTGGTGTTGAATGAAACAGCGCTGTAGATTCCAGCACCAGATGAAGTGGTCAGGGTTTTGCTGATAGGTTTTGTCCTCCTGTAGCCTTCTTGCTTGCACAAGAACAGACACAGTTCCTTCCAAATAGCATATGCAGTACCTAATCAAATCCCATTCTTAAAAACCAGACCTATTTTTACAACTATGGCAACTTTTGTTCCTCCTTTTCCAAAAATACTAGTTGTAAGTAATGAAAACTACAATAAAAAGCTTGCTTCTTCTAATGTGTTTTTTTTTTTCTTTATCTATCACTGTTTCAACTTTTCTGTTTTCAACCTTCTGCATAGCACAAAAGATGACGTTGAGGTATGGTGATGAGGCGAAACATTTGATGACAGAATTTTCATTTTTGGTATCACTATCTTTTTAAGACTCATACAGCTTTAATGCATAACAAAGAAAGAGATTAAAAAGACACTCAGCTCTATATGAAACTCACCCCACACTTTTTTAACTTCACTTTGGTAATAACTCTCAAACTCCTCCGCTATTCATATTATCTCAGACATGTTTTCTTTAATAGAAGGAGGAATCCAAGGATAGAGTCTGATGAGTTAAGCAAATTAGCATATATATTACACTATGAGTCAAAAAGTGACAGAGACAGCGTTAATGCTGGTCAAATGTATAATTTTAGCACATACCACTTAGTAGAAGCCTGAAAAATAGTCCTGTATTTCAGTTTGGCGCAATAACTGCCAGATGGTTCAGTTAGCAAAAGGTACCCAATACCTTTAGTACTTCCTGTACTGACAGATGCTTCAGTGATTTGTGTGGAATGTTTTTTTTGTGTGTCATATCATCCTCTCGCTCTAATGAAATGTGTTTTCAGACTGCTAAGGCAGGCGTCATGTTGACAGACTTCTGACTAGCAGGTGCAGCCCTACAGATGATTTATGGTGCATCAATCTACTGACAAACATGTGCTCCGAGTATCAAAGAAACAATCATCCAACCTGAATATGGCTAATTTTGCTGCAGAAGTGGAATTTTGCTCCTGTCAGTTTGACTAGGCGACATGGAAACACTTACGTCCAATAATAGCGGTGATGGAGGTCATAACACTGAATTGTTCTGTACGTTTTACAATCATATGAAAACATATGAAACTTATGACAAACATATGAAACAATATTTGATGTACATGTAACAACATTTGGTCTTGAGTTTTATCAAATAGAAACGCTTTTCCAAATGTCTGAAAAGTGACCAGCTGATCACAAGTGGTCAGCACTAAATGCATGTGGTAACAGGGTCTAAGAATGTGTTTACACAACAGCATCAGCTAAAAACAGAAGGCTTGTTTTGGCTGCTCATTTAAATGACAACTGTCTTTTGGGGGCCTGAAAATATAATCTTATGAACATAATTTTGAGTACAAAGAAACACAATTCCAATGTTTGTAGTGGCCAACTTTTCTTTTCTTTTTTCTTTTTTTTTTTGTAAATATGAACAAATTTAGATTTTCATGGCTGCAACACACTCCAAAAAAGTTGGGACAGAGGCAAAAAAGTGAAAAGGTTATAGAATATCCAAATTTAACTGTTTTTAAACAGTTCACAGCAAGCTGGGGAAGTATGAGGTATAAAAGGAGTATTTCAATCTTTGCAAGTGATCACGTTTCATCATTTTGTGCCAAATTTCATGACAAAAGTGTCAAAAATCAAATCAAAAATCACAATTCTTAATAGAAAATCACAAAGAATTTAGGTCTTTCACCAACTACCACACATTATATTGTGAAAAGATTCAGGGAATCCAGAGAAATGTCAGTCTGTGGGCAAGGCAAGACACCTCAGGTGAATGTGCATGACCTTTGAGCCCTCAGATGGCATTGCATAAAGAGCGGTCATGCTGCAGTGTTAAATATAGCCACATGAGCTCAGGAGTACTTGGGAAAACTGCTGTCACCTAACACATTCTGCAGCTGCATTAATAATTGCAACTTGAATTTCTGTTACTCTAGCAATTCTATGCAGTGATGCCATGGGGTTCGCTGGGCCAGAGCTCATCTCAGATAGCCAAAAACACAATAGAAAAGTGTGCTGTGGTCAGACGAGTTCACGTTTCAGCTTGTTTCTGGAAAAAATGGACGTTGAATTCTTATTACCAAAGACCAAAGGGACCATCCAGACTTTCATCAGTGACAGATGTTTTTTTTTTTTTTTTTTAATCAAGCCAGATTGAACAACAATTTTGCTTGCAAAACGTTAAGTATTAGTATCCTCAATTCCCCAAATTAAACACTGTAATTAAAAGGAAAGTTGATGTGGCACAGTGTTAAACATGCTTCTGTCCAAACTTTTTTTGGAGTGTGTTGCAGCCTTGAAAATCTAAATTAATTATATTTACAAAATAAAATTGTTTAAAATAAAAAATAAAATAAAAGTCTGGCACTGAAAACATTGGCAAATTTACACTGGCAAAACTTCAGTTAAATAAAGGTTAAAAAGAATGAACAGATAACATATTCTTGATTTTATGGCATTTCACATAACTTCCCAACTTTTGTGTAATTGGGGTTTTACTGTAAATGACACATGCCTATAGTTTGAAATGCACATGACATCACAAATATGGACAAATATGCATTTTCATAGTTTACACAGAGACAATAACAGTATCATTTTCAAAATCTTGCATTATGTTGCTTATGTTTTCAGGGCCCAAAACGCCATTGTTGTGTAAATTAATAGCCAAAATGCATAAAAACGTTTCTGCTTTGAGTTAAAAATTGCAAATCGTTGAAAATGGTGACATTATGCGCATACATATTACGTGTTTTGCCTATAGATATGGGTGCTTTACAAAGTGGCATCGCATATTACTGGCCTTCTGTAATGAAGACTCAGTAGTCGATGGATCCATTTGCAAATGGTTTAATTTGCTAAGCGTTGTCGTACAGGCAGTATTATCACCAGCAAATGTGCACAACGTAGGCAAATCCAAAGAATAGTGAGAGTTCTTGCGAGAGTTCGGGGCCAGCGGCAGACGGGAGTAATCCGGAAACGGGCGAAAGGGTCGGGGTAATCAGAAGAGGATCGCGAGTGGTTTAACAGTCCAGGTCGGTACACGTGTAATCGGTCCACAGAGAAAACGCTCAGAGTTGCAGGCCATGGGCAATACAAAACTTCGCGACGAGCGCAAGGTAATGGCCGCTATTTATGTCAGGGAGCACACACGAAATGGCTGCGCCGAGCGAGGTCAAGCCCAGGCACGGGATCCTGGGAAATGGAGTCCGAATAGCTAAAACTCAGGTGAGGGAGCGCGCTGACGGCCGACGGGGAAAGGCACAGAACCTGGATTCGTGACATAGCCCCCCTCCTGGGAGCGACTCCTGGCGCGAGAAGGCCGAACACGCCGGGGCCTTGCTTTAACAGAGAGACATGGAAAGTGGGTGAGATTTTGTATTGAGCAGGCAACCTGAGTCTAAAGGAAACTGGTGTAATTTGTCTATCAATTTGGAAAGGACCCACGTACCTGGGACTGAGCTTCTTGCAAGGGAGGCGGAGGTCCCGGGCAGCAAGCCAGACCCATTGGCCAGGAGCATACGGGGGTTGTTGGGTGCGGAGTCGGTCAGCCCGGTTCCGGGTGTGGCGGACGGCTCGTTGAAGATGGACGTGGGCCGAGTCCCAAGTCTCCTCGCTCCTCCGCATCCAGGCGTCGATGGCAGGCAGGTTGGAGGGCTCGCCGGACCAGGGGAAGAGAGGTAGTTGGAACCCTAGAACGCACTGGAAGGGAGTGAGGTTAGTGGCAGAAATGCTTTTCCAAATGTCTGAAAAGTGACCAGCTGATCACAAGTGGTCAGCACTAAATGCATGTGGTAACAGGGTCTAAGAATGTGTTTACACAACAGCATCAGCTAAAAACAGAAGGCTTGTTTTGGCTGCTCATTTAAATGACAACTGTGTTTTGGGGGCCTGAAAATATAATCTTATGAACATAATTACAGGTTTACGCAGGGAGTTTTGGGCATACTCGGCCCACATTAGGAAGCGGCTCCAGTCCTCCTGGTGGTTGTGGCAATAGGAGCGGAGATATCTGGAGAGTTCCTGGTTAAGGCGTTCGACCTGTCCGTTAGCTCGCGGATGTTACCCGGAGGTCAGGCTGACGTTGATTCCGAGCGGACTACAGGAAGAGGACCACACATGGGAGGTAAACTGGGGGCCTCGGTCGGAGACAATGTCTTCTGGCAATCCGTAGAAACGGAAGACCGAGTTGCAGAGGGCCTCAGCGGTCTCCATGGCCGTGGGCAACTTTAGCCACCCCCTCGGGGCTGATGACGTATCCCAAGAAGGAGATCTTGGTTTGGTGAAACTCGCACTTCTCAAGTTTGGCATAGAGGTGGTTAGACAGGAGTTTCTGTAGAACGGCTCTGACGTGTTGAATGTGCTCTGTGTACGAGTTGGAGTAAATCAGTATGTCGTCAATATAGATAATCACCCAGCGGTTTAGCATGTCCCTGAACAGATCATTAACGAAGGCCTGGAAGCAGGACGAACTGTTGGAGAGGCCGAAGGGCATAACGAGATATTCGTAGTGGCCTGAGGTAGTAGAAAAGGCTGTCTTCCATTCATCCCCCTCCCTGATACGGATCAGATTGTAGGCGCTTCTCAGGTCTAGCTTGGTAAAAATCTTGGCAGATCGGAGCTGTTCCAAAGCTGAGGGAACCAGGGGGAGCAGGTAACGGTACTTAATGGTAATGTCGTTGAGGGCTCGGTAGTCATTGCAAGGCCTGAGACCACCGTCCTTCTTCTTGACGAAAAAGAAACCGGCAGATGCGGGTGGCGTGGACGGTCTAATAAAGCCCTTGGCCAGCTCCTCTTGGATATAAAGTTTCATGGCCTCTGACTCGAGCTGTGAGAGAGGGAAGACGCGGCCTTTAGGGGGTGAGGAGCCAGGAAGTAATTCAATGGCGCAGTCACCTGGACGATGGGGTGGCAGGTGAGTCGCCAAGGTCTTGCTGAAGGCCGCTCTTAGGTTGTGATATTCGATTGGCAGGGGGTCCTCCCCCGTGTGTGGTCTCGTGGAGGATTCAGTGGGGTCTGGAGAAGGTGTTAGGTTGGTGGTACGAGTCTGGTGTGGAGAACCTGTCCTGTACCCAGAGGTCTCCCGTCTATGGCTGTTACTGCAACATTAGAAGGACACGAGAGCTGAGGAAGGTTATGCATCTTGGCAAAATCTGCGTCTATGAAGTTACCAGCCGCTCCTGAGTCTATAAGGGCGGTAGTATGAATTCCAGTATCTTGTAGTGACAGTGATATGGGTAGAGTAAAGTCTGAAGGTGGTAGTTCAAACGGACTCACCGAGTTGGGTCGGCGTGGGGGTCGGGTGGGGCAGGTCAAGCGGACATGTCCAGGCTGGCTGCAGTACAGGCACAGGTTCTCACAGTATCGCCGGTCTCTCTCCTCCAGGGTGAGGCGCGTGGATCCTATTTGCATAGGTTCGGTCACCGGGTGGAAGCTGTGGACGGCGGTGGCGGTGGACTGCGGTAACTGGGAGCGACAGGGCGTGAAGATCTCCTGGCTTGCATCAAATTATCTTACTTGATAGATAGCTCGATGTACTGATCCAGTGAGAGGTCGTCATCACGGCATGCCAACTCCGACTGGAGATCTGGGTTGAGTCCAGTACGGTAGTGTACCTTGAGGGGCGCCTCATTCCAGGTGGTTTGTGCGGCCAGGGTACGGAAAGTGAGGGCATAATCTGCAGCCGTGCTCCTTCCCTGTCTGTGAGTCAGTAGCAGCTCCTCAGCGTCGCGGCCATCAGTGGTGTGCTGGAAAACTGACTTGAAGCGTTGCAAGAAGGCCGCAAAGGTGGTAAAGGAGGGCTGCTCAGGGTTCCACACTGCCGTGGCCCACTCCAATGCTCGCCCCGTCAACAAAGAACAAACAAAAGCAATACGGCTATTATCAGTGGGGTACATCAATGGCTGTTGTTCAATAAATAGTGAGCCTTGGAGTAGAAAACCCTTACATTTGTTAGGCGTGCCGTCGTACTTCTCTGGAAGGGCGAGTCGGGGTCCGGAAGCAGCGGCTGAAGCAGCGGTGAAGACAGGTGGAGGAGCAGGCGCAGGCTGGGGGGGATTCAGTGACATGGCGGCTTGAAACGACTGAAGAGACTTCATCAGCTCCTCCGTAAGTGATGTGAGTCGCATTATCTGATGCTGGTGAGCCGCGAGAGTGGATGCTTGAGCACTGAGCTCTGAGCTGAGCTGATTTACCGTTGCTGGATCCGGTGTGGGCGAAGTTTTCTGTAATGAAGACTCAGGAGTCGATGGATCCATTTGCAAACGATTTAATTTGCTAAGCGTTGTCGTACAGGCAGCATTATCACCAGCAAATGTGCACAACGTAGGCAAATCCAAAGAATAGTGAGAGTTCTCGCGAGAGTTCGGGGCCAGCGGCAGACGGGAGTAATCCGGAAATGGGCGAAAGGGTCGGGGTAAACAGAAGAGGATCGCAAGTGGTTTAACAGTCCAGGTCGGTACACGTGTAATCAGTCCACAGAGAAAATGCTCGGAGTTGCAGGCCATGGGCAATACAAAACTTCGCGACGAGCGCAAGATAATGGCCGCTATTTATGTCCGGGAGCGCACCGCGAAATGGCTGCGTCGAGCGAGGTCAAGCCCAGGCACGGGATCCTGGAAAATGGAGTCCGAATAGCTAAAACTCAGGTGAGGGAGTGCGCTGACGGCCGTCAGGGAAAGCCACAGAACCTGGATTCGTGACACCTACCATGCATTATACAGTGTTTTTAGTCATTTTAGCAGATCCATGTGAACAGGGATTTGTTTTGACAATGCTGTTTTCTGTACACAAAACTTGTCTATTTTTAGTATGTGAAAACATTTAGTCACGTAAACGTACCCTAAATGTGAACGGGTCACTGAAAACGAGATTGTGAGGTTGTAAGAAAAACCTGGGTAGCACCTGGAGGTGTGGATACACGTGTTATTCTTCCCCACTTTCATTGGCTTGATTGCTATTCATAGTATTTGGCCTGACTTGATGGTAGGGTGACCACATGGCAATAGATCGGGACATAGATGTGATTTTGGGGGACAATGCGGGACACGTGTGAGACAGATACATTTTTTACTGTGACTGATTACATTGATTGTCATATGCACCAATTTATGTTTCTGAGTGCGTCTTTTTTATGAGAGTAAAGAGAATCCACCTGCGAGAGAGGAGATTTGTGCTTGCACATTTTGATGCGCCCCCGCATTACAATAAGTCATTAATCATTAAAATAATGCCATAGAAATCACTTTAAACAAACTATTGAAATGACAAGAAAGTCATGTCTGAAAGCAGCATTGATTTTTTTTTTTTTTTTGGTTAAAATGAGTGGAGAATATTGTGTTTTTCCATGTACGCTCGACCATTATCACCAGTGGTGCTAGATCACTTGATGAGGCCTGCAAATTCTTTGTGCGGAAACTACACCGCAAAAAGAATAAATAAAAAGCGTTCTTAAAAAGGCAAAAGAATGCACAGACGTTTTCTTAATATGATCATTAAAAACCAACAGACTGATGAAAATGCGGGACATGTGCGACAAGGGGTTGTGGGGTACAACACAAACCCTATACTTGATGGCAAGCAGCAAGTCTCAGTGATTGGTAAGGTGGGGTGCAGTCAAACAAGCCTAGGTTTAGAAATTCAAAATGCACATAACCACAATGAAATTGCAGTACAAATTCTATCCATCCTTGACATTGCTGGACCACAGTGAAGCACTGCCCACTTACCTAAAAGTGTGGTCACATTTACTCTTGCTTGGCAAAATTTTGTGGGGTGAAATCCAATAATTCCAATTGCATTGTTTTCATGGTGCCTTAACATGCTACTGATTGGCTGTATCAAAATAAAAGGGGATAGTTACAATCAAATCCCAAACACAAGTGGTCACAAAGAAAACATGTGAAATGCATGTTGGACACAGCGATGCATATCATCTGACCACCTGATCACCAAAATCACATGAGTCATTCCAGGTCAGTCTGTTTAATTTGCTGCTAGAAGTGTATGCTTTTAGTTCTGAGCTTTTTTACTTTGTTTAAAGTGTCTAGTTTGATTGGTCCCTCTTTTCTGCCCACAGGGCTCCGCAGATGTTTGCTGACACAGATGATTTGATTACAGTATGTTGTAACATGTAGTGACAGGCATCCAAAACCCATATGCAGCCTGAGCATCAAATAAGCTCCACTGTCACGCATTGGATTTCTAGGCTCTTAACTCTGTCTCATATCCACCTGGCTCTTGACAGATTTTCATAGTCAAATTCAGATACTCCTGCAAAATCCCTACACTCAATACAGCACTCTAGAGCTGGGAAGGCAGTAGCATTACTAAAGAAGTTCAGATAAGACATTCTTTGATGTATTTAGGTAAATTAGATTACATTTCACCATAAGACTTTTGAAAGACTCTCTTGTGCAGAGTCATGACAGTTACAGATGTGCAGTCCTACCTCATCCTCACAGTCTTCCTTTACCAAAAAATATTAAGGTATGTTAAACTTCATCATGAAAGGGAAGCTATAACCAGCTATATGCCAATACTGTAACATATTTGAAAGTGAAACAATGTACTGAACAACAAAAACAACATCAAAAACATAGGTCAGGTTCTGATTTTATCCATTAGTTGTTAAGTAGATTGTAAAAAGTATATATATATATATATATATATATATATATATATATACTGGAACAGACACAGATCTCAATGCAGCTGATTACGGTGAAGAGGAGTCAGTCATATCACAGAAACAGCAAGTTATGACATTCTGATTAAAAATTATGACACCCTTAACTTAATATTTGGTAGCACCCCTTTGGAAAAAATAACTGAAATCAATCACTTCCTGTAACCTTGAACGAGTTTCTTACACCTGAAATTTTGGACCTCTCTTCTTTTGTAAAGGTCATTCAGATTTGAAGGATGCCTTCTCCCAACTGCTGTTTTGAGATCTCTCCACAGGTGTTCTATGGGATTCAGATCCGGAAATGGTTTCAGAACTCTTCAGTGCTTTGTTTGTAACCCATGACCTCTGGTGGAGAAGCAGCTTTCTGACACTGGCCACTACGTTGTGCCCCAAAATATTTTGGTAATCATCAGATTTCATGATACTGTTCACACAGTCAAGGCATCCAGTGCCAGAAGCAGCAAAGCAACCCCAAAACATCTTTGAACCTCCACCATGTTTGACTGTAGGGGCTGTGTTCTTTTCTTTGAAGGCCTCGTTTCTTTTTACCATGATGTCCTTTACTAAAAATCTCTACTTTTGTCTCATCTATCCACAGTACGTTCTGTCACATACGTTTTGTCAAACTCCAGTCTTGCTTTTTTATGCCTTTGTGTGAGCAGTGGTATCCTAACATAGTATCCCTTTTCATTTAGATGGTGACGGATAGTACAAGCTGACACTGTTGTACCCTGTGTCTGCAGGTCAGCTTGAATTTGTTTAGTACATTAAGATCTCTGGAAATTATTTTTCTCTCAAATCCACAGACAACTCTTTACACTCCATGTTCAGTGTGTCACACAACACAAAGGCTGAATCAACTTTTCTCCATTTTAACTGGTTGCAAGTGTGATTACTTGCCACAGGTGTGTCTAAATACAACTTACAGGAGCATCACATGCTTGAAAAGCACTTATTTCTTACAATTTTGATAAGGTGGCAATAATTTAGTTCAGTCGATTTTTGAGTTGCAAAATTTTATCAAGTTTGACTTTTCTTCTCCTTTTTTTTGTGTTGTTCCAGTGCAAACAAAAACAATAAGCATGTGAATACCAAAACATTTGCAATTGGAACAATTTTCTGAAAGAAGTGTTTTCTGACAGAATGGATTACTTGCACAACTACTTCCGCGCTCTACTTGTTACAGCCCGGTTGTTTCCCGTCAGAGTTTAGCGCACATACATACTCATGAGAACGCAGATTATTACTACATTTTAGGACTGGCATTTCTTTAAAAAAACAATTAATCATATTCTCTGAGTTAACATGAATTACCTTCAATCTGCTGAAATGTTACTATAAATATATTTCCTTTCAGTATGTGCATTATGAATAACAAATTAATATATTTCCCCACTAACCTGCTGCATACTCATGAACAGTTTTTTTTTATTTCACTGATCATATTTCATACATGTTGAATGTACAGTTTAAAATGGGTTTAACTGATAAACACCATTTCGAAAAATACTATAGTGAAAGTGCCATGTTTTTTTCCGTTTTTACCATTTGTATAACAATACCTTTACTACAAATAGCCTACCATCATTAAACTGTTGTCATTGTAGTAAAACTGGAGTTAATTTGTGGTTATATGGTTTAACTTAAATTGCAAGTTTCGGTTTTATTTTATTAAAACCATAGCTAATTTGTTTGTGTGCATCAGTGCTCTTACTCCAAACCCCTACTGTTTATTTTATTGTTTAAAATGGGTGAATGCATATGCGGTAACTGCCTTATTTAACCATGTTAAACACAGCAGCATTGCGGAGCACTGACACCCTGTGGTGAAACAATCGCGTATGATAAGCAGCCACCGCTTTCTTAGATCGGTTTATGTTAGATCAAAACTTCACCTTTCGTTGAGTTTGGAAGATTCTGTAAACAGTAATCATCAGAATATGTCTTCTCCTGTCTCCAAAAATTTCAGATTTTGAAATCATCCCATGAACTCTCATTTTATTCAGCCTTTATGTCAACTACGATGTAAGCAAATAGTATTCCTTACTAGAGAAATACTAGTATGTTTACTCAAATTTAGCCAAAATGTTGAGTTTACTAATTTTTTTCAATTATTGCTGACATTTTAAGACAAATAGTTCGTATTACTAATGCAATTTAGGTAAAATTACTTAAAATGTAATTTCCCCCTTCCCCCACATCGCAGAAGCATACCGGCTGAGGATTCAAAATGATGTTGGCAGAGGATCTACTTCGGTAAAATCAAGGTAAACACTTTTAGTTTAAATATATTTTTTTATTTTTTGCTTGTTGGTCTTTGTGATGTTTAACTTTTTGCACTTTGTTGCATGCAGTTTTGTGGAACTAATGTAAAGAACTTGAACATTGGTTGCCTGCGCATTATTTGAAGCGACTTATGTTCAAAGTAGTTAATGTCCGCTTTATATCTGTAAAATTAGCTGCCTGGTTGTCTATTAAATTCTATGTTATCCATTTCTGCTAGTGACAATTCAGGAGAATATGAATAATATGAACTGACGGTTATGCTTCATGTGACGTTTTGCATAATTCAAAATTCTATGAGAATTTAACCAGAGCCGGATAAAAATATTTATTAAGGCTCTGAATTTAACAAAACATTTCAAATGGGGAGCTTGTGTGATTGTTTTCATAAGCGCTTAGCATATATTGTAGCATATCTGGACGCAGCAATTTTGAATGAGGCAGCTCACGCTCACGGCTGCATTCACGTTAGAGAGCGTGCAATATAGTCAGTGTACAAAGGGATGGAAACACCACTACATCTTCAAACTGGGTATTTTTGTTAAATAACTCCTTTTAGCTTGACACGGCGTAATTGAACGCAGCTATGAGTGCTAAACTCAGTCAAGCCGTAGCATTATTTGTTAGTGACGAAAATAGTATGCATGCTTATTATGATAATTATGGTAATCTGCAGGCAGCACAAACAACAGGCGTTTTGAGATCTTCAGTCTTTACATCCAACAGAGTATATATGTTACAACATTAAAACGTATTTTAATGTAAGTTAATATGCTTTGTTTTAAAATGTTTCCATTTACATTACATAAGACCAAAAAAAAAAAAAAAAAAAAAACTCCACTGTTCTATGCATTAGATTTTGTTTGTTCAGTTTTCACTGATTATTTTATTGATATAATAAGTGTTCACTTTTTTAAAATATTATTTCAGACTAACAGTTGATGACTGCTGTGCAGTGGAAATGTAAGTTCCTCCGTGGAGGAACACAGGCGAATCGGCACGACGGGGAAAGGATCCACAATGAAGCGTTCATACAACGTTGATTCCAGCCGGTGAGTGAATGACAGAGGTGAATATTTATAGGGAGTGGTGATTGCAGGTGCAGGTGCAAGTGATTAGAACTCTGGCGATGGTTCGCGGGCGTGGTGTGCAGGTGATTGGTTGGATGGTGACTGTTCACGGTGACTGGGACTGAGGGAACGTGCTGACGGTGTGACAACTTTGTAAGCATTATTGATTTTTTATTTTTTTTTGCTCTCATGAAATTTTTGCTGTAGATGCTATATTTGTCTTTTATGAAAAAAAAAGAATTACTGAAATTGGTAATGTGAATGTAATGCAAATCTCTTAAATTCATGAAATTGTGATTGATAAATTGATGACGTAGGATCTATGCATAGCACAAGCGCTGGTGATGAGTGACAAATGCGGAAGCACAGAGGAAATAGTGAATTGAAACACTGGTTAGGAATTAGAAGTACAAAACAAGGATTTGTAAAGAAAAATGTTGAAGGATTTTGATATAAACCAAGAAAAGCCTGGTTTTCTTTTGCTAAAGTAAGGCAACTTTGCTTCCTTTGCTCTGTAAATAAACTAATGAGGCTAGTACGTTGTCACCTGTGCATGCGCTACACATATGTCCTAAGTCATCTGCCCGGGGCGGCTGCATGCATGACAGTTTTAGTGGAATTGAGAGAAAAGGTTTTGTATCATTTTAAATATGGACATTTTTCTTTTTTTCTTTTTTTTTCCTGGCCTGTCAGTAACACAGATAACACATAACAGTGTTATCTGTGTAGCTATGCTATCATCATTCACAGCCTTTTTTTTATATATATAAATATATATATATATATATTTTATTAATTTTTATATTTTATTTATTTAACCATACTATGACCGACAAGACCGGGGGATAGAGAAAACCAGGAGAGGAGAAAGAAGGAAGAAAATAAAAGAGAGGAAAAAAAAGAGGATAGAGAAAAAGAGAGAGAACACAAACAGATAATCTGCTTCCATACCTGCTGACAAAGAGAGAAAACAACAAAAGACACAACAGCAGAAAAACTACAACAACATCCAATGTCCGTATGAATCACAGTAAATACTAAATGGTAAATGGTATTGAGCAACATACATAACTAATATTACAAAATATGTTTGAAGCAACAGCATTTTAGGACAGTGAGTGTCTGTGAGCACCTGTTTTTACACCAATGTGAATGCTTGTGTGTACACCTGTGTGCACACCTGTGTGTGTGAACGCGCTTGTATTCATAAGGTTCCTCCATGTAAATGCTTGATAGTGTGAGTGGGGAACCACAGCCCCGCCCCGCAAGGCATGAAGCAGGCACGGAGGAGACCCGGGCTCCCAAACATCCGGAGGTCCCCCAGGGCGCGGGAACCCCAGGAGAACCGCCGCAGGGATAACCGCGGCCCCCACCCAGAAAAAGGCAGAGGAGAACCTCGATGATGGTTGAGGCGGAGTCAAAGGCCTGACCTGACACATGGACATAGACAAACTGGCACACACATACACAAGCATCCCAGCCTCAAGCACGCAACCAAAAACTCACACACTCACCCCACATGTAGACGCACAAAAAAAAAAAAAAAATGGACACTGTACCCACACTCACACTCCCCATTTGTACTCTATACTCCTGGGACCAGGCACCACTACCCCCAAAAGGGCAGTCAGCGCCAGACCCCGGAGCTGAATCCCCTTCGCTCCGGTGTGGAGACAGGAAGACCACCCCCGCCCCTGCAGCAGCAGAGAAGACCACCAGCCCAGACCCCGACTAGACGGCCAGCTCCTCCTCACAGCCCCCAGCCCCGGACAGAGAACAGAGAACAGGGGTGTAAGGGAAAAAAAAAAAAAAGGAAGACCCCGTGCTTCACCTCACCCGCTCAAATGTAGTGTTGGTGTATGTTGTTCTAAACAGGGGAGGGTGTATGTTGTTCTAAACAGGGGAGGGGCAAGACACTAAGACACGTCAGCTCGTGTCAGCTCGGCCCCTCCCAAGAGCCCTCAATGTCTATGTGCAACTTAAAATTGAGAAGTGGGCATCGGCACCAGAGGGAAGGCTGAATGAACAGACCACCCTCTGGACGCCATTCAGAGTGCCCATCCCCAAGGCCCTATATGTATGTGTCATGTGACAGTAAGTAATGAGAGTGTCTAAGTAATGACGTATGATTGGGATGCGAGAGGCCACGAGGAGACAGAGGAGTCCCAACTACCCTGCATCCCAGCGACACACCCGCACCCCAAAAACCCTACCTGTATGTTGGTCTGATGGGGCGGGAGAGGGGAAGCATTAGGGATGGGGAGGAAAACATCAGAGGAGGCAAAGTGCCCCCCCCGCTGGAGCCAGCTCCCCCGCGGACCCCCATAGGCACCCCCGTTGCCCCAAACCCGTCCCGGGCAGGGGGCCCAGGCCCATCCAGACCAGGGCCCACGGCAGCCCGGGGTGGCCCACCAGACCCCACAGCAGAGGAAAAAATACCCCCACCCCATCATTCAGTCAACTCCCAGACTACCGAAGACAATAGACACCCAGGTTAAACCAGTCCTCCGCCCCTATTGGGTCCCTCCCTCCCTCCATGCAGAGTGAATACTGACAGATGGTAACGACGTCCCCACCAGCTAAAGACACCCCCGGCCCCACCGATGCATCGGAAGCCCCCGCACCAGGGCCGGGCCCAAGTGCATGCATCCACCCATGTCCCCGGCGGCACACCTACCAGGACCCAAGCCCCCCAGCCGGAATCCTAGCCCGGAGGCAGAGCGCCCCCAGAACCCCAAACCCCCCCCGGACCTACTCCGGAGCAACACAGCTGCCAGGCCAGCAACCTACGTCCGCCGACACAGGCCTCCCCAGCAGCGCCGCGTGCAGTCGCCAGAAAAAACAACACCCGAGAGCCACCAGTACCCCATCCAGGCCAGGACCGCAGCCCCAGCGCCGAATCCCCCATGAACCCCACCCCCCAGAGAACCCCCAGACGCCCCAAGCTCAATTGGCCCCCCACGCCAACAACAAAAATCAAAGCCGGACAGAATCAGGACCCCCCACCCACACTAGGTGATGGAGTTGATCAAAGGAGCCCAGAGAGAATGATCTAATGTGGCAGCAGAAGCTGTGTCAAGATTAATATAGTCCAACAAGCGATCTCTATATTCGTTGATATTAAGATTATTTTTATTTTTCCAGTTCATGAGGACCGTCTTCTTGGCAATGCATAAGGCGGTGAAAGCCATGAGGATTGTGTTACCTTCTGTAGTGATACCATCAAGGTCACCCAACAGGCAGACTGACGGAGAAATATGGACATTTTAATAACAAATTCGGTTCACTACAGAAGGCCTTTATTCACCCCAAAGAGCCATGTGAGGCACATTTTATTATGGATGGATGCAGCACTTTCTTGCACTTCTTTTGAACTGTTGAACAGAAACACCCATCCATTGCCATTATGCAGCTTGGAAAAACCAGGACAATTTTTAATATTACTCTGATTGGATTTGTCCGAAAGGCTAAAAACAGATACACTTAGGATGCCTTGTTGGTGAGTAAATTATGGGCTAAATTTTATTTTTGGGTAAACTAACCCTTTAAGACAAAATCATGTCAATAAGATAATGCTCTGGGGGTCATGCAGTACAAATAGCATATTGTAAAAAAAAAAAAAAAAAAAAAAAAAAAAAATTCTGTAAATTCACAACTATGATGTTAATAAATAAAAACAATGTAGAAATAAAATTGTTCATGGAAAGTTATGTATAATATTCTAAGACATTTGAAGGCATGCTGTAAAAGTTGACACTAATGATAATTTTGCTCAACAGCCCCTTGTCATGGTGTGCTTTTAGAATACTTCCAGTATTAAAATGAAGAAATTTACACTTTACCTATTTTTCTTCCTCTACTTAGGATGTGGATTACTGCCTGTGGATTACTTAAGTAAGGCAGTTGCAGGCCTGATCACAGTTCTACCATAAGACATGCCCTCATTGTGGACTCAATAAAGACAATCATGTTGGAGGGAGGAATTGGCATGGATGGGTTTTAAAGGCCTGTATTTTATTTTTGCTGTTCTGTTTTCATACTATTCTGAAAATGCTTTAAATGTTTTAATGGTGTTCCAGTAGTTCCAGATAATGTTATGACAGCCAAGTGCTGTTTAGTCAAGAAGTCTATAAAGAGTATTATAAGAACTCACATATTTTAAAAGCTCATTTATTATTGTGATATTTAGGTTTTCTAGCTGTTTTTTTTTACACAAATAAAGGGTTGAGAACTTCATACTTGTGTTAAGTGCATTTTTTGTTGAACTACTAAAAATACGTTCAGTTTACTTGAAAAAAGTTTGGAAACCGATTGCACGAAATATTTTAAGTCCCCATAGCTTAAAATGGCAGATTAAACCCATGTTGAGAATAATAGCATTTAAGATGTTTGCAGAACACAAAATAACACTGTTAGTTAAATAGAATTATCAAAGTAATTTTACTTTTTAATCTTAAGTAAGATTAGTAAATATCCTGGAGTATGTTAACTAGAAATGACATTAAACTAACTTAATATTTATTACTTAATTTACTCAGAACATGTTTGCTTTCTTTACTTTAAATGGATTATTAAATTAACTTTAGTTTTACCTTTAAGTTTACTTAGTAAAAATAAGGCAATCGGTTTCCAAACTTTTTTTAAGTAAACTGAACTAGTTAGAATTTACAGTGCGGAAATAACGGAGCCATAACATTTAAAAAAGGAAGTGCATCATGAGGCTCAGTGCAAACAGTCCATTACAAAATAATTTGACTGGTTTTAAGTGAACATTGCCCAGCTGCAATAGCTTATGTGAGTTGCAGCAGGGTCTTAGGATTTTTCTTCTTTTTATTGTGATAGATTTCCTTTGTTCTCCAACTAGCCTTGATGGTTTCCTAGTGTGCCTTGTTAGGGTTTCTGGAGTAGAACAGACCGGGGAATGTTGTTTTGCTTCAACACTTTTTGCTTTAACTTTTTTTGTTGCATATATTAAACTTTGATTTACGTTTTTCTCACATCTGCTACAAATAACAGTTGTTTTAAGTTTCACAGCTTAACCTTAAACTGAGTTCATTAACTCTTTCACACCCATTGGCTGACTTTTCTGGCTTTCCATGTTTTCACTCAGAACATGGTAAAGAAGCAGAAACAAGATCTTAAGCAGATGCAAATGTAAAATAATTTGATCATCAAGCTTTAAACAGCATATAAATCAAAACCGCATAACATTACAGAATTAAAGTTGATCCATAAAATGGTATTTTGATCATCGTTCTGGATGTAGTCTCATCTTTTTGTACAGCGTTAGGACTGGCCAATCCGAGTTGTTTAAGAATCCTCTCAACAGTGCTCAAACTGCTTGTGGGAAATGCTGGTATTGTCACATTTTTTTAAATTTCAGTACTGACCGATACCGAAATCTGTACTTTGACATCACTAATATCATGTGAGCCATTGCCAAGATTTATAGAGGAAATGTTATTTTTAGCTCTATATAGTTGGTGCTCCTTTGATGACAGAAAATGTATGTTGGGGTGAACAATTTGTTTTTCGTCACAATGTTTAGCATTCCTTTCCTAGTTTTTTTTTAATCTAATGAGACTTAGTATATGACGGCTGTGGTTAGCAGCAAGCACAAATTCCACCATTTTATCTATTAATTCTAATGTGAGTAAGGTCAGACTGGTTAACTGAGAATTTGGAGTAATTGCAAAACTGAGATGGCACATGTTATATGCTTCATTAAATCCTGCCCCGGCTAGTGGCAGTTCCAGAAAATCAGATTTGCACTTTCCATAATCAATTCTTTTTACTTCTACATTCAATTACAATGTAATCTCATTAGTATTCATACGCACTCCTATGTAAGTGTGGTTCTGCACACAAATGTTCATACATTACAGAATGAACAATATATATGAGCACCTAAAATATAAACCCTTTAATGTGCAAACAACTGTATATATGTGCAAAGGTTTATGGATTATTGTAATATTAATATTTTATTATTAAATTAGATTAATCATGCTAAACATGTCATGTTCAGTACAAGATAAACATGTGAAGCATTTATTGAAAGATTAAAAAATGCATTCATCCATATAAAGAGTGCAAATTACTTCAGTTCAATTAGTCGAATCTGGATTTCATATATAGATACATTTAAAAATATATATTAAAAATGATTTTAGATAAATGAGAGTTCTGCTGGGGTTTTTTTTATTATTTTTTGACTGAATATTAAATTTAGACTTAAGAAGATTCATAAACACACATATTATATTATTGAGATTTTAAATGCTTTCATGATATTGTTATTTTAGTGTCTATTCAGAAAAGTAACAGAAAAAAAAAATTCTTATGAACAAATATAAAGAAGATCATTCTGATTTGCATTGGACATACATTACATTATACATTATATTATTCATGTATACAACTCTTTCAAATATGAGGACAGTACAGAGCTGAGTGTAACTGCAGTGTTGTTTGTATACTGTTGCTATTTGCTCATCTCTTTTAGCAAAAATCCATAATCAATGAAAAGCTTTCTGGAGAGCAAACCAATATGTGTTAACTAAGCTCTGTAGATAAGTAGGCCAGAAAAAGACACCGCTTTCTTTGCTAGTCGTTCTTCTGATGAAATGCTGTTATAATTCCTGTCAATGTTTCTGTTGTCCTCTGAGGTCTTGGCTCAGCTTTAAGCAGCCTGCATCAGACATGCTCTAAGGAGCCTTCTTCTTATTAATTGAAGGCAACTAGAGATCACGCGAGGAAACACTTACACAGGACACAATGGGCTGCAGAATAAACACGACCTCCACCTTCTGCTTAAAAAGGTCACATTATTTCCCCTCAAGTCCACTTATAATGTTAGTCAAGGTTTCTTGCACCAAAAGCCTTCGTAATTTAGTTTTACACCATAATTTTCCACCCTTTGTGTGACCTTTTGAATTAAATGGTTCATTTTCTGCTGCTGTACTTTTAAGACTTAAAGACTGGTTAACTACACTATTGTGAGAAAAAAAAAAAAAAAAACTTCTATGCAGTGCACATATATGCATAAAAAAAATCATCATTGGAAAATGTATATAAAATTCAAATCCTACTTTTTTTTTTTTTTTTTGGAATTTGCTTGTTCATTTGTTTATTCATTTATTTATTCTTAATATAGTCTGTGGTGACTAATTTTGAAGCAAGCTGCTTTGAAAACTTTGCTTCAGTAAATGGTCTTTTTGGACTGAGAAGGGCGTTTTGAATATTACAGTATATTACACAATATGACCTTTTTAATAAAGCGGTGTTTGTCCAAATTTGTGAGCATCCCACACATGCAGTCATTTTAAAGCTCAGGGGAGGATTTTCTGCTGTGAAGGTTTTCATTAAACTGTGGGTGTGTTAATGCACAGTTCCTACCATTTGTGTGCACGGTGCCAATTATAGGTTATATTGACTGGAAAGCAATAACCTGAACAGATGGAACGGCCATGAGCATAAATCATTTCAACACCTACTGTACTGTTTACCAAATATAACATGCAATGTCAGCAGCTTTTGAATCTCTGGTCATTACATGTAGCTTGAGTATATCTGGCATGTTGCTGTTAGTATCAATACTCTGTAACTTAATGATTTACTTGGATGGATTTTACAGAGCCAGACGCAACCTAAAGTGCAATCTTTCATTCTGATGTTTAAAGAACTGGAGGGGTTTCGTTTTGAAGACTGGTTCAATATCCCACTACATTTCAGGACTGACATGCCAGTATTCGAAGTAATATAATTTACGCAACATGTATGCATTTGGCACACAGTTTTATCCAAAGTATCTTGCATTGCATTGAAGGTGGTATACATTGTATCCAGCCTGGTCTCATTGTTATACGTAGGTATTAATACATAACATTTACAAACACAAAACGTCAATTTTTTATTTATGAAAAATCATCCAATTTAGACGTATTTCAATGTTTACAACGTACAAATTGCTATGTATTTTTAAAAATCATAAAATATTTGTTTACCTTATAGATCATTCAGATATTTGTATCAATGCCTTTTTAATCATTTTATCAAAAAGTGATTTATATTTTTAGACCCCTTAACCTACCCCCAAACCTAAACCTAGCCATTTTATAGCAAATATAAAAGAATATAAAACATATTTGACCGAAATATGAATGTAAATGACCATTTTAATAACAATATAGCATCAAAAATATTTTTGTAGTCGCCAGTCCTACTCATATCTCTATAAATAGTTATGGTTAGGTTTAAAGAAAAACATGACAGACAGATAAATGCAATTACAATAATTTATTGCAAAAACATCAAAAGCAGTACCAAACATAATCCAAATGATGATGCGCTGCAGTCCTCTCCGGTGGAATACAATAGATTTGTGTGAGGTGCAGAGCAGAATTTGTTGAAGGTGTTAATTGCTAAAAATATTATCCGATCTAAACACATCTCATCAGCAGGGACATGCACAGACATTTTGAGTGGCCCAAACCAAAAAAAAGGGGGTGCTTGTTAATACAAATTATCCAGTTGTTACACATGTACAATTAAAAGAGAAGACTGAACACTCTGTAATAATCTCAGACTTTATTGTGCATGTTTTGATAAGATGTTTTGCCAAGTAAAATCTTAAGTAAATGTACGTTTTGTAGAACCACATTTTAAGTAAAATACATATTATCATGAGATCACGTTGTTGTAATGTCCCCATCGATGGCTCTGGATTGGTTTTGGTGGATTGGACAGTAGTAGAGCATCCATTCATTAACTCTGTGTAGATGCTTCATGAACCCTGAACCAATGGGCTTCTTGTTCCAAACACCTCAGGCTGGGAGCTAATTTAAAACCAGGCTGATGGTATCTTCTGCATTTTTAAAGATTCCTGTAGATCTATGACTCCCACCTGCTGCTCAGCCCCCTTTCTCTACTGATAATATTGGAATGTACCGGTGGGGCAGAATTGCCAAACATCTTTCAAGATATATGAAAATTAGAGTGCTGCAGGGATGACATATTTTTTTTTTAGGCCAATACCAAGAAAAGAGTTAGCATTTTAGTACTTCTGGTTATACTGTCCTGAATAATATCTGTGGTAAACATGGCTTACAAACTCAGGATTTTTTTTTTCGATTTATTCTATGGCAAAAAATATAGCAATAATACCCCTCCTGATTTTTTTAATTCTTTTGAAAAAAGTGGTTGCTAACAAGTGGCTAAGAGGTAGTTAAGGACAGTAAACATTGAAAAAGCAACTTCTTACTAGTTCACCCGCTAGCCCACTTTTCCAGCCTTGTTAAGTTTATAATTATGGTCTCTGAGCTACAAAGATCACGGCACAGGCTCTGGGAAGGGCGATATCCACTATGGTGGTCCAGTCCGCTTTCGCAACGCCCCCATTTCCCTGGTCCTTTTGGTGACACTGTGAATGAATTTGCACATCAGTTCTCCACAGTGAAGAAGCAGATGGAGGCCATCAAGTACAAATTGCCTAGGTAGGGGACAGGCACCATGTTCCTTGGGGCTTCTCATCTCCTGTCACAATGCCTTCTGCTCCGCCCGGCCACAACATCCCTACTCCAGGTACGTCAGGTGTAGTTCCTCTAAGAACACTAGCAGAGTTTATTATAGAGTGGATGAAACTCCCCAATCCCTTGTGTTGGCTTCTCAGGACCATCCAACTCGGGCATTTCACAAGCTTCCAATTAAAATGCTAACCCTTAAACACATTCCCACATGTGTCAGGAAACAAAACCTGAAGGATGTGCATTTTCATGTCTTGACCTTCCAAGACACAGGTCGTTTCTACGGTTTGCCTTTGAAAGGCAGGCATTTCAGTACAAGGTCCTTCACTTCTCAGTGTGGAATTGGAATCGGTTGCTATGACTGCACGCCTCTCACAGGATCGTATAGCCCCTCTACAAGGTGGCTATACGGCCTGAAATGGCCAACGCTATCTCATTTGTACAATTTCGTACAATTTGCCTAGACCCCAGTGACAGATAGGTTTAGAGGCGGGGTTGGTTGAAGGACATTCATATGAATTGGGAACTCGTGAAATACATGCGATTTAGCCAAAAACGTATGAATTCGTACAAGTGAGATTGTACAAATTTGTTCGAACTAGCCACCTCGTAAAATATGTTTATCTTTCAAAATTGCCGTGAGATCAGGCTGGAAATTGCACATTTTTGTGAATTCCACCTGAAAGACTACCAAAGATTTGGGAATGGAAGGCTTTCATCACTTTCATTGTTATTCGCAATTTACATTTAAGACAAAACTTCATTTGCATGTCTAGTGGGAAGATGAACGTAATACAGAATAAAGTGTCTGAGCTTAGGAGGCTCGGGGTTCATTACGACTCAAGGTACAACATGTGCTTTGCCACTGCTATGCTGCAATAAACATCTTCATCGAGATCTTCTGTGTCTTCATAATTTTTTCTTACATGTTACCTCCCCTTAGGCTAGGATGTGATCTCCATAGTTTCTTCCCCCCCTGGGGGAACAGACACTGGCCCAATGTTTGATACTGAGACTTCTCAGCTGTCTGTTATTCTGTTTTTCTTAACTAGGAGGAAAGGATCCAAGGACCTTAGGAGACCTTAGGAGAGCAAGGTCAAGTCTTGGGTGCTGGAAGGTTACGAGGTCTAGAGATGCATTTATTCTGACATGCTGGCTTGTTGATATCTGCGTTGACAGTCCCACAGTTGAGGCGTTTAGTATAGGGACCCCTAGTGTTGTACACTTGACACAACGTTGAAGTGACTGACTGAAAGGGAATGTCTCAGGTATGTATGGTAATCGCTGTTCCCTATTGGAGGAAACGGAGACGTTGTGTCCTTCATGATATACGAAGATATACAAGTCACATTCTCAGAGTTTAAATGTAAAACAGTGAATATTCACATGTAAGTACTTGTTTTCTGACATATATGTATGTAATATATAATCACAGAATAATTCATGAAGCATTCTCATGCTGCCTCTGCTCTGGCTCACTGATTTTTCTACACACACCCTCAGTTTAGTTTTTTCTGTGATGCAGTGCTTTGTGGACAGCTAATATTAATGGCCTTTTAAGTGAAAATGTGATCCCACTTAATATTATTCACCACTGCATATGCAAAAGACAACTTCGATTCAGTCTTGGCAGAAGATGCTGAGATGTTGCACCATAAGCAAAGCAGTTATACATAAGAATACAATTAATCTTTTTAATCTCTTCCAAAGTTTCTGCCCAAATGAATGTGTCTTATTGATGTATGTGATAAAAACAAGGTGTAATGTGTCGATATATCCATGTCAACAAGTACACTTACTTTTAAATAAGAGTACTTATTAGGGAAATATTATACTTTAAAAGAACATACAGTTAAATTAAAATGTATTGTAGTTTATATTTATTTTAAATGCCCCTTTTGTACATGGATTATTGTTGATGATTTGACATGATCCAGGGTTGTTAGGTTCTTCAAAGCTCATTCTGGAGTTGCTGCCATGTATCATGTTAAGTGAGGTGATCCTGAAAGAATGAAAGAAGCTAGAATAGAAAATAGAAACATCTCAGATGTGATGTTTCTGGAATGCTTGTTGTTATTTTAGAGGTGAACCTGTGTTAACTGAACTTTCGATGTGCTTCACACAATCTGTTTCTGCATGTTGATGTCAAGCATGTTGATGTCAAGCATGAAAATGTTCCACAGAATATTTTATCAGTCAGACATTTGTTTCTTGTCTGCAAAAGCTCACAAAGATTAAAGTGCTTGTTTTTGCAGAATGATTGCGTGTTAGTTGACTAAGCATTCCTTCGTTGTTGTCCGGGACGCATCAGGATCCATTAGTGTTCACACTACAATTGCAAGTTAGTCACATGTGTCTTTACCACAGAATACAACATCCTTATTCTCCACCCAGAGTATCAGGTCAGTTCAACATCACAGCAGAAAAAAAAACTTGTCTACGGGTGAAACTCAGAAAGAGCATGACCGGGCCATATTTCACCCTAAAATCAAATGGAAAGAGAAGACATAGTTTGACATAAAATTTGTGTTTTAGGAAGCTGGAATTTTTAGGTTATGCTGTTGTCCAGGACGCAGCAGAATGCATTAGTGTTTACACTACAAATGCATATCTGAAGGTGGATCATATTTATGTAATTTCTACCTACACTACCATTTTTATTATTATTATTATTATTATTAGTTTTAATCAGCATAATAGAATGATTTCTGAAGTATCATGTGACACCGAAGAGTGGAGTAATGATGCTGAAAATTCAGCTTTGATCACAGGAATACATTACATTTCAAATATATTAAAATAGAAAAACTTTTATTTTTAATTGTAGTTGTCACGAACTGTACCGTTGTGGCTCCCTTTTCTCCCCTCTAGAGGGAGCCACCTCTCCACTGGTTTTCTATATAGACTCTGTAGACACTCCATTTCCCATAACCCCTCTCTCTTGCCCCGTTCGTCACCTCTCACCTTTAGCCTTTATACACTTCCTGTATAAATAGAGCGTCATTTCAGTTACACCTTTGCGAAGTCATAACTTGCCCCGGCCGTTATTTCTGAGCGTTTTCCAAGTCGTAGTCTTTCCCCGTTGTCGACCCCTCGTAGTTTCCTGGTTTTCTGATCGTTCTCCGCCCGCCTATCGACCCCCCGCTTCGTCTTCTGGATTATCCCCTTTGATCGCTGCCAGCCCACGGACCCGTTCGCTCGGACATTACTATTCTGTAGGATTTTCTGTCTTGCTCCCGTTCGCCCCTGTCTGACCTCCCGCCTGCCTGACTATGAGTATATGTTCTAATAAAAGTATGCATATGGATCCGCATGTCTCCTGTCTCGTCTCTGGGGCTATCGTGACAGATGACTTCGCCGCAATAGGATCCAGCGACTTTTATTCCCCTCCCTGCTCAGTCATGGACCCACTCGATCAGCTCTCGTGCCTCAAGCAGAATGGTATGTCTGTTGAGAGTTATGTTCGTCGTTTTGATGAACTCATGTTCCAGATCCCCTTTTACGATGACGTTTATTTTATGGACTTGTTTTTGCACGGACTGAGCGAGCCGCTTAAATCAAGGCTCAAACGCGAGTGCCCGCGTACGTCGCTCGATGACATTATGGATTATGCTTTGTGTTGTGAGGAGGAACGCGACCACAGAGAGGCGGCCGCGCCGGCGCGCGAACGCGACATGGAGGCCGCGTCGGCGTGTGATTTCATACTGCCGCGTTCCTGTTTCACTGACCCACTGGATTATGCACTACAGTATGGGGACTCATTTGAATCTGTGGATTTCGCGGAGGATCGCAAAACCGCAGTGATGGCCGCGCCGGCGCTCGATCACAAGATGGCGGCCGCGCCGGCGTACGATCACAAGATGGCGGCCGCTGTTCCTGAGTCAGCCCCTGTCATGGCCGTCCTTCCAGAGCCGAGTTATATCGCAGCAACACTCAACCGGGTGGAGGACATCCTTGCTTCACTCCTCAAGATACAACAAGCAGCTGCTGCTCCGCCCCCAGAGTCAAGCGTCGTCGTCGCAGCTGCTGCTCCGCCCCCAGAGTCAAGCGTCGTCGTCGCAGCTGCTGCTCCGCCCCCAGAGTCAAGCGTCGTCGTCGCAGCTGCTGCTCCGCCCCCAGAGTCAAGCGTCGTCGTCGCAGCTGCTGCTCCGCCCCCAGAGTCAAGCCAAGTCGTCGCAGCTGCTGCTCCGCCTCCAGCGTCAAGCCAAGCCGTCGCAGCTGCTCCGCCTCCAGCGTCAAGCCAAGTCGTCGCAGCTGCTCCGCCTCCAGCGTCAAGCCAAGTCGTCGCAGCTGCCCCGCCTCCTGAGTCAAGCCAAGTCGTCGCAGCTGCTCCGCCTCCTGAGTCAAGCCAAGTCGTCGTCGCAGCTGCTCCGCCTCCAGTGTCAAGCGTCTTTGTCGCAGCTGCTCCGCCTCCTGAATCAAGCCAGGTCGTCGTCGCAGCTGCTCCGCCTCCAGCTTCAAGCCAAGCTGTCGCAGCTGCTCCGCCTCCGGAGTTCAGCGTCGTCGTCGCAGCTGCCCCGCCTCCAATGTCAAACCAAGTCGTCGCAGCTGCTCCGCCTCCTGAGTCAAGCCAAGTCGTCGCAGCTGCTCCGCCCCCAGAGTCAAGCGTCGTCGTCGCAGCTGCTGCTCCGGCCCCAGAGTCAAGCGTCGTCGTCGCAGCTGCTGCTCCGGCCCCAGAGTCAAGCGTCGTCGTCGCAGCTGCTGCTCCGCCCCCAGAGTCAAGCGTCGTCGTCGCAGCTGCTGCTCCGCCCCCAGAGTCAAGCCAAGTCGTCGCAGCTGCTGCTCCGCCCCCACAGTCAAGCGTCGTCGTCGCAGCTGCTCCGCCTCCAGCGTCAAGCATCATCGTCGCAGCTGCTCCGCCTCCACGGTCAAGCGTCTTCGCAGCTGCTGCTCCGCCTCCACGGTCAAGCGTCTTCGCAGCTGCTGCTCCGCCTCCACGGTCAAGCGCCTTCGCAGCTGCTGCTCCGCCTCCAGTGTCTAGTGTCTTCGCCGCAGCTGCTCCTCCCTCCGAGCCAAGCCAAGTCACCGCAGTTCCTTCCTCTAAGCCAAGTCCAGCCACAGCCGTTGCTCCAGAGCCAAGTCAAGCGCCAGCCGTTGTTCCAGAGCCAAGTCAAGCCACAGCCGCTGTTCCAGAGCCAAGTCAAATTACAGCTACTTTACCCGAACGGGCTTACTTGGAGACTGCACTTCTCCTGAATGTGGCTCTATGGGTTGTCTGGGCTGCTTATACCACCACCGAGTCCTCAGAGGTGGCGGCTCGCACCGCAGAACCTCTGAGGGTGGCTTTTCCGGAGGAGGTGGCCGAGGCCACGGATCCTCATACCGGAGGGAAGGCCGCACCTGCTCCTTGCACGGTGGTAGCGCCCAGCGACTCACACCACTCTGAGCTCTCACAGAGTCCTAATTCCGCCACTGAGGCTCGCTGCAAGCGGTTGGTCCCACCGAAGAAAGACTGGGACTGGGGCTCCGAACTCTCTCTCTTTCTCTCTATGTGTCTGTCTCTGCTTTGTGTTCCAGGTCTGTCTGCTCTGCTCTGGGGGGTGCTTGCTCTGCTCTGGATGGCTGCTGCTCCGCCCTGGGGGGCTTCCGTGCTGCCCTGGAGGGCTCCTGTCCTAACTCCTCCGCCCTGGGGGGCTTCTGCGCTGCCTTGGAGGGCTCTTGTCCTGTCTGATCCGCCCTGGAGGGCGTCCGATTCGCCTGAACCGCCCTGGAGGGTGCATGATTCTCTCTCGCTGTGTGTGCGTCTGTTTATGCTCTATGTTACAGACCTGTCTGCTCCGCCCTGGGGGGCTTCCGTGCTGCCCTGGAGGGCTTCTGTCCTGCCTGCTCCGCCCTGGGGGGCTTCTGGGCTGCCCTGGAGGGCTCCTGTCCTGTCTGCTCCGCCCTGGGGGGCTTCCATGCTGCCCTGGAGGGTTCCTGTCCTGTCTGCTCCGCCCTGGGTAGATCCCGCTCTGCCCTGGAGGGCGTCTGATCCGCCCTGGAGTCTGTCTGCTCCGCCCTGGAGGGCCTCCGACCCGCCTGAACTGCCCTGGAGGGCATCTGATCCGCCCTGGAGGGCGCCTGACCCGCTGGATCCACCCTGGTGGGCGTCTGATCCGTCGGCCCCACCCTGGAATCTGTCTGCCGCGTTCTGGTGTTCTCCTGAGTTTTTCGGGCAGCTCTGTTGTTATGCTGCCGTTTCGGCACCTCCTGGACTATGTGCCTTTCCTAACCCCATCAGCCCTCATGGACCTGGCCCACCCCTCTGCATTCTGCCCTGCCCCTCCCTTCCCTGTTGTTATTTTTGTTGGACTGTTTGGAGCGTCTGGAAGCCGCTCCTAAGGGGGGGGCTCTGTCACGAACTGTACCGTTGTGGCTCCCTTTTCTCCCCTCTAGAGGGAGCCACCTCTCCACTGGTTTTCTATATAGACTCTGTAGACACTCCATTTCCCATAACCCCTCTCTCTTGCCCCGTTCGTCACCTCTCACCTTTAGCCTTTATACACTTCCTGTATAAATAGAGCGTCATTTCAGTTACACCTTTGCGAAGTCATAACTTGCCCCGGCCGTTATTTCTGAGCGTTTTCCAAGTCGTAGTTTTTCCCCGTTGTCGACCCCTCGTAGTTTCCTGGTTTTCTGATCGTTCTCCGCCCGCCTATCGACCCCCCGCTTCGTCTTCTGGATTATCCCCTTTGATCGCTGCCAGCCCACGGACCCGTTCGCTCGGACATTACTATTCTGTAGGATTTTCTGTCTTGCTCCCGTTCGCCCCTGTCTGACCTCCCGCCTGCCTGACTATGAGTATATGTTCTAATAAAAGTATGCATATGGATCCGCATGTCTCCTGTCTCGTCTCTGGGGCTATCGTGACAGTAGTAATATTCTACAATTTAACAGTTTTATTGTATTATTATTTTAGTATGCAGTTTTGTTAAGCATAAGAGATAGAGTTAAAAACATAAAAAAAAATCTTATTAACCCCCAACATTTTTTTCTTATCAACCCCCAATAATTTTTGTATCATAATGTATAATGATAAACTATATTGCATAATGAGTTAATATTTGACAGATACATTTATCCGAAACAACTTACAGTGTGAATGTGTACATTTCATTAGTATTAATGATTTTGTATATATGTTTGGGTACAATTTGATATTGTTTTAATGCTGTTTGGATATTTCCTTGGAAAAAAAAATATACTGATTAGGAAAGCTTTTATTTATTAATTAATTTATTTAATTATTTGTCTGCAGGTGTAAATGGGCCCTTCCAGAGGTGAAATGTGATTTTGCAAGGGGTTGACGTGGTTTTGTTGATTTATGTTTACTGAAGTGTTTGTGAGTAGGTGTTCTTGTTCTTGTGTGAAGTAAAGAGGGGGCTGCTGGTGACTAATGGGAAGTGGGTGCCAGAACTTCCTCTTATGTCAGTCCACCCATACGAGAGCCCCATCAGTGTGATGACTAAGATCGGACCCATCTAGCTGAGGAGCTTCAAGCACCTCCTCAGAAACCTCTTGTGCTGTTTTCTAATCAATAGCCGTCCCTGCATTTCAAAGTGAAAAACAGCCTACCTTTTTATTGAAAAAATGTGCTAGCTTCAACTAAACAAGTCCCCCATCAAGACCTGCAACCCCTAAAAAAAATATTATATATATATATATATATATATATACAGTTGAAGACAATTATTAGCCCCCCTGTGAATTTTTTTTTTTTTTTTTGAATATTTCCCAAGTGATGTTTAACACAGCAAGAGAATGTTTTTACATTATTTCCTATATAGTTTTTTCTTCTAGAGAAAGTCTGATTTCTTATAGTTGCTTGAATAAAATAATTAAATAAATAAATAAATAACTGCTAAGGTCAATATTATTAGCCCCCTTAAGAAATGATTAGTTTGTTTAGCTATAGAACAAACCACTGTTGTCCAATGACTTGCCAAATTAACCTAATTTGCCTGATTAACCTAATTAACGTAGTTATGCCTTTAAATTGCTCTTTAAGCTGAGGATTAGTATCTTGCGAAACAACTAGTAAAATAATATGCACTGATCACTCATCATGGCAAAGACAAAAGAAATTAGTTTGAACTTGAGAGATAATTGTTAATGCTCATAAAGATGGAGAAAGATACACACGCTTATCAAAGCATTTTCAAGTGTCAAGAATTGCAGTGAGATGCATTATCAAGAATTTTAAGAAGACCAACACAGTGGAGAACAAGACGGGCAGAGGCAGGAAGCAAAAGATTTCAAAAACTTTGGAAAGAAAACTAGTGAGAGAGGTTTCTAAAGACCCAAGAACAACTGCCAAGACACTAGTGAATGACCTAGCCAAGTCTGGAATTGATGTCTCAACAAAGACAGTCACTAGAGCCCTGTACCGGAATAAACTACGAGGTTGCCGACCAAGAAAGACTCCATTTCTGAAGAAGAGACACCTCCAAGCTAAAATGAAGTTTGGTAAGGACAACCTGGGGGAATGTGATGCATACTGGAAACATGTCCTTTGGTCAGATGAGACAAAACTAGAGCTTTTTGGCCATAGAGATGTTGCCTATGTTTGGAGAAAGCAGGGAAAGGCATTCAACCCCAAGAACACCAATCCCACAGTGAAACATTGTGGTGGGAGTATAATGCTGTGGGGATGTTTCAGTGTGTTTGGAACTGGGAATCTCGTCAGGGTTGAAGGAAAGACGAAAAAGGGATGAAAAAGGAAGACTATGAGAAGATTTTGAAAGACAACCTCAACCTCAGTCTGCAAGAAAACTTGGTTTGGGTCGACATTTTGTCTTCCAGCATGATAACAACCCAAAGCATACCTCACTTCTGGTGAAGAAATACCTCCAAATGAACAAAATGAGTGTACATGACTGGCCCGCACAAAGCCCAGACTTGAATCCAATAGAAAATCTGTGGGGCACACTGAAGTCCAGAGTTTGTGCCAGAAGACCAACAAATCTGGAGGAGCTTGAGAGATTTGCTAAGGAAGAATGGGTTGTCATTCCTCAGGAGACATGCTTGAAACTTGTTGAGAACTACAGCAAACGACTAAAGGCTGTTATCAAGCAAAAGGGATACACTATTGACTATTAATATCAGAGGGCTAATAATTTTGACCAGTAGACTTTTTCAAATTCTTGGTTATACATTAATTTTTATTTGAATTACAAACCTTAAAAGCTTCCTGAATAAAGCATTATGTTTAAAAATGCTGTGTTGATAAAATCATCTTTCTGTTAAACAACACTTGGGAGTTATTTGAAAAATAATGAATTGTTTTATAAGGGGCTAATAATTTTGTCTGTATATGATCAGTAAGTCATGGCAACTTATGATTTTACATTACTTAAACCCAAATACGATGAGCAATTATTTTATCATTATTATTTTTTTTTTTGATTGGATTATTTTTTTTAAGTTGCTTTATTTTAAATTGGAATTACTTCTACAACCAAAATGATTATAATAAAAAAAAAAAAAATGGCATAAACTGACAAGTTTGAACTTAAAATAGGTGAATTGTATTTTATTTTATTTTATTTTATTTTACTAAATTGCATCTTCATCATTACAAATGTTTAATTACATATATATTTAAATACATGACATGTAGGTTTACAGAAATTACATTAATGTATATTTTACTTTAACACAAGAAGAATGCATGTATTCCACAGAAGAAAGAAAGTCATACAATATGTTTTTTTTTTTTTTTTTTTTTGTGTATTTCAGTGTGAACTATTTCTTCAAGTCATTATAAGTCACTTTTTCATGTATAAGGAAAAATGATTGTGATGATTCATTTCTGAATGAATACACAAACTGTTGTTACTGTGGCCAATTACCGGTCACCTTTAGGTCATCAAAACAAGCTTAAAGATTCAGCTCTGCCACGTTTCAGCAGAAGCCCATGGTAGCAAACATATAGAATCAAATGAGAGAGATATTGACATTCATAAACAATATTTCAGATGCTATGCAGACAGTTCTGTTTGACAAGAGATGAAAGAGGCTTTGAACTCCCTAAAATTGCCACACGCTTTGATGACAACTGTGAAAATAACAAGAATTATCATATGCAAAATTACAAGAACATGTTTTGGGAGTATATGAGGTATGACTGTGCACTAAAAGCATTTGTATTTAATGTATTTTACGGTGCTTTTTGTGGCGTGATTAATGCAGGACCCTACAGGAAGTGCTGTGCTCATATACAATATTTTCTGATGGAGAGAGCTATCTGAAGATGAATGCTCTTTCACCTCGGCTCCATCAATTATGTAAACCCTGAAATTAACATTGAGTCAGACTTTCACATTCTCCGCAAATGCTCATGTCAGTTTAGTTCATGCATTTTTCAGGCCACTTGAAAACCCGACCATTATGAACAATTTACTCAGAGAAACTTGACGAATAAATGTGGGAGCTTGTGGGAACCTAAGCGCTGATTGTGTCTCCTTGCGCTCTTTTCAGAACGGTTTAGGATTATGCGCGCATCCCTAAGTGACCCGTAAATCTGAGCAAGGCACTTTATATAATGCAGACTGCATCCAAACAATCCATATTTCATGCTGTTGTCATGGTGCTATGGATTGGTAGTGGAGAGTGTGAGATAGATGAAAACAGATGTGACAGTCACATGAAGTGCAGTGCAAAAGTTTGAGACCACACTGAAAACCTGACATTCAAAATTGTATTTAAATCTTTAAAATAAACAAAAGACATTTCAAAAATGATAATATGTTATGTACATAAAATAGTTTGGAATATAAACTTCTAATGTTGACTGGATAATTTGGCTCCCAGTAAATCACTTTAGTGGAAACTGGCTCTTGTACAGCTGCAGAGAGATCCTTGTGTTGATCCCTGCGTCCCAATGAGCATACTATCCACCCAATCTGCCCTAAATAGTAGCATATAATATCATATTTTCTCAACAATAGATGTTATTTACACTAAATGCAAATAGTGATAGATACTATTTGCACTAAGTGCAAATAGCAATGGGTTATATTTACACTTTAAGGATTTCCTGCTATTTATAATACTTATTGCAAATAGATGTAATTATCTGTACCTCAGTATTTTAGTACATTAAAACAGTATGCAGTAATTTAATACATTCAATTCTCCCTACACCTACCATAACTAATACTTTATTTTAATTTTTTTGATTATTTCCTTCATTTTTATTGAAAATAAACACTTTTCCAATATGATATGAAATTTGAAAAAAGCTCACCATAAGGTGGAATCGAACCTAGGTCGTCCGCATTGAAAAGAGTTAAAAGCAGGCTTTACCCTCTACGCCACTGGGACCAATGATTAATGGCCATCTTTTGTAGTGTTGAATATTCCACATTACACATTGGTGGGCAGAGTTAGTGTAAATAGCCACTGCCAACAAGTGGCTATTACTTAATGTAAAAAGACACTCCGTTTATGAATTCATAGTTCATGGTTACAGACACTCTGAGAATTAAAAAGGCATATACAGGCAGGACTATATGTGGCTTCCGATTATATATATAGTGGTCTTATGAAGCAAAATGATCAGTCTGTGCAAGAAACTGAATATTATTTATAGAATTATTATAATAATAATACAATAATATATTAAGCATTAGTATTGTGTAATGTTTTTTGTTGTTGTTGTTGTTGTTGTTGTTGTTGTCATGAAGTGTAATTGTATAGAGTATTGTTGTATGCTGACCTTCTCTCTTGATTGCTCAAGAGACATTTCTCCAAAGGGAGACATATAGAGGATTAACTAACTATTTATTTGCATGCATGTTTAAATATACAATGTACAAAGAGATTCATTAGTATTTACTTTGTTGATCAACATTATTCCACAAATGCAGTCCAAAAAGCTTTTCATTTCCTTTCATTCCCATTCATGAACAGTTTTCTGGAAGACGGAACAAATACACACTGCAAACATTCACAGGACAAAGTCACTTCATGAACTGCATCCTAATTCAGTCTGCTACAAATGTTTAAGTTTGCTCTGGGATCCACCTCTTATTTGCAGTAGCAGACAGGGAATCATTAAGAAATGTCACAGGCAGTTGTTTGATCTGTCATCTCTCTTCCTTCCTTAACTAGTATGACAGACGCCAAATAGAGGAGGCAAAAACAGTTGGCAGATGTGACATCCCCTACCGTTGAGATATTTTAAGCTTATGTGACTTGAGCTTAACAGACCCAGTTGATCCATTAAAGGGGTCATCGGATACAACACTTTTACATGTTGTTTGAACATTGTATTGGCAGTGTGTGTACACAACTACCCTACAATGAAAAAAAAAAAAAAAAAAATCACCCACTGGTATTTTTTAAATCTTTAAAAGTAATGTCTTCTTTTTCAAATCAGGTAATTCTCAGCTTCTTGTCAGGATGTAGGGATGTAGACAAGTATGTCTCCGATTGAGCGATTGAAGTGTTCTGTTGTTGGATATTGTAATCAACATAGCAGTCATCATTTACGCCCGACATCTAAGCCGCTGAAGACGCAGCAGATTACTTTTGAAAGGAAAGCGCCGATCCCCAATCTACATATATGCGTCTATGTTGGTGTAGAAAGATTCACATCTAAACGCAATTAAATGCAGCTAAAGTAAATATTCGGCCCATTAACCCACGGCAGAGAGGGGCAGGGCAAGCAGAGCTCATTAACATTTAAAGGAACATGCAACATAATAGCTTGCTCTAAAAAGGGCTAATTTTGACAAGGCAAAAATAGTGTTTTTTACGCTACCAGTGAGCAATTTTAACCAAAGTATGTTATAGACTTCTCATTAAGACACTAAAGGATCATATCAACTTGTGAAAAATGTGCATACAATGACCCCTTTAAAGTCTGACATTATCATGTTGCTAAGCTAATGAGTTGATACTCCAATAAGCACAAAAACACATAGCACACAGATATGAGGTGTAATAGATCATTACTAACTATTATCTATCTACAGTGATGTAACAGATTTAAGTTTTACTTTCCATGATCTGTGACCAACAGAGAAGCATCTTGGCGGCAGGGATTTAAATCTTTAATAAGACTCAAACTGACACAGGCAGAGTAAAAGACTGGATTTTTTTCCGATCAGGTTGGACACAAGTGATTTTAAAACATTGCAGCCGGTTCTAATTTAATTTTTGGATGCTGTCAACATAGATGCTGATGAGCATCCATGGAAAGACTCAAGATATTATCTATTCAAGATAGATCAGATCCGGCGTATCCAGACTATCCAATGCATATTTGTGTTTGTGCTCTGGAGAGAATCAAAAGTCCAGTGCAAGCTTGTGAATCCTCTCATTATAACAAAACGTAATGAAATTGCAATGAACTAAGATGAGGGATAGTGATTATAAAGGGAGTGCTCTTTGTGTGCTATCAAGGCTAGATATAATCCATTCAGAATTTGTACAAAACTTTTATTTTTGGCCACATACACACTGCAGAGTTTTGGAAATGACATCTGCATATTTATGTGGGATTTACACTCAAACTTAGTTTCTTATGGAAAAAGATATAGTGTTCTTGACTGAGGCCCATTACTACATGAAGTTCCTAAAATAAGGATCAATTCACTTGATCCACAAATGGTAGAGATTCATGATGAGACTACATTATATTTATAACCCAGACCACTATTCTTGTTTGGCCATAAGCATTGAAGTACAGACAGAACGTTTTTGAGGCTTATAAAGGACATTGTGTTTCTGCTGGAACGCTAAGAAAATGGTGGACAGCGTACAACTGGCTGGGGGGAAGAAATATGCTAATACGGGACAGTCCGTCAGGGGTCTTGAGAGGGTCCTAAACTGCTCAGAAAATTAGAACAGTTTGATAATTGAGAAAAAAAAGAAAAAAAAAAAACCTTTGTGAATTGATCTTTATCATTGTAGGGTGGTTGTATCCTCACACTGCTAAGATACATTGATATGCAAACACCATGTAAAAGTGAATTTTGCTTCTGACGCCCCCTTTAAGCAAGGATTTCAAAGTCTTTTTTTAGCCTTTTTTTAAATAGAGAAATAAAGTATAGTCCATACATAATGCAGATCCTGTGAACACATGCCGGTACATTTCAATATTTTAATGCATATATTTTGAGTTACAAAAGTATATAAAATGCCATGTGAGTTTCAGAATCATAACTGAACGTTCAAAATAATTTGAAAGTATAGATTATGTTTTATTATTTTTTAATTTGGCATATAAACCAACACTGCTATAAGATGGATAAAATAACATGTTACTGGAAAAGCAACATTGTTCTAAAAACAGCTAAAGAAAGTCCACACTACTTAAAAATAAAGCAAAAATTAAGTTAGTAGCTTCTCTGTCTTGGTGGGGTTTGCCTCTATTTATCATTGCATGTACACAAAATCCAAACCGCATTTGTACTTTGGGCAATGGTATATGGCTTAAGGGAGGATTAGGCCTATTAGTCCCTCACTTCGCCTCCAGAGACAGAAGATTCCCAGTCTTTTGCTTCAGTGGAGCAAACCACACTCTTATTCCCCTCCCAGTGGAGCTCAACATCACAGACAAAAAGCAAAGAATATATAATAGAAAGCTCACAAAGAATATGCCTGGGTAATATTTCACATCAAAAGTAAAATAACATTATACAAAATGATTGAAATGATGTCAGTTAGAAAAGACATTTTATGTGTGGTATCCCAAAACCTAGCTGCTACAGGCTGCAAATTCTCAAAAATTTCTCCATGATATATACACCACCATTTAAAGGTTTGGGGTCAGTTACATTTTTTTTCAGCAAGGATGCATTAAATTGTTCAAAAATGACAGTTAAATGCATTAATAATGCTTCAAAAGACTGTCTCAAATAAATGCTCTTCTGAGCTTTCTACTTAAAAAAAAACCTATGGTTTTCACAGAAATATGAAGTGGCACACTGTTAATATTGATTATAATCAGAAATGTTTCTTGAACTGCAAAGCAGCGCATCATATTAGAATTATTTCTGAAGGATCATGTGACACTGAAGATTGGAGTAATCAGCCTGATTCAACTATGATCACTGGAATGAATTACATTTCACAATATATTCAAGTAGAACACTGTTCTTATAAATTGCAATGAAATTTCACTACCTGGAGCAAGTTTTGATTCAGGAATGCTCAAAGCAGCATTTATTTCAACAGTCGGCAGGAAATTGAAAACCTGGCTAGAGCTGGAGCGGAGCGATCTCAAAAGGCAGAGTGATAGAGTGGGAAGGGGAAATTGGTGGTGCTTTTTCACTCAAAATTCTGCTCCAGTTTGCAAAGTGTTTGTTGACACACAAAGTTTAAAGGAATAGCTCAGCTACAAATGTAAATGTTGCCAGCAAATCATTCCTCAGAGCCTTAGAAAATTAAATTAATAGAAATTATATTTGTGTTTAAAGATGTAAGCATGTGACTACTGTATACCCTGACATTCACAAAGAGGCACACATGAAGTCAGAATTATGAGGATGAAGAGCAGAATTACACTGTAAAAAACAATTTGTTGAGTCAACTTAAAATAATATGTTACCTGGCTGCCTTAAAATTTTAAGTTCAGTCAACTTGAAAAAAGTTTAGTCAGCTTGAAATGTTACATTTTACTAAGTGACAACTTACATATTTGAGTTGACTCAACTTGAAATTTTAAGGCAGCCGAGTAACAGCTGTTAAGTTTAACAAACTAAATTGTTTAGTCAACTCAAATATCTAAGTTGTCACTTAGTACAACTTAATATTTCAACTTGAATAAACTTATCTGAGTTGACTAAACCTAAAATTTGAAGGCAGCAGGATAACAAATTATTTTAAGTTGACTCAACAAATTATGTTTTTTTGTTTTTTACAGTGTATTTTGTGGGGTTTAATGGAAAAATGATGTAACAAATAGTGCAAGTTACTGATGGCAGTGAGTATGAAGTAATCATGTCATTTAAAAAAAAAAATAAAAACAATTTTGCAAAATATATTTACTGTTTTTTTTTCTTGTGTTTTATCTCTCATATTAAAGATGTTATTAAAAATGTGAAAATAGTCGGCGCCGATAGCCTCGTGGGCAGTGCGCCGACATATAGTGCTGTTGCGCTACGGGCGTCCCGAGTTCGAATCCCGGCTCGAGGACCTTTCCCGACCCTACCCCCTTCTCTCTCTCCCACTTCACTTCCTGTCAATAATGATCTGTCCTATCGCAATAAAGCCAGAAAGGCCAAAAATAAAAATCTAAAAAAAAAAAAAAATGTGAAAATAAGCAGAAACAACTTAACGCAACCCCAAATTTACATAACATAAACATAAAATTACATTAATGTATGTAACAGTATACAACATATTTTAAAATGTGGTAACACTTTATTTTGATAGTCCACTTTAGACATTCTACTAACAGTAAGTAACTTTGTAACTACATGTCAACTAGCAGTCATTAGAGTATTAGTAGACTGTCCGCTTAATATGTTCTAACACTTTATTTTGATGGGTCCACAACATACTGACTATAATAAACTTATGTAAGTTGAAACTTAAACTTATTATGACGTAAACGTCAACTTATTCTGCTAACCCTAAAGCTAATTTCAAATGTTTACATGTTTTCCTTATCTTTCTTTTTTTTTTTTCTGAAATATTATTCTTGTAAAAACAGAGTTTAGTCAAAGAGCCCACTGTGTGCTTCCATGCAATTCCCTTGAGAAGAATCTGCAAATCAGCAGTATTAAATCCAATTAAATCCACAGTGGAAATTCTATTTTACTACAGTACTGAGCCTTGGCTCTTCTCCATCATTCTCCCCGACTGTGTTAAGTTGGGTTGCATGGAGCCATTTTAAAACTTAATTCACTCTGTGCCAGCCTTCCATCATCCTCTTCTAATAACCACGACGATCGCAGACAATGTGACATCTCCCTGGACAGACGAAGAGATAATATTCTTTCCCCAGCCTTCGGGGAGAAGTCAGAAGCTGAGATTGAGTTGAATGCTCTCCTGTTGGCAGGCCATAGCTCATGAAAAACTGGCACATTGGAATGGGAGAGACGCGAGAGGACTTTGAGCCAAATGTGGAGCAGACCGCATCCCAGACGGGGGAAATGAAAGTTCCTGAGACAGCCGTGATAAAGGCTTCAAAACTCCTGCAAGGGTTTTACTGTTGGGTAACAAGTCTGAGGGGTGACCTGGATTCAGAAGCTTAACCCGAGGATTAGAGGGATGGCGTTCTTTGAGGCAGGATTTTATGCTGTGTTTTTATTTGAAAAGGAGTTACATTGTGGCCATCAGTATAAGCTTTTGTTGCCTTGAAAAAAAAAAAAAAAAACTGTGTTGATATTTTTTCTCAAAAATAACAGTTCTGCTATCATTTATCCGTGTTGTTCCTTATGTTTATTTATTTTTTTTATGTGAAACACAAAAGGAGATGTTTCACAGATTGTCTGTGCTCATATGTTATTTATCGTATTTATATGCTGTTGTGTTGTGATGTTAAGAGCTCATCCTTACATTCATTCATTGTTACTGTTCTTGAACTTTGTGTGTAAAGTGTTCAGGTCCTTGTTTTGTACAATGATTGTGCCTCCAGAATCATGGCTAGCAGACTGAACAATTTATTGTGTTACTAATCAAAAATCCATTTAACAAAAACTTTGTAATTGGATAAAGTATTTAAATCTAAATGAGGTATTCTGCCATTAGGGGGGAAAAACAATTAAAACTGACAAAAAGTAGTGTTACTTTGGACAATTTTTAAAACAATGGTTGAGAGAATCCAAAAATCTGTGTAAGGGAGAGAAGCATTGAATTGAACAGTTATTTAATTGGACACTGATTTTTTTTTTTCACTGAAGTATATTCAATGACAGGCCTATAACTACTCTCTTCCCACAATAAAATGTACATTTAAAAGCTCATACTTGCATATGCAGAATGCAGGAACAAACCTCACTGTTTTTGTGCATCAAGCATGTAGCATATAACATTTACATTTAATCATTTAGCAGACACTTTTATCCAAAGTGACTTAAGTTGGTGAAATGTCTTTCAGTGTAGGGAGAGAAATCTCTCAGATTTCATTAATGTTTAAAGATGAATAAAAGTTTTATGGGTTTGAAATGAATTTTTTGGAATGTTCATTTATGGGTGATGCTTCCTTTTATGCATACAGCGCATCCGGAAAGTATTCATAGTGCTTTACTTTTTCCACATTTGGATTAAATTCATTATATCCTCAAAATTCTACAAACAACACCCCATAATGATAACATGAAAGTAGTTTGTTTGAAATCTGTGCAAATGTATTATATATTCACATGTATTATATATATATATATATATATATATATATATATTTTTTTTTTTTTTTTTTTTTTTTTTTGCAAATATTAAAAAAAAAAAAAAAAAAAAAAAAACAACAACACTATTGTTTCCAGTTTGTGAACAGAAAATTAAGATGCAATGGCAGCAGACATAAACTGCTGTGACTTACACTTATAATCTCAAATATATATATTTTTTTCTATTAATTGAGTAGCCCTAATATAAAGTCAGTATAAAAAAAAAAAAAAAAAGAGTGGGTTACAGTTTTTTTTTACATCTAAATGTAAGTGTGTGGAATGCTGTTGGATTAGACAGGCACTGGTGGATGTGTTTACAGTGTGCTGCTTTTGACAAATGACACTGCTTTTCCAGCCTGCTGTACTGCACCAATCAAATTATCCCAAGGTGACATGCTGAAATGCTAATATCTTCGTCTTCATCACTGCAGAAGGCTTTTTTGGATGTATAGGTCCTTCTAAAAAAATTAGCATATTGTGATAAAGTTCATTGTTTTCTGTAATGTACTGATAAACATTAGACTTTCATATATTTTAGATTCATTACACACAACTGAAGTAGTTCAAGCCTTTTTTTTTTTGTTTTAATATTGATGATTTTGGCATACAGCTCATGAAAACCCAAAATTCCTATCTCAAAAAATTAGCATATTTCATCCGACCAATAAAAGAAAAGTGTTTTTAATACAAAAAACGTTAACCTTCAAATAATTATGTTCAGTTATGCACTCAATACTTGGTCGGGAATCCTTTTGCAGAAATGACTGCTTCAATGCGGCGTGGCATGGAGGCAATCAGCCTGTGGCACTGCTGAGGTGTTATGGAGGCCCAGGATGCTTCGATAGCGGCCTTAAGCTCATACAGAGTGTTGGGTCTTGCGTCTCTCAACTTTCTCTTCACAATATCCCACAGATTCTCTATGGGGTTCAGGTCAGGAGAGTTGGCATGCCAATTGAGCACAGTAATACCATGGTCAGTAAACCATTTACCAGTGGTTTTGGCACTGTGAGCAGGTGCCAGGTCGTGCTGAAAAATGAAATCTTCATCTCCATAAAGCTTTTCAGCAGATGGAAGCATGAAGTGCTCCAAAATCTCCTGATAGCTAGCTGCATTGACCCTGCCCTTGATAAAACACAGTGGACCAACACCAGCAGCTGACATGGCACCCCAGACCATCACTGACTGTGGGTACTTGACACTGGACTTCAGGCATTTTGGCATTTCCCTCTCCCCAGTCTTCCTCCAGACTCTGGCACCTTGATTTCCGAATGACATGCAAAATTTGCTTTCATCCGAAAAAAGTACTTTGGACCACTGAGCAACAGTCCAGTGCTGCTTCTCTGTAGCCCAGGTCAGGCGCTTCTGCCGCTGTTTCTGGTTCAAAAGTGGCTTGACCTGGGGAATGCGGCACCTGTAGCCCATTTCCTGCACACGCCTGTACACGGTGGCTCTGGATGTTTCTACTCCAGACTCAGTCCACTGCTTCCGCAGGTCCCCCTCTCGTTGTGCAGCGTTTTCTGCCACACTTTTTCCTTCCCACAGACTTCCCACTGAGGTGCCTTGATACAGCACTCTGGGAACAGCCTATTCGTTCAGAAATTTCTTTCTGTGTCTTACCCTCTTGCTTGAGGGTGTCAATGATGGCCTTCTGGACAGCAGTCAGGTCGGCAGTCTTACCCATGATTGCGGTTTTGAATAATGAACCAGGCTGGGAGTTTTTAAAAGCCTCAGGAATCTTTTGCAGGTATTTAGAGTTAATTAGTTGATTCAGATGATTAGGTTAATAGCTCGTTTAGAGAACCTTTTCATGATATGCTAATTTTTTGAGATAGGAATTTTGGGTTTTCATGAGCTGTATGCCAAAATCATCAATATTAAAACAAAAAAAAAGGCTTGAACTACTTCAGTTGTGTGTAATGAATCTAAAATATATGAAAGTCTAATGTTTATCAGTACATTTCAGAAAATAATGAACTTTATCACAATATGCTAATTTTTTGAGAAGGACCTGTAGATATTGAAAATATATAAATTCTCGCTGCACTTCAGCATTCAAGCCAACTCAGAAATGTTCTAAACAATGCAATAAGTATTAAAGAGAGAGAAAAAAAAGAAGAAAGCTCAGTTTTTAGATTTGTGCGTAATAAGATCGCCCGAAGCAGCACGTGTATTTGGCGCCCATATGAACAGGCTACAGTATTTACACTGCATGCATAAGCAACGCAGTGCAGATTGTACCTGCAAGAATTTCAATGCTGAGCCAATATTTCCAGTGCTGAGCTCAGCAGAAAACATAACTATAAACCTATTTATCAAGACAGTCTTTTTGCAGGATCTTATGAAGCAAAAAAACAAACAAACAAACAAACAAACAACCTGGAGTTAACTACTCAACCATTCCTACTAAACATCACGTCTGTTGGAAAAGACAGCGCTTGGATCTACTGGCAGTATCTGCAAATTGTTACTCTGTAATTCTAAATTATTGCAAATTTAGCACCATCTAAAAAGTTAATAGTTTAAATCTTTTAAATATATAGTTTTTATAGAGTACCTATAACCTAGATGTCAAGGTGTGTCACCTTTATTTTTATAGAGCTTTATACAATAAAGATTGTTTCAATGCTGCTTCTGTGACGGGAAGTCAGACTCAGAACACATATCATTTAGAACCAAAGTTGCAAGGTTTATTGGACACGTAGATATCGACACAGATCAGGTAAGTATTGTGCATGTTGAGTCTTTGTATGAGACAATGAGCGATACTGACTTGATATCTTGTATTCAAGATTGTACAACGGAGTAATGGCGGATTGAGTTCCAGGAGCTGGTGCAGGTAAGTAGACAATGGTAAGCAGCACAGACACACAGGATCAAAGGAGGGAAATAACAACAAAGACGTAATCCATAAGTATATTCATCAAGGTAAGAGTCCTTTCCCGAATGGGAGACCAGACAACGTGGTTTTGACTGTGGTGTGCTTTTATAGTGTGGTGGTGATTGGATGATGTAAATCAGGTGTGTGATCAAAAGTCAGGCGATTGTGAGCATTGGCAAGGGGTGGAACCTGATGTGTCTGTGACAGCTTTACAGTATTAAACAGGAAATCATAATCGATGCAAACATCAAAATTGAAGCAGATCCAAAATTCTGCCATACAGTAACTTCAGCAAGACAATAGTGTTATTAATTCAGTTAAGTTCACGTGTCAGTATAAAATCCAAAAGCATTGTCATTTATTTGTGCAAAAACATATTAACATAACATTGACATAATAACCTTAGGCAAAACTGCCTTAAATGGTATGATCTCGAGAAACATTCTTCACAATGACAAAATCATTTGAATTCCAGCTCTGATGATTTGTTACATGTTCTCTTGAAAGCAGAATAGCTGATGTCTCACTGTTTTACCTTACCTTAATTGTATACAATGACAATTCAAGCTTCAGCTAAAATTGCCCACAGGCTTAAGTTTTTATTCAGCTGTGTTATCTGATGTGTGCTTTCTATAGCTAAATGAATGCTGAAATCACTTCAGTGGAGGAGAGCCAGGGAATCATTCCCTTTGAAGGATGAATGCAACTGAATCAATATTGCCACAATGTAGCCCTCCAGCTCTTGTTGTGACCCATCACTACCATCAGCTAGGAGAAAAAAATGAGGACACTTTATATGATTACCATTCACAGGCTTAATTTGACATCCAAAGTGAGGGTGACCCAGCATTTTGGCTTGACTGACTGATTAATATGAACTTTAAAGCAAAGTTAACATTTAGGGGTGTTGTACTACATTGATGCATGATTACACCATGGAAATACACTTAATCAATTACATATTTTATTAATCTATTATCACTGCTACAATTATAGGTTACATCTAGATTACATGCAGAACCCCACAACAGGCACTGATTATGCAAGAAAAAGAAACACACTTCAAAGTAAGAAAGTTCATACTGTCAAGTTTGTTTTTTGTGCATCATTTATCATAATTGTGTGTGCCCATTTTTTTTCCCTTGATGACAATAATTACAATAACAAAAATGTTTTTAAAATGTTCTAAAAAGGACATGCAAACATTATAGATTAGGTATTATTTGAATCTTCTCTAAATATTCTAAAACTGGTAACATTTAAAAAACACAAGACATTTTTTTTTTTAACCTAAAACGTTTAAGAAAGAAAATGTTCCATGAAATGTGCCTAATGTTTATTCATAACTTTGAGAGAACATTGCCAGAATGTTTGCCAAAGTTCTGAGAACATTCCTTGTTAACTTGGATATATATTCCTTATTCTATTTGAAATAGCAGGAAACACTGAAACAGATTTACTAAGATCTTGCACCAGTGCAAATCCTCTTTTTTTTTGAAAAAAAAAAAAAAAAAAAAAACTACTGTTAGGATTTTCTAAAGACACACTGTGAAACATAAGCAATGAAAAGGTGTGGACATCTTTTTTTTTTTTTTTTTTTTTGCAGCAAACCTTATTGCATATGCATTTATAGGTGTTTCCCCTTCAGATGCAAACATTCAGGGGAGGACAGTATTTAAATAAATCATGCAACATGATTTACTAAGGTTTGCAGTAGTCAGTTTACTGCTATTTGCGCTATTATTTATGGAGTGTTAACACAACACCATTTTAAATAAAATTTTGCCAATTCATTTACTCAACAACATCATTTTGGGGGCCAATCTTAACATATTTTGCACCTCTGTTGATAGTAGTTGCTCTTGGTAGATCAGCAAAACTCCATTCACTGCTTTTATGGGATTGTAGTTAGTTTTAAACTAAAGTGTAATATTCCTTTGAGAGAGAGAGAGAGAGAGAGAGAGGAAAAAAAAAAAAAAAACTACACACTACACAGATACTAAAATAATTCTGTTGGGGGGAAAAACATATTTTACACAATTTAGATTTTCAAGAAGATGTAATGTGTTTTACGGATATATATATATATATATATATTAGATCTTTTCACTGAAAAAGATAACAATACTAATTACTGAAGACAGTTATACAGGAAAAAGTAGATTATGACTATGAAGAACACTTGCGTTTTCTAATATTAAATAAAAAAAAAGAAGCACCTTTTTATATACCATTCAGATAGATTCAGTGTCAAACATTATTATAAGACCTGCAGCATGTCTTCATTATTAGCTATTTTACTGTGCATTCAGCTACTATACGCTGTATGTTCTTTTTTCAGCAGGCTAGCATATGTATTTTCCTCAGACTTAAATAGTTCAGTGTCTCTGGCTGGCCTGAGGATGGCCCTGGCCCAGTCTTAGAGGTTCACACCCTGAGGGTATTAATAAAACACCTCAACACTGGTAGAAGCACCAGGATGAGCTGAATCAGCACACTGCCAGCCTCATAAACAACTGATTCCAGCCCATAAAGATGCCATCTCAGACTGCAGAAGTCACCCACTACCACAGCATCTTTCCACTCCTTCCTCTTCTTTATTTAATGGAGGCAACCAAGCAAAATGCAATGAGTTATGTTAAAGACCAAATGGCTTATCCATATGTTGTATTGCAGCTTGAACCTATAATGAGAATATTGACCTGTAAAAGATTGCCTCTGTAAAACTCTCTATTGTCTTGTTGCAATATTTTATGTGTTTATTACCTGTATGTCTCTAAAATAAGATTATATTCTCTTTCTGCTCAGAGTATCACATCCCTTCCTCATCATTTTCACATTACAGTCCTGTATGATTATATGACATGTTATTATTTCACCAGTGAAAGCCAAAAGGAGAAGGTTTGAAGAATGTTCATGCTGCTCTCTTTTATACAATAAAAGTGGATAGTGACCAAGGGCTGTTAAAGGGTGTTTATGTTTATGTTTATGTGCTTACCCCCAGGGCATCCAAAATGTAGGTGACTTTGTTTCTTCAGTAGAACTCAAACAAAGATTTTTAACTTAAGCCGTTGCAGTCTGTCAGTCATATAAAGTCAAGTCAATGGCTGCCAAATCTTTGAGAATAAAAAAAAAAACATAAACAAAACCAAATGAAACACTGCGTATTATATATATATATATATATATATATATATATAGTATTATATTATATGTAGTATTTATAATATACTCACCACAACATCCATCTCATCTGAGCGCACGCACAGCATGTGATATGTGTACGAACTCTGGCGTAGTATCCACATTGAAAAATCCACGTTGACTGATGCATGGGCGCCTATTTATGTTTCTGCTGGTGGGTGCTCAACACCGTATCTCATATCTGTTTACAATAAGCACTTATTTGCGCGTACAAAGGACAAAGTTTGAGGGCACACATGTAATATCTGAGGGAGAGCGCCAAGAAATTGTAATACCCACACCCCCTCTCGTATTACAAGAATGCACTCTTGACATTTGTCATTAAAATAACGCCAAAACCTGCCTCAAATAAACTATGAAAATGAGAATAAAGTCGTACAAACTACAAAACACTTCTAATTGGTCGAAATGAACCAAGAATATCTTGTGTTTTTCCGTGGGTGCGGAAAAAGCCCCTGAGCACACACGGGATCGGCGTCGATGGTCTGATGATATATAAAAATGATCTTCCATTGCGATGACTTGTACTTCTAAATATCTTTAGATCTTCACAGTGAACACATCCGCAATCTCTGTGCACTGTGTAAACAATGAGTGACGTACAAGCACAGATCACTTCCGGAGATTGCATGTACTACGCCAGAGCGTGTACACATGTCACAAGCCCGAGCTGTGCATGCGTTCAGGACAGATGAATGTTGTGGTGAATCAGAGGTAAAAAATGATATATATACTGTTCAGTTTCTCGCACATACCGATCATTTTGTGTCTTAGGACATCAGTGTATCGTCACAAGCCGCAGTGTTTAATTTGGCTTTGTTTGTGCATGTTTTTTTTTTTTTTGACTCTCAAAGATTTGGTAGCCATTGACTGCCATTATATGACTGACAGACTGCAACGGTTTGAGTTAAAAATCTTCGATTGTGTTCTACTGAAAACAACGTCACAAAGTCACCTACATCTTGGATGCCCTGGGGGTAAGCAGATAAACATCAAATTTAAATGTTTATGTGAACTATCCCTTTAAGCTTTAAAAGGTCAAAAACTACCATAAAAGCTTGAACTTGAATATAAACTACCATAAAATATGAACTTTAGTATATTCCAAGCCTTCTGAAGTCATACGGTCATACATAATCTATGGAGTGTAGATTAACAAGAAAAAAAATGAATTTAAACAATTGTAGTATCAGGCTGCAACATAAAATTGAAGAAAAGTGAAGGGGGTCTGAATACTTTCTGAATGCACTGTGTGTGTATATATACATATATATATATATATTTTTTTTTTTTTTTACTCAAGTTGTATTGGAATTGGTGACTTTTTTAACTAATATTTTAACTCATTTATAACTAAGTAATTTTTACTGTAAGGTATCTGTACTTTTACTCAAGAAAAAAGGGTAAATGTTAAAAAGATTTTTCATGTTTGGTTCACTTAAAGTAAGTAAAAAAACAATATTTTTTCTTACTCTAATTTAGAGGCATAATCAAAGAGTCGTTTGCAGAAGGTCCAAAGATGAAATTTTGGCATCAGCACTTTTCACTGCTGATTCCCTATTTGCTTTGTATCTGCAGAAAATTTCTTGAATGCAATTTGATTACCAACTCAACCGTGACCTAACCTAAATGGCCTATTGTATAAAAATCAGCTTTTTTGCTGACGCAAAACGAAACTCAGCCGAATAAGTGGGTAAACTAATTATCTCTCACAAGATGCAATCCAGAGGTTACTGTCGATGCAAAACTACAGTGAAGCAGACAGCTAATTAATACTTTTCCTATTGTAAAGTCTGACTCACTTCGAGCTGTTAAAGCACCTTTTATATTAAAAATGTCAGGAAAGTTAGTGCCAGTCTTCGCCTGAACCGAAAACATTTAGTGCTCGACAAAGCAAGTATCCGAGTGCTCCTAAGAGATTATTTTTGCAAAAGAAAACCAGTCAATTATTTAGCATAGTGTCTGTGCCTAGTCACTTCTTATATCACCCTCTCTAGTCATAAATGATCTCCCAGAAGCAATCATTGAACTTGGGCTTTGTGAGCAATATTCCTGTGGTTGTTATATTTTCCTGCCTCGGAGGTCAATAGCTGTACTCTCTAAACCCTACTTTCCCACAACATTTTAGATTCAGCATCATTTTTTTCTCGTAAATTATTTATGTGCTTCTCTTTCCCGTTTTCTCGGCCTTGCACAAGGGAAAGCATGCTCCCTGAATTGAAATGTTTCTCACAAACGCAAACATTGGTTCATAGCGTTATATGTATTTTGAGGATCTATTTAACTGACTCTTGGCTTCATATCTCGAAAATGAGGTGCATTAAAATAATGATGCTGAAAAGCATAGTGCATGGCTTGACAGAGGCAACATTTTTGGATACAGACAGAGGCAATTTGTTTTGAAATAAATTGTGCACTACAGACTAATAATGCTGAATTTGCATTAAAAAATGTCATATACCATAAGTATTAGAGGCTAGGGACAGGAAATAAAAAAATAAGTTTGAAACTGAACACATTTGCAGTAACACCTAATGAAAGCCTTTATTCTCAGATTAATTAATTCAATTTAAAATACATTTGAAAATATAATTCATACATACAGCCCAGCATGCACCGGATGCCAATATAATGTCAGGTTGACATTGGACCCCAATGTCAGACAAACGTTGCAGTTTGGTTGAGAATGAAAATTGGGTTGATGCCAGTATTTTACATCAATCTGACACTGACTTAACATTAGATTTTGGTTACACAACCTAAAAATACAATACAATAGTTGGCATCATTTTTTATTATTATTATGAAACATAAAATATTCTAAATGTTTGAAAAACATGTGTCTGCCAAATCAAAGTGATGTGGTGCAACCACCATGCAAAAACATGCAAGGAAAAGAATAAACATCAAACTATAATTTATATAGGATTTTTATGTATGTCTTTCAACATGGCATTTTTGCAGTTATCAAAGTAGGATTTAATCTTGGCATATGCATATTAAACTAAAATTTAGAATTTTTTTTTTTATTAGCTTCATTTAATTTTAAAGATTTCTGCTTTATTTCTGCTTTATTTTATTTAATTTTTTTCTGATAGATTACAAACACATATAATATAAATAATTATTGAGGAGAAATTATTTTTGTTCAAAATAATAAAAAATGAACCACACATGACCAGATGAGAATCCATGAGTGTGAAGATTAATGTGGTCCGCTCATGACTTTTACTTAGGGAGTTGTGAAGGAGCAGACACCTTCTCAACCAGAGGCAAGGGTTGTTGTCCTAGGTGGCCCAGATCTGTCATAATCCAATTGGTAAAAAAGATACAGCACATGTGCTACACATCAATGCAACGACAGACTTTCTAGGAAGCTCAAATAAGAATTTATGGCTGCAGTGATGGGATGCAATGGGAAGCAGGTGCAGTATTCCCACGCTGTCAACAGTGCTCCATCATGGTGCTGTGCTGCTGGTGAATGCCTATTGTTTTGCAGTGAGGGGTGGCAGCAGCAATTATTGCGGGGTGGAGTTAAATAAATGTGCTAGATGAATGTGGCTTTGCTCACTGGCATGCTATCTAGCCACACCAAACAGCGTGCTTTATATCTTCCACTCTATTGATCCTCAATTTGGCCCGGAGTTCAGTCCAATTATCCTCAATTGGACACAAGCAAATTACCCAAGCTTTCTGCCGTCCCCAAACTGATTGATAGAGTGGCCAGGAATACTGAGCACATGAGTTATTAATGCCACTTTCAGCCAAATCCACACTGTCCAGATGAGCTAACAGCTTGGCATTGAAGAAGCTAGCAGAGTTTCCAAAGAGTGGTCTTGCCATTGTTGATAAATAATCTGAAGCTCTGGGTGAGCAAGAACTGGACTCTTTTTTTAGCAGTGCGACAACAGCTAGAGTAACAAACTACTTAAAAAAAATAAAAAATAAATAAATAACAATGTTGTGCGATAAAATTATGCATCTTGTGGATTTGTTCATTCAGAAAATTCATGGAAATGAACTGGTTCAAAAATGATTCACTGATTCTTTCGAAACTCTAACAGAAAGCATTTTATGTCTTCTTTTTGTAGTTGTTTACAGCTCAGACACTGAAATTAGTAGGGCTGCCCTCGACTAAAGTTTTTTTCTGGTTGACTAGTAGTTGTTCATTTTAAGCATTAGTTGAGTAATTGAATGTTTATTAATAAGCCATTTAAATCATAATATTGAGCCTTTAATGTCCTACATAGCCTAATAAGGGCTCAAGCGCATGCATAAAGCTTTCCACAGCACCGGCAGAAGTAATGATTATGAATGTGTCAGGAAAAAACCGTAAGGAGGCTGCATTAACATTTTAATAATTTACTGATAAACTAGCGCTTTCTTAGTTTTTGGCTTGAGAGATTGTTGGTGAATCTCTGCAGTAGGCTAGAGATGTGCCTCTATGTGTGTTTCATATGGATTAGATATTTATTCAGAATATTTATTTTCCATTTGAAAAGGTTAATTTGAAAGTAGATATTTTGTTCTCTATATCTGCATTTTTCATGTCTGTAAGTTTTTTTTTTTTTTCTTGGCACGCTTAAGTTCACAGAGACCGAGACAGCAGAAAGCGCATCCTGTTTGCTTTCATTATTTTACAAAAGTGCAATGTTTTGTTGTTATTGTGAATGCACACAAAAAAAGTAGTGTCATTACAGATTTTAAACATGTATTACTCTTTTTTTGTATGACCAAGAAACCAAGCAAATGATCATACCAATCTGTTATGCAGTTACGCTACTATTCAGCTTCCACACTCTGCACAGACACTTCAATAGTGCACATTTTTCTACATTAACATTAGATTCAGTGGCCATACAAAGTTGCTACTGCTTACATACAGTATTTCAGATGATAAGCCATATTTGAGGTTGATGAAAGATAGGTGAGCATTTGGATATATTGTATTACCACATAGACCAGCTGTTAACTATCACAGTCACAGACTGTGTGGCTTTGCCATTTCCTGTGACCTTCAAACTTCAAAGTCTTTCAAACTGATTTAATTTTATTTAGATTTTTTTTTTTTGTCAGATGGCAAAAAAGTCTATATCTATGATGGAGATGTAGCAAGCAGTCAGATAAGCCATGTGTCATGAGAAAATATTTAAAAATATAAAGTCATGGCCAAAAATATCAGCACCCTTGCAATTCTGTCAGAAAATGCCACACTTCTCTCCGAAATTGTTCCAATTGGAAATGTTTTGGTATTCACATGCTTATTGCTTTTGTTAGCGCTGGAACAACACCAGTTATAATGGAGAAAAGCTGACTCAATCTCAGTGTTTTTCAAACTGAGCATGGAGAAAAGAAAGAAGTTTAAAGAGTTGTCTGTGGATTTGAGAGAAAAAAACATGTGGAAAAACATGGACAATCTCAAGGCTACAAGTCCATCTTCAGAGATCTTAATGTTCCTGTGTCCACTGCAATATCATCAAGAGGTTTACAGCCTATGGCACTGTAGCTAACCTCCCTGGATGCAGACAGAAAAGCAAAATTAATGAAAAATTACAACGAAGGATTGTTTGAATGGTGGATAAAGAACCCAAAATAACTTCCAAACAAATTCAAGCTGATCTGCAGACACAGGGTACAACAGTATCAGCTTGCACTATCTGTCGCCATCTGAATATGGTAGGACAACACTGCTGACACAAAGCCATAAAAAAGCAATACTGGAGTTTGCCAAAACTTATGTGACAAAACCACAATCTTTGTGGGAGAACACACTGTGGACAGATGAGACAAAACTAGAGCTTTTTGGTAAAGGACATCATGGCACTGTTTACAAAAAAAGACATGAGGCCTTCAAAGAAAAGAACACAGTCCCTACAGTCAAACATGGTGGAGGTTCAAAGATGTTATGGGTTGCTTTGCTGATTCTGGCACTGGATGCCTTGACTGTGTGTAAGTGTAAGTGGCCAGAAAGCTGTGTCTCTCTAAGTGTAAGTGATCAGAAAGCTGTGTCTCTACCAGAGGTCATGGGTCTTCCAGCAGGACAATGACCCGAAACACACCTCAAAAAGCACTCAGAAATGGTTACAAACAAAGCGCGGAGAGTTCTGAAATGGCCAGCAATGAGCCCAGATCTAAATCCAATAGAACACCTGTGGAGATCTCAAAACAGCAGTTGGGAGAAGGCATCCTTCAAATCTGAATGACCTGGAGCAGTTTACAAATGAAGAGTGGTCCAAAATGCCAGTAGAGAGGCGTAAGAAGCTCATTCATGGTTGCAGGAAGTGATTGATTTGAGTTACTTTTTCTATTTGGTGCTACCAAATATTAAGTTAAGGGTTCCAATAATTTTGTCCAATGCATTTTTTGGGTTTTGTGTGGAATTGTATGAGATTTGGCTTTTCTTTTCTGTTTTTCTTTTTTGTGTGTGTGTGTGTGTGTGTGTGTGTTGTTCTAGTGCAAACATAAATAAATAAATAAACGAGATTATCAAAACATTTGCAACAGCAACAATTTTCTGAGAGAAGGGTTGCATTTTCTGACAGAACTGTAAGAGTGCTAATATTTTTGGCCATGGTTTTAACCATGATTAAAATAAATGAGGAGAAGCTTTGTGGGAAAATAATACTGCAATAATGTAATAATACTGAAACCCTATCCTATTTGCCAGGCACATTAGCTGAGAAATAGTAATTTTTCAATTCATGAAAGAATGGAAATACCTACCTGAGCTCATGACGAAAACGTACCTGTGGGTACTTTTTCACAAAATGCAAAATACATACCAATAAGTAATGTCACTGCAGTTTCCAACAGAAATGAACACTAGAGGCAGTAAAACAGTGAGCAATTGTAACGTTTTTTTTATGATTACAGCTCTATATGTTTCACTTTCCGAATGTATGCTTGGTAGCTCAGCTGGCACAGAATTGGGGAAAGGAATCCCTGGGTACAAATCCCATCAAAAACATGTCTTACAGTGAAAAAGCTGAAATCCCCCTCTGTCTAGCTTGTATGGTAACACTTTAGAATACTGTTCCATCATTAATGAATAATTACACAGGAATAAATGACTAATGAACTATTAACATTATAGTAACTACTATTAACTAACAAGAAATTCTGATTAACAAATCAGTAATAGTGCTCAGGTAAAAGTGGTAGTTCACTATTAGCTAATTAGTAACTACTATTTTTTTTTTTTTCATATCTCCCAGAGAACTAATAAGAACTACTAAATACAGGTTCATAATTAATGTGAACGATGCAAAATGTATAATCAATTCTGAAGTAAAGATCATGGTAACCCACTAGTAAAAACTTAAGTATTACAAAATTATTTGGATCACTTCTATAATGAAGATCATGGTAACCCACTAGTAATGACTTAAGTGTTACCAAAGCCATCAAAAGTATTGAGTGAAATTATAAAAATAAATCTAGGAATTTTTGATTGTTGGATTTTTAATCAGCTGGGTTGAGGCATCAAAAGTAACTAAGTAACTAAGCTGTTTTAAGGATAGTAACTGTAATATTATTACTGAAATTTTATTAGTAATTAGTTACACTGCTAGTTACTGCAAAAAGTAATATTATTACAGTAACCAAGTTACTAACTAGTTACTGCCCAACTGTTATGTAAGGATGAGGACGTGAGACGGGTGGATCCATATGGAAGCTTTTATTGATTGGCGGCTGACGTAATCCTGAGCACTAAACAAAACGGGAAATCCAAATAGACAGTCCAAAGTTCGATCAAGAGGTGAAAAGAGTCTAAAACGTTAAGGCAAAGAGTAATCCAAGCAGGTGATAAATTGAGGACAGGCTGCAGGCAAAACAAAGACGAGGAAACCAGGCGGGGAATCAATCAACTAAAGGCAAGGCAATGTAAACAATGACACACATGGACAGACATGATTTTGGCTAATGCAGGACACTACTGAATGATGCACATCAGGCGGTATTAGAAGCGGGTATACGCAAAGCCGTATGATAAAGAAGTGGTATACCTGCATATACCCTCCACTACACCCCTGCATGAAGAATAGAATACTGATCCAAATAATTAGTAATTCCTTCTGATGTATTTGATAATACCTGAGTCATTACTAGTGGTTTACCATGATCTTCACTTTAGAATTAATTATCGATTTTGCATTATTCACATTAATTATGAACACGTATATAGTAGTTCCCCCTCAGTCGTTCTCTACGACGTTACGTCAATGACGTAATATTGGGGATCGGCTACGAGACCCTATCACCTCTGAGCTTAAGAGAAAAAGCCAATGAAATTGGCGAGTGGAATTTGCATGCCGCGCCACTCCCCCGGACATACGGGTATATAAGATGGCGGCGTGCATCCACTCATTCAGATTTCTGCTTCGGAGCCTCGCCTGTGTGAGCGGCTGCTAAGAAGAGAAAATTCTACGGAGAGAAAAACTGTTCCTGCTCCTACTTACCCTGCTCGATCGTGTTACCGGCGCTGCCGGCATCTGTGCTGTACCAGCGAATCCTGCCAACACTGTGCTTTCCCTGGGGCACGCCGATCTAAAAGAGCAAATTTCTTACACGGTCGTTGATAGCATCTTCCGAGATGACTGTCCGACCGTGTGCTTCTGGATGTGGTGGCTTTTTGTCCTCCAATGACGGCCACGAACGCTGCCTCTCGTGCCTGGGCCGAGAACACGCTGAGGCGGCGTTTGTGGATGGTTCATGCGCTCATTGCGAGCGCATGACCATGGCCACGCTGAGATCGCGCCTCTCGTTCGCGAGGTGGCGCCCCTCATCCTCTACCCCTTCCAGTTCGGCGGGCCGTCCTGGCTCCTCGGCTGCATTGGTTAGAGGTGAGGGTGATCTGAGGGTGACAGTGCCGAACCTTCCGTCGGGTTTAAAACCCCCGCGGAAGTCCGGTCCCTCAAAGCGTGGCTCCGTGGAGATGCCAAAGCTCAGCACTCGCTCGTCTGAAACCGAGCCTAGTGTTACTTTTGGCGCTCCCGAGGAGGATAGAATGTCTATCACAGCATCAGAGGGGGGGCTTATGCCGGCTGAGGCGGAAACTTCCACTGAACAGCCCCCCGCCGCGGTGGCTGCTCAATCGGAGGCGGACGCCGAACTGGCAGCCATGCTCCATCGGGCAGCCGTGAGCATCGGCCTGGAGGTGTCGAAAGCACCTTCACCCGAGCGCTCGCGGCTTGATGATTGGTATCTGGGTGCGCGTAGTGACGTTCAACCTCGCTCCGCCCCAGTACCTTTCTTTCCCGAGGTGCATGAGGAGCTCACTAAGACGTGGAAAGCCCCCTATTCGGCTCGTACACGTCAGGGCTCCTCCCTCCTCACTACCCTCGATGGCGGGGCAGCCAGGGGGTACGTGGATGTCCCCCAGGTGGAGCGTGCGGTTGCGGTGCACCTATGCCCGCAAAACGCCGCCACCTGGCGGGATCGTCCGCGTCTCCCGTCCAAGGCGTGTAAGCTTTCGTCGGCTCTAGTCGCAAAGGCTTACAATGCCGCGGGCCAAGCTGCCTCTGCCTTGCATGCGATGGCCACCCTGCAAGTATATCAGGCCAAAGCACTGAAAGAACTGCACGAGGGTAGTTCTGACCGCAGGTTGATGCAGGAGCTGCGTTCGGCTACCGACTTCGCCCTACGGGCGACCAAGGTAACGGCGCGGTCCCTCGGTCAGGTGATGTCTACCATGGTAGTCCAGGAGCGCCATCTCTGGCTGAACCTGGCGCAGATGGCTGACGTCGACAAAGCTCGCTTTCTCGACGCACCCGTCTCCCAGGTCGGCCTCTTCGGCGACACTGTCGAGGACTTCGCCCAGCAGTTCTCGGCAGTCCAGAAGCAGTCGGAGGCCATAAGCCACATCTTGCCTCGACGGGGTTCCACCAAGCCGTCGAGTGCCAAGCCTCCGGCTGCTCGTCGCCGAGGGCGCCCCCCTGCGGCTGCGGCTTCTGCTCCGCCCCCTGCACCATCGGCTGAGGTGAGATCGCCTCAGCCTGGGCGTAGAGCCACCCGCAGGAAGGCGGCGCAGCCCGTCCCTCAGCGGCCCGCCAAAACCACCCGCAAGACTGCGAAGCGGCCCTGACACGGGCAACCCAGAGATGAGGACGTTTGCTCTTCGGGGGACAACTACATCAGTCCCCCCAGCCCCGGGGGAGGGCCGGGGCCGGAAGCCATCGCTGCTGCCACTGACCCCCGGGTCAGTGGTACCCACATATTCACAAAAAGAGCAATTTCCTTCATCTCTGGGCCCAGTGCCCCGAGTCTCATTCCTGAGCGCCGCCCTGCCTCCTCGGACTCGGAGCCTGAATTCGCCAGCGCGGAAACCCGGGAAGGTAAGAGCTGCCCCGTGCAGCACCACTCTTCTCCAGAACGCCCCGCCTTCTGGGTTGAGTCCCCTTCCCCTTCCCCCCCCGGCTGCCCCACCTCTGGCACGCCAGTTACTGTTCCCCTGGTCCCACTGGCACGCAGGCTGGGAGCCTGGTTAGCGCTCCCCAGCCCGTCCCCTTGGTTGATCCGAACAGTACGGCTCGGCTACGCGATTCAGTTCGTGAGGCGACCGCCCAAGTTCAGAGGCATCCGTTCCACCTCTGTCCACTCGGACACCCATGCCTCTGTTCTTCGGGCGGAGATTGCGGTCCTCCTGGCGAAGGACGCGATCGAGCCTGTCCCTCCAGCCGAGATGAAATCGGGGTTTTACAGCCCTTATTTCATCGTGCCCAAGAAAGGAGGTGGGTTGCGACCGATCCTGGACCTTCGAGTGCTGAACCGGTCCCTTCACAGGCTACCGTTCAAGATGCTTACCTCGAAGCGCATACTGTCATGCGTACGACACCAGGATTGGTTTGCAGCCATCGACCTGAAGGACGCGTACTTTCATGTCTCGATTTTACCTCGACACAGATCGTTTCTTCGGTTTGCTTTCGAGGGTCGGGCGTATCAGTACAAAGTCCTCCCCTTTGGCCTGTCCCTGTCCCCCCGCGTCTTCACCAAGGTCGCGGAAGGTGCCCTGTCTCCCCTATGGCGGAAGGGCATCCGAATCCTCAACTATCTCGACGACTGGCTCATTCTGGCTCACTCGCGAGATCTGTTGTGCGAACACAGGGACCTGGTGTTACAGCACCTCAGCCATTTGGGGCTTCGGGTCAACTGGGAGAAGAGCAAGCTCTCCCCCGTGCAGAGCATCTCTTTTCTCGGTATGGAGTTGGACTCGGTCTCCATGACAGCACGCCTCACCAACGAGCGCGTCCAGTCGGTGCTGAACTGTCTGAAACTCTTCAGGCACAAGACGGCGGTCCCTCTCAAAACTTTCCAGAGGCTCCTGGGGCATATGACAGCCGCAGCCGCAGTTACGCCGCTCGGGCTGCTTCATATGAGACCGCTTCAGCGCTGGCTACACGACCGAGTCCCGAGATGGACATGGCACCGCGGCACGTTCCGGGTCGGCGTTACCCCGGAGTGTCGCCGCCTCTTCAGCCCTTGGTCAGACCCTGCTTTCCTACGGGCCGGCGTGCCCTTGGGACAGGTGTCGAGGCATGTTGTAGTCAACACAGATGCCTCCTCGACGGGCTGGGGTGCCGTGTGCAACGGGCAGACAGCCTCGGGCTCCTGGACAGGACCTCGACTGCAGTGGCACATCAATTGCCTCGAGTTGCTAGCCGTGTTTCTGGCGCTCCGGCGGTTTCTGCCGCTGCTGCGCCACAAGCACGTGCTTGTCCGCACGGACAATACAGCGACCGTAGCGTACATCAACCGTCAGGGTGGTCTGCGCTCCCGTCGTCTGTCGCAGCTCGCCCGCCATCTCCTCCTCTGGAGTCACACGCGGCACAAATCGCTGCGGGCCGTTCACATTCCAGGAGAACTGAATTGTGCAGCCGATGTACTCTCACGACAGCTCACTCTCCCTGGAGAATGGCGACTCCATCCCCAGACGGTCCAGCTCATCTGGAGTCGATTCGGGGAGGCTCAGGTAGACCTGTTCGCCTCCCCAGAATCCTCCCACTGCCAGCTCTTCTTCTCCCTGACTCAGGCCCCCCTCGGCAGGGACGCTCTGGCACACAGCTGGCCGCGGGGCCTCCTCAAGTACGCCTTTCCCCCAGTGAGCCTCCTTGCACAGACCCTGTGCAAGATCAGGGAGGACGAGGAGCAGGTCCTGCTGGTTGCGCCGTTCTGGCCCACCCGGACCTGGTTCGCCGACCTCATGCTCCTCGCGACAGTCCCTCCCTGGAAGATTCCCCTGAGGAAGGACCTTCTTTCTCAGGGGGACGGCACGATTTGGCACCCGCGTCCCGACCTATGGAACCTACACGTGTGGCTTCTGGACGGGACACGGAAGACCTCGCCGGTCTCCCCCAGGCCGTGATAGACACTATCACTCAGGCTAGAGCCCCCTCCACGAGGCAGGCCTATGCCCTGAGGTGGGGTCTCTTCGTTGATTGGTGTTCCTCTCGCCGAGAGGACCCACGGAAGTGCTCGGTCGGAGTGGTGCTTTCCTTCCTGCAAGAGAAGTTGGAAGGGAGACTGTCCCCTTCCACTTTGAAAGTGTATGTCGCAGCCATTGCGGCATACCACGATGCAGTAGATGGGTCATCTCTGGGAAAGCATCACCTGATCATCAGGTTCCTTCGAGGTGCGAGAAGGATTAACCCTCCTAGACCGCACCTCGTGCCCTCTTGGGATCTCTCCGTGGTCCTTCAGGGCCTTCGGGGAGCTCCCTTCGAGCCGCTCAGTTCAGTCGAGCTGAAGTTCTTGTCACTCAAGACTTCACTCCTGACTGCGCTGGCCTCCATCAAGAGGGTAGGGGACCTGCATGCATTTTCGGTCAACGAAGCGTGCTTAGAGTTCGGGCCAGGTTACTCTCACGTCATCCTGAGACCCCGGCCCGGCTACGTGCCCAAGGTTCCCACCACTCCCTTCCGAGATCAGGTGGTGAACCTGCAAGCTCTGCCCCAGGAGGAGGCAGACCCGGCCTTGGAGTTGCTGTGTCCTGTCCGTGCCCTGCACGTTTACGTGGACCGCACCCTGAGCTTCAGACGCTCCGAGCAGCTCTTTGTCTGCTTCGGGGGACAGCAGAAGGGGAATGCTGTCTCCAAACAGAGGTTGGCTCACTGGGTAGCTGATGCCATCACCTTGGCGTATGAAGCCCAAGGTGAGCCGTGCCCCCTAAGAGTGCGAGCCCACTCCACTCGGAGTGTTGCTTCCTCCTGTGCGCTGGCGCACGGCGCCTCTCTAGCAGACATCTGTAGAGCTGCGGGCTGGGCGACACCCAATACCTTTGCGCGGTTCTACGACCTCCGCGTTGAGCCTGTGTCCTCCCGTGTGTTGGGTAACATCAGGTAATTTGCGGGAGGACAGCTCAGGTGTCGGCTTGCTGCGCCACTCCTCTCGGATCCATGCGCTATTTTCCCCAGTTGTTCCCATGGTTGAACTCTGGGTCCTCCATGCCCCGCAGTACTGGACTAGACGGAGTAGTCCATACTGTGCTCCGGAGCGGGGCCTCCTTCACCCCCCTCCGGTTGTGGCATCATGTCTCAGTATCTCCACGGAACCTTCCGTGTTTCCCCAGTCTAGTTGACTCGTTTTAGAAAATTCCACATGACTTAACCGTCATTGTGCTCCGCCCCCCAACGGTTGCCTCAGAACTAGCACCCCTGGTGGGCCACCACGTGGTCTACAGGGCGTTGGGACGGTTACGCATTGAGCCCCTTGCTCCGACACGCTTGCCTGCCGGCATTGGGGCTCGACTGCGTAACGCAGTTCAGGATTGTGGCGTTTTCCAGAGGTCCCCAATATTACGTCATTGACGTAACGTCGTAGAGAACGACTGAGGGGGAACGTCTCGGTTACGAAGGTAACCCTCGTTCCCCGAAGGAGGGAACGGAGACGTTACGTCCTCTTGCCACAATCCTGGACTGCGCTGAAGCCGGGTTGCGGCTCGGCTCCTCAGCAAATCTGAATGAGTGGATGCACGCCGCCATCTTATATACCCGTATGTCCGGGGGAGTGGCGCGGCATGCAAATTCCACTCGCCAATTTCATTGGCTTTTTCTCTTAAGCTCAGAGGTGATAGGGTCTCGTAGCCGATCCCCAATATTACGTCATTGACGTAATGTCTCCGTTCCCTCCTTCGGGGAACGAGGGTTACCTTCGTAACCGAGACGTTCTTAGTAGCTTTCCATGAGATCTGAAAAAAAAAATAGTAGTTAGTGATTAGCTAATAGTGAACAACCATGTTCAACTGAGTGCTATTACTTATTCATTCGTTAATCAGAGTTTCTTGTTAGTTAATAGTAGTTACTAGAATGTTAATGGAACACTCCACTTTTTTGAAAATAGACTCATTTTCCAACTCCCCATAGAGTTAAACAAATGTGTTTTACCATTTCTGAATCCATTCAGCCGATCTGCCATTAGCACTTTTAGCATAGCTTAGCATAAATCATTGAATCTGATTAGACCTTTAGCATCTCTTCCAAAATGACCAAATATTTTCAATATTTTTCCTATTTAAAACTTGACTCTTCTGTAGTTACATGCACTGTGACTGACAGAAAATGAAAAGCTGTGATTTTCTAGGGTGATATGGATACAAACTGTACTCTCATTCGGGCGTAATAATCAAGGAACTTTGCTGCCATACCATGGATGCAGCAGGCACAATGATATTACGCAGCACCTGAAAATAGTCCCCAGCTAGGTAACTTCCAACATGACTGGCCCTAAGCCACTAAGGTAATAGTAAAATAGCTGGGGACTATATTCAGGCACTGCGTAATATCTTTGCGTTTTACACCCATGGTACGGCAGCGAAGTTTCTTGATTATTACGTCGGAACGAGAGTATAGTTCCTATCCATATCAGCCTGGAAAATCACCACTTTTTTATTTTATGTCAGTCTAAGTATGCAATGTAACTACAGAAGGGTCAAGTTTTAAATAGGAGAAATATCGAAACTCTTTGGTCATTTTTGCATTAGTCATTTGTTCATGTGTAGTTAATCATTAATAACAGAAAAGTATTCTAAAGTGTTACCGCTTGTACTAATCTAAACAATGTCTGAAATGTTGCATTTGCCTCTTTATGACGAATCGCTTGTTGTATTTCTAAATAGTGTTACTTTGGATAAAAGGTCTGCTAAATTAATACATATAAATGTAGATATATGCAAAGAGCTCACAAAAGGTTTAACGAGGAGTAAAATAAACAAATAAATAAATAAAAAAAAAATGAAATCATGATTAATAATACCAGTAGACTACTTATCATTATAAAATCTTACTTGTTGGCTATGACTCATATGGATAATATCAGTATTATTTATGCATGGGGTTCAAAAGCTAAAGAACTTAATGTGGTTAAAAGAAATTAAATGGGTAACATGGTTCAGAAAATGAAGATAAAGGATAATAAATGAGCAACTGACATTTTGGCACTGTCATCTAAAAGCTGCATTCATTCACGTTTTTGTGTAATTTTCTTAACATGTGAAGAAAAAAACACAATGGCTTGGTATTTATTCATGATATGCCTATTTGACACATAATTGCATAATTGCAATAATTCTGCAATAGTGACAGAGTGACATTGAAAATTGGTGGCCTGGAGAGAAATGAATCATCGGTTTTTATGAGCACGATTCTCATCAACGTTTGTGTGTGACTGAATATTTTACTTCCATATTAAATCATTCTCCAGGACACAATAAAAATTAAATTAAATTAAAATTAATTTCAAAGTTTTCCAACTAAGGGTCTACAGACTAGGAGGTCCATGAGTTTACTGACTCTTCACCATAAGTCTGTGCACTGGTAATTTAAAACTATATATAAAAAAAATGAATGGTCTCCATATTTTGTGTGTCTTTTTTATGGCCAAGATCATAGTTCATCTGGACCTTTCTCTATTTTCATGCAATTCATACATAAAGCAAATCTGTAGTTTCTAGAAGCAAATTAAGAGAGACATTTTTATTTGAGTGATGGATTAAACAAGAGTGAATGCTAATTAACTTAAAAAACAAACAAACAAACAAAAAAAAACTCCATCATATTAACATCTGCCATAGTGCTCCACAGTGTGTCAGATGTGAAAGTTTCATTGAATGTAGATAACTCTATCTACCACAACTATTCCAGTCAATCATTATTCAGAACACTTGGAATCTGCTGTAGTGTTCAAGTAGAACTGAGTACTTTTAGAAAAAAGTTGAGGTTAAAATGAGTGCCCTCTTGATTCTCTTGAGATGTGTTACACTGAAGACAGAAAATAATATTTGAGTGTATAAGAGTATGAGCAAACACATTTCTGCAATCTTTTATTATACACTAAGGTTTGAAATAATTAGGACTTTTTAAATATTTTCTAAAGCTTGTGTTCAAGAAGGCATTTATTATATATATATATATATATATATATATATATATATATAAACCTACAGTAATATTATTACTCCAGTCTTTTTTTTTTTTTTTATAGAAAATAATTTAATAGTTTTGTTTAGCAAGGATGCAATAAATTGAACAAAACTAACAATTGTCATGGTGTCACCAGGCTCCACTGTCCCAGTCACCCAAGTCTGGTGTTTCCATAATAACAAAAAAAGACATTCATAATGCTAAAAAAGATTTGTATTTTCAAATAAATGCTTTTGTTTTGCCATTTCTATTCATCAGGTAAAAAATAAAAACAAAACAAAACAAAACATTTTCCAACTCCCCTAGAGTTAAACAGATGAGTTTTACCATTTTGTAATCCATTCAGCTGATCTCTGGGTCTGCCGTTAACACTTTTAGGATAAGTTAGCATGAATCACTGAATCAGATTAGACCATTAGCATCTCGTTCAAAAGTGACCAAAGATTTTTGATATTTATTTGATATTCTGTTGATGTCACGAATCCGGTCTCTGTGGATCCCTCCGATCGCCGTCAGCGGGAGAACTCCCCCGAGTACTAGTTTCATTCGGACTTCATTACCCAGGATCCCGTGCTAGGGTTGAACCCCGCCCGGTCTAGGTCGGCCGACCCGGACATAAATAGCGGCCGTTTCCACTTCCTTGTTGCGAAGTTTTGTCTAGCCTAGCCAGCAATTCCGAGCGTTTTTCCTTGTGACTGATCTTTGTGTACCGTACTGGACTGCTTACCTCTTACGATCCCTCTCTGGTTGCCCCGACCCCGCTTGCCTTTTGGATTATTCTCGCCCGCTGCCTGCCCCGGACTATTTTGCATGGACTCTGGTTATTCTCTGATATTATCTCTGCCATTCTCGTCTGCCGTTGTTTACTCTGCCTGCCAGAAAACTTCGCCGCACCCGGATCCAGCGATGGTTTACCAGCTAAGCACGGAGCTCACGGCACAGGCTTCGATGCTCGCGGCCCACCAACAGCAGATAACGCGGCTCACTCATCTGACGGAGGAATTGGTAAAGTCTCTTCAATCCTTTCAGACCGTGTTAAACCCCAGCCCTCCTCAACCTGTGTCTGCTCCGCCACCACCCAATCTCACCACCGCAGCCACCTCGAACAGCCCACGGCTTGCCCTCCCAGAGAAGTTCGACGGTAATCCGGCCAAATGTAAGGGTTTTCTGTTACAATGCTCACTTTTTATGGAACAACAGCCCACCATGTACCCAACAGATAATAGCCGGATAGCTTTCGTCTGCTCACTTCTCACGGGCCGTGCCCTGGACTGGGCGACCGCTGTATGGTGTCCCGAACGGCCGTCTTTTCCCACTTTTGCCGCCTTTCTAACCCGCTTCAGGACGGTGTTTCAGCACACCGCTGACGGCCGGGATCCCGGGGAACTATTAATGGCCCTCCGTCAGGGGAGAAGCACGGCGGCAGATTACGCTCTATCGTTCCGAACCCTAGCGGCTCAGACTGACTGGAACGACGGGCCCCTGAAACTACACTACCGGGCTGGACTTAATGTTGAGTTGCAGACAGAACTGGCTTGCCGTGATGACGGTCTAACCCTGGATCAATTCATCGAACTTTCAATCAAATACGACAATCTGATGCGTTCCAGGAGGCCCTCACGTTCGAATCCAGGCAATGCTCGCAGCCCGTTCAGTGCCACAACTTCCCTTTCGCCCCAGGAGTCGGAGCCTATGCAGATTGGTACCACTCGGCTTTCCTTGGAGGAGAGAGAGCGCCGTTTTCGGGAGAACCTGTGTTTGTACTGCGGTCAGCCCGGCCACGTGCGGCTAGCCTGCCCATCACGACCCCCACGACGGCCTAACTCGGTGAGTCCTAACTCTTGTCATTCTGATTTCACTATAACTGCCGAATTGATCATCAATGATAGAGTTAATCAGGTCACTGCCCTGATTGACTCAGGGGCTGCGGGGAATTTTATTGATGCCGCCTTTGCTATGAACTTGAACGTGCCTCAGCTCCCATATGCTCCTCATTTCACAGTGGCAGCAGTAGATGGGCGACCCCTCGGTACTGGACAGGTTTCTTCCACCACCACGGACCTCCAGTTACGGATCAACCATCACTCAGAGACCATCAGATTCTACATCATAACCTCCCCCCAGACTCCCATCATTCTCGGCCTGCCATGGTTACGTCTACACAATCCCACCATCTCCTGGTCTCTTCATAAGATTTCCCGCTGGTCCTCCTACTGCCAAAGGAACTGTCTCTCCTCCAAGGGTGCCACACCCACTCACCAGTCTATGTCCACACCCGGCTCCGAGGACCCCCGACCACACACGAGAGAGGTAGCCCTTCCCATCGAGTACCAGGACCTGAGTCAGGCCTTCAGTAAGACCCTGGCCACCAAACTACCCCCACATCGTCCAGGGGATTGCGCCATCGACCTCATTCCCGGCGCCACTCCACCCAGGGGCCGTATCTTTCCCTTGTCACAGCCTGAGTCCGAGGCCATGAAACAGTATATTCAAGAGGAACTGGCCAAGGGATTCATTCGACCATCCACATCACCCGCTTCAGCAGGGTTCTTCTTTGTTAAGAAGAAAGATGGCAGTCTCCGGCCATGTATCGATTACCGGGCTCTCAACGACATCACCATAAAGTTCCGATACCCACTTCCCCTGGTCCCCTCGGCCTTAGAACAGCTACGCACCGCCAAGATTTTCACAAAGCTGGATCTCCGGAGCGCTTACAACCTCATTCGTATCCGAGAGGGGGACGAGTGGAAGACGGCCTTCTCCACGACCTCTGGCCACTACGAATACTCTGTTATGCCCTTTGGCCTGTCCAACAGTCCATCTTGTTTCCAGGCCTTCGTGAATGAGATCTTCAGGGACATGCTAAACCGTTGGGTGATCGTGTACATTGACGATATCCTAATCTATTCAGACTCCCTGACCGAGCACATCAAACACGTCAGAGCTGTCCTGCAGAGACTAATCAGTCATCAGCTGTATGCCAAAATTGAGAAGTGTGACTTTCACCAAACACAGATCTCTTTTCTGGACTATGTGATCAGTTCCGAGGGTGTGGCGATGGATGATCACAAGGTGGAAGCTGTTCGCAACTGGCCCCGTCCCTCGACTCTCCAGGAACTACAACGCTTCCTGGGTTTCGCCAACTTTTACCGTAGATTCATTCGCCATTTCAGTTCTGTAGCTGCACCACTTACCTCCATGGTCAAGATCGGCAACAACCGTCTCACTTGGACACCTCCCGCCATACAGGCCTTCCAAGACTTAAAACAAAGATTCTCCACAGCCCCAATTCTCCATCACCCAGATCCAGAGAAAGAATTCACCGTTGAGGTCGACGCCTCCAGCTCAGGAATTGGGGCGGTATTGTCCCAACGTCATGGTGAACCCCCCAAATTATTTCAGTGTGCTTTCTTCTCACACAAACTCACCCCGGCTGAACAGAACTACGATGTGGGCAATCGAGAACTGCTGGCTATTAAGTCGGTGTTGGAGGAGTGGCGTCACTGGCTGGAGGGGTCCCGTCTACCATTCACAGTGCTAACAGACATCGCAATCTAGAATACCTCCGCTCGGCCAAACGTTTAAATCACCGGCAGGCCCGCTGGGCACTTTTCTTTACCCGGTTCGACTTCAAGGTGACCTACAGACCAGGTTCTCTGAACACCAAGGCAGACGCTCTGTCCTGCATTTCAGAGGGGAACCTGGAGCCCCCTTCCTCTGAGCCTATACTACCCACCTCCATGATTATCGCACCCGTACTCTGGGACATCATGACGGAGATTAACGAGGCGCAAATTCAGGAACCCACACCTCCCAACTGCCCTCAGGACCGCACCTACGTGCCTCTTTCTCTCCGACCCCGGGTCTTCACCCAAGTACACTCCTCTCCCAGTTCAGGTCACCCAGGTATCAATGCCACTATGCACCTGCTCTCCTCACGTTTCTGGTGGCCCACAATGCGGTCCGATACTATTAATTTCATCCGCAAGTGCAACAGCTGCAACATCTCCAAAGTTCCTCATCATCACCCAGCGGGTCTGTTACAGCCTCTCCCCATAACACAACGTCCATGGTCACATATCTCCATCGACTTTGTCACGGACCTACCCTCCTCCCAAGGCTTCACCACCATTCTCACCGTCGTGGATCGTTTCTCCAAGTCATGTCGCATCATTCCCCTACCTAAACTACCCACGGCCATTGAAACCGCTGAGGCTTTATGCAACGCCGTCTTCCGGTTTTATGGGTTACCCGAAGACATAGTCTCCGACCGCGGCCCCCAGTTTACCTCTCGTGTGTGGACCTCCTTCTGCAAATTGCTCGGAATCAATGTCAGCCTGTCCTCTGGGTACCATCCGCAGTCCAATGGTCAGACGGAACGCCTAAATCAGGAACTTTCACGCTACCTCCGAACTTACTGCCACAATCACCAGACCGACTGGAGTCGCTTCATCATGTGGGCCGAGTATGCGCAGAACTCACTTCGTAAACCCTCCACTAACCTCACTCCATTCCAGTGTGTCTTAGGTTTCCAACCTCCCCTCTTCCCATGGTCAGGGGAACCCACCAACTTGCCTGCTGTCAATTCCTGGATGCAGAGAAGCGAGGAGACCTGGAACTCGGCCCACATTCATCTTCAGCGAGCTGTTCGACGTACCCAGAATCAGGCTGACCGACTCCGCATCCGACCTCCTCCCTACGCCCCAGGAAAGTGGGTTTGGCTCTCAACCCGGGATCTTCGCCTCCGGCTGCCGTGCAAGAAACTCAACCCTAGGTACGTGGGTCCTTTCCAGATAGTTAAACAGATTACTCCAGTTTCCTTTCGATTAAAACTACCACCAAATTACAGAATCTCACCCACCTTTCATGTTTCCCTGTTTAAGCCCGCTGACGATCCGAAAGGAGTGGAGAACCTAGAGGGGACCGGTCCGGCAGGCCCCCCTCCTATTCTGGTGGATGGCGAGGAGGTCTACCAGGTGCACGAAATCCTGGATTCTCGACGCCGGGGGGGCTCACTACAGTACTTGGTCGGCTGGGAGGGCTACGGCCCCGAGGAAAGGTCCTGGGTCCAAGCTAACGACATCCTTGACCCATCTCTGGTAGCGGACTTCCACCAACTTCACCCAGATCGACCAGCCCCTCGACGTCGAGGCAGACCACGATTAACCAGGCCTTCTCGCGCCGGGAGTCGCTCCCAGGAGGGGGGCTCTGTCACGAATCCGGTCTCTGTGGATCCCTCCGATCGCCGTCAGCGGGAGAACTCCCCCGAGTACTAGTTTCATTCGGACTTCATTACCCAGGATCCCATGCTAGGGTTGAACCCCGCCCGGTCTAGGTCGGCCGACCCGGACATAAATAGCGGCCGTTTCCACTTCCTTGTTGCGAAGTTTTGTCTAGCCTAGCCAGCAATTCCGAGCGTTTTTCCTTGTGACTGATCTTTGTGTACCGTACTGGACTGCTTACCTCTTACGATCCCTCTCTGGTTGCCCCGACCCCGCTTGCCTTTTGGATTATTCTCGCCCGCTGCCTGCCCCGGACTATTTTGCATGGACTCTGGTTATTCTCTGATATTATCTCTGCCATTCTCGTCTGCCGTTGTTTACTCTGCCTGTCTTACTACGATTCTGTCTAATAAACCATTGCGCATGGATCCAACGCCTCCCGATCCGTCATTACAGTTGATGAGCCTATTTTCAAAAAAAAAGTGGAGTGTTCCTTTAAGAGTTGAGTGATGATGCTGAAAATATGCTTTGATATCACTGGGATATTTACATTTAAAATGATATTGAAAATACAAAATAGTTATTTTAAATTGTAAACAAACAAACAAACAACAACAACAAAAGTAATAGTGTTTACTGTATTTTCATTTTAAATTATGCAGCCTTGGTGAAAATAGTAGACTTTCCTTTAAAAACATTAGATAAATACAAACTTTTAACTACTAGTGTATGAAAGAGGTATTGGTGTGCCTGTGTGATTGCCTATGTCTACAATTGCTTTAATTGTACCTCGCCCAAGCTGTATTCAACTACTTTCCAATCTCACACATTCACCCATATTTCCCCCTGTTCCCTAATGACAGGGATTGGGTTATGGTTTTCAAACTATCAAGGCAACCATCTACAATTAGCAGAGAACACACAACAAGCCAGTTGCCATGGTCACCAGAAATGGCTGGGCCTAAATGGAATCCACAGGCACAGGAAAATCACCAGAACGAGAGAAAATAACAGTGACTGTCTAACCTAACAGCAGCAATACAAAAGCACTTTTTAAATATAGAAGAATAATCAATCCCCAAAATGAACTATAAAAGTGTCATTAACTCTGGAGGTGTTGAACGTGTGCATAATGGGCTGGTGGTTTAGGAGAGAAAAAAAAAAAAAATCCTTTCATTTGTTCTCCACTCATTTTTTTTTTTTTTTTTCAATAAATGAGTTTAACATGCATCATCCAATATATTATATTAATGAGACTTCTGTTCCTCCCTTAAATGTCAACATACAAACAAATTGTTGATGCTTAAACAAGTTCATAAGGACACTAAAATGCATCCATATGAATCAAAGTCTTCTGAAGAGACACAATGGCTTTATATGATTACTAAATTTATTTAGTCTTTTATTCACATATAAACACTGATCCATAAACATACACAAACCACATCAAATATGGAAAATGGAGCCTCAGAAAACAAACTTTTAATCTATGACGTAAAATAGATAATTGCGACTTTTTTATCTTGCAATTCTCACCCATTTTTTCCCCAAGAATTTTGATATATACTTTCAATTCTGATGTTTTTCTCTGAATTGTGAGATATAAACTCATGATTTAAAAAGAAATGTAAGTTTATATTTTGCAGTTGCGATTTTATTTCTCAGAATTGCAAGTTTCAATGTCACATTTCTGATTTTTTTTTTTTATCATAGTTGCAAGTTTATTTCATGCAATTCTCAGAAAAAAAAGTCAGAAATAAAAGAAAAAAGTTGCAATTACCCTTTTTTATTTATTGACAGAAACTGGCTTCCATAATATGATCAATGATTAAAAAAAAAATCTAATTTATAAGTAGTAGTAGTTTTAGTAGTAGTAGTAGTAGTATATCTTTATTTGTTAATGTATGCAGCAACAACCTCACAAACAGACAATTTATGTAAGATATCATGACAAAAACTGACAAAATAAAACATCACAACAACAATCACAACTTGAGCATTAACAGTATGAGCTGTAAGTGAATGGATTGCTTAACAGTAAGAGCATGTATTAAGTAAATGGGCCATGGATGGTCAATTGAAAACTTTTAAAGGGATGCTGGCACATCGTATTGTGCCCCATCCTCTGCAATCAGCATATCATGTTTCAGGTACGGCGTCATTTCCCGACATTGATAATTATTGGTTTGTACTCTTAGGCCTTATGGGAAGACCTTAATGGAATCACACTGTTTTGTTTGCTATACACAAGACAAATCAAGCACATTATCCCACCGCAGTGGCAGTTACACTCTAATAATCACAATGCAATTATGGATTGCCTTCTAGAATTAATTTGGAAACTGAACTCCCTTGCAAGATCCAAGAAGGATCATTTGCAGTAGAATGCAATGAGAACAATGATTCCTGAGCTAACCAAGACATGATCCGTGTGTCATTTCTAGAGTTTGTATCTTGTAATAATGGCATTCTGTTGTCTTTTTGTAAGGTAATAAGACAGATATCATTATTCCTCTTGCTGTTTATTGCACCCTTAGACAGCGGTTCAGCTAATGAAGGAAGCTTCTGAGATGAAAATTTTAATGATTTGTTCTCTAAAGCTGTGAGTTTTTCTTCGGAAAATGCCATTCGAATGTAAATGAGGAAATGTCACGCTGCCTCAGACTCAGATGGCATTCCCACCCACAGTCCTTTACTGACCGTCTGATGCAAACTGCACACAAAAAAATGGCAAGTAATGATTTAAATTGTAGGTTATAATCTGATTGGCTGGGTTTATGAGACATGTAAGGAGAACCTAATGCCTGTATTTGTCAAACTTTGCAAGGTTAGTAGAATCATCTTTCATAAGTTATGCATCTTTTCCCCCCTATCATTAATCATAAGCCTGTCAGTGAGAACGTCATGAGGGTGAGCAAATGATGACAGACATTGCATTTTTTGGGTGAACTGCTTCCTAATTTTTGAAAAAGGTCATAAGACATAAAACTGTCTAATGCTCTTGCGTCTAACTGGTACTCATCTTAATTAACGAGAAGGGGAATTTGCAGTCATAATCCTCAAAAGGTTGGCATTTGCCATTAAAGTTCTATTCAGCCAGATGACTGCCACAGAATAAGAGTTCAGTCAGAGATGAAATGGTCTGGAGGGCCAGTTATTAATGTATTATGTGAACACAGTGATTTATGATGTTATTCAAAGCTTTGCATGAGACTGCATACATCAAGCAAATAGTAATGGTACACTCTGTACTTAAGTCTTTTTTGTATGTTTATTATTCATGTGGGATGCAAATCAATCTGGAATTTGGATCAGCATAAATTTCAGAGCAAATGAATTGGGCCCGTGATTCTGATTCAAAATATCAAGAGTTAGAGTCATGGCCAAAAATATTGGCACCCTTGCAATTCTGTCAGAAAATGCAACACTTCTCTAAGAATATTGTTCCAGCTGCAATTTTATTGGTATTCACACGCTTATTGTTTGTGTTTGCGCTGGAACAATAACTAAAGAAAAGTCAAACTTGACCAAATTTCACACAGAACTCAAAAATGGACTGGACAAAAGTATTGACACCTTGTTGAAATTGTAAGAAATAATTGTTTTTCAAGCATGTGCTGCTCCTGTATTTTGTATTTAGACACACCTGTGAAAAGTAACATGTGGGCAATGGAATATTTTCACATTTCCAGGTTTCTCGGCAGCGCAAGTCATCATAGTTGGGTTAACTTCGAGAGCAGCGAATTGGAGAGTGCCACAAATATATTTTTTTCATTTTGATTTGCTCAAACAGCAAAAGAAAAACTCCACAATAGTGTTTTCACAACTTTTAGAAAGAGGAAAAAAATTGAGAGAGACTGATAACGGCAATCAGAAGAGAGAACTATCTCAAATTTAGACGTTCCCTGTCTGTCGTTCACGTTCGACGTTGTGTCGAAGTGAAGACACTAGATGTCCCAGTTGAAAACACCACAACCAGCGGACTGCGTCACAAGTGTATGGAGTGCAAATAATAACAGGTCTTACGTGTTAAATAAATGCAACTCACCTCTGCGTGACCTTCCAATGCCCAAGAGCTTCAGCCAGCCTTTCCTCACCTTTGGTTGAACATCTTGGAGAACATTGGGGGGGGGGGGGGGGGTGCACTACGGAGACCACACCCTGCCCGGAGGGAGGTCGTTGTGTGGGAAATACACCTGAGGGCTCGCACTAGGGGAACGCTACAAAGGGAAGATCCTGAGACAGGCTCCGCATAAGGAGAGACTGCTGAACTCAGGATCAGAGACAAAATTATCTTTGAGGGAATCACCGCATCACTGGGAATATAGGTGGAAATACACACATGAGGGTGCATTAGGAGCCACTACATGTGGAGCACCAACCTAATATGAGAGTTCACAAGAGGCAACTTAACCTCATATTAGATTCTGATAGCTAGTTCCTCCGCCGAACATAGCTACGTTGCGGGTGCAACATGATGGAAATGTCGTTCAGGGTTCACGCCAGGAAACTTACTGAACTGGGGAAGCGTCATCACCCGTGGGGAACAACGCTACGGCAAGCTTCTACACCGTGTCAGCTTCAGGAGTCGGCAGACTTGCGTTCAGGACTCCCGAAGAGACTGGTTCTACACGCAGATTGTAGAACCTGGCAAACGTGTTAGGTGTAGCCCAACCTGCAGCTCTGCAAATGTCTGTTCCACATCCACACGCTCCGGGGAGAGCCGTGCATTCATAGCGACCGAGTCCAGTTGTACACCGAAAAAAAGAGATGCTCCTTACCGGGGCGAGCTTGCTCTTTTCTCAGTTGACCCGAAACCCCAGATGGGCCAGATGGTTGAGAACCATGTCCCTGTGTTTGCATACCAACTCCTGAGAGTGTGCTATGACCAGCCAGTCGTCGAGGTAATTGAGAATGCGAATGCCCACCTCCCGGAGAGGGGCAAGGGCTGCTTCTGCGACTTTCGTAAAGACGCGGGGAGACAGGGAGAGCCCAAATGGAAGGACTTTGTACTGAAATGCTTGACCTTCGAAGGCAAACCGTAGGAAGGGCCTGTGCCTTGGAAGAATCAAGACATGAAAGTATGTGTCGCCACAAACCAATCCTGGAACCTGATGCACGTGATAATGTGCTTGAGGGTTAGCATTCTGAAGGGGAGCTTGTGAAGGGCCCGATTCAGAATCCTCAGGTCCAGGATTGGCCTTAAACCGCCACCTTTCTTGGGTACAATGAAGTAGGGGCTGTAAAACCCTTTCCTCATGTTGGCCGAGGGGACCGCCAGAAGGGTCACGATTTCCGCCCGAAGAACAGCGGAACTCTCGTCCCAAACCACGGTAGAGAGGACACCGCTGAACTTGGGCAGGTTCCGTGCGAGTTGGATAGCATAGCCGAGTCGGATGCTTCTGAGAAGCCAGCGAGAGAGGTTGGGTAACTCGAGCCAAGCTGTAAGACTCTCTGCTAACGGTCTCAGGGGGACTACCGACGTACCTCAGGTGGGTATGGTGTGACTGAGATGCGCTTGATTTTTCAAAGCATGCAGAAGCTCAGGAGTTGCGGTTGAGCATACTTTGACGTGTTTCAGTGGCTGGGTACCCCGGAGGGATGCAGTCACATTGTTTTTTACGCCCAGAGAAGAAAGAAATTGCTCTTTTATTGACCATGTGGTGGCCGTCCGCCGTGAGGCAGACAGCCGGGATGGAGCCGAAGCCCACACTCGTTCCCTCGCCGAGTGTGGATACAGACAGGTCAGCAGATCTCTCTCCTCCGGGCTGCTCGTTTCAGGAGCGCTTAGAAGCCTGATGAGGGTTCTTAGCGGCCTGAGAATGAGCTGACGGTGCCACCTTCTTGTGAGAACTTGACCGCAAGGCTGGTTTAGGTGCAGGACCAGCCTGTGGCTGGCCCTGAGCCGGTCTGGAAGGCGGTCAGCCTCGGTGTTAAAATTATGTGATCACAAAAAAAAACAGCTTCTTTTCATTTTTAGGACATTGTCTTCGTTATAATGTACTGATTCACATTAGTAGTCAATAATTATTATTCCACTATTCTGCCTCTCCTGACATGCTCTCGCACCCCAGACCGACTCCGGTTGCATTCTTTCATGTGAATTGTCGAGATGAGAGGTGACTCTTCCTGGTAGTGTGATGTATTTAACGTTAGTGTAATTTCTATTCACCCACACACTGACGGTAACATGTCAGAAGTACCGGAACACTAAAGGCTATACGCATACCGGCCCACTTCAAGCACTGATTGGGATCGAATAAAATTGTAGTTGGGTATTTTCTGATGGCAGTTGTTACAGCTATCAGAACAATATATCCCTTTCATATTATAACCTTGTTGTGAACCTTCTGGGAGCGTTTCGCTGATCTTCTTGTAGTTGTGGCTGCTGTGACCATAGACTGAAACAGGTAGCGCAGACACAAAAATGGCGGCGATAAGCTACAGTGAAGTCACATGGAACTTATGGATAGACGCTGCATTAGAAACACTCTTGCATCAGCGCTAATTAGTTTTTTTGACATTTGAAGCATTGGTGATATAATACAAAGTATAATTTAATAAATGTTCATAGATTTTTTTTTAATCTAAATATAAAAAAATGTGAGGATTTACGATGCTGATGGCCATTGAAACGTGTCATCACAGTCCTGTGAAAAGGGTCCATATAGTAATCACACTTGCAACCAGTTAAAATGGAGAAAAGTTTACTCAATCTTTGTGTTGTGTGTCACACTGAGCATGGAGAAAAAAAAGAGAGTAAAGAGTTGTCTGTGGATTTGAGAGAAAAAATTGTGGAAAAACATAGACAATCTCAAGGCTACAAGTCATCAAGAGGTTTGCAGCCCATGGCACTGTAGCTAACCTTCCTGGACGTGGACGAAAGAGCAAAATTAATGAAAAATTACAACAAAGGATTGTCTGAATGGTGGATAGAGCCCAGATTCAAAATTCAAGCTGATCTGCAGACACAGGGTACAACAGTGTCAGCTCCCACTATCTGTTGCCATCTGAATGAAAAGGGACACTATGGTAGGACACCACTGCTGACACAAAGGTATAAAAAAGCAAGGCTGGAGTTTGCCAAAACGTATGTGACAAAACCACAATCCTTCTGGGAGAACGTACTGTGGACAGATGAGACAAAAATAGAGCTTTTTGGTAAAGGACATCATGGCTCTGTTACAGAAATATATATATATAAAAAAAACAGTCCCTACAACCAAGCATGGTGGAGGTTCAAAGTTGTTTTGGGGGTGTTTTGCTGCTTCTGGCACTGGAGGCCTTGACTGTGTGAATGATATCATGAAATCTGATGATTACCAAAGAATTTTGGTGCTCAGCGTAGTGGCCAGTGTCAGAAAGCTGCGTCTCCACCAGAGGTCATGGGTCCTTCAGCAGGACAATGACCCGAAGCACTTAGAAATGGTTACAAACAAAGCTCTGGAGAGTACTGACATAACCAGCAATGAATCCAGATCTGAATCCCATAGAATACCTGTGGAGAGATCTTAAAACAGCAGTTGGGAGAAGGCACCTTTCAAATCTAAATGACCCAGAGCAGTTTGAAAAAGAAGAGTGGTCCAAAATTGCAGTAGAGAGGTGTAAGAAACTCATTCATGGTTACAGGAAGCAAATTATTTCAGTTATTTATTTTTTTCCAAAAGGGGTACTACCAAATATTAAGTTAAGCCAATAATTTTGTAGTTTTGTGGTTCTGTGTGTTATAAATATGTAAATGTAAATCAATCAATCAATAAATAAAAATAAATAAATAAATAAACATGTGAGTACCAAAACATTTGCAACTGCAACAATTTTCTGAGAGAAAACCTCTGGTTCTAACAAATGTACATTTTATATGAATGAGTAAGTACACTTGTATTAGCTCTTATTTTAAGGTAAAACATGACTGATGCAAAGATATAAATATACACATTTTTACTTACTTGAGTTGAGCACCAACCATCAACCAACCATTCCTTGTGCAAAAGAACTTCCATACCTGTAAATATGAATATGATAACACCTTGGTGGATGTTCAGCTGGCTTTCACCCACTGAAGACATCTTTAAACCACCATCATCTGAAATGATGTAATGTTAAATCAGTCTTAAATTTTGAATGTACTGAATCACAAGAAAGTTCAGATCTAAATCTCAGGTTGCTGCACATGGCACATGATTTTCTAGTGCAATATGTGTGCAATGCTCAGTATTCAGTCTTCTTCTGCAAGGTAGCTGCTGTGGGAAAGTAAGATAAACTCTGGGGTTATTCAACGTTTTCCTCAGGCTTTGTTGATTTACTCAAAGTATATATAATTTATATTTTACTTCAAATCATGAATGTTCAGAGTTGATGCCTGGGGACTCATACTGTCATGGGACTTCCATATTTGCCCTTTTGTAAACAGTCTACCTAACTCGATTTTCTACAGGCAATGGTTTGAGGGTTTGCGTCTCTTTGGATGAATTGCCTAATACATGTCTCAGCAAGGGACTGTGCTGTTTCCAATACTCACTATCCTAGATCAACAATATATTATTTTTTTATAAGTATATGATCAGAAATTGCACAGAAACATTTATATATAGAATTCATTCAAGCGTTTTTGCTTTGTAGAAATGGCTTGGCATGCTTGTTGTCAAACAATAGAACTGGAGCCTGTTAATGAGTGTGCTTATATGCACAATCTAACATCAATTATAGTTAACAAGTTGACATGTCAAGTCATGTAAACATCTAAAACTGTGTTGTTGTTGTTGTTCTGGTTGTTGTTGTTTTTTTCTGGTCAGACGGTTAAAGGCTGACACACCTACTGTGGATTTTGCCACTTGTTTGTCTATACATCTATTCCTGATAGCTATAAATCTGCTCATTATAAAACCTCTCTGCAGGAAATTGTTTACATGGGATTCTGACATGTTTTGTCAAAATGTGTACACACATTCAACACAAATTGAATAATATGTCAGGCATTTAGATACAAAGTTAAATTGGGATAACAAGCTGAACTCTAGTTGTGTTAGTTGGCTTTTGTTTGAGAAAAGAATTATGTTTAGGCCATTTGCATACATATAAAACAACTAATGTAAAATTTGCATTGTTCTGTTGAATTAGCTGCATGTAAATCCATAAAGCAAGTGGTTTTAATCAGTATATGTATGTGTACATATATGTGCAGTATGACCTGTAGCTTAACGAACAGTGTAATTACTAAACTAAGAGTCTCTCCACCTGAGAAGATCAGCCAAAAATAGACAGGTCACATGTCAAGAGAGTGTTAGCTCTATTGAGTACAGAGAGTGAAAACAAACAGTGAGATATAATCCAGTGACTTTCAACTCTGAGAGCTGCATTTTGCCCATAAGCAAGCAAAACCTGTAGGAGGACAGCTGTGGGCTGGGAAAACAAATATTAAAAATCAATGTAATAAGACATTGCTTCAAGTATTTTGGTTTAATGTGGTTCAGTTTTTTTTATTTTATTTTATTTTTTTAAGACTGCTGCTGTCTCCTAGATTTTGTGACATAAATACTACACAGTAAAAAATAGTTGTGAATAAAACAAAGATTTTTAGAGTATAAGATTTTATTAGATAAGATATTATTTCAGTGTTTCTGTTGCAAAATTTCATGTTTAATTTAAATGTGTGGCTTGAAGCTTCCTTGTAATTATTTGTGAAATTTAAATTGAGAAATGTACGTTTTGTAGAACCACATTTTACGTAAAATACATACAGTTGAAGACAAAATTATTACCCCCCCTGTGAAATTTTACTTTTTTTTTTTTTTTTTTTATATTTCCCAAGTGATGTTTAACAGAGCAAGAAAATGTTTTCACATTATTACCTTTTTTTTTTTTTTTTTTTCTTCTAGAGAAAGTCTGATTTCTTATAGTTGCTTGAATAAAAGAATGAAATAAATAAATGAATAAATAACTGCTAAGGTCAATATTATTAGCCCCGTTAAGAAATTATTAGTTTGATTAGCTATAGAACAAACCACTGTTGTCCAATGACTTAAATTAACCTAATTTGCCTGATTAACCTAATTAACCTAAGTAAGCCTTTAAATTGCTCTTTAAGCTGAGGATTAGTATCTTGCGAAACAACTAGTAAAATAATATGCATTGTCATCATGGCAAAGACAAAAGAAATTAGTTTGGACTTGAGAGAAAGAATGGTTAATGCTCATAAAGATGGAGAAGGATACACACGTTTATCAAAGCGTTTCAAGTGTCAAGAACTGCAGTGAGATGCATAATTAAGAAGTTTAAAGAGACCAACACAGTGGAGAACAAGACGGTCAGACGGTTAAAGGCTGACACACCTACTGTGGATTTTGCCACTTGTTTGTCTATACATCTATTCCTGATAGCTATAAATCTGCTCTTTATAAAACCTCTCTGCAGGAAAACTTTTGGGTGGACATTTTGTCTTACAGCATGATAACGACCCAAAGCATACCTCCCTTCTGGTGAAGAAATACCTCCAAATGAACAAAGTGAGTGTACATGACTGGCCTGCACAAAGCCCAGACTTGAATCCAATAGAAAATCTGTGAGGAACACTAAAGTCCAGAATTTGTGCCAGAAGACCAACAAGTCTGGAGGAGCTTGAGAGATTTGCTAAGGAAGAATGGGCTGTCATTCCTCAGGAGACATGCTTGAAACTTGTTGAGAACTACAGCAAACGACTAAAGACTGTTATCAAGCAAAAAGGATACACTATTGACTATTAACATCAGAGGGCTAATAATTTTGACCAGTAGACTTTTTTTAAAATTCTTGGTTATACATTTATTTTCTATTTGTATTACAAACCCTAAAAGCTAAAAGTATTATGTTTAAAAATGCTGTGTTGATAAAATCGTCTTTCTGTTAAACAACACTTGGGAGTTTTTTGAAAAATAATGAAATATTTTATAAGGGCTAATAATTTTTTCTTCAACTGTATGAATTATCAAGAGCCACAGGTATTGATTTTGTATTGCCTGTATATGCTTTAAAAAAAAAAAAAAAAGCCTGAGGGTGAGTAAATTAACAGCAACTTTTGGGGTGAATTAACCTTTGAGTGAATTAACCATAATTCAAAATCAGTATTTAGACATCAATAGTTCCAGTCATCTATGCTAAGTAGACAATAATTGGACAATAATTTCTAGTTCTATTAAAAATACATACATAAATACATTGTGTAGACTGTACATCAAACCTAAACATGTACTTTAGCTGTTATTATTTATGGCCACACTTTATTGTGGCTTTATTAATTTGATGCTTATTAATCGTTAGTAAGGTAGTTGTTAAGTGTAGTTATTGGGTAGGATTAGGGATGTAGAATATGTGCTTTATAAGTACTAATCATCCAATATGTTAATAATATGTATGCTAATAAACAGTTAGTAAGAATTGTTCCCTATACTAAAGCGTTACTATTAATATATTTATTTTTATGCCAGGTAAGTGTTGTTCATTGGTAAGAGTTCATAACTGTGTTTCAGTTGCCAAACAGTGTAGCAACTCTGTGCATTAATATATATTATGTGGTTACAGGAGTGTGTGAGTGTGTGCATGAGAGAGAGATAAATTGTAAACATAGTAAAGAGAACATGTTTTTACTTATTAAATGGTAAACAAGTTATATTAACCAGCTGAAATCAGTGAAGCTCAAGGCTTTAGCATCATGTCTTTTGCACTGAGCCAATATTGTATTTGTTGTCTGCCACTAAACTGACACATTACAGGTGGTGCTACAGATGTTCCACACACCCACAAAGTTTGTTCCTCCTGTCAAACTCTAGTCCCCTAATGAGACACTTTCACCCAGAGGGAGTGTGGGTCACACAGAGAGAGAGAGAAAGAGAGAGAGAGAGAGAGAGAGAGAGAGAGAGAGAGAGAGAGAGAGAGAGAGAGAATGTGATAAAACCAGAGTGAGGGCAATTACAGTTGTGTGTTTTCAAGCGAATTTCATCACACACAAGTCATGAGTGCACTTACGTCATGAAACACATCAGCTGTCAAATGCTAGAAGTGTTCAAAATCACTCCTTAACCCTTGTGACACTTTAACATACTTTTAGTTTGGGGACCAATTCAGACTATTAACTAACTATGACTTTTGTCTCAACAAACTCATAATTAGCAGTATATCAGGTATTATAGTACTTTACTATAATTGGGGTAAGATTAAGGGATCTAGAATATGGTCAGGTAGAATAAGGCAGTAATGTATATAAAATATCCATATTTAAAATGCCATAATCACTTTAATCTAGTTTGCGTCAACTTGTCGTACACGGAAGCCATTCCGGGTGGATGACGTAGGACGTATATATTGTGCATGATGCTTGAATGAATGAAACATGAATGAACACTATAGCTTCTCTCTATACAATTAACAAAAAAAAGAAAGCCTCTAACTCTAGCTTGCCTTTTCTGTTTTATTCTATATATATTTTCTTTTTATTTATTATACAATAAACAAAAAAACCTTGCTATGTGTTAGGCTAAATGAGACTTGTCATAGCACTTGCATGTTATTGCTCTTTTGTTGATTTTAATTGCTTCCATTGTCCTCTTTTGTAACATACTTTGTCATTTCTGTTGAAACTTATAAACTTAAAGACGTGGGGAGACAGGGACAGACCAGAGGGGAGGATCGCCTCCATCTGCTTCTGGACCGCCAAGAACTATTGGGCAAAGTCCTCTACGGTGTCGCCAAACAGGCCAACATGGGAGATGGGCGCACAAAAGCACGCTTTCTCGACGTCGGCCATCTGCGTCATGTTTAGCCAGAGGTGGCGCTCCTGGACCACTAGCGTGGACATCACTTGACCAATGGACCACGCCGTGACCTTCGTCGCCCAGAGGGCGAAGTCAGTTGCCGTGCACAGTTCCTGCATCACCGATTGGTCAAATGAAGGCGCTCTAGGCACCTCCAACCCGATGTTCCTGGCCGCACGGAGGAGCAGTACATCAAAAGTGCACAGTCATTACAATGATGTGCACTTCTTTTTTCACAAAAAAAAAAAAAAAAAAAGATACTAAACTTTTCATATACTGCCTTAGTTATTTTGTAGATAGCTACTGTTTGTTAGTTTCTTATATTGTGGCTTTTCAAAAGAATAAAGTATACAATACCTTGGATGTACAGTTAACTACTTTAAAGTAAGTAGTTTGTAGCCAGTTGTACTGTTGAGTAGCTAGCTGAAGTATCCTTCCCAAGTAATATTAGCATGATTATTATTGTTTTTGAAAATGTGATCACATTTTTTTATATATATATATTGTGTACACAAACATGAATTTAAATGAACATTAAATATAACATTAAACAATATTACTGTGATTAGCACATTTTTGAAGTTGGTACATCAATGGAATGTTCCATGCTATGCTGGATCCAGACAAACTGTCACACCTGTCTTCCACACTTCCATGGCACAGCACCCCTGTGCTTATCTGCCCCCTTTCCATGCCTGGTTTCCATGGCAACGCTAATAAGAAGTGAAGAGGCTTCTCAGCTCCCTAACCACCCAGGTCTTGCTTTTAAAAGCCAGAACATTCTTGCAGCACCACCACCAGTGCTGGAAATGGCGACATGTTCAGCTAATGTTTTACAGTGGGTGCATTGGTTGAGATGCCTGCTATTATGTTGTCTACTTTTCCAGCCACATTTGCAGATCTCTGTGAGATTTCCAGGTGAGTGGACAGCCAATCATGCTGTTCTCTGTGACAAGGCGTGGGTAGACTCAAAAAAGGTCATTCACATTAGAACTAAAAGCTCCATAAATACACTAAGCATTATGCATCATCTGAAGAAACACAACATGGTCTCTCAATGGTTTTAAAGTCTCATACAGTTGAACTCAGCAATTGATGCATTATATTGCTGTATTCAACAACTAATTCAACTATTTCCATGAACAGGATGCAAAACTGGGTGCAAAAAGGAAAATTGGTAACACACAGGGCCCAATTCACACTGTTAACTAGTTGCTTATTAGTATATTGGCTGTTTATTAGTACTTATAAAGCACATATGCTGCATGACCATATTCTACGTTCTTAATCCTAACCAACACCTACATTTAACAACTACCTAACTATTAACAAGCAACAAATTAGAAGTTTACTGAGGCAAAAGTAGTAGTTAATGGTTTGTTAATAGCAAGGATTGGACTATAAAATAAAGTGTGACTGATTTATTTATTTATTTTTCTACAAATGGTTATAGTTTAACCTAAATTAAGCAACATTTGGTGAGTTTAAATCTGTTTTTGTTGCTGTTAACTTAAAACTAAAGATTTTTAAAAAATGTTAATAAATATAAAACCTTACATTTAATGTCGTATAGGTGGCATTGGTCTCCTGGGGTATCTGGTACCATAATGTCAAGAGTAGGTCCTCCAAATTGTATTTTCTGATCAAATTTGGGAAACAATTACATTATCCTCAAAAAACCCAAATCATCAAATGATCCATTTGAAATTACTACATAGACTATATCTGTCCCCTTTAAAATGCTTCCATATGCATGTGTCACCTTTTCCAAATGGCAGTTTATTTCCACTCTGCACATATTTACATTTTTTTGGGAATGCTCTGCACTTTCTCTTTTCTGGTCTCAGCTTGCACTTGATATATCATTCCTATTAGAAAAGAATGTGATTTTGACTCCAGATCTTTTCTCCTAAAATGACTTTTCTGAATTGTCTCTGTCTCCACAACAGAGAAACTTTTAGTCAAGAAAATGTTAGTTAGTCATTGGATTCCTCGTCATTTGATGACCAGACGTTTATGGGACTTATCTTTGCTTGACATTGTCTCTATGGAACTATCAACAGATTGTATTCAGGGAGTAAAGCCAAAAACTTTGGGTAACACTTTAGAATAGGGAACGCTTATTGACTATTAACAACGACTTTTCCCTCAATAAATTCCTAATTTTCTGCTTATTAATAGTTAGTAAGGTAGTTGTTAAGTTTAGGTATTGGGTAGGATTAGGGATGTAGATTAAGGTCATGTAGAATAAGGCATTAATATGTGCTTAATTAGTACTAATAAATGTCTAATATTCTAATAATATGCATGCTAATAAGCAACTAGTTAAGAAACCGTAAAATAAAGTGTTACCAAACTTTGAAGACCTGAGTGCTATTTTTGATATTGTTAAATCTTTTGTTTCTTCTTTTTGATGCATTTTGTATTTATGTATATATTTTTTTGTTTTTCTTGTGATTGAGTATTGCACTTTGTGCCTTTTTTTTCTGCTGCAGTGTCTTATGTTACCTAAGCGCAAGTGTAGGTCTATACATGGTGGGTTGGTGGGTGGGGGTAAAAAAATCACTTAAAATAATTGTTCACAAAAAAAGAGCAGGTCCTCCAGTTTCTGTTCATAGTGGGGTGGTTGTGATGTAGCACAAAACTTGGTTTTCAAAGTTGAGCCATAAATGTTCGACTGGGTAAATTTTAAAGCCAATGCATTAACAGAAATTCACCATCATGTTCCTTGATGATTCTGGCAGCGCGACATGCTAAATTATTCTGTTGGTAATGGCCATCACCAACAAGAATGTGTGCTCTTGGTCTGCAACAATGTTCAGATACCTGGCAGCTGTCAGAAATTGTGCTATTGGGATAATAGGGCCAAAAGTGTTGCAAGAAAACATCGCCCACAGCATAACTGGCCTGTGTCTGCCCAACAGTGCATCCAGGTGCCAAACTCCCTGCTGGTAATAAACATATCTATGCTTGGCCATTGAAGCGATGCACCAGGAATATTCATTCACCAGACCAGGCCTCTTTTTTATAATCATCCACAGTCCAATCACAATGATCTTGGACCCATTTCATGTGTTTGTTGTTGGTCATTCCGTGCAGTTAAGGCCCCAATATACTTTAAGTGAAATCAAAGAACTGATGTTATGTTATTTCAAACAAAATCCATCCAAAACTACACTTGTTTTCTGTTTGTTTCGGGAGATCGAAATGGCTTGCCAAAGAGAGCTTTCTGGAAAAATTTGTTCTGGCTGCAAAACACCTTTGTGCTACCATTGGTCCGTGACGATTTCCTCATAGGAGGTTCGTAATCTGCCGAGTCATTGGAGGTGAGATGTCCGCGTGTAAACAAACAAAAACAAAAAATAAAAATAAAATGCTTGCTGTTTTCTTCATTTTTGTTGTTTATTTTGTTACTGAGAGGGAAGCATGCAGCACATATTTACATATTCATTTAAACAGTGGGCAGTGTCGCAATGTTTACTAACAGAATACTGCTACTCACGTATTTCAAACTTCGTTTTACGCCTAAACGAAGAACAAAAAGGAACTTTGTTTTGAGTATATCGGGGCCTTTAACATGAGGACCCAACTGGGTGGTTGGCTACACAGGCCCATACCCAGAAGACTGTGATAAACTGTGTGCTGTGACACATTGCACTGTTGTAGCTGCTAGTGATTTGTTGCACTGTGGCTTTCCAGTTGCTGTGAACAATGTGTAATAGTCTCCGCTCCCCTCAGAGCGGATCAGTGAGCTGCGGACGACACATGGCTGGACAATGGATCATTGTTTAGCCATCAGTGCACTACTTTAGATACATACTTACTGCAGTGGCACATGAATAACACACAAGTGTGCCATTTCTGACATCTAAGCTCAAAGAGGTAGCATGCTATCAGTTTGAGACAGATTGAGACAGTTCACTCACACACTGGATAATTTGCAATGGAGAAGGAAAACAAAAAAGAGCGTTAGAAGAAGTGGATATTTACCTACAATCCATTGTTGGAAACAAAGCTTGCAAATGTCTTCTTTGACTAAAGAGGCAGAGTGTCTCTATGGCTGCTGGCCACATGTCAGAAATGAACGGGTGCTTAGGATAAAAATGCCCCTGCACAATTTGAGTAAATGCATTACGGCTGTTGCAAATAAAATGAAAATGAATGAAAAGTGTCGCATTAAATTTGATCAGCTAAGGCTGCATCATATTTCTTTTTACAATTTGTACAGCTTTGCGAATTATAACCAAACACTTTCTATCATCATAAACAACAAAGTGCAGATGTACACTGCCCTCCAAAAGTTTTGAAACGCCCAAGAAAATAGGGGTTATGAACAATATTGGTATGAATCCTTTTTAATTTGTGATAATTTTGCACTGATAAGGGAAAACACAAACTACAAAACTTTTTTTTTTTTTTTTTTTTTTTTTTTTATTACATAAACAGTTTATACAAAGAAAAAATAAAAATAAAAATTTGGATTCATCAAAATATCCACTATTAGCAACTATTACAGATCTGCATAATCTGGGCATCCAACCTGTCAGTTTATTCAAACATTGACTTGATATATTACTCCAAGCCTCCTGAAGGATTGTCCAAAGATGATTCACACTGGTTGGACACTTCTTACTGACATCATGGTCCAGTTCCTCCCATAGTAGCTCAATTGGGTTGAGGTCAGGTGGTTGGGGAGGCCATTCCATGACAGACATGATGGGCTTCAATGATAATGTCAAGTTACTTTAATGTACTTGCACCAAAAAAATGATAAGGATTTTATGCACAGGGGTGTTTCCAAACTTTTGGAGGGCAGTGTAAGTAAAAAAGTAAAAAATTCATTCATCATACAGTGTAGACAGCTTTACTGATAGCTGAGCTTTTTTGAGAGTGCTGTAACTCACACTAGACTGAATTCATTGATGATGTTTGAATATGCTTGTGCTCAGGGCCTAAAATTAACACTCGGCAAGTGCCAAATGCAAGTAAAAATCTGAATATATGTAACAGAGCCAGTCGCCAGTTGGCACAACTTGGCAGGTTACATTTTTCAGAAATATAACAATGCAATGTAGTGAGAACAATAGCCAGTGTTATTATTAAGTACCAAAGAAGTAACAAAAAAGGAAAATAAACCAGAAATTAATCCAACAATGAATTACATGAAATGACACAACAAGTGCAGTGTAATGCTGGCTTCACACTGCACGCATAAGCGAAGCGTGAGCAGAGCGTAAGCAGCGCATATTTTTTTTGGCGCCCATGTTAACCGATGAGAGCGTTCACACTACACGCACAAGCGGCGCATCAGAGCGTAGCAGGAGTGTAAGCAGCAGTGCAGCGATCGTTTCGGCGCCAGCTCTATTTTTGCAGTGTTGCTCACGCTCAATTAAAATGACAATTCCTTTACCATGGCCAAAATACACATGATATAACACAAAAAGTTGCAATTTTACCCAAAAAACCCATTGATGACATATACTGTGTTGTAAACTCTGAAATTGCCTTCAGTAATTATTAATGAATATGCAACGATATGCAAAAAAGATTGTGCACTATACGTATGTGTGTATGTGTATACGTTGCTGTATATCGTACGTGGGTGTGGTTATCAGAGCACTTGAAAACACAACAATGGACAACACTCGCCTCATCATTGAAGTAGAAAAACACAACGTTTTGTATGATCCGCAAAATGTCCTTTACAAAGACGTGCAAGCAAAGGAGAAAGCATGGGAGGAAGTCGCTGAAGGTATTAATAATTTAATAATATTTTTGAAAACTCTGTACAAGCGCTGCGGTTCAAATGTGCGCTGCAAACGCTGCCGGTGTGAAAGCAAAAAGTTGACGCGCTGCTGTCGCTCTGCCGACGCCATGCTAACGCTCCGCTCACACTCTGCTTACGCGTGCAGTGTGAAGCCGGCGTAAGTGTATGAAATGTCCAGGAAATAATTGTCTAAATAAATATAGACAGGGGAGAGTGCTGAAATGTGAGAATGTCTATGTGCTATCAGGATTGTGTGTGCACCCGCTACTCTGATAGCGGCAACGGCAGGGAGGAACAGCACGGCAAATGAATGAGATAGGTAGGCAGGTGTGTGTGTGTGTGTGTGTGTGTGTGTGTGTGTGTGTGTGTGTGCCAGTGCTGCTTCCCCAGCGGTGGCAGCTAATGTGACATTGTCACATCACCTTCCCCCCTCCAAGCCGCGTACTGGCCGGAAACCTGGACAGGTAGTCAGCTACCACATTGAATCTGCCAGGTGGATGCCATATCTTGAAGCGGTACGGTTGCTGGGCGAGGTACCATTGTGTGACTCTGGCATTATGGTCCTTCATGGATTGGATCCCAGTTAGAGCCCGATGGTCTGTTTCTAGGTCGAATTCTCGACCATGGAGGTAATATCGCAAGCTGTCCAGGAACCACTTGATGGCGAGACCTTCCTTCTCGACCACCGAATATCTTGTTTCCCTGGGCAGTAGTTTGCGGCTGAGGTAAACAACCTGCCTCCCTTCTTCTGCACTTCCCTGGGCAAAGACTGCCCCAATCCCTGTTGCGGACGCATCTACTTGCACTAGGAACCTTTGAGAGTCTGGACTCTGCAGGACCGGGCTGGAGCACATCTTATCTTTCAAGGAATTAAAAGCTGTCTCGCAGTCATTAGTCCAGGTAATAGGGTTTGCCACCGTCTTGGACAGCAGGTTGGTCAGAGGAGTCGTGATGGAGGCGAAGTTTGGCACAAATCTCCTGTACCAGCCCACCAGTCCTAGGAATGACCTCCTTCTTGGTCTTTGGATGTGGGCTTCTTCGAATTGCCTCCACCTTGACCATTTGTGGTCTCAGCTGTACGTTGCCCAGGTGATACCCCAGGTAGTTTGCCTCCTGCTTCTTTTATCCTCTTTAGGGTTTGTTGGAGATGTTGAAGACGCTTCGACCAAGATTTGCTGTGGATTACCACGTCATCCAGGTACGCTGCAGACCAGTCTTCACAGCCTTGGAGGACTCTGTCCATCAGTCTCTGAAATGTGGGTGGTGCCCTGTGAAGGCCAAAAGGAAGGACTGTAAATTGGAATAGTCCTAGAGGTGTTCGGAATGCAGTGTAGGGTCTGGATTCAGGGTTGAGAGGTACCTGCCAGTACCCCTTACATAGGTCTAACGTAGTGATGTACTGGGCTCTTCCAATCTTCTCCAGCAGATCATCCACTCTTGGCATGGGGTATGCATCAAACTTAGATGTGTTGAGCTTGCGGAAGTCGATGCAGACAAGTAGGGATCCATCTTTCTTGGGTACGATTACCATTGGGCTGCTCCACTCACTCGTTGAAGGCACAATCACTCCTAGCTCCTTCATCAAGTTTATCTCATCCTTCAAGGAGGTGTGGCAAAAAGTTAATTTTAGGCCCTGCTTGTGTGTCAACTGCATTGTTTCCGTGATTGTCGTCATACTAGGGTTGTGTACATACATATGGGCTGGAGATATCAAAATATATCAAATATCAACATTGCTTAACAAAAATGCTTAGTGCATCTTTAAATAGCACAGCTGCATCAACAAATCTGTTTATATATCACTTTTGGATTTAAAAGAGGTATCAAAATATGGGCACACTTGTTTTCTTTTGATGTGGGTCTGTGCTCCAGTACTGATGAAAGGCTAAAAATGCCCCTATAAGTGTCATGTGATCCTTCAGAAACAATAAAATGCAATTTTTTGCTGCTAAATGCTTTTGTGGAAACTAAGATACACTTTTTTTTGGAAATCCTTTGATGAAGACAAAGTTGAAAAGAAAATAATTTATTTGAAACCGTAATGTTTTGCAATATTATAGTATCTTTACTGTGTCTCATTAAATATATCCTCTAGTGTCCAATATTTAATTTATGCAAATCCCCATAGTAAGGTGTAATCTGATAACTTTAAAATGTAATTTTAACTTGGAAAGTGTTTTTATTTTTGTTACCTTAAAATAACACCAAAGTGCAATTCAGTTATTCGCATCTACATCAGTAAATGCTACTGCTTACAACAACCCACAGGTAACATAGTTACAATTGACTAGATAGTCTCTAGATTTTCAGCACATGATGACTGCCGTGGGCTATGGCAAAAAAAAAAAAAAAAAAAATTCTTAATTGCTTGTAATATGATGAGGTATATTACATTTTACAAGTCTATTGCTCATAAATTGTTTGATGACTGTATATTATATATCCATAGAGAGTCATTTTTCACATTTCTTCATTTGAAGGACCCCAGGAGTCACAAAAAAAATTCATTTAAAAATGATTATATTTTCACTACCATGCCTTCACCACACAAACAGATTTCCAGATATCTAATAAAACGGTGGCAAAGAATGTCCTACAGTTTTACCTTATTTTGGAATTAATTATTATGTTTAAACTTGTCTGTGTGTTATGGGTTCGATTAGGGAAGGAGATTATCTATATAATTAAACTAAAATTATAGTCAGTGTACTTTTTTTTTTTTTTTTAAGTGGTTTCATTTAGGCATGACTGACAAATATGCATAATATTAACTTTATTCATTTATGATAAAACAGTGTAATGGATGGAAATGTTATATGTACAGTAATTCAAATACATAAATCTTAAATGTAGGCCCAAAAGTTCACATTTATTTATTTTTATGTTTCTATAACTGTAAATGTGTAATACTGCTTGTGTTTTAAACATTGCATATATGTACATAGTACATTTCAACATCTTAATTTTATTATTATTATTATTATTATTTTTTATTATTATTATTATTATTATTTGGTAACACTTTATTTTGATAGTCCACTTTAGATATTCTACTAACATTAATTAACTTTGCAACAAAATGTCAACTAGCAGTTAGTAGAGTATTAGTAGACTGTCTGCTTAACATCTTCTAACACTTTCTTTGTCAACTCATTCAACTAACCCTAAACCTACCCTAAACTAACCCTAAAGTCTACTCTGAGAGTTAGTGGACATGTAGTTACAAATAATGAGATTTAGTTGATATGTAGTTGACAAGTAGCTGACATGTAGCTACAAAGTTGCTTACAGTTAGTAGAATGTCTAAAGTGGACTATCAAAATAAAGTGTAACCTATTATTTTATCTGTAAATGTTACATTTACATATAAATATTTAATGCCAGGCTTAAATTTTATATTAAAAAAGAACATTAACATCATTTCTATGTTTTTATATGTTTGTTTTTTCAATACAAAAATTTAACAAAACTTTTTCAGATACGTTTTCTTACATTTTTGTGTTAACATGCAGTAAGTCAATATGTGTCAGCTCTAAAAACGGAAATAATAATTTGGGAAAATGGATAAAGCATGAAGTTATATCAAAACGAATTAATTCAAAATGAAAGAATATTGTATTTATATATTTATATATACTTATATTTGAAACATACAGTATTAAGAAAAAAAAATCCATGGTGCATCAATTTATATAATTCTTGGTACTCTACAATTCTGCAACCTGTTTGTGCCATTACAATTAGTGATGGGAAAACTAAAGAGCTCATACTAAATCACGTGCCCTATTCCCAGATACGTCTCTCGCTGTCTTTTATAATCGGAGTGTATATGTGTGGGAAGAGAAATGCATGTTGCCCTTGACCTCCCGATGCTCATCCGCTTGTTTGACCTCAGCAACCACTGTTTTATGCTAAATGTTAAGATGTAGGAGTTAGCCTGTAGCTAAGAATTTCTCCATTCACTTAAATGTTTACCTCGTGTGTAGGTCCCCAGACAGGACTGTGGTCTCTTAGTAGATGTGAGACATATGAGAATGAGCGAGCGAGAGTGGGTGGACCGTCCAAAAGAGTGTGTGTGGGCACCACTCACCACAAATTACATATTCAGTCAACCACCGCAAGGCAAATGTGTCATCAAAAAGTAAACCCCTGTCACCCCTGAAGATCAATGTGCCTGTCGATAAATGTGAGCTAGCGTTACTGTACAGACAAAAATGTACAAATGCGAGTCAGGCTTGAGTAATGGTGCTCTCCTTGCTAAATAAAACACCTTTAACCAGCTTAGACTTTTGAAAAACAAGTACAGTTTAGCATGCTTTTAAAAAGAATACTAGTACTATTAATATAAATATTATTTAAAATCATTTTAAGAATATACTTAAGTGCTAGCAGAATGCAATGTTATTATAGTTTACGTTTATATTAAAAGTAGCGTAGACAGTTACTAGTGTCATCTAGCGGAACTACAAAAACAAAACAACCTTTGTAAACGCCCTTTGACGCGTTACATATTCTACAACTCAAACATCACAAACACAGCCCTTACGGGACTGAGTGGCAGGTAAATGTGGGCTACTTTCAACAAAAGTTCCAACATATTAGGAATACTTCAAAGTTTAGCTTATCTGTTGGGAAGAAACTCTACAAGTTTGTCATCTCGACTGAAACCCAAGCATTCCATCAAATTCCTTCATGCTGTAAAGTAACACTGCCAATGTTTCACCAAGTTGTATGTCTCTGTGTATTTTGGCAAGTCTTTTAATTTTGGCTTGCACTTCTTTAACGCAATCTCAATTTGCTTTTCCACACCTGCTAAAACACTTTCTGGCTCAGCTTGTTACAGTAGCCCTGCCCAGGCAGGTATGACAGGCAGGAAGGAAATCATATTGAATTTAGACTGAGAAATGAAAAATTTCTTTTTTTTTTTATAGCAAGGATACATTAAATTGATCAGAAGTGACAATAAAGACATTTATCATGTTACAAAATATTACTATTTCAAATAAATGCTTTTGAACTTTTTGAACCAAAGTATCATAAAAATCTGAAGTGGATCAAAACATTTATCAAAGTTGTCCTAAAACCAAAACAATACCCCTTCTTGTCTCAGAACAACTTTGATTGACTTTTTTGATCCACTTCAAATGTTGACTACTATACACATCATTTAATGCATCACAGATGTATTTGAGAAGTTATAATACTATTTTAAAATATTACGGTTTTTACTATTTTTTATCAAACAACTTTGCTGATCAAATAAATGCCCATAAGAAACTAAAACATTACAAAATCTTACCAACCCCAATGTTTTGAAGCATAAGAAATAAAGGAAAAAATGTTAATCCCTTAACTGTCACCGTCCCATCAGTGGGACACCTAAGTTTACGTTACCATTTTACAAATAAATCCTAATTTAATCATGACAAACTATATATATCGTCGGAAAGACTCCCAAATAGATAGCTTACCATTTATTTTTATTTATTTTGTGTTACAAATTATGTAGGAAAAGTAATAGATTCATTTATGGCAAGAGCGTACCTCAAAAATCGACTTCGTAACAGGAGTTCTGAACTTTGTCACAAAAAGACTTTCTTCATTGCCCTTTTCCCGCTTTAGGAATCATAAGAAATTATTTATCAGTAGAAAACCTAAAATATCAAAATTCATCCTTTGAAAGCCATTTTAAAATCAGACATTGCATTACCATGAAAAATGTACATCAAAATCATATTACAAAATATTTTTGTGGGTGAATTATATATAAAAAAAAAAAATAAATAAATAAATGTGAATACCTCATTTTCACGTCAATGCTGGTTATGAGAGTGACAGTTAAATGGTTAAAAAATGAGGGCTGTCACTTTAACATTTTAAATACAGATACTACTACTAATAATAATAACAAAAATAAAGTACAGTATAAATAATAAAAAAAATAATATTTACAATAGTAAAGTTACATTTTGTAATGTTTGTTCTTTTGAATGTACTTATCTTTAATATATTTATTTATTTATTTATTTATTTATTTATTAATATTATTATTTATTTGGGCTATTGGCAGCAAAGTAACATTGGAATTTTCTTGGGGGTGGGGAATCAGAAACATGGCTATAAAAAGCTCAAGACAGATGTCTATTAGTGTAAACTGAGTGTGTTTCTATGCATAGCCTTATTCATTATGCTTAAAGGAATCATAAATGTGTAAATGCCTCAAGCAGTGTTCTTTTATTTAAGAAAGGTCATAACCAGTTTAAAGTCAACATGAAACAACTTTCTAAACCAATTGCGCTTATGTAATGTGATGAACATCTGGGTGAAACAGAATATTCAACAAGGGGGAAAAAATGCTTGATTTTATCCACTGGGAATTGATTGGGCCAACAAACCAAGACACTGTTTGACCTTATTTCAGAGAACAGATTTTCTTGTAGTACCTATTTTCACTCTGGCTCAACCTGCCAAGAAAAGCTCAATATAATGACTCAGTTTGCAGGCGCATGATACTCAAAGGTGAATTATTATAGGTGAGCTGAGAAGAATATACTATTGATTCCCCTGTTTCATTGTGATCCAAGTGCAGAATATATTGCTGTCAGATGAAAAAAAAAAAAAAAAGTAGATTTGATTATCAAAAAAATATTTTGAGGACATCAGTACAAAAACTGCAAACATCCATGGAAAAGTATATAATAGTTTACAGTCAAACTTTGTTGCACATCGGAGATACACAAAAATATGTTGGTGTATACATTTTTTTGATATAAAAATGCTTAAAGGACTAGCTCACCCAGAAAGTTAAAATTGCTGAAAATGATGTCACTCTCAGGCCATTTAAGATATAAATGTGTTTCTTCTTTGAAACAGATTTGGTGATGTTTTTACAGCTGTTTGGACTCTTATTCTGATGGCACCCATTTACTGCAGAGGATCTATTGGTGAGAAAGTGACGTAATGCTTTTTTGGCCCAAGGGTATTTACATTTTCAACCACTTTTCATTTCTGGGTGAACTATTACTCCAATACAATGATTCTCAAATCCAGTCCTCAGGGCCCACAGCTCTGCACATTTTGTATGTCTCCCTCATTTAATGCACCTGAATCAGTTCATCAACTCATTAGGAGAAAGACCCATGAACTGAGTCCATGTCCACACTAATATGTTTTCGTTTGAAAACGCATCTTTTTCTCTCCATTTTGGCCTTTCGTCTACACTGAGACAGCGTTTTTGTTAAGGAAAACAAAGCTTTCAAAAAAAAAAAAATGCTCTCCAAAGTGGACAAACTTGAAAACGCTGTTCTGTCATGACAACTCTTGGAGGGATTAGCATGGTAATGTATTTGGTCTTGGTGGAATAGATCTGTTACGCTACTGCTGCTGCTGCGGCAGAGCAAGTACCGATACTTGCTACTGCCAATACATCCACAACATGCTGCTGTAAGCATGTAAGAAATACTCCTGCTGCACATATAACATATATGAATAACCCCCATAGCATACATGAATCACCTCATAGCAGATCTATAAAGGTGGAGCTGGGGAAGGTGGAGGGTTTCTGAAGCATGCTGCAAACTGCTACATTTAGCACTAGTCATATATTTGAAAGTTGAGCAGTGAGCTCGTTGGCTACTCGGCTGTGCCATGTGATTATGACGTCATGTTGTCAGATTGAGTTAGACCCATCGGACTGCATTCTAGAGTTTCATGCCACAACTCTGTATTTTTCGCATTGTAGTGTAGACTCTCAAAATGGAGGCTTTCGAAAACAATGATGCAAGTTTAGTCATGTGATGCATATTGTACCAGTAGACATCTATGTTTATGCTGCTAAAGATATTTACCTTTTACACTCTTCATATTACAGTTCTAAAAAGATGTCCTGACTCCTGCGGCAAAACACGCGGCAAGGCAGCTGCTTTTTAGGTCAAACATGAGTGAGCGTGGCATGGACGCGTCAGTGAATGATGAGATATTTCCTTAAATAAAATGGTCCTGCCAGAAGAATTGCATGAAAACGTATTGTATCTGTTCCGTCAGTATCATCTCAGAGTTTTTGGAGGTTTTACGAATGTGCAGTAAGATGAATAACATTTTCCTACATTTTAATGTAACTTGGAAATTTTTTTTTTTTTTAACTTGGAAATGCTTGAAAATGCTAGTGTGTACGGAAGAAGTTTTAAAACTAAAACTTTGTTTTCAGATGTATCCGGATTAATGTAGAAGTAGCCTGAATGTTTCAGATTCCGAAACATACAAAATGTGCAGAGCAGTGGGCCCCAAGGACTTGAGTTGAGTACCACTGTTCTAATATACAAAGACAGCAAACATAAGTTGTTGGAGGAATCTCCATACTGACCCTCAAGTGCCTATGCCTTTAGTATAGTCTTTCTCATTGGACTGTTAAACTGTATAACCTTTAAATGAGTCATCTGTTTTGTCTTTGGACTTAAGCATCCAGTATAGCAAAACCCAATTAATTAGTAGATTTCTTAATTAGGCATGACTGACAGCCATCATAACCAGGCACAATCCCTTATAAGTGATGCGTGACTAATGCATGTCAGCAGGCAGGACCACTGCGATAGCTGAGGCTCTCATCTGAGAAATCACACCACACAATAACAATGATGGCTGCTCCCAGGGTGCTTAACTAGATGTCCTGTCAACAGGCAAGAAAATTCATACCCTATCACTTCCCTGCTGATGGGCCGTTCGGTTGTCTGAGAGCGTGTTTGGGTAAACAGATGCATGAGCAGACTGCTCTGCTAAATCATCATCGTCCACAAATTAGCCCTAACTAAATATGAGCCATAAATACTTTCTGAAGGAAGGATTTAATGTGGTAAAAATTACTTAATTTATTATCAGACAGATGAAACATATAGAGGGAGAATTCACTAACAATAAATTGCTTCCACTGATAGTGTCATTTATCTGCATGTGATGTTTACATCAATTAGCATGCACCCCATTAATGCACCCCATTAATTACACTCAAATACAAATTAGGTAACAATTCAAACACACCCCAAAATGCTACTGACCATCTTGTATTTACATATGCATGGAGCAACACTACCAGGGTAAGCAGACGTGGCTGTTTTCAAAGACAGTCTGCCTTTTTGGTGTCCTTGGTGTTATTTGTAATAGTTAATATTTACTTTTTAATATTTTTCATTGTGTGATTTTTGATTCACTGTTTTGAAACCAGTTTATTTTGATTACCCGCATTCATCATAATTCTTAATTCCATAGAATAGTAGTAGTATATAGAACCTCCAACAAGTAAAATAATAAAAAAAAAAAAAAAAAAACCTGACGTCACATGGCACACAATGGTGTGTGCAATAATCCAAATGCAGGCAAGATGACGATGAAGATTTCCAAATGACTGGGAAAACACTACACATACATGCATCTATCAACTGATGAGACCTGACAACAAACAGAGACAAGAGGAGATTATAAATACACAGAAGGTAAAGACTTAATTGATGAGGGGCAGGTGAATCAAATTAAACAATGACACATGAGGGGAAAACTAGGTCACATAAAAAAGAGACACAACAGAACTGTGACATATTGGACCCTTCCGGGAATGTGCCAACAAAGAGTCTAGTGTGGAAGACAGGAGCGGGTGGAGAGAAGATAGTAGACTATGAAGGGATGGAGAATGGAGCAAGCAGGACCAGGTAGACGATGATGGAGGAACAGAGTGGTGAAAATGGAGGGAGGAGCCAAGGGAGGAGTCAGGAGTGTGATGAGATGGATGGTGGGCCAAAGCAGAAGGACATAGCTGGTGGACCATGCGAGCCTAGCCAAGATGAAGCCCTGTCATGTTTAGGGGTGTGCAAATAACAGACCAGTGTGAAAGCTCTCTGACATATTTGGAAGATTCTATGCTGCAAACTTTAAATCTAAATAACGCAACACACACGTCTTCTGGAAATCCTGTATAATCTAACCCATCCATTCAAAACGACTGAAGTGTTTCCAGGTAATTGTGCCTTATGCATCAGAGGTTAAGCCAACATTGTGTGGGCGTGACATCTGAGGCTGAGACTAGCACTGATGGTCCCCCAAATGGAGCAGAGCAGACATGGAGCCTGGGCGACCCTGAAGATCCGGAGGACCAAAGCGAAGCAGCAGGCTCCGGCAACAGAGGTGAAGGTGGGGACCTGGACGACCATGGTGGAGCTGGAGAAACTGAGGACGAAGGCAGAATCGAAGGGAAGGACGAGCCTGACAGAGCCAGAGGGACAGAGTGATGTGATCAATGACTGACTAAGGTGGAGCCAGAGGGCTGAGGGAGCCTGGTGGAGCCAGTGGAATGACTTGCCACGATGGAGACAAGGGTGCCAGGAGCCAAGGTGGAGTCTGAGGGTCAAAGGACCAAGGTGGAGAGTGTGCAGAGGGGGTGACGGACAGCAGAGTGTTTAGCTGGGGTGAGATGTGGTGGAAGGCAGGTGCAGGACCCAGGCTGAACTGGATTGGCATAAGTTGCAGTTGGCGGACAGTGAAAAGAGACTAAGAGAAACACAGAACAAGAAGGCCTAGGTGGGATAGGGAGGGTGGGATGGAGCTTAATAGGCTCAGGGGGGTTAAGGCTGGATAGAACCAGCACAAATTCAGAGAGCTCAGGGCTGGACACAACCAAGCGAAAATTCTAAATAGCTAGAATTGGATGGAACCAGCAATAATCCTACAACCAGACTCAAATTTGTAACAAGAATATGGAAGACAAGGACTGGACAAAAAGAAAGACTGAAAAGCATTGACAAAAATCACCGGTGGCACGCTTCAGCTTACCCTCGACATGGAGGAGGTGGGCAGGGTCTTCCTCCATACCTTCGTAGTCCACGAGAATCCCAACTGGGACAGGCGTTGTTGCCAGCTCATGCACCTGGTCAAATTCATTATTGGGCTTTGGCTCTGGGAAAATAGTCTGCACTTTGTCCTCTAGTGCTTTCACCAGTCTCTGGCTCCATGCCTGCAGTGGGCTCAAGCAATAGCTCCATCTCGCTGGTGGAATGCTGGCTTGTCTCTGGTTTGGGAGTGGGGCTGATGAGTACCCTGTTGGTACTCATGGAGAGGTGAATCATTGTTTATCAGCACCCACTCCACAAAAGTGACTCCCTTGAGGATATTCCCTGGAAAACTTTGCTTTTGTGGTGGTGTTATTAAGTCCCACATAATAAAATGTTATCAAGCAGTTGTCCAGGAAATGAGATAGGTGGGGTCCAAGAAGTCCAAAAAGTGTATGGTGGAGAAGAACAGCTAAATTCTCCATAGTGCACAGATAAACAAAACCAAACAAAAAATGGCACTGTAGTTTGGTTGGGTCTGGACTTCTGACACACAGTGGTCTGTGTAATAATTTGAATGCAGGCACAATGACGATGAAGGGTTCAGTAACTTTTAATAATCCAAATGACACTACACACACATGCATCTATCAACTGACGAGACCTGACAACAAACAGAGACAAGAGGGGAGTATAAATACACAGAAGGTAAAGGCTTAATTGATGAGGAGAATCAAATCAAACAATGACACATAAGGGAAAAACTAGGGCCCTGTTCACACGAAAATGGGTATTTTCAAAACCATAGCTTTTTCTATGTGGTTTAGCTGTTCTTCCACACATAAAACCTTTTTGAAAACTTTTGTCAGGTCAACATGACTTTACAGTAAGGGTTATTATCGCCACCTGTTGGTTTGGAATTTTTTTTTTTTTTTTTTTTTTTTTAAGCGAAGGGGGGGAAAGCTTTTATTAAAAAAAAAATAAAAAATATGTGTACATGTGGACTAGACCTAGGTCACAGAAGACACAGACACAACAGAACTGTGACAATACTAGTACAAATATCACTTGGAATGTGGGTGGTTTAGTGTAAAAAAAAAGCGGAACAGTTGGACAATGGATAGTTAACCTCACAGGCAAAACCAAGGGATTTACCATGGTGGAGAGAGATAAGGACAAGGTGATGCAAGCCAGCAGGACAGAGTTTACCAAAGCAGAGCCCAGATATTTGAAAAAGGTGGATGACTGATTGGCCACATGCACATGGCTGCAACTGTCATTATTTAGGCTACTCGCTGTCTCATTGTTTCAAACTCAGATGCTGTTACTTTATTCTGGGGAAAACAAAATAATTTCTAAACAAGCTCAAAAAAGGAATGGAAAACATCTTCATCTCTGCTGCAGGTCTCAAATCTCATTCCACATTTGTTAGTTTGTGATGTGGCAGTGCTGCTACAAAGTACTAGATGGGTAAAGTTTAATGACAAACTTTGATGTTGGCTTGAAAAAGCTTAGTCTAAATGTATAAATAATGTTGAATAATAAATAATAATAAATAAGCTTGAGTCATAGAATTAATTTGAAATGTCATAAAATTAATAATATTTTCCATAAACAACCCAGTCAACGATTTTATCTCACAGTGATCTCACCAATGAGCTCCCAAGATACTCATGATGTGGTCACAATGTGTGGTCACAGTGAGCTAAAAGTGTAACCGCACAGTGCACTCACTGTGTGCTCATACTATGGTCACAATTAACTCACTGTGTGCTTATACTATGGTCAATGTGAGGTCACAGTGCACTCACTGTGTTCTCAAAATATGGTTACAATGTGGTCACAGCACACTTACTGTGTGCTCCCAGAATACTTATGATGTGGTCGCAATATGAGGTCATAGATGAAAAGTATAACCGCACTGTGTGCTCATACTATGGTCAACGTGAGGTCACAGTGCACTCATATTGTAAGCTCAACATGTGAGACCACTGTCATTTTATTGTGTTAAACTCATTCTGTTTAGTCTGAGTTAACTGTGATGTAAAAGTTCCCTTACGTGGAAACATCGAACTGCATCCTCTAAGGGCCGCTATGGTGAACGTCTCCTTTGTGACCCGTGTCTTAAGCTTACATACAAAAACTACAGCAGTATTGGCCTGCGACCGCCTATGACAACTTATATGACGCAACTTCTTCTTCAGCGATCGTTTTGTTTGAAGTTGTGCATCTTTGGTAAGCTTTGTCTTCTTACCTCATGTCAGCAAGGAATTGTTGGAGTTGGGTTTTGATCCGAGTCCTCTATGCCAGACACTTGATAACTGGCATAGTCAGTCTCTTTGACGTTATGTCGTCGCTTGTTGCGTGCATTCTAATCATCTTCATATAAAGCAGCTCTCGCTTGCCTCTCCTTTTGAGGAAGGAGGGGCGCCATCTGGATGCTCTTCCCCACTCAATGCTCATGTCAGGACCTGGCAGTGTTCTCCTCACTGAGGCAGGGTTTCGTAGCACGCTGTCCTAGGGCTACTGGAGGTCTAGGCACTTACCTTACAGTCCTTTAGGACCTCATCGGATATGTCACCCACTTGCTGCCACCCGATGGGCTTCCTGCCATCATTTACCCTTCTGGGTACCTAAGGCTCTAACCTCGGGAGCTCCTTGCAGCCCAGGTCACAAGACCCTCCTCAGCCCTTGTAAATGTCTCTGACATTAGCTCTGTAGCATTTTGCCCCATTGGTAGTGCTTCCCTCCCCGAGGTAGGGTCATTAAGCACACCACCCTTGGGCAGAATGAATAGATCATCCTCTCTGTGTGAGAGCTAGGTATCTACCCTGTGGCTGCTAACATTTGTCTGAGCTTTCCAGCCTCATTGGATTAGTTGGCCACTTGCTGCCACCCGATGTGTTTGCCTTCTGCCACGCAGGCCTGCGTGGAAGCTGCACTGACCTATCTGGGGACCAAGCCCCTTGGTCTTCTGGAGTTCCATATGACAGCAGCCTAGGCCATCAGGCCTCTCTCTGTCCCTGTAATGTCTCTCCAACATTGCATGTGCATGGCAAAGCTCCCCTCACCAAGGGTCTATAAGAACATGCCACTCCTGGATGGAGCGCGTGGTACCTCTCTGACATTTAGAGAAGGATCTTCATGCCCTATGGCTCTGACTGTTACCAAGGTGTAGCCTCTAGTGGAATGCTATTATCAGCCTACTTCGCTCCCCTCAGATAATGAGGGTCTCCCATGAGCATGCTGTCCCCTGTCGAGCAATTTCTATTCCTCTTAGGATAGAATATCTTTGCTCCAGGGCGTTCCACTCAGGCCGTGCTTTACTAAAGCATTATAGTGCTCCCCTCTTCAGAGGGTCACTTTGAGCACGGGCCTGCTCCTTCAAGACGTAGAACCTCCATCAAAAAGGGATTTGTTCTTTGCTCTCAGAGCCTCCTTCTTGATCAGTTGAGTGTCCAGATTACATGGGCACATTCTAAAATCCATGTTGCGGTAAGTCTAGGTATGCGGCTCAGGCCTTTGGCCGAAGGGATTAAGTCACTGACAGCAATGTGGACGTCATTGGGGCAGCTCCCTCACCTCGAGTAGAGCTGGTACTTAATGCTCGCCTTGATGTTTAGCCTGCACTCCCCTCAGCATTGAAGCATGTGTATAACCATTCCCCATAGCGGCCCATACAGGATGCAGTTTGATGTTCCCTCAAAAGGGAACGTCTCGGGTTATGAATGTAGCCATGGTTCCATAAGAATGGAACAAGACACTGCATCCTCCAGAATTTGACGCCATGCTTTGTGTTATGTGTTATGTTGTTTATTTTGTTCAGACGAAGAAGCGGATGATGTGTTTGACCAGCACAGTTTTAAACTATGTGGTCTCACCAGCAACGACCTGCCGGCGTTGATGAGTCACGCCGACAATGACATTATAGGCTGTTGCCGGCCAATACTGTTGTTGTTTTTGTATGTAAGCTTCAGACACGGGTCACGAAGAAGACGTTCTCCATAGCGGCCCCTAGAAGGCGCAGTGTCTTGTTCCCTTCTTATGGAACGATGATTACATTTGTAACCTGAGATGTTTTCTAATATTGGTCAGTAATATTAAAAACATGTAGAATTATGTCTTTTATTTCCTTCAAATTATTTCTACAATTCAGTTTCCTTGTATATTTTGATTTATTTTCAGTTTGGTGTTGGCATTTGGCAGAAACATTTCAGTTTGACATATACATTCTGCTTCTGGTGTTGTTTTGGTGGCTCTTTTTCAATTCTTAACTTCTCTTGGAAAGACTTGACACTTCCTTGACACTTCCTGAAACAATATGTCATTGCAATCAGTTGCTAACAACCTAACCGAACCTTAACTATTATTTAAACAAAATATGAAACAAATTATGCATTGATGCTTCCACAAAACATGCTTGTACAGTAACTGAAATATGATTCAGAGTTAGTAATGTAAGTCAGGTCAAGTCAAGTCAAGTCAAGTTTGATTGGCCAAGGGGCTGAAGTCAAGTCAAGTCAATGTAGTCTGTAATGATCTGATATGGGAAGTATAACAAATCATAAATACTGATATACAACCTAAAGCCAGGGACAAACCCTGTGTATATATATGCATATATATACACAGGGTTTATTTATATATATATATATATATATATAAACCCTGTATATACCCTGAACATGAGAGCCTTAATCTGTTTTGCATCACCCAACAGGGTTGAAATAAGGATTAATCATTTTTGCCAACATAAAAAAAAACAAGTATAATGTTGATTGGACATGGGATTCTTAATTCATTTTTTCACCCAAGTGGATTGCTCATGGTTGTGAGCTTAAACAAGATTTATTATCATTGAGAAGCAACATATGGTATGTGCATTGGCACAACTCAACTGCTGTGAGGCACACTGTCATAATACACCATGGTAATGTATTATAACTGGCCCTGTTTTCTTATCCAGACCCAAAGCTATTTACCAACTTCAAACAAAATGAGCATTTTCTGTTGCCAGCAAGCACAGGTACCATTACGGCTGATGTGCAAATAGATCCTCGATCACTTTGCAGCACAATAGTATTGTTCAGAAGCCAGAATTGGTTCTGCTATTTATGGAATATTATTGCACGTCAGGAAACACGTCACTGACCTAAAAATTTATATTAGAAATGTATGACCTACTCATTGATATACATACATTAAAAAAGTACATGGGAGGAAAAAAAACACAAAAAAGAACCTTTTAGAAAACATTGTTAAAGTAATAAATTTAATATTTGTTAATTGTTGGTCTACAGATTTACTGTGGAATGATATCTTTGGCTGATCTCTTTTGTTTTGTTGCATCTGTTTTTCAGCATCTCACACTATGAGTGATTTTTTTTTTTTTTTTTTTTTATGTCACTGTGTCAAGTTTAAAACAGTTCAAATAGTTAGTTGATAACTTAACTTACATGTAATTTTAGTTGCACTAAATTCACAATTAATAAACCCCTAATAAAAATTTATATCAAATCTCCCTTGAAGCTTCTTTTGACAGAAATCCCATAATTTAAAAAAAGAAAAAAAAAAAAAAAAAAAAAAATTATTCAAATGAATCTGAAATCATTTTTAGGTCATCCTTAGACTGGATTTTACACCCATGTCAGAAATGTTAACGTTTTGCTCCTTTAAAAAAGAAATTTGATCTTGGAAAAGAGCAGTCCATTATGTTGTGAGTAAATCTAATAAAAACTTGTGCTCATGGACCACAGCCAAATCTAATCCGACAGGGAGAAAACATGACTCTAAGCTCCCCAACCCACACCTGCTGGCATTTACCATGTTCAGATAAGTGGCCTATCTCACAGCCATCAAATAATGAAACACCACCATGCTTATACAGTTAATTTTTTATGTTCACCTTATAAATGATTAGTTGTGTGTAACAGGGTTTTATTCATTTATTTATTCACTGCTTTGGGACTTCTTACTTAAGAAAGCAATTGATGTCATGGTATATGGGCAGATGAATATTTCACATTTGACTTGGTTCAGACCTGCTTTTTTATCTTTTTTTTTTTTTAATAATAATACATACATTCACACACACACACACACACACACACACACACACACACACACACACATACATACATACATAAAATTACATTTGCAAACCCTGTATAAACTACATCCATATGTTTTAAAAAATTCAAATAACCATATAGAATTTCAAGTAGATTTTGCCAGTCGAGAATGCAATAACCTAATTTCTGCTCATTCTGTCTTCGTATAGTGCTCTACATGTGACATTTAAAATGTAGTGAATACATTTTGCATATAGCATAAAAGTGTGAAATAGTTCAGACAGTTATCTTATGCATCTTCTTCAGCAGTGTGGCGAGATGTTAAGATGGATGTGAGCACAGCCAAAATTTCCTAGTTTTCCATCTTTCTATCTTTTCTTTGCACACTGACTGCTCCTATCAGTCTCTTGGTGAGATGAGAAAAGGTGCTATACTATCTACAGTTGACAACAAAAGTTTACACCCGCTTTTCAGATGCAAAATGTTAATTATTTTAGCAAAATAAAAGGGATCATAGAAAATACATGTTAATGTTTATTAGTACTTGTTAATTAGTACTGACCTGAATGAGATATCTCACATAAAAGATGTTTACATATAGTCCACAGGAGAAAATAATAATTAAATGTATAAAAATGAAGGAAAAACCATGCATTTTCTTGATGTTTTGAATTTGAAGATCATGGTAAATTTAACTACTTTTGCCTTCTGGGTTAACTGTGTTAAGCACAAAACAACATCTTCCAGATTACAATGTCTGTTAGATTAGAATATTACTACTGCCTCAGAAATGTATGGCTGTACAGTATATGTCAGATATAAAATATATTAAAGTTTTTCTCTTTAAAATAATGGTCCAGATCACTAGTAATTCCTGGGGGCTGGCAAGGTAAGGCTTGAGTATTAGTGAGCAGTTAAGTTGTTTAACTTGCTAACATGTCTTTCATTTTTAAAATAACGATCCAGATTACTAGTAGTTCTGGAGGGCTGACAAGGTAACACTTGAGTAATTACTACAGGGTTAACTTTTTTACTTGTTTACTTTAACATAAAGGCCCAGATCACTAGTAGTTCCTGGGGGCTGACAAGGTAATTAGTGAGGGATTGACGTTACTTTTGTGATTAGTAATAAATTGGTTATTCTGTATTAATTGATCATAGTTAGCAAGTAGTTCTTAATCAGGATAGTTTTATTTGGTAACTATTGGATACCTTATAAGGATTTACCTTTGTCCTAAACGTGCTACTACTTAATACTTAGTTCTTGCTTCCATATTAGTTAGTAGTATTAAGCTGTCTGTCTGTCTGTCGCCAAAATGGCTGTGGGAAGCCTTACATTTATAGTTAATAACTGATCAACCTTGGACTTATTTCCAGAAAATAAAACCTATCACTGGCTCTTGCTGTGTAGTTCACTTTTTTTAGAGCACTAAATCTAGCAATGACCTTTACTGAGTGAAATCTGCTGAATACAAATCTGATTTTGTCTTTGTGGGCTTTTTGTACAGTGTTTCAATTAATCAGACAAAAATCTGAGATTGTAAAGAAAATGCATCAGTGTCTGAATGAGTACAGTATCTATACAGTTCACATTCTGGCACAATGCTCTATAGCTAACAGCCAAATGGCCAAGCTGTGCCCTTCTATCAGACAAATAACATCCATATTCATTCATGGCCACGATGGTGGCTAATTAATTAGGGGTGAGATTACTGTAGAAGGTTATTGCTGAGAATATGAGAGTCAGCGAGAGTCTTTTAGTTGACAGTATGTAATATGCAAAAGTTAATTCCATAAATTAAGTGTAGAAAAAAAGATGCTTTGCAATTTATAGCTACAGTCTCAGAATTCACAAGGATATCATAAACTGTAATGTAGTATTATGACACTCATTTTTGATAATCCAGCCTGCATGAACAGAAGCTACTGAGTTATAATTTAGTAACAGTAATGGTTAAAGTCAAAAGCCCAGTCGTGCAAATGTATGTGTGTGTGTGTGTGTGTAAACATGTTTTATGAAGACATTTTCTGAGTCCTCATTATTAATAACATTTGAACATAAAATCAAAATTAAAATGATTGAAACTTTGAATTCTAAAGCAGTTCTTTGTACTACAAGTATCTAGCATGTGGTAATGTAAAAACCTTTATTAATGGACTGTTTTACCATCTGTGACCTCTTGTATATGTGGATAAGTGGATGTTCCTCTTCTTGTAGCTCAGGATAAAAAAAAAAAAAAATCTCTGCTATTACATCAAAACCAGTAGTTTTATTGGACTTTTTTTATATATATTGTGGTAGAGCCAACAATCTGCATGTCCCTATGCCAAGGCATCATCAGAAATGATTGCACCAACTGGCAAAGCAACTGGTATATTCAATATTTTTTAGTCTTTTATTTTGCCACAGATAATACTTGTTCTGCATAAATGAACAATATAGAGTTGACATATGTATTTTAGTGTCAGATAGGGCCATCAGTTAATTAAAGATTTATCTATTAATACTATTTTACCTCAGATGTGAAAATTTGATAGTGTTAACTTATCTCTTGGTGTCAGACCAGTCTGCCATTTACATGCTGTCACCTAGCAACAGAAAATGTTAGATCAAATCAGCATTAGCTAATGAAAAGCTTGCCAAAATTCACACTCTGCTTTTGTCACCTCTGAGAGCATATGCAAGAACCTGCTAGAATGCATATTTTGTGTCAATTGCAGGAACATAGCAGAGCCAATTAATGAAACCATGGCTTGTCTGTCAAACTGATAATGATGTAACCTCAAGAGATCTGTTTCAACACATGTACAGCTGCCTACCTAGACAGCATTAATAGCATAGGCGATGACGATATGTTGTTCCAGACAGCAGACAACAAAATAATTATACTAAGATATATTGTTTGGGCCTCAGTCTAGGCCAGCATTGCACAAATTCCTCCAAGACAAGACATCTTTAGAATATACTAATTGACAAAATAAGTGAAGAAATCATAAAAGATGCAAAGTATGTAGGGGAAAGTGGGGTGAGTTTTTACTTGTGGTAAGATTAAAGGGATAGTTCACCCAAAAATACAAATTATGTCATTAATTACTCATGTCATTCCAAACCTCCATAGACAGCAAGGGTCCTACCATGGTCAAGGCACAGAAACGTAGTAAGGACACTGTTAAAATAGTCCATGTGACATCAGTGATTCAACCATAATTTTACAAAGCTACAAGAATAATTTTCAGGTGTAAAGAAAACCAAAATAATGATTTTGTTCAACATCTTCTCATTGTTTCTTACTAAAGAGAGTCACAAAAAGTATTCTCGTAGCTTCATAAACTTACAGTTGAACCACTGATGTCACATGGACTATTTCAGAATTTTCATTTTTGGGTGAACTATCCCTTTAAAGGGAATGCATGACAGTAATGTGTCCAACTAAAATATGTGCATAAATTTCAGGATGTGGTGCATCCTTTTTTTGTATCTAAAATGAACTGCTTTCCAAAAAAAAAAAAAAAAAAAAACTTGCCTCCAGTGAGGGGGAAATTAATTCTAGGGAGATGGTAAATTAAACTATGCTGAAGTAAAATATATCATTAATATATCAAAAGAGGAGAAACTCAATAATAAAAAAAAAAAGTGAGTTTCCCTGCCCGTGTCTGTAAACTAGGAATTTTTTGTCAAAATATTCAAAATATTCAAATCAAATTATTTGGTACACAGGTCTTACCAATGCATATGACTAATTAAAAATTACATTTTGACATATTTACGGTAGTTAATTTACAAAATATCTTTATGGAACATGATCTTTACTTAATATCTTAATTATTTTTGGCATAAAAGAAAAATTTATAATTTTGACCCATACAATGTATTTTTTGGCTATTGCTACAAATGTACCTGTGCTACCTTAGCCTGGTTTTGTGCTCCAGGATCACATATCGAAATTCCCATAATTACGAGATTCCAACTTGTAAAAAGCGTTCGTGTCCTCATAGAACTCGTAATTACACCTTGTGAACTTGGAGTCTTCTGAGACCTACGACTTGTACCACATGACTGCTGTACCACCTGACCAACGTAGGCTCTGTTTAGGCATTGATAGAGTTGCCATAGAAAAGCATTATTCAGAGTCCGAGGACATGAACAGCTCAGAGTAGAACGTCACGTGTTGTCATCTCGAAATTACGGTAATTACGATATGGCGTGAACACAGCATATGACTTGGAGCACGTGACTACTGTACCACCTGACCACCACCAGATTCATTTAGGCAGTACCTCTGAGTCTGAGGACTTGAAACAGCTCTATAGAAGATCACATGTTGTCATCTAGAAATTATAGAAATTATGACATGGTGTGAACACATCTTAAATATCTACTACCCAGCTAACACAAATATTTTTCTAAGAATATTTTGCTAATATTTCCATTAAATATGTTCTCTTAATGTTTAAATCTTAAAATAAGTTTTTAAAATGTTTTAACTAAAATGTGTTAAGGAAAAAATAATATGTAAATACTTTTTTTTTGTGCATTAATTTTAAGAATATTGTTTTTTTGTGAACATGTAATACGTCAAAAGAAAGAACTGCCTCTGTTTTTATACAAACAAACATATATCATTTTATTCTAGCTTTCTTTTCCTTTTTTAGCAACACTTGAATGTGGTAAGTTTCATAAATAAGCCACATTTAAAAAAAAAAAAAAAAGCTAAGAAAATCAAAAACTAATTTTGTCAAAAACTACACTTGGATCCAGCCTGGTCTCATTGTTTATAAGTAGGTGTTAGTAGTTAATGTGTGGAAGCACAAAACATATACTTATATATATTTTATTGTTTAGCATTTAAAAATGGTTACGTATTTTTAGCGAAAATGTATATATATATATATTTTTTTTTATTTATTTTTTTTTTTTCTTATATCACCAAGATATTTGTATCAATTAATTTGTATCTTTTTTGTTACTCGATAAGCGGTTTAGATTTTTAGACCCCTTAAACCTAAACCCACCCATTTTATAGTGAATATTAAAAGATATAAAACATAATTGATAGAAATATGTAGGAAATTTACAATTTTAATAACACTATAACATAAAAAAATATAGATTTAGCTAAATTTAGATAAAGCTTGTTGTAAAAATTTCTTAAAGGAGAAGTTTGGTGTGAAATGGACCTGGGGTGTATTAAAACATGTTACCGAGTACAATCATATGTCCAATTCCCACCTCCGTTAACCCAAAGCTTTCAGAATTATAACATTATTTGCCTGTGCTTCCATTAGGCTTACAATGTTAGTGCTAGGGGCATAGCATAGCCTATGCAGCTAAATCACTATTTTTACACCATTAACAACGTTCAAAGTAACTCCACACTTCATTGGTGGACTTTTTGATCTTTTTGATCTTTTTTTGATCTGGAGATTCAGCAATCTTTCAGAAAGTGTGAATAGCACAGAAAGCTGGAAAATTATGTCAATGGCAGGGAAAGAGTTAAAGACCAGATAACTTTCAGCAACCACTTAATTAACCTTATTGGCTGTTTTCTTGAGAGAATCTTGTCAGAATGTTCTCAGAATGTTCCTTGTTAGATCAATATAAACTAAACTATAAACTATTAACTTGCCAAAGTTCTGAGAATGTTCCCTGTTAGCTGAGTAGTTTAGTTTCTTTTGTGCTTTGTGTGACAAAATAAATATTTTTGGCACACAGCTTGCAGTAGTTCATCTTAACTCAGATACAGTATATTGCTATTTATCTGTTTTACAATCTTTGGCCTTTAAGACAGTACAGAGAGTATTTTTAGAGAATGGTGTCCACTTCTGGTAAAGCACTCCTACTCTCAAATAGAAAATGACCTGCATTATCCTCTGAATCTCCTCTGAATGCAAGGAGGGCATGCAGTGAATACAAAGCACAGTGTAAGAATTGGGCAGAGCGCTTGAAAACTCTTAGCGAGGAGAACTCCAAGGTTACAGTCATTAACTGCTGAGATCATTCTCTCAGCCGAAGCATTATAAATGGATAACTGCTCTGCGAGATATGCCGTTGTCAGAGAAAATTTGATCTTTGACAGTAGAAGAAAGAAGAGCTTTCAGAACGAAACGGCTGTCATTTTGGGTTGGATGTCACTCACTGTATGTGGAGTCGCTTATCCAGCAATTTATGATGAAGTAGCTGAAATACACCTTCTTCTATCTCCCAGAATTTCTATTTAGTGTAGAAAATAAGTATAAAGAGTGAAAGAAAAGTGAAGATGGAGTTCATTTAAACATTTAGACTACATCAGTAGATTTGAATCTTAAGGATTTTAGGTATTAGGACAATGAAGTTAGTTAAGCATAGCTTTGTACAGAAATAGTAAGAATAGTCAGAGCTTTTTTTTTTTTTTGTCTCTCCAGCTGTCAATAGGGTCAAATGTTGCAAGTTTGAAACTCCATGAGGGTGAGTAAATGATTAACAAAATTAAAGACAAAATGTCTCTGTTCCTGTTTTTTCCTTATTTGATTATGTTCCTGTTCTTGTTTAGTTTGATTACCATTCTGTATGCCTGTGTTCTTCCAATCTTCCTTTGTATTTAAGTTTCTGTCTGTGTGTTCTTCCCCTGTCGAGTCTACTTGTTCATGCTTCTACCCCAGTTCCTGTTATTTACTCCTGTGATTCTCTGATTAAAGACCTTTTATGTTATTTTTGTGTCCCCATTGTTCTTCCTACAGCAAAATGAGTGGTGACAGACCACTCAACCGACTACAGTTTTCTGCGTCTTTGCCCCCGTTTATTAACCGTTTTTCTTTCAGTGTTTTTCTTTCCACTGTTTCCCTGTATGGATGCCTTTCTTCGCCCTGAATACCTCCTCCACCTGCTGGAGCAGGGGGACAAGCCTCTCGAGGACATTACTAGACTGTTCCTGCTGCTAGCTAACAAGCTACTACCCAGATGCCTTTTTAATCCAAAGATGGTCCTCGAGAGGACTTTGCCACATTTGTGGAGAGCCACTCCTGACCTAGTGCCCAGTCCACCATCCCAACTAAAGCAAACACTGACCACTGTCATGTTGACCTAAAAATGTAATTGTCTTCTTCAGTGATTCTGTTTGATCTTTTAAACAAGATGGCTATGTGTAAATAGCGCCACCATCTGTTCCGGAGTGTCCCACTCAAAATGAACAATTAAAATCTAGTTGGAATGACCAATTTTTTTTTTTTTAGCTGTTTAGATTAAATTAATTTATGTTCATATAACAAGATTACAACAAATCATTTCAAACTGGTTAGATTTTGTTGGAAAAACACAATTGAGTTAGGTGGAAAAGTTTAACATAATTTAGTTACGTTCGTTCAACAACTTTTTTTTTTTTGAGTGTGGGAGTAAAGGGGGCAGGGGGGGCATAAATATCCATGTCAAATACCCCCTCAGCCTCTAACAGACACAGATCAATAACCAGCTCACCCTCAGCCATGTTGCAGTGGTTGGAGCTCCTCTTCACGATCACACTTGTCTCGGCATTCTATCTTGTTGCAGGCGTTGATGTCAGCTTACACACCTGGACTGTTGTCATTGACATATCCAGCTCCGTGGCTCCATCGCTCTGTGTGGCAAAGGCCCTTCTAGCCTGAGATGGGCTTGCACTCTCTGTCAGTGGTGGGCTTCGGCTGCTGTTCCTCACAGCGATTTTGAGTGGGGCACTCCGTAATAGATGGTGGCGCTATTTACACATAGCCATCTTGTTTAAAAGATCAAACAGAATCACTGAAGGAGACAATTACAATTTTAGGTTATCATGACAGTGGTCAGTGTTTGCTTTAGTTGGGCTCTGGACACTTGACTTTTTAACAGTAAACTTGATTTGGCTCTTGTAACTCAAAGAGATGAGATGATCAGATGATGTTGATTATGTTTTATCATCTGAACTGAATTTCTAAGTTACCTTTTTGATTCTAGCCCTTCTGTGTTTGGACAGTATATGATTGGGAATTGTCATCATATTCAGAAAAAAAAAATGTTTATAAAAAAAATAAATATAAAAATGTATACATGACATATTTTTATTAGTACAAATAAATATATAAATTTTGTTTAGGCACACACAGACATCAAGAACCAGCGTATGAATCTCAACAATGGTGACAAATAGCATATTCAGAAAGACAGATCAACTCTGAACATCACAAAACAAATAGAAAGACAATTCAGCTCATAATTTATTCATGTGGCAATGCATGATGGGAACCATGGATGAGTTTTGATTGGCTATAACATGCTGATTTGATGATCTCCGTTGTTGAGATTCATACACTGGTTCTTGATGTCTGTGTGTGCCTAAACAATATGTTTTTTCTTTTTTTTTCTTTTTTAACATCAGAACTGCCTGAAAGAAATCTTTTCAAAATGTATAGAAATTTCAGAATCTATTGCCATTGGTTTACAAGACTGTTATAGTCAGTAAAAGAAAATTAACTCAGAGATTAGACTCCAGGTGAAATAATGATTATGTTAAAACATAATCATGAACACCTGATGACTGCTGTTCTTGGCTTGTCTGTCTTTTAACAGATGCAGCAGCCAAACAAAATCTAATATTAAAGATATAAGTGTTAAGATCCCAACTAAAGCAAATACTGGCCACTGTCATGGTAACCTAAAAATTGTCTTCTTCAGTGATTCTGTTTGATCTTTTGAACAAGATGGCTATGTGTAAATAGCGCCACCATCTGTTCCGGAGTGCCCCACTGAAAATGAACAATTGAAATCTAGTTGGAATGACCAATTTTTTTTTAGTTGTTTAGATTAAATTAAGTTATGTTCATATAACAAGATTACGACAAATCATTTCAAACTGGTTAGATTTTGTTGGAAAAACACAATTCAGTTAGGTGGAAAAGTTTAACATAATTTAGTTACGTTCGTTCAACAACTTTTTTTTTGAGTGATATGTTCACAACAGAAACATAAATTAATTGTGTTGAATAAACATGATTCATTTTTGTAATTTCAAAGACCTGTTATGACCATTTTTTTCAGTGCACCGTCATCGGAGGCTGCTGAGACTTCTCTGAGAACTCAGCCCTTCTGCTGAGAACTCAGCCCTGAGAGGGCTCCCATGCCAGAGCTCTGACCAGAGGAGGCTCATAAATGCCCACTCTCCCACCGACTCCTGCCTCCTCCTCTGCTGACCCTCAGTCCAACACAGGTCTTCCAGTCTCCATCGGCATTGTGGCTGGAGGATCCCTTAGTCCAGGACTCCGCCTCAGCTTGTCAATCTAGCTGCTCCACTGTGGCTTCTAGCTCCCTCCTTTCCACCTTGGGCTCCTCCACCACCTGCTCTGCCACCATCAGTCGGCCCCCTGGAGTCATCAGCCTTTTCTCCTCCATGGCTTCTCCCTCCATAGGCTCCACCATGGGTTATCATCTTGGCTGTGGCCTTTATCCCACCTGACTCCTCCTGCTCCAAGTCCCTCATGTCATCTCCCTGGCTCCTCCTGTGTCCTCCTTGGCTCCTTCCCTCAGTTGTCTCCACTGACTCTGTTCGTCATCCTCCTCCCAAGTTTGCACCCAGGCCTTCCTCTGTTTTTGTCTACGGCGCGAGGATGCGCCTTTCGGGAGGGGGGCAAATGACAGGATCATAAACCTAGGTGTGTTCCAAACGGGATATATCGCCCTTCTTTTGCCCATGTCTCTGTTCCTGTTTTTCCTTATTTGGTAATTTTCCTGTTCTTATTTATTTTGATTATCATTCTGTACACCTGTGTTCTTTCAAATAACCTTTGTATTTAAGCTCCTGTCAATGTTTTCTCCCCTGTTGAATCTGCTTGTTGAATTTCATGCTCCTACCCTAGTTCCTGTTATTTACTCCTGTGATTCTCTGATTAAAGACCGTTTCTGTTGTGTTTGTGTCCCCATCGTCCTTCCTACAGCGAATTAGAGAAAATTTCATAAATCATAATTTCAAACCAGAGAACACTTTAAATACAACATTACATTTAAAATGTAGCTTTTTAAGGCAATATTAAAAAAAAGGGATTGGTGACTGAAAAATATCTGACAAAGATAAGATTTAATCAGGATTTATGATGGTTGATGGGATTTGGCAAACTGGCAAAGCTGGGGCTTGAAAATACTCAAGAAAAATTCCTTCTTTTCACATCAGCAGCTTTATGCTCTACACCATGTGCCATTAAGGACATATTTAGTCAGTCTGACCTGGATTTGATTAACCGCTGACAGACATTTTAATATGAATCTGAAATTTCAGAGCAAAAATAAGTAATCTCCACGTCAAAAAACTTAACAAAGGGACAATCCAACAAAGGCACAATTGAAATATCCATCATTTATTCTTCTTTTGAATGAAGGTCTCTAAGGTGTTGCCACAGAATACTCAACTCAATCCCTACAAACGTCAAGGAGACTTATCAAGGGGCTGCAGGCTTGGAGACAGACTTTTGATCAATAATTAGAGAAGCCTTTACGTCCTGCGGCCAGGCTGAGCGACACACAAGACCCTGCAGTGACGTCTGCAGATGCTGCCGCTCGCATACATAAGGCTGCCAGAGAGCTGCAAATCGACCCCAGGAGCTCTCCACAGAATAAAACCCCCTCGCTTTTTTTCTTGTTCTTTTTTTTGCAACTGTGTTAGTAATTAGCACATTTCAACACAGAGCCACAAGGGTACCTCAAGGAGTTCCTATGATGTCCAAGACTTCATCTACAGCATTTTTTTATAATGAAACAGAGCTCACTGTAATTAACCAGGATGTTGCCCCAGACAACTGTGTGTGCCCGCAGCGAGGTTAGGCTGGGTATGTGATGGAATGAATGAGAAATTCATGAAAAATAAGCAGGATTAATGACCTTAATTAAACATTGTAATGGAGCAGTGCCTGAGAGTTGACGGATGAGGTCCTAAGCCTTGTTCTTGTACTGCTTGCTGAACGCTTCAGAAATATCACTCAAAGCCTAAGCGCTTCATAAAACACAATAATAGAGGCTGCTCTTACACAAATATAACAGTGAGATTGTTGTGGATGGTGATTATCAGTGATGCTTGAAGGGTCTATCTATCTATCTATCTATCTATCTATCTATCTATCTAGAGTCATGGTTTCGGTACAGTTCTGTATGTGTTATGTGTGGGACCTCGGTCGAACAGATCATCAAACTGCAGAGATCACCACATTCCAGTCAAATCTAAAATAGTCATCTCCCCGGCCATGTGCCTATTGTAAAACGGGCCAGACCAGCTCCCCCTTTTCCTGGTCACTATCTCTTAGGGAATTTAAATAGCTAAAACCCTAATTCAATCGACTGAAGACAATAACTCCCCTTTCATCTAGGCTCATTCAGGCAACCAGAGCATGCAGTGTATCTCTTACCAGGTACACGTGAATTGACAATCATATATACAAACAGAAAGGTTTATAATGATAGAAACCAGCCGCAAAGCTCAAAGGGCTTCACAGCATGACCTCTGGACACTCTGGTCACCCAGACCCCTCCTTTCTGCATTCTACTAAACTGTGGACGGCTATTCAGAATACACAAACTCTTAAAACAGACTATTTCTACCACAATTAGAGTAACAGTACCAATGAATAGTATGTTCCTTTATGTATTTAATCCCATTTTATTAACCAATGACTTTGCTGCTGACCTTTGTTGATCCAATTCAACCGTACACTGCAAAAAATACTTTTCTTACTTAGATTATATATATATATATATAATATTCTTAAATCAAGAAGAAGTTTTTCTAAACAAGTAAATAATTATTTTCTTGTTTTCAGAAAAAAAATCTAAATTAAGTGAGTTTTTGTTTAGAACAAGCAAAATAAAAAAAAAAAATCTTATTTCAAACAGAAAACAAGATTATTTTGCTTGTTGCAAGCAAAAACACACTTAATTTTTTTCAGAAAAAAACAAGACAATAATTATTTACTTGTCTAGAAAATCCTTCTTGATTTAAGAATTTTTAGATATTTTGGCTAGAAACAAGACAAAAAATCGAAATAAGAAAAGCATTTTTTTGCAGTGTACTAATAAGCAAAACTTACTTTACATTTGTGCTTTTTTTCTCATTGCTAAAGAGTGTTGAACTGCTCAGATTTAAAAAGTAACACAAAAGTAATGTAATGCATTACTTTCCATAAAAAAGTAACTAAGTAACGTAATTAGTTACTTTTTTAGGGAGTAACGCAATATTGTAATGCATTACTTTTAAAAGTAACTTTCCCCAAAACTATTCACCAGATAACACCCTTCTTTCTCAGCTGGGATTGTTTAGAGCCTTTTGAAGCTGCATTTAAACAGCATTTATTTATTTATTTATTTTATTGTCAAACAACGTAATTGTCTGGAATTTCTTGGTGAGCTCAAACACATTTGTACATACATACATTAATTATTCCAGCCATTATAAGGAGTGAAACAGTGATACATAAGTGCCAAAAGAGTTTAAAACATTGACCATTCTACAATAAGTACTGTTTAAAAAGTGCTGACTTAGGTTTAATTGCTCTAAGTTGTCTGCCTGAGGGTAAGGGGATAAAAAATGTCTGGCTAAATGTCTGGCTGGAATCCTTAAGAATTGTTAAGTCTTTTTGTCTGTGAATGTGAGACATACATGTCATTAATGGTGGGCAGATCACAATCTATAATATTTAGTCCGCACTATATTACAAATCTGACTTTTTGTTGAACTGTGGAGCTTCCAAACTATACTATTATTGAAAAAAAGTCAGCACAAAATCCTGAAATGTTTGCCTCAAAAGCCATAATTTCTTCAAGAAACACATTAACATCTTGAATGACAAGGGGTTGAGTAAATTATCTATACATTTTTGCATACAAAAAGTGAACTTCACCTTTAACTATAGTAAACATGTTTTTGTGTGTGTGTGTGTGTGTGTGTGTGTGTTATTTGTAGTAAAACCATGGTTCCTTTTTGTAAGGGGACATTTAAAAAAATATCTTTCAGATGTTAGTGATTCACAAGAATATACACAGCAGATATTTTCCACATGAAGCATACTTTAAAAGACATCTTAGAGGCTCATTGGGGTCATGATGTCATCTGTCTGGTCATATGTGGCTTCTTGTGCATCTGAGGAAGTTTAATGTGGTCTGATGGTGGTCTGTCTGACTTCATCTGACTTTGTCTGATGTTAAAACCTTTATCATTGAAGCTTGTAAAGCTATTTTGAACTTTCAGCCAAGCCTTTATAAAGCCAACATTAAAGTTTGTGTCTGCAAATTGTACTTAGTTATCTGTATTATGTTTATCTAGGCATTATTTTTGTAACAGTGCTTGTGTAAGCATTATCAGACTAACAGGAGTGGTACAGCACATAGCATGTCTATAGCTGACAGCATTGTAGCTACAACCACAGTTTATGTTGCACTGGAATGCTCACAACACTTTTCCCAAATTATTAATTTTGAAACAAATTAGTGGATTAAAACTATATAAATTAAACCACATTTTCTATTTGGTGGATAGCTCATTTGCTAATGTAAACAAAGGTGTATGTTCTCTTGCAGAAATAATGTTTAGTGATGAGCTGTGCCTGGTTGTTAACTCGCAATAGCTACAAAATTGCTTTCCAGAACATTAACCCTCTGGGGTCTGAGGGTGTTTTGGGGCCCTGAAGAAGATTTCACATAAAATAATTTTGACATTTGAAATAAAAGTAGACACTTTACAGATTCGACTGATGTATTGCTCTTATCTGTGCTCTTAACTGATGGAGTAATTTAAATGTATATAGGGGGCTTTTAAAAAAACGCACAAAACACACCCAAAACACGCTGGCGCGTTTGTCGACCACAGAAGTTTAACCTTCACAACTTTCAGAGAGCAGCTAAACCAGCAGCCATGCTTTAAAACATACCTAACCAGCATATGCTGATTTTTGTTGCTGTTGTTGTTGTTTTGTTTTGTTTTGTTTTGTTTCCCAACAGGGTTCAATCAAAAATGAAAATTAGCCCATGATTTACTCACCCTTAAGCCATCCTAGGTGTACAGTCTATGCCTTTCTTCTTTTAGTCAAATACAATTGGAGTTATATTTAAAAATGTCCTGTGTCTTTTACGTTTTATAATGGCAGTGAATGGTGGTCGAGTTTTTGAAGTCCAATAAAGGGCAGCCATCTATCATAAAACATGCTCCACGGGGGTTAATAAAGGCCTTCTGAAGTAAAGCGACACGTTTTTGTAAGAAGAATATTCATATTTTACATTTTATAAACCATAATCTCTAGCTTCCGCTAACTGTTGTATGCACATTAATGAGAGAGTGGCGTTCAAAATGTTGTCATTAATCACTTACCTCATGTTGTTCCAAACCCGTAACAGCTTTGTTCGTCTTTGGAACACAAATTAAGATATTTCTAAAGCATTCTGACAGCTCTATGGTCCTTCCATAGACAGCAATGTAATTAACATGATCAACGTCCAGAAACATAGCAAGGAGATCAGTAAAATAATCCATGTCACATCAGTTCAACCGTAATTTTACAAGCTACGAGAATACCTTTTGTATGCAAAGAAAACAAACATAATTACTTTATTAATTCACTTTATTTATGTTTTATGCATTTATTATTATTTATACTGTAATCTGAATGGAAAACAACGTATCCGTGTGGCACAGCTGACATAAAAAAGCATACACTGTTTGCGTTCAGTGGATACTCTTCAAAATGGCGCTGACACGGAGGAGACTAATTGTTAAATAAAGTTGTTTTTTTTTACATTTCTTTGCATACAAAAAGTATACTTGTAGCTTCGTAAAATTACGGTTGAACCCCTGATGTCACCTGGAGGGCCAGAGAGCTGTCAGAATGCGTCAAATATATCTTAATTTGGGTTCCGAAGACGAACAAAGCTTTTACGGGTTTCATGACAAAATTTTAATTTTGGGGTGGAGTAACCTTTAACCTGGAATTATGTATATGATGAATATTGGTTCTGCTAAATGAATCAATCTAAAAAGTAGGGCTGTCAAACGATTAATCGCGATTAATCGCATCCAAAATAAAAGTTTATGTTTACATACTATACATATGTGTACTGTGTATATTTATTATGTATATATAAATACAAACACATGCATGTATATATTAAGGGAAAATATTTTAGATTTATATATAAAATATGTATATTTATTTATAATCTAAATTGTATATAGTTATAAATATATATACATATAAATATTTTGTTTTAATATATACATGTATGTGTGTGTATTTACATTGGAGATCCAAATTAGAGAACAATTTATAAACAATTGAACAATTCTGAAATAATGTCATCTTCACTGCTCAGCAGTTGAAGGAGTTTTTGTCCTGTCTATACCATGCTACCAGAACACCTTTTCCACAAAATAACTAAGGCATTTCAACAAAAACCATTATTTTGCAGAAAACACACTGATCAAAATTAGAGAACACTTTCAGATACCTCCCAGTTATTGGTGTTAATCTGGCACCTGGTGCTAATTTCCTTGATTATCTGTCAACCCCTATTTAACTGGCAGCCTAACTTCCAGTTTCACTGACTCTGCAAGATGGTGGGCCGTTCTAAAGTGACTGAAAGCCTCCGGCAGCAGGTTGTCCAGATGAAGGCCAAAGGGATGACCCTATCAGCCATAGCAAGACAAGATGGTCGTTCCAAATCTGTGATTTCAAGAATATTGAATCTATACAACATCACAAATTCATTCAAGTCCCCCAAGAAGGCTGGTCGTCCACGGAAGACAAATACAAGAGAGGACAGGATACTGCGGAGGATCTCAATGGGCAACCGTTTCCACACTGCAGCTGGAATTGCTTACCAGTTCAGCGCTGAACAGGGTAAGGATCTGTCTCGTCATACAGTGTCTCGACATTTAAGAGCATTTGGACTGAAAGCCCACTCTGCAGTGACCAAACCTGTCATTAGCAGAAAGAATCAAAAGACTAAGCTTTGCTGAGGAGCATGTTGTGTGGACAGAGGAGAACTGGTCCAAAGTTCATTTCAGTGATGAAAGCAAGTTTAATTTATTTGGGTCTGATGGGAAACATTATGTTCGGCGACAAACTGGAGAAAGACTGAACCTAAAGTGTGTAAAGAATTCAGTGAAAAGTGGAGGAGGAAGTGTCATGGTTTGGGGCATGTTTTCTGCAGCAGGAGTTGGGCCTCTTATACAGCTACATGGCAGAGTGAATGCAAATGTTTATCAGAACCTTCTTCAACAACATATGGTTCCTTCCATGCGTTCATCACCCAATCAGCCCGCAGTGTTCATGCAGGACAACGCTCCATGTCACACAGCAAAACGGGTAAAGCAGTTCCTTGAAACTGAAAACATTGAAATAATGACATGGCCTGCTCAGAGTCCTGATCTCAACCCAATAGAGAACCTCTGGAAAATCCTTGGCAACAAAGTTATGGCCAAGAAACCCACTACAGTCACCGAACTGTGGAGGAGACTGGAAGAAGAGTGGACAAAAATCACACCAGAGCAGTGTGAGAGACTAGTGCTGTCCTGTGGCCGCAGATGTGCTGAAGTCATTCAGAGCAGAGGCCTGTACACTTCCTACTAATTGCTGACTGTTGTAACCTTCAGAAAATTTAGTTGTAATCTTTTTCCATGCTACAGTCATTGTTGTTCTCTAATTTTGATCAGTGTGTTTTCTGCAAAATAATGTTTTTTTTGTTGAAATGCCTTAGTTATTTTGTGGAAAAGGTGTTCTGGTAGCATGGTAAAGACAGGACCAAAAACTCCTTCAACTGTTGAGCAGTGAAGATGACATTATTTCAGAATTGTTCAATTGTTTATAAATTGTTCTCTAATTTTGATCTCCAGTGTATATGTACATAATAAATATACAAAGTAAACACACATATGTTATGTAAAAATACACTTTTATTTTGGATGCGATTAATCGCAATTAATCGTTTGACAGCACTAGTAAAAAGTAAAGGAAATTCTCTAAAATAATCAAATAAAAGTTGAACAAGGGTTTTCAAAACACTTCACGTCTTGTTGTTAGAGTTGGGGTACTCTGACTCGTACTCTGACTCGAGTCCGGTCTCGAGTACAATTTTTAGCAGACTCGGACTTGTCACGGACTTGGATGCATTTTTACTCTGACCTGACTCGGACTCAAGACTTTCGGACTCTGAAAATATTGAGTCCAACTGAGTCCAGGGACAGTTGATGGAAATGTAATTGGCTCAATGCATTATTATCAATGTGACATTGTGGTATTCGCACATGTTTTTAAGTCTATAGATGCGCAACAAATTAAAATGTTTTACTTACATTAGTTTAGTAATTACTTTTTGCTATATATATATATATATATATATATATATTGTTTTTGTTTTTATGGCTGCTTCTAACTGCAAAAAAATAAATAAATAAATAAAAAATAAATTGTCTAACATCTTTGCAGCAATAGTTTTTATGGGCCCAAAACTACCTTGGGTGTGCATTATTTTCTAACAATTGAGTGGCCTATTGTAAATAGACCAATTTAAAGCAGACGTCACAGTTACATCACATTTGCTGCGCTTGCATTGTGGTGGCAGAAAAACACTGGTAACATGTGGATGGAATAGGGTAAAATCAATGGATTAAGAGGAAAAAAAAAATAATTGTTGTGCCTTTGGATGCCAGAATCAGAATGCATATTAATTTGTATAGAATACTGTCATCAAAGATGCCATTTGAAGCTGAACACAGATGTTTAAATGGACAGATTAATGAATGAAACCTGCTATGATTACTTTTAAAACATACATTTGATTTAAACAATAGGTCTACATAATATTCACATATGCAGTTCATAGGGGACATATTATATTAGCCCTGCAGCATGAAATATTATAACCTATAACATTTTACATTTCCCCTTTTTATCACAAAACTTTTTTTCTCGCAAATGCAAGTTTATATGTTGTATTTCAGACTTTAAAACTCTGAACTTTAACTGAACAATATGAAGTTTGTCAGTTCTGAGGGGAAAAATGCCAGAATTATGGGATATAAACTTGATTTTAAGTTTATTGTGGAATTTAAACTTGATATAAAAATAATTTTAAGCTCAAGAGAAAAGAGAAAATTACGTGTTGATTTTTCTTATCAAAATTGTGAGATATAATCTCGGAACTGTGAAAATAAATTCCAAATTTTGAAATATAAACTTAAATTTACCTTCTTTTTGGGAAGGATGGGAATACTCCCCCCAAAATTTTATTTTCACATGTTATAATAAAATAATCTGTGGGGTAATTTGAGCTGAAACTTTACAGACACATTCTGGGGACACCCAAGACCAATATTACATCTTGTAAAAAAGGGCATAATCGGTGCCCTTTAAATAAGGAAGACACAAAATGTGCAGTGTTGCGTGGCTTCCAGGACAGGTTTGAAAAACCATTATAGTAGGATAAACTCAGTTCTGGAGGGAACCCCTGCAGAGTTTAGCTACAACTCTGGTCAAACACACCTGAACAAGCTAATTAATGTCTTCAGGATTAGTAGAAGGCTACAGACAGGTGGATTTTATTAGCGCTGGAGCTAAACTCTGCAGGGACATGGGTCCTCCAGGGCCAAGTTTGCCCATGCCTGCATTGTAAGATATCTGTAGCTACCAGCAGTACACTTGCAAATTCTAAAATATACAGTCTCATGAAGTAAGAAATCTTCTTGGACTTGGGTCCCGCACTGCGTCGTCTTCTGGATTCCAGGATTTCAGCATGTTGTGACTCAGAGAAATATTTCTGGCTCTATGAGCGACAGGTCGTGACTGTTTCCTGACTGACAATTTAAAAAAGAAAACCAATCACAATTCTGTATTTTTGTCAGTGTATAAGCAACATGGCATATTCGGAATTGTGTGTGGGACAGCACTTCAGGCTAAACGTTGTGAGCCCTGTCGCCTGACTAGAGGGGAGGATAATATTTAATGCTTATTTGATACTAGTATTAAGTAGGACAGTGTGGATTCAGAGTGACATAACCGCAGACAGATTACTGCAGGCACTGTTTTTAGCAAATATGAAGCAAGATCACATAATTTTTAAAAGGGCTTAGGTAAAAAAACAGGTGGTCTGAAGCCTTCTTAAAGAGACAGTTCAACCAAAAAAAACAAATTCTGCCATTACTCATCACTATTCCAAACCTGTATGAGTTTTTTTTTTTTTTTTTCTGTTGAGCACAAAATAAGTTATTTTGAAGAATGTTGGTAACCAAACAGTTGCTGGTAACCATTGACTTCCATTGTATGGGAGAAAAAAATACTGTGGAAGTCAATACCAGCAACTATTTGGTTACCAACATTCTTCTGAATATCTTCTTTTGTGTTCAACAGAAATAACTCATACAGGTTTGAAACAGCTTAAGAGTGAGCAAATGATGACAAAAATCCTTTTTTTTTTTTAAAAAAAGGCCCGCTCACACCAAGAATGATAACGATAAGGGCTTGCGCATTTTAAATAGCAGGTGACATTGTAGAGAAGCAAACAGACATTGCACAGCAAACAGAGTAACATTAATCATAAAAGTCTCCCCTCCTTTGAAGTTACAGTAGAAAAGAGACTATTGTTTTTATTCCACTCTATTGACTATGTTAGAGATCTGAAAAGCCTCGTTCAGACTGTCCACACTGTGTATCTCCATATCCAATTTTGTGCGTCCATAAGCGATCTTTCATTTTACAGAATGTACGTTGGTTTCGTTGGCAATGCCTTTGCATTGTTATGCCAATGCTAAAAACAGCAATAACAGCAATACAGTTTGCAATACAGATGCTATCTTGCGATATAACATTGCGGTCGTGCTTGATTATAATATCCATTATAATATTATAATTAAATAATTGTTTTCTGAGGCTGCTGCATAAATGCAGGAAGCAGAATGTGCTGCTTTACTCTGTGCTGGTTTCAAATCTCAAAGAGGTGCGTATACTAGTCGAATATTTTCTTTTCCCGCTTGACGTGCAGTTTGCAACAACACAAGCTTGTTTCTGCAAAGACATTTATTATGTTTTCCACAAAAAGGTCTGAAGTGTTTACGTTTTACCTGACATGAAGACCAGTTAGACTGAAACGGATGTCCAGGAATCCGATTTGAATAGAATTCCAAACAAATATGAATGTAGCTTGAAACGGATTTGCACAAAGCGGATTTCATGTAGTTTGTTGCAGTTCGGACTATCTAAATATGATCAGATTTCAATTGGATTTGCATAAAATCGGATTTTGGCTGACAGTCTGAACGAGGCTAATGTAGCTCGACACGGATTTGTACAAATCAACGTTGCCGTTCAGACTACAAATCCTAGATCGGATTTGCATATAAATTGTGTTTGTGCTGACAGTCTGAACAGGGCTATAGTTTACAATAGATTCACTGTTTAGATGCGCTCAAAACGTGCGTGCTGAGGGCCTCTACTGGTTGAAGTCATGTAAGTGCAACAAAAACAAACTATCGTTCACTGGCTTTGACGCAAGTATTGTTATCCTTGTATTTATAGTTATCGTTCTTGGTGTAAACTGGCTTTAAATAGGGTCTAACATTGCCTGTGACTCAAAGAATGTTTCTTCCATATAGTTGGTAATTGCATTAGGACAGGACAAATATATACTTACGTTATATAAGAATATGTGACAGAAACTTTTACAGAGACTACAACGACTTATAGATGAACTTTAAAGGTGAAACTGAGAGACTAGGACAATTGAATATACAAAATACAAAAGAGAGAACATCTTCAGAAAAGTGCTTAGCTCAGTTAGCCAAAGCAGTTTGTGGAAGCCTCCTGGTGTTTTCATGGAACAGTCAACAAAAGGGAAAAGCCAAACAAGCCTCTCCTGTAGATAATAAGGCATCATCTGAGTAATGTAGAGCATTGCTTTTGTAAGATATGGCTCTTTCATTCCCCCCTGTGTCTGTCTGTGTGGTTTCCTGTCATTTTTTTCTCTTGTATCGTGTCTGTGCTTGGCTTCTGGTCTGTCTCGAGGGATCGCAGAGTCTCCTCGGTTCAATGGAACAACCTGGTGGAGGGGCTTGAATGTTTAGTGCTTGTGCTGGATCCCGGCTGTCAAGTCCACTGAGGGCAGCTATCTCTCAGGCAGACCTCGGCCAGCATGGTCCTCTACATAATTCATCAGGACAGGCAGGCAGGCCTACATCTGCCAGTTCCACAGAGCCACTTGTTCTTCATCAGCCCGCCCCTCAAGAAAATCTTGTGTATTTACTGATAAATTTGGATTTATTTAGTAGATACCACAAGTGTACAGTAAATACAATTAAACATTAAAAAGCAACATAATAAATTGTTGCCAGATTCACTTTTATTGGTTTCAGATAAACCTGAAAGAGCTATAAGTGCTACTCTCACTCTCACTGAAAGTGTTGTGAAATGTGCAAGAAGCAACGTAATATCATTCTGCAGAAATGTCGCCAATGACACATTTTTCCATTGAGCTTCGTTTGAAATTTCCATTCAGTGTGAATGATTCTTTTAATGTTAACTTTCTGCTGAAAGAAAATGTGCTCTTTAACATTTACACCCTTGCTGCTGTTGTCCCACGTTGTTACTGTCAAAGTAAAATAGAGGGATGGAAAGTGGGAGAAAAAGAGAGAAGCATGTGAGGATGGGGTCATTGACATTATACAGCAACGCAGATCATTTGGACCAAAATGACTGTTACACTGAAGCATTTTATAAGAAGTTTGTGCTCTAGGTTATCTGGTGTTTTGTCAAAGTATGGATTTATGTTATAAAAATACCAGTTTGAGACCTGAGGAGTTATTTGACATCACTTAGTCAATACTGGCCTAACAGCTGACTAAAATGGGAGCAAAAGTATTATTAGCAATGTCGTTCTCTCTCTGTGGAGGAAAAAAAAATGCTTCATTATAATTTAGAAACTGTAATGTTCTTAATAAACTATGGGGAATGTTGGTGTCAACCAAGCCCAAACTGTCAACAGACTTCTCAACTACATTGTTTTTCAGGCTCATTAGACCGAAGGAGACGAATATGAGAAGCGGTCAGCAATACACACATTTAATTATAAACGCAGACTGCAATGGTCTCAAGACACATTTTTCAAAATACATTTATCTGGAGGGGGGATGGGGGGGCATCCAGTCTCCAAAGACGAATTAAACCAATTAAAATAGTGCAGTTGACTGGAGGTTATATGACTTAAGATTAACTTCTAAAGAGTGTAATAAATATGTAATAAATGAAATGTATTTTTTTAATTATCATTAATAGTAGTAGTAGTAGTAGCTAATAATAATGCACAACAATAAATGGCTTACATTAAGGTTCATTTTCACTGGTTCTAGATGTTTATAATGCATTATGCTACACTGGTGCATAAATAGTTCATAAATTGTTCACAGGTGTTCACTTTACATTAAGGTTCCCAATTATAGCTCATTAATAAATGGTTTACATGTGTTCACTTTACATTTTCATTTTCAGATTATTAACATCAATAATTCACCAAGAAACTGTAGTTTGATAATTTCATCTTGATAAACAAAAGATTCCGATTATGGGTCACCATACTTGGCCACACATCACGTCCTTTCCACTAGCTTTTCTCTATAGAATTAACAAAAAAACAAAAAAACAAAAAAAAAAAAGAAAGGAAGGAAGAAAAGGAAGAAGAAGGCGGCCTCTAACACTAGCTTGCTTTTTCTTTTCATTCTGTGTATTTTCTTTTTGTTTATTATATAATTTAAAAATCTCTTGCTACGTGTACTGCGTTAGGCTAAATGAGACTTGTCATAGCACTTGCATGTTATTGCTCTTTTGATTTTGATTGCTTCCATTGTCCTCTTTTGTAAGTCGCTTTGGATAAAAGCAACTGCTAAATGTCTAAATGTAAATGTAAATAGAAATAAATTATTGGTGTGTTCACTTTACATTAAGGTGCATTTTCACAGGTTATTGATGTTAATAACTCATTAATAAATGCTTCACATGTGTTCATTTTACATTAAGCTTTCCTTTTACAGCTTATTAACATTTATAAACTATTAATAGATAGTTCACAAGTGTTCACTTTATCCCTCTATAGGATATAGAGTCATTTATAAATGACGCTAAGAAAATTGCATTTAAAATACAATACTAATTACAATATCAACACAATTTTATTTTAGTGTTGTAAAATGACTTACCTTTCAACCAGTAAAATAAAAATTTATTTGGCATGTGCTTCACATTTTTGGTAAAAATGCAGTAAAGGAGGTGTTTGCACATGTTAGGTCACATGCTCTCAAGGCTCCATAGTGAGCTCATTTTACACTAGAAAATACATATAAATTTATAAAGTTATAAAAAATATAATTGTACATCCAAATATATTTTCTAAAGTTTTTTGTCATTTTTAATGCACTTTTATAAAAACAATAACTCTCATGCATCATGCATAACTGACTATTATGGGATGCATATTCGGTGTAGATGGCACTATAGACCAGCATTGGGAGGCAGTATAATAACCTTTTTTCATGTGTTCATTTTTGTAAGGATTTTGGAAAATAAAATGACAAATCTGTACTTATTTCAGAAGGTAATGATAATAGTAATAGGAGGGCATCAGAAAATCTGGCTGTAGTAATAAAATAATTTGTTGACAACCAAAGGAGGATAGAAGCAATGACGGTGAGGGCTGTGAAGAATTGGTTGTAGTGAAAGTGAGGCATTTGGGTACATTATTGTTGGTCAGTTTGAAAGATTTGATCCATACAACAACCAAAGGTCAAGAAAAGATGGCAATGTCTATCGGCATTACTATACTGAAAGGCAGTGACGCTCCAATGATGACTGCACAATTGCCCTACAAAGGCAAAAGACCCTCGCTAGAGTGTGAAACTGAGAAAAATGACTTTTCTTTATTTGTCCATCCAAATTAATTATAGACAGGGCACTTAAAAGTTGGCAATTAGATGTTTTAGTAATGAAAAGTATCTACATTAAAAAATTGTGAGTGCAAAGTTTATTTTTACCCCTATTTTGAAGTTACTGTACTCTGCCTTTGCAGTGTCTGTGAAAAGTGAGAAGTCACACAAAGGCAAAAGGCAATATCTACCACCATAATGACCAGCATTAAAATACATCAGCATAGTAGGCCTAAATATTCAGCTACAGCTCTACACAGTTAAAAAATGTGTTTTAATTTAAATAAGAATATTTATTGTTGTCAGCCACTTTAACATTGTAAATACACAGTTTGAACATCAACACTGCACTATGCTTACAAACAGGCAAAAAAACTTAAAAAATGATTAAATTAAAATGTGTTGTACCTAAAAGTTAAATAAAAACTGTACTGTACTTAAATGTAAACTTCACAGTAACTTCATATTGATGTGTGGCTAAACAAAGGCAGAATGCCATAACTCAATTTGAGAGTTCCAAACAAAGCGAAAGAGCGGTAACCATGGGTTTTCAAAGTTACTGTTAAGACAATCCATTATTTTCTCTGAAAAATAACTAAATTGACTCAAGATACTTATGCATATGATAAAGGATGTCCCATGAATGTCCCAAAAATATCAATAACTCATTTTCGACCAAAATCAAAGTTACTGTCATTTGCATTTGCACGGCAGACAAGTCAACATCTACTTATGTGTGGGGTACACTGAAAAAGAAGAGTCTTGTTGACTTTCACTTGTGCTATGATTGAATACTAAGATGAAATACAATGTTGTTTTAATGCTGTTGAAATACTAAGACATGGTTTTCAGGCAGTGAAATTACCTCCGAATTTGTCAAGTTTTAGACAATTTCACATGTGAGATCCAAATCAAATATACCAACGCAATAAATGAAATTAAATGTTGAAAAGATTTTTAATGTTTATTTTATTTATATATATATATATATATATATATATATATATATATATTATTAGTGGGGCTTGCCAAAGGCAAAGCCTCACTTGTACTATGCTGTGTGCTGATCCGTGCAACATTTCGGCGCGTAACTAGTCCCGCAGTTTTTGTCACAGACCCACGAAACTGGCGTCAAATCGTGCGGCCTATACGGGAATGGTGTGCTATGACTTTTATAAGCGATCGGGCGTACGATGTTCGAACCCGGGCCAAAATTCGGCCGAAAAAATCCCATAGACAACGCATTGCGGCCAACTTTGACGGCGCGTAGCGCCGTCCACGAATTTCGTAGAAACACGTAATTAACCACATTTGGAGACGCTGACTAGCTGTGCAAGAACATACCTCGCAATGGGGTATAAGTTGTACCCCGGGGGTGCTAGAGCCCCCCCAAATTTTCCCATTGACTTACATTGGCCCAAAAAATCCTAGGTAACAGTATATCTATTCCATTGCGCCGACTTTGACGGCGCATAGCGCCGTCCTCCGATTTCGTAGAAACACGTAAATCACTACATTCGAAGAGGCTGACCAGCTGTGCGAGAACATACCTCGCAATGGGGTGTAAGTTGTACCCCTAGGGCGCTAGAGCCCCCCAAAATTTCAAAAATCGGCCTATGGGAGATACTATGGTGAGGGAAGCCCCATGAAATACTTTTTTTTTTTCCTACTATGGTAGTTTACATTGGGATTTTGCATTGAACATAGCTATGCATCACTATGTCATAGAGACATGGGGGCGGGTTCATTTTACTCAGACAACCAATCAGACTCTCAGGATCACTGATTTAGGGCACCCTAGCAACACATCCCATAGACTGCCATTATATGGCCCAGATGTATATCTTTGGATCACAGTGTCATAGAGACATGGGGGTGGGGTCGGGGTGGGCAAACAGCCAATCGTGAGTCACCTTAAACTCTTCGTAACCACTCCCTAGCAACCGTTACTGACCACCCTAGCAACCCGAACCCACACAGGCATATCTTCACATCTGAATGTCATAGAGACATGGGGGTTGGTTTACATCATTCATACTGACAAGCAGCCTTTGCAGTATCATCATTGGCCACTCCCTAGCAACCAAACAGAGTACCCTAGCAACCATTCAGCTAGACCTATATCTTTGCATCACTACATCGTAGAGACATGGGATTTTGACTCATGCTAGCAAATAGGCCTCCCAACATAATGCACATGCTAGCCATGACTAGCTACAAGCTAATAGTGATTAGCCAAGTGTTCAATTGTGCAATAAAATATAAGTAAATGCTACAATGATTAAAATAAGCCAAAAATGAGCTAGCATCATGCTATCAATATGCTATATCATGCTAGCATCGCCTAGCTAAGTGCTAAAAACGTGCTAGGATCGTCTGCTAAAGTCCTAAGACATGCTAGTCATGATAATATGTTGCTAGCATCATGCTAATTATGTTAGCATCTTGGGAAAAACATGCTCGCGTCATGCTAACGCCATGCTAGTCATGCTAACTTCATGTTAACGACATGCTGAGCGTGCTAGCGTGTTGCTAGCGTCATGCTAATCATGCTAGCTTCATCCTAAACGCATGTTCATCGTGTTAGCGTGTTGCTAGCATCATGTTAATCATGTTAGCATGTTCTTAAAAACATGCTAACGTCATGCTAACACCATGCTAGTCATGCTAACTTCAACGTTAACAACATGCTAAGCGTGCTAGCGTGTTGCTAGCATCATGCTAATCATGCTAGCTTCATGTAAAATGCATGCTAATGGTGTTAGCATGTTGCTAGCGTCATGCTAATCATGTTAGCATCTTGTAAAAAGCATGCTAGCATCATGCTAGCATCATGCTAGTCATGCTAACTTCATGTTAGCGACATGCTAATCTTGCTAGCATGTTGCTAGCATCATGCTAACACCGTGCTAACACCCAGAACACCTTAACAACACTCTGCCTATGACCAGATAAAGGGTTTTTTTGCCACTGCAAGCCCCACTCACATTTTCTTCAGGAAATGTACATTCTAGTTATTATTATTATTTTTTTATTTTTATTTTTTTTTTTTAAAACAACAAGACCTTTTCACTTCTTTTCAGATAGTGAAAAAGCATTTGATTTTGTGTGAAGATTTAGACAATTTGCCAGAAATTATTTACCCTAATGGGACTATGTCAGTTAAAAATGACGGAACCCTAAAAGAAAGGTCAAAGGTCCCATGTAGAAACACATTTTGGAATATGATTTTACTCCTAAAAATATGTAAATCCCATTATTTTTTCAAGCTGTGAATTCATAATTACTCCTGTAGAGGGTTAAATTAATGTACACTTTTACAGGTTATTAACACCTATAATTCATCACAGTTTTTCTCAGTCGCTTTGGTACATTTCTCAGATCAGAATTGAAATCTGCAAAACAGTAAGTGCATTTCTCAAAACAATTCGTACAAATAGCAAAACACCATGGATTACCTGCAAAAGCCAGTCTCTTGCTCAAAATCCTTAGTTCATCTCTCAAAAATAAATATCTGTGTCAATGAACATGTCAGTGTCATCAGAATGACAAGTCCTTGTGTCATTGTGTACGAATAAGACAGTCAAATTGCTTAGTCATGTTGTCGATATAACAGTGTACTCTGGAGGGATATTCTGATGTAAACTATAGCTAAAGTTTTGATGACAATTATTGTAAATTGTAGATTACACCTTAGTGTATGTCCAATTCCTTGTCCTTCCATTATCAGACATTTTACAGTTTTTTTCAACTGCTAACAAGCATTGTTCAATACTGATGCCACATTTTCAAAACTGTTCATACAGACTGCATTACCATACATGTTTCTTTGGCCAAACAGTTGATCAGACCAACAAAACAGTTAATATATATCTCGAAATAAGCTTGTTTCACCATAACACTGGAAACAATTCTAATTCAGAAAACATACATTTCATTCATAACACACTGATCTAAAAAAAACACTAACAACGGGGAGCATTACATAAACTATTAACTTTTATCTTTGAAGTTTGAATGATTTGTCACATAAGTATTTCATTATAGGATAAGAATAACCTATTTTAATTTTACTGACTATATTACAGCACAAAGAATGAATGAGAAAACCAGGATTCCAACCCTATTACTTGTACTATATGTCTTTATATACCAAAAACAAAAACCCATAAACAAAGTCTACTTTTATTTTTGACAGATTTTTTTTTTTTTTTTTACAAATTTAATTGTGAAAAAAAATAAATAAAAAAAAATATATAAAAATAAGTTTTAGCACAAGGGAAAATGTATAGAACTCCTTCCTTTCTCTGCCACTTATTTTTCCCCACCAATGTGTCTTCCCTGATCCATGTTTCTAAACAAAATCATTCCAAAGCAATTAATTTATCAAAAGATAACCAAAAAGGAAAGAAAGATAAGAAAGAAGACAAAAAACAGGACATCTGGCTTGGCTTTCAGCTGAAATTGCATTTAGTTGTGTTTGTAATAATTATTATTCAAGTTCATAATAAATATTCTTGTAAGATTTTATATTTCAAATATAATTCCTGCAGAAATAGACAGTTTGTCATTGTTTGGATTTGTACGGAGCCCCTAAAAGGACATGGTGGTGAAAAAAGTTGGGGTGGTTGAAAAAAAATCGAGGTGGGTGGAAAAAAATTCGGGTGGGAGGAAAAAATAATTTGATCCTTTTTTGCGTTCCCTCGCAAAACTTTGCGTTCTCTCGCAAAGATGTTTGCGTTCCCTCGCAAAACTTTGCGTTCTCTCGAAAAACGTTTGCGTTCTCTCGCAAAGATGTTTGCGTTCCCTCGCAAAACTTTGCGTTCTCTCGCAAAAATGTTTGCGTTCCCTCGCAAAACTTTGCGTTCTCTCGCAAAGATGTTTGCGTTCCCTCGCAAAACTTTGCGTTCTCTCGCAAAACCAGATAAGTTCGGACAAACACTCCCTATAGCTTGCAGTGGTTCATACAGCTCCGTACGTTCGCAATGGAGCGGCTCATGGAGCTCTGGACTCAATATGAAGAAATACATGGTTTTGGGACATTCTAAACGCTTAATGTTATATATATATATATATATATATATATATATATATATATATATATATATATATATATATATATATATATATAATATTATATTAATGGGTACAGACAAACAACGCGGTGATCCATTTAGCCACGATAAGAGTTTTTAGTGTTTTTCTACGGGGAGAAAACATGTCCGTTCATATTGTCTGCTTTTATTAATAAACTGTGAACCAGATTTGGTCTTTTTATATTACATTCTTCTGCCATTAGCCTACCAAGCGTTTTCCATAACGGTTTACTACGGAGGAGAAAAAGCTTAACGTGCATTAGCGCATTGATTTCATATCTGTCATAATAATAATAATAATAATAATAATAATAATAATAATAATAAAATTGCTATTAGTATTAACAATATTTATTAATAATGAATTCGGCCCTCCAATGTCATTGTTTACACTAAGCAACAGCAGGCAGTGAATTAAGACAGCCAAATGTTTATTATTATTAATCTCCAATTCCTTTTGTAAAACAACAGGGTGTGCTTTCTGTTTTATATACATAATATTTGATATACATTCTAAAACGCTTAGTGTAATTATTTCGTTTTGTTTCAGAAATGGAAATTGTATAGTCTATTGTATTTTGATTAGCCTATATAGGCTATTATTGTATTGTATAAACTTCAGCTGAATCAGTCGTATTGCGTTATTCTTTTGGGGTAAATTGCCTGTAGGTTTTAAGACTGTACGTACCACTTGTTGGATTTATACGAATTAAATAAACTAGTTTTCGATTGTTTTATTTAAGCTTTTAAGCTGTCTGTAGATAACAGGGTGCTACAGAAAGCACACCCTGTTGTTTTACAAAAGCAATTTAGTAACGTTTTGTTATTGTGGAAGTAGACAAAATAAAGCAGACATTCATATTTCTTTCCTCATTGTTATCACAATGTAGCCTGGGGATCGCGCCGGCGCCACCGACCCGAGAAGTGCAGTGTTGCGCTTTATGTGAGATGTATAATTACAAGAAATATGCAACAGTCGAACAATATGAAGAAACGTTATCGTCACTAATTTGCAGAGCGGTAAATCAGATGAACTATTCTGCATTATGGGACAGACGGTAAAGACAGTGTTTCAGGGCCGCTCACGCACAAATTTCAAAGATCTTTTTTACCCACGAAAAAAATCATAGTTTCCGTTTTTCAAAACCGAGCGAAATAATAATTTAATAATAATAATAAAATCAAACCGTTAGTAATTTGTCTTTATTTCTTTATGTTCGTATTTCGATTTGGTGTTAAATGATTTGATTTTATTTGATTTGATCTTAAACGAGTCATATCGGGTTGGGGTCTGAGTGCAAATATTGTATAGCATTATTTTGTAGACAGATTGGAGATTAATAATAATAATAAACATTTGGCTGTCTTGATTCACTGCCTGCTATTGCTTAGTGTAAACAATGACATTGGAAGCCAAAATTCTATTATTAATAAATATTGTTAATACTAATAGCAATTTAATTATTATTATTATTATTATTATTATTATTATTATTATTATTATTATTATGACAGATAGCCATGAAATCAATGCGCTAATGCACGTTAAGCTTTTTATTCCTCCGTAGTAAACCGTTATGGAAAACGATTGGTAGGCTAATGGACGAAGAATGTAATATAAAAAGGACCAAATCTGGTTCACAGTTTATTAATAAAAGCAGACAATATGAACGGACAGTTTTCTCCCCGTAGAAAAACACTAAAAACTCTTATCGTGGCTAAATGGATCACCGCGTTTGTCTGTACCCATTAATATAGGCCTAATATAAAATTTTGTATATTACGGTCGTCTTATATTAAGCCACGTTATTGCGGTTTTCTATGTGGAAGAAAACGCTTATCATGAAATTCAGCTGCTGCTCACATGACATATTTGTAATAACTTCTGTAGCATATTTGGTCTTTTTATAATCACCATCTTCATAAGCCGCGTATTCTTCATGGGAGGAAACCCCTTAGCGTGCAATTTAGCGCTTTCTGTTCATAGTCTGTAAGCTTTAAGGTGTGTTCTGGTCCTATAGTTTACATTAAGCGTTTAGAATGTCCCAAAACCATGTATTTCTTCATATTGAGTCCAGAGCTCCATGAGCCGCTCTATTGCGAACGTACGGAGCTGTATGAACCACTGCAAGCTATAGGGAGTGTTTGTCCGAACTTATCTGGTTTTGCGAGAGAACGCAAAGTTTTGCGAGGGAACGCAAACATCTTTGCGAGAGAACGCAAAGTTTTGCGAGGGAACGCAAACATTTTTGCGAGAGAACGCAAAGTTTTGCGAGGGAACGCAAACATCTTTGCGAGAGAACGCAAAGTTTTGCGAGGGAACGCAAACATCTTTGCGAGAGAACGCAAAGTTTTGCGAGGGAACGCAAACATCTTTGCGAGAGAACGCAAAGTTTTGCGAGGGAACGCAAACATCTTTGCGAGAGAACGCAAAGTTTTGCGAGGGAACGCAAAAAAGGGTCAAATTATTTTTTCCTCCCACCCGAATTTTTTTCCACCCACCTCGATTTTTTTTCAACCACCCCAATTTTTTTTCACCACAATGTCCCTTTAGGGGCTCCGTAGATTTGAATGTGCTTTTATCAGTTTTGAAAAAAAATGTGCTGAAAATGTATAGTATTTTTCAGGTTGTGGAGTATGAATGACAAAAGCGTTTGTGGATTTAGAAAAATGGTCATTGCATGCATTTTGTCTGAAAGCAATAAAAAAATGATTCAGTTTAGTCTGCATAGACTTCTGTATCGCTGAATGTGTGTCTCGAAAATGTGGCTTCAGTATTGAACAATGCTTGTTAGCAATTGAAAAAAACTGTTACTTTGTGTTGTGCTCCAGCTGTATATATACTTGCCAGTTGATGGTTCATAAGATGCACCTTCGTTAGAGAAAGTCAAGATTCACCTGGGAGCAATTTACCAATTCAAGACAGATTTAGAAAAAAAAAGTCTAATGGAAATGAATAGAAATATTTGAAACTTGTTCAACCATTTTGCATGTAAAGACTAAGATGCTATGAACTAATGCCTAAATGTTGTGGGGGGTGAAACTATTCAACAGAGACCCATATAATACATTTTGATCAACATGACATAATTAATTGATAATGTAGGAAACAGCAGAGAATTGTACATAATCATTTGCATGGATGTACCAAAGCATTTGCAACTTGTTCAAAGAAATGAGAAACTGCTTTTTTGATGTGCACAAGTGACACAATGATGTGAAGATTGAACAGATAGTTTTGAGAATTCCAATTCTGATCTGAGAAATGTACCAAAGCGAATGAGAAAAACTGTAATAAATGGTTTACATGTAACTAATATTGGATTTTTCCCCCCAAATAAAGTTTGATATAAAGTTTTATCATCTTGATAAGTAAAATAAATAAATGTTTATTTATTGCTGTGGATAGACCATGAACTTTCTGTGTCCTGCTCGGTCCTGCTCTTTCGTGGCAATAACGATGTGCGGTTAAAAAAATAATAACAAGTGAATTTGAAAGTGGGGGGACACAAACAGGATTTTGAAAGTTGGGGGTTGGGGGTTATGTCCCCCCTGTCCCCAGTGGAAATTACGCAAATTATTTTCTGTAGCTTCTGAAGGGCAGTACTAAATAAAAAATATATATGATATTGAGGCAAAACAAGAAAAATGTACATTCATTCAAAATCCTTTATAATCTATAATAGCATTCATTTACAACTTATTTCATATTCTTTATTTATCGTTGAGAAAATATGCTATTTTCACTTAGCGTAAATCTATCACTATTTGCACTTAGTGTAACCCAGACAGCAAAAATCATCTGTTCCAGATACGGCCCATACCTCTGCAAATCCGCAAAACGGACTTGGGCCAGTGTCTTTTGGCACAACGGGCCAATACCGGCACACATCTGGTTTTCCCTCTTCTGGACCAGCACTGGGCCAGCTCCGTACCAGACTCGGACCCAGATCCGCTCTGCGACATTGGTCCGCGCCCACTGAAACCAGGCCCGGGCTGGATCCGTCTAAGAGGGTGATACAGCACTAAAACGGATGTGACTGTAACACGGATTTGCCGGTTTGAAAACGAATTCGGCACAGAGTCAGCTGCTGTCTGGGAAATAGCCTCTATCGTTATTTACATTTAGTGCAAATAGCTGCTGCCATTTTTTAAACCTTCTTGTATATTAAGACAGGCACCTGCAATTCGGGCCAAATTAAAGATAAGTTGTGTGTGAATTTGCATGTGAGCATCATTAATAACCCCCTGTGTTTAATAAAAAAGGTCTCTAAAAATGTATCTAATTGGCCTGTTTGGCTAAGCCCTCATAGCACTTCTTATTTACTGGTACAGTATTGCATGATTTGTAGATTATATTTAATAGGTTTGCACTTAGTTTTAAAAGGTAACATTACTGTACACTTACATTTATTTTATTTTTATTTATTTATTTATTTTTTTTACCTGTAAATTTAAATAATTTAAATGACTCAATCTATAAAAAAATAATTGAAACCATGTTTCAAATGTCAAAATGAAGTGACTGAATAATTCATTAAATCGATTCGTTCAGAAGTGCAGATTCATTCACTCAGCTGTGGCATTGTTTGTAACTATTTTGGTTGATGAAATAGAGCACAATCAGACAACATTGTTCCTAAAATGTAAGTCACTTAATATTAACTTTTGTATAAAATCAAAAATGTATAAAACTGTTGTATAAATTAAATTTCATATTTGCAAACCTTCTTTATAATCATTAAAAAGCTGTCTAAAAAGTCTTAGTTCATTGCGATCTCACAAACTTGTATTTTAATTAGTAAAGCTCTCTACACTGCACACTGAATCTATTATTTACATCGTCTCTACACTTTGGTCATGTTTGTTATAATGATTGGCAAAAACAGTCTGCTTTCACGATCTGTGCTGTGAGGAGCAGGAGGTGCATCGATAGAGAAGCATTTCTACTGGCTGCAGTCCGCAGGTATTATGTATTATATAATTAATTAACAAAACATATACAAATTATTAGCGCATCACTTATTAATGATTTGTGAATGTTTTGTAAATGATTATTTCATCATTAACTAATCACTTGTAAATGACTTACAACTGAAGGTTATTATAAAGTGTTACCGGGTCCCTTAGTTGTCCTCAGTGTGAAAAGATGAGAAGATCATATAGTCATTGTTGGAAAAGGTTTAAAAACACAAAAATGCTGAAAAACTAAAGAAGTTGTGGGACCTCAAGGATTTTTCTGAAGAACAGTAGGCAGTTTAACTGTTCAGAACAAACAAGGGACTCATGAACAACTATCACTAAACAAAAACAAACAATAACAAAATCTTTTACATTTGCGTCTTTTATTTGAAATTTTGGTAACGCTTTATTTTGATGGTCCCTTTTGAACATTCTGTTGACAATAACATGGCAATTACATGTCAACTAACTATCATTAGAGTATTAGTAGATTGTCTTCTTAATATCTGCTAACTCTTTATTGTGATGGTCTCCCAACAGACATTCTACTGATTATAATTAACTTTGCAAGTTCATGTTATTGCAAGTACATGCAACTTATTCTAACCCTAACCCTACCACTAATACTAACACTCTAGTGAAAGTTATTAGATATGTAGGTGCAACGTTACTTATAGTCAATGTGTTAAAGGGACCTTAAAAAAAAGTTAAACCACTTTTGACTTCAACTATAACTGAAAAAACTATAAAGGCAATAGTCTAATTTTGCTGCATCATGAAATAAATCAGGAATCTGTTTTGAGTGAAATAAGTATGTAACAAATATATTTATTAAGCATGTGTAACGTGAGTTAAAAATGGCTCAATATTTTGCAGATATTGACTTAAAATCACCTTTCATATTCATGCATTTATAACTGCTTATTAATGATTTATAATGCATTTGTTTAGACCTTTATAAGCCCTTCACTAAGGGAACCTTAATGTAAAGTGTTACCTGTAAAATTAATTGCAATTTATTTGATTACTCTGCGTATCATGAAATTTACCAGACTACATTTTTTAACTAAATTATATAATTTCTGGTCTGCATTTTTATAAAGTTTTTAGCTGTTCTGTGATTCCATTCCTGAACTTGTTCCAGCAAAACATGATATTCACAGTTGACAGTAGCCTGATAGAGAGGCAGTAAAAGACTTGACAGGCTTTTTTTGGCTCCCCCGCTGGGACATGGTTTAGTCTGTATCACAGTTTAAAATTTAGCTTTGACACTGGTGTTTTCAAGCTCTTCACAACTGGCAAGAAAAATCCTGCTGTAGGGGAGTCCGGGAGCGACTGCGTTTTTACATGTTTTACATTGTCATTCCTAAATCACAGACTGCTTCAAATCTGCATGTCAAATTGAGAAACATACACTGTGGTCAAATGAGACCATTTTGGAAATTTGGGAAATCTACAAAATCTACTCAACTGGACTAGAGTTGTGTGGATTACTTGTGGATTATTATGATGTTTTTATCAGCTATTTTGACAGCACCCATTCACTGCAGAGAATCCATTGGTGAGCAAGTGATGTAATCCTACATTTCTCCACATTTTTCCCATGAATAAACAAACTCATCTACATCTTGGATGGCCTGAGGGTGAATCAATTTTCAGCAAATTTATGGGTGAACAATTCCTTTAAAACTATGGAACAATTGAATCACTCAAATGATAGATCTCGCCACAAGCATAGCAGATGGGAAGTGTTATGATTTCCCATGGCAGCTCTCTGCAGAGCAATGAATGAAGAAATTGCATTAGCTCTCCCCACATCAGTAACGCCATTTCATTTGTCTAACATTTTTCATCTCCTCTGTCTGCATGTGATGTGCCTCAATCAAAAGAACATTGCCTTGAAATTGTGGGAGACGTGTTATATTAGGTGGAGGTGTTACATCTTCATCACTCCTGTGTGTTGACTCGACATTTCCACCTGAAATGCTGCCATTTGCTTTATCTGTAAATGACAAGCAGAGGTGAGGATAAGGGCACAAATAGAGGTGGGGATGAGTTGTTGGCCATTATCTGAGAAAGCCTCATATAGTCTTAACCAGCCATGAAAATGAAATGGATTAAATGCAGCCACAAGAGTCAAAGTGATGAAGACAAATAATGCATCCAAGCCTCATAAGCACTGGCCTGAAGGAAGTTCATAAGAATAAAACACTTTTCTTATGTAGTGTATTATAACTGTAGAGGGTCTAATGGTTAGGGAGTAAGAGGCCGTTCACACAGAACATGTTTTTCCATTCCGCTGCTCTATATTTTCATAGTTTTTCTAAGTAAACCAGCACTAGAAAGACATCTTTGACCATTGTGCTGCCATCTCATGTCCTTTGTAGCATCTCACGCATGATATTTTGACTGTATTAAAGCATAAAACCCCGGGTTGCCAGTTGATGGAAAATACAACATATTGCATCCATGAAAACCAGCAAACAAACTGGGTCAGCAATCGCAGATTCTACCTGACCTAAAAAGCTTCAGGGTAACACTTTATATCAGCTTTCATTAATAATTCATTAACAAACAGTATATAATGTTTAACTAACCATTACCTAATATATATTCACATATCTAGAAATATGAGATAATGTGGTTGTTAATGTAACTAATGAACTTATTAAACATTACCAAATGATTAACAGATCACTATTTAATGTAAATTGAAATGCTTACAAATGCCATCAAACTTTTAATTCATATGATCATGTATTTAAAAAAAAATAATAATAATAATTCTTCAAACGATTTTGACATAGTTTACAGTGATTAAAAACTTGATTAATGAATGATTAACAAACATTATATACTGCTTAATGGATCATTAGTTAATGTTTACAAATGTCATTAAACATTCAATGCATTTTAAAAATCTACAAATGATTTTAGCAGAAATTATATAATATAGAAGTTTATTTGTTAATGTACTTTTAAATGCTTACAAATGTCATTAAACTTTAGTTCCCCTTTCAGTCATTCCACTACAACGTTACTATAGGAGCACTGCGACCGATTACCTCTGAGCTACAGAGAAAAGGCCAATGAATATTGGCGAGTGGTTTACGTCAGCCACCACTCCCCCGTACATACGGGTAAATAAGATGGCGGCACGCACACACTCATTCAGACTTCTGCTTCAGAGCCTCGCTGCTGAGCTGCAAACTGAAAGCTGATTTGGAAGAAGAAATTGCTGTGGGGAATCGCCTGATTGCCGTGCCGCCGTTGAAGACGATCTTCCGCCGCTGGCCACCGCTCCCGTGTAACCGGAAGTACCGGTGTGCACATCCAGTGAGCAGCGAGTGCCGCGAGCCGCGGTCCTCCCTGGGCACGCCGGAAGTACCCCTTTTTATCACAAAAGAGCAATTTCTAGCAGTTGAAAAGGATGTCCTCAGGGGCTTCTTTTCGACTGTACGTTTCTCGATGTGGTAGTTTCCTGGCATCTGTTGACGGTCATGATCGCTGCCTCTCGTGTTTGGGCCGAGATCACGCTGAGGCAGCTTTCGTGGATGGTACGTGCCCACACTGTGAGTGTATGTCCATGGCCACGCTGCGGGTCCGCCGATCTTTTATGAGACGGCAGCCTTTGTTCTCTACCCTAGCCAGCCTGAGGGACTGTAAAGGTTCTTCGGATGATTTCGCTAGAGACTTGGGTGACCTGCGGGTGGCAAGTCGGAATGTGCCGCCGGGTGAGCCCCTACGGTCTTCCGTTCTACCCCGTGGTTCCGTGGAGCTGCCTCGGGACGATGTTCGCCCATTTCACGGTGGGCTGGACCTCTCCTCTGGTGGTTCTAGTGATGTTCAGATGTCTATCACAACGTCAGAGGGGAAGCTTTCAGCTCGGCGGTACATCTCTGGCAGGCTGAACCCCGCCCCGCCGGAGGTGGGCGCCGAGCTGTCGGCTCTGCTTCTCCGGGCTGCCGCGGGGCACAGGCTGCGGGTGTCACAGACTCCCGTTCAGAGCAGGTAGGCGCCTGTCAGCTCTCGCTGGGTGCTCAGTCCCTGTCTGTTCGTCGAAGGCGCCCCCCCTGCGGGTTCATCACCAGCCCCGTCGCCTGCTGCCTCCACCAAGGTGGCCCCTTCACCACGACGTCGAGCTGGCCGCAGGAGAGTGGCGCCGCCCGCTGCTCAGGTGTTTCGTGGTCGAGCTCATTTGTCCTGACACGAGCGTCAGCACAAGATTCGCCCACACGGAAACCAGGTAGAAGGTAAATGCTGCCCCGTGCAGCCTAACTTAAATTATATAAATAAATATTTACTGAACTAATCCCTGTATTTGTCTCTTCAGCCCTTCCCGCAGGCTGCCCCACCGTGGCACGTCAGTCAACGTCCCGTCGATCCCACTTGTACGTGGGCAGGTCTGTTAAAACAGTTCCAGCCCCTCTCTTGGTTGATTCGGGTGGTACGGCTCGGCTTGCGGTTCACTCCGCTCACCCCCCAATCGTGGGCAGGGCTCTCTTCTCTTGGCTTGGAGATGGATTCGGTCTAAATTACGGCAGCGCAGTTCTAAAAAGGAGTGCACAGCCAGTGCTGAGTGCCTGATACTATTCAACCACAAGCATGCGGTCCCTCTTAAATTTAGAGGCTCCTGGGGCATGTGTTGGCCGCTCTTTCGGCTGTTTCACATGAGACCGCTTCAGCACTGGCTACCTGACCGAGTCCCGAGATGGTCTTGGCACCTTAGTTCATTCTGGACTGCCGTTTCCCAGAGTGTCGCTACCAGCATCAACCCTTAGTTGACCCTGGCTCCGTCTTTAAAGTCGGTGGTCCAAACATGTTGAGGTCATCACAGATGCCTCCATGTCAGGTTAGGTGCCATCCGCGAGTTGTAGCACTGCTTTCCGCCCCACTCGCCTGAGGCAGGTACAGTTTTTGTCACACGCGGTTGATGCCACGATCCGGCCTCCGGAGCCCCCTCTCCTGAGGGTGTGGCCCGTGGCAGGCAATGGACCCGCCGTCAGAGACACGCAGTCTGACGGAAGCTGTCCTCTCCTCTGCAGTGTGTGGCAATCAAGCATGTGCTGGTCTGTACAGACTACTTTACGACCGTCTCGTACATCATCTGTCAGGGTGGTCTACGCCTCCGTCATATGTCACAACTCGCCACCATCTCCTCCTTGGAGTTAGGTGTAGCGTAAAGGCTGCGCGCTGTTCTTACTCAGGAAAGCTCACTCGTGTAGTATAATCCACAACAGTCCACTTTCTCTAAGAACAGTTTCTCCTCCCCAGGTGGTAGCTGGGGAGGAGATGGGACGTGCTGACACTTTGGATGGGACATGCTGACACTCTGCTGCCCCGGGGTTCCCTCAAGTACACCTTCCCCAGTGAGCCTCCTTGCACAGGCTTGTGCAAGTTCAGGGAGTCGAGGAGTAGGTTCTGTTATTTGCGCATATTAGCCGCCCAAACCTGCTTTGCCTGCCTTTTCCTCCTCACGGCAGCCTCCCTGAAAACCCCTGGAGTGTTAACTCCTTCAGGTGGTGCGCACTCTCGGCACCCGTGTCCTAGTTTTCTGCATGTTAGACAGTGAGACCAGACGCGGTAGACCTTGACTGGCTGTGACAGCCTGTCACTCAGTTTACGTGGGTAGTCTTTCAGCTGAGATGAGGTTTATTCGTTGACTACTGTTCTCTTCAATAGAGGACCTTAAGGAATGTTGATTAGGGTGACACTTCCTTCCCGTAGAGAAGTTGAAGCGCAGGCTGTCCCTTCAACTTTGGAAGAGTATGTTGCGCAGTTGCACTTGCTGTTATGCGGGTTTTTCAAAATGGACAGTTTCACCTAATCATTAGGTTATGTAGGGGTGTGAGGAACATCGGGCAGGTTACATTTTGTGTCCATTTCCACTGGCACGCTTGCCTGTCAGCAAATCGGACCCCACTTAACACAGCTTGGGTCTGCAGCGTTTTCCATGGGTGTTCCCATAGTAATGTCATAGTGGAACGACTGAAAGGGGAACGTCTAGGTTACGTAGGTAACCCACGTTCCCTGAAGGAGGGAACAGAGACGTTACTCCCCTTGCCGCAGTCCCTTGCCTGAGCCAAGCTCGGCTCTTCAGCAGAAACCTGAATGAGTGTATGCGTGCCGCCATCTTATATACCCAAATGTACAGGGAATTGGCGGCTGACGCAAACCACTCGCCAATATTCATTGGCCTTTTCTCTGTAGCTCAGAGGTGATTGGTCACAGTGCTCCCATAGTAACGTCTCCGTTCCCTCCTTCAGGGAACGTGGGTTACCTATGTAACCTAGAAGTTCACATATTAGCTAATGCTCATTTTTACATTTACAAATGTTGTGAAAATATCGATTAATTCATTATTTTAAGCACTTCACAAATTATTCATATTAATATATTCATTAACTCATAATCACAGTCGGTAAAGGTCATTTATTTGGTCTTTGTTTGTTGTGAAGATTTTTACTATTTGCACATCTTAAATAATTTATTAATAATTTGTTAATGTTTTTGCACTTTTGCAGCACCCAATCTAAAGTGGAAACATCAATTGTAAATGTTTATAAACATTTACTCATCATTAGTACCTTTATGAGCAATCATTTTAATTGCAAAAAGTGTCCCAACTGATCGGAATTCACCCCATTTTCACATCTTCGCAAATCATTTATTAATCATTTGTTCATGTTTTTGAAGTACCCAATCTAAAGTTGAGACTATTCGTCATTTGTAAATGTGAACATCTACAGATTTTATATTTATTTATTTATTTATTTATTGTATATATATTTCCACTGGACTGCAACAACGTTTATGTAAAGGGTGTTTAGTCCAGTTTAGCTGAATGCTTGGTAAACACATAACACACATTGTAATTTGGGTGCAAAACTTGTTTTTATTACCTCAACACGTACAGTGGGTATGGAAAGTATTCAGACCCCCTTAAATTTTTCACTCTTTGTTATATTGCAGCCATTTGCTAAAATCATTTAAGTTCATTTTTTTCCTCATTAATGTACACACAGCACCCCATATTGACAGAAAAACACAGAATTGTTGACAGTTTGCAGATTTATTAAAAAAGAAAAACTGAAATATCACATGGTCCTAAGTGTTCAGACCCTTTGCTGTGACACTCATATATTTAACTCAGGTGCTGTCCATTTCTTCAGATCATCCTTGAGATGATTCTACACCTTCATTTGAGTCCAGCTGTGTTTGATTATACTGATTGGACTTGATTAGGAAAGCCACACATCTGTCTATATAAGACCTTACAGCTCACAGTGCATGTCAGAGCAAATGAGAATCATGAGGTCAAAGGAACTGCCTGAAGAAATCAGAGACAGAATTGTGGCAAGGCACAGATCTGGCCAAGGTTACAAAAAAATTTCTGCTGCACTTAAGGTTCCTAAGAACACAGTGGCCTCCATAATCCTTAAATGGAAGACATTTGGGATGACCAGAACCCTTCCTAGAGCTGGCCATCTGGCCAAACTGAGCTATCGGGGGAGAAGAGCCTTGGTGAGAGAGGTAAAGAAGAACCCAAAGATCACTGTGGCTGAGCTCCAGAGATGCAGTCGGTAGATGGGAGAAAGTTGTAGAAAGTCAACCATCACTGCAGCCCTCCACCAGTCGGGGCTTTATGGCAGAGTGGCCCGAAGGAAGCCTCTCCTCAGTGCAAAACACATAAAAGCCCGCATGGAGTTTGCTAAAAAACACCTGAAGGACTCCAAGATGGTGAGAAATAAGATTATCTTGTCTGATGATTAATTATAAGTGGTATGTGTGGAGAAAACCAGGCACTGTTCATCACCTGTTCAATACAGTCCCAACAGTGAAGCATGGTGGTGGCAGCATCATGCTGTGGGGATGTTTTTCAGCTGCAGGGACAGGACGACTGGTTGCAATCGAGGGAAAGATGAATGCAGCCAAGTACAGGGTAATCCTCGACAAAAACCTTCTCCAGAGTGCTCAGGACCTCAGACTGGGCCGAAGGTTCACCTTCCAACAAGACAATGACCCTAAGCACACAGCTAAATAACGAAGGAGTGGCTTCACAACAACTCTGTGACTGTTCTTGAATGGCCCAGCCAGAGCCCTGACTTAAACCCAATTGAGCATCTCTGGAGACACCTGAAAATGGCTGTCCACCAACATTTACCATCCAACCTGACAGAACTGAAGAGGATCTGCAAGGAGGAATGGCAGAGGATTACCAAATCCAGGTGTGAAAAACTTGTTGCATCTTTCCCAAAAAGACTCATGGCTGTATTAGATCAAAAGGGTGCTTCTACTAAATACTGAGCAAAGGGTCTGAATACTTTCCGTACCCACTGTATAAGTATACTATTTTGTAACATTAAACTGAATATTCCTTAAAACATACATCATCAGGAGGGGGAAAAATAATTTTCAAGAAAATTCATTTTTCATTTATCAGAATAATGCATTATAAACAGATTGAATCGTGTTGCCTTATAGTAATCAAATTGGCTAAGTACACTGCTGACCCCTTACCTAACCCTTGAACCTATTCGTACCACCAAAACTGTCCCTAACCCCTCAACTATCACACCCCTCAATAACAGTTGAAATGTTGTGTATTAACAAAAGCTTTTAGTCATTGTAGAACATCTGTTAAAATTTGTAGATTTTCAAGATGTGCATGATCATATGAATTAGAAGTTTAATGACATCAGGGTATTGTGTATGAGCTACCCCTGACAGCACATGTATATCTCGGAGACGTCTATTTGACGTCTGCATTTACATCTGCAAGACATAGTTTGCTCATCTGCAATACGTCTACTGGACATTTCCTATCAGATGTCAAATAGATGTCTATTAGATGTCTTTAAGATGTTTATGATTTCGAATGTATGTAAAACTGACATCTTACAGATTTCTGCCAGATGTTTCTACACAGCAGATGCTTTCCAGATCAAGAGATCTTTAACAGACATCTTGCAGTCATACGTGTGCTATCTGGGACTAGACTGCACCCGAAGGTAGCTGCCTTGCTTGTGTCTGGCAAGTGGGAGAGCAAAGATTTTGTATTTGAAAGTCTAAATGCCAACAAATATGAACTAAAGTTGTATATTTTGGTAGATAAAACATGTTGTGAATTTTGGAAATGATTACACATTTTTGCTTAGCAATAGCATATAAAAACAACTAGAACAAAAGTTGCTAGGCAACAGAGACATGCATTTGCAACCCCGGGAAAAAGTTGCAAAAGTTGAAATTATACGACATCTGTAATCCGAATGCTTAGTCTGACTGCTTTGGCCATTCAAGGTAGAAATACTAAGAACTCTTTTGTGTTTTGTAATTTTAATAAAATAACAATGTTAGTATGAAATATACACACATTTAAGATATATAGTTATGTGGGTTTGAAGTTATTACATTGCAAAATTTAAAAACGTTCAAAATGACTGACTTGGTAGTTCTAGTGTTAAAGGAATAGTTAAAAATGTCTATCATCATTTACTTTGTGCCACTTCCATATGTGGTGCTAAATCCCATTCAGGTCAGATGTTCTGCAATGCAACTGCAGTGTGAACAGTAATGCCGGTATTCATGCAACTTTTAGGTCACTTTATGTCACATAATTCTGCGCTGACGGGAGACAGTGGAAGTGTGATTTGTCACAACTCATAAGTATCACAGTGACAACCCTATATGCAAGCAAAACATGAGGGCTCATATCATGAAAGTTTCAAATCTCTGCAGTCTTTTGTCACATTCTTGTCTTTATTTTATTTTTTTATGTATTTATTTTGCTGGCTTCTGCAACACACTATAAATAAACGCATAATCGCTTACTTTATGTCCTCCGTGTTTTCTTCCGTATGAAAGCACACTGTGCAAGTGTTACCAAATCCAGTTTCCCCATGGAATTGGGCTACTTTGATGCCGCAGGTATTTCTTTCAACTTTATGGGTTGATGCTATCCCACTAATGCAATATTTACCCCCCGAATGTGAACAACTATACAAAAAAAAAAAAAGGATCTGGGAAAAAAAATCAGGATTGAGCACTAAGGCTTTGCCTTTGATTTTAAATTTTGTAATTGCTTTGCTTTATTTCCCACTTTACTTCGATATCATCAAAATATGGTATCCAATGAAACATGGCAATATCATGGTAGGTCTTTTTTATTTTATTCCCATGTGGAAAATGTATTGTGTTTTTCTTCACTTAATAACTCAAGAGAGCAGCTGCAGTCTGGGTGATTTTATAGCAAACTCCATATAGAGGTCACCATGTCACAGAAATGTCTCCCATGTGCACTATGTCCTCTGTTGCTCTCTTGACTGGCTTCCACACCACATTTTACTGGAATCCATTTTATCAATCCCCAGCAGAAAGCAAAGACCTTCATAGCAATGTCACTAGACAGCCGTATTCAAAGGACTGCCACTTAGCTTAATTAGACTGATGAGGAAAATGCATCACTTCGCCGCTACCAACAGCACAGCCATGAGCTTTATTTCAGTCCACAGCTGACTTTTTCTACTGGTATCCATAACAACTAACGTAATGGGTGGGGAAAAAAAAAACACTGGACTGTTTGGATAACACTTCAAACACACATACGTAGTCTGAAAATAGATTCACGCTGCATATACAGTACACATTTACATGCATCTACATGTCAATGAATTCAAGCAGGGTTATAGTATCTTTTTGAAATTCCTGTTTTACTCAGTAATGCATAACATCGGTGAGGTAAAATGGGTTTTTAATGCTGTTTTATGTTGAATATAATGGTAATAAGAAAGTGTTTTTGCACAATATATGGGGGTTGGTGGAACATGCCATCTCCAAAGCTTCAAAATCAGTCTTAAATGTCCTTAACTAATGTCATATAGGGTACAAATGGGAGAAAAAATCAATTTGCCTGCATTATATATAAAAAAAGAATGCTTGGGAAAATGCTCTAACACAAAACCCAATCAAGTCTGTTTGGTCTGAGAGATGGGAAATGAAAAACTGCTGCCTGAAGGAGAGAGGCTGGTGTTGTGCGTCACTGTGTCACGCTCTTCAAACAATGACAGCAAGCCATTTCAAGTCCATTCAGTCTCATTGTATTTGCTTTCACTCCCCTTTCTCCACTATTGCCCATTTAATCAAACCTTGACTCTGTGTGATAGCAGAACAAGTGCTAAAGCTAAGCGCCTCTGCAGCTAAACTGTATACTAATAATAGATCCTACTAAATGCAATCACATAAAAGTGGGAACTGAGCATCCAAGATAGATTAAAGAAAGAGGGTATAAAAAGAATAGAGGTCACCTCTTGAATTCGCAGCAGTAATTCTTATCAGCCTCTTTACAATGACAGGAAGGTTGTCTCACAGCCCTCAGTTCGTTCTGACTGTCTGATGTATGTTGCTCATTAGAAGACCTAAAATGGCAAGGTCTAATCTTATTGGGTCTAATCCTAAATTTCCTGGAGGATTTATCTGGTCTTTCAAGAAGCTAAATGTTTCTACATACCAAATAGATACTGGGCTGCTACAATGATAGAACAAGCTAGTATAGGCCGGTTTTCTTGATGTCATTTTCCAGGAAGTGATATCATTTTGATGATAGCAAACAGCAATGGATTTAATTATGTGATGTTTTGTGGTACTATTTGGTTTGTCTCACTCATTCCATCCTATTTGATAAAACCACTGAAATTGGATAATATTAAAAGATGGCTAAAATACCACACTTTTTTGTTTTTCTAAAAGTCTGTCCTGGCTCACTTGATGTCCTAGGAAAGATAAAACATGACAAAAACACTTAACACATTTTTATGTACATAATAGATTAGTTTTGTCTACACTTTAACATACTTTAAAAAAGTGTTTATGACACATTAATATACATTAATAAAGAATATACTCAAGCGTGACTGAATGTAATGCTTGTTAATTCCAATTAAATTTAAATGCTTTATAGTTGGTACATTTTTATATGTAATTTCAAAATTACTTCTAATGTCTTTGAATTATGGTAAATCTTTCCTGTCGAATGTACTGACAAGCATGTTTTGTGAACTAAAATATACTGCAATGTTATTTGTACTGATATAACATTCAGTATTCTTCTATATATTTTGTACACATTTATTTATGACCCTGGACAAAACCTTAAGTCACTGGGGTATATTTGTAGCAATAGCGCAAAATTATTGATTTTTATTTTATGCCAAAAATCATTAGGATATTAAGTAAAGATCATGTTCCATTAAGATATTTTGTACATTTCCTACAAAATAAATATATAAAAACTTAATTTTTTAAGTGATACACATTGCTAAGAACTTAATTTGGACAACTTTAAAGACGATTTTCTCAATATTACTATTATTTATTATTTATTTATTTTTATTTATTTATTTATTTATTTATTTTTTATTTTTTTGCACCCTCAAATTCCAGATTTTTCTGGAATGCTTCACTTTTTCCACATTTTGTTATATTAAAGCCTTATTCCAGGATGGATTTTACAAACAATACCCCATAATGACAACGTAAAAGTAGTTTGTTTGAAATATTTGCAAATTTATAAAAGAAAAAAAAAAAAAAGAAAAAAATCACATGTACATAAATATTCACATCCTTTGCCATGACACTCAAAATTGAGCTAAGATGCATGTTTCCACTGATCATCCTTGAGATGTTTCTACAACTTGATTGGAGTCCACCTGTGGTAAATTCAATTGATTTGACGTGATTTGAAATGGCACACACCTGTATATATAAGGTATATATAATTGTATCGAGGCACAGATCTGGGAAAGGGTACAGAAAAATTTCTGCTGCATGGAAGGTCCCAATGAGCACAGTGGCCTCCATCATCCATACCTGGAAGAAGTTTGGAACCACCAGGACTCCAAATAATAAATGTATGAATAATAAAAAAAGAAAGATATTTTAATCCATTTTGAAATAAGGCTGTAACATTAAAAAAAAATAATAAAAAAATATGGAAAAAAGTGAAGCGCTGTGAACATTTTCAAGACGCACTGTATCTAAGGGTGCTTTCACATGGTCTGAACCCGAATTTGATTGGTTCGTTTGTGTCATCATGCCAACAGCTGTTTACCCTGTTGCTTAGTAACGATGGCGTAGGAGAAGGCGGCAAAATGCATAACATTGCTCTCTTATATATATTCAGTTTTTGAAACATTAGTTTTGTTTTCAAAACTTTAGTACATAACGGCACCTAACGTCTGTCTTACAAATATCATGCAAATGCTCTAAAGACCACTGAAGACGAACATAAATGACATAGGCTATACAGCTCTCTACTTGCAGCACCTCAGTCACATTCGTAAGGAAAGTGAGTGAAACACACACAAAAACATATTTTTTAACAAATAATGCATCATTAATAGTGGTTCACTTCCGCGATTTGGTACGATTGCGTTCATATCAGCAGTGAACCATACCGGAGTTCACATGAACCGTACCCCAGACCACCCTTTCAAAGCAGACTCGGGTACGGTTCGCGGGAACCGAACTCACACCTGAGTTCGGAAGACAGCGTTCACATCATCCAAATGTACTGAACTCTGATGTCAATCGAACCCAAATGCGCACCCGTTTGACCCATAAAAGGTATTTTTGTCTATTGCTACATATATACCTGTGCTATTTAAGTTTTGTGGTCCAGGGTCACAAATTTTAAAATTGTAATCAAGTACTTTACATATTTTAGTATGTTAGTCGACTCATTAGAAAAGATTACTAAAACATAATGACTTAATATGTACTTTAAAGTAAAACCTTTAATTTGACAATATTTCAAACTGCACATTTTAAAGTGTACTTAAGTGTGTTTAGAAACAGTCATTAAAGTGAATCTTTAAATGCACTTAAGTAGCATTTAATTTCATTAATATTATTTGTATTTATTTATTTGTGCTAGAAAGTGTACAAAAGCACATTCAATAAAATTAAGTGCTAAAAAACTTTTTTTTGTGTGTGTTTTATCGTTCATTTTAAATATATAGTATCTGCCCCTAAATTGCATATAATAGTAAAATAAATTGTGTGTGTGGTCACTTCACATATTCAAATGACTCTTCTGTCTAAATGAGTGGTTCTGTTGCAAAGTAGACCAGATATTATGTTGAGAGTCAAAAAGTCTGGTTTTGCGACCATGAGATCCGCACTTACAGGAAACTCTTAATGGGAGAAATTATTCTTCTGGAGCTCCTGTACACCCTGAAATCTCAAGGGGCAAAAGCACCAGCCCAAGCTTTATCCCACCACGTTAATGCCTGTTTAAGACCGAATTGGTAATCGATGGCCCTGAAGAGAGAATAAGCCCTTTCTGATTCACAGACACAAAAGAGGGGCAAGAAGCTCTCTGCAGAAAAGCGTTCATTCTGGTGCACTTTTGCACCCTCGCCAGAGAGTCATATCTCGCTTTAATTTGACAGGCTGAAGGGTTTTATATGAGTTTCTCTCCGCGTGACACTTTCGAGTATGGGTGCCTCTAATCAATATGGGCGATAGTAGTGTTGTTTATGAAGGCTGAAAATGTTTTGTAGGTTAGGGAACATTGCATTTCGTTTCATCTGACAAAAGCAGCAGCTCGGGAGAGTTATTTCTCATCAGAACTCGTCGTCCTGCATTCGGCCTCATTTAAACCTTCATTTCACACTGCATGCTGAGGTGTCTTCCATTTTGCCACTGCAGTCCAAGACCTGCCCCCTTTCCTTCTTTCCATTCACCCACGAGCACTGCGCTTGAATACTAACGCAGCAGGCCGACCACTTTGATCGACAGGCCGTTCGACCCTGACCATCAGTGATGGGCCGGTATGCACCAGTCCAATTACAGGATCCAGCCCGACCAGAACCCCCAATCCCATGGTTGGCTGCCTTTGTACTGACATGCTGAATAACAGCACACCATGGCAGGAAAGGCTCCTGAAATACGGCACTGCGTTCACCTGAAGACACAGAGAAAACCAAGCAGAAATGGCACTTCCTTTGAGTGGGTGTGTCGAGAAGGTGGGACGCCTCCATAGACTGTGGATAAATGTGGAATGATGTGGAAAGTCTCGCTGTTCTTGAAAGACAATGACAGCTTAACACAAGTCTGTAAACACTTCTTGGTTTTGTTTTGTTATGATTCATTAAACACGGTGTCTGCAAAGAAAGGAACCAACATGGCTATACAAAGTAAAAACATAATGTATTATTTTCAAAAGTATATGAGAACTGGGATATATATATGAGAAATATCACACGAGTACACATTAGATATGGCTGTATATCGGCACTGCTGTGATTCAGCCGTAGGTAATCACAACGTGCCAACATTCAGCCATATATCATGTCTACAAGTGTGATTTTGCGTTTATACAACAGTTCAACGGCACAAGAGTGTAAATACATTAACAATATAACAACAAAGAGTCTTTAAAAGCCCTCTTTTGTGCAAACCTACTTCATTCTGCCACAAATTCAAATCTAAAGTTGACAGTTTAACAGCTGAGCCCAAGCGTCCGTTACTAATTTCAAAACACCACTTTATAACCAGTAATGAGCAAATGTTGTTTCTTCATTGAAAATGTATTGTATTACTGTATTAAAAGTTCACTGTATTATGTAGAGTATTATGAAAGAGAGATGGACTGGGCGAGTATGATTACCTGTATCTGATACAGCACTCATTCTTTAGATAAGTCTGGTATTCACAATATACATTAGTCTGAATATCTGCTGAGGAAAACGTTATCTTTCTCATAATGTTAATATCCTTTCATCTGTTAAGGGTGATTTTGCTGTGTCAAGCTGTTGTTGAAACTAAAAATAAATTCTGTTAATAGTGCAACCTTTCAGAGTAAAAGTCTTTACTGCTGACTCTTGTTGCTTGTCTTGTCTAGTGGTGGAACAATGTAACTAAAATCACCATCGCAAACACACACCGTTTCTCAATACTAGACATTATTATAAATACTATTATTTATATAACATATTATTTGTTGAATAACAAAATTTAATGAACAACAACCATCATAAAAGTTACTAGGCAATTCAGTCAAAAGTACAAAGGCAGCGCTCTGATATACAGCATTGAAGTTACATAAACATGAGACCTTGCCAAAACTATCTTCTCTGGAACAAATATTAGATTAATGAGACCAAAAACTACCATTAGATTTACCCATAACAAATTTTATTTCATGTGTAACCACTATAGAGACATCAGAGCCAACAGTAAATTCCAGAAGATCTGGCCAAGGTGAGGTGCTCTCCGGCGTGTTCATGAGTGCAGAACGGCCGCTGGCCATCAGGAGCCCACATGTCCAAAAACGTTGATGCAAATGTTCAAATAGATGTTATCTTTATTAACAAACTGCATATTTGAACTATAAACAAGTATATTCTCACCTGAAAACCTCTTAAATCTGCATTCCATGACAGAAAGACAGTAATATTTATAAAATGAGACTAGATTTGGGTGTCCGTCATGACACTTGAAGTACCGCAAGTGGAGTGAAATGATTACAAACTGTGAAACGGCTGTTGGAATTCTGATATCTCTAATACCACACTCTTATCAGCCAATCAGATTCGAGGACCATAAAGAACTGTTGTGTATATTTATTGCACATGACTTCAGTCTGAAGAAAAAAATACAATAATAATTAAAATAATAATAATTATTGGGTTTTCTTTCAAGATGTACTTTATTTTATTGATTAACAGATAAGACAAAAATTAGTATAATGTCACTGACCCCTATGAACATGTTAGTTTAGTCGTACAGTTATTGTTTACCTAGTCACCAAATAACTTTTTAATAAACCAAGCAAATTTGCAATTGAGTTGGTAGATAAAAGTGACCACCATGTAATTTCCTCTTCTGGAAAAAGCAGTATTTACATTGTTGACAGTATTGACAAAGGAAAGGAAAGGAAAGGAAAGGAAAGGAAAGGAAAGGAAAGGAAAGGAAAGGAAAATGTGTGTTTGCCTGAAAACATTACATGCTCAGTTAGTACATTGTGTGTCCAATTACTATTAATATGCTGACGCTGTTATGATCACCATAGCATTAAGGTATGCAAAATGCAATCATTTGGTGTGCCAAATAAAATTAAGCAGGATCCCCTGGTAAATGCAAATAAGGTTTCAGAGAGTGAAATTAACATCAAGAGGAGAATTAATTGCAGGCTACAGTGAAAAAAAAAAAAAATAATTGCTCTAAACCAAGCTGCAGAGTAACTTAGTTATCTTACAAATGAGCTTGCAACTTGCAAAAAAATTACAAAATACATTATAATCATTAGTACTAAGAATAATTACCTGCAATCTCATGATGATTGATGATTCTCTACTGATGTTGGAGGAAAATCTTTGGAACTCAGATTTGGATTTAAACTGTGGGTCCCAATGAACGCTAATTCCATGTGGGTCCATGTGGAATAAAGGCCACCGCATTACTGTCAAATCCGGAAGAGCTTGCAAAGTCTGTTTCCTTTGAACCAACCTCAAATTTACCTCAAATTTACAAGTTCAACAAAATGGAGCGGCTCCAGAGTAATTGGTGACATTTACAATTGTGAGTCTAGAACTGACCATTACCCAGCTGAATTTAAATCTGATTCTGCAAGATAGCCTTGTGCCAGCCAAGCAACTGGCATTGAGATACATTAGAATGCTGACAATTTGCTTTCTCCATGTGTTATAGACCTCCATTGTACTAACAGAGCCACAGTGTTTACATTCTTTATCAAGCTTCTTGTCATATTTGCACATTAATGCAATAATAGAAAACATATTAACATAAAACAATTAAACACTTAACCTTTAATTTAGATTGTATTCCAGACATTAATCAAAGGCTGTTTATCTTTCGTAAACATCTCGTCTCTTAGTGAAAATTGCCTAAATGGCTTTAGGTTTACATTTATTTCTTTACATACAATTAAGCCGTAATGCAGATGAGGGTGTAATTGACCATAAGGACAGCATGTTTGATTCATTGTGAAACATTACAGAATTAATGGCTTACGATGTCAATAATTTACTGCAGCAATGTTGTACTCAGACAACAAGGAGTCTGGAGGTGCACGGATCAATAACAGTTCCTCCGCTGTGGCTAATGGGCCTCCAGGAGAGAGTATGTGAGTACAAGCACATTCCCACGTGTAGGTTATTCAGCAGTAGGATCACTTTGGCTCTGCTTCATAATCCAATAGAAAATTCTCTCTGTCCATTTCAACGTAAGACACCTCGTAAAGCTCATTTTCAAAATGCTGCTCACTTTCACATTTGCCCTCACTCCCTCATCCACTCCACCCCTACAGCTTTCCCGTAAAACTAGAAAGCGACAGCTCAACAGCTCAAAATAGTAGCACTCCTGTTCTAACAGCATGTTGCACGCACTGCTGCATCGCCACAGCAGTTGGGAAAAATACATCCCTCCAACCACTCTTTTTATTCCTCTGTGTTGCCCTGTTTGTGACTAGCCTCAGTTTGCACCATTCATTTGCTAGAACCACCTTGAAACAAAGTCATTTCTGTGGAAGGAAGGATGGGGGACTTTATGAAATCAGTTTTCCCCTCAAGCGACTTTGATTTCACCAAGTAGTGTGTTCCTGGATCAACATCCTTGTTGGTCTTAGAGCAACATTCCTGTTGACCAAACAGATTGTAGAGTAAGGCTAGGCCCTGATATACTTCAAGTGAAATCGAAGAACGAACTGGTGTTGACATCATTCCAAACAAATTCAGGCCAAACAAAGTTCTTTGTTTCAGGATTTTGAAATAGCTTGCCATAGCAAATTTTGTTAAAACAAAACAAAACAAAAAAAAAAAAAAAACTGCCAAGCTGGTCTTTAACTGGTTGTTTAGCTTGTCTAAGACCAACTAAGACCAAAATGACTAGTTAAAGATGTGATCCAAACCTTTCTAAAACCAGCCTGCTAAAACAGCTATGAACAGGCTCGAAGATAAGCCAAAATCAGCTGATGTGTAGAAACAGTAAAGGGAATCTTCAGCAAAAGTTGTTGATCTAGGAACATCACGTTTATGCTATGTTTGCCTGCAACATAGTCTGGGGGTTTGAGTGGGCTAACTTTGGTCTATTTTGGCCTTCCCATTGTTCTCAATGTGTAAAGGTCGATGACAAGTGCCACTTTCCAGTTTCTTCATTAAACTCTCCCGACACTAACTTATTCCTCCCGGGCATCATCTCAACCCCTGCTGCTCGAGATCCCAGAGTAGCACAAGGATAACAGAGTGTTTCCACACTATGGCTTATGCCTGCAGCACCGGCAGAGCCAGCTTATCACATCCTCCTGCTTCTCGTGATGGCTGATTTGAGGAGAGTTTTCACACATACAGCAGCGATATGCCTCACAGCTATGTCTACTATTGCAGTGAGTGATCAAGAGAACATGCTGCGTTCCATTCAACTCGTAAAGTTCTAACTTCCAATATGGAAAAATGCAACAGAATGACATTTTAAGTCAAAGTCAAGGTTAAGTTGAGTCAAGGATCCTATGCATACACCCCATGTTATTACGGAATTCACCCCACCCCAATTACGGAATAACCATTATTGCAAGATGTAGTCACGAGAAATCACTCATGTCCTCCTAGAACTCATAATTACTGCTTGCAAAGCTTGATTTTTTTTTTTTTTTTTTTTTGGCCATCTTGTGGAGTAACTAATTAGTGCAAAAATAAAAAATAAATAAATAAATAAAAATAAACAAAGATCTTGCAGAATTACCATTGTTGCCAGATGTAGTCAAGAGAAAGCACTCATTGAATCAATGTTAAAAATGTTGATTTGTCAATGTTATTTGCATTGAATCAAAATTACTTTTGCACCCACAATTCATCACAATTAAAATAATGTTGAAATTTAAAAAAACACCATTGTTGTTATCAGTGTTTGCTTTAGTTGGGCTCTTGATTTCTTGTATATTATTGTTAGGTTTTCATTGTCTGCTTAAGTACATTTGTTGAGACAATGAAAACTAAGATCCATTGGGATCAGGTGTTGATGACTGTAATCATCTTATTTTAAAAAATGCTCAGTGTGTATTTTATTTATGTGTAAATCAGTAATGAGAGATCAACTTCAACATTATTTCAACGTTATTACAGCTTGACACCCATCACAGTTTCAACTTAAAAACTGAAGTTTAGCAGCTGCCTTAAAATTTTAAATTAAATTATCTTAAAGTCATTTTAATTAATTGTATTGTGGTCAGTTGAAATGACTTGTAGTTTTAAGTGGATTTAACTTAAAATTTTAAAAGCACCTGCTGAACTTAAGTTTTTAAGTTGAAACTGGTGAAAACTTTTTACAATGTAGGGGGCAAAGTTCGAAAATACACAAAACCTCATGCATCTTTAACAAGTAAACTTCATTGGTAAGTATGCAAGTAAACTTCACAAGTAAACAGTTAAGGTTCCTATGTGTTCATGTGATGTCTGAATTACCATAATTTACAAGACTTTATTCAGATGCTGCAGTCACACCATGTTGTAATTACCATAATTTCGAGATGACAACACGTGACATTCTACTGCTGTTCACGTCCTTTGTCTCTGAATTATGCGCTTCTATGGCAACACTATCAATGCCAAAATAGGTTGAGTCTGCGGTGGTCAGGAGTTATAAGTTGTATCTCTCAGAGAATTTCTAGTTAATTTCAGGGACAACATGTGCTGTTCAAATTTGTGTTCACACATCGTTAGCAAGTTTCGATCGCTAAATCTTGAATGACTGTCAACTAGTGATGTGACATTTGAACCAAGGCATCGGAGCTTGTGTTAAGGGGTATGCCAGATGAAGCCTTGATTCGAGGCTTGTGTAGTTAACGTAGAAATCACAAAACCAGTGACAAACGAAGCCTCACTTTCTGTCCAGTCCCGTGCGCGATTCACTTTGCGTGTCAGAATATTCGAACCCCCAGATCTTATTCAGATTTATTTCATTACCTTTTTTTAATATCCAATCATACAAGTATTAAAAATACAAATTATTTCAGGAAAATTAATTATTTGCCATATGCAATTCATATATGTGTACATCATGTTGATATTCGTACTGGCATTTAATGACACCTTTTAATGGGTAAACTAATTTATCAGAGACAGAAATTCAACAAACACACACACTGTTACGCTTTTATTTGTGCACGTAATATGAATCGATCTATGGAATGTGTGGTGAATGTTTCGTCTGAGGTAGTCTCTTTCACAGGCTTTTGGCTACTCTGTTGTTTACTAACCACCAGAAAGTGCTGTTTTCGACACTTAAAGCTTTGAATTTTTTGCCAAAACAGGAAATTATTCTGTGCTTCACGAGTCCTCATTTGCCCATCAGCACTGCCAGCTGTTGAATGAATGAGCGTGTCCCTCATGGGGCGTAGGAAACTTGTGGATAGGGCTGTTACCAATCAAATGAAATTGGTTACAAAACTAATCTTTTCACTGCAGACGAAACAGAATCAGCTGAAGTGGCATTTATATGCATTTACATGTTTAATGAAGCTAAAATGTATGAAGGATTTACATTGAAAAACTTCAACAGTATAAATAATGTTATGAGCTTGGTGTTTAAAATCAGTTTTGTTGGAAATGTAAAAAATGCAAAGATAAGCTACTTTTAAATATGAAAGTAAATCGCCATGCTTAATGAAAGAGAGATTTAGTCATGGCTGATTCATTGAAGAATGAAGCAAGTGCCTGTCTTTATGAATGGACCACTGAATCTCACAGAAACATCAAATCATTCAGTAGCGAAACACAGCTGTATGTTGCTCAGAGATGCGTGACTGTTCTACTGTAATCTTTGTTTTGAACTATTTTCGTTAACCAAGTCGAGCAAAAACACTGACAATATTGTACTAAAATGTAAATTAACTACTCGTTTGAATTCTTGTATAAAATCAATCGTGAAATTTACAATCATGGTTTTCAGGGAAAACTGCACTCTCTTGGTCGTGTCATATTGCTTAACTTGGATATATTTTACAAATATAACTTTTCTTGCCTGCAGTACAGGCAGGTTGCACAATCCTCAACTTATGTGACCTTGTTACTGTAAATACATTATCCATTATCGAATGACCTTTACACCTAATGTAATAAAATAAGAACCATTCTCGACAAAATTACGGTGCTTCCTTAATTAGATGTTTTAATCAGATTAGTTGTCCAGCTGGGCAGGTAAAATTCTCCTTCTCTTGCCCCTTCAAAAAATCCACCTGGTTTAGGTTTGTGCATTAGCATGGATTTAATATATTTAATGTTAGTTAGTTTAGCCAGAGATACCTTGCTGAAACATAAGATGACATTAACATTCTGCTTGAGCAGATGAAAATTGTAAAAAAAAAATGAAAATTGAATAATAAAATTTATTCCAAATTTCATTGCCTATGCACTCAAGATACTTGGAATCAGTGTGACCAGTACCCCCCGCACATCATTTTAACATTTCTGTAGCATTAACACAATCAAACCGATGAGAGCTTTGGATCTTGAAACCTAAAGATTTCCAAGTTCCATTGGCTCATCTGCGTAAGAGGGGAGGGGCTTACAAAAATTCAGTTACAAGTTTTTTACAAGTTTGAATCTCATGATTATGGTGTGAACACCAACTAAACTATACTATCCTTTAAAATGACAATACATTTTTAACAGTGTAAATGAAGTTTATCGATAAGGGATTTGCATATATGCTACTATATGTTATATTGAGGTTTGTTTATAGATCACGCAAATAGCACACTCATATTGCCGTTAATAGAATTGCCTTAATAGTCAATTCTGAGTACAAGGACATGAACAGCTCAGAGTAGAACATTCCAGTTGAATGCAACATTACTTGTTCTTTCTTGATGATTAAATGCTAATGGCATGTGTCTTTATATACATATTCCAAGTGTCTGGTTGTTGCTGTGACTCCCTCCCTTGATCTCTAGAGGGAGCCATCACTGAGACTCAGGACTACACCACACACTCCATTTCCCATAACCCCTTTCCCACTGTCCTCTCACCTTTGCACCTGTCGGCCATCTTACCTCATTGCTCCCGGACTATAAATAGACCTCCATTTCAGTATGTACCTCGCAAAGTCTTGATTTGCCTAGTCTATCAATTCAGGGTGTTATTTCCTTGTTCGGTTTTCCTGTTACTGATCTCGTCTGTTCCTCGTTCCTGTTTGTTATTCGCCTGCCTACTGACCTTTGGATTGTTTATTGGATTACTCTGTTTGCTCGCTGCCTGCCTAGCCCCCTTGCTCTGATATTGATGACTCTCTGGTGATTTCTACGCTGTTCCTGTTTGCCCCTGTTAGACCTTGCCTGCTGTACTACGATTATTGGTTTCAATAAAGTTTGCATATGGATCGCCACACCACTAATTCCATTGTAACACTGGTAGTGTAATGCTTTATGAAGCTTCTGACTTTGAGTGAAACTGCATCTTTGGTAATAGTATTAATGGGCTCTGAAAGATTTGGTTGTGCTTTAGTATAAAATGCACCATATGGTGAGCTTAAACTTAAAACTAATCTTCAAAAAAGGAAAAAAAAATATATAAAATATATCATTAAGCTTTTCTTTAATTACAGCACATCATTGAAAACTTGTCATCCAGATGGTCTGATCTAAAGAGCTGGAGTGGCAGAACATGGTCTCAGAACATTCTCACTCAAGCTTCCTTTAGTGCTGTCTCAAGGAGGAAAAGGGTGTCCTTGCAACGTTGCTTTTTGATCCAGTCACAGTGCTTGCCTTGATACAACTGGCCGTCAATGAGAGTGTTTGAGCAGAGGGAATGGTGTGACCATTGCCTATTGCAAAGGATAGCAGTCTTCTTGTTTGTTGACTGCTGTGCTGAAATCCTCTGGAGAGCCATTAAAATCCTGAGGACAGACTGCATTAGGGTTGCATTTAAGTGTAGCTCTTATAAACATCTTTTGTATCAAGTTATGTTCTGTTTTTAATGTCAAACTTTCATCTTTATTGGCCTATAAATACTTTAGGTATTCCAGCTGGTCAGTTTTGTTGGGCATCATTATTTCAGACTACTTCTTTCCAAGCCTTATTGCTGTGATAGAGTAAATCAATGGATGATTTCTTTTATACACATTCCTGGGTGACAATAGATTTATTGCCTCATCTGATTCAACTTCAGTTACGTAACTGTTCTGACTTGCATATAAATAGGTAATTAATGATCAATTGCCATGATTAATAAACAGAGAACAAAGAAGCTTTACCAGGCAGGAAGGTGTGAGACAAGTTGATGAAAATGACTTCTTCTCTTCTACAGCATCATTCTTTCCTTTCCATGTCTTTGCATTCACTCAATACATAAACATGAAAGGTCACAAAGCTTACTTCTAATCCAAAGCATCCAGATATACAGTTCATGGCTTTGGTTCCACATTACAAATGCCACAGAGTATCTACTGCAAATCTATCATCACAAAGTCCTTTTTCAAAGCAGATACGCATTGAAGCACTGCCATCTGTTGGTTGAAGTTTGTAAATACCTCTCATTTAAAGGAACAGTTCACAAAATAGTGTACCAAAGGTTTTTGCTCTTTTATTTCTCTTATTTTTTGTGAAAAAAGAATAATAATAATAATAAAAAATAAGCATCAATACATAAAAAAAATAAAATAAAATAATAATCTGTCAAGCTACAAAAAGCACCATAGAAATCCATAAATATCATGAATTCATACTAAAGGTTTGTGTGAGGAACAAACCAAAATGCAAAAGTCATTATTCACTGGAAAACACCAACACAGCTCTTAAATGAAATATGGCATCTATGAAGCAAATAACATAAAATATGATATGAACTATTACAATAATAATGCTTTTTATTGAACTGTTGTTGAAAAAAAAGCTGGTTGATTTTTCAGATACTCCTTTGAGTGCAACAGAAAAATGTCAGCAAACTGGTTTTGTCCACTAGGGTTAGTAAAAATTAACAGAATTTTAATTTTGGGGTGAACTGTCCATATACTACAGAACCTAGGAGTTTTCATGTCATGACTAGTGTTGGGGAAAGTTATTTTTTAAAAGTAATGCATTACAATATTGAGTTACTCCCTAAAAAAGTAACTAATTGTGTTAGTTACTTTTTATGGAAATAATGTGTTACATTACTTTTGCCTTTCTCTTTAAATCTGGGCAGGGCTTGCTTGTTTGTTTTTTAATATAAAAAGTTATATTTTTGGCAAATGTAAAAGCCCTTTCACACCAAAAGCCTCAGGCTTAGAGAAAAGTAAATTCACATCTGTACAGTAGACTACAGAATAAAAAAATGTATCTTCAGCAATTAAAAAAAAAGGGGGGAAAACAAATGTTAGATTAACTTGAGTAATTTTCGTTTATTAGTATGGATGAATTGGATCATCAAAGGTTGGCGGGAAAGACAGTGGTTAATAAAATGGGATTAGATACATAAAGGAAATTTGTATCATTTAACATATGTTTAATTTTTGCAGGTTCGCATCCTATTCTGAGTTGAAATTCAGTTTGTATTAATTTTGAAGAATGCTGAATCAGTTTTTTTTTTTTTTTTTCACGTTCATATTTATTCTAGAACTAAAGTAACATCTTATTCCCGATTTCTCTTAACATGGGGAAAGGGGAGTTATTAATCAATAAAAGGGTGGAAACAAGTAACTGGTGTTACTTATTATAAAAACTTAATTTTCTTGTCAATTGAAAAGTAATGCTTGGAAAAAGTACTCGCGTTACTTGTAATGTGTTACAAACAACACTGGTCATGACATTTTAGTTTGTGGTTATTTTATGAACAGAATGTACAAAGCACACTACACACACAGTATTTTTTGCCACCAAGAAAATGCAGAAACGTCATCTCCCATATCAGCTAAAAAATCATAATCATTCTCCACTTCAAAAGGTGACATTTTGGCAATGACAAATGTGTTCACAAGATTTTAGCCCCAAGGACACACATCGTCTGTAGAGGACAGGACGTGTAATTGAATCTAGCGTCTGTCCTTTTGCTGCCTGTTCACTCAGTGCCACTGCAATGATCAGATGAAAAAAACACATATAAATCACCACTAGTCCACCACAGCCCACCGTTTCCACAAGCCTGACAGAATATAAATCATGTTTACAAAAATGGAGTCTTTACGGAGAGCTGCTCCAAAACATAATTACAGCTGTAAAATTTGGCACTGTTTTCGCATAAAGCAAAGGTTGGACAGAAAAATTGGAACAGAGAATTTGGAAGTTGAGAGAATCATGTGTAGAAATCTCACCTTGATTTAGACATTCTCATAAAGACACTTTATTTTAAAATGTAATTTATTCCTGTGATTACCACAGTCTTCAGTGATCCTTCAGAAATAATTTTAATATGGTGATTTGCTACTCAAGAAACATTTCTGATTCTGAAAAACAGTTGTGCTGCTCCATTTTCTGCCTTATATATATATATATATATATATATATATATATATATATATATGTTTAGTTATCAGTTCAAGCATTAGTAAACAGTCAGTTCATCTTTTATAAAGCATTGTCCCAACATTAATAGTCATTGGTAAGCAGTTTATAAATACAGCTATAAATTAGTTTGTATTACAAAGGAGATTTAAAGGTTTAGTTATCTTCCTAACATAAATAATAATAATAATAATAATAATAATAATAATAATAATAATAATAATAACAAACACAGCACAGAGGGATACAGAACTCAGAAATATTTATTTCAAGATGCAAAAAATAAAATAAAATGAATAAATAAAATAAAATGGTACACTTTATTTTGTTCTATTAAATAGCAAAGGTTTATTTTTATTTTTTTTATCAAATGTGCAGTTATACACTAAATACTTCTGTGTTCTGTATCCCTCTGTGTTGTGTTTGTTTAACTTCTCTGGTTGGAAGATAGATGAGCCTTTAAATCTCCTGTGTAAATGCTTTACAAGGCATAAATAGTCATAAAAATAGATAACTGAGAACTACTAAATGTTTTATAACTACTTAATCACTTATCAATTAATCATGAATACAGTAGGTATATGTGTTAATAAAGCATTTATTAACACACTAAGTATTATCGTGTCTAAATATAAAAAGAAAAAATGTACATTTAAATATTTTTTAATGCATTTACTTACACTTTCTAAATAATCTTATGAACCACTGACAACTCCTAAATAACTGGTTTGTAAATAACGTAATAATTTAGAAATTCTAAATTGATTGTTAATAAAATAGGAAAATACAATTATTAAACATTTTAGATATGCTCAAGAACAAAACATATTTATAGCTGTATTTATAAACTGCTTACTAATGCCTCTTAATGTTGGAACAATGCTTTATAAAGGATGAATTGACTATTTACCAATGCTTAACTAATGATTCATAGTGTGCCGTTATTCTAAAGTGTTATCGAAATATACTGTAACACAGGGATAGGCAATGTTGGCCCCGGAGTGCCGCTGTCCTGCAGTGTTTTGATTCAACCCTAAAAAAAAACCTCACCTGCCTGTAGCCCTATGAACTAAACTCTGTTGCCTATCCCTGCTGTAATATAATAGATGTTTTAAGGTCACCTTTGATAAGTGTAATGCATCCTTGCTAAATAAAATTATTACTTTCATTAATAAATCTATATCTACACTGGCTTGCGTACATTATTTCCACGTTTTGTTATGTTGCAGCCTTATGTTAAACTGCTTTAAATTACTTTTTTCCACATCAATCTAAACTCAGTACTCTATAACGACAAAGCACAAAACAGGATTGTGACAACTTTGCAAATTTATTAGAAATAAAAAAAAAACTGAAATTATTCCATTGCATACTCTTTCTGGGACACTTGAAATTTAGCTCAGGAGCATTCATATTGCTAGTAGATGTTACTAAACTTTGAGTGGAATTAACTGTGGCAAATTAATTTAAATGAATATGATTTGGAAAGGCACACGCCTCTCAGAATAGGTCTAAAAGCTGAAAATGCATATTAGAGCAAAAACCAAGCCCTGAGGTCAAAAAAAAAAAAAAAAAAAAAAAAAAAAAACACCTGAAGAGCTCAGAAACGGGCTTGCATCGAGGCACAGATCTGAAGAAGAGAGCCCCTCAGACTGTGAGAAACAAGATTCTCTGGTCTGATGAACCTCAATTCCAAGCATCATGTTTAAAGGAAGCCAAGCACCACTCATCACCTGAAGAGTACCATCCCAAAAGTAAAGTGTGGTGGTAGCAGCCTCATGCTGTAAGGCTGTTTTTCAGCGGCAGGGACTGAGGGAATTGTCAGAGTTGAAGAAAAGCTCAATGCACCAAAATATTGAGAAAAACCAAGGCTTAATATAAACCCAGTCCAGAGCATTCAGAACCTCAGACTGTTTCGCTTCCAACTTGTCAATGACCCTAAGCACACAGAAAGTGTGGCTTATAGACAACTCTGTGAATGTCCTTGAGCCTTGGCTTGAATGCAGTCAAATATTTCTGGCGAAACCTGACAATGTTTGCCAGACCCCATCCAAGCTGACAGAGCTTAAGAGGTGAGGCAAAGAATGGCAGATAATTGCCAAATGTTGATGTGCAAATCTAGTTGCTTCAAACCCAAAAAGACTTCAACTAAGTGCTGAGTTAAGGGTATGAATACGAATGCAATGCTATTGTTGCAGTGCTTTATGGTTAATAAATTTACAAAGTTGTCACAAATCTGTTTTTGCTTTGGCATTATGGTGCATGAAGTGTAAATTGATGGAGGGGATAAAGTAATTTAAAGCAGTTAGCATAAGCACAAAGGAAATGTGTACCTTTGAAAATTTGTGGAAAAAGACATTTTTTTTCCCTCTAAGATGTTTTCAACTACACGCACACATAGAGTCATGTGAAAAAGTTAGGACACCCTATTGAATTCCATGGTTTTCTGAATCAGGACATGATAAAAAATATCTGTTAATAAAGCCAAAATGGATAAGCCATGTGTGACCAAGTTAGGACACTCTTACTCTTAACATAGGATTTATGAGGGTAAATAGCAGTTAGGTACTGCTAATCAAATGCCTTTCATTAACTGATCATCAGCAAGAGTTAGCACTTCTATAAAAGCAGACATTTTGGCAGTTTGCTGGTCTGGAGCTTTCAAGTGTGTGTTAACACAATGCCAAAGGCAAAAGACATGCAAGCCATAATATCATGAGATACTAACAAAAGAACACTCGGAGGAGCCAAAAGTTCCTGATGGTCACTTTATTGAAGACCATCTAAGCGTGAAGACAAACACAATTAAAAAAAAGCAAATATGCATATTGTGCTTCTTCACAGCCTTTTAAATAGGACATAACCCTATAAAATGCAATACCACCCCCTGCTGGACAGATCTTATACAACATTCCTCCCCACTTAAAAAAAACCCAAAACAAACAAACAAACAAAAAAACACTTTCTCCAAAGCACCAAGCTTGAGGAAGAACATTGATCATATACAATACATTTTTCAATAAAGTCCTTAAAATGTACTTGTAGTTTCCGTTCTCTCACTGAACGTCATAGACCCTCAGTAGGTATAATTTCAGGCTTTTGAATTTCTGCAATTGGTATCACTTCAGGCCTGGCATGAGCACTAGATAACTCTGGCAATTGTCTGTTTGAACATTCAGTTTGCCAATTTTCAAGCTCCTTTTTCTCAGGAGTAACACACACGGTAACACTTTATAATAATGTTCAGTTGTATGTCATTTATAAATGATTAATTAATGGTGAAATAATAATTTAGAAAACTTTCACAAATGATTAATTAGTGATATGCTAACAATTTGTGTATGTTTTGTTAATTAATTTACAAGTCAATTACAAAGTAATTTGTTAATGATGAACTAATCATTTACAAATTATGACTTTGTTTATAAATGATTAATAAGTGATATGTTAATTTTATTGTAGATTGAATTATAAATAATTTACAAGTACAAGATTATATAATCATTAACTAATCATTTACAAAACATACATTCACAATTAAGTAATATGCTAACGATTTACAAATCTGTCATAAATCTTTAAAAATATCATATCATAAAATGATCAAATAATCCTTAGTTTATGGTTAATAAGTTACTAGTTAATATATTATTAATCACTTATTACTCATTGAAATGTCAACATAGTACTGTTATCTCAATTGAAGAGGAGTGGACCAACATTCCACAGGCCACAATCAACAACCTGATCAACTCTATGCGAAGGAGATGTGTTGCACTGCATGAGGCAAATGATGGTCACACCAGATACTCACCGGTTTTCGGACCCCCCAAAATACAGTAAAGCTGCACATTTTAAAGTGGCCTTTAATTGTGGCCTGCCTAAGGCACATCTGTGTAATAATCATGCTGCCTTATCAGCATCTTGATATGCCACACCTGTGAGGTGGATGGATTATCTTGGCAAAGGAGAAGTGCTCACTAACACAGATTTAGACAGATTTGTGAACAATATCTGAGGCCTTTTTGTGTACAAAATGTCTTAGATCTTTGAGTTCAGCTCATGAAAAATAGGGGCAAAAACAAAAGTGTTGCATTTAAAAATTTGGAATTCAATAGGGTGTCCTAACTTTTTTCACATGACTATACATTAATATTATTAATATTAATGCAAAATTTTAATTTCAATGCTAATCTCATTCAGTTTTTCTTTTTAATCATTTATCAATGTTAGAGCCAACAGGTGTAATTGGTATAAAGACAGACTATTTTTTCCCATGTCAGCAATGCAGTAATGTTTACTGTACTCATCCACTTCCCGAAAATGTTTTGTAAATAATTCATTTATAATTACATGCTCAAATCAAGACTGCCAGGTATATTTTTATCCTGCTGATCTCATGCCAGCTCATAACAGATGTCACACACACACAACATCCTTAGTACATATCCAGATGTCATCAACGGTTAACATGTGAACAACTGATGACAGTTTGCTTAGAAATCAAGAACATAAGTGTGTCGAAAGATAATCAATGATATTGCTCTTAATAACTAATTTTACTTGGAACACAATTATTTACATTAATGACCAGTCAGGATCTTAGTATTTTGACCTGTAATTTAGCATACACCTATTTTGTATTACCGTTTTCATATTTTATGTTAGTTTGAGGTTAGATCCTAAAATGTATTGCTGTATTGTATCACTTTGGAAATGTGAAGAAAGTTGACTCCTGGTCTTCACTTGCTCAAGCAACATCTCTCTCTCCAAAAAAAAAAAAAAAAAAAAAAATAGAAGAAAAAACATGGTCATCCATGAACAAAATTTTTGCACCATGATATTCTTTGTTCAATGAATACTGCAAGTATGCAATTCCATTTCCATCTTATACTGTGCCATGGTACCACCACAGTATTTTTTTTCAGGAAGGTACAATGATGTTGCACATAAATAGCCATAACAATACAAGCACATATTCAAAAGACTTAAACACTCATAAAATATTTATACATTTATTAATTATATGTTAAAGTGCAATTAAATTGTTCAGCAAATGCTTCCAGCAGTTTCGGTACAGCTTCCTCTGTTGGTACGTCCCGTCCCAGCTCTAGGCTCAGTGACGTCACACCTTTACCCACAATCCCACATGGAACAATGTTGTCAAACCAACTCATGTCTGTGTTGCAGTTAAGAGCCAGTCCATGGGAGGTGATGTATCTTCCACAATGAATACCTGCAAAACAACATAATACTACATCTTAGTCTTCATCTGTGTGTGTTTTCATTTAAACCTGGAAATATGGACCACAAAACCAATCATAAGTCGCATAAAGTCATGTATTTGTAGCAATACCAATACACATACATTGTATGGGTCAAAATGATTGATTTTTCTTTTATGCCAAAAATCATTAGGATATTAGGTAAAGATCATGTTCCATAAAGGTATTTTGTAAATTTTCTACTGTAAATATATCAAAACTTAATTTTTGAAAAGTAATTGTATTGTATTGTAAAAGTAACTTCATTTGGACAACTTTAAAAGTGATTTTCTCAGGTTTTTTTTTTTTTTTTTTTGCACCCTTTCAAATAGTTGTATCTTGGCCAAATATTGTCCTAACAAACCATATATCAATGGAAAACTTATTTATCAGCTTGCAGATTAAGTATAAATCTCAATTTCAAAAAAATTGACCCTTATCACATTATTATTTTTTTCATTTTAACCAAATACATGTTATAAATGAAATTAATATTCTGCACCTAATATTTTTTAGGTGAACAATGAAATGTGAACAAATTGTGACAATGAAAATTGATTCCATTTTAAAAGTTTATTACAATTTATTAAAATAGAAACACTTAAATAGAAAAAAGAGCAACAGAAAGTTAAATTTAATTGTACAAATGTGTCACAATCAGTGCTGGGGTAACGAATTAAAAGTAATGCAAGTTACATAATAATATAACTTCTTCCAAGTAACTACTAAAGTAACACATCATTTTTAACTGACAAGAAAATATCTGAGTTCCATTTTTATAAGTAAATTACAATTTTTTAATTGATTAAAAGCTCTCCTGTCCCCATGTTAAGAGAAAACTGATTCAGCATTCCTCAAAATGAATAAAAAAACAGTGAAATTCAACTCAGAATATGATGCTTACCTACAATTATTAAATATGTTAAATAATAAAAATGTCCTTTATGTATCTAATCCTATCTAACCACTGTCTTTGCTGCCGACCTTCGATGATCCAATTCATCCATACTAATAAGCAAAAATTACTCAAGATAATATAACATTTGCTCTTTTTTTATTATTATTATTATTGCTGAAGAGTTGACATTTTTTTCTTCTGTGGTCTACTGTACAGACGTGAATTTACTTTTCTCCAAGCCTGAGGCTTTTGGTGTGAAAGGGCCTTTACATTTGCCAAAAATATAACTTCTTATATTAAAAACAAACAAACAAACAAGCAAGCCCTGCCCAGATTTAAAAAGTAATGCAAAAAGTAACATAATGCATTACTTTCCATAAAACTAAGTAACATAATTTGTTTTATAGGGAGTAACTCAGTATTGTAATATATAATAAAAAAATAAAAATATATATAATATATACATACACACACTTTAAAATAATTTTAAATAACTGCTTCAAAACAATCTGTATTTTATAAATGCTATAGAAATAAATATTAATAAAAGGTGCAAAAAAAATAATGTTTCAGTAGTGATTTGTTTTAATTTTTTGGGTTTGTTTTTGACAGGAATTCCTCTAGTTGAATAGTTGGTATATTACTTCTGTTAAAAATATAAATACAATTCCAATATATATGCAGTTGTGCTCAAACGTTTACATACCCCTTGCAGAATATGCAAAATGTTAATTATTTAACCAAAATAAGAGGGATCATATAAAATGCATGTTATGTTTTATTTAGTACTGACCTGAGTAAGATATTTTACATAAAAGACATTTACATATAGTCCACAAGAGAAAACAATAGCTGAATTTATAAAAATGTCCCTGTTTGAAAGTTTACATACCCTTGATTCTTAATACTGTGGTGTTACCTGAATGACCCACAGCTGTGTTTTATTTGTTTTGTGATAGTTGTTCATGAGTCCCTTGTTTGTCCTGAACAGTTAAACTGTTTGCTGTTCATCAGAAAAATCCTTCAGCTCCCACAATTTCTTTGGTTTTCCAGCATTTTTGTGTATTTGAACCCTTTCCAACAATGACTGTATGATTCTGAGATCCATCTTTTCACACTGAGGACAACTGAGGGACTCATATGCAACTATTACAGAAGGTTCAAACACTCACTGGTGCTCCAGAAAGAAAAAAACATTTTGTAAACTTTGAACAGGGTCATTTTTATAAATTCAACTATTATTTTCTCTTGTGGACTATATGTAAACATCTTTTATGTGAAATATCTTATCAGGTCAGTACTAAATAAAACATTACATGCATTTTATATGATCCCTCTTATTTTGGTTAATTAACATTTAGCAGATTCTGCAGGGGTTATGTAAACTTTTGAGCACAACTGTATGTATATATATATATATATATATATATATATATATATATACACACACACACACAAACAAACATACATACATTTTATACTATTATTATTATAAAACAAACAAAAAATAAATAAATAAATAAATAAATAAACGACACATCGAGGTGACCAGTAATTCCTATAAAGAAAAGTAAACCTAAGAAGTTACTTACCAATTGCACAGATTTTGTTGTTGCCCACCCAGACACCTGTATCTGGAGAAGTGGAGGCTTTGATCCCAAATTTACTACACATCTTGATCACTGTCCTTTCCAGTTCACACACATACCATCTCACACTCTTCTTAAAGCAGCCCAGGTTGATGACGGGATAACACACCAGCTGACCAGGACCATGAAACGTTATCAGACCTCCTCGGTTGGTACGGAAGAAGTCTGCGCCCAGGGCTTTGAGTCTTTGCTCCTCTTCAGGAGGGTAAGGAGCCTGTCTGATGCCGATGGTGTACACAGGCTTGTGTTCACACAGTAATAAAGTATTTGGGCTGGTGCTGGATGAATCCAGATGCTGCTTTATGTGCTGCTGCTGGACCTTCAAGGCACTGTGGTAGGAAATCCTTCCTAAATGCACCACATTCACAGCTACCTTACCGACTGTCATTGTGTTTTCGGATGGGCTTTTGAAGCATCAACTAGATGAGAAAATGAAGTCACGATTAATTCCTGTACTTTGTAATGATGTAAACAACATCCAATGGATAGAAAATAGGTGGGCAAGAAATTGTGAAGCATGTTGGATCACAAAGTGATGTGTGATTTGATATACTCTATCTAAAACAGGGCTATTATGGTTAATATGGTTAATAATATGTTAATATGTGTTAATTACAATAAAGCTGAAATAAAATAAAATAAAAATCTGAGATGAAAGACTAATTTAGTTTGCCAGTTGCCAACATGCCTAATTTACATTTAGTTCAAGTTAAAGCACTAAAATTACTAAATGCAAATAAAATAGAAAGACTGAATTAAAATAAAATCTTATAGTGATAAAAAAGAAGAAAAATGACAAAAGCATATAACAAACCTTTTTGTTTTGTTATTAAAGTACAAAAATAAAAGATTATTTTTATTATTATTTCATAAATATATTATATTATGTTCAGGTTACAATGAAAATAAGAATTGTGAAAAGGTATAGTTAAGTGAAAGTACTGCATCTTAAAAAAATAAATAAATAAACATCATCAGTGTTATTAATTAACTATCCATATGTGACCTTGGATCACAAAACTAGTCATAAATGTCCATTTTTGGAATTTATATATCATCTGAAAGCTGAATAAATAAGATTTCTATTGATGTATGTTAGGATAGGACAATATTTGGTCGAGAAAATATCGACAAAATCTAAATATTGAGAAAATTGCCTTTAAAGTTGTCCAAATGAAGTTCTTAGCAATGCATATTACTAATCAAAAATTAAGTTTTGATATATTTATGGAAGAACATTTACAAAATATCTTAATAGAACACGAGCTTTACTTAATAATCTAATGATTTGTGGCATAAAAGAACAATCAATAATTGTTGACCAATACAATGTATTTTTGGCCATTACTACAAATATACTGTGCTACTTAAAACTAATATATATATATATATATATATATATATATATATATAGTAAACTGTAAACCACACTAATACTAATACCCGGTGCAAATGATCTAGAAAGCTGGCATGGAAAATCAGTAGAATAATAATAACCTGCAATTAACCTGTAAAAGGAATCCAACACTAACTGTAATGTCCTCATTTCACACCAACTTCAATACCAAACAAACAAAAACAAGTACAATCCTAAACTGATGTAAAAAGCTCATGAAGCTTGATCCATCTTTTAAAAGAAAGTCATTTCTTACTGTACGCTGCCATACTGCTTGTACAGCAGCTCTTTCTCTGCTTAAACACCACAGGATGATGGCGGAAAATGTGGTGCCTTACTGCCATCTACTGGTTTGGTGCGCTAGCTACCTTAAAGGAATAGTAGGCCTTTACTTTTTTTTGCAGAACACAAAAAACGATATTTTGAAGAATGCTGAAAACTGATTTTTCATGATACTACTACTACTACTACTACTAATAATAATAATAATAACAACACAAATTCTTTAAAATATGTACTTTTGTGTTCAACAGAAGGAAATTCATACAGATTTCGAAAAACCTGAGTTTGAGTAAATGATGACAGAATTTCATTTTGGGTGAATTATCCCTTTAAATGCCTTAGCATTAAGAGAAGGCGTTAGATAGATAGATAGATAGATAGATAGATAGATAGATAGATAGATAGATAGATAGATAGATAGATAGATAGACAGACAGATAGATAGATAGATAGATAGATAGATAGATAGATAGATAGATAGATAGATAGATAGATAGAGATGTAGTGAAATTGAATTGGCAAATCATCAGCTTCATTGTTTTTGTTTTTTATTTGTAAAATAATGTAAATCATATTTGCATAAATCATAATTGCATTTTAACTGTGGCATATACTTTGGAGACTCCTAATAAATGGCTAATCAAATTTTCATGTATATATTCATATTTATGTTCTGGTGGGCAGTCAAATTCAACAAACCGTAAGAGATACTTAAGGTACAAACTTTTCAGAACTTTTTTTTTTTTTTTTTTTTTAATTCTAATACATGTGCAACCATGCAAATGTATAATTTTAATATGTAATTTATTCAGTTTAAACTAATACTATTAATAAACGTAAATAATTAATAATAGTTAATAAAATAAAAATGTATTATTATTTTTACTTTAATTTTACTTTATTAAAATAAAGTATTTTCATTTCGACATAGTCGAAACCACCGCTGCATGTGACGCCATGCCTGCCTGGGCGGGGCTTGTTTTCAAACCCAGACTCAGGCACATACCAATGAAGATGGCGGCGGTGGGGTCCGCCAAATCCACTGGACTGGGGCAGAGAAGCAAAACCAGGCCTGGCGCTCTCGCCGTTCCTCTGACTCTGGAGGAGGCCCGGTGCCCGGTGTGCTCCGAGATACTGCTGGAGCCGGTAACGATGCCATGTGGACACTCGGTGTGCCTGCATTGTTTCCAGCGGACGGTGAAGTTGATCAGTCTGTGCTGTCCGCTGTGCCGGCTGCGAGTGTCCAGCTGGGCCCGTAAACAGTCCCGGGAGAAGAGCCTGGTCAACACCGAACTCTGGGAGCTGGTCCGGCGCAGTCATCCGGAGAGATGCAAACGGAGGATGGAACAGAGAGACGGGGAGATCGCGGACGGAGGTTAGTATGACTTGACATATTACATAATCATGAGTTTGAAATCATTATTTACGCTTCGAGAAATCGCAGCATGACAGTTTTCCAGCTTCAGTGGTTTTCAATTCAGTTGACCGTTTTAACAATGAATTAGAATGGTTATAAACAAATATTTATTTTTAGTTATTTTGAAAATACAATATTTGTTTGCACTCGACAACGTAACAACGCAAAGGATAAGAAACAAGTAAATAAGATTTTTAAAATCTGGAAGAAAAACAGCGCTGTTTTGATGGGGGGCGTTTACACATGACGCGTTCCGTCTGCGCTGTTTTTCAGTTTGGTCTGTGTACAAACGCCCAGTTGCGTCGCGTCTTGAGCGTTGCGTTTTCAACTTCGAAAAAGCACGTCTTGAGTACTCTATGCTGAATTCCACTGGCTACTAAAGACAGTGTTATTAGCTTATTTGACCAAAAACCTTAAACATATTTGGAGTATGTACACTTAGTTGTAGTGTTTTGCTGGTTTACTGTCAAACGGTTCAGCGTTCTGTCTGTTTTCGAACGCTAGAACATTATGGTAGCAAACACTTTAGAAAGGGATCAGTTTGGTAATACCTGATCAAATATTCTAGAATTATTACAATATTTTAAATAATTTAAAATATTTTGACTTTTCTTAGCCTACCCACATCTGACGTGTTATACTTTAAAGACTTACAAGACATTCTCAGTATTATGTAATATATCACTATAGTATCCTGGTTGTTTGTAAACTTCATCAGTTGTGGTAACTTGTCCAGGCATGTGTGTGTCCAGTGGGTGGAGCTAGTGACAGAACTGAGATTCTATCTAGAGAGTATCAGCTGTTTATTGTAGTCTGGTCCCTTTAAGTGAGCCAGTTGGCCATTTTTGCTGATATATTTGTTTTCATTTCTTAGAAATTTTCCGTGCACCTGAACCAATTCATAAGTCTGGAGAAATGCGTCAAGAGTATGAGAAACAAAAGATGAAGGTAAGTCCCAGGGTTATGACCCTACTGAGTAAAGTGAATATGCTCTTGATTGCAGTTTTCTCACATTAACTCACATTAACTTTAATCACTTATAAAAAATATATAGTTCTACAATGTTTTTGGACATGTAGGCTACTATGGTGTTAACATTTGACAAAATTATTGAACTATTATTCCAACAAAGTGGAAACATCCACACACGTCTTTTGTTTGGGCAGTAAAAAAAAGTCTGTACTTATTTGGCATGTGGTAAAATGTGAAGCGATTCTGGTTTGTAATAAGCTTGTTTTATTATATGTTCTCCTTAGTAAAATGCTGTACATATATAAATCACAGTGTTATTTCTTCAGGGTGGAGGCAGTGAAGAAACTGAAGAGAGAAAGAAAAAAATCCACAGGAAAGAAGAGTGTGGGATGCTGAAACTTTGTCAATATCCTGTACGTTCAAAACTCTTCTTTCTATCATTGTTACCTACTTGGGTTTAAACAGGATGTAAACATGCACACACATACAGATGTATTCTTTTATTGGCTGTCTAGTTACTGCTCAATTACATATAATCATCCATCTCACATGATAGTTACTATGTTTCAGTTCTGTGGAGTGTCAGACTCTGAGAATGAAGAGCCAGTGGGAAAGAGGACCAGACATGTTTCAGCATTTGTGCGAAAAACAAGATGCTCCCCTGCTTTCAATAGAGGGTATTGCATTTATATTTACTTTTTAATTATACATTATAATTTTGAGATTGTATTTAAATATATTCATTATTAGTGGACAAATTATATGTTGTTTTGTTGTTTCTAAAGAGGAGGGCCTGAAATAATCGGGTACACTACTTTATAAAATAAAACCACAATAGCAACACCCACCCCTCTTAATTCACACTCATCAAAACTGTTAAATAACACACAGAGGTATAGAAATTATGCAAAGTGTCAATCAAATCAAAATTCGACTATGTTTGAAATTATTGAGATGTTTGTCTAGATTGCAGCTATAAACTTATTACACATATTTAGCAATGCATATTACTAATCAAAAATTAAGTTTTGATGTATTTACAGTAGAAATATATAAAGTATCTTCATGAAAACTTTTTAAATTTGAAGATTATGGTAAATTGAACTAATTTTGTCTTCTTGGAAACATGCAAGTACCTTCTGAAGGGCAGTACTAAATGAAAACAAATATGATATTTAGGCAAAATAAGAAAAATGCACACAACTTCATTCTGTTCATCCCCCAGCTCATAAAGCATAGTTTTTTCTTCTGAAACATCAGTGAACGTTTGAACTTTCTGTAATAGTTGCATGTGAGTCCCTCAGTTGTCTTCAGTGTGAAAAGATAGTTCTCAAAATCATACAGTCATTGCTGGAAAGGGTTCAAATACACAAAAATGCTGAAAAACCCAAAAATAAAGGATTTTTCTAAATAACAGCAGGCAGTTTAACTGTTCAGGAGAAACAAGGCACTCATGAACAACTATCACTAAACAAAAAAACACAGCTGTGGATCATTCAGGTAACAACACAGTATTAAGAATCAAGCGTATGTAAACTTTTGAATGGGATCATTTTTATAAATTCAACTATTATTTTCTCATGTGGACAATATGTAAATGTCTTTTATGTGAGAAATGTTATTTAGGTCAGTAATAAACAAAAAATAACATGCATTTTGTATGATCGCTCTTATTTAGATAAAATAATTAACATTTAGCAAATTCAGCAAGGTGTATGTAAACTTTTGACTTCAACTATATATATATATATATATATATATATATATAAAGCAAAACAAATTTAGATAACATTTAAATAACATTGCTTCATATTCTGTAAAATAACTTTGTTTTTTTTTTCAAGGAGGTCTACTAAACATTTTTGTTCAGGTATAATATAGGCTACAAAAGAAATCAAATAAAATACCAAATGTAAAACAACACTGTATAGTTTTCACTGTATAATTTGTTTATTAAAGCTAACAAGTCCCCTAACCCTAACCATTGCGTATTGTACACGCCAAAGTACATTTTTGCGTTTAAATAGTATTCCAAATAGAAACAGAAACTTGTGGTATTGATACGCGCTTTAATGAGATTGACACATCGTACGTTCAAGACATAAAGTGTGTTTAAGTGAATACTCTCCAAGCTGGCCACTTTGACATATTTATGTGTGTATTTGATCGTTTGGACAAGCACCCGAAGCGCAAAGTGTAATTTTCTTGTCAGTTTTGGAGTTCGAGCTTGGAGCTTTTTTTTTTTTTTTTTCAAACATGTCCCACAATTTATCAACAGTAAAGACTGCATTTTGAAACAACGGCTTGTGCTGATTCTGACGTTAAGTTTGGGCTTTATAAAGGAATTAATGTGCACCGCTGTGAAGGTAAAGAAGTTGAAAGAATAGTTTTACCTCATAACTTATTTTTTGTGATCCTTGGAAGTCAACATCAAACAATAAAATTAGCTTAATATCACAGCCAGTCCTAAAGTTTGTAAGCAGACACTTGATTGTTTAGTTTTGTCCTGTCACCACAGTTAAACAGGGCTTCATATTAGCGCTCTGCTCGCTCCTCTGCGTGAGTGCAATCTCTCTTCTGAATTGCGAATAGCAAATATGCATCATAGACAAATGTCCTAATATTATTGCATATAAAAACCGGCTGATGATTCTGGGGAGATAGAATTTGCAAGATAATGTGTATATGTATGTATGTATGTATGTATGTATGTATATATATATATATATAGCAATAATAAATGTATGTGTATTTTCTTAATTTCTCCAGTACCAATAGCAGAACCGTTAACGTCAGAGCTTATCGATACTTCGGTCTTTCATAATTTAGCACCGGGGTTGATTTAATACCAGGTTTCTGTACCCATCCCTATTAGAAAGTCTGCAGTATGGAGGAAAGTTTAAATAGGATAACATAATTGTTGTTGAATTGACTTAAATTGTGACGACTGCTTCTCTCAATATTTTTTTTCTGATTGTGAGATGTTAAAAAGGGATAAACATCCATACCGTCATTGTACTGTGTTACAGTTGTCTAAATAGCAATGCTGTTCAGAGAAGCAGGAGCTGTACAGATTCTGAGGATGGAAGAGGAAAAAGCAGAGGTCACACACATCATGCCGTTCCTGACAAGGTATAATATTTATAACATTTTCTAATATGCTTTAATGAGTTGTCTAGGGTGAATTGTTGGATAAAACATCAGTCCTGTTGTTTCAAAAAAAAAAAAAAAACGGTTGAAATGTTAAACGAGTTTTACGTTTAAATGAGTCCATCTCTGAGGGAATTGACTGTCATTAGAAAAGTTTAGAAGTATTTTCTTTTCACCTTCCCTTTGTATAACGCACTTTAAAGTAATAATGCCAATAATCACTGCGTTGCTTTGTTTAAATATGCTTGATAAGCGCCACCTACTGTCAGACAGTGAATTTGCATTCTTGTTCAGGCTGTCTGCTGTTTTTTTGTTTTGTGCAGATGTTTTTAGCAAAGTTTCACAAAGATAAAGTCAGACCAGTGTTGGGTAAGTTATTCTAAAAAAGTAATTTATTACTAGTTATTACTACTAATTGCATCTTAAACCGGGTAATTAGATTACGGTACAAATTACTCTCTCCAAAAAAGTATTTAATTACTTAATAATAATTACTTTATAAAGCCTAAATCAGCCTTGACAAGTTAATGATACAAGGATAGACATGAAACTGTTATTTTAATTCTTTCAAATAAATAATAGATAATTATTCTGGTCACACTTAGGGTCCAATTCTCACAATACAAAACTAACTATGACTTTTGCCTTAATATACACCTAATTACTGCTTAATAATACTGAGTAAAATGGTTCTTAAGTTAAGGAATTGGTTAGGATTAAGGATTTAGAATAAAGTCTTGCAGAATATGTGCATTTTAAGTAATAATAAACCCAGGGTTCCCACGGGTCATGGAATTTCTGGAAAATCATGGAATTTTAAAAGGTCTATTCCAGTCATTGAAAGTCAGGGAGTTTAATATTTTTTGATCCAAGTCATGGAATATCAGGGATTTTTGTTTGTTGCTTTAAATTTTAGTTTCCATTTAGCAAAATGTAATTTTTCAATTTGTGTTTTACCATTTTATTCCCTTCCCCCACGTCAACTAGCAATCACTTACGTCAAATACAGGCACCAGGCTGTACCTGATAACTAAGGCAAACATGCCTGGAAAATGTAAATTTCAAGAGCTACATAATGTCCACTTCAAAGACTGGGCGTGAAAAGTAGATGATAGAGAAGCAAAACTAAATATGAAGAAATAAAAAAAAAACTGAATGATGAACTTGATTACAAAGAGAAAATCCTTCAGAGTGTTTAACCCCTGAGATCATAAAAATGAATAAATTAATTTCTGTAGAAATAGTACAGAAAAATCCAGTTTCCACCACTAAATAAAAAATAAAAAAAAGGTTATTGCAACTGATCTCACAATTCTGACTTATTTTCTCACAATTGCGATACAAACTCGCAATTCTGAATTTTCTCAGAATTGTGAGATATAAACTCGCAATTCTGAATTTTCTCAGAATTGTGAGATAAAAATTTGCAATTGCGAGTTATAAAGTCAGAATTGCATGATATAAACTCGCAATTGCGAGAAAAAAAGTCAGAATTGTGAGATAAAAAGTCACAATTGTGAGTTATTAAGTCAGAATTGCATGATATAAATTCGCAATTGAGAGTTAAGTCAGAATTGTGTGGGCTTATATCTTACAATTCTGAGAAAAAAAAAGTCAGAATTGCAAGATACAAACTCGCAACTACAAAAAAAGTCAGAATTGCGAGTTTTAACTTTTTTTTTTTAACTTTAACTTTAGCTTTTTTTTTCATTTAGTGGCAGAAACGGGCTTCCATAGTTTTGTACTAACAACGTTTGTAAACAAGTAAATAAAGCTTGCAAATGGATGGATCCGTTCATTATAGATCATGGAAATTCAGCTTTTTAGTCAGTGAAAGTCAGGGAAAAGTCAGGGAATTTGACATTTGGCTTAGAGTGGGAACCCTGTAAACCGCCAATACCCCAGTTATATTAATGCTAAAAAACAACTTTTTAATAGTGAGAATTGGACACTAAAATTCTTATTAACTCACCAAAGTATTTAAAGTAAGAAGGGTACACAAAAAAGTATGCATTTTTAAGGTTGGACTTTTAAATTTTAATGTTAAATCCACTATTGCATTGTATATAAATGTTCTACAGCCTATACACAGTGTTAAGTTCAATTACATAAGAAGTGTATTAAAATTACAGAAAAAATAAGAGTAATCCCTTACTTTATTTTTCTCAAGGGAACAGTAATTAAATTACAGTAACTAGTTACACCCAACACTGAGTCAGACCATTCTGCTTTTGCTTCAGATTCAATCTAATTGAAATAAATGGTCATTTTAATTTTAAATGGTACACACACAAGCATGTATATATTAAGGAAAAATATTTTAGATTTATATCTAAAATATTTATATTTATTTATAATCTAACTTTGACTGTTTCCCACTCCCTCCAAATTGATCTTTTGCATTTATATAATTTGAAAACCTTAAACATTACCCAGTAGGCCACAGCACCTATATCCTGCAACTGAAGTTTATCTCAAATTCTGGTTAAACACACCTAAACCAGTTAATCTAATTCTTCTGAATCACTAAAAACTTCCAGGCAAGTGCGTTGGGGCAGGTTGGTATTAAATTATGCAGGATGTCAGCCCTTTAGGAGCATGATGGGACACTCCTGTAGTAGTGGTGGATGAAGTACACAAATCAAGTACTCAAGTAAAAGTACAGACACGTATAATAAAATATTACTTCAGTAAAAATAAAAGTACTCCTTTTTCAGTTTTACTTGAGTGAAAGTACGAAAGAACTAATTTTTTATGTACTTAAGTAAAAAAACAAAAAGTACTGATAGATTTATTTTGCAATTTTATATAGGCTACTTAATAAAATTTTATATTAGCATGTATGTGTTATAATCCTACTGATTTTCCCAAAATAACCACTATATGGAGTCCAGATATATTTTTGTTGTTGATATGAACTATGTTGACAAGAGTGATGCAGTAATGTTCACTGTGAAGCTTGCACTGCGATTTACCTGAGAGAAAATGGGTTTGAAAACTGCTAGTTGTTTTGCAGAACGTCACAGTAATATATGATATGAGAATATGGCCTAAAGTTAGGAAGAACGTTTTAGGGAAAATATAATTATATTTTCATAATGATTATTATTTTTTTTTCTTAAACCTTGTTTTGTGGTGTAAAAACACACCTGACAGAGGGCATCACTTCCCACTAATTACTGTAGTTACCATGTTCTGAACAATACATTGTTTATTTTTCCCTCGTATATAGTCTGTCAGGTGGTTGAATTAAAATATTAAGACTTTATATCTAAAAATGACCTTAACTTAGCACCAGCAAGCTTGTTAGCTAGCCAGTTAGCATCAGCTAATAATATTGACTTATTTTCTGTATGGTTATGAATAAACATTCGTATCTGTCTACTCAGCTAGTTGAACCAAACAATATAAAAATGTATACCGTTGATTAATAATAAAAACAGACGTCACATAGGGCTAAATGCGTAGCATTTAAAAAAACTGCTATTGTTACAGCAGCGGGGAATATGAACAAGCATGAGTTATTTTATTTAATCTGTTATTTTATTGTTTTGTTTTTTTGACCTAAAACATAGAGACACTGATGTTATTTGATGTAGTTACACTAGTGTTACTGAAGCATTTCAGTGGGCTTAAACAGATCGCCCTTTACAGCAGATTTCATTCATAAACAACTGACCAATATGATTTTTAGTTACAAGAATTAATCCTAAAATTAAACATTAGTAATTTAATTTTCGCAGCATCAGTTGTTTGCACACTCACAAGATTCTTACTTGTGAATTCAATTCATTGGAGACTCGCTCTAAACTGATCATTTGAGTTGGTGAGTTGTTGACTCAAGAACAGCTGCAATCGGATCATTCCAATTCGTGAATGAATCATATTTAACAGGTTCATTGAAAAAAAATCAGTTTGTTCATGAATCAGACACCACTTCTGCATCTCGAAGTATGTGATAAATTAAAAGGAGTATCGATATGTTTTAGGAAATGTAGTTAAGTAAAAAGTATGATCTTGTGCTTTGGAATGTAGTAAAGTAAATGTTACTCAAAATAGTAAAGTACAAGTATTTGAAAAATGTACTTAAGTACAATAACGAAGTCCAGTGAAACAGTCTCTTTTTTTTTTTGTTTTTTTTGTTTTTTATTGTCAGTGATTGTGCTCTACCACTCTTTCCCTGCTCTAGGCTACCATCACTCATAGTTACAACGCTGGAATCCTTCTCTCCTCTGAGAACAGTCGCTCTTTCTCAGCCCCGGTACTGAGCCTAGATAAGAGACACCACTGGCGGGGCATCCACACCTCATCCGCTTCGCTCGTGACGAAACCAGAGAGGTCCATTAGCCCCGAGAGCAACGACAGCATATCGGAAGAACTTAACCATTTCAAGCCTATTGTATGCTCGCCGTGCACTCCACCCAAAAGGTTGCCCGATGGGCGACTTTTGGAACCAACAATCGTGAAGTCAACCCCTAGGAACTTGACACGCGCTCTGCACAAGTCCACAAGCTATGAGGCCAGCCCGACCATCTTGCAGAAGTGGAAGCAGATTGAAGTTGATCGTCAGTGCATCAAAGTGACCTCAAAAGGTACAGTCACAAGTCCAATCGCAGAGGATCTTACTCTTAAACTGAGTCCTGTTGAAGAACGGGACAGCCGACTGTGCAGCTGTGCTGCCAAGGACAACTTGCAAGATCATCAATGCATTTGTGATTCAACTGCAGAAGGATCTAAGGATCGGAAGGATAAACTTGTCGTCTGTAATAAACGCCGGCTTGTGTTTGATCAGTGTAACAAAGAAGAAGGTATACAGCCTGCTAGCACTCACATCAGGTTGATAACTCAAAGCGTTGCAGATACTTCATCCACAAAAGTGCGTAGCAGATGTAAAGCACTCTGTGAACCCACAGAAACTTGTGAACTGATGCTTGATAAACACGCTGGACATTGTAATCAGGGTACCGTAGACCCTGAGAACTTCATAAATGAGCCTACCACCAAGAGCTGTGTACTTAACAGACCTACCTCAAGAAGGGGCAAGAAGAGAAGCCACAAAACCAAACATTTGGAAGAGACCCTACAGACAAAACTGTCACGGACAGATCCCTATAACAGGCTTGATGATCTGATTGTCCAGCGAATGAATCAGGAAAAGGAGGACCGAGAACTGGCACTAAAGCTACAAAGACAGTTTGACAGAGAATGTCAAAAATTGGACAGGCACAAAATGAGTCGTAACAAATACGAGCTCCGGTCCTGGGCTACAAAAGATGGGACGGTAGGACACAATACACGCAGATCAGGAAGAATCTCCAAACGAAATGAGCACTTTAACTTCAGCTGTTAAAGGGACCTCCAGTTATGGTAGTGTTTTATTGTAACAATCACAAAGTCCGTCACAAATATTTTCTTTGTTGAGGCACTACAGAGGCTTCCTAACATCAGAAGTAGTATTGCAAGATAAGGTATTTACTTTTTTGACTTTTCATTCAAAGCAAATTGCGTTAATCAAGTCCAACTAGAGCAGAGGTGCCAATCCTGTTCCTGGAGATCTTGCAAAGTTCATCCCCAACCCTGATCAAACTACTGAACCACCTACTTCAGAGTTCTAATTACTTGTGCTCCTAACTTAAGAAATTGATAAGCACAGTCAAAGATTTAGAAGCCTTATCAAAAATTTGCCTTCCCATTACAAGATTTACAGGATAATTTTTTTTTTTTTTTCTAATGGCATGTTTTGTATTAAAAGTATGTCATCTTTTATGCCAAAAAAAAAAAAAAAAAAAGATGTGCATTTATAAGCTTTTTAAAATTTCTATAGAATAAGAACAAGTAGAATAAGAAGACTAAGTTACCAATCAGATGAAATCAGTATTAACAAAATTAATTTGAGAGGTGGTGCAGAAGAACACAAAAGGGGCTTGTAGGTGTATTTTTAGATTTTTAATGAGTTAGTCACACTGGTGCTCCTAAATATTTTTTCATAGTCGCACACAGTAGTTTTCAGTTGCAAATGCGAGTGAAATGGTCGCACTGTAGAGCCCTGTAATTTAAGATCTTAAGAAGCACTTGATAATTGATCATCTGAACTCTGCAGGTAGATCTCCAGGAACAGGATTGGGCACCCCTGATCTAGAGCAAGCTGGGCTTAAGTCTGGGGTTCTAAACTTTGGCCCTCGATGTCCACTTTCTTGCTTTCTTGAGTTTAGCTCCAGCGAGAAGGTCCTAACTGCAGAACACAAGATCCAGGGGATGAGGTTGGATCCAGATCCAACTCCTCCCACCTTAGATATTTCTCAAGGCTCCACCCCCTGATCCCTAAACCTACCCGTCTCCACCCTCTGGATTGATCTTGTGTACTGCAGTGAGGGACTACTGGCTCCAGCCCTAATCAAACATACCTAAACAAGCTAATCAAGGTCTTCAGGATCACTTGAAAGTGCAGGCAGGTGAGTTTGATCAAGGTTGGCGCTAATTTCTGCAGGGAAGTGGACCTCGAGGGCCAGAGTTGAGAACCCTTGGGTTAAGGGCCACTGCACGAGGCAAAAAGGTGATGGGACAAGATGTGGATTGGATTTGAAGCTGGGATTTTTCTTGTTTTCTTTTTTTTTTAATACATTTTATACATTGTATGGAAGAAGGACAACATACAGAACTGTTCATAAGAACTCTGAAAGGCTTTTTAGTATGTCAAGCCTACTTCAGTCTCTTTGTGCTCATCACAATCACAATTGCTCCTCAAGACGTTTGTTTGCATGTTTAAAGGTTATCGTAGGACGTTTATTGAAACGGGAGGTGTTTTGTACAAAATTGTAGCATAACCCTTTTTCTTTGGCGTTTCTCGTTTCCAGTGGCATTGCTTGACACATCCATCTGTCAAACAACTAATACAAATCTAATTATTATATTTTTTTTTTTGTGAACAATTTACAAACAAGTAAAATTGTAGCCTTAGGCCAAAAAAAACCTACTCTACACAAGTATATAGATGCAAATGCTTGGTCAACAAAGACCGCAGTCTTGTACATAACCTCTTTACCTTGCTCTTGTTGTACTGTTGGGGAAACAAATCTCAGTTCTCAAGGCAGTGATAGAATTACAACTGTTAATGCCATTAAGCAGGATGTATTAATTTTTAGCTGACTAACTGAACGTGTTGACAGTTAAAGGCAGGGATGGTGATTTGGTTTAAAAACATTTGTTATGCTGGTTAAAAGTCTCTTCACATCCTAATAGCAATCACTGGTATAAATGCTTTTATATGTATTTATATCGTCTGTGGAATGCGTAGGACAATTAAATGTACCTCCAATCATATGCTTTGGCCCGAGGACTATGATAGGCTGTCCTACCTGCCTATCAACATATGTATTTGCATAACACTTTTTGCGTAGACTAGATATGACATTAGCATCATTACGTTAATGCAGACCAGTTAAACGAGACATGAGGTAATCTGACAGTAGTTGCTTTTCCATTACCCTTCAAATTGCGTAAATGTATATTTTTGTGAATTGATTCTCCCAATGGAAACGTAATTTCACGAAAACTCCCATATATTGCGAAAATGTTTTTTATGCTTGCATGTTCTGAAAAAACAAAACAAAAATAACAATTTTACTTAACAATTATTTTCCTTTGTGTCAGCCTAGCAACATTTTAGAGTATAATGATGGATGCACATGCTTTCTTTGCATGTAAACTGCACTTTGCTAATATAGAACACTTGTGCAAATTGTTTTGTTTATGGTTAAAAGAAAAGTGCAAAATGGCGCTAGGCTGATGGAGAGAAAAATTAAGTAAAGTTGTTATTTTTGCTTCTCGCACAAAAAGTATTCTCGTAGCTTCATAAAGTCACTGATTTCACATGGACTATTTTGACGATGTTCTCTACCTTTATGGCCTTGAACATGGTAGGACCCTAATTTGTGTTCCAAAGATGAATGAAGGTCTTATGGGTTTGAAACAACATGAGGGTAGTTAGTAATTAATAACAGATTTTTTTTATTTTTGGGTGAACCTAACCCTTTAAATAGTTTGTGTTGATGTATTTACTAAATAGGTGAAGGAAAAAAAAAAAAAAAACACCAAAAGAAAATGGTATGTAGTTTTCCATAGAAAATCCATAGAGCAGTGGTTCTCAAACTTTTTACACAAAGTACCACCTTAGAAAACATTTGGGTCTCCAAGTCCCACCATAATGACCAACATTAAAATACAGTAGTGTAGTAGGCCTAATTATTCAACTATAGCTATGCACAGTTAAAAAATGAGAATATTTATTATTGTTGGCCACTTTAAACATTGTAAATGCAGTTTGAACATTAACACTGCACTGTGCGTACATACAGGTAAATAAAAAAAAAAACTTTGATGAAATTAAAATATAGCCTACTGTACCTAAAAGTTAAATACAAAATGTACAGTAGGCCTACTTGCAAACTTACTTAGGGTTACTCCACCCCACAATAAAATTCTTGTCATTAATCACTTAGACCCATTTCGTCCCAAACCCATAAAAGCTTCGTTCGTCTTTGGAACACAAATTAAGATATTTTGATGCATTCTGACAGCTATTTAATTAACATGATCAAAGTCCAGAAACGTAGCAAGGAGATATAAAAATAATAATTTTACAAGGCTACAAGAATACTTTTTGCACCCACAGAAAACAAAAATAACGACTTTATTGGGCAATTCATCTTCTCCATGTCACCCCAGCATTGTTTTGGAGCACGGAACGCAAAGAGTGTACGCTGTTCTCTGCCAGCTGTGTCATGCTGTTTTCAGTCAAATCAAGGGTAAACAGCGCATCCGCGTGACGCAGCTGATAGAGAACATCGGACGCTGTGTGCGTTCAATGGATACACTCCAAAATGCATCAAACATATCTTAATTTGTGTTCTGAATACGAACGAAGCTTGGTTTGGGTTTGGAATGACATGGGGGTAAGTAATTAATGACAAAATGTTCATTTTGGGGTAACCCTTTAATTTACATTTAATTCAGTAATTTATCTGCGTACCACCAGAGGGAGCCCCACGATAACGGTTTTTGGCTATGCCTGCTATAGCACCCCATCGTGGCAGTGTTGAGAATACAGCACTACAAATTTTGTTCCGAAATTTTGTTGTTACACATTTCATTGTGTGAAATCAAAGTTGAGTAGCAAGAGTTTGCTTTCAGATGTTTGTGTAGAGTATGTTTTGGGCCTAACTGTGCTAATATGTTTTTCACCAATAAATAAAATGGCTATAAAATTGTTTTTAAAATGCTAAAAAGCATTGTATAACAGTGTTGGTGAAGTTTAGATTTCTAAAGAAATCAGATTGTTTAATTTGTCTTTTTAATTTAAAACTTTTTTTTCCCTTTATGTTCTATCTTAAGTGTTATAACACTCTCCAAACTGTAATCATTTGGACACTTCTTCAAAAGATATAACACCACAACAACAAAAATCTAGCATGCTCACTTGATTTGGCAACAAGCAAAACAAGTTTGAGAACTGGCCACAGACATTGGTCACCTGTCATTGTATTTTTTTTTTTTGTTTTGTTTTGTTTTTTTGGTGTATCCATATTTCACTTTTAGCTTGATGTTCACACTACTCTTAAGGGCTACTTTCATTTCACAACTTTATCTAAGCTTTGTTTACTAGAGAGATCTATTTTGTGACTTGTGTCTGCCAAGAAAGCTTTAATGTTCCTTTTGCTGAAAAATGGCACATTCAGTTGGACCACATGTAAATGCACATACATTTAATCTTGTCTAATTTTGACCTTGATCTCATTTTTTAATTACAAACAGATTCATTTCAATACTGTATACTTCTTTGTAATGTGCCAACATGTCTGATTTCTGCAAATCAGACAGTCTTTCCTTTTTGTTTTCCTTTTTTTTTTTGTAGTTAATTTAAGTTATATACAATTCTGTAGGCTACCAGATGTACTATTCAAAATGATAAAATAGATTTTTATGCATTACTGTACTATTTTGGAAATATGGTTTGCCTATATTGATACTGATGCAAAGGAACTGTTTCTGATGGGCTTTTCAAAGCACTTGGATTGTCTTCCATTGTTGAACGGTATTGCTGGATTTAAAAGAGGATGTTGCATATGTCTGAATTCTGTGGAGATGTAAAGCACACATTATATTTATTTGAACAGTACTTTGTAATAATGTCATCTTTTTGAATATTGCATTTTAAAAAATAGGACTTTCTCATTTCAGTCAACAAAACACTATAAGCATTACAACTGACTTGACAGGAATTAAATAATGTAGCATTCATTCAGGATTTACAAGTAAGTTTTTGCTTTTGTGTTTTCAAAAGTATTTACAGATTTTTGTTTTGTTTTCAACACATCTTATTAGATGCTCAGGAGGGTTGTGTTTTTTTTTTCTCTCTCTTTTTTATTTTTTAAATATTTTAAACATGCCTTGTTTGTTTACTTATGGCATACATTTAGTCTATTCTAAAAGTATTCATTATCAACATTATTTTGTTGTTGTTCACTGTACATTTGCCAATCATTCTTTCATATTCTGTCGTGTTCACCTAGCAGGAATAAATTGATGAAAATCAAGATAAAAAAAAAAAAAAAACAAGCCTTTATCAAATTAATAAAGGAAGATAAAAGTTAAATGTGAACTAGAGGTCCTCGCCTTTATTTCATAACTTGGCATATATGCATATACAGTTGAAGTCAAAAGTTTACATACACCTTGCAGAATCTGCTAAATGTTAATTATTTTAACAAAATAAGAGGGATCATACAAAATGCATGTTATTTTTTTATTTAGTACTGCCCTGAATAAGATATTTCACATAAAAGACATAGTCCACAAGAGAAAACAATAGTTGAATTTATAAAAATGACCCTGTTCAAAAGTTTACATCCCCTTGATTCTTAATACTGTGTTGTTCCCTGAAAGATCCACAGCTGTTTTTTTTTTTTTTTTTGTTTGTTTTTTTTTTGTGTGTGTGTTTAGTGATAGTTGTTCATGAGTCCCTTGTTTGTCCTGAACAGTTAAACTGTCTGCTGTTCTTCAGAAAAATCCTTCAGGGGGAACCTTTTGAACAGAATGAAAATGTTTATTTTGCCTAAATATCATATTTCTTTTTAATTTAGTATTGCCCTTCAGAGGCTACAGAAGATACATACATGTTTCCAAGAAGACAAAATAAGTTACATTTAGGCCAAAACTTCAAAAGTTTTCACCCCCAGCTCTTAATGCATGTTTCTTCCTTCTGGAGCATCAGTGAGCGTTTGAACCTTCTGTAATAGTTGCATATGAGTCCCTCAGTTGATCTCAGTATGAAAAAAATGGATCTCAAAATCATAGTCATTGTTGGAAAGGGTTCAAATACACAAAAATGCTGAAAAAAACAGAATTTGTGGGACCTGAAGGTTTTTTTCTGAAGAACAGCAGGCAGATTAACTGTTCAGGACAAACAAGGGACTCATGAACAACTATCTCTAAACAAAACAAAACAAACAAACAAACAAAAAAACAGCTGTGGATCATTCAGGTAACAACACAGTATTAAGAATCAACATTTACATTTACATTTACATTTAGGCATTTGGCAGACGCTTTTGTCCAAAGCGACATACAGTTGGGAGAACATAGAGCGATTCTTCATAAGGAGACAAACAGACACAGGCAGTGCTATAATACCAGATTTCAAGTGGTGCTTCAGACAAGTACAAGCTAGAAAGGGAAGGAATAAAGAGATTAATTTTTTTTTTTATGGTAACAGCAAATAGAGTTGAATCAAGTGTATGTAAACTTTTGAACAGGGTCATTTTTATAAATTCAGCTATTGTATTTTCTTGTGGACTATATGTGAATGTCTTTTATTTGAAATATCTTATACAAGTCAGATAAAAAAAAAAAAAAAAAAAAAATAACATGCATTTTGCATGATCCCTCTTATTTTGCTAAAATAATTAACATTTTGCAAGGTGTATGTAAACTTTTGACTTCAACTGACAAGTACCTGAATGAAATAACTCTTCACAGGAGGTATTATACATCTTAGTGAAACCCTGGATCAACATAGGATTGGCAACTGTGTGGGACACATACCCAGGGGACCCAAAAAGTAAAGCAGGTTTTATATGTTGCCTAAAAGCTTGGATTTTCAAAATTAGCCAAGGTCAAAGTCAAAATGTGTCATCCTTATAAATCACTCTGGTCTTGAACAAGAAAACCAGGGTTCAAACTATTTAATAACTGCCTTGCCAGCAATGGGCATTTCTAATTTATTTATTTTTCCTAATAACATGTTAATAAAGTTGTGGATGCTGATGTACAGTTCTTCATTTCAAGTGGCTTGGACAAGCATCTCAGCAAATTAAAAGTACCTTTTATGACAATAGTATAAATCTGAAGTATAGCAATAAGTCGTTAAGTTCTACAGGGGTGTTGGGTTACTATACTGCATGTCATGTGCGGTAACGAGATTTGAGGCTCTTATGTTAGACGCAAAAAAATCAGTAAGTTTAGTTCATGGTTCGTATTAATTTTCAAATAATTTTCAGTTTTATTTTCCAACATAAGAATTTAAATTTGTCTCTGTGATGTTTTACCGCAGAGTAAGAATCGTCACCGCTTCTAGCCAATCGGAGAGCTCGTCCTAGCCACTGTAGCCCGCTCTCTTTGACGTGTTTCAGACAGACAACGGCGCTCTGTTTCAGACCGATTCGATTGGACGGTTTTTGTGTGATTTTAGCCAATCGCACACACCCAGGTCACAGCAAATGAACAGGAAGAAAAGATGGCGGCGAGGAACGGAAAGAATGGTCTACTGGAAAAAGTAAGAATTCTTTATTGTATGACGCTTTTTTGGAGATGGGTTTATATTGGTGCAGCCATCCTCACAGCACAACTTATTATTTATATATACCTCATATATACATTCATATACTTGTTAATCGGATGTGGAGGTTGGTGTTTCCATCGCTGTTGTTTGCGCGTCAGGGGCTAACGCGTAAACTTGTAACAAAATTGATGCATATTATTCTTTGTGCATTTATTTATTTATTTATTGTCAAATGAGCATGTAAACTGTCCATATCGTTTACATGTGTAGAAGCAGAACACACAACATTGCACAGTAACGTTAGTTTTGAGTTCATGCTCTCTATTACCATCATTTTTAGCGTGATGTATGGACGCAAGCATATGGTATTAGGAACTAGGAAGCTGATGTCAATTGTCTTTATTTGCAGTTGAGACATTGTATAAATATTTTCATATGGTTTCCATTTCCTTTTTTTAAAGGCATATTAAAACGCGTACTTTTTGTACTGTGAGTATTAAATGTGATCAGAAATTCAAACGCTTTGCCAGAAGATGTTTTAGCATATTTAAATAAAACACTTCATGTATTTAAATGCACACGTTTTTTAATCCACCTTTTAAGATAAAATACCTAGAAAAAAAACGTTTAAATGCAAGTCATATAAATCCCAAAACATTTATTTTCTGACTCTGACGTGGCTGAACGTATGAAGATGGCTTTCTAATGTTAGATGCCAGATTTTAATTCACTAGCTGTTTTGACTCATTCAGTGAAGGATTCATTGTACTAATAACAAAAGTCATTTTGATGGTTTCTGTTAAAGGATCATGCTTCACTAGTTGCAACCATATGTTTTGGAGCCCATGCAGTGAAAACAGTGCAATAGAAAGATGTATTGTCTTGGCTTATTTTCATCGTATGCGATTCAAACTCAAAATAACTATAATTTAATTTATGCCTGTTGATTTAGTAGCAGCACAAACTTGGGGTCTTATTCTATAGCTGTACAGTAACTATGTTTAGTTTGCATCATCTTTATGCATTACTGCATGATTTTTTTTTTTTTTTTTTTTTTTTTTTTTTTTCCATTTTCCTACCCGCCAAATATGAAAGTAATTTGGTTTGACAGTGTGTTCTGCTGAAATCATGTGCATCAGTGTATCTGTAGTTTATCTTAATTATTTCCATGATTTCAGTGGAGGATTGATGAAAAGCCAGTGAAGATCGACAAGTGGGATGGTGCAGCGGTGAAGAACTCTCTAGACGATGCAGCTAAGAAGGTGTGTGTTTGTTTCTGTTTTTATTAATTACTCAATTCTTCAGTGTTACATGATTCTTCAGAAATCTTAATAATATGCTGTTAAGAAACATTTCACATCAGTGTTGAAAAAGTTTTTGCTACTTAGTTTTTTTTTTTTTTTTGTCTAAACAGTAATACACTACCAGTTAATGGTATTTGAAAACTTAGATTAAAAGTGTGTTCACACTTGTCATGATTGGTTGATTAAAACAAACTCGGGTGCGATTGCTCTTTTAGTGCGGTTCATTTGAGTAAGTGTGAGTGTTGTCATCCGTACCCTGGTGTGCGGGCTTCGGTCCGCTTCCAAACTAAATCTGATGTGGTTCGAATGAAATATGAACCCAACATGGACCAAATACTTCTGAACTAACCAAAAAACAGGAAGTTTAATTTCACGAAGGGTACAAGCAAGCGGTGTATCCAAAACAAAATGAGCAGAGGGCAAACATAGAGTCATATGCAATCATATACACGTAACAATGAGCGTGCTTAGTCCAGCATATGGCATTAGGTGTATTCGACTTAAAGCAGTGCTGAGCAGACCGATCAGTGAATGGGTACTTTCATATCATACACTCGCAGTGCCACTTTAAGTTGAATGCACCTTTTCCTTTTGTTTGGAGTGTTCGGTGAGTTCCGTCACGAAATGCACGTCATTCAACCTGACCAATCAGGTGAGTGTATCACTATGCCTTTAGGTTCAGTATATTTACCTAAACAGGTTCGCTGTCAAAAATGCCAGTGTGAACACTAAGCGGACCAAGACCAAATGTATAATTTTCCCTTTTGGTCTGTACCAAATGAACCAAACGAACTGCACTACAAGTGTGAACGCACCCTAAAAATTGATTAATTAAATTAATGTTTATAATATTACAAAATATTTCTATTTTATATAAATATGTATTTTTAAATCAGGAAATCAGCATATTAGAATGATTTCTAAAGGAAATTATTTAAAACTGGAGATAAAACTGAAGACTGGAGTAACAGTGATTATTCCAAGTATTAGTATTGGGTGGGTGTGTGTGTGTGTATGTATGTATGTATGTATCTACAGTTGAGGTCAGAATTATTAGCACTCTTGGTAAATATGAGTAAAGTAGGCTGTGCAAAGATTCACAGAAATGTAAACTTTCTTTGAAGTAAAACCATTGAAAATGTAAAGAAAATCTCATGAAATTAATGTTATTTATTTATTTATTTATTTATTTCTTCTCCAATTCACACTGGGCACAATTATTGGCACTTTTATTCAAGTGTTCATGGCAGTGTCCATGGCAGAACCTTTGTTTTGTGCTCAGCGACCCATTTTTGTGTTGATTTTTTTTTATGTTTGTTTTGGATCATTCACCCTGTTGTAAGATGCAACGTTTACAAGATGTCTAGTCCAGATGTATCCAGATGGTGAGTCAGTACATAGAGACCACCTCTACAGGTCTGTATGGGAGAATAAACTACTTGTTTATTGGTCAGAGAAGAACTGACCCCCTTGGCTTGGCTTGCTCAGTTGAGGACAACAACTAAATTGGGGAAAACTAAATTGGGGACAAACAATTTATTAATTTGGAACTATTGATTAATTTCCTTAAACTAAAATTGTTTAAAGTTTCTTTTGAATTATTGATGTATTGATGTAATTTGTATTGTAAAAAGCGCTATATAAATAAAGCTGACTTGACTTGACTTGAGGTAGTCAGGTTTAGATTTTTTTATTTATTTATTTATTTATTTTTTACCTGTTAGTATTTGATAGAACCCATGATGCCATGTATCGGAAAAAGATGTCCAGGTCCTCTGGCAGAAAAATAGGGCCACAACATTTAGGATACAGAATAAGTTTCATCTGACCATAGAACCTAGTCCCAACGAGTCCCTTGCCCCTCACCGTACATTGGGAACTCATGAATGTATATTCTCTTCCAAAGTTAAATTTTTTAATGAAAGATCAAAAGGATAAATGATGCCAATTTATTTTCACATCATTTTTTGGTCATATTTACTAAGGGGACTAATAATTCTGACTTCTATTGATTGTTTGTGAATATATTTATCATGTGGTTTCTTGAGTAATTTATTTGCATATTTTTATTTTTGTACTAAATTTGACCTTTTACATGAGTTTTAAATTGATCATCTTTCTGTTTCCACTCTAGGTTCTGATCGAAAAATACGGCTACGTTGAGAACTTCAACTTAGTCGATGGACGTCTGTTCATTTGCACGGTTTCCTGCCTTTTCGCCATCGTAGCTTTAATTTGGGACTACTTGCACCCGTTCCCAGAGTCCAAGCCTGTACTGGCCTGCTGCGTCATTTCATATCCTTCACTGAGCAAATTTTATTAAGATTAAACATTTGCATTGGAGGTTTGACAATGTAAATGGATGTAAACTCGGCAATTCTTGAGTTCTTTTCCTTAACAGATCAACACATACTTCATAATGATGGGCATTTTGACCCTGTACACCTCTTACAAAGAGAAAAACATCTTTCTCATGGCCATGCAAAAGGACCCAGCTGGTATGGACCCCGATCACATTTGGCAGCTGTCTTCTAGCCTAAAAAGGTGATTATTATTATTTCTTTTTTAAAAAGTTTTTCTTTTTAAATGTATTTTTGAGCAAGTACATAACCAATCATTGTTCAATTTTTTTTATTTTTTACCTAAAAAAAAATTAAATAAAAATAATTCACACCAAATATTGCAAAAAATCATTATTAAAAAAAAAATATATATATAAAGACTTTTTCACCAGGGTTCATACAAGGTGCTTAAAGTGCTTGAAGTACTAGAATTTGAGTTCTGGAAAAACCTTGAAAATAGCAATTTTTTCTGTAAAGGTACTTGAAAAGTACTTGAAATTTAAAATGCAGTAAATATAAAATTAGTGTTAAGTTTTGTTTTCATTAAAACGGAATGATATAAACAGCGTCGTTTCACCTAGCTTTCGGGAGCAAACGAGATCTCGCAATATTAAACGTGACGATACTCCTTGAGTCCTCTGTCTCGCAATATCAGTATAAAGTTAAGTTAATGGTAAAAAACCTTTGCTAGTGCTTAAATTTTATTGTTCGCTCTTTTATTGCATGTGCTATCTGTTTGGGTTTCCAATCACGTTCATTTGGGAAGGCAAATAAAGACTTTGTGTTGCAATGTTATTATTTGCAAGCGTGTAGCACGTTTCCTCCTCAGCAGTTTGCTCGACAAGCACTTCAGTTTGCTTAACGTTAATTTGAGAAAAAAGGGGTGTGTTATCTCACTAGATTTGTAATGTAAATCATGTATAATCCATGCCAACACAGGAGAATACGTCAACATATTTTTGAATGATTTCAAAATAAGTTTAAACCTGGGGTCTGAAGTTGCACGTTGCCAAATATTACAATTAAATGGATTTAAACGTCGAATCACGCTGTAAAGTAAAACATCACCTGGCCTTTGGCGCCCTCTGCAGGTGTTTGTTATTATACATAATGTACTTAAAGGAAAATAGGCTCATTTTCCAACTCCCCTAGAGTTAAACAGATGACATTTTTTTAACCATTCAGCTGATATCCGGGTCTGCCGGTAGCACTTTTAGCATAGCTTAGCATAAATCATTGAATCTGATTAGACCACTAGCATCTCGTTCACAAATGACCAAAGATTTTCAATATTTTCCCTATTTAAAACTTGACTCTTCTGTAGTTACATTGTGTACAAAGACCAACACAAAATGAAAAGTTTTCTGTTTATTTAAGCATGTCCGTTCAAATGTTAAAGTTGCCGCAGTCATTGCATGTGCTGCACTTTATTAATACCATTTTGTTTTTGAAAATTTCAGTTTTCATTGTTTTGAAAGATAATATTGTTTGATAAGTGGGATCTCTGGTGTTATTCACTGAAAACCAAAAAAATAGTACTTTAAAAATCCTTGAAAGTCCTGGAATTTCATTTTGCAGTTTATGTACGAACCCTGTATTACACACCCCTAGGTGGTAGAACAAACCCTAGCCATAAATGTTAAGCGTCAGTACTGTATAGAACACCCATTTACTGCCTAGTGATGCCATTCTTTAGAAAGAAAAAAAAAAAAAAAAACAGTTGTGTAATTGGTTCTAAAAGGGTTGCAACTAACTGACTTGTTTACATTAGGTTTGATGACCAGTATACTTTAAGACTGTGTTTCACTGATGGGAAAACCAAGCAGTCGAGGGAGATGGAGTTTACAAAGTCAGTTGGGGCGTTCTTTGATGAGAACGGGACGCTGGTGATGGACCAATATGAGAAATCTGTCTCGAGGCTTCATGACACACTGGCCACAGACAAGAAGACAAAGTAACGTTTAGTAGGAACTGATGGCACCGGTCTTCAGCGACCCAGCACACGCAGTAACGGTGGCTTTAGTGGGACAAAACACAGATGTTATTCTGAGTTTAGCTCACGGCTATAACATTACATAAGGTCAGCACAGTGTTTTTTTTGTTTTGTTTTGTTTTTTTTTGTTTCTGTAAAGAAATGGTCCACTTTTCTTTTGTTAACCATGCTATTTTTTGTTTGTTTGTTGTTGTTGTTTTTTTTTTATATATATAAATGTGAGTTCAGTTCATACCGGTGTTTCGATTTAACGCTCTTATTAAAAAAGACATTTCTGTAACATGCATAAACAAGAAAAAGTGTTCCTCAATATCAGTAGATTTTAGTTAAATTTGAACACTCACTTTAAAGAAATAGTTTACCCAATAATAAAAAATTTGGTCTATATATGTATTTTTCGATTATAAGGAGCAGTTCCAATTAAGTGTTTTAGGCATTGGGAGGATATTTATATTTTCATAAAACAAAAGTCACATGACGTGATCTATATTAGTGCTCCCACATTTCATGTCACCTTGTGAAATTGTATACATATATATATATATATATATATATATATATATATATATATATTTTTTTTTTTTTTTGTCCCAAACCTTATTAAATGTTTTTTTTCAATCTGCACATTTTTCTGTTCTGTATTTTACTTCTTGTTTAGGCTTTGAAGGACAACAAAAAGCAAAAAAAAAAAAACAACTGTCCATCTGTTGTGTTGTCCCCTTGCTGCTTTGATACTTTTGTGTTTGGCTATTTAAGCTTAAACCAGGTATAATCGTTTTATGTTCCCTTTTTTTGAGCATTGGATCAGTTTTGACCTGTTTTTTTCACACTCAGGATTGAATGGACCTGAATTTCCTGGTTTTCTTTCTGTGTTCTGTCAACAAATATTTTCAAGTAGATTCTCTGTAATTTATTTTGAAAGAACTGTACATCTGGATTAAGTTTGTTTCTCCATATTGTGAAATATTGGCCTTGCTGAGTTCCATGAAGGATTCTAAGCATTTGTGTCTATTAATATTCAGCTTTAGCTACCCATATTGTATGTGCCTGTTATCAAACAAACAAAAAAAATTGCTAAATAAAGTGATAAGGCATTTTTAAATTTCTGTTCTAATGTCAGTCTTTACTTTTTGTAACTTTTGCCAGATCTGAATTACTTACTTATTTTTTTATTATGCATTTATTTTTTATTTTTTTTTGACCACCCTTACTCAACTTCCAAACAAAAACTTATATTCTGATTGAATGTTTATGTGACAAGGTCATTGCTATGTCAGTCACATTTATTTAAAAAAAAAAAAAAAAAAAAAAGGAATGCACCAAACTCAACAAATGAATAATTTTTTCTTAAATACTTTTTACAGGTAAGTTACACAGCAAAAGTGGCACAGAGGAACTTTTGAAGCAGCATTTAGATGTATTTACATATTCTGTTTATTGCTGCTCAAAGGTGGCATGAATGCATTTACATAGCATACTTGATACTAGAGGCTGGGGTGGATCACAGCAGGCTTTTATGCAGCCATAGCTCTGTAAAGATGGCTATTTTTATTTATTTATGCAACAAATGACACCTGAAAAATACTGGTAGTATTTTTAGCAATGACTCACGTATAGGCCTTGTTACACTTTTATCCTCTGAAAGTCAGTCTGTGCCCTAGACATTATTGTGACGGCAGAGCCTGTGGGGGTTTGTTCCATTGTGTTTCTAACTCGCTGACCAGCTAGCAAATGCACAGACGGAATGACTCACATTTGGCCCTATCCAATAAAGTGCATCTGTGTGTGTAATCACGCACGTTCCTCAGTAACACTGCAAACAATACTCCATATTTGTTACACTCCACCTTTAAAACAGGTGCAGGAAATGTACAGTGTCTTGCAAAAGTATTCATACTCCTTAATTTATCTTTATTTTCTCACATTTTATGTTGCTGCCTTATGTTAAACTGCTTTAAATATATATAGATTTTTTTTTTTTTTTTTTTTTTGGCAAATCAATCTACACTCCATACACCATAATGGCATGGCAAAAAACAAAAAAAAAACATGCTTTTAACATCTTAGCAAATATATTAAAAAAAAAAAAAAAAAAACTGATTCAATTGCATAAGTATTCATACCCTTATCTGGGACGCTTGAAATTTAGCTTGGGATCATTCATATTGCTTGCAGATGTTACTACACTTTGAGTGAAGTTAACCTGTGGCAAATTAATTTAAATGGTCATGATTTGGAAAGGCACATAATGTCTTAATAGAAGGTCTAACAGCTGAAAATGCATATAAGTGCAAAAACCAAGAATCAACCAAATAGAGCTCAAAAACAGAATCAAACAATACATCTCGGAAGAGTTGAGAAAAAAATCTTGCTGCATTGAAGGTTCACAGAAGCATTTAGTCTCCTTAATGGAAGTATAAACAACCATGACTCTTCCTAGACCTGGTCAAACTGAGAAATTCACGGAGAAGTGTCTTGTTTAGAGTGATGACCAAGAACCTGATGGTCACTCTAGTTGAGCTCCATAATCATATGTCCCTGCATCAAACATCACTGCAACACTCCACCGATCTGGGCTTTATAGTGGTGTGGCAAGACTCAATCCTCTCTTAAGTGAAGACACATAAAACACATTTGGAATTGGCAAAAAAAAAACACCTAAAGGACCCTCAGACTGTGAGAAACAAGATTCTCTGGTTTGATGAACCTCAGTTCCAAGAATCATGTTTGAAGGAAACCAGGCAAGAGTACCATCTCGACAGTAAAGTGTGCTGGTAGCAGCCTCATGCTTTTCAGCCTTTTCAGTGGCAGGGACTGAAAGACTCATCAGAGTAGAAAAAAAAGCTCAGCACAGCAAAAATATAGATATAGCCTTAATCAAAATCCAGGCCAGAGCATTCAGAACCTCAGACTGGGCGGAAGGTTTATCTTCCAATTGGGCAATGGCCCTAAGCACACAGCAAATGTGGCTTATAGACAACTCTGTGAATGTGATAGAGCCTTGGCTTGAACTTAATCAAATATTTCTGGAGTAGCCTAAAAATGTGCATCTGCCCCCAGCCAACCTGACAGAGCTTGAGAGGTGAAGAGTTGAGGAGAAGAATGGCAGGTAATTAACAAACGCTGATGAGCAAATCTTGTCGCATCATACCCAAAAAGACTTGAGGTTGTAAAGGTGCTTTAGCTAAGTACTGAGTTACTAATTACTGAGAATACTGAGAATACAAATACAATGTACTTATTTATTTTATTATTATTATTATTATTATTTAGTTGTGACAATTCTGTTTTTGCATTGTCTTTATGGTGTATGGAAGTAAAATGTAATTTAAAGCAGTTTAACGTAAGGCAGCATCATAAACTAAAAAAAAAAAAAATGAAGGGGAATACTTTGCATATTACTGTATGTTAGAATATGACCAATTTCAAAGTCCAACAAATGTACATAATACAGATTCCATTTTAAATTAAATCCTTAAATTTAATTTTACAACTGGTCATAATTTTTAAGTGGCATGACAACACAAGGGCCTATGAAAGCCAGTTTCTTAAACTGAATAAAACAATAAAATGGTAATTTATGACTTTTTTCTCAAAATTGTGTGATAGAAACTCTTAAGTTAATACCTCGCAAGAAAATTGTAAGGTATTGCCAATTGTAAGGTATTTGTTCCTCAGAACTGGACTTTTTGATTTGCATTTGCAAGCTTATATCGCAGTTCTGAGGAAATAAGTCAGAAGTGTGGAATATAATCTGCATAGAATTGCAAGATATTTTATTGCTAGATGTAAACTCATAATTCCAAGTTTATATCTCACTCGTCTAATATTATAACTCTGAATTCTGATTAAAAAAAAAAAGAAAAAAAGTTGCAATTATCTTTTTTTTATTACACAACTGACATTCTGAAGAAAAACACATATTTTCACATATTTTATTGAAAGTTAATTTTATTTAATTTAAACATCATAAAGTACAATACAAAGCATTCAGCAATCCAGCTGCTTCATGACCAAACTGTTAAAAGTCGTCAAACTTGCATTTGCTCTCTGTTTGCTAGCTGTTACGACATATGTGGGTCAATGAACTCTTGTTGGTCAATGCAGGTCATACCATGGATACCAAAGCTGAGCTGCTTTGACTCCATTAATCCAATTAGAGCAAATACCAAACACATATACTGCATGCATACAGTCTAATAATAAACAATAGGTCAATCTAAATATAGATTTTAAGTACATATTGGCTGATCCTTTTGACAATCAAAATGCGGATATACTGTATCTTATTAGGTGTAAGTTTTGCTGCGTTTTTGCTCAGTCTCATTTCAGGTGATGATTTAACTGAGAAGATCACAGACTAGTGAAAACTGATGGTGAAATTTTGCAGCAGCAAATCATTCTCGAGGTGTGGTCACATTTGCTGTTGCTCGGCGGAATTTCGCAGGCAAAATCCAGTCAGAATCTCTGTGGGATCAGGGGCGAAAAAGGTTCAGGACGCAGATTTCATTACACAAATTCACGCAATTTCGCCTCGCTCACAATCAGAAAGCTGCTTGGTTTGAAAATGGCTTCATACAACTTTAAGTTGTTGGCAATTTACGACTTTTTCTGCACTTGAAATTTCGCTACTGTGACCACACCTTAATGCTAACATTCGTAAATCAACACAGCATTTCTAATATTCTGTGAAAGAAGAGATTCTGCACGCCATCGTGGGAAGCAGCAACTTCTTTGTGAAGGTTAAAATCGCAAAGCACAGCACCTAGAAATGAACAGAAATATTGATAAATATATGACAGATATGCACTTACTATGGAAGTCTATGGGCCAAGTATACACTGATTGCTCCATTGACTTATATTCAAAGTGAATTTCTGATACACTTTTGTACAGTAACATATAAGCATAATGTAGTTCACATCTCTATACAATAACCTTTAAAAAACAATAAATAAAATAAAATAAAATATAAAATAAAATAATAAAATAAAATGTAACCTATGCAATAACATTCAATTAATAACATTTGAGTACCTGTATCTTCGAGGGCAACCATGATAGCCAATCATGTACTCCTGCGCATAGCAGTGCTTCCTGCATAGCCCTCGATATCCACAAGTCCAGCCCTGTACATCTTTGTCATTAGCTTGCAGGAAAGATCAATGTTGAGTTAAAACATAAGCAAAGCCAAATCTATATTGTCCAGCAGTCATAACATTTGTGTTTGCCAGGAAGTGGTAATTAATGTCGATAATCAACAAATGCACATCAGCAGCCAAACATTTCTTGGAATGCTACTACCAGTACATACAGATCAAGACTATATTGTAAGGTTATATTGTAGTATTGTTTAAATGCACTTGTACCTTCACCTGCTGTCAGCAACAGCAGAGTTAAAATGATCAGTCCCAATGCCCTCATGTTGTGGCTCATAGCATCTCTGGCTGGACGGCTGACCGGCTCTCACATTTATATTGTACAGCAACTGTGGTCGAGGGGAGGGAGGGTGTCTGGGGGCCCAGACAATGCTACTGTAAATAACATAGTTTTCATTCCAGTGATGAGTTCGTGTCTGTATTTTCTGTCTAATCACAGCATGTTTTGAAAAGAGCCTGGTTTAACCAGAGTTTAATGTTGTCTGGTGTCTCGTAACCAGTTATGCCTGTTACATATGCATTCAAAGAAAAAAATAATATTAGTAATAAATAAAAGAGCTGCCTTTAACTGTTATACTACAGTATATATATATATATATATATATATATATATATATATATATATATTGAAAAACCTTTGCCTTAAAAAGTATAATAGGCTGGTTATATCATGCATCTCTATTTAATGATGTAATGCTGCATTGTGGTTGCAGGTTTTTCCTTTAGTATTACATACAGGTAAATTGTTGACCTAAATGGCAAATTTTGCTTGTGTAACTATAATTGTTTTAGGAAATATGTTATACGTTAAAACTTTATTTTGACAGTATTTAGTGGACTTTAGACATTCTACTAATAGTAAGCAACTTTGCAACTAAATGTCAACTAGCAGCCATTAGAGTATTGGTAGACTGTTTGCTTAATATTTTCTAACACTTTATTTTGATGGGTCTGCAACATACTGACTATAAGAAACTTTGCAAGTGTATGTCAACTTATTCTACTAACCCTAAACTTAATCTAACAGTCTACTCTGAGAGTTAGTAGACATGTAGCTGCAAATTATTGAGAATTAGTTGGCATGTCATTGCAAGTTACTTATAGTTAGTAGAATGTCTAAAGTGGACTATCAAAATAAAGAGAGATGCTACCTTTTTTTTTTTTACTTTAGGTATTTGGATTTATTGGTTATTATGGTTTCTAAAGTTTTTTTTTTATTTTTTATTATTATTATTTTGTTTCTCTCTGATTTGTAACAATAATGTATGTTTATATTTATTTGTTCTACCAGATTTTGTATGTTTTTAAATAAGTCTCTTCTGCTCACCAAGCCTGCATTTATTTGATCCAAAGTACAGGAAAAACAGTAAAACTTTGAAATAGTTTTTAAATAGCGGCTTTCTATTTTAATATATGTTCAAATGTAATTTATTCCTGTGATCAAAGCTAAATTTTCAGCATCATTACTCCAGTCTTCAGTGTCACATGATTCTAATATGCTGATTTACTGTTCAAGATTTTATTTATTTATTTATTTATTTATTATTATTATTATTGTTATTATCAATATTTAAAACAGGTGAGTACATTCTTTTCAGGATTCTTTGATGAATAGAAAGATCAAAGATCCAAAGCATTTATCTGAACTATGAATATAATTTTCTATTTTGTTTGTGAATATAAATTAATACTTTTATTTATCAAAGATGCTTTAAATTGATCAAAAGTGATAATAAACACATTTCTAATGTTACAGAAGATTTCTATTTCAGATAAATGCTGTTCTTCTGAACTTTCTATTAATCATATTCCTTTTTAAATTAAATCTTCAGGCAAACAGGTTTTCAGATGGTTATACTTTTTAAATGGCATGACATAACGTGTGGAAGCCCGTTTCTGCCACTGAATAAAAAAATAAATGGTAATTTGCAACGCTTTATTTGACAATTCTGACTTTTTTTTCTTGAAATTGACAATCTCGCAGTTCAGACTTTTTGCAGACAATTTTCTCATTTGTGTGGTATGAACTCTTAAGTCTTACTCGGGCCATTTTTTCCTCAGAATTGAACTTTATTATTTTATATTTATATCTTCAAACTCGCCAATTTATATATTTTATATTTATATATTTTATTTATAAAGTACAGTTTTGAGAAAATAAGTCAGAATTGTGGAATATAATCTCACAATTGCGAGAAAAAAATCTGAATTACAAGATGTAAACATGAAAAATTCTACTCAACTTTTTTTCAGCATAATAATAATAATTAATGTTTTTGAGCAGCAAATCAGAATATTAGAATCATTTCTGTAGGATCATGTGTCTGGAGTAATGATGCTAAAAATTCAGCTTTGAAATCACATTAATAAATACATTTTAAAATATGTTCAGATAGAAAAGAGTTATTTAAAATAGTAAAAAAAATAGTTTAAAAAAATATTGTTTTGCTGTACTTTGGATTAAATAAATTCAGACTTGGTAAGCAGAATAGACTTATTAAAAAAAAAAAAAACATTTTTACATTTAACAGTAGTAAGATATTGTGTATTTGTAGTGTTTTGTACAAGTTATTTGTTATTTTCCTCAACTGTACATTAAGGCGTGACCAGAATCACTGTGGATAGAAATATCAATGTTAATGTAAAAAAGTAGACTACTTCCTGCACCATTATATTTAGACTGACTACATTCCACACTCATGTGTGTGTTTCTGCAGTGAAAACTCATTGATAAACAGGTAGTTGTGCAACTGTTGAGGCCAGGAACACTGTCAGCAAAAATCCACTATTCAGAACCCACTGCAGCAGCAACAGCAGCTCACATGCAATACCTTGTGACCATTACACACACACACACACACACACACACACACACACACACACACACAACACATCCACACTTACACTGGTTTCAAATATGTCAGTTTTGGGTAAGGTGTTGGGTGAAGAACCTTATGTAACTGAACATTTCCCCATGTTATTGAATGAATGAATGAATGAATGAATGAAACTTACTATTACAATGATGATTATGGCTGTTCACTTTTTCTGCCAATGATATGTAATTTTCAGTAATCAGCCACCAGAGGGAGTGTGTGCATCAAACCTGTTCTCAGTGCATTCTGCCATAGTAGAATACAAAGTTGAGCAGTATATTGGCAATATATTAATTTCTGTTTATAGGCTATGTGTAATGAACTGATATAGTCAACTAGCCGATTTATATCATATATTAGCTCTATATTATACATTACAACATATGAAAAGTTCAGATGCAAAAGCCTCTAAATCCATCTGACACATTTCTTAAAAAAATGCATTTTTATTAGGCTCAGATGTATAGGTTTTTATGTAAGTACTGGTACTTCTGATTGAGCTGAGGGTGGGATTTTGACGAGTTTGAAGTAAAAGTATATGATGGATGTATAATATGTGTCAAGAGCATTCACTTAGTATCATTATCTCATTTTTGACCGAGATGGCTTTTAGAGGGTTTTGCATCGGAACTCTTCATATATACTGTAACGTACTAATGTAATATCTACATTATTTTTAGCATTTTTAAACGTGTATGTCAATAGACTACTATATTTCTTCTATATAATTAGGCCTATACATTTTTAATTCTGGTTTATAATCCACAAAGTTACACGTGACATTTCTTTGCGTTCTTAGTGGCTTGTACTGTGCGTCACGTCTACAATGCAGAATGTTGCGTTTTATGAAAACAGTTCATTCTTTTATAACGCGTCTATGTGTTCCACCATTCCATCGCAAAAAACGCGTCCAGTGTGTCCCGTACGCGTCCTCCAACGCCGCTGCTGCGCGGCTAGTGACGTCACCCTCTAAACACAGAGCGCAGGTAGCACGCATGTAAACAATAATAGAGAAGAGGAGAGCGTGGAGGACTCGGAGGAGAGCTCAGGACCAAACAAATGCTACATCTCACTGCAGTGGCCAAAAGCGGAGTTTGTCGCAGCACATTTTACAGGAATGGCATGTCTTATGGCAGCCTTTTCAGTCAACAACACTACAGTGACCAACTCCATCATTATGGTAAGATTATATTTTTTCAGCTGTTTTTAAACAATTTATTATTTTTTAATTAAATAATCAGATTTCATATGTGTTAAACGGATTCTTAATATTCTGCATTAAAAATGTATGTTTAAAACAGCTTTAGTGATGTATATGTTTCAGATGAACCAGAGTAACCCTCACAGACTCCATTACTTTCCCATCTAAAATGCTGTGCACTTATATACTTTCCTGTTGTCATAGATTGCATGATTTATTTCAAATGCAATCCAAATACAAAATATCTCTCTTCAAAATGTAATGCCAGCACTAAATTTACTGAAGTGGAATAAATTATTAAAATGTCCTATGTGGTGATAGTGTGGATTTTAATATCCTTTTATATTACATCATGCAGTTTTAATAGGAAAAACACATTACTGCATTAAACTGACATTTAGGCATTACTGTTTTCCCTGAGCTTAGAATAAGCTTTGTCCGATAGTAACCTCATCTGTCTTCTGTGGCCAGAGGGAGATGGATTAGGTCGTCTCTCTTTATATTTAGCGTGCGTTTCACTGATGGACTATTTTTATAGGCTACTTTACATTCCTCAAATTTGCAACCATAAAGTGTATTTAATTAAACACTGCAGTGTAGTTAGAGGTTAAATCAATGCATGAAGTTCCACTGCAAAAAACACTGCCTTGTACTATGTTACAGTAATGTTGTTAGTAAGCAATAACATGGTGAATCATAAAGTAATTTAATGATACTAAAAAATTATAGTTAATAGATGTTATAAGTATGCTGTTATATGCTATTTAAAAGTTTGGAATCAGTAAGATTTTTTTTTTTTTTTTTTTTTGGACAAATCTCTTATTTTGTGAAATATTATTACAATTTCAAATAACTGTTTTAGATTTTAATATACTTTCAAATATAATGTATTCCTGTGATGCAAACCTGAAATTCATTAGCTGGAGTAATGATGCTGACAATTGCATGCATCACAGGAATAAATTATATTCTAAAGTATATTAAAATAGATAACAATTGTAATAATATTTCACAGTATTACTGTTTTACTTGATTTTTCATCAAATAAAGTTGAGGTCGAAAGTTTACATACACCTTGCAGAATCTGCAAAATGTTAATAGTTTTACCAAAATAAGAAGCATCATACAAAATGCAAGTTATTTTTTAGCTAGTACTGATCTGTATAAAATATTTAATATAAAAGACATTTACATATAGTCTACAAGATAAAATAATGTTTTAATTTATAAAAATTACCCTGTTCAAAAGTTTACATACTCTCATAATGCATTGTGTTTTCTTCTGGAGCATCAGCGAGTGTTTGAACCTTCTGTAATAGTTGCATATGAGTTGTCCTCAGTGTGAAAAGATGGATCTGAAAATCATACAGTCATTGTTTGAAAGGGTTCAAATACAGTGAAATTCTGCAAAACCAAAGAATCTGTGGGACCTGAAAGATTTTTCTGGAGAACAGCAGGCAGTTTAACTGTTTAGGACAAACAAGGGACAAGGAAAAACAAACAAACAAACAAAAAAAAAACACAGCTGTGGATCATTCAGGTAACAACACAGTATTACGAATCAAGTGTATGTAATCTTTTTTATAAATTACATTTTAACAAACATTTTTTTTTTTTTTTTTTTTTGGGGGGGGACTATGTAAACATATTTTATGTGAAATATCTCATTCAGGTCAGTACTACATAAAAATAACATGCATTTTGTATGATGCCTCTTATTTTACTAAAATAATTAACATTTCGTAGATTCTGCGTATGTGTATGTAAACTTTTGATCTCAACTGTAACTGCAGCATTAATGAGCATAAGAGAGTTAAAAATAAATAAATAAAAATCTTACTATTTCCAAATTTTGATCAGTTGTATAGTATTTTTTTTAATATCTATAAACTTTAAATTATTTATCTCATTATTCAATAGTCATTATTTTGCGGTGTCATTTAAATCTTCTTCAGTTATTATACGCTTTTGCAGTGCTTCTTCTCATAAAACTTCAGAACATCTCAAATTTGTCAGCAGAGAGTTTGTTTTTCTTCATGGCAAACTCCTCAGGCCTTTTCCCGCAAGGTTGCATTGCAGTGTATTACATAAGCGCTCTGTCTTTCCTCCCTCAGAATACAAATGGACCTCCCGATCTTATGCTAGACCCGAGAACCGTGTGCGTGTCCATTGATGAAATGATATCCAACCATGTCGGCAGTCAGCAGACGCCACTGTTACACGGACACCTGAAGAAAGTAGAGAACAATCTGACCGAGGCCCAGCGCTTTTCATATCTCCCTCGCAGACCCGCAGTCAATATCGAATTCAAAGATCTCTCGTACTCAGTTCCCGAAGGACCATGGTGGAGAAAAAAAGGTAATGTGTGATCTTCAGGCTTTTAAGTAAATGTCATTCAAATGCAAATATCGAATTAGAACCATTAAACAATTACTATTCAGGTTTTACAACAGAATCCAAATGAGTTTAGAGAGACCCTTGTGAATAAGAAGTGCACTTAATAGTGCAATGTAGTGAAAATGAAATGTTGAAAGTATATTAAAGAAAGATACTGCACATAATATTAATGAAATAAAAGGCCACTTAAGAGTACATAACAAGAGTATACTTTCATGACTTCCTTAACACACTTAGGTACACTTTTAAAAAGTGCACACTGTAAATATACAGTCAAACCAAACTTTATTTAGACACATTATCACTGTTTATTCGATACAGTTTAGAAAATGCTAATAAAATATGACAGGAACTCAGAGTTCAACTGTATCAGAACAACGTAATGTCAGATAACTTTAATAGAAAAGTATGTAATGGATTACAATCAACCAAAAATCAGACAACTGTTAGTACGACAATATTTACACAACTATCACTTTTTTGTTGACCTATTACCAATCAATGCTTAATTTTGTTCGGTCTGTGGTGTAAAAAGGTCACATTAGCAACTAAAGAAAAAAAAACACTTAAGCAAAACATGGTCAGGTCAAAGTGTCTGAATAATTTTTGGTCTCAAATTTGTATCAATTTTACTGGTAGTCCACTGTATAAAGAGTTTTTGGATATAATATGTCACAGTTTACTTTACTTTGCAATCTTTGTTTACATTAATAACTGCACCCACTAGTAAAAAAATATATATATATATCAATGTGTCTGAATAATTTTTGGTTTGACTGTAAATCAAACAAAAAGTTTTGTTTTACAGTACTTATTGTTTAACTAATACTAGTAATAGTACATTTAAAGTTAATATGATGTTATATTAAAAATAAAAATGTACTGAATTGAAGCTTCATTGTTACAGACGTTTCAACAGAATTAAAGTATTTTTTTAGTTTACCATGAATGCTTGTCAGTATAATAAGCAGTACACTATTAATTGTGACCCTATAGACCACAAAATTAGGAGTGTAATGATACACTTATTCGTATTAATCCGTTTGGTATGAGGCTTTCGGTTCAGTACACATTACAAACCGAATGATCCAATTTGTTGGACTAATCCTATTACATTTGGAAAAAAAAAAGAGCTTACACTGTGTGAAATATAATGTTCTATATAATGTTCTTGGTGTCACTGTACTCAACAAGGCAGCCCAAACGATGTAACAGACAAGTTGATGTCTGCCTGTCCCACTCCCAAAGAAAAACACAATACTCCAGTAGGGTTGTGATGGTGAGGTAGTTTGTTGGAGTTTTCCATCTTTTCCTCACTTTTATTCGCTTTTGAATAGCTTAAATGCCTGTGTGCATTTTACTTTCACTTTTGAATTAGCACCAATTCCACGTCACTTGATTGAATTAACAACAACAAATCAGTACGACAAACTCACTTATATTAAACATAGAATGATTAATTTATTAACAAAACAAACACAAATGCATGTCATAGACCTTATATAAAATAACAAATAAATTACACAAAGTGAGAGATCAACAAACAAGGTGGAGCCAAATAAATAAGAAAAGAATGTTAAAAAAGCTTCCAAAATCAGCATAGATAAAAAACAAAAGTCAAAAGGTGTTCCAAAGTCTAAAATATTTTTAAAGCAGGCACTGTTGTATTTCCTTTTGAAACTAAATCTTTCGCCAACTTTTTGTTTTCTCACCTCACTCGACAGCTTGACTCACTCTCCCTCATGTGATAAATGAAATCTAACTCTTGCCGCTGATCTGAGATACATATGATGTTAGTTTTAATAAATACATTAATACATTTCTTTCTTTTTGCTGTATCAGAAATGTACAGAACCATGAGACCACTGTGTACCTCCCTCAGACTCATCTCTCCTTTCTATTTCTATATCGAACCGAACTGTGAATTTTGTGAAGCGTTACCCCTACACAAAATCAGTCATAAATTTTTTGAAATTGAGATTTCTACATCATCTGAAAGCTGAATAAACAAGTTTTCCATTGATAGGACAAGGGCAATATTTGGAGATACAGCTATTTGAAGACCTGAAAACTGAGGGTCCAAAAAAATCTAAATATTGAGAATATCACCTTTAAAGTTGTCTAAATTAAGTTAGCAAAGCATATTACTAAATAAAAATTGAGTTTTGATATAATTTTGGCTATTGCTGCAAAAATACCTGTGCTACTTAAGACTGCCTGTGTGGTCCAGGGTCACAATTATGAAATGACATATAAATATGCATTTACATTGGTTGAAAAGGCACTTTAAAGTTCTGATAATAGCATTTAAATTAAACAGAAACTATAATACATTGTCATTTATTTACAATTAGCATTTGCAATTACGCATCTGAAAACATAACAATAACAGTTCATTCCTAAGTATATTATTTTTAAATAATATTTAAGAACATTAAAATCCATCTTTGTTGGATACTTCCAGAGATAACAACTGATTAATGTCCTTTCATTCAAACTCATATGCAAACAGCAAATTTGTATCTAGAAAATGTATTTTGAAAGAATACTACAAACTGCACATGTCTACACTAATTAAACATCTTGCTGTAGCTTAATTCAATTTACTTCTAGGGGATTTGTTGGTTTGCATTGGTAATATTCTGGGAATTGGATTGATTTCAGTGGGAATGGTTTGTTTTGTGTACAGCTTCGCGAGGGCGTGCAAATGAATTGTCTAGCAATATATAGAGTATGGATTTGGAGTTATTTTAGTCTTTGGCTCCAAAACGGTACTTTTCGATGGATGTTATCCTGAAATGCCTCCATGCATAACTCAGAAGGGAATTCATTAATTAAGCACTACGGCTGACATAACAGCCCAGCTGTCTGTTTTGCCTTGACTTTGCTCTTCTTACATTTACCTTAAGGAGTGGGGTTGCACTGATGGGCAGCGATGTCTTCATTAGGCTCACCATCTGGATTGTAATTTGATTTTAAGTTTTTTGGACACAGCAAATGTTCAGCAGTAGCAGCTTTGTCACTGGCAGTAAATCCTGAGCTGCCAAGCCTGAGCACAGGGCAGAGTTCAGCTTCAGAGATGGGATCTCTTCATCCTTCAAGATGTGCAATCTGTTGTTTTTACTACTTAGAAAATGTATATATATTCATTTTATTTCGCAGACTTCACTTGTCAGGTTGTATTTTATCATCTTTCCCCTATAGCTCAGGAGTATTTTTGGATGTGTTTATTTACTGCTCAGTGTGACCTAGGCCTGCTAAAAAGAACAGTGAATAGCTGTTTGAGTTTGTTCATTCTTATAACACTTATAACACTTAAGTTGTTTATCATGATAAATAAATAACAATAAAATAAAATAAATAACATGGTTCCTGCAGGTCCTTAAAAAGTCTTAAATGTAGTTTATCAAATTTAAGGTAATAAAAACTCTTAAACTGTACAAAAAAAGTCTTAATTATGATTAAGAGGTCTTAAATTGTGGGTACAGGAAAACCAGAATTATTTCAATATATTCTAAAGAAAGACTTGTGTCTGTGTGCGACTTCAGAGACTTTATTAGCCGCAGTGCAGCACTTTATTATTAAGAACATAATTCATTATAAAAATCTAAAAAGTAAAATGTGTTTGTATGGTTTTTTTTTTATTTTTTTATTATTACTATTATTCATATAATAATTTATTGATAATAATTGTTTAAATTAATATAAGTAATACTTCTGATTCCTCCATTTTTTAATGGGTACTTTAAAGGCTGAAATGTGAAGTGTATCATTTCATAAAACGTTTGGTTTTTGTGAAAAATTGTATCTGAACAGTAAATCAGTTTTTACAGTAGGTAACAGTCATTTTACAGTTTAATATTTAACCATCGAAATTTGTCCCACCTATGGTATTAATTTTATTTGTGCAGGTCTTAAAAAAAAAAAAAAAAAAAAGTAATTTTTTTAGGTCTTTAATAAATCCTGCAGCAACTCTAAATAAAGAAAGAAAAAATGACTTAATAAATAAATAAATAACTCAATCAATCAATCAATCAATCAATCAACCAATATATATATACAGGTCCTTCTCAAAAAATTAGCATATTGTGATAAAGTTCATTATTTTCTGTAATGTACTGATAAACATTAGACTTTCATATATTTTAGATTCATTACACACAACTGAAGTAGTTCAAGCCTTTTTTTTTGTTTTAATATTGATGATTTTGGCATACAGCTCATGAAAACCCAAAATTCCTGTCTCAAAAAATTAGCATATTTCATCCGACCAATAAAAGAAAAGTGTTTTTAATACAAAAAAAGCCAACCTTCAAATAATTATGTTCAGTTATGCACTCAATACTTGGTCGGGAATCCTTTTGCAGAAATGACTGCTTCAATGCGGCGTGGCATGGAGGCAATCAGCCTGTGGCACTGCTGAGGTGTTATGGAGGCCCAGGATGCTTCGATAGCGGCCTTAAGCTCATCCAGAGTGTTGGGTCTTGCGTCTCTCAACTTTCTCTTCACAATATCCCACAGATTCTCTATGGGGTTCAGGTCAGGAGAGTTGGCAGGCCAATTGAGCACAGTAATACCATGGTCAGTAAACCATTTACCAGTGGTTTTGGCACTGTGAGCAGGTGCCAGGTCGTGCTGAAAAATGAAATCTTCATCTCCATAAAGCTTTTCAGCAGATGGAAGCATGAAGTGCTCCAAAATCTCCTGATAGCTAGCTGCATTGACCCTGCCCTTGATAAAACACAGTGGACCAACACCAGCAGCTGACATGGCACCCCAGACCATCACTGACTGTGGGTACTTGACACTGGACTTCAGGCATTTTGGCATTTCCCTCTCCCCAGTCTTCCTCCAGACTCTGGCACCTTGATTTCCGAATGACATGCAAATTTGCTTTGACATTTGCTTTCATCCGAAAAAAGTACTTTGGACCACTGAGCAACAGTCCAGTGCTGCTTCTCTGTAGCCCAGGTCAGGCGCTTCTGCCGCTGTTTCTGGTTCAAAAGTGGCTTGACCTGGGGAATGCGGCACCTGTAGCCCATTTCCTGCACACGCCTGTACACGGTGGCTCTGGATGTTTCTACTCCAGACTCAGTCCACTGCTTCCGCAGGTCCCCCTCTCGTTGTGCAGCATTTTCTGCCACACTTTTTCCTTCCCACAGACTTCCCACTGAGGTGCCTTGATACAGCACTCTGGGAACAGCCTATTTGTTCAGAAATTTCTTTCTGTGTTTTACCCTCTTGCTTGAGGGTGTCAGTGATGGCCTTCTGGACAGCAGTCAGGTCGGCAGTCTTACCCATGATTGCGGTTTTGAGTAATGAACCAGGCTGGGAGTTTTTAAAAGCCTCAGGAATCTTTTGCAGGTGTTTAGAGGTAATTAGTTGATTCAGATGATTAGGTTAATAGCTCGTTTAGAGAACCTTTTCATGATATGCTAATTTTTTGAGATAGGAATTTTGGGTTTTCATGAGCTGTATGCCAAAATCATCAATATTAAAACAAAAAAAAGGCTTGAACTACTTCAGTTGTGTGTAATGAATCTAAAATATATGAAAGTCTAATGTTTATCAGTACATTACAGAAAATAATGAACTTTATCACAATATGCTAATTTTTTGAGGACCTGTATATGTATATATATATATATATATATATATATATAGTTAATAAAAAAATGAATATTAAATAGAATTTAAATAAATAGGTGAATGAATGCATACATGCAAACTTCTAGATAAATCTAATGATTTTTTACTTTTCTGAGTATTATATATTTAAGATTGTTTCTAATACATTTAATTAATATAATTAATAAAAACATATATGTATTTTTATTTTTTTATTTATTGAACTATTGCTCTCAGATTTCATTTTTGGTTTCATTTTGTGGCCTATGCTATTTTGTCATCTTATGGACTATTTTCATATGCCACTTTTGTGGCCTCCATAAATTACCATTTTCCTTGTTGAAGAATCCTTACATAACAGTATGCTTGAGAGAAAGAAAAAAAAAAAAAAATTCTGGCTCAGTTATTTCTCTTAACCCTTTAACTGCCATTAACAGCCTTCCCGAACAGCTAATGGCAGTTAAAGGGTTAAAGTCAGTTTTAACTTTTTTATTCAAATTGTACTGCATTGTGAATAAATTACACTCTCAAATGTGGAAACTTTTGCCTGAAGTCCTGAAGCAAGTTTCAGTGAAACTTCAATGCCACACTCTAGTGTCGCTTCTTCTCATGAAATATACAAAAGTCCAGGTCCCATAGCCAACTGGCTCATCGTTGTGGTGGCTCACTCATCGCTTTGGTTCAATCCTCTTAGATTGCCATCAGCTTTTTGGCCTTCTCCAAAAAGAACAGCTTGCTCAACATACAGCTTTGCCTTCATATCATGCGTTCAGCATCAGAGACAGGCAGCAAATGCTCTGGACTGGCAAACACACAGGCATGGATAAAAGGATCTTGTGATGAAATGATCAAGGATAGAACCATGATGATGTCACATATAGTGGAAGTATGGAGCAGATGTGAACAGGGCCTATTTGATCTTTGTGTTGCTGCAGACTACAGCAACGATCAAAGCTTTCAGAGCCTCGGGCTGAACACATAGACTGATGTGTTATTGTCAGCTAATGTGTTATTTCATTTGATGTAGATAAATAGGTTAACAAAAACTTTTTTTCTTGAATCTGAAAATATGACTGAAATGCATTTAATGCATTTTTCTTTTGTGCCAAAAATTGTTAGGATATTAAGTAAAGATCATGTTCCATTCAGTAAATATATCAAAACTTAATTTTTGATTAGTAATATACTTTGCTAAGAACTTAATTTAAACAACGGTAAAGACGATTTTCTCAGTATTTTGATTGATTTTTTTGTTTGTTTGTTTGTTTGTTTTTTTGTGCCCTCAGATTCCAGATTTTCAAATAGTTTTATCTTGGCCAAATATTGTCCTATCCTAACAAACCATACAGCTTATTTATTCACAGGTTTGATGTATAAATCTCAATAATAATAATAATAATAATAATACACTTTAATTACTTTATTTTTATTTAATTTAATTAATTAATTAATTTATTAATTTATTTTTATATTTAAGTACATTTTTAAAAAGTAAATTTTGTCAAAATAATCACATCAAAATTAGGTCACTTATTTTGATGTTTACTTACATGCTAGGGGACTAGTAAAATATCTGATTGTAATACATTTAAAATTAATGTATTTTAAATGTACTAAACTTTGAGTTCATCATTACAAATGCATAATTACAAATATTTAAATACATGTAATACAAGTCTATATTTAGTATATTTAATTTGCCATAAATTCCTATCACATATCTACATTCGGTATTACATTTGAACCATATTTTAAAGACAGTAAAAGTAATTATGAAATTACATATGTAATTAGACCTACTTAAATGAGTCAAAAAGCCCTCTAGTCCAACTAATTGCATTAAAATGTATATAAATAAAAAACTATAATACAGTGAGGAAAAATTTGATCCCTTGCTGATTCTGTATGTTTGCCCACTGACAAAGAAATGATCAGTCTATAATTTTAAAGGTAGGTTTATTTTAACAGTGAGAGGCAGAATAATAATAAATAAATAAATAAAAAGGTTTAAAAAAATTGATTTGCATTTTAATGAGTAAAATAAGTGTTTGATCCCCTATCAGTCAGCAAGATTTCTGGCTCCCAGGTGTCTTTTATACAGGTAACAAGCTGAGATTAGGAGCACTTTCTTTTTCACAATGGTGGTGATGTCAACCAAAAAAGAAAGTCGGTTCAGAGGTTGAAGTTATTACAATTTGGTGAAATATTTTGAGAAAGCGATACATTGGGCTTACAGCATACTAAACAATATACTATGTACTACATATATAAAACATGAACTATGCAACATATTGAACTTTTCACCGTAGTATGCTACATTGTTGTCATATGACCTTATTGCATTTGTCATGTGACTTCTTTATGTTCATGTTTATTTCCACAAATGGCGTTCAGTTATCATCTTGGTAATGATACTAATACACAACTAATTTGTGACTCTGGACCATAAAACCAGTCATAAAGGGTACATTTTTCAAAATTGAGATATATATATATATCAGTTGATATATTTACGGTAGAAAATTTACTAAATATCTTCATGAAATATGATCTTTACTTAATAGCCTAATGTTTTTTGGCATTAAAAAAAAAAAAAAAAAAAATCAATCATTTTGACGCATACAATGCATTTTTGGCTTTTGTTATAAATATACCCCAGCGACTTATGACTGGTTTTGTGGTCCAGGGTCACATTTGCATTTTCAGTCTTTGAATGAGTTAAAAAAAAAAAAAAAAGATGTGGCTGATATTACTTTCAGTTCATTTGAGACACTGGTAATGGAAGGTCGGGTCGAGTGCATTGCGGTAAACAAATATTCCATGCAGTGTGCTTTGCTGTGCACTGCACGTTATAGCAGGAAATTCACACATATACATATTGCATACTGGATAAACAGTATTATTAGTAGTATGCTCTTTTTCTGTTGAATAATGTTCACCGATGCATCACTAGTAGGAAATATATTAGGAAAGTACATAGAACCAATTATGTTTTTATGTTGACTTTAAGCAAGCCTATCTGATGTGCTATCAACAGCTTCTAGCTTTGTTTTACTAAAAAGCATTAGAGAGTGATGCGCACCTTCAGCTTCTGTATTATCACTCTACTGCAATAGAAACCGGGCCTTTGAGCTGTCTAACAAATCTTTGTAATCCATACTTAGAGGAAAGAGAGAGCTAGCAAAGGCACTGCCAGCAGCCCAGCTCTGCTCTCACAGCCGGTTACTATCGGTCAATAAACTCCAGTAACCTCTGCTGAGAGCTGGGGCGCACACTGGAACAGGATGAAACCGTCAGCTGTGCACTTGTGAAGATAAGGCTGCTAATGAGCAATGCTTGTGAAGGAGGCATGTTGTTCTGTCCCTAAGTAACTTGTCAGAATATCTTGGATGTAGATTGCTCACTTTAGGAATGACTTCATTTTCCATCATTAATGAATTATTCCTGTATGCAGTACATTTTCCTGTCTTCATCATGTATGAACATCACATGTTCCCAGGTTCTATATGCAGTAACTTCTAAAGTGAAAAATTGGCACTTTATTAAAAATATTATTTATTTATTTATTTATTTATTTATTTGACTGTTTCAAACAAAAAAAAGTTATTTGTAATAATTTAGATTTTATTTGAAATAGTTTTTCATTTTTTATAGATGAGTGTTGCTGACATTTATGAGAATTAATTATTAACTTTTCCCATATATGTTGCATTATATTGGCAATATAACCCAGGAGGCCAATGCACAATACACAGAAAGGGGCAACTTGCAGTTGAGCTCATTTATTATTTACTTTATTGTACCTGTTCTGCAAAATTATGTATATTTCTAGCTTGCACATGTTTAGATGTATGACATCAGATTTTAAATGAAACTTAACTGTGAATTTCTTATTGTTTAAATATCTTGATCACTGTATCTAGATGTTGCTATTTAATTTCTAAACCTAATTTTTTTGAAATATTAGGCCTCCTTGGATGTGGTGTTATAATTTGAAGACTCACATTGGATTCATTGCCAATGATTGTGTCGTAAATATTTAATTGCACAATTTGCAGTAGTGATCAATCTGTTACAGGTGTCGTTTCTGTGACCTAAAAAAAATGTTCTCACAGCCCATCTGTCAAAGTCACGTGACCACAACTTCATGGCTATTTAATGGGCATTTGGTCAGCACAAAGTGAAGTTTATTCCAAATTACTCACACCCCAAGTGTTTGGTGTACTCTTGTGAAAAAAGACATGCACTTAATTGTATTGAATGTGCACTTGTACTGTAGTTCAAATATTAAGGTATATTTTTAAAAAAGCTACTTGATTATAAGTTTTTATAATAGTTACTGTCTTTTAAATGTGCTAAATTGCAAGTTCATTGTCCCAATGTTAGGGATAATGCATTACAAGGTATGTAATCAGATTACTTTTTAGGTGACTATGAAAGTAATGCATTACTTTTTAATTTACATGAAAAAAAAAGACAAAAAATAAAAAATAAAAATAATAATAATAATAATAATAATAATAATATATATATATATATATATATATATATATATATATAAAAGTGAATTGTTGGCCTTCTGGAAAGTATGTTCATTACTGTATATGTACTCAATACTTAGTAGGGGCTCCTTTTGCTTTAAATACTGCCTCAATTTGGCGTGGCATGGAGGTGGTCAGTCTGTGGCACTGCTGAGGAGGTATGGAAGCCCATGTTTCTTTGACAGTGGCCTTCAGCTCATCTGCATTTTCTGGTCTCTTGTTTCTCATTTCTCCTGACAATACCCCATAGATTCTCTATGGGGTTCAGGTCTGGTGAGTTTGCTGGCCAGTCAAGCACACCAACACCATGGTCATTTAACCAACTTTTGGTGCTTTTGGCAGTGTGGGCTGGAAAAAGGAATCAGCATCCATAAAAAGCTGGTCAGCAGAAGGAAGCATGAAGCGCTCTAAAAATTTCTTGGTAAATGGGTGCAGTGACTGTGGCAGATGACATTGCACCCCAAATCATCACAGACTGTGGAAACTTAACACTGGACTTCAAGCAACTTGGGCTATGAGCTTCTCCACCCTTCCTCCATTCTAGAAGCTTGGTTTTCAAAAAAAAAAAAAAAAAAACAACAACACTTGCTGTCATCTGAAAAGAGAACTTTGGACCACTGGGCAACAGTCCATTTCTTCTTCTTCTCCTTAACCCAGGTAAGACGCCTCTGACGTTGTCTGTGGTTCAGGAGTGGCTTAACAAGAGGAATACGACAACTGTAGCCAAATTCCTTGACACGTCTGTGTGTGGTGGCTCTTGATGCCTTGACCCCAGCCTCAGTCCATTCCTTGTGAAGCCCAAATTCACCCAAATTCTTGAATCGATTTTGCTTGACAAGCACTCAAGGCTGCGGTTCTCTCGGTTGGTTGTGCATCTTTTTCCACTCAACTTTCTGTTAACATGCTTGGATACTGTGAACAGCCAACTTCTTTGTCAATGAATGTTTGTGGCTTACCCTCCTTGTGAAGGGTGTCTTGGACAACTGTCAGATCAGCAGTCATCCCCATGGTTGTGTAGCCTAGTGAATCAAACTGAGAGACTATTTTGAAGGCTCAGGAAACCTTTGCATGTGTTTTAAGTTGATTAGCTGATTGACATGTCACCATATTCTAATTTGTTGAGAATTGGTGGTTTTTTGTTAAATCTGAGCCAAAATCATCACCAAAAAAAAAAAAAAAAAGACTTAAACTACTTCAGTCTGTGTGCATTGAATTTATTTAATACATGAGTTTCACAATTTGAGTTGAATTACTGACATAAATGAACTTTTCCATGACATTCTAATTTACTGATATGCACATGTATTTGTAGCAATAGCCAAAAATACATTGTATGGGTCAAAATTATTTTTTTGTGGTCAAGGGACACATTTGTGCTTTATTGCTGAAGTAAGAGTTTTGAACTTTCTTCTCATGATGCGTCCTGTTCTTCTGCAAACCTGGTTTGTTTCAGCTGTTCTTCTGCTGAAAGGTTTCTTTTACATTTGCCAAAAAATAAAGCTTTTTTAAATTAAAAACAAACAAGCTAACCTTGCTCAGATGAGAAAAGGTAACACAACACAAGTAACACAAGTAATATAATGCATTACTTACCATAAAAAGTAGTACAATATATTAGCATATATACAGAATGTTGAAGATGGAAACTGCTGCATTCTTTACCATGCCTAAAAACATTTGTCACAATTTTTTTTTTTTTGTGGGTTGAGCTTTTAATAACATTTAAAAGTCTTTAATGAACCTCATACAGCCTTAAGTAACCTGTGGTATGGATGAAAATGTCACAGAAAATAATGTCTATACCCAGCCGACTGAAGCATGTAAAAGACCAGAGTGAACTATGTGGTCCCTCTCCTCCTCCTCCTCCTCCTCCTCCTCCTCTTCTGGTATTTTTACCTCAGCTGATCCCTTGTGTTGTAGTAGTGTCCCCTAGGTGTTATGCTGTAAGAGCTGCATGGGAGAAAGTGAAGTGTGTGCCAGCTAGAACTAATAGCTTGATGGCTCAATTACCCAACGAGATCTCCTTCATAGGTCAAAAAGACCAAAATAGCTGCCTGTAAGTTTTGTATGGAAACAGTGTTGTTTTGAACTGCACATTTGATTAGTATTGAAATGAAACAGTCGATGGAGTCAGTGAATGAGCTAGCCAAGCTCTTTCCAACTCGACCCCAATCAAAGCTTTCCTCACTGGGCTGTAGCAAGTAGATAAGAAGGCACTGAACCTGGACTGCAACAAATAGATAAGGAGTTACTGTAAATAACTGTACAGTAAATTGTAGCCAAGACATCTATGCACAGTTCAAAATTGCAACCTGGCCCCATGATGGAAACGTACCTGTGGAAACGTTTTTGCGAAACAATGAGTATAATTCAGTGCAGTTTCCAGCAGAAATGTCCACTGAGTGGACCTTTTCCGATCTCTCATCTTTTAGCTCTTTCGTCGTGAGTCATGTTTTTCGTGGGATTCATACCTAAGTCTAATTCAGTGACAGCCGAGCTACTGAGCAAGCCTGAAATCGAAACATATGGAGCTGTAATCATAACTGTGTACAAAAACGATTACAAGTGTTCAGTTTTACCACCTCTAGTGGACATTTCTGTTGGAAACTGCAGTTGTATGTACTTATTGGTATGTATTTTGTGTCTCGCGGTAACGTTCCCGTCATGCGGTAACGTTTTTATCATGAGATCAGGTAGCAAAATTGTGGCATAGACTTTATTCAAGCCAGAAAAAAAGATCAACACTACTTAAATGATTGCCTAAAACTGATTCAGATATAGGATCTTAAGAATAGACTACTGAGAGCAAGGTAATATGCCTCAGCTTGACCATTTCAGTGCAGAGCACTCAGACAGGTATGTTGCACTTGTTTTAATAGAGGGAAACTAAATACAATTCTAATTATTATATTATTTAACATTATTCTTCTTCAGACATTGTTCTATAAATAAAATAAGTATCAGCTGTATACAAACTGACCAACATTAGATTTTTGACCACTAAAACTAATATTCAACAATCTGGACATGGAGCCTCATTGAGATCCCCATATCTCTGGGATTGGACAATGTAGGGACTTGAAATGTAAGATTCCAAAAGAAAAGTTTAATAAGAACTAGAATCTAAAATAATTTTGCAATATCTTTAATTTTTCTTGAGTTATAGACACACAAATATTTATGCAGCTTAAAAAGGTATGTTCAATGCAGTTTTCTTGACAGAGGGAAACGTCTTGGTTACGTATGGTAACCCTCGTTCCCTGATGGAGGGAACGGAGACGTTGTGTCGAAGTGACGACTAGGGGTCGCTCTTGAGAGCCCGAATACCTCTGACAGCTTTGAGAAAAGGCCAGTGAGAATTGGTATGCAGTATTTGCATAGCCCGCTCCGCCCCGGAGATCCGGGCATAAGAGGGGGGGGCTAGGCAACACTCATTGTTCTGATCTGAGGAGCCGAAGCACCCGGCTACACTCAGAGGCGGTCCGAGGTTGTGGCAAGGGGGACACAACGTCTCCGTTCCCTCCATCAGGGAACGAGGGTTACCATACGTAACCAAGACGTTCCCCGTCTGTCGTTCACGTTCGACGTTGTGTTGAAGTGACGACTAGGGGTCCCAGTTGAAAACGCCACAACCAGCGGACCGCGTCACGAGTGCATGGAGTGCAAATATTAACAGGTCTTGCATGTTAGATAAATGTCACTCACCTCTACGTGACCTTCCAATGCCCAAGAGCTTCAGCCAGCCTTTCCTCACCTTTGGTTGAACATCTTGGAAACATTGGGCCAGTGTCCGTCCCCCCCCGGGGGGGGGGGGGGATTGGCACTACGGAGACCACACCCTGCCCGGAGGGAGGTATTTGTGTGGAGAATACACTTGAGGGCTCGCACTAGGGGAGCGCAACAAGGGGACAATCCTGAGGCAGGCTCCGCATGAGGAGAGACTGCTGAGCTCAGGGTCCGAGACAAGTTTTGTCTTAAGGGAAACACCGCATCTCTGGGAGTATAGGTGGAGATACACACATGGGGCCGCATTAGGAGCCACTACATGTGGGGCACCAACCTAATATGAGAGTTCACAAGAGGCAACCTAACCTCATATTAGATTCTGATAGCTAGTTCCTCCGCTGAACATAGCTACGTTGCGGGTGCAACATGATGGAAATTGTCGTTCAGGGTTCACGCCAGGAAACTTACTGAACTGGGGAAGCGTCTTCACCCGTGGGGAATGACGCTTCAGCAAGCTTCTACACCGTGTCAGCTTCAGGAGTTACTGGGCTTGCGTTCAGGACTCCCGAAGAGACTGGTTCTACACGCAGATTGTAGAACCTGGCAAACGTGTTAGGTGTAGCCCAACCTGCAGCTCTGCAAATGTCTGTTAAAGAGATCCCGTTCGCCAGCCCAACCGACGCTGCGACGCCCCTGGTGGAGTGGGCGTGCACCCCCAGCGGGCAGGGCACCCCTGTGGCCTGGTAGGCCAAACGAATCGCATCCACAATCCAGTGGGAAATTCTTTGTTTGGAGACAGCTTTCCCCTTCTGCTGTCCTCCAAAACAGACAAAGAGCTGACTCGACTGTCTGAAGCTTTCAGTACGTTCCAAGTAAATGCTCAGGGCACGGACTGGGCATAACAAGGAGAGGTTGGGGTCGCCTTCCTGAGAAGGGATAGCTTGCAGAGTGACCACCTGGTCCCTGAAGGGAGTGGTGGGCACTTTGGGCACATAACCGGGCCGGGGTCTCAGGATAACGTGAGAGTTAGCCGGCCCGAATTCGAGGCACGAGTCACTGACGGAGAGGGCTTGGAGGTCTCCCACTCTTTTGATCGATGTGAGCGCAGTCAGGAGAGCCGTCTTTTGGGAGAGAGCACTGAGTTCGACTGACTGGAGTGGCTCAAAGGGATCTGACTGTAGGCCCCGGAGGACCACAGACAGATCCCAAGAGGGGACAAGGCGCGGTCTGACGGGGTTCAGCCTGCGTGCACCTTTAAGGAATCGTATAACCAAATTGTGCTTCCCAACCGATCTACCTTCCACCAGGTCGTGGTTAGCGGCAATAGCGGCTACCTGGACCTTAAGTGTTGAAGCAGAAAGGTGTCTATCCAGTCCTCCTTGGAGGAAGGAAAGCACCGTTCGGATGCCACATCTCCGTGGGTTCTCCCCCCCGGGAGGAACACCAGTTTGTGAATTTGCGCCATCTGAGGTCGTACAGCCGCCTCATGGAGGGAGCTCTCGACTGCAACAGAGTGTTTACCACTGCCAGTGGGAGATCTCTGAAATCCTCCTGGTCGCGCCCAGGGACCATACGTGGAGGTTCCAGAGATCTGGGCGCGGGTGCCATATCGTGCCCTTCCCCTGTGAAAGGAGGTCCTTCCTCAGGGGAATGCGCCAGGGAGGAACGGGGGAGAGGAGCACCAGCTCTGAGAACCAAACCCTGTTGGGCCAGTAGGGGGCCACCAGCAGGATCTGTTCTCTGTCCTCCCTGACTTTGCACAGGGTCTGTGCCATTAGGCTCACTGGTGGAAACGCATACTTGAGGAGGCCCTGAGGCCAGCTGTGTGCCAGTGCATCTGTGCCGAGGGGCGCCTCGGACAGACCGTACCACAACTGGCAGTGAGTGTTCTCTATCGAGGCAAACAGGTCGACCTGGGCCTGATCGAAAAGACTCCCGATCAGCTGAACCGTCTGAGGGTGAAGTCTCCACTCGCCCCGAAGCGAAGTCTGTCGGGAGAGCGCGTCCGCTACCCAATTGAGTTCGCCCGGTATGTGGGTGGCTCGTAGAGACTTGACATTGTTTCGACACTAAAGGAGGAGATGGTGGGCTAGCTGTGACATGCAAAAGGAGCGTACACCGCCCTGGTGATTGATGTAGGCTACAGTCGCAGTGCTGTCTGTGCGGACCAGCATGTGTTTGCCCTGAACCAAAGGTCGGAACCTCTTCAGGGCCAAAAACACTGTCAGCAGCTCGAGGCAATTGATATGCCAATGCAGCCGAGGGCCCGACCAGAGCCCTGCAGCTGCTTGCCCATTGCATACGGCGCCCCAGCCTGTGTTGGATGCATCTGTCGTAACCAAAATGCGCCTGGACACTTGTCCTAACCCGGCCCGTAGGAACGAAATGTCTTTCCAAGGACCGAGGGTTTTTAGACATACGGGTGTGACGTGCACCCGGTATGAACCCTGGCACCATGGCTATCTCGGGACTCGGGAACGCAGCCAGTGTTGTAACGGTCTCATGTGCATCAGGCCCAGCGGCGTGACGGCGGCTGTGGATGCCATGTGACCCCGGATGCCCCTCTCCCGGAGAGGGGCAAGGGCTGCCTCTGCGACTTTCGTAAAGACGCGGGGAGACAGGGAGAGCCCAAATGGAAGGACTTTGTACTGAAATGCTCGACCTTCGAAGGCAAACCGCAGGAAGGGCCTGTGTCTTGGAAGAATCGAGACATGAAAGTACGCGTCTTTCAGGTTTATCGCCACAAACCAATCCTGGAATCTGATGCACGTGAGAATGCGTTTGAGCGTTAGCATTCTGAAGGGGAGCTTGTGAAGGGCCCGATTCAGAATCCTCAGATCCAGGATTGGTCTTAAACCGCCACCTTTCTTGGGTACAATGAAGTAGGGGCTGTAGAACCCTTTCTTCATGTCGGCCGAGGGGACCGGCTCTATCGCGTCCTACGCCAGAAGGGTCGCGATCTCCGCCCGAAGAACCGCAGCATTCTCGTCCCGAACCGCGGTAGAGAAGATGCCGCTGAACTTGGGCGGGTTGCGTGCGAATTGGATAGCATAGCCGAGTCGGATGGTTCTGAGAAGCCAGCGAGAGAGGTTGGGTATCTCGAGCCAAGCTGTAAAGCTCTCTGCCAACGGTCTCAGGGGGACCACCGACGTACCTCGGGTGGGTACAGTGTGACTGAGTTGTGGTGAAAGCCCTTTGTTCGGGGGCGTGCTGTCCCGGAGGACACAAGGTGCTTTGATCGCCATAACCGACATACAAGGATCCGTGAGAAGATCGCCTGAGCTCAGGGGATCGACTGACGGATGCGCTTGTTTCTCTGTCAAAGTATGCAGAAGCGCAAGCTTTGCGGTTGAGCATGCTTTGATGTGTTTTGGTGGCTGGGTACCCCGGAGGGACCCAGCCATGGAAGGATCGACCATCGGAACCGACAGACAAGAATCCATCAGAAGATCGCCTGAGCTCAGGGGATCGACTGACGGATGCACTTGATTCGTCAAAGCATGCCGAAGCGCAGGCCCTGCGGTTGAGCATGCTTTGATGTGTTCTGGTGGCTGGGTACCCCGGAGGGACCCAGCCATGGGAGCGTTGACCATCGAAACCGACAGACAAGGATCCATCCGAAGATCGCCTGAACTCAGGGGATCGACTGATGGATGCGCTTGATTCGTCAAAGCATGCAGAAGCGCAGGGCTTGCGGTTGAGCATGCTTTGACATGTTTTAGTGGCTGGGTACCCCGGAGGGACGCAGTCACATAGATTTTTTTCGCCCAGAGAAGAAAATTGCTCTTTTATTGACCATGTGGTGGCCGTCTGCCGAGAGGCAGACAGCCGGGGTGGAGCCGAAACCCACACTCGTCCCCTCGCCGAGTGTGGATCCAGACAGGTCAGCAGATCTCTCTCCTCTGGGCTGCTCGTTTCAGGAACGCTTCGAAGCCTGACGAGGGTTCTTAGCGGCCTGAGACTGAGCTAATGGCGACACCTTCTTGCGAGAGCTCGACCGCAAGGCTGGTTTAGGTGCAGGACCAGCCTGTGGCGGGCCCTGAGCCGGTCTGGAAGGCGGTCGTCCTCGGCGTGAAACAGGCGGAGGCTGCTGCTTCGGGGGTGCGGGCCCGGGGGCCGGCGCCCGACGAGGCAAGATGTGTTTGATAGCCTCCGTCTGTTTCTTCACTGCGGAGAACTGCTGTGCAAATTCCTCGACAGTGTCGCCAAAAAGACCAGCCTGAGAAATGGGGGCGTCAAGAAAGCGAACCTTCTCAGCGTCCTTCATTTCCGCCAGATTCAGCCAAAGGTGGCGCTCCTGGACCACCATAGTGGACATCGCCCTCCCCAGAGCCTGCGCCGTGACCTTCGTAGCTCGTAGAGCATAGTCAGTCGCCGAGCGCAGATCCTGCAAAAGCTCTGGTTTGGGAACACCCTCGTGCAACTCGCTAAGAACCTTGGCCTGATAGACCTGCAGGACGGCCATAGCGTGAAGGGCGGACGCAGCTTGTCCAGAAGCAGCATAAGCCTTCCCCAACGAGAGCGGAAGAAGCCTTACATGCCCTGGACGGGAGTTTTGGGCGGTCCCGCCAGGTGGCGGCGGACTGCGGGCATAGATGCACCGCGATCGCACGCTCCACGGCGGGAACCTCCGTATACCCCTTCGCTGGACCTCCATCGAGGGTGGTGAGAGAGGAAGAACCGCTAAGACGCGTTCTGGCTGAAAAAGGAGCCTTCCACGACTTAGTCAGTTCCTCATGCACTTCAGGGAACAAAGGAACTGGGGTAGAACGTGGCCGAGAACCACGGTCGTTACCCAGATACCAATCATCCAGCCGTGAGCGCTCAGGACGGGGCGGAGACTTCCACTCAATCCCGATTGCTTTGGCCGCCCGTTCGAGCATGGCCGCCATTTCCGCGTCTGCTACTGACTGAGAACCCGCCCCCGCAGCGGGTGCCTCAGACAGCGCGTCTGCTTCAGATGGCTGCCCACTCTCCGATGCTGCAGACACTTCTTCCTCCCCTGCAGGAGCCCCGAATAACCAATCCAACCCGTACTGAGACGAGTTTTCAAAGTCATCCGAAAGCTCGACCGGCAGACACACAGAGCGCGAGGGACGCGGGGAATTACCCGGCGAAACGCTCGCGCTCTCTCGCTCTTCATCAACACGCGCTGCGGCAGCCTCGTACCCGGAAGTAGAAGGACGAGCCGCGGGAGCGGTTGATGCGAGCTGCGGTCTTTTAGTAAAGAACGCGACTCGCGAACGAAGTGTGCTGAGGGGCATGTCCTCGCAAGCAGGACATCCGCCCTCGCCAAACGCCGCTTCAGCATGGTCTCGACCCAAACACTGAAGACAGAGCTCGTGCCGATCGTTTTGGGAGAGAAAGAAGCCGCAACCAGAAGGACACGGAAGGAAAGGCATAGTAAACACACAAACCCACCGTGTCTGCACTCTTTTAGAGAAATTTGCTCTTTTAGATTTTATTAAGAGGAAATCTGCTCTTTAAGATTCGCCGTCGAAGCACCCAGGGGACTCTCACTGCTACTGCGTTCGAGAAGGAAGAGACCGCTGCCCGTGCCGTAGATCCAACGACGAGAGAGGTGAGTAACGCTGCTTCTCAATGAAGAGACGCTGCATTCGGCTCCAAAGAAACAGAACAATGAGTGTTGCCTAGCCCCCCCCTCTTATGCCCGGATCTCCGGGGCGGAGCGGGCTATGCAAATACTGCATACCAATTCTCATTGGCCTTTTCTCAAAGCTGTCAGAGGTACTCGGGCTCTCAAGAGCGACCCCTAGTCGTCACTTCGACACAACGTCGAACGTGAACGACAGACGGGGAACAAGATACATCTCTAGTTTCAACAATATTTGTTCTTCAGCCATTGCTCTTTAAAACAAGAAGTAAGAAGTATCATATTTTTGCAAACTGCAAATTTTTGCAAATTTGGTTTTTGATCACTGAAAATGTGTATATTTTAATGATTTACTTGTGGAGCCATATTAAAATTCCAATATCTCTGGAACTGGACCATATACAGTCTTAAAAATAAAGATACCAAAAGAAAGGTTTGTTAAGACCCAATATCCAAAAAGGCATTAAAATATATTTAATACTTCTTGAGGTACAGGCTTGCAAACTTTGGAGAAAAAAACTTGAAAAAAGCTGTTTCCCCATTTCCGAATGGTCACCATTGGTACATAATGCAACAAAAGTCAACAGATTTTACTAGCAGACCTATCGATGTCTGTGTAAAAATAACTTTATAATAATGTAATATTTCTTAAGTCATATTAACCCCCCTATAATTTGACTCTGAATCTCAGGTAAAAATTGCCATTTTGACCCCCCTCTACCAAATTGTGGATTACTCAGTAATAATTAATCCATGATATTTTGGATTAACATGACTATACATGTCTATTTTTCTTCAGAAAAACATATTAGCAAAATCAAAAATTTAGACAGGAAATTTTTTGAAATTTATTTGATTTGACACGGAATGACCCAGCAGCTGAAATAAAGCTTGAATATATGCAACGTCGTTTCTGCCATAATCATGCATCGATAAAAGGCACTATGTGAAATCATCATGAATGTTAAGTACATTGCTGATTCTCTAAATGATTTGGCTGTGTAGGATGTGAAAGTGTGTAGGCGCTTTATTTGACTACTGGTCAAACTTCCACCAGTATTCGTGGGTATATGTCATTTGGATGTTGTTGTTGGGCATTTATACATACATATCCCTCATCTGATTAAACCTAGTGCAACATGAGTATGAGAGTAACAGATTATTATTATTTTTTTTAAATAAAAAATAATGAAACAGTGATGTAATACCATGGCACGTGGTTCTATAGTATTTCTGTTTTGATTTCTTCCTCACGCACACTTGATCATGACTCAAAGTAACCGTGGAGTCCCTCATGGCCAGGAATAGCTCTCTCCTCTGTCATATGCAGCACATCAGGTGCACTAAGCAAAATCATCCTGCCGTTATTTGCTCACCAATTGGGTTCACCTAGAGACCGTACCACTTCAGAAATAGTATGATGCACCTTTCTGGGGGTTACTACAGTGCGCAATCAGAGGGAGAAGCCCTGGGATCCTGCACTAAAAGAGGACGGGGAAGGTCAGAGGTATTTGTGTATTGCTCTGACGGATTGTAAACACAATCCAATTAAGCTGGCAGCCACTGCAATCAACTGGATTAGCATCTCAGCCTCAGCTACTGGATAAATAACAGGTTATAATCGGTCATTCCGTGGATGTTCTCTTTTTTTGCTACACAAATTTGTGAATTATCATTTCCAAACTGTCCCATACCACCTTATGTACTGAGCAAGAGAGGCCATATAACCTTGTGAAAAGGAAACACACACACACACACACACACACACACTTTATTGTATACGTTTAAAAAGAGTACTTTAAAAGAGTATACTTAAGTACAGTCTGTTTTTGGACACATAATTGCATGTTAATTTCAAATAAATTAAAATGTATTATTATGTAAATTTATACTAAATTCAGTTTAGAATCCTGCACAAATAGCATTTAAAACTGGGGAGCTGGGGAAGGTGGAGGGTTTCAGAGGAACTCTGAAAGCACGCTTCAAAACGTTACCAGCCATTTAAAGTTAAAGGCACAAACTCATTGGCTGTGTGCGCAACACGAACCAATCAGCTTGTGCCAAGTCATAGGCTGTGAATATCAGTTACGTTAACAACCCGTCAGCCTGCGCGATCTACAGTTTCATGAAAGAACTTGGCATATGTTATTTCATAATTACTTGTATTGTCTTTTAAATTGTGCTGCTGAATGTACTAACAAGCATTTACGGTAAACTAAAATATAATTAAAACAATGTCTATTCTAATAAAACTTCTGTCATGTACTTAAATATATTTGTAACTATGCATTTGTTATGTTGAAGTTGCAGTTTAGTATTTTTACACTTTACACTTACCTACAATTAAGGGTAAAAATGAGGTAATTTAATATGGCAGTAATACTAAATTAAAATAAAATAATAAAATGCTTAGTTTCGACTTAAGTTTTAGACAGTCAACTGGTCAATGCCTGGTCTTTACAACAGCTCTTTTTTCTCAGTTCTTGCTCTTATTTGAAATGAACAATTAGTCATGAGTCATGACTGTTTACTACTGTCCTTTTACAGCTGCTTTACAGCAGAATTAAATTCTGTTTGCATCATTGAATCATTATTTTCTTGTTTATTTCCATGAAGCTGTTTCAATCCACTGTTGGTTTCAAACATCTAGTTCAAAACTGCATTATTATTCATTTAAATCTCATATTGTCACATTTGTATTGGAAAATTTCAGTTTCATGAATGATTTTGTGCATTAAAAAGTCATGTGACAATGTTGTATTGTAACAACCTACCCTGATATTCAAAATGCATTTGGACACTTTGTTGATGTCAAACTTAGTGGTTAATGTCCATCTTGTCTAATACAACAAAAAAATTGAAATGAAAAAAAAAAAAAAACAATATTCAAGTAGGCCTTATGTGTTCAATTACTCTTTAAAGCTAGTTTACATAGGTCATGGACAAAAAAAAAAAAGCTCAGTTGCTTACAAATCTGTACACAGATCTGTCGTAAGATGGTGAAGAATGCATTATTCATCTTGACAAAAGAAAATTATTGGATATTGGAGAAAGCGTTATAGCATTAGCTCTTTATTCTTTGAAAGTTTGAAACAAAAAGGTCAGTTAGAGTAACAGCAGGGTACACAACGGCAAACAGGTTCACTCACCTGGAAAATTTCAGAAACCCAAATGGCGAACAAATAAATACACCTTTTCACCTCCAATCACAGACCGACCATTATGTAAGCAGGACTTTGGCAGGTACATTATATGATTGGGACGGGTCAGGTTGTTCATTGTGTTTATTGTGCAGACTGTGGAAGGTTTCTCACAGGGGCGCCTCTTTTTGTTTCACCCTGTGTCAGGTTACAAGACCCTTCTGAAAGGGATCTCTGGGAACTTCACCAGCGGTGCTTTGGTGGCCATCATGGGACCCTCAGGGGCTGGAAAGTCTACCTTAATGAACATTCTAGCAGGTTATAGGTTAGTATGACCATAGCATACTGCATCAAACATCAAGCATACAGCGCTAATGATTTTATATTGCTGTGAATTGCTGTAAAATTTGTATGAAATGAAGATCCATCCGTAAACATAACTCTCATTTAGACAGCGAAATGCCACCAATCACCAAAACTTAAATAGTTACGAATTGCCATGCAAGTTTGTTGACACCACCAGAACTGCCATCATATATTTTGCTTCTTTCATTATTTATTTACATGTATTATTTTTGTGGACACTTTATGCAAAGCAATTTACAAATGTAGAAATGCCTGAAGCAATCTGGAAGATTTAGCAGTTAATTTTTTATATTATGCTTCTCACATATATAGAGAGTTGAAAGTAAATTAATACATCAGTTACTTGAAATGTGTGAATATTATAATAATTTATCAGGAAATAGTGGTGATAAATGTGATAATGTTTCGAAGGAAAGTATATCTAAAGATGTTTTATCATGCAGGGAAACAGGCATGAAGGGGGAGATCCTGATTAACGGGCAGCCCAGAGATCTGCGATCTTTCAGGAAAGTGTCCTGCTACATCATGCAGGATGACATGTTACTGCCACACCTTACCGTACAGGAAGCCATGATGGTACGTGCCTGATGAATTTATATCACTGAGCTGCATTAGTATCACGCAACAGTGGCTGTACACAATGAATGAGTATTCAGGAAACAGTCTTTTAATATGTAAATCCAACAGGAACAGAGAGAGAGAGGAAAAAAAAAACACACACACACACACACACTTAACCACTGCTTAAAAGAATAGTTCACCCAAAAATGAAAATTTCCCCATGATTTACTTACACTCAAGCCATCCTAGGTGTATAGTGAAATCCTCTGACATTTTTTTAACTTCTCATTTTCGACTTTTAAATCGTTACCAGCATTTAGTATTGCTCTATCCTCGTTTGTGTATTCTCACCAGAGCTTACACTATGAATGTGGCTTATGTCATACATTGAGTCAGAGGTCAACGAAGAAGCTGGATCTCGACTAATTCAAACGCACATATGCCAATGATTTGAGTTTTTAATTTTAAAAATAGAAATATTTTTGTTATAAAATCCCGTGGATCCGCTTCAGAAGACGTGTTAACCCCCCCGGATGCATATGGGTTAGTTTTACGACGTATATATGCACTTTTTGGAGCTTCAAAATATCAGCCACTATCCACCACCATCATAAAGCTTGGAAGAGCCAGGATAAATTTTAAAACAACTCTGACTGTGTTCGTCTGGAAGGAGAAAGTCATATGGCTTGAGGGTAAGTAAATCATGGGGAAATTTTCATTTTTGGATGAACTATTGCTTTAAGAGTAGGGGACCACAGCCACATACAATACCGACAAGATCAGACACTGAACAAAGAGAACCAAGTGCATAAATACACAGACTAATCAATTAGACCTAAAGCAGCTGCATAATTAATTAAGAATTATGGAAACATTAATAACCAAGAACACAGGCAAAACGTAAAGTGGGAAAACCAAGACGTAATGAAACAGTAGCTCTCAATCAATACAATTAAGCACACTTCTTTTCACAGGAGTAGGTATTGTAAGGGTGAAGAAATTGTAAGTAAACTTTTATCCCTTGCAAATGTCATTGCGTAAAAGTATGAGTATTGGCTTTAAGTATACTAAAGTACAAATTACCCTAAGTGCTTAAAATAACTTACTTCACAACCCTTGTTGCATATAGCCTCTGTTATATGCTTTATGTTTAGTCAAGAAATACCAAGCACATTACCTCATAGTAAATATAGCATACACAAACAGAAAACATATAATCAGCTCTCACTGCTAGTTTCACTGGATTACATCTCATGTAATTGCAGTTGTGTTGTTGAGTTCATGCAAATCCTTCTGTTAGCTTTAGTTGTACCGCTAATGCTCATGATGATCTAAAACACTCACTCTCCCCTGCTCAGGTTTCAGCTAATCTCAAACTCCAGGAAAAGGATGAAGGCAGACGTGAAATGGTAAGTGAGAGGCGTGTGAAGTTTTCAGATGGTTATGTATGTATGGTCTAATCTTTGAGACCTTTGGTAAAGGTCAACCGTGGGTGCCTTAAACATTACTTGACCTACGTGTCCTAATTAGTGAAATTACAGTAAACGTACACTACTGTTTAAATGTTTGGGATCAGTAAGAAATACAATTTTGAAAGAAATGATCTATATATATATATATATATATATATATAATTATTTAGCAAGGATGCATTTCACTGATGTAAATTTAAAAATTCAGTTTTAAATAAATGATGTTCTTCTGAACATTCGAATAATCAAAAAAGGCATCATGGTTTCTACAAAAATATTAAGCAGTACAACTGTTTTTAACATCAGTAACCATACTGTTTCCTGAACAGCAAATCAGCATATTAGAATGATTTTTGAGGGATCGTGTGACACTGAAAACTGCAGTAAAATTCAGGTTTGAATTACAGGAATAAATTCCATTTGAAAGTGCATTTGAAATACAGTGCATCCGGAAAGTATTCACAGCACTTCCCTTTGTGTTACAGTCTTATTCCAAAATGGATTCAATTCATAATTTTCCTTTAAATTCTACAAACAATACCCCACAATGAAAGATGTTTGTTTGAAATCTTTGCTAATTTATTAAAAATAAAAAACAAAAAATCACAAGTACATAAGTATTCATACTCAAAATTGAGCTCTGATCAACCTTAAGATGTTTCCACAACTTGATTGGGGTCCACCTGTGGTAAACTCAGTGGATTGGATATGATTTGGAAAGGCACACACCTGTCTATATAAGGTCCCACATTTAACAGCGCATGTCAGAGCACAAACCAAACCATGAAGTCCAAAGAATTGTCAGTAGACCTCCGAAACAGAATTGTATCAAAGCACAGATCTGGGTATAGAAAATGTTTTGCAGCATTGAAGGTCCCAATGAGCACTTTGGCCTCCATCATACAAGAAGTTTTGAACCACCAGGACTCCTTGTAGAACTGGCCGCCTGGCCGATCAGGGGAGAAGGGTCTTAGTCAGGGAGGTGACCAAGAACCCAGTGGTCTCTCTGAAAGAGCTCCAGTGTTTCTCTGTGAAGAGAGGAGAACCTTCCAGAAGAACAACCATCTCTGCAGCACTCAACCAATCTGTATGGTAGAGTGGCCAGACGGAAGCAACTCCTCAGTAAAAGGCACATGACAGCCCACCTGGAGTTTGCCAAAATGCACCTGAAGGACTCTCAGACCATGAGAAACAAAAGACTGAATGCCAAGCGTCATGTCTGGAGGAACCCAGGCATCGCTCATCACCTGGCTAGTGAAGCATGGTGGTGGCAGCATCATGCTGTGGGGATGTTTTTCAGTGGCAGCAACTGGGAAACTAGTCAGGATCGTGGGAAAGATGAATGCAACAATGTACAGAATCATCTTTGATGAAACCCTGCTTCAGAGTGCTCTGGACCTCAGATTGGGGTGACAGTTTATCTTTTAGCAGGACAACGACTATAAGCACACAGCCAAGATAACAAAGGAGTGGCTATGGGACAACTCCGTGAATATTCTTGAGTGGCCCAGCCAGAGCTCATACTTGAACCCGATGGAACATGGATCCAACCTGATGGAGCTTGAGAGGTACTACAAAGAAGAATGGGAGAAACTGACCAAAAAATAGGTCATAGCATCATACTCAGAAAATCTTGAGGCTGTAATTGCTGCCAAAGATTTCAAACAAACTTCTTTCACATTGTCATTATGAACTGTAGTGTAGATATGTATGTGCATGTGCTGTCCTTATTCCACTGTATAATGATGGACACGTTCTGTTGTTGTAGGTTCGGGAAATCCTGACTGCACTCGGTTTGTTAGAATGTGCCAAGACCCGCACATCCAACCTGTCCGGGGGCCAAAGGAAGCGTTTGGCCATCGCCCTGGAGCTTGTCAACAACCCACCCGTCATGTTTTTTGATGAGCCCACAAGGTGAGCCATATGGAGCATCCTCCATACTGAAGAAAAATGGTGTTAGATTTTACATTGAGACAATTTTTACTTAGAAACTAAATTTTGCAATAGATTACACAGAAACTGCAAGTAGCACTTATTTTCTTATATATATATATATATATATATATATAAAACTGTAATCTCTGTTTTATTTACAACTTATAAAAATAATTTTTACAGTGCATGTAAACGTTATAAAATTCATGTCTTTGAGGCAGACTATAAGTGACGTTTCTGAGCCAAATATATCTCTTGTGAAATGTTACCCATGAGGTTTCTCTGTTATGTCATTGTAATGTGTGAATGCAATTTAATTGCATATTCACTTACAGGCTTTTTCCCAATTGGGATATTGGTGGACAGTTGAGACCTGGTCTCTAGGGTCTCTATAAATCTCTTCATTCCTCTGTGGGATTACCCCGCTAAGAACAAAAACGACTCTCTGATTCTCTGGAGAGCGGCAAACTAAATTTATTTCTGCATACTACGATGCTTTTCATAAATCGCATTTATACAATTACCATGCTTATCCAAGGATAAACAGATTCTCCTTCATGGAAGTCAAAGCCACATGGCTTCGGCTAGCTTCAATAGGTTACATAAGAGCAGTACTGTTAGCATTAATATGATGTCACAGAGTTGTGTTTGTTAAACACTACACCATTTGTGTCTCAAAGGAATACATTAGCTGAGCGTCCTATCAGAAACCTGTGTGTAGCATGTGCATTGATGTTATGGTGTTTTGAAGGCTACAGCCTTATCCTGTCCTTTAAGAAAGACACTTAGTCTTCCACTTTATCCAGCGACGTCTCTTTCATCTGTTATAATTAAATGGCTTTGATAGAGCGAGGTCAAGATTACAATGTAATCTCATCTCTTTAACCTTGTCTTGCCCATTGATACGTGCACTTGACCAGCACCATAGTAATATTGTATTATTATATTATTCTTGTATTGTATTACATATTGTATTATTATGAGATATATGAGATGTATAAGATACTGCAAGGATCACCTTAGGAATAGAATAGAATAGAATAGAATAGAATAGAATAGAATAGAATAGAATAGAATAGAACACTTCAGATTAGGAAACACATATTCACTATTAACAAAGAGTTTTCCCTCAATGAACTCCTAATTTGCTGCTTGTTAATAGTTTGTAATATAGTTGTCAAGTTTAGGTATGGGGTCAGGTTAAGGGATCTAGAATATATGTGCCTAATAAGCGCTAATAAACACCCAATATGATAGTAATATGCAAGCTAATAAAAATCTAGTTAATAGTAAGAACTGGTCTGTAAAATAAAGTATTACCTAATATCATATAATCAGTTTTATTTTAATATTTTAGTTACATACTATTACAGTTTTAAAAATATTTTAAAATAGTTTTAGTTTTTTGTATTCTCTGTTTTCATTTTATTTTTAAAATTACATTTTTGCCTTTATATGTTTACGCCAATAGATTTGAATTATTTTTATAATAATAGTGCATCAAATCAAATCAAATTAAATGATAAAAAGTTGTATTGGCAACTAGCTAAAATAAACAAGTTTACATTTTTTTTTACCTTGTTCCATTAGTTATTACCAAATAACAATATAATATAATATATCAGTGTAAATTTAAATTTAGTATCAGTGTATTTTCAAAATTTGTATCTTTGACATGCTATTATAGTTTTTATTAATATTTTGAATTTGTTTTATTTTCTATTTTCATTTTAAATTTAGTGCCTTTGTCTTCCCTGACCTAGCTGCTCTGCTTGTTTGATTATCATTACGTTAACATGTTATCCTGTTAATCATCTCATTTATTCTGCCTATTCAGTACTCATAGTTTGTTTCAGTTCTTTTTTTCTAGTGCTGTGACTGTCCATGTTTTGTTGTGTTTTTGTTGTGTTGTTGTGTTTTGTTTTGTTTTTTTTTAGTTACTGTTTTACTGTTGTGGCATGGCTCCAGCCACAGGAAGGCACTGACTGTCATTTTCTCTGTCTTTTTTCATTTTGAAGTGGGCTGGACAGCTCATCCTGCTTCCAGGTGGTCTCTCTGATGAAGGCTCTTGCTCAGGGTGGTCGTACAGTCATATGCACAATTCACCAACCCAGTGCAAAAGTGTTTGAACTCTTTGATAAGGTGACCACTATTTCATGCTTGAATATTTTTAAATACACAGTATTTTCCAAAACACTGCCTCTTACAACTCAGCCTTTGTGTTTTTTTTTCCAGCTGTATGTTCTCAGTCAAGGCCAGTGTATTTACAGAGGAAGAGTATCAAGCCTAATCCCGTATCTCAGAGAACTGGGACTCAGCTGTCCCACCTATCACAACCCCGCAGACTTCAGTAAGAAACCACCACTCTCAGTAAAAAGAGGCCCAAATTTAATAAATCACGAAGCACTAAATGCAACAACAACAACAACAAAGCTAATTTAAAAACCTTTTAGGATTGTCAGGATCCTTGCCTTCTAAGTTACAAAAGTGAAACAAATTGTAAATCACTGGAATAATTATTTAATTATTTACTATATTCCCTTGCATATTTGTAGTCTATAAAGTCATAAATGGCTTCATGAAAGTTTTGAGTCTGTAAGATTTCTTTATGTTTTTGAAAATGTATCTTTTTCTCAACAAGGCTGCGTTTGACTAAACATACAATAAAAACAGTAATATTGTGAAATATTATTACAATTTAAAATTGCAAATTGCTTTCCATGTTAATATATTTAAAAATTGACATTTTTCATGTGATGTCAGAACTGAATTTTCAGCATTTTTACTCCAGTCTTCAGTGTCACATGATTCTTCAGAAATCATTCTAATATGATTATTTGCTCCTCAAGAAACATTGCTTATTATGTATTATCAATTATGAAAAAAACAGTTGTGCTACAAGTTTTACCAGTTCGCTTTCCGCTGACAGATGAAAAATTTTATTTTTGGACACTATCTATGCATGAATAGATAATATACTGAGAATAATAGAGAGAATGAAAATATTTTGTGCATCTAAATTCTGAGTACAGGTGTTTATTTCCAAAGTCTTGATGCGTCAGTTTTCTTTAAGCTACTCAGCAGAGTCTGAGAGTGTTTTTATTCATTTCTCCAGTAATGGAGGTGGCCTCAGGTGAATACGGTGACCAGACGGCTCGGCTGGTGAAGGCCGTTCAGGAGTGCAAGTGTGAGAAAGACTACAGAAGTGAAATGAATGGAAATGGGGTCCATTATCCTTTCCTGTGGCACAGACCTTCCGATGAGGTACATATGTAGAAATACATAAAGCCTTTATATAACATGATGCAGTGGATATATGAGAGCTGTATCTATGTACAACACTCTTTTAAAAAAATGTGCAAAGATTTTACTGTAAGAAGTACAACAGCCCTAAAGTGTTCATAAAAGTACCAAAAGAGTATGGATCGCTTCCTTAAGGGCACATACTACTACTTTGTATTACTTATATGCACCCTTTAGAGGAAAAGAAGGTACACAGGTGTCTTTTTGAAGGTACCTCCCCAGTCACAAGCCGTTGTACCCCCAAAGGTACAATTTTTGCACTTTTCAGAGAATAAATGTGGTAAATTAAAGTTTTTTTTTTTTTCTTTAGGACTCTTCGTCTTCAGAGGGTTGCCATAGTTTTTCTGCCAGCTGCCTGACGCAGTTCTGCATCCTTTTCAAGAGAACTTTTCTTAGCATCATGAGAGATTCGGTAAGCAGCACTGCCACCTTGTGGGAAGTAACACACAAAGCAGAGCCAAATATGCCATAAGGAGCAACAGATGTTAATCTTATCATATAAAGAAATAATGATCTCAGGTCCTTTTTAAGTAGCAAGTTTATGGATTTATTTATGGATTTGCGAGTATACTGAAAATGATTGAATTGTTATTCTAACAACAGAGGAATGTCATTAGTCTAGGTACTGTATTTTGGGAAATACTGTTTTCCACCATACAAATATTTTTAAATATAATGTCCAAATGGAACATAAATTGCCATTTCATACATTTATTTATATCATCCAGTGTTTTTGAAATGTGTCATATTGTGTGGATAATAATATGGAAATTTCATACTTAACAGTGAATATTGATTGATGTGTGTGTGTGTGTGTGTATACATGCATTTGTTAAATATTTGATCATGATATATTGAAACTTTAACTGAAATTATATATTAGAAAATAGACATCAATTTTCAGCATAATTTCATTATATTTATTCCATCTATATTGATATTATATTAATATTATATTATATTAATATTCATTATATTCATTCCATCTAAATTCTAATTAGAATTTAAAGAAATGCATCCTATTTGCTCCCTGAATTTATATTATTTCCAAAATTAGAAACTAAACTTCAATTTAGAAGCCGATCTCATTTCAGTGCTGAATGATACATGGCAGTGGGTATGTAAGAAAAAAACAGAAGGGACATAAGCTTGATTTGAAAATAATTTTTTCTCTGTTTAGGTGTTGACTCACTTGCGCATCATGTCTCATCTTGGGATTGGAATTTTGATTGGTCTTTTATATCTGGGCATTGGCAATGAGGCTAAGAAGGTTCTTAGCAATTCTGGGTTCCTGTTCTTCTCAATGTTGTTCCTCATGTTTGCAGCTTTGATGCCCACCGTTCTCACCTGTGAGTCTGTATAATTTGTGTAAAAAAAATTATATTCTTTATACAAAAAAAGAGACACACACTTTCACTTGGTAATAACATGCTATCCCTGCTAATCTGTACTTTCTGATTGTTATTGTAGTTCCTCTTGAGATGGGTGTCTTTTTGAGAGAACATCTAAATTACTGGTACAGCCTGAAGGCATACTACTTGGCCAAAACAATGGCGGACGTACCATTTCAGGTAACATGGAACAAAAGAAAACATGCTTGATTGTGGTGTTGATTTACAAAGTTGATAAGATTTAGATTTACAGTGGGGTTTCCTCTGAGTACAGATATATAAATGGAACAAAAAGGGGAAAAGGAGAATCACTAAGATGGCTATGGCATAAACATGTTACTGGAGCTCAAAGTGGATTTGGTTTTCAGGTCAAATCACCGTTCGTCCAATTTAGACAAATCTTGCTACAACATTACATAAGCAGCCTTTGGTCACAAATATGCTCTAGTGTCTCTACAAGAAATATTCTCCAGCAAATTTAGGATTTTACTTTTCCTCAGCCTGGAAAAGACATTTTTACAAAATAATAAAAAATAAACAAACAAAAAAACTGTTGTTATTTTTAGTATTGTTGTTATTATTATTATTATTATTATTATTAAATTCAAGAATGAAGACAACTTTTGAAGTAATAAATTCCAAGGTCACTAATCAAATAAGCAAAATTGCAACATTGACTGTTATGGACCAAAAAAAAAAAAAAATCAGATTGTCAGTCTTATCTCTAAAACAGATACGGATTCCCTATGATGCACATTCTTAATAGCCACATGTGTACCTCAGAATACTTTCAGAAATGGATAAATCTGAGCAATCTTTTCTTCCTCACAGATTGTGTTCCCAGTGGCCTATTGCAGTATAGTATACTGGATGACATCTCAGCCTTCAGATGCAGTTCGTTTCATTCTTTTCCTGGCTTTAGGGACACTCACGTCATTGGTTGCCCAGTCACTGGGACTGCTGATAGGAGCAGCATCCACATCATTACAAGTAAATACCTCAATATGTTTGTTTCGTTCAAATTGTTCTGTCATGTACTTGATATTATGTGAATGATTTGCCTCATTATCAATGTCTTCTTGGCCGTTTACAACAAATGCACGCTTTTGCCTGATGATGTAATGATACAGTGTTGTGTTTCTTCGACAGGTAGCAACTTTTGTCGGTCCTGTGACAGCCATCCCTGTCTTGCTGTTTTCAGGCTTTTTTGTCAGTTTTGACACTATTCCAAAATACCTCCAATGGATATCATATATTTCCTATGTCAGGTAAAGTAACCTCAGGAAATGCTCATCATAGCTTAGACTCAGTATTGAGCTGTGATAGCTACTGTATATGTCAAATAATTCCTCTGGATTATTTGAAATTAGGAACAGCACTTATCTATAATATGTGACCCTGGACCACAAAACCAGTCTTAAGTAGCATGGGTATATTTGTAGCAATAGCCAAAAATACTTTGTATGTGTAACAGTGAGTCCATGGAGTGGAGGTCCAAACGCAACTTTATTAATAACAAAGCTTGTGGTACAACAGGCAGAGTCAAGAAGGAAACAGACAGAAACAACGAAGACTGGGCTAAAGAGTGGTCAGTGTCCAAGCAAGGGGTTGAGGCAGGCTGCGAGCAAACAAGAGTAATCCAACAGACAAGAGTTAATGTAACAAATCAGGTCAGCAACAGGATAATAAACACTAGGGAAAATGCTCAGAAATGACAGTCGTGGCAAATCAAGACTTCGCAAAGAACGTGTAAACATGGCCTTTTTATAGTCTGAGAGTAATGAGGGGAAATGGCCGACACCTGTGCAGGTGATCAGCTGGGAAAGGGGTTATGGGAAATGGAGTTTGTTACAGAGTTCAGAGTTTTTAGTGACCGTTCCCTCTGGTGGTGATAGGAGGGAACCACAGAGGCTGATTCGTGACAGTATGGGTCAAAATGATCGATTTTTCTTTTATGCCAAAAATCCCAATATTTTCCCAATATTTTGATTTCTTTGCACCCTCAGATTCCATATTTTCAAATAGTTGTATCTCAACCAAATATTGTCCTACCTTAACACATCATACATCAATGGAAAGCTTATTTATCCAGTGTTCATGTGATGTATAAATCCCAATTTTGAAAAATTGACACTTATGATTGACTTTGTGGTCCTGGGTCACACACACATATATATATATATATATATATATATATATATATACCTAGGGGACAACAGGAAATAAAAATGATTGCCCAGCAATATTCTAGCATCTTAGGTGCCCTTGTGAGGGGAAAAAAAAACACTTTAGCATACTTTTAAAAATAGTACTTATAATGGACATAATAGTTTAGTTTAAGTTTAAGACCCACTTAAGTAATACTTCAGTACATCTTTAAATGTAATGTGTTACTCTATTGTCTTTGAATGATGCTTGAAGTGTACTACAGAATATACTGGCAAGCAAATGTGTTAACTAAAATGATTAAAATGTGTATGTTATGTATTTAAATATATTTATAATTACACATCTGTAATGATGAACTTTCAGTTTAGTACTTTTAAAATGTATTAGCTTTAAATGTAACAAACAAAAAATCTTTAAAACATCACAATCATCTTTAAAACATCACAACATACACTAAAAGTGTGCATATCATAATGATTACTTACCAAATAAGTAAATAAATGATCATGATATATTGATCTGAAGAAATTAAACTATGTAGAAGACATACTTTAGTGGTTAACATATAAAAAAATATCTGACAATATTTGCAACACAATGCTGGATTTGACCAAACAGAATCAAGTATTCCAAGTATTCCCTATCAAGTGGACATGTATAATACAATAAAACATTATACCAGTATATATTAAGTGGTCTTCTCCTAAATCAGTTGTCCTCTGACTTCCAGATATGGTTTTGAAGGAGTCATTCTGTCCATCTACGGGCTTGACCGTGAGGACCTGCACTGTGACAAAGATGAGACATGTCACTTCCAGAAGTCAGAAGCCATTTTGAAGGAGCTGGATGTTGAGGATGCAAAGCTCTACCTGGACTTCATTGTGCTGGGAATCTTCTTTGTGTCGCTCCGTCTGATTGCCTACTTTGTGCTCCGATACAAGATCAGTGCTGAGAGGTAGACTTGTGGAAGACGTTATAGAGAGAGTACTGTTGAGACTTTCATGCCCAGGAAGGGCTAGGCTGAGAAAGCCAAAGCAGAGAGGGTTTGTTCCCTCCAAACTGACCATCGCCGTTTTCCCACACTGGAGAGTAACCTGGGCTCAACTTGAAGTCACAGTATGTAGATGCCCAGCTTTTGCGTGCTTTTATAAGAAAACAAAGAGCTTAGAACGCAACAGTTTTGGGGCTCAACTAAACGTCTGTACGGATAGAGAGGATCATGGCTGTGCTGAAGAAAACTTGTAGAAACTGATGAAAGACATTCACAGAAACAGTTCAGATTTTGACTGAAAAAGTAATATGCTGTTTTGCATGATCATATTGGAGAGCTGGAATCTAGCCCTTGTGAAAAAGAAGTGGGTTTAATTGTACACCTTTAGTGTACATTTTGAATTTTTAATATTATTGAAATAAAATGCCACTTAAGTGAGTACACTTTCATGACTGTTTCTAAATACTTTTAAATACACTTTTAAAAAGTGCAATTTGTAATCATGTCAAATTAAAAGTCTTGGTTTAATGTAAAGTACTTGATTTTAATTTAACTGCAGGGTGTTATTTGTTAATAAAGTTGAAGGATTAGTTCACTTTCAGCACAAAAAATTACAGATGTACAAATGTACTTACCCCCTTGTCATCCAAGATGTTCATGACTTTCTTTCTTCAGTCTTAAAGAAATCATGTTTTTTTTGAGAAAACATTTCAGGATTTATCTCCATATAATGGATATGTAGGGTGCCCTCAAGTTTGAACTTCCAAAATGCAGTTTAAATCCAGCTTCAAATGGCTTTAAACGATCCCAGCTGAAAAAAAAATTGACAATTTATATACTTTTTAATCTCAAATGCTCCTCTTGTCTCGTCTCTACGATGCGCATGTGTAGTCTGTGTGATCCGGGTCAATACAGTTAAGGTATGTCAAACACTCCCTTCTCGTTTTCGTCTTCAACAAAAATTTTGTCTTCAAAATTGTCCTACAATGCTGTTTTACCTTTTTTTGTAAAGGGTGTTTGATCTTCTTTATATATTCACTTAAACACTGTAAACACTGGGTTGGTACTTCTGCAGCGATGTAGGACGAATTCGAAGTTGAAGACAAAAACAAGATGGGAGTTTTTCGACATACTGTACTGACCCAGATTACACAGACTATGCATGTGCATCGCAGAGACGAGAAAAGACAAGCTTTTGAGGTTAAAAAGTATATAAATATATAAATTGTCAATTTTGTTTAAAAAATAACAGATCATTTCGCTAGATAGGACCCTTCTTCCTCGGCTGGGATTGTTTAGAGCCATTTGAAGCTGCATTAGAACTGCATTAAGGAAGTTCAAACTTGGGGGCACCATATATATCCATTATATGGAGAGAAATCCTGAAATGTTTTCCTCAAAAAACATAATTTCTTTTCAGCTGAAGAAAGAAAGACATGAACATCTTGGATGACAAGAGGATGAGTACATTATCTGTAAATTTTTGTTCTGAAAATGAAATAATCCTTTAAATATTTTAAATGAGCTATATTGTAATTTAAACAATAAACATATGAATATACAAATATATTTAAGTACATGACATGCAAGTTTTAATCAAAACCACATTAAAGTATATATTAGTTTACCATACATGCTTGTCAGTACATTCAGCAATAAACTTTAACCATATTTCAGAAGTACAACAGAAGTAGTTAAATATAAAGATGTACTTAAATCTGATTAAAAGTCAGCCAAAAAGCACAGCTAGTTTCATTGAATATTAATGTACACAATTGCATTTTCATTTAATTGCAATTAACATGCAAAAACATTGCATTCGGTTTGCAAGTATATTCTTTTAAATAAATCATTTTCTTAATAAATACTATTATTAAAAGTATGCTAAAGTGTGCTTCTTTTTAACAAGGGTGTCCAGGTTGAGCACATAGATGAATATTGCTTTTGTTCCTATTTATGGTATGTTGTAATGGACAATAATTCATTTCTGGTCTACCTGACATTCCTTCTACACTACTGAAAAGCTGTCAGTAATGGCTGTAGCATGCACATATTATGATAATTAATATAACACTCTGAAGGAGAACTAAAAGCCCAAAATGGCTGGATCTCATTAGAATGAAAAAGGGAAAAATGCATCAAATCATAATTGTGTGTAATTTCTGTGCTGCTAGTGTCACCAAACACAACTGCAAAAATATTGACAGTTTTTTAAAAAAGGTTTCTCGAACACTCCCCTTCTGTCATTGGTTGAGTGAACAAATAGTCCCACTCCCACTCACAGATGTTGTAAAAACAACTGGCATACAAGTGTAAAGCCTTAGATAGTGCTTGCTGAATAATGTGGCATGTGCTGACATTTTGGGTGTTTATATGGGTTCATCTAAGTTTATCTGAGTGCATCTGGAAAAAGGATTTCTTTTAGGATTTAAAAGTACATGCATTAGCTTTAAGCTCAATAACTTTTGCCTGTGTTTACGGGACCATGTTATGCACAGTACATCAGCTTTTGGAAAATGCATGGCTTTTATTTGTTCCTTGAAATGTTTCTATATATGTTCACAAAGCAAAACAGTATCCTAAAACAATTATTGGATTTTAATCTCTGTTAACAAAATCAATCAAAGTTTGCAAACCATTAAATGTTCGTCCTACATTCACAAATGTATTTTTGGTTTACAAGTTTATATTTGCTCTTCTCAATGCCTTTAATTTTCCTGAATTATTAATTTGAAGGTCATATAAGTAATCATAGAGGATCTCACATACCTCCTTGTGGCATTTATCAACTAAACTTGTTTTATTCATTTTAAAAGGTAATTGGTTTATGCTTTATTCCTTGTTGACTTCTATGCACAAATAAATGTCATGCTTTCTGGTTATGGGACAATCAAAAAAAATGACGTAATTGCAAAGTCAATGCACAAGTAAAAATGTGACAAAACTGAAGCAGAATGTTATTTATTATCTGTGTTCTTTGTATTAATGTTCATTTTGCATATGTTTAGTGACCTCCGAGCTGTAGGTCCCCAGAGCATTATTCACTAAACATTGCAGGTACAATGTGAATGCTGAGCTTTAACTCAAGTGTTATGACCATTATAATCATACCAAACCTTTGCTGTGGACCTTGATGTGGAAATTGATGCAATCTATATTTTTGAGCATCTTTGATAGATATATTTCCTCAATTCTGGTGGTTTCTGTTTCTGCTTAGAATGCAGAGCATATTTTTGTTTTTAAATAAATATGTTAATTGTATATTATGTTTGTCTTGTCTAGTTTGCTTCTGTGAGTCTTGTACTTACAGTATAAAATGTTTCAAAATAAAAGAGGATGCTATAGACATTCAATGACTTCAAGAGTTTCAAGAGTTCTACTAATTACATTATGTTTATGTTATTCAAACCTGATGTAACAATAGTTACATATTAGATACAATAATAAAGATATTGTTTTCAAACTGCTCGTGCATGTTCTGCTTTTTTTATGGATCTTGAACTTGGGTTCCCCCTCAGTTGTTCACTCCGACGTTACGTTGAGTGACATAATTTGGGGTCTCACTTGGGAGCCCAACTGCCTCTGAGCTTTAGAAGAAAAGGCATGCTAAGCCACTCCCCAATACATACGGTATATAAGATGGCGGTGTGCATCCACTCATTAAGATTTTTGCTTTAGAGCTGATTCGCTGCTGAGCAAGCCTTCATAGAAAAAGAAGATATAAGAAGAAATCTGCTCTTGGTTGTGTGGAGAAAAGAAGAGTTTCTCACCTGCAATCCAGCAAAGTTCCTGCCTAAATGCACCATTGTGCCGTGGTCCTTCCCTGGGCAACCAGCCTAAAAGAGCAAATTTCTTACACGGTCGTTGAGAGTGTCTTTCGGGATGACTTTCCGACCATGTGCTTCTGTGTGCGGTAGTTTTTTTCTGACTTCTGACATGGACACGATTGCGTTTGTGGATGGTCTATGCGTTCATTGTGATTGCATAACCATGGCTATGCATTGGTCACATCTCTCATGATTCTCTTGTCTGATACCCACGCCAGTTCGGTGGGCTCTAAAAGCTCCTTGGCTGCCCTGGTTAGAAGCCCCCACAAAAGTTTGAGTCCTGAGCTTGATTCATAGCCCCGTGGAGCTTCTGACAGATGGTACTGTGATTGGGGTGCATTAAGCCTGCGTGGAAATGTCCATAACTCCCGTTCAATGCCTGTAAGATGTTGTCAGCTCTCGCTGCCCAGGTTTGCAGTGTTGTGAACTGGGCTGCCTCCACCCTGCAGATTTTCAGGCTTTCAGTGTATGTACAAGCGGGATCAACAAAATGGTCACTGACGAACCCGTGGTGGAGCAGCCAAGGGGGTGAAGGTTACTCAACCCAGGAAGCAGGGCATCCTGAAGTAAAAAGAACTGCTGAGTGCAACACTTATCTTCTCCACCTGATCCCGTGGTGCTGGCGTGTTAGTTATCAACTGACCTGGGCACGACAAACCAAGAGGAGGCCCCAAAGTTCGTCACTCAACATAACTTTGGAGTGAACAACTTATGGGAAACATCTAGATTACTTTGGTAACCCTCGTTCCCTGAAGGAGTGAACAGAAGCATTACGTCCTCCTGTCACAATCCTGGATTGCGCTGGAAGCTGGGTTTGTGGCTGAGTGGATGCACAGCACCATCTTATATAGTGGCTTATAGAGTGGCTTAGCATGCAAATTCCTCTCACCAATGTTCATTGGCCTTTTTTTTTCAATAGCTCAGAGGTAATTGGGCTCACATGTGAGACCCCAAAGTATGTCACTTAACGTAACAGGGAAACTATGGGAATAGTGGCCAGTATAAAATGTGGTAAACAAATACATCCTCTACATCCTCTTGTGGCCAACTCTCAACTGATCCACTGTGCTTATAAGATACAGACATGCACTACCAATTTACACGTGGTCTCATAGTGATTACAATGATTTAACACATTTCAGAATAATATAATAGTATAACCATCCACATTAAATTGTAAGTGAGTTACAATTTAGAGAGGTGTATTATGGAATAAGTTTCCTATATTTTAGCTTTGTCTACAGGCCAATTCTTCATCAGCAATCACGCTCCCTATCCAATCAGAACAAAGAGAGAATCCCTATAAATAACCAAACAATCCTACCTTCATTATTTCTCATCTTGTCAGCTTTGACTCATCCAACCACCGCAAATTCCCAACAACCTATAACCTTAAAAATTTTAACCAAAAATTTAACAGCATCTCCACCCTTCATAAAGATCCAATCTAGTCCATTCACACCACCTGTGAATCCACAATCAAAGAAAGGCCACTTTATTTACATCTTCCACCGTCAATCACCCATTCAGCCATTCCAAACTCTCCTAACCTTCCTCCAGCTCAGGATATTGCAATCCAAAAACCCATCTGACCCCCTGCAACCTGGTTCTGGTTGCAGAAGCATCTTAAGTCTGTCCTGCTCCTATCAGGTACTACAGCCGATAACTTCTCCAGCCATTAGTTTCGAATTGGTGCAGCAACAACAGCAGCGCAGAAAGGCCTCTCCCAGCAGCAAATCCAAACACTCAGTCACTGGTCATCAGAAGCTTTCAAGAGCTATATCAGACCGCTCCCATATCAAGGAAGTCCACCAGACCCTAATTAGCTAACCATCTAACGCACCATCTAACCATCTATCGGCTAACCATCTAGCGCAGTCCATCCCCGTTCACTTATACCAGCTCCTCTCAACCATCCCACCAGCAACATGAGCCTCTAGCCCTTTGTTCTTCCCCCTACCACTGCAGTGACCGCTCCTGCAGAGGTCTTATATGTTTTTCCTCACTGCCACAGCAGTGCCCGCTCCCACAGGAGCCTCTAGCCTTCTTTCCTACACTCACTCTTAAAACAGATGCGTTAAAAACAACACATCATATGTTACATTTAACACATCTGTGTGTCTAGTTAAGGACAACACATGTTTGTGTTAATTTCAAACTCAACCAGTGTGATATTTGTCTTAACTTTTTTCATCTATTAACACTTCTCAGAGTGTATTTGGTCTCACAATACAGAGTGTTAAATGCTGAAGCAGAGTTGAACTTAATGATAACTCCACAAACACACTGTAATCCCAAATAAATTGGCAAAACTCAAAAAAATTGAGGTAATCGGTTACATCAAATTGTTTAAGTTGTGAAATGTCCAATGTTAAGTAAGCAAAAACATCTAGTTTTGAGTTTGTTGTACTCATGCAAAATAATTTCTCCCAACTTTAAATACAGAATTACCTTGCTCATACAATTTGATTGCAATTAACTTACATTTTTTAATTACTCCCAACTTTAAATACTTTTTGATACATTGTAAAACCTGATACATTAAGAATATTAAAAACATTTGAAGAAACTTATTGCCTTAAAACATTTGAGTAATCAAACTCATTATTTTACGTTTAAGTTTTTTAGTTACTGTCCATCCTCAACCTAACCACAGGCTCTACTCTTTACCACAATGGTAACACTACAAAACCAACATAAGAGAAACTTATGTAAATCCTAACATAACACAACATTTAAGTACTAACTTGTGTCTCTCTACATTAATCTTGTGCAAAAACACACAAAATAACACTTAATTTCAACATTTATTTTCCATGTTGTCTGATGCAAAGCATGCTGGGAACTAGAAAACTCAATCATTTTAAGTTCAGCTTACTACAATGACATTTTGAGTTTACAGAACTTATTTCAATTAAGTCCAATGAACTTTCATTATTATTTGAGTGAAATCAACTCATTTCATTTAATTAATTTCACTGTTCGGGTTTACAGTGCAGCATCAGCACCTTCACTCATTACTGACCAGTTTGTTTAAAAGTTATTATTGAGGACAGAGGTTTAGATGTTGAATTTGTTTCATTTGAACTTGCCGTTAATGTGGTCAGTGCTAGCTTTAGTTGGGCTCTTGACTCTCCATTTTTGAACATTGTTTTTTTTCTTTGACTGTTGTAAGTCTGTGATATATCAGGTGATATCAGCTGGTCTTTAATAGTGACTTACCACAATTTAGTTGTGTAATGTCTTCACTGATCTCATCCAAAGTCTAAATTTTGCACACTCACTTTTTTTTTTTATTATTATTGTCCAAACACTTAATATTCAACCTGCAGAAACAAAGGCGTTCTATATTCAACAAGCATGATATTCAACAATAGTCAGTGAATAAAACCACTACAAACTTTCTGCATTTCTAGCCAATACTTCCTAAAATGTACTTTTTTTTGTGTTTATAACATGCTATACCAGGAAAATAAAGAAGTAACATTATACATTAAAGCGTTGAGAGCTCAACTATTGCAAACACTGGCCACAGTGGTGGTGACATTTTGAGAAATGAAACCAAATATCTAAACCTTTGTTAATTTTCATTAAGTAATTTTGTATGACACAAATAAACTCAATCTGGTTAGTAATGAGTGAAGCTGCTGATGCTGTTTGTGGAGCTGTTTAATCCTCCTCTGCTGAGATCTTGAGAGATTTAATGTTTTATTTCAGTTGATTTCATCTGAGACTGTGACTGTAAGTCAGTTGTAGTTGTGTTTCAGTTTGTCTCTTCTCTTTTTTATTTATTTATTTTTGTTCTTTCTGCTTGTTAACATTCTTATTAAGTTCATTAACTCCACATCATCATGAGAAACGTTTCTCTGTTAACATTTTTAAAGGAGAAATCCATATACCTGAGATGAGTGATCCACATCAGCCACCAATGAAAACAGAGGTGTGAAGCTTGTGCAGTGACATAGACAGCAATGTGATTGGATGATATTTAACACATATTGTGTTGGACACATCGTGATGTTCTCTCTCTCTCTCTCTCTCTCTCTCTCTCTCTATTTTACACATGATCAACTTAAAATGACACAAAATGTGTTAAAATGGCCATAACACAAAAAATGTGTTAATAATGCAGCAGCTTCAGCAAGTGAGCATTTTGTCCTCAATATATCTGTATATCTGTATAGAGGAATAGGAAATAAAAAGAGAACTGAGAGTAACCAAGAGTCTGGGGCACCAGATGAGGTTTGCTAGGCAGACAACATATCAGAGACAGCTGACTGAAACAGAGAAATGAAGATACAGTAGATAAGCAAAAAGATAAAAAGGAAATAGCAAATTACAATAGGTTATTTTGTTTCTGGGGAAGTACTTAAAGGACTACTTTTTTAACCAAAAACGTTTTCCACCACAAAGTTTTTTTATGTGATTTATATGATTTTATTTTTAATTATTTATTTTTATTATTATTGTTATTATTATTTTTTTGCAAATATGATTTATTTATTCTCATCAGTTTTCTATCAGCTGTAACATAAATCTGCATTTTTTATAATCCAAGAGCATTTTTACCTTTATAGGGTGCATTTACTTCCTAACATCATTAATAGTTCATCTTTATTTCAAATTCTTACATTTTATCTATAAATTCAATTACAATAATATGATTGTTGTTATCTATACACAGAGCTGGGTAGATTACTTACAAATTGTTACTGATTCCAGATTACATGACACAAATTGTAGTCAGTAATGTAAAAATTAAATTACAAATAAATCATTTTAAAACAAAGTCCTTTTCGAGGAAAGTCTCTTTACTTGGTGGCCATATTTGCAACGCCTCCGGGCAGCTCATAATAGACCAAGTCCTATCCCAGACAGCATCTGACTCTGTGCCAGATTCGTTTTCAACCGGCAAATCCGCGTTACAGTCACATCCGTTTCAGTGCTGTATCACAGTCCTAGACGGATCCGGCCCGTGTCTGGTTTCAGTGGGCACGGTCTACTATCGCAGAGCGGATCTGGGCCGAGTCTGGCCCAGTGCTGGCCCAGATGAGCGGAAAACCAGATGCGTGCCGGTATTGGCCCGTTGTGCCAAAAGACACTGGCCCAAGTCCGTTTTGCGGATTTGCAGGAGTGTGGGCCAGAATCAGGCCGGATGAAATTTGCTGTCAGGGATCTTAATGAATGGGGGAATCCTGAAATCTAAAAAACTGCTTGCTGAACTCAGAATTAAATTACATATAGCAAATCAGCAACAAAAATCCTAAATAAATTGCCCCATGAATGTTGTTTCTTATGCTCAAATAGTGTTTAAAAGGCTTATTTTTCAGGCTAGACCAGCCAATACGCATGCACAGTCATAATGTACTTACTGCTGTGCATGTGCACTGGATGGTCTAGCCTCAGGTTTTGGGAAATTTGTCTCTTTCATTCAGAAGGTGGGATTATTCCTCCATATTGCGCGTTGCAGTTTCTCCCATTCAAAAGTATAGGAGTGAACCGTCATTGTGTTTCATTAGTCTTTGTTTTAAAATAACAATTAAAATAAAACACTTACTAAAAAGATGAAATATTTTTATTTACTTGCAAAGAAACCGTGAACATGCAAATGTGAAACTTAATGATTTAAATATTTTGTTTAAAATCTCAGGGGTACTTAAAGTAAATATTTTTGGTGAATAGGGTTTAGATGACAAAAAGTTTGGGAATGCCTGCATTGCATGTAAATAAGAAATAACGCTGCATTTTAATGAGTATGAAAGACAAAAGCCTTCCAATGACACAATAATACATGGTTAAAAAAAAACTATATAAATAAATAAAAATAAATGTGTTCATCAGTAGCTGATACAATGTTGAAACTCTTTTGTAAATCCAGTTGCCACCTGAATAATGACTTGTTTTGTGTGAATGTCTACAAAACTGGACTTTCTGAATGTATATAATTGGTAGGTTATTTTAGAAAGGAAAATGTAAAAGATGAAAAAGAGAAATTAGGGGGAATCAATGAATTATGAATAATTTATTGCTATTGTGTGAATAATATGTATCATGTAATCCATAAAAAAGTAACTGTAGTCTGATTACGAGTATTTAAAAAATGTAACTTACTCTAATTACAAGTACTTCATTTTTGGAATCTGATTACGTAATCCAGATTACATGTAATCAGTTACTACCCTCTGTGTATACATTATCAAATTAAATCATTTTTACAGAAAAAAGTACAACCGCAATAAATAATGTTATGAGATTTATATATATATATATATATATATATATATATATATTTCTTTTTTTATTTATTTATTTCTTTTTTTTGAATATACAAATAAGAAATTATACTTTTAAAACAAAATTAAAATGCCAGCAGGTGACGACAAGTAAGCATCTAATAAGTGAGTCATTGTGTCATTCATTCAAATGATTTGTTCATTTGAATGAATCTATGAACAGCCGATCTACTGAAACTTTTACTCAACGATTTAGTTTAAAACACAAATTCATCATTCAGCAATAAATCAGCGGTGGTTCTCATGTGTCTGTCTTTAGAATTATTTTCGCTGCAGAAATAGAACAAAAGCAGTCTGCAATACTGCGCCTAAAATGTAAGTGGCATAATATTATTGTACTTGCACATTGTAGTTTATTGAACTATTGAGCAGTCGTGATGACGAAAATGTTGTGTGATGTTGCCTAACTAATTGTATTTCAAATATAAAAACTTTTCATTTTGAAATTTTATCTCAGCATGCAGATGTTTCTTTGTCTTGCATGTTTTGATTTCTCCTAGAGAGGCTGCGTGAGCATTGCCTCAGCATCACAACCTTATACCATCAGTACATGCATTATATACAGTAGTTATATATATAACCACATACTCTAACTGTAATAAAATCAGTGTAATACTTTTTGGTTATTGATGTTTTACTCAGATTACCTGTCTGGCATTTTATGTTGAGCGCTTGAGTCTATGTGCCAGGTGGCCCAATTGAAACCCTGTATATATATATATATATATATATATATATAATAAAAAAGAAAACAGATAGAATAGAAAAAGAATAGAGCAAGTCAATGTTAGAGGCCTTTTTATATAATAATAATTATATAATATATAAAATAGAATTCAAAAATAATAGAGAAGCTAGTGTTTTTTTTTTTTTTTTTTATCAAATAAAATTCAAATAGACTGCTAAAGTTAGAGGGCCAAATAAAGATGGAAGATATTTGTTTTTAGCCATTTGTTTGTTTAAGGACTGCTCGGATTGAGTTGGGGAGTTGGCACAATAATGCGTGGTTCACTCGCAGAATGCAAGTGTAACGATAGCCCCAGAAACGAGACAGGAGGCGTGCGGATCCATGTGCAGACTTTTATTAGAATACACACTAATAGTCAGGCAGGCTGGAGGTCAGACAGGAGCAAGAGAGCAGAACAGGTAATCCGAAAATCATGGTCAGAACGAAGCAATTGGTCAATGGGCGGGCAGCAAACGATCGGGAAACCAGGAAACAACGGGGTCGACAACGAGTATACCAGGACTAGGAAAAACGCTCAGAGATAACAGCAGGGCTAGTTATGATTTCGCGATGAAACAGAGTGGGAGCGAGGCTTTTATACTGTGAGTAATGAGGTGTAATGACTGCCAGGTGTGTGCAAGCAAGATGGCCGACAGGGGTGAGAGGTGAGAGAACACAGGAAGTTCATGAGAATGGGATTATGGGAAATGTAGTGAATGAATGGTCCATGGAGAAATGAAGGCTCCCTCTAGGGATGAAGTGAGGGAGCCTACAACGGCGCAGTTCATGACAGAGCCCCCCCCCTTAGGAGCGGCTTCCAGACGCTCAACATAGTCCAGAAACACCAAAGGGCGGGGGGAAGGGACTGAGTGCAAAGGGGAGGATGCGGGCTGACAGAGTTCGGAGGGGCAAAAGGTTCAGGAGCAGCCAGAATGGCAGCCGAGCAACAGAGCTGCCAAGAATGCTCAGGAAGCCACCAAGATGGGGCAGACATTCTCTTGAGTGGAGCCGGCAGAGCAGATGAGTCAGACGCCCACCAGGGTGGACTGGGCGGAGCAGGCACCCTCCAGGGCAGAGCAGACGAATCAGACACCCTCCAGGGCGGATCAGGCGGTGCAGGCATCCTCCAGGGCAGATGAGGCGAGTCAGACGCCGTCCAGGGCGGATCAGGCGAGTCAGACGCCCACCAGGGCGGAACGGGATTCCCCGAGGGCAGAGCAGACGGGTCTGTAATGTAGAGCATAGACAGACACACACACAGAGAGAGAGAATCAGACGCCCTCCCGGGCGGATCAGGCGAATCAGACAGGACATGAGCCCTCCAGGGCAGAGCGGAATCCCCCCAGGGCGGAGCAGACAGGACAGGGACCCTCCAGGGCGGCGCAGAAGCCCCCCAGGGCGGAGCAGACAGGTCTGTAACATAGAGCATTGACGGACATACACACACAGAGAGAGTTCTGAGCCCAAGCTCCTGGCCAGGTTTAAGGGCCTCAGCGGTCGAATTGGGACTGGGTGAGAGCTCAGAGTGGTGTGGGTTGCTGGGCGCTGCCACCGTGCAGGGAGCAGGTGCGACCTCCCCCTTGACTTGAGGATCCGTGGGCTCGGCCACCTCCTCGGGGGAGGCCACCCTCAGAGGTTCTGTGGAGAAGGCCGCCAGCTCTGAGGACTCGGTGGTGGTATATGCGGCCCAGACAACCCAAAAGAGCAGTTCTCAGGAGGAGCATGGCCTCAGTGAAGGTCAGCACAGGAGTGGTGCCAGTGATGGGGCTGGGCTCAGGAACAACTTCTGTGACTTGGCTTGGTACTGGAACAATAGCTGTGACTTGACTGGGCGCTGGAGCAGTGGCTGTGGCTTGGCTTGGTGTGTGTGCAGCTGTGTTGAGACAGGGTTCAGAAGCAGCAGCGATGAGGCTTGACGCTGGAGGAGTGGCAGCGACAAGGTTTGACTCTGGAGGAGGAGCTTCGGCGACGATGCTTGATTCAGAGGGAGGAGCAGCTGTGACAATGATGCTTGACTCAGGGGGTAAAGCAGCTGAGACGTCACTTAACTCTGGCGGAGCAGCTGCGACGGGGCTTGATTCTGGAGGTGGAGCAGCTGCGACGACGACGCTTAACTCAGAGGGAGGAGCAGCTGTGATGACGACACTTGACTCAGGAGTGACAGCTGCTACATCACTTGACTCTGGAGTGGCAATTGCGACATCACTTGGCTCTGGAGAAGCAAGAGGCAAGACTTGAAAGATGCTGCTGTGTCGAGGCTGGACAAAACCATATGGTGGTTTTGTAGGCAAACCGTCGCTTTAGAATTATAAGGTTCTATCTGACATTTTTGTCAAAATTGAGTTATTCACATATTCGTATTCTGTGACAATTTATTTACATAATGTTTCATATTTACATAAAATGGTTCTATCTACAGATGTCTATGGGACGCAAAACCTTTGAAGCTCAATATCTCAAAAGTGCTCAGAATGCAGACAGAACCTTATAATTCTAAGGCGACGAAACATTAATGCCTTGAATTTTATGCCTGCAGCTATTGGTAGCCAGTGCAAATTGACGAAGAGAGGTGTGACGTGCGTTCTTTTCAGCTCATTAAGAAATGAATCCTGCAGTTGCATTCTGGATTAATTGTTAAGTTTTGATAGAACTGGCTGGAAGACCTGCAAAGAAAGCATTGCAATAATAGTAATATACAGTGCCTATAAAAAAAAATCATCATACCCTGTGAAAACCTTTACCTTTTGAAAGACTTACAAAACTTTATGGCTGGGTCTGGTCTGTCTGTGTATGTGACAACTACCTCCCAAGCTTTACACAAAGCTGGCCTGTATGGCAGGGTGGCATGAAAGAAAAGTGTCACACTCTTTCTCATTTTTGCTATGCAAAAACACATTTGGAAGAGTCTGATACCTTCTGGCAAAGGGTGCTATTGTCTGATGAGACCAAAATTGACCTTTTTGGACTGAACTCAAAGCACTATGTTTGGCAAAAACAAACACAGCACATCACCTAAAACAGACCGTACCTACTTGTGAAGCATAGGTGGTGGCAGCATTATGTTGTAGGTGTTGCTCTTCAGCTAGGACTGGGCGATTGGTCAGGAATAAAGGGAAACTGGATGGTGCCAAGTACATTCGAATTCTTGAGGAACCTGTGTCCCTGTGCTAGATAGCTGAAGATGGGCAGGTCATTCATGCAGTTTCTAAAGAGCGGCTGCACAAGCTTTGATGACGTAACAGCTGTTTCACAATAATTGCCACAAATCTGTGTTTTTAGAGCAGTATAAGCTTTTTTTTTTTATTTTACTGTAGTCGCACGTTATCTGTAGTCAAGTTTATCAAAACACGTATAAAAGCATACATACCCATACTTTATTAGTATTTAAATAGTATGTTTATGCCAAACTATATTCCTGAACAGATGGCGATGTATTAGGCAGTATATAAAATGTGTTTCTGTTGCTCATGAAAACGTTTCTGAAATGTCTGTGTATTTGACTGACAAATAGTGCATTTTATTTACTTCATCTGTGATATAGAGTACTGTTAGATTCTGCTGTATTTGGCTGAGCAGTGGTTTGGGTGGCTCGCCAATGTATTAGATTTCTCTAATACATAAAAATAAGTAAGCTTGACCAGAGTTCTTGTGGGGAGAAGAATTTATTGATTGTAGCAGAGTAGCAGGTCTTCAACAGCGATGTTAGATTGTCGGTCTTCAAGCATCTTAACCCATGTAAGGGTCTTAGCTTCTTCCTAAGTTCCCTGTGGTTTCTACATAGCTTCTCCCAAAGCCCTGTCTGTAAGACAGAGCTTTATACCTAAAGACAAATGGATAGAAACAATAGATACTGTCAGGACCTCCTGCTAGAGATCCTGCAATCTAGAAGAATTTCCCAAGGACTATTATTCTTTTGTTATTCTAAATGTATGGACCATTTGGTTCACACCTTTATAGACAGTTCCTGTTGACTGCATCTGGGGCACAGTCACAATGTAAAATGCATCTGACTAAAATTACACATAATCTTTCAATCCCCTTTGATCATTTTTGATCACAAAACATAGTTTTCAGTAATCATGAATACAGCATGCTATATACAGGGTCCATTACATAACATGACAGAATAAGAGTTTATGGTGAAGTTTGCATTCTCTTGAATGCCTAAGTCCTTTTTTATTTTAATGTTACGATCTTGTGGAAGTAGCGGATGACGTTGTGTTTTGTGGATGTTCAGGCATGTTCATCTAGGTGGCTAGTGCAGTTCAGTGTAAGTGTTGGATGTCTTTCAAATCCCAAAGTTTCATGTCAGTCCACTCATCTTTTCTGTATACCATAACTGCTGCATCAGTTACCAAAAGATAAGTGGGCTTTTCCAGTTGGATTTTTGTGGTGACACATGAGTTTTTTGAAATTTTACCCATTTGTTGCACACTACACAATGTCCCCTCTTTGGAGGTGTCAAAACTTGATTTTTTTGTATTGTGTACTGCCAGGCTGAGTCTTTCATCAGTTTGGACAAGGCTGTCAGATGTCAGATTTTCATTGGACATGGGCCGGCCTTGGACATGTTCAAAAGGGCATGGACCATTTTCCTTTTGGTTATCCTTAATGCATTGGTTGTCATAATGCAGTTTTGTTCCATCTTCCAGTAACAATGATGATTGTTTTCTGGACACTTTAGTTTGAATCTGTTTACTATGTAAAACTGTTTGTGCATCTTGCTGAAGTTGTCTTAATGCCGCTGTATGTTCACCTCTCTCCTTTATGGCTTGAGCAGCACTGCTTACTAGGACATCAGCTTTGGCTTCAGTTGTTGAGGTTTCTGTGTATGCTTTGTCCTTTTGCATGGTGTCTTCTCTTGTTTGCATACTCATGGACTCCATTAGTTTTTGGATGAGGTGTCGCTAGTTGGTGCTGCAGAGAAAGGTTCTTCAGTTTCCCTGCGGCTCCACAGCATTTAGCAGAGTCTGTTTTTGTTTGGTGGTCAACAGGTTGTCCTCCTCATCACTTTGATGTCTTAAACTCAGCTTACAATCACAAACCCTTCCTCGTTGCAATGTCTGTATCTTCTCACAGTTTTTGCTTTTGAATGTCTCTGAAATTCACCCTTTTCATACCACGGTGTCCTGTTGTTGTATGACAAGGTTTTGGTTTGCAAAGCTCTGAGATTGACTTCCTGTGTTCTTTCCATCTTTGCTGACCATTTAACAATCTGCATACATGTTGTTCCAACACTGTCCCAGTCATCATATTTGATTTGAAGGGCTTTAGAGATCTCTGGTTTTAGCCCATTTATAAATGCCGTTTTTAAGGTAGCTGGCTGGTATGTTCTGTATGGAACATATTTCTTTATCAACTTTTTTACAGTTTGAGTTTGTTATTCTCCATTCTCCTCATACTCCTCTTCATTGTCAATTTCAACTTTAGTCCATCTGTTCTTGACAATTACAGGAGCAATTCTAACCTTTGTGTTCTTTGTTGCATCAGCATGTTTGTTGATGTGTTCATCGCTGTCATCAGAGTTACTTGAAGATTTTGATTCCAGTCTTTTCGACAGCAAAGTCAGCAACTTGTCATTCTAATGTAAAAGTCTTTCTTTCTCATGGCAAGTACAGTTCTGTATGGAACATATTTCTTTAGCAACTTTTTTACAGTTTGAGTTTGTTATTCTCCATTCTCCTCATACTCCTCTTCATTGTCAATTTCAACTTTAGTCCATCTGTTCTTGACAATTACAGGAGCAATTCTAACCTTTGTGTTCTTTGTTGCATCAGCATGTTTGTTGATGTGTTCATCGCTGTCATCAGAGTTACTTGAAGATTTTGATTCCAGTCTTTTCAACAGCAAAGTCAGCAACTTGTCATTCTAATGTAAAAGTCTTTCTTTCTCATGGCAAGTACAGGAAAAGTGCCCTCGAAAGGTGTCGAAACAGAACAAAAGGTATTAAGGCCGTTAAAGGTGCTTATTTAGATTTAAATTCACAGCAATCTTTTAGACTGAGCATTTCAGTTACACTAACAATCATTAGTTTGATAACTCAGCTTAGTTTTCAATAAAAAAATAAACATTCACATTCACTAATTTTCCTTGTTTCTTTTCTGAAAAATACTGAATGATAAGACTTGTTCAATTCTTCCTAAGTCCTAGCTCAGCGGGCTGATGTCACGGCGTGCCAAGGAGGAGAGGAGTCAGACGTCAGGTTTTGTGGTTTTTTTTAAAAACACAGTGAGAGTACGTGAAGGTAAGTGATATCATAGACAAACACAGTCCAAAGGAGCAGGATGAGCTCAGGTGAGCACAAGGCAAACAGTCTTTGAACTAAAGTCTTACTTCCCTTGGAAATGACGAATATAATTTCTTCCACAGGCAGATCAGAGGAGAGAGCTGGAGAGAGGCGCGTGTAAACGTGATTCCGGCTGGTGAGTGACTGACTGAGGTAAGTATATATAGTGTGGTGTTAATGAGGTGCACAGGTGATGATGATTAGTATTCTGGTGACTGTTCGCGGGCATTCTGTGAGCGTGCTGGTGATTGGGTGGTGAATCAGCCAGGTGACTGAGGTGTGGGCGTGTCAGTACCCCCCTCTCCACGGGTGACTCCCGGCACCCGAGATCTCTTGCGGGGGCGACCACGGCCACGGGGAGCTGGGCGGTTGGGGTGGAGATGATGGTAATCTTCGAGGAGAGTGGGATCCAGGATGTCATCACGGGGTATCCACGACGTGAGCTGAGTCCCACACCCTCTCACTCTCCTGGAACCAGGAATCCACCGTGGGCACTCCAGCGGCCTCCCCGGACCAGGGGAATAGTGGTGGCTGAAACCCTAGAACGCATTGAAAGGGGGTTAGACCAGTACTTTCTTGACGGAGAGAATTCTGCGCATACTCAGCCCACGGTAGATACTGGCTCCAGGTGTCCTGATGTTGAAAGCAATAGGCACGGAGATAGCGGGAGATTTCCTGGATCTTGCGCTCGGTCTGGCCATTTGACTGTGGGTGGTAGCCTGACGTGAGGCTGACGGTGACTACGAGGAGTTAGAAGAAGGCCCGCCAGACCCTGGAAATGAATTGTGGACCACGATCCGAGACGATGTCTTCGGGTAGTCCAAAGTTTCGGAAGACAAAGGTGAACAGGGCTTCCGCCGTCTCCAAGGCTGTGGGTAAACCTTTGAGGGGAATAAGTTTACATGCCTTGGAGAATCTGTCAACAACTACAAGTATAGTAGTATACCCATTCGAAGGTGGAAGGTCTGTAGCGAAGTCCACTCCCAGATGCGTCCAGGGCTGGCGGGGAATCGGTAAAGGATGAAGTTTCCCTTCTGGCAGATGACGTGGTGTAGCAGTCACGGCACAGAGCGAGCAGCTTCGGATGTAGGTGGAGACATCCTTAGCCATCTCCGGCCACCAGTAGCGTTGACGTAGGAGCGAGAGGGTTCGCCTGCTGCCAGGATGCCCAGAACCTAGAGAGGTATGGATGTTGTTCAACAGGTTATTGCGGTGGGTTGATGGTACGTACTGTAATCCTGGGGGAACCCCGGGCGGAGCAGGTTCGGTGATAAGGGCGGAGCGAATCTCTTCATCAATCTTCCAGGAGATGGGGGCTAAAAACACAGAAGGCGGCAAGATAGGTTCAGGTAAGTTGTCATATAAATCAGAAGAATACAGACGGGACAGAGCATCGGCTTTTGTGTTCTTGTGACCTGGCTGGTAGGTAATGGAGAAGTTGAACCGGGCGAAGAACAACGACCACCTGGCCTGACGAGCATTCAGACGCTTGGCATCCTTGAGATACTGTAGGTTCTTGTGTTCGGTAATAACGGTGAACGGATGAGCAGCGCCTTCCAGCCAATGCCGCCATTCTGTGAGGGCCAGTTTGATGGCAAGAAGTTCGCGGTCTCCGATACCATAATTCTGCTCCGCCGGGGTTAACTTTTTGGAGAAGTAGGCGCATGGATGAAGAGTTCGGGGCTCACCAGACCATTGTGACAACACAGCTCCTACACCAGTATCCGCAGCATCCACCTCAACAACGAAGGGTTCTTCAGGGTTCGGATGATGAAGAATGGGCGCCGAGGTGAACATCCTCTTAAGGTGGTCAAAAGCTTGCTGGGCTTCAGGATTCCAGTGCAGTTTCTTTGGTGCACCTTTAAGGAGAGTGGTGAGGGGAGATGCATGGAGACTGTAGTTTTGAATGAATCTCCTATAAAAGTTCGCAAACCCCAAGAATCTCTGAAGCTCCTTGATAGTAGAGGGGACCGGCCAGTCAGTCACAGCGTCCACTTTGGAGGTTTCCATACGCACTCCCTCCGCAGCAATCACGTAACCCAGGAGGAGGACGGTGGGCTGATGGAACTCACATTTTTCAAGTTTGAGAAACAGATGATGTTCTTGCAGACGTTGTAGGACTTGTTTGACGTGGATCTGGTGCTGAGATATGTTGTTTGAATAAATCAGAATATCGTCTATGTAGACAATGACAAATTGATGAAGTCTCTGAATATTTCGTTCATGAAGTTTTGAAAGATTGAGGGACTGTTGGCTAACCCATACAGTATAACCCGGTATTCATAGTGACCTGAGGGGGTGATGAAGGCTGTCTTCCACTCGTCTCCTTCCCGGATACGGATGAGGTTGTACGCGCTGCGGAGGTCGAGTTTTGTGAAGATCTTTGCATCTCGTAGTTCTTCCAGGGCGGCCGGCACTAAGGGAAGAGGATAAGCAAACTTAACAGTAGCTTCATTCAAAACACGGTAATCTATGCATGGCCTTAACCCTCCATCCTTTTTGGAGACGAAGAAGAAACTGGATGCGGCAGGTGAGGTGGATGGTCTGATGAACCCCTGTTGCAGAGCTTCTTGGATGTAAGCAGTCATGGCCTTCTGTTCAGGTTGAGACAGATCTTACCGTGTGGGAGTTTGGCATCTGGCAGCAGGTCGATACTACAGTCCCAGGGCCGATGTGGTGGTAAGTGAGTGGCTTGCTCTTTACTGAAGACATCTTTAAACTGGTGATACTCAGGGGGAATTGTGACTACTGTGGTGGTGTCTGGGCTTTCCACAGTGGTGGAGTGGACAGGTAGGTTCTTTGAGGTGTCTTTAAGACAGTGAGTGTGGCAGTATGTACTCCAGCTTTGTACCTCACCAGTGCTCCAGTCGACAAGCGGCCGATGTTGGATCAGCCAAGGCCGGCCGAGGATGACATCCACAGTAGAATGTGGAAGAAGATTCAGACTTTCGTAGTGGTGAGAACCATACTTTAACTTGAGCTTGCGGGTCCGTAGAGAAATCTGTCCGTCTCCAAGAGGTGTCCCTTGAATGGTTGTTATGCGATAGAGAGTTTCATTCTTTATTGTAGGAAGATTGTGAGCTTTCACGAACTCTGACGAGATGAAATTCCCAGCCGCTCCCGAATCCACCAGCACATGTACGGAGAAATGACGTTATTAGAAATGATCTCTGCTGATACATGTGGGATATTGGAAACGGAAGGAGTAAGACGAACGGCACTCACCATGATGTGTGACGGTCGTACGGGACAGGCAGGGATGAGATGATCGGCCGCTCCACAATAGAGGCAGAGGTGATTTTTAAACCGGCGTTGCCGTTCGTGGGATGTGAGATGGTATGCGTCGGTGATCATCGGTTCCTCCGCGTTGGTAGAGGGCACTGGTGAGGAAAAGCTTGTGGTGGTGCTAGGCGAAGGACGTTTGTCACAGGCATGCAAACGCTGGGAAATCTGAATGGCTTTCTTAATAAACATCTCAATATTCACAGAGTCATCATAAATTACCATGTGTCGTCTCACCGCTGGTGATAATCCTTTACAATAGGCAGCTAGAAGAGCGACATCATTCCATCCGCTGCTGGCAGCTAGGGATCTGAAACGGAGAGTATAGTCATGGATATGAGAGTTACCTTGCTTGAGATGGAGCAGTTCATCATGAACAGAGAGATGGGTGAGAGCAACTCCGAATACTTCTTTGAAATGATTCATAAAGGTGCTGACTGAATTGAGCATCGAACTTTTAGTGTTCCACAAAGCTTCGGCCCATTGCAGTGCTCGCCCTGTGAGTAGCGACATCATAAAAGCGACCTTGGAGATTTCGCTCGGGAAGTTTTGTGAATTGGCTTCCATATACAAAGAACATTGTAGGAGAAAACCGTTGCAGCTCTCAGGATCACCAGCATACGCAGTAGGGCGCGATATGGGCACATGGGTGAGTGCGTTGGTGCTTGCTACAGCGGGAGGATTGACTGCCTGCAGGGATTGCCGAAGGGCTTGAACCATCTCCATGAATGGGTCAGTTGTTGGGGTTGCCGAAGCGTAGACCTCCATTTTTGTAGAGCCGGAATCCTGTCACGGTGTGCCAAGGAGGAGAGGAGTCAGACGTCAGGTTTTGTGGTTTTATTTAAAAACACAGTGAGAGTACGTGAAGGTAAGTGATATCATAGACAAACACAGTCCAAAGGAGCAGGATGAGCTCAGGTGAGCACAAGGCAAACAGTCTTTGAACTAAAGTCTTACTTCCCTTGGAAATGACGAATATAATTCCTTCCACAGGCAGATCAGAGGAGAGAGCTGGAAAGAGGCGTGTGTAAACGTGATTCCGGCTGGTGAGTGACTGACTGAGGTAAGTATATATAGTGTGGTGTTAATGAGGTGCACAGGTGATGATGATTAGTATTCTGGTGACTGTTCGCGGGCATTCTGTGAGCGTGCTGGTGATTGGGTGGTGAATCGGCCAGGTGACTGAGGTGTGGGCGTGTCAGTTGAATTACTTTGCTTTAAATTTGTCTCTTAGACAATTTACTTTAGATCTTTCTGTATCTTTCAACAGAAGGTAAACAAACTTATTGTTTCATGGCTTTATGACATTTTATTTTAACCCAGTTACTTTTTAAAACTAAAAAATGGCTACTGAATTAGCACCCAGTCAAGAATTCACAATTCTTGCAGCAACATCAGTCCCAATATTTTCTACAGCTCCTATATAGTCTCTGGACGAATGGACCAAATTGTTGTTTTTACACAATTCCTACAGACAAAAAGAGAAGGGACCAAGCCTTTGCTTCTACAATCTACTTTTGAATAGACCAAATTGTTTCTATAACATTTTTTTTCTACAGACCCCAGAGAACAGGACTAAGCATATAATTACATATCCTACAGACTCATGAGAATGGACTAAACCTCTTTCTTAAATGATTCTTACAGACTCAAGAGAACAGGACCAAGCTATAAACATTATTTCTATAACTCCTACTGTCTCGGGTGAATGAACTAAATCATTGAAAAGGTTCCTACAGACTCAAGAGAAAGGCCTAAGCCAAAAATTCTTAAACAATGCTACACTGATTATTATGGCTACACTACATACATCAAATGATCTGCTTACTTATAAAAAGTGTTCTTTAGAGAGCTGATAAGTTTCACTCACCAAATTAGGATCTTTGAGACAGGATCCAGTTGATTCAAATAACTTGTGTCCATGGATGCAGTCTGTTGCTTTTCGACACAAAAACCGTTGAATCTCCAATACTTTTCTGTTCATTTCTTGTTGCAGTTGGTAAGTTCTCTTCTTATCTGCCTCTCCTGGCTGGCTTGCCAAATTGTTAGATTCTGCTGTATTTGGCTGAGCAGTGGTTTGGGTGGCTCGCCAATGTATTAGATTTCTCTAATACATAAAATAAGTAAGCTTGACCAGAGTTCTTGCGGGGAGACGAATTTATTGATGGTAGCAATGTAGCAGGTCTTCAACAGCGATGTTAGATTGTCGGTCTTCAAGCATCTTAACCCATGTAAGGGTCTTAACTTCTTCCTAAGTTCCCTATGGTTTCTACATAGCTTCTCCCAAAGCTCTGTCTTTTATACCTAAAGACAAATGGCTAGAAACAATAGATACTGTCAGGACCTCCTGCTAGAGATCCTGCAATCTAGAAGAATTTTCCAAGGACTACAATTCTTTTGTTATTCTAAATGTATGGACCATTTGGTTCACACCTTTACAGACAGTTCCTGTTGATTGCATGTGGGGCACAGTCACAATGTAAAATGCATCTGACTAAAATTACACATAATCTTTAAGTACAGAAACACCGCGTGATGGTCACTCCACCGCGTGATGGTCACTCCACCCCTGACTGCAACCGGCTGATTTCGTTGACTGCCATCTGTAGCCGTGCTTCAAGTCAAGCACACCTAGTAAGTGGCCAATCAGAGCCCTGACACATGACAAAACCAACCAATGAGAACAAGACACATGCAACCAAAGAACCAATCAGAACATGACACATGCAACCTAGGAACCAATCAGAACACAGACAAGGGTATCACATAACACGATTACATGAGGGGCAATGAACACATGGGAAATGGAGTGCAGAAAACAATGGCAAGAATCTGGGGTGGATTGCCCTCTAGTGGAGTTAATGGGCACTCCAGCTGGCGAGGTATGGTGGTATGATGATTTTCTAAACATAACATAAATCTGTAATATCTAATAACATGTATTACATGTAAAAAAAAAAAAAAAAAAAAAAAAAAGTTTTAAGGGGTTAAAAAGGTGATTATGAGATAATAAAACTAACATTTAAGACTTGAAAACAACATGATATGTGTCAAAATTATGAATTCTAGAAATGAAGAATTCTAGATACCTGCCTTGCATTTTTAGAATGCACATTGTCTAATTTTCCATTAAGCAATATTTACAACAGTGCATAAAAATTCTGTCTGAGTTTGAGTGTCAATATTTCCTCATATTGATGTTTCATTACATATCTGAAAACATGTTTAAACAGAATGGTAGAATGCATAATATTTAAGGGTAAATGGAATTAAGTGCAACTGGCATAGATTTAAAGGAGGAAGTTATTCAAACTTACCGAGAGTTGTTAGGGAGAGGGGAATAGTGGAATAATGGAAATAGCCATGTGATAACATGAAAACATGACCACAACTGCTGATTTATTTATTTTTTCTTTAGTTTTTGTTTTTGTTTAGTTTGGTTTTGTTTTCTTAATGTTACCTTAGTTTGAACACTCCCTAAATGGTAAAGTAGCATGTTTTTAACCTATCAGTGAACACTTCCTAGAGTTCCTTAGGGATATATAATTCAATGTTATAATTTATGGGACTTTTAATAGGGAACAGTCCTGGCTGTGTGTTGAAGAATAAGCACTAAAAGAAGGTAATCATAAGATTTGTTTAATTTTATTTTAACATTTCCACCTCAATATTCCAGCATAGTATGATGTTTAATTTACATGTCATCAAAAAAAAAAAAAAAAAAAAAAAAAAAGTTTTATTGGTGTTCATACCTAAAAGTTGTTGGTGTTATTTTTTGTTATTTTTTACGATTACCATGTGGAGTAGTGTTCAGGGGTATTGAAATTACGTGCCTACAGCTAAACTAGCTGAACACTGTGAAGAAAAAAAAAGAAAGTTGTTTCAACTTAAAATAAGTGTTCGTACTGCCTTAAAATTTTAAGATTAGTCAACATGAAATGTTAAGTTGTACTACATGGATATAGATATTTGAGTTGAGTAAACTTAAAATTTTAAGGCAGCATGAACACTTACTTTTTCTAAGTTGAAACAACTTTGTTTTTCTTTGTTTTTACAGTGTTCAGCTATACAGTATAGCTGTAGGCACATCATTCAATACCCCTAAACATTATTACACATGGTAATCATAAAAAATAAGATGTCTCCATCCATATGCTTGCATTATGTATGCATTATATACTGTAAGTTCGACAAACAACTTTTAAGTATGAACACTGATAAAAAAAATAATATATATATATAAATAAATAAATATATATATTTATCCAATTTCGAACAAAATATGGACAATTGTGTTTTTTTTTTGTTTTTTTTTTTTGTTTGTTTTTTTCAGACAAAATATGGACGAGGACAAAAATTCAGACTATGATTCCCAGGGAGAAGAGGGGTACAGTATTCAAATGCTATCAATGTTTGACAGTTTGACAACAATACCATGAAATTATTCAAATATTGTACTTCAGTTTTTGTTTGTTTTCTTTCTTTTTTTTTTTTTTTTTCATTAGGCTACATGACAATCACTTCAAACTTGGAGTGACTTGGCAATATCAATACAATAATAATAATAATAATAATAATGTCTGTTTCTCTCCTTTTATGGTTTAATTATAAAGCTTATCTTCAGAATCAAAAACTCAAGGAGGATTCTGCAATCATTTCATTGAATCTGTTCGGCCTTTGATTGAGTTGATCGACTCTTTGAGGTTGATCGGCCTTGATGAAGATATTGGTCTACCATCTATTGCGGTGGTGGGAGATCAGAGTTCTGGAAAGAGTTCCGTTTTGGAGGCTCTCTCTGGAGTAGCTCTACCTCGAGGAAGTGGTAAGACGCTAAGGTTTTTCTTTCAGCACCATGTGACTGAAATCAGACTTTGCATGCTATATTGTACATTGCAGTGGGTCTACTTTTTTCCTTTGTGCAGCACATTTTTACAGTTTACAGGGCTAACTGTGGTAACTGCTGTATTTCTTAGTATATAATGTGTTATATAAAATGATGCATGACATTAGAATGTAAGGAAGTCAACAAGATTTGAAAACTAGGAACTTACTTTAATGGTTAAACCATTAAAAATCTTTCTTTCTTTCTTTTCTTTTTTAAAGGAATTGTAACTCGCTGTCCTCTTCAGTTGAAATTGCAGAAGCTAAAAAATGGTCCTTGGTCAGGAACCATTTCTTACAATGATTACAGTGAGACATTTAAAGACCCATTAAAAGTGGATAACCTTGTTAGAGAAGGTCAGTATGAACAAAAACCCTTAAAGATGTTATGGTGTCCTCATAAAAGAACTTGTATGCACTAGTCTATGTTCAATCTGTGTACAACAAAATAATAATAATAATAAAAAAAAAAATGGTTTGGTTCCATGTCAATTAATGTATTGGACTGTAAATGGTAAGAAGAAGAAGAAGAAGAATTGATTGTAATTTAGGACTTACAATACTGCATTACATTTGCTACTTAGGTTTAAATTAAATTTATTATAAAGTTCTAATTCTCTGTTTAGTCATGAACACATTGGAAAAATAACACATTGCAAAACTACTTATATTTACCATTTACATATTTTTTAATTGAACAGCTCAAAACAAGCTTGCTGGAAATACAGTTGGAATCTGTGATGAGCTCATCACTTTGGAAATTTCATCTCCTGATGTGTGTGACCTTACTCTGATCGATCTGCCTGGTATTACCCGTGTACCTGTTAATGGTCAACCTGAAGATATTGGAGATCAGGTGAGTGTATGTGGTGTTCACACAAAGCAATGGCTGTCTCATAGCAGTGGCAGTGTACACCACTCATTAGGCATTCTCTTCTCACTAACAAGAGACAATTTTATCCTTTTAGATCAAAAACTTGATACTGAAATATATTGCTAAAAGTGAAACTATCATATTAGTTGTTGTGCCCTGCAATGTTGATATTGCAACAACAGAAGCACTAAGAATGGCACAACAAGCAGACCCAGATGGAGTCAGAACTCTAGGTTTGGCAACATATTTCTATACATATTTTTTTTATAACATACTGTATTTATTCATAATGTATGCAGTGGTATGATTTTTTTTTCTTATACTAAACTCTCTCTCTCATAGCAATTCTCACAAAACCAGATCTCATTGACAGAGGAGCTGAGATTGATGTTTTGAACATTGTCCAGGGGAAAGTCATTCCACTCAGCAAGGGCTACATTATTGTGAGATGTCGTGGTCAGAGTGACATCAATAACAGAGTTCCTTTTGATAAAGCCATGGAGGCTGAGCTGAATTTTTTTAGGAACCACCATTATTTCAGGTACTTAATGAAATGCCATTCATGAACGATTTGCATATTTCAAGGAAATTGAAAAGAATGTTATTCGTATGTTTTTTTTTTGTTTTTTTTTTCCACAGCTCACTACTGGATGATGGTAATGCATCTACTCAATGCCTGGCAAACAAGCTGACCAAAGAACTGGGTGATCACATTAAGGTAAGCATTATTGTAAATGATAAGAGGAAATAATAACACCTAATTTTTATGGTACCTTTAGACATTACTTTAGACATTCTAAACTTAAAATCTAAACTTTAGAAGAACATCTATAAATAAATAAAATAAAAACATGAAACATTTTTAAAATAGAACTGGGAACTACCTAATTTTATACTACAGAGCATTTAGCAAAATCAATTTAAGGAACTTTGTATGTACACAGATAACCCACCAACAATCTGTTGTACATATATTGTCATACACAATTTATTTCACCCACCTACAGAATGCACAATATCAATCTAACACACACACACACACACACACACACACACACACAATCACACATACACAAGTAAACAAAAAGTGAAAGTGGATTAATAAAACTGAAAAAGAAACAGGGGAATTAAGTTATGGAGTCATTCAACTTGGTAAAACAAACAGCTCCTTATATAAAGCACTTTAGAAAAATCAGGTCAATTAAGGTTGCCAACATTAGAAAAGGAAAATAAGGGACATTTGTGTGTGTGTTTTTTTTCATGGGAAAATACAGGACAAAATAAGGGACATTCAAAATAATTGCATAATGAATATAATTTCAATGTCTGCAGTTAAGTATGTGTATAAAAGGTGTATAGGTCTAAGGTTCTAAGACATAAACCTTATTCTAAAAGAAAATAAAACAGACAATACACACAAACCAGTGGCCTGAGCAAATTATATATATATAAAATTAGATTCAGGTCCTCAAATCTGATTGGCTCAGAGGCAATGCTGACATTTCATGGGTATCAGCATTGGGACTGTTCACCATTTGTATCACTCAGACAGCATTTCTTCCAGTGAGTGGCAATGGCAGAAGAGAAAACATACTTGGTTGCTAATGTAATCTCTGGGAAAACTCTTTTTCTCAGAGGACTGAAGCCTTTACAATCACGTGGTGTGATCCAATGGAAATTCTGATCACATATGAGGCAATACTATACTATGCGATACTAAAGACAACGTATGCTAACCATCACAATAAAAATACACATTATGTTAATGAAAATACTAAAGGCTACTATTTATTTGGTTTCATATTTGTTCTGTCTCCTCCCCATGATCCACTTCATGATGATTATATCAGCATCAACACACAACCATCAACATGTATTTGTGGATTTGTCAGCATCTTGAAGCTAGAAATTTTTCAAAATGCACAAATGCGTGCAGCGATCTACAACTGTACAGAAAGCCATTCACAAATAGGGAGCAATCCACAAATGCATTTTCTCTTGTCAGAGGCTTTGCTCTGACACCCAGCTTTCACACAGCTCGCATCTTGTGTGTGTGGTGGAGAGCAAGTGCGTTCAGCTCTTGAGGAAGTTAAATGTGCTTATTTCTTTGTGGATATGCATTGATTGTACATGCTCGACTCATGAGGAGGTGGGTTGTGTTCATCGTGATGCATTTGCTGGACTACCAAAGAAGACGTGACTACTTCACCATTTACCCAAGTTTGATAGCATTTGCTAAGTGCGTTCTCCTCTTGCAGGGACAGCAATGCATTCACGGCAGTGGCATCTGTTCTCGCTTCATTTCCAAAAATTTCTAGCGTGTGAATGAAGTGCTTAGCTGAATGCATGCTGTGAGTTGCAATGAGAATTATCTAATTGTTCCAGAGGGTCACTTGTGAGCATGTCGCTCTTGCATGAGCATCTGAGTTGCCCTCTCATTCTGAGAAATGAATCCTCCGCTCTCTGAAGCTCTGTAAGACAACCACCTATCTAGAAATGGGTTGCTCTCATGGTTGAGCTTAGTAGTGCTTTCCTTGCTTTAAAGGGTAATTCACAAGTTCACACTTACAGATAATGAGTTGAGTAAAAGGCTATACGTAGTTGGTTTGCTGTCTGGGAGAGGGCTTGGTAGTCATTCCCGAGCCAGGGGCATTCCCCCTGCCCAAGGAGAGGGGTCTGAGCTCGGTATTCGGCCCGAAACCAAAGCGCTCCCAAGAAATGGGCTGAAGGTGAGGAGATGGGGTGGTGGAGGGATGCTGAAAGACGAGAGAAAAATGAAGGTAGGACTGCTTGGTTATTTATAGAGATTCTCTTTTTGTGCTGATTGAATAGGGAGTGTGATTGCTAATAATGAGTTGGCCGTGTTAATTATCTGCACGTGCTCCTCCCAAAATTTGTTAATAAAACACTCTCTGAGCACACTGCTCCCAAGTCAAGTGTGCATGCTCTTATTTGTGGGCATAATATTCTAGATCTCCCGTCTTGTGACTGCTTATGGTTGAGTCGGTAAGGCTCCCCTCAACTGGAGGGTTTTTCTATGAGGTATGCCACTTTCAGAACCACATGCGCTTAACTGAGTGCTCTGCTAATCTTAAGCATGTTTCAGTCACATCAAGTCCCTAGGCCTGTCCTGGCCTCAGGTGACCCCTTAGCATCTGTACTCAGTAAAATCCCCAGTGTTAAATCAACACTGCTCAGAGTGTATGTGGTCCCAATCTAAGGAGTTAAAAAATAACACTGAAGCAGTGTTGAAGTTAGTGAGATAATTTGGTGATGATTGAGCATTATTAAAGACACCTGATGTTAACAAGCAGAATCACCAAAGGAGAAAATCAACATTTTTAAGCTATCATTATAGGGGTCAGTGTTTACTTTTGTTGGGCTCTTAACCCTTGACTACTTAATACTAAATTGTTTGGGTGTGCTGTAACTGAGTTATAACAGCCTGACAAACAAAGAACAAAAATCATCCAGTGTTGATAATTATCTTTTAACATAATCATCATGTAGTAACCCGAATAAATGAGTTAGGTTTACTTTGTTGGTTACATAAACTCTGTGAACAACATAAGATCTGACAATTTTAGTATAATCAGACACGTCTTTAAAACACATTTTGATTGACAACTTAAAAACATCTGTAAGTTAGACACACAGACATCAAGAACCAGTATAATATTCACAACAATGGTGACCATGTTGTAGCCAATCAAAACTCATCTATGGCTCCCATCGCGCACTGCAGCATGAATAAATTATGTTATTTGCCACCGTTGTTGAGATTCATGCGCAGATTCTTGATGTCTGTGTGTGCCAAAAATAAATACTTCTTTTTTTATCTGAACACCTTGTAAAAAAATCCTTCCAAAATGCATAGAAAACAAAGTTTTTCACAATGCTATTGCAATTTTTAAAAGCAATATAATTATGAGACTACAGTCTAAACAAGTTTAGTCAGTGATTCAGGCCAAATAATGATTATGCTAATACATAACCATTACTATCTGAAGACGTTTGCTCTTTGCAAATATTTGACTGTTAAAATTCAGTCATAGCAACCAAATAAAATCTAATATTACACAGTCAAGAATCAAGAGCCCTACTAAATTAAACACTGATCACTATAATGATAGCTTAAATATATATTTTCTCTTTTAGTGATTCTGCTTGTTAACATCAGGTGTCTTTAATAATGCTCAATCATCACCAAATTATCTCACTAACTTCAACACTGCTTCAGTGTTACTTTAACACTCCTTGGAGTGGGACCAAATACACTCTGAGCAGTGTTGATTTAACACTGGGGACTTTACTGTGTAAGATATTTATTTTTGGTAAGTACACAGGCTAGCATTTTGTGTACTCTCTAAAATCCATGTTCATGGTAGGTGTGCATGCTAAGCTCATTGCGCACTTTTCTAAAATCCTTTATAGTAAGCCTCATTGCAATTGAAAAAAATCAATTATGTAAATCACTGTTATATAATATATCAGTGGCCCGACAGTGGAAAAGCGGCTATGATCAATGCAATTGGCCAGTGCATTTAAATGGCATTTAACTGTTGAAAGGATGCTACAATAAATATATCACTTCCATCAGCAGACATGGTCAGGTGCAAAATAATTTATCTTCATGAATTTATAAACTGACCTACAACAATTACATTTGCAGGAAGCACATACTTAGTTTAAAATGCAAACTAAGCAACATAAAAGACGCATTTCCAAAAGCACAAACATATAATAACATTTGGAGTTACTGTAAAGATGTAGTTACTTTAAGTGTGGTATTTGCAGTTTGTGAAAATGAAAATATTAAATACATTGTATAAATGTTTTAAAATATTAATTAAAATACATACATAAAATACAAAATACAATTGTTCTCTCTGTTTTTTGTGGACACAGAAATCGCTTCCATCTTTGACTGACCAGATTCAGTCTAGGCTACTCAATGTGCAACGAGAACTTAAAAACTTTGAGCAAGGTCCACCTCTTGAAGAAGATAAGATGGGACCCTTTCTCAGTGAGGTAATATCTCAAAGAAAAGAACACAGAACATTTATCTATCCACATATAATGCTATTGCATTTAAAAATTGTTTTGCTGCTTATAGATTATATTGAAGTTCAGTGATCAAATAAATGAACTGAGCAGAACAGGACATTCAAAAGACAAAAACATTTACATACACTTACGTCCGGTACTTAAGAAATGGGACATCTACCTGAGAAGCACTGAAGTATCATGTGAGTCAAAATATAGTAAAATCAAAATTTATTCAGACATCTTCTACATTTCTGACATTATCACAGTTTATTCACTATAATTTTGAAAATTGTAATACAATATTATAAGAACTGTCAGAACAAATTCATCTTGATAAAAACATGGTCAGGTCAAAGTGTCAAGTCCAATTTTTCCTCTCAATTCTTTACTGGATCTTTACTTAGATAACACTACACTGTAAAAAACAATTTGTTGAGTCAACTTAAATAATTTGTTACTTGGCTACTTTGTTACTAGTTTTCAGTCAAAGTTAAGTTAAATTGAAATGTTACGTTTTGCTAAGTTGTCAAGTGACAACTTAAATATTTGAGTTGATTCAACTTACAGTTTTAAGGCAGCCGAGTAACAAACACAGCTGTTAAGTTTAACAAACAAATTTTTAGTTTAGTCAACTCAAATATCTAAGTTGTCACTTAGTACAACTTAACATTTCAACTTGAATAAAGTTATTTGAGTTGACTGAACATAAAAATTTAAGGCAGTGGGGTAACAAACTATTTTAAGTTGACTCAACAAAGTGTTTTATTTTATTTTTATTTTTTTTTACAGTGTAAAAAAATATAAAAAAAATATATCTGGTGTCTGAATAATTTTTGGTTTGACTGTATGTCAACACCTAAAACCATTTGTTCCTAGTAGGGCTGTAACACATATCTTAACCTCACCTTTTCTTATTGTTGTTATAAATGAAGTCAAAGCAAGAGTGACGGAAATGATAGAAAAGTATAATGAGATGCATCGTGGCAGAGAATTGCTAACATTCAGTGAGTTCTGTGAATTTGAATGTGTCATCCAAAACCATGTGGAAGCCCTTCAAGAGCCAGCTATGCAAACACTGAAAGATGTACGAGGTACAGTGTGTATTTTCTAATTCTACTGGCAAGCATGGGAATTAGATGTTGATTAGGAAGCCTACACTAGTAAAAAGTAATTTTATTATGTCCAGTTCAAAAATAGTCTACAACATACAGAAAAATCATTCTTTCTTTTTTCAAGTGTTGCCACTACTGACTGTATTTTGTTCTTTGAAGTAAACCATTTTTCTTCTTGTCAAACTAAAACTTTCAGAGATTATTCAGAATGAGTTTAGGGATGTATGTTATGTGTCTTTTGACCAGTACCCTCCAATGAGATACATGGTCTCTGTAAGTAAAATTACAAACGCTTCTTCTTCTTATTATTATTATTATTATTATTATTATTATCATCGTCATCATCATCATCATCATCATCATCATCATCTTTCATGTATTACATTATATTCCTCAGAACATGATTAATGAGATTCAGACAAAACAAGAGGCCAAAGCAGAGAAAAGAATCAAAGAGTTCATTGAAATGGAGAAACTGGTCTTTACTCAAGACAAGGTATTACAACAGAAACTCAACGATTCTGAGATCCTTCAGACTGAAATAGAAACAAGTGACATGAACAACTACGACGATGACGCAGTTTTCAATTCCAAAGGCTGTGCATCGTTGGATACACGAAATCTTGTTCCAGGCAAACTGGTTCTCTATTATGAGGTTGGTGACATACCATTAAATTCTTGATCATCATAATGAAATCTTTATAAATTCTCTCTCTCTCTCTCTCTCTCTCTCTATATATATATATATATATATATATATAAAAAATCAAATGAAAAAAGCATGGTAACTGTATATTTTCATGTTTTCTTAAGCAAAGCTAATTTTAAAACTCCACTGAAAACATTTCATAGACAGTGTTGAAGATATACGTTATTGTCACCATGCCTATGTGGTAAATTAAAATAAAAAAGTATATAAAAATGTATATAAAATTTGTAAAATAATAACAAACAGTGAAAAAAAAAATAAACTGATATATATAATGTAGTATACAGTATCTCACAAAAAGTGAGTACACCCCTCACATTTCAGCAACCATTTTAGTATATCTTCTCAAGGGGACAACACTATAGAAATAAAATGTGGATATATTTTAGATTAGTCAATGTGCAATTTGTATAGCACTATATATTTATTGTTCTCTGAAAATAACTCAACATACAACAATTAATAGTCAAAATAGTTGGCAACAAAAGTGAATACACCCTAAGTAAACTTGTCAAAACTGTGTACAAAGTATCAGTATTTTGTGTTCGCACCATTGTTATCTAGCACTGCCTTAATTATTCTGGGCATGGAATTCACCAAAGCTGTTGCTGGGATCCTCTTATACGGTGGCACAGTTTTTGTTTTTTGACTGACAGTTTTTAATGCTGCTTGCTCTCTGACGTTATTTATATGGTATTAAAACTATCACAGCAGTTCAGGGCTGGTAGTCAGACAGGACACAGGTGGCTTTTTTGGTACTGGAATTACGGAGGTGGATTTGAGACATGTGGGGACGACTGTCTGGCTCAGCGAAGTATTGAATATGCCTGTTAGGACATCTATTAGCTGTGCAGCACAGTCTCTTAGCACACGGCCGAGTATGTTGTCAGGACCCACACAGTAAAATCTCCAGAGTTAAATCAACTCTGCAACTTAAAGTTAATGAGATAATTAAGTGATTAATTAAGTGCTGATTGATCATTAGTGATATACACCTGTTGTTAACAATCAGAATAACCACAAGAGAAAATAATTTCTTTAAGTTATCATTATAGTGGTCCGTGTTTACTTTAAGCCATCTTATAAGATCATTGCACATCACACTGTGTGACATGGTTCTAATAATCTTGGGTAAGACATGTATGTAGACTGTGTGATGATGACACCTATTGAGTCATAGACTGCAACCCACGTTAGCACAACGTCATCAGCACGACGAATCACACTTTAGCAGTTGTGGATTTCATGTGTGCTGAAAAAAAAGAAGAGGTGGTGGAGGAACAGGGAAATATGGACCTGATCATGGCTAGGGAAAACAGACCAACTTGGGATGCCACTTTTGCGCTGGGAGCTTGAGGTAAATAACTTCCGCTAACCTACACTGTATATGTCACGTGTCATGTTCATCAATACATAATTTCATGCTGCATTTTAATTGGCTGGTCAGTAGACGTAGGTCGTAGCAGGGAACACATTGCGAGACGATCACGCTGAATTTCTGACACTGCCAGAAAATGATCGTAAGCTATCTTTGGTCACAAGACCGTGAGAACAGCTGTCTTTGAACCTCTCTCACTGTACAACACAAGACCACCTTTTAAGAGCCATGATCACCAAAATCGCCACGATTGCTTCACAATGGCAATGTTTATTTTATGCACACACAGACATCAAGAATCAGCACATGAATCTCAACAATGGTGACAAATAGCATAATTTATACAGTGATTAAGTCAAAACATAAAGTCAACTCTAAATTATTATTTATTTATTTAATTTTGCTTGCCAGGCTGTTATAATGCAGTAACAGCTGACAAAAAAAAAAAAAAAAAAAAAACTAACATTAAAAAGTCATGGGTTGGGAGCCCAACTAAAGTAAACACTGACCGTTATTATGGTGACATAAAAATGGATTTTCTCCTTTGGTGAATCTGCTTGTTTACATCAGATGTCTATAACAAAGCTCAATCATCACCTAATTTTCTCATTAACTTCAACACTGCTTAAGTGTTATTTTTACTCTCTTTGGAGTGGGACCAAATGTACTCTGAGCAGAGTTGATTTAATTCTGGGGATTTTACTGTGCACAGCCATGTGTGGGTTAATCATAGATAGGGTCTTCCTTACATTGACTGGAGACAGTCCTGGTCATTGGGAGGTGTGGGCAGTTCTTGTGCAGGTGTGTCATTCTGCATTTCAAACCATTAATAAAAGTGGCTGAGTGTGCCTGGGAGGGATGTGTCGTCATTGCAGGCCCTGTGGCAGGGGCTTGTAATCAGTGATGGTCTTAATGGCTTGCCACAGACTCTGCGTGTCTTTGCTGTCAGTAAAGTGATTATTTATTTTTTGTGCATACAAGCAATTTGCTTTCTTGATGCCATGGGACAGATTGGCTCTTGCTGTTTTGAAGACTGCTTTGTCTCCTGATCAGAATGTATCATCTCTGGTCTTGAGCAGCCCATGAACTTCAGCTGTCATCCACGGCTTCTGGTTTGCACGTGTGGTGATGGTCTTGTGACTGTCACATTATCAATGCACTTTTTTATGTAAGCAGTCACTGTTTCGGTGTACTCGTGGAGTTCTGGGTGGTTGTCACCCGAAGCAGTTCTGTAGTGTAGAGGTAGCATCATCTGGCCATACTGTTATCTGTTTTTGAACCAGTTTGGCAAGTTTGAGAAGTGGTCTGTATGCTGGGATTAGCATAACAGAGATGTAGGCCGAGTATCCGAGGTGGGGGCAAAGTTCGGCTTTGTACGCATTTTTTCCTGTTGTGTAAACCAAGTCTAAAGTGTTGTTTCCCCTTGTTGCAAAGTTCACATGTTGGTAGAACTTCGGAAAAACAGTCTTTAAGTTTGCGTGATTAAAGTCTCCGCTATGATGAAAAAGCTGTCAGAGTTTTTTTTGTTGTTTGTTGTTTTCTGATGGCACTGTACAGCTCGTGAAGCGCGTCCTTAGTGTTTGCAGACAACGGAATGTAAACCATGACAATAACAATGGCTGTAAACTCCCGTGGCAGACAGAATGGTCGACACTTCACAAACATAAATTCCACCAGTGAAAAGCAGTATTTTGACAATAACACAGCATTGTTACAGCATTTCTTGTTGCTATAAACACAAAGGCCTCCCCTGAAAGTCTTACCAGACAGTGGTGTATCTCTGTCCGCTTGGTAGCAGGTTAGCCCGTGCAGCTGAAAGGTGAAGTCCAGGGTGTTGTTGTTTAGCCATGTTTCAATTAAAACAAAAACACAATTCCTTTCCTTATGCAGTGTAGAGCGAACATTAGAGAGCATGAGTGTTGAAAGAAACTTCTCAACTTCTCTGATGGGGTAAACCCTTAGCCCATCTCGTATACCTCCATGCTTGCCACGCTTCTGTCCCCTCTCACAATGCAGGCATCTCCGATTTGTGTGGGTGGCGTCAGTAGGCAGAGTTGGAAAGTTGGATCCTCCATGATTAAATGTCCTTCCATGAGTAACAGTTTTTCAACCAAGAGGTCAGAGATGGGACCAAGTCATTCCTTGCAAGTCACAAGCAAGTCTCGAGTCAAATCCCAAGGGTTAAAGTTAATGAGATAATTAAGTGACTAATTAAATGATGATTGTGCATTAGTGATGAATACATGCTGTTAACAAGAGAAACACAAGAACTACAACTGATTGAATCAACTGCAAAAAAGCATAAAATCTTTCCAGATCTGATTAAACATCTCCACAAAAAGCATCACCAACTTCACTTATTACTAACCAGACTGGCTTAATTTTATGTCTGCAGAATCTCTGTTGATGTTTTATTGGTCAAGCAAAGACAATAACAAAAAGGAAGGTAATCAGGTAAGCTCATGATGATTGTCTGACCATATAAAAACAGCTAGTTGCTGCTCACTGAACAGCCATGACCTCACTGTCTTACAACAGCACATGCATTGTTACAGAGAAAGACCTAACACAGAAAGTCAAGGGTCAAGAGCATAATTTTAACCAATAAAACATCAACATCTGATCCTCTGTAATTCTCACTAATGCACAACCATCAGTAAATTATCTCATTAACTTTAACTCTTTGGGGACTTGGGATCTGACTCGAGACTTGCTTGTGACGAAAGGAATGACTTCTCTAGGCCATCTGTAACCTGTCTGAATAACTGCGCTAATTAGCAAATCCAGGTGATTGGAACAAAATACTGGGGAATATTTTTACTCATGGAACCTGTATTTTCCACCTCTATAAGTGAGTTAATAGATAATTTTATTGGTGTATCTTCAAACAGCCATTGTAGCAATTTACTTTAGTTGGGCAATTTGACTCAATGTTTTTCTCTAGCTGCTGTAATTATGTTATGGCCAAAGCAACAAGACAAAATGTAGTCAGATGGGGTTTGTAATTAGGGTGTACACAGCAAAAAGCCCAGAGTTAAATTAACTCTCTCGGGAGTTTATTTGAGTCCACGCTCAAGAGTGTGAGTGTTAAAATCAGAGTGTTAAATTAACACTGAAGCAGAGTTAAAGTTAATGAGATAATTAGTGATTCATTAAGTGATGATTGATCATTATTGAAGACACCTGATGATAACAAGCAGAATCGCCAAAGGAGAAAATCAACATTTTTAAGCAACCATTATAGCGGTCAGTGTTTGCATTAGTTGGTCTCTTGACCCTTACTTTTTTAACATTAGAGTTTGTTTGACAGCTGTAAAAGTGCTATGACAGTGAGACAAACCAAAGAAAGCAGGCCATGTGGCCTTAGTCTATGTTTTGACGTATTCTTAATATAGTGACCTGTATAACAGAATTTATATATAGGACAGATTGTTAATGATCAATTATCACTTAATGAATCACTAATTATCTCATTAACTTTAACTCTGCTTCAGTGTTAATTTAACACTCTGATTTTAACACTTTCACACTCTTGAGCGTGGACTCAAATAAACTCCCAGGAGAGTTAATTTAACTCTGGGCTTTTTGCTGTGTATGGAGTATAGACTGATGTGGGAAAAAGTAATTTAAACCAGTTTACCGTAACCCTGCAACATGACAAAATGTGAAAAGAAAAAAAAAAAAAAAAAAAAAAAGAATACTTTTGAAACTAGAAATACTTTTGCAATGCACTGTATCCATGATTAAAAATGCTTTATTTATTTATTTATTGCTTTAAATGTAGTTTTTATCTATTTTTTTTTATTAATGGATTTTAATAATTAAAAAAGTACTTTTAGTTATGCTTAAATTAAAGTTAATTTAACCATTATCAAAACATGGAATACCAATAACTGGCATTTTGAAAAGGTGCCTAGAGGTTCTTCAAATGTTTTCACCACTGTAGAAATCTGAGGAACCTTAAAGACATGTCTGAAGTCTTTATACTCCAAGTGGATGTTATAATTCATATCAATTCTCATTACAGATTGTCTATCAACGCCTGACAGACTATGTGCCTATGCTGATAATCCTCTTCATGCTGAAGGAGTCAGCTAAGACATTGCGACATCAAATGTTGGAACTGAGGAATGGGGCAGATGTGGTCAAACTGCTGAGTGAAGACTCAGAGCGAGGACGCATGAGAGCTGAACTAAATCAGCGCCTGGAACGCCTCACACAAGCTCAAGAACTGATCAGCAACAGATTCTAACATGTTTATAAAACATCAGGAATTGTAATAAATTTAACATCAGAACATGATTAGCTACAGATGGCCAAACAACTATATATACACACACACACACACACACACACACACAGTGCCACTTAAACTCTGTGATGTTGCTGTTTTTCCTTTTTCCTCCTATGAACTGCTTGCTTAGGTTCTTCTACAACATTTTAATTTGATTAAGGTCTGGTCTTTGACTCAACTATTCCAATTCCAACTTATGTGCTTGGCATTGTTGTCATGCTGCATGACGCACATTCTCTCGAGACTCTATTCTTAAACAGGTCATAACAGGCCCAAGCCATGGTACTATCACCACCATGTTTCACAGATGGTATAAGATTCTTCATCTGGAATTCAGTGTGTTCTTTTATCTGAAAATAATAGCTTCTCATTTAACAGTGGCTTTCTTCTTGCCACTTTCAACTTGCTAAGCACGCCATTGGTTGTTCAGTGTTCTCCTGATGGTGGACTCATGAACATTAACATTAATGTACACACACACACACACACGCACACACGCACACAAAATGTTGTTTTATCTATATTTTTGCTTAAAAAAAAACTGACTGCTTATGGTGAAAGCATGTACATCAAGGAGTTCTTTAATGACAGGATAAAACTGGAATATAGGTGTCAAAAATGTAATGTCCTTACCATAACTGGGTTTCAGCACCCAAGGCTTCATGAGCAAATCTAAACAGTATTATGTTGATGGTTTTGGTATTAAAAATAAAAACACTGGGGTAAGATGAGCCACATTTTATTCATGTAGTCCTCATGATGAAGAGAAAATGAGGCCGAAGTACAATTAAAATATGTAAAGTAATTTCATGATGTTTCCTAACATTTTAAATGATCAGAATGTATCAATGATAAAGGGTTCTAAAATATGTCTTCTTAAATAGTAGTCTTAAGTGTTCCTGTGGCTCAATTTGCCCCAGATTAGGGGTATGTTGACCTGAGTCATTGGGTAAGATGCACCATCCAGATGAAAACTGACCATCTGACTGAATCTGATTCAAACCCACGTGAAATAAAAGATATAAAAATACAAATAAAAGATAGAAATAAAAGATAAAAAAAATCCTTAAAACTAACTTAAAAGTTTGAAAATGTTTTTATTTTCAAAATATTATGTTGAACAATATGTGAGGCTTCCAAAAAACAGACTGAACAGAGAATTTGTTGAGAACACTGAATTAGAATGAAGAAATATATGTCACTGAAACTAACAAACATCGCAATCAAAATATTCTTGGCATGATACCTGATATGTCTGATACCATGATTTAAAAACATAATACAAGAAAAAGTAAAGGGTCAAGAACCCAACTAAAGTACACCCTGTTCACCATGGTGTTTTTTATAAAACATCTAAACCTCGCTTTAGATGTTCTCAAAGAATTTTTGTAGATATATGACAAAAATCAAGTCAAAATGTAATGTTGTTAGTGGAGTTGTTTAATCATCCTCTGCTGTTTTATTTCAGTTGATTTCATCTAAAGTACTTTAATATAATGTATATGATGTCTCTTACTGAAATATGCAGTAAAAAATCCATGACAGATTTACGCTATTTTAAAAATCAACAACGTTATATATTTTGGACTATGGGGGACTATTATTTTGATTACATAGAACGGTTGTACTCTGTGCACAGCAAAATTCCCAGTGTTTATTTAACACTCTGAGTGTGGACACATATAAACACTGAATACAGCATTAAAAATAACACTAAAGCAGTGTTGAAGTTAATGAGATTTAGGTAATTAACAAAGTGATTATTGGACAATATTATAGACAACTGATGTTAATAAGTGGAATCACCAAAGGAGAAAATACATTTTTTAAACAGCCATTATAGTGGTCAATGTTTGCATTAGTTGGGATCTTGACCCATATATCTTTAATGTTAGATTTTGTTTGGCGATTGTATCTATGTTAAAACAGCCAGACAAGCCAAGAGCAGCAGTCATCAGGTTGTCATAGTTAAGTTTTAACATTATTATTACACCTAGAGTGTAATGTCTGAATTAATTTTCATATACTGACTATAACAGCCTTGTAAATCAACAGCAATAGATCCTGCATTTCTTAAACATTTTGGAAAGATTTCTTTTTTTAAGCAGTTCTGGATAAAGATTAAAAAAAAAAAATACAAATATTATCAATAGTCAGTATGTCAGTTTTGGCTTGTCTGGCTGCCACAAAATCTAATACTCAAGATATAAGAGTCAAGATCCCAACTAATACAAACACTGACCACGATAATGGTTGCTCAAATTTTTTGATATAAAGTGAAATCCACACTGAGACACTCCTTCAGTGGCTATGGCATCATGACAAGCGTCAGCATTGTTTGTAAGCTTTCAGTAGCTGTTGTCTACTAAAAGCCTCAAAGGCATTAAGGCTAATGTGGAGAGAATTTATTTATCCACAGGCATATTTCCATTCTTTTCTCCTCCTTTTATTGCTAGGAAAGCAGACTTACATTGATTCACTTGTTGTCTTTTGACTGAAAATTACAGCCAAAAGCCATACAATTGTGGCATTGTATTTGTATTTTATTTTCCAAGTATTCTTCCAAGTGTTGCGTTGCGGTAAAAATTTTATGCTTTTTCAGTCAAAGGCCAACAAGAGAAGCAACGTAAGTCTTCATTGCTTTCCTGGCGATACGAATAGGAGTAAAGACTAGGACCATGCTATAAGGAGTGGTGAACGTTAGTGCTAGAGAGTTGCAGCCCTGTAGAGTTTTGCTTCAATCCTTCAATCAAACAGACCTGAAAAAGCTAATCTAGGTCTGAAGGGTAACTAGGAAGCTACAGGCTGATGAGTTTTAATTAGGGTTGGAGCTGAACTCCTGGGCTCTCCAGGACTGGATTTTGCCACTCCTGTGCTATAGTAATACTACAAATCTGCAGAAGCATTTGACGTCACACGTAAAGACACCAATTCCGCAATGAAATAATGAATGGTGGATGAGGCAATACACTGTTTTGTTTACCATACGTATACTAAAGCGTGGGCAACGTTCGCAGTGTTTTTCAGCTTCTGCCGTCTCTCTATTTGATGATATGAACACACAATATCATCTCCAGCTGCTTTGAGAGTGACTTTATTAGCATATTACTATTTAATTTGAGAAAACTATCATCATATTACATTCACAGCAGCTGCAAGTTCTTCACGGCAACTCGTCAAAATAAAAGATTAGTTTAACATTAAGAAACTGTCAGAAATATGTTACTACTTAGCAGTTTTAAGACTTAATACAACAACAATGCTACTACTGCTACTACTACTACTAATAATAAATCTTTATTTTTAAATGAGTAATCACATTTGTTTTGTTTTTCATTTTTACAGTAAACCTCTGTTGTGCAGCACTTTGTTTGCTTAACAAATAAAAGGGTTTAATTTTTTATTTGATCAGGATAAATGTAATGTTTTATGCCTTCATCTGATTACCAGAAAAAAATTAAATAAAATAAAATAATAATAATAATAAGATAAGTACATTTTATAGGACCCTATTATTCTTTAAAAGGGACCCTACACAAAAATAAATAAATAAATATAGGATTAAAATACAGGCCTGTGGCTGTTAATTTATTTTTATTAATTCACCATTTGCAAATTAATGCTAACTGTTATTATTATTATTATTATTTTTTTTTTAGAAATATCAATAGCATTTGTATTAAAACTATATTCACTGAATGTAATAAAAAAAATAAAAAAAAAAATAAAAAATTGAATCGAAATAAGAGCTTGTGAATATAAATCAAGTCAGGAATCAATACCCAGCCATATTACAAATGTTGTAAACATACCAACACTTGTCATGACGCCATGGCCGCTGAAGAAGTTTCAGCACAGATTTCACTTTATATTCGGGTGCGTTTAGACTCTTGGTGGGGAAAATCAATGGTACAGCATTTGGTTTAAGTCTACACGTATATCTATTGCCCCCTGTTTGCCATTTGCTGGGAGCTATGGATTAGTTTCGTACTGTGCTGGTACCCAGCATGCATTGCACTGAGATTAATTTGCAAATTTTTGATGTCTCTCTTTGGGTGTTAATGACATATTAGTTCTTTTTTTAATGCCGTTTTTTTAAATCCTTATTTTCCTTAAAGCTGCAGTCTGTAACTTTTGCCTCTTTGTCACCATCTCTGTCTAAAGCTGCAATTGTGCAAACTTAGTCTGTCACAGTAACACAATAACAGCGAATGCAAGCAAGCTAATAAAAGAAAATCTTACATGTAAATGTAGAATTTATTTTCTGTTGAATCTGCTGGCGCCACATCGCGTTCTTCTGCTGATGAGGTAAATATAAGATTTATTCCTCTCAGCACGTCTTCTTTCAGAAATGAACAGTAATCCAGATAAACTTGAAGTCTTGCCGTTTTGTTGACGGTGATGTGGGCGTTTAACTCCCGCGCTTCTCACGTGGCTAATTGTAATATGAAAGCGAAAGAAACTTATGGGCGGTGACAAATTAAAACTTAATTAGATCCAAGGGGGAGATTGGACATCGCGTTGTTTTCATAAGGATTACTTTATCACAGAATATTTGTTTTCGATAACACTTACTTCGTTTAAGATTAGAAATATCAAGCTTTCTCCAGGTATGTGTATAATGTCTCCATGTGCTGTTTTCGCCGAGTATTTCATCATTTAAGTGACGCGTTTCAAAATGAAGAGCACAGAGACCAACGCGGCACAGAGCACTGCCTGTATATTTTCTTTATTTGTCATAAACTCACCGTTTCATTGTTATTATGTGTCTGTGCAAATAAAAGTAGACCCTTTACAGATTCGATTGATGTATTTGTCTTACCTGTACGATCAAAACTGACGAAGTAATTTAAGTTTATAGAGAGGGCTTTTAAAAAAAACGCACCAAAACGCGCCGGCGCGGTCTTCGACCCCAGAGGGTTAACTGCGGAATTGCATGGGTTGTGCTCTGGCATGGCTCCAGCGCGGATGAATCTAATGTCTTGGTAGTTGTCAGTCACCGCACCGTTGTGGATATTCACTGTATATAGGAACCGCAGATTAACAGATTCAAATATATGGCCCAAATAAGAATTTTCACCAGATATTGTCATCTAAGAGTAAGTAACAAGTCTAAAACTTTAGTTCTGACCAACTGAGGAAAAACGCTACAAATTAATCTAACAATCGGTTATCTCATATCAAACTAGCAAGATTTTGGTACTGTTATACTTTGTTCTCAAATTGTTCTTGTTAACATCAGCACTGCGTAACTACGTGTATGTATTGTGTAGGCCTATTAGCGTTTCTGTTTCTGTACAGTCTAATGTCTGATTGACATAAAATTTGAATTTCAAATCAAGAAATTCTTTTAGCCGAAAAAGCAAATAATTCTCCCTTAGGACCGGTGTTCTCTTTAAAATGCAAAACTTGTGTAATCCCACGTAGGCTCCCAGACAGCAGCTGACAGAGGTGGAAAATCCATGTGCCATGAGTAAAAGTCCTCCCCAGTATTTTGTTCCAATCACCTAAATTTGTGAATTAACAGTTTTTCAGCAGGAGGTCAGAGATGGGACCAAGTTATTCCTTTTGAGTCACAAGCAAGTCTCGAGTCAAATCCAAAGTCCCCAAAGAGTTAATGAGATAATTAAGTGTCTAATTAAATGATGATTTTCCATTAGTGATGAACACCTGCTGTTATTGAGAATTACAGAGGAGCAGATGTGTATGTTTTATTGCTTAAAATGTTGAAGATCAGTGTGTTTGCTTTAGTTGGGCTCTTCACCCTTAACTTCTTGTGTTAGATGAATCAACATGTGGTGTTGTGAAGTAGTGAAATCAGTGCTCAGTGATGAGAAGGTATTAGCTGCTTTATATGATCATCATGAGCTGGTTGGAAAACAAAATAACTTTACACATATATAATTAAGTGTTGTGTAATCAACCCTGTAAAACTACAGTATACACACAATATATTGTTCTAATAGCTGTAATTACACTTAAAAAAAAAAAATAAAAATAGTGCATATTCAAAAAAAAAAAAAACAGACACAGACTCCAAGAACCAGCATATGAATTTCAACAGTGGTGACAATTATTTATACTGCAGTGCATGATGGGAGTTTTTACTATGGTGTTACCCAGCGTGAAACATTTTGTTGATTGTCATCATTGTTGAGATTCATATGCTGGTTCTTGGTGTCTGTGTGTGTCTAAGAAACCCTGGAGCTTTTTTTTTTTTTTTTTTTTTATAAATATGCACTACATAGTGTTTTTTTTTTTTTTTACTAAAAATATTAGAACAATATATTGTTTGCATACTGTAGTTTTATAGAGGTGATTATACAACACACATATATGTTTATATTGTTGAAGATTTCTCTTTTTCCCGCTTTGAAGAATCACTCGATACTCTCAGGTTTTGATGCCAAAAACAGACTTTATTGCTGGTACAATAAGCCGAGTTGTCTATAGAGAACTGATTTCTGTTCAGTCTGCAAGGGGTTTATATAGGGGTCTTCTCACGCATATCTGTCAACTCGAGTTATAGGGGGACCCTCGAAGTTACAATTATAATTTGAACCATATGTTGGTGGGCCTTTATCAAAACATGAAACCTAGCCTGGCCAGTGGGTCTCTAGAGACGAGCTAGCCAGACCCTTTACAAAAACATACAATATCATGCCCGCACATACAGTAACTGAGGAATGGAACTTATACTGGCCAAACGATACATAAATCCTTTATATTTATAATGGTAAAATAATTAATACATGATTCCTTCTTTTTATAGTTAATAAAATCTTCTTCGATATATAAAGTTACTTTGATTGTGATTCCAGCCAGCTTGTGATGACCATCTCATCAAAATTAAGGAGCTAAGCAGCTAATACCACCTCATTACTGGGCTTGCTACTTCACAACATCACATGTGTTACTACAGACAGATCTAACACAAGACGTTAAGGGTGAAGAGCCCAACTAAAGCAAACACACTGATCTTCATGATGGTGGCATCATTTTAACTAATAAAACGTCAACATCTGATCCTCTGTATCTGATTCTCAGTAACAGCAGGTGTTCATCACGGACATCATGGACAATCATCATTTCGTAATGAACTCATTAAATCTTTGGGGACTTTGGATTTGACTCGAGAATTTCTTGTGAATCGAAAGGAATGGCTTGGTCCCATCTCTGACCTCCTGCTGAAAAACTGTGCTAATTAGCAAATCCAGGTGATTGGAACAAAATATTGGTGAGGACTTTTACTCATGGCACATGGATTTTCCACCTCTGCAGATGAGGGAAAACCTGATGTGTGCCTGTATTGGCCCGTTGTGCCAATAGACACTGGCCCAAGTCCATTTTGCGGATTTGCGGAGGTATGGGCTGGAACTGGACCAGATGATTTTTGCTGTCTGGGCTGCAATCAAATGCACATTTAAAACTGGATTAATCTCATTTAATTCACTTATGTTTCATAAACACAAACTTTTTGGATTACATTCCACAATCAAAATAAGTTGAACTATTTCAGCCGCTGTGAGAAAAGGCTATAAACAATCCAGCACCTGCAGCATTCTCACATGCGATTATGTTACTAGCCAGGACACCTTCTTTATGTTTACAGACGTGACGTAATAACACAGTGGCATGCTTGAATTTCCCACGAAAACCTACCCATACCACTCAATTTAAAAACATTATTATAAGCTAACTGTTGTGAAACAGGCTAAAGAAAGATGATAGTTTTGAACACTGGCTGGTTATGTATTTACTCAGAAATTGATTTTAATAATGTTTAACCAAAAAAAAATTACGGACTGCAGCTTCAATAACGTTCAAAAGTCAAGGGTCAGGAGCCCAACTAATGCAAACACTGATTTCCACAATGGTAATATATAAGTGAAAAAACATTATCATCTAAACCTCTGTTTATTCTCAATAAGATCATCTGTAGATCTCTGACAGAAATAAAGTCAGTCTGATTAGAAATATGTAAAGCTGTGTGTTTAAATCTTCAGGTGATTTAATCTAAGTCAGTTGTAGTTCTTGTGTTTGTTTGTACTCTGTTAAAAATTGCTGTAAAAAAACGGGCACATTTTGACAGTAACATGCTGTTTTCCATTAAAACAGTGCATTCTGGGTAGTATTTGTCATTTTCGAGAAAGTAGCCTGCTGCTATATCGTGAATTAACGGCGTTCAAAATCGACACTCAGAGTCTGTGTGTCAAATCACACCCTACACCCTCATTCACTATTCCCTTCATGAGTTTACTAATACAGTCCACCTGACAGAGACAGTGAAAACTGAGTGAATTCAGACACTGATGAACAGCTGCTGTTAATGAGCAGATGTACTGATTGAAAGAAAACACAAGGACTACAACTTTCATTTACAGCCTTAGATGAAATCAACTGAATATTTAAACAACACACACCAGCTTCACGCATTTCTAATCAGACTGACTTTATTTCTGTCAGACATCTACAGATGATCTTATTGAGAATGAACATAGGTTTAGATGATGATGTTTTAGTTTTGCTTGACATTACCATTGTGGAGATCAGTGTTTGCTTTAATTGGGCTTCTGACCTTTGGCTTTTGAACGTTGCTTTGCTATAACTGTATCTTCTAATGATTTAGTTATGGTAAAGTGGTTATGGTTGGGTGTGTGAGGTTGGCAGCAAGTCTGACTTTGACCTTTGCTGGTCGTTTGAAATATTGTTAACAATGTTGACCCATTTGACTCATTTAAATTTTTTCCCCAGGGCTTTATGTTATGAGCTTTACCTTTATTTTAGTATTGTGTTTTGTAACATTCAGAAAATATCAGTTTATTTATTTTGAGTATTATCACCATCGTTGAGATTCAACACAAATTTTTCTTTTTCTTTGATAAGTTTTGTTTTTTATGATCTTTCACAACAGTTCTCTTTTGGTTCTTTTGCTTTCATTATCACTACTAAATAAAATAACAGATGTTTATAAGAACCAGCGAATCAAGAGTAAGGTTGTTAAACTCATAAACAGCAAAATCATACTTTCTTTTTCTTTGGCTCTTTAAACTATGTGTTATTAAATCACATTCTTACAGCAACCAACAAAAAAGTTAAAGCTAAAAGGTTAAGGTCCAAGTGCCCGACTAAAGTAAACACTGATCTCCATCATGGTACTGACAAAATTAAAAAAAAAAAAAACTCAATAAGATCTTCTGTAGATTTCTGACAGAAATAAAGTCAGTCTAGTAATAAGTGAAGCTGGTAATGCTGTTTTAGGAGTTGTTTATTAAGATCTTGAGAGATTTCATTACTTTTATTTCAGTTGATTTCAGCTAAGTCTGTGGCTAAAGTCAGTAGTACTTGTGTTTCTCTTTCATGCAGTTGATTATGCTTGTTGACAGCAGGTGTTCATCATTAATGCTCAACCATCACTTAATTAATCACAGAATTATCTCATTAACTTCAGTGTTACTCAAACGCTCTGTAGTGTGGACACACTATTTGTTTACTTAAAACTGAGGATTTTGTTGTGGAATTTAAAGGGTTAAAAATGTAAGATGAAAAAAAACAGCATTAAATGTAATTTAACAGTAATACACCGTAATTAATTTACAGCAAAGCGCTGTAGAAAAACAGTATCATGCTGGCAACCAGAGCTGCCAGTAGATTACCGTTAATTCAAGGAAAAAACAGTGATATACTGTAAACTGTAACAGTCAGATTTAGACCACAAAACAAGTTAATTTCACTAAAATATTATTGAACTTTAATAGAAAAACAGTTATGCAAAGTCTTTAACTGGTAAGGAGAGTACATATGTAACTGTACTGTATTCATGTGTTTTTGCACAAGAGAGATCTGTTAATTTAGTTTTGTGGGTCACCATTGTGCTGGAAAGCAGAGCCTGTGCTTCAGTCAATGATGAGCCACAAACACTGATGTTTTGCTGCTTTATTTAAAGACAGTAACTGTGTGTTTACTGATGCAGTAATAGTCACTTTAGTACATGTGTGCTAATTATGATCAACAAAGATTTCAGTAAAAGTCATGTCATGGTTGGTTTTCTTATTACACTTTAAGTGTTTGCTCTTTTAAATTAAGATTTATTTATTTTTAATGGACTCAAATGAAATAATTTCACTGTACTAACACCATATAAGCACTACTTTGAAAACTTATGGTTTGAAGCAATCGGTTTCCAAAATGAAATGAGTTACCACATGGCATAATAACAGTAACATACTGTAACAATGAAGAGCTGTAATTTAACGGTAGAGAGCTGTAAATTAACAGTACAATGCTGGCAACCACAGCTGCCAGTAGATTAGACCGTAATTTTACAGTGCAATTTTTTACATTTTGGAAACCGATTGCTTCAAACCATGAGTTTTCAAAGAAGTAGTGCTTATATGGTGTTAGTACAGTGAATTTATTTCATGCAAGTACACTCGCAAGCAATTTAGATTGCAATTATTATATTCAGTGGCTTCTAATTTTCTTGAGATATTTAGTGCCAGTTTATCAGTGCAAAATTACAAAAAGAACTAAAATATCAAAACGAAACAAAAAGTACATTCATTGACAGCTGCCTGGAGATTTCTTATACTAAAAACCTGACCGTCTGACCTTTCTCCAGTGTTTTCACCATGAGTAATTGTCTTCACAGTAATTTCTTAACAACCAATAAACTTGATTGGTGAACATTCTGTTAATAAATGTTGAAAACTGTGAAATATGGACTACATAAAGGCTACATGTAATTTTGAACTCAGCTACTTTGCTACCAGAGCATAAGGTAAGTAGACAACATTTTCTTTTTTATCATTACTATGCATAGTACTATTGAAGTGAAAGTAAAATGCTAAATAAAGCTTTGAATTAAATAAACACTAAACGTTTTAACATGGCACATCTTAGTTTGGAATTTCTAAATTAATTTTCAGACAGATTATGGATGGTCAGGACAAACTTACAGACTACGATTCCCAAGGCACAGAGAGGTAGAGTATTCAGATATTTGGCTGTTTGATGACTAAAAAGTTATGAATTTATTTATTTATGCATTTTTCTTTTCCTTTTTTTTTCTCAATCTTTAAATGATAAAGCTCATTTTCAGAGTCAAAAACTTATGGAGCATTCCACAATCATTTCACTGAGTCTGTTCAGCCTTTGATAGAGCTGATTGATTCAATGCGGTTGATTGGAATTGATAAGGATGTAAATCTACCATCCATTGCGGTGGTGGGAGATCAGAGTTCTGGAAAGAGTTCTGTTTTAGAGGCACTATCTGGGGTCGCTTTACCTCGAGGAAGTGGTAAGACTTTGAAATTCCTTTTATTTTAATAAATTAAACTATACACTAATACAATGACCTGTTCACACTTAAAAATGTTGAATAGAGAAAATAAAAATCATCTATATCATCTGCACCCATGACAGATTTTTATTTAGTTTTGTTTAAGTGTTATTATTCAATTTTATGTATGTTTTTGTGAATGCTTTCAGCTCATGTACCTTTATTTGATTAACATAAAACAAACAAAGAAAAAAAATCATATATTTACCATATATATATATAAAAAAAAAGTTCTTACAGTCTTGTAAATTCTTGAGGTGTATTATTTGTGCTTGTATTCATTTTTTTATTATTATTTTTTTTTAAAGGCATTGTAACTCGCTGTCCTCTTGAGTTAAAATTACGGAAGTTAAAAAAAGGACAATGGTCAGGGACCATTTCCTACAGTGATCAGAAAGAGACATTTAATGACTCATTAAAGGTGGATAACCTTGTCAGAAAAGGTCAGTTTGAACAGAATCTATAACAAATCATAACCAGCATCTAATGATGCTCTAAACAAGTGTAATCTTGGGAAGATTCTAACAGTTTTGGGGGAAATTTCAAAATTGATTTCCTTTTAATTAATAACTTGAAATAAATTGGCTGTTTGATTGTATAATTCACATTCAGAAAGTAAATTCAAATTTAAAAGCCATTCTCAATTCTGCTGTGATGCTTACTGTGTCCTGAGGTGCATTTCCAGGGTCAAATTCACCAATACCACTTGAAAAAACAAAACTAGTCTTTTTTGAGTCAGCAAATTTATGAATGTGTATTCAACAGCTCAAGACCAGCTTGCTGGAAATACAGTTGGAATCTGTGATGATCTCATCACGTTGGAAATTTCATCTCCTGATGTTTGTGACCTTACTCTGATCGATCTGCCTGGTATAACCCGCGTACCTGTGCATGGTCAACCTGAAGATATTGGAGATCAGGTGAGCATATACAGTAATAATAGCTTTAAAAAATATGTATATGTAGGAGTCTTAACTTAAAAGTGATTCAGGATCAATCTAAGAACAACTGAGCGAGGAAAAGACAAAAACTTTTATCATAGTGAGGAGGCGGGGTTGACCCGTTGGTAGCTATGACACCACCTTTTGAAGAATGTGATTGGTTGGTTGTCCAAGTAGGAAATAAAAGAGCACTTTTAAGTGTAGGGTCTATTATAAGCCTTCGCTTTGAAATTACAGGCATATTTATTTATTTGTTTGCTGTTTTAACAAACACACACAGACACACACACACACACACTATATATATATATATATATATATATATATATATTTTTATTCATTATTACTTAATTAACAATCAATCATCACACACCTGCAGGTAATAGATAGGTGTGTAGGATAAAAATAAAAAAGGTAAAAAAACAAAAAAAGGAAATTCTGTCAACGTGTCAATAAAACTGTTTTTGTACTTTTGCATGTATTATTATTATTATTATTATTATTATTATTATTATTATTATTATTATTATTATTATTACGTTCATTCAATCAATTTAAAATCAGTTAATCTGATCCATGCTTGGATTTTTTTATTTTTATTTTTATCAAAATGTTACACTTGCTTGCTTTGGTTAATTGTAAAACGCTCCATTCAGATCTCATGAGAATAATATTGTACAAGTGGGTTATTTCAGTTTCAACAATTAGTATAAAAATTTACAATTTGTTTTGTCTTTTATTTTTAGATCAAAAAACTGATACTAAAATATATAGCCAAAAGTGAGACCATCATTTTAGTTGTTGTGCCCTGCACTGTTGATATAGCCACAACAGAAGCACTAAGAATGGCCCAAGATGTAGACCCTGAGGGATGCAGAACTCTTGGTTTGTATAATATATTAAGACATACATTTCATGAATGCAACATACATGTAATGGTATGATTAATGCTTATTTCTAACTCTTCTAACTTTTTTTTGTTGTTGTTGTTGAACGCATTGGTTAGCAATTCTCACAAAACCAGACCTCATTGACAAAGGAGGAGAGACTGGTATTTTGAACATTGTCCAGGGCAAAGTCATTCCTCTCAGCAAGGGTTACATTGTTGTAAAATGCCGCGGTCAGAGTGACATCAATAACAACATCCCTCTTTCTAAAGCCTTGGAAATGGATATGCAATTCTTTAGGAACCACCATTATTTCAGGTAATTAATAATTCCATAATATAAATCTATACACAGTAAATCTGTGGCTTGCATAAAATATATTTTTATTTTATTTATTTACAGCTCCTTACTGATTGACAGAAGAGCATCTATTCAATGCCTGGCAGACAGGCTGACCAAAGAATTGGTTGAGCATATCAAGGTAAGCACTAAATTATTAGAGGGATTATGCTCTTACCTCATTTCTTGACTTAATAGATATAATAGTTAATATATCCAGCTATATTTTCTTATGGACACAGAAATCGCTACCCTGCTTGACTGAGCAGATTCAGACTACACTACTCACTGTGCAAAGGGAGCTTAAAACGTACAAGAAGGGTCCACCTTTAGATGAAGAGATGATGGGACCTTTTCTCAGTGAGGTCACAATAAATCGTATCCATATCTATTGACTCCATAAGTAATTATATTTTTATATTTATATATTTATGCTTCTTCCTTGATATAGATAATAATAAAGTTCAACGATCAAATCAGTGATCTGAGTAGAACAGGACATTCAAAAGACAGAAACATTTATGCACTTTTACGTCCTGAGTTTAAGAAATGGGACATCTATCTAAGAGCCACTGAAGTATCATGTAAGTCAAGATTTGTGAACAGTTTGTGAATGTAGAACTTCATCCAAGAACCTTAAACCTGACTTTCTGTTTTCTATTATTACAAATGCAGTCAAAGCACGGGTGAATAAAATGATAGATGAGTATAATGAGAAGCATCGTGGCAGAGAATTGCTAACATTCAGTGACTTCAGTGAATTCGAAAGTGTAATCAAAGACCATGTGGGAGCCCTTCAAGAACCAGCTATGGTAACACTAAACCATGTACGAGGTACAGTGTGTATTTTTTTTAAAGATATAGTAAGTGTAAGCCATTTTTAGCAATTAACATATTTTTAGTGCACGTCAGAGTACCTCTAATGTTGGTATAGCACAAAGAAAAAAATAAAAATAAAAAACTTGGCTTTGACCCCACCCACATGGTACATTTAAGAGCAATTCTGCATCTCTGCTTGAGAAAGTGGTCACTATTCAACTTTAATGTTATCTGTCATCTTATGATCTCTGTGAATGCTTCCAGTCAGGTTTCCATACTCTTTACAGCCTTTTCTGCCAGAAAATGCAACCCTTCTCTCAGAAAATTGTTCCCGTTCCAAATGTTTGATGTCCTTTACCAAAAAGCTCTACTTTCGTTTAATTTGTCCACAGTATGTTCTCCCAGAAGGATTGTGGCTTTGTCACATAAGTTTTGGCAAACTCTATTCTTGCTTTTTTTATGCCTTTGTGTCAGCAGTGGTGTCCTACCATAGCGTCCTTTTTTCATTCAGATGGCGACGGATAATGCAAGCTGACATTGTTGTATCCTGTGTCTGCAGATCAGCTTAAATTAGTTTGGAAGTTAATCTGGGTTCTTTATCCACCATTCGAACAATCCTTTGTTGTAATTTTTCATTGATTTTGCTCTTCCATCTGCATCCAGGGAGGTTAGCTACAGTGCCATGGGCTGTAAACCTCCTGATGATATTGCGCACAGTGGACACAGCCACTTTAAGATTTCTGGAGATGAACTTGTAGCCTTGAGAGAACTCTTTACGCTTCTTTCTTTTTTCCATGCTCAGTGTGACACACAACACAAAGGTTGAGTCAACTTTTCTTCATTTTAACTGGTTGCAAGTGTGATAACTATATTGCCCACACCTGTTACTTGTCACAGGTGTCTAAATACAAATTACTGGAGGATCACATGCTTGAAAAACAATTATTTCTTACAATCTTAATAAGGTTCCAATACATTTGTCCAGTCCATTTTTGAGTTCTGTGTGAAATGTGATCAAATGTGTGTGTGTGTGTGTGTGTGTGTGTGTGTGTGTGTGTGTGTGTGTGTGTGTGTGTGTGTGTGTTGTTCTAGTGCAAACAAAAACAATAAGTACATGAATACCAAACATTGGCAGTTGGAACAATTTTCTGACAGAATTGCATGAGAGCTGATATTTCCCTTTGTCTTCCTATTGTAAAGTGACCTTGAGTTAGTAGAAAGGTGCTATATACAACACACATTATATATATAAAAAAAACAAAAAAAAAATCATATCTTTAATTATATTGTTACATTTTATCATTTGTGACCCTGGACCACAAAACTAGTCTTAATTTCTTATTAGTAATATGCATTGCTAAGAACTTAATTTGGACAACTTTAAAGGAGATTTTCTCAATATTTCATTTTTTTTTTTTCCTCACTGTAAGATTCCAGATTTTTCAAATAGTTTTATATCGACCAAATATGGTCCTATCCTAACAAACCATACATCAATAGAAAGCTTATTATTTAAAAATCTGACACTTATGACTGGTTTTGTGGTCCAGGGTCAAATTTCTGTTTTAAATAACAGTTTTCCTCCTTGTCATATAAACTAAAATTTCATTTTCAGAGATTGTTCAGAATGTGTTCAGAGATATATGTTATTCATCTTTTGACCAGTTCCCTTCACTAAGATACATTGTCTCTGTAGGTTCAACTTTATTATTATTATTATTATTATTATTATTAGTGGTAGTAGTAGTAGTATATGCAATGTATTATGTTTTCTTTTCAGAAAATGATTAATGACATTCAGTCGAAGCAAGAGTCCAAAGTGGAGAAAAGAATCAGGGAGTTCACTGATATGGAGCAACTGGTCTTCACTCAGGACAAGGTACTACAACAGAAACTTACTTACTCGGATGTCCCTCAGAAGACTGGGATGGACCCTTCTGACAAGGAATTCTATGACGATGACACAGTTTTTAACTCCAAAGGCTGTGCATTGTTGGATACAAGATATCTAATACCAGACAAACTGGTTCTCTATTATGAGGTGGGTTGCAAATCATACTATTTATTTATTGACAGTGAAACACTGTGTAAAAAAAAAAAAAAAAAAAAAAAAAAAAAAAGGCTAATTTATCTTGTAATACATTCTAATATATAAGTAGGCTTTAAAAGTGAATTGTGTACTTTCCGCACTACCAGCGTCACAAAACAAAATGGTTATGCTAGTGTTGCTTTATTTGGTAACTTTGTAACTACATGTCAGCTAGAAGAGATTATTAGTAGACTGTTTGCTTTAGATCTGCTAACACTTTGTTTTGATGGTCCCCTAATAGACATTCTATTGACTATAAGTAACTTTGCAATTACGTATCAACTTATTCTACTAACCCTAAACCAACAGTCTAATAATAATACTATTATTGACTGCTAGTTGACATGTTGTTGCAAGTTAATGAGATTAAGTTGACATTTATCTGCAAAGTACATGCACTTACAGTAAGCAGAACATCTAAATGGTCCCATTGAAATAAAAAAGTGTAACCCAAAGTTCTTTCCATGAAGAACCAAAAATCTTTCTTCTTCTAGGTGATCAGTTTATTGCAGTTTTAAACTGAGTCTGTGTGTTCAGCCTCATCTCACATTACCAGTGCATTGACACTAGAGATTTACCAAAGAAATCACTGTAGTAGAGAGTAATCAACCCCAAAGGATGAATCAAATATATCTTAATTTTCCAAGTGAATATTATAGTGAGTCATGTCCTGTCTCCATATAGATCACCTATCAACGCCTGACAGACTATGTACCCATGCTGCTAATCCTGTTCACACTGAAGGATGCCGCTAAGATACTGCAACATCAAATGCTGGAATTGAGGAATGGAGCAGATGTTGTCGAATTGCTAAAAGAAGACTCAGAACGAGGGCGAAGGAGAGCTGATCTAAATCAGCGTCTGGAACGTCTTACACAAGCTCAAGAACTGATAAGTAAAAGAATCTGAGACTGGCATCTTTATTAAACATCATTGTTAAGAATAAATGTAGCATTAGGGTTGTAGAATATGACCACTGGATATACAATAATTGAAAAACCTGATTTTATTTTATTTTTATTATTTCTTTTAGTTCTGTCAGTTCAGTAGCAAACAATTTTCATGAAATAATAAATAATTCCTGTAATATCTATCCAATTTGTTAGAAAGTAAATAAACTCTGGTAGAATGAAGAACAAAGGTGTCTGTACTCTCTAGACAAATTTTAAAAGGTTTTAAAACACAGGCAAAAAACAACAACAACAACAACAACAACAATAATAAAAAAAAAAAGTCAAATACATTCATACAACACACGTTAACAAAGTAAGGCATATACTTTCGGTGTGAATGGAGCAGGACTGAACATCCCTGGTAAAGAAGTTTTCTTTCTTTTTCTGTGGATATAGAATGTTCTATTTAGGTTTGCAGTTCCTTAAGTCAGTTATCATTCATTCATCAATTCTCCAAACCATTTGTCCACTGTGGGGATGCAGGTGGGAGAAACATCCATAATCAGTACTATGCAAACTGTCTTGTTTGATCTTTTTAATTCAGAGTCTGACATTAATTTCTATTACACTCTTAAAAATAAAGGTTCCAAAAAATGTTTTTGCAGTGATGCAATAGAAGAACCATTTTTGATTCCACAAAGAACCTTTCAGTGAACAGTTCCTAAAAGAACCATTTTGAAGAACATTTTAAAAATCTAAAGAACCTTTTTTTTTGACTAAAAAGAACCTTTTCTGAATTTGAAAGGTTCCTTGCATGTTCAAGGTTCTTCATAGAACCACTGATGCCAATAAAGAAGAGTGTAGTGTGAAAGAACAACACTGATACACTGATACTGTGTAAGTGGTTAATAACTGTAATGTTGCCCTCTGTGTTTTAGACTCGACTCATTTTGCAGACAGTAAATTTAATAATTTAATCTATTTTTTTTAAAGACTCTTTATGAGGTTTTCCATAATGTTATTTTCCTCCAGCTGTCTGATGTAGTGTCACTGACGATCAGTAAGCAGCACTTCCACCTAGTGGGGAAGTTTAGTAACGCACACACAATCACAACAGAGCAAAATATGCCATAAGGACCATCAGGTGTTAGTCAGCAATAACAGATAATAGGTCTATCATCAGATGATTTGAATAAAAGATTACTACAATTTATCACAAACATTTTTTAGTAATAGTAGCAAGGTCATGGATTTAAATTATGCCCTTCTGAAAAATATGAACTGGGCTGGAATTGGCTCAATTTATTGCTTGAAGTGTGTTGGCCAGAGCTCACAGGATGTTGAGTTCAAGTAACAGTAAGAGAAATATGCTCAATTATTTTGTCTTTTTGAGATAGCATTTAAATTACTGGTACTTTTTGTCCAAAACAATGGTGAACGTCACATCCCAGGTAACAAGACCCTTCATGAAACAAATAAAAAATGGGGATTTCTCCTAAAAAGATGCTTTCTTTGTGGTGCAGCGAAATGATTCACAGAGTGAATGAGAGTCAGTGTTGCCAAGTCCACGGTTTTCTCGTGGAATTGGGGTACTTTTACACTTGCCGCAGGTAGTTTTTGATGTCCACGGGTTGAAGCGGCTAAAATAACGTCATAATTACCCCCTGAAATATGAACTTACCAGTGGAACCCCGACAAAATAATGTGTATTTTATCCCCCAGAACGCATTTTTTTTTTTTTTTTTTTTAATGCGATTGGGCTAGTTTTGAGTCGCAATTGGGCGGGTTTTGGTGTGAAAACCTGGCAACCCTGATGAGAATATGGATTAAGGAATAGGAATTTGGGTTTCCTAGAGTACAGCCACATCACTAAATGGTGAAACACAAAAAATATATAGACATTCTCAAAATGTTTTACATTTACATTAAAGCATTTGGCAGACAAACTGGCCTACATTGTGTTATGGTATACTTATAATGTGTTCAAGACATGTCGGATATATTTACGAGTTGAACGCACATGAATGCCACCACAAAGTCGTTATTATAAGTGGGAAACTCGAAATTTTCTTTAAGCCCTGAGTTTCCGAGTTGGGGCGTACGTGTCAGTGAGAAAACTTGTCGGATGCAATGGACACAGCCAAAGACTATATGAAGCGTTTGTATTGATAGTAAATTTGTTGAAATAAACAAAATTATTATTTTTTTGTAATTTACAATAAAACTATATAAGTTATACAAAATATTATATTATTGTATAATTACCATAGAATATCTGAATCCATTTACATCACCTTCATACATTTAACAAAAACAGAAAAAAAGCACATTCTTTATTCGTCATTTTTTAGATTTGTCAAAAAAAAAAAATTTAATTTTATGTAGAAAAGGTAAATCGCCATCTTGTTCCGGCCAAAGTAACTTGAACGCACCTGAAGTCATAATGACAAATTGTCAACTCGTAAGTACGAACTTCCCAGGAGGACTTGAACGCAGCAGTAATATTAGGGGTGGGACAATAAATGTGCCGATTTATCACAATATTTCCGGCCGCGAGACGTTATTGATATACTGCCACCAAGTGTCTATATTTTTTAAACATACAAGAGATCTAAATTACATTTTGACTGTTATGCTATGTAAAAACTGATTTACATCCATTGCTATATGTGCTAATTTATGTTTCTGGGCGTGCACATGTAAGCAAGAGAAAGCGCAAGAGATTGTGAGAGAGTGAAGAAAATCCATCTGTGAGAGAATAGATTTGTGTAACACAATGCCAGCAGAGGGAGCCCTTGCTATTGTATTGACTGTTGCTGCTCCCTCTGCTGCTTCTATGGTTACTTCCTGTTTGGCAGCCATAAAAGGAGGGCCATGCCAAACAGGGAGTGCAAAGTATTGTTTTGCTGTAAGCGGACTCTACCAAGTGTTTTCCTCGCCATTGTTTTCTGCCATAGTTTTTGCCGTAGTTTTGCCTGGTTTTTCATTGTCTAGTTTTCTGTGTTACTTTGGACTGCCTTGATTTTTGACTCTTGCCTGTATTTTTGAATTACTCTTTTGATTTGCCTTGGATATTGTTGTTTGTTTGGAGTTCGACCCTGCATGTCTATACTACGATCTGTTAATAAAGCTTGCGTTTGGATCTCAACGCTGTTGTTGAGTCCCGCTTGTTACGGAATACTTCGCCACCCACAGATCCAGCAGCTTCACAGAATACACGACCCACAACAATATGAACCCAGCAGTTCTGCGCCTCCTCTGCCTACGTCAAGGAGACCAGGCGATAGAGGATACGTGGCAGATTTTTGCAAGGTAAGTCATTTGGTGGATGTTAATGATGTTGCCCTGAAGGGAATTTTTTGCAATGGACTTACACAAAGATTGTATGACCAAATGCCAGACAACAGAGACTAATCTTCACTTGAGGAATATATAGATCTTGCTCTCTTGCTGGCTGGGTCCTCTTTCACTGTGGGGATTGTGGATGAGGGACCCCCACTCCAAAGCCTTCTCATGTCATGCCTGTTAGGCCTAAACCTGTTTACGCCATGCCTGTCGAGCCTGAATCTGTTCATGTCACGTCTGCTGCATCCAGGCCTGCCCACGTCATGTCTGCTCATCCAGGCCTGTTCACATCACATCTGCTATTCCAGGGCCTACTCACGTCATGTCTGCTGCGTCAGGGCCTGCTCACGTTGTTACAGGGCCTGTTCACATCAACCCTGCTATTCCAGGGCCTGCTCACGTTAAGCCTGCTGTTCCAGGGCCTGCTCATGTCACTCCAGGGCCTGCTCATGTCAAGCCTGCTGTTATACAGCCTGCTCACGTCAAGCTTGCTGCTCCAGGGACGGATCACGTCAAGCCTGCTGCTGCAGGGACGCTGGTCAAGCCAGGGCCTGTTAGAGACACACCAGTGACTGCACCTGTCAAGATGGCCGCCACGCCAGTGAATGCACCTGTCAAGATGGCCACCATACCAGTGTCTGCACTTGTCAAGACTTCCGACATACCACAGTCTGCACATGTTAAGGTGGCCTCCACTCCAGAGTCAGCACTTGTCATGCCCGCCCTTCCAGAGTCAAGTCCACTCACGTCTGATCTTCCAGTGTCATGTCGAGTTACAGCTGTTGTTCCTTTGTCAAGCCCAGATCCAAGTCAAGTCACAGCTATTCTTCCTAAGCCATGTCAAGTCACGGCTGTTCCTCTAGGGCCATGTCAAGTCACAGCTGTTCTTCCAAAGCCAATTCACATCACAGCCGTCGCTCCCGAGCTAAGTCACGTCACAGCTGTCGCTCCCGAGCCAAGTCACGCCACAGCTGTGGTCATTATATCCTTAGGTCCAGAAGGACCCTCTGTCCACTGCATTGCCCGTAATGGCCATAGCCATTTTGAGTGTGTAGGCTGACGACTGACGACATAATGACGACTTGTCAACTCGTAAGTGCAAACTTCCCAGTGTCACAGAGATGGAATAATGTGAATAATGAGTGATGATTGATAACCTAAACAGCCAATGGAAAGAGGGGGCGGGAGTAAAAGCGGCCGAGTTACGTGTGTTCAGAGAGAGAAGTGATTGACTGAGAGATTTGTTCCAATCACAATAAATAAGTTCTTAGCAACTAAGTCGTTGTAAGAGAGACTTATTTGACATGGTGTGAGAAGTTGTAGAGATGTAGAAGATGGCGAAATTCGCTCCACCTCCGAACTTCACCTTTGATAGACTTCAGGATTGGTCCACATAGCGGCAGCGCTTCTTGAGGTACAAGATAGCCACAGAGCTCACAGAGGAGGATGGCAAGTACAAGTGAGTACCCTCATATGCCATGGGACCAGAGGCAGATAATATATTCAACACATTTATGTTCAAAAGAGTCGAACATAAAAAAAGACTTTGGCACTGTGCTAGAAAAGTTCAATGACTACTTCATCCTGAAAAAGAATATAATCCACGAGAGGGCGTGCTTTTACCAACGTGTACAAAGGCCGGGTGAAAAGGCAGAGATGTTCATCTGTGCCCTTTATGAGTTAGCAGAGAGTTGTGACTTTGGTGCACAGAAAACCGAAAATATCAGAGATAAGCTTGTGGTTGGCATCAAATATAAAGAACTGTCAAGGACAGTTAACGACACGGCGGTGTTAACGGTGAGACAGGCGGAGGACATCATCCAGCAGGTGAGCCAACAGGAGGAAGGAGCATCTAGAGGTGTTCAGGAGGTTACACGGAGCCGACATCGCAATCATCAACAAAGAGACTTTCAACTCACTTGGAAATAGAGTGAAATTGAGTAAAACGTCGGCGAGATATGACAGTCCAGGTGGAAGGATAAATTGTTTGAGACAGTTTGAAACAAGCACGGAGTATAAAGACAGAAAGTTGAAGTTCACAATTCACATCATGGAAGGTGACACAGTAAATAATTTGCTGAGCCAAGAACAAGCAGTAGAGATGGGCTTAGTTAAGAGAATTGAGCAAGTCGGCGCAGCATTCGGTGAACAAGGAACAATGAGAACCGAGCCCGTTAAAATAAGCATACAAGACAATGTAGTGCCTTACGCAGTTCACACCACAAAAAGCGTACCTATAGTGTTACTCCCGAAAGTCAAAGCGGAACTCCAACAAATGGAGAAGAATGGAGTGATTGAAAAGATAATGCATCCTATGGACTGGTGTGCCCCAATGGAACCAGTAATGAAACCTAACGGGAAAGTGCGCATTTGCGTAGACCTAAAAAAAATAAATGAAAACATAAAAAGAGAACGGTGCATGTTACCCACTACCGATGAAATCCTTGCCAAACTTGCGTGATCCAACGTATTCTCGGCACTGGATGCCGCTACACAGCAAAACCCCTCAGTGTTAAATTAACACTCTCAGTGTTGATTTAACACTCTGAGTGTGGACACATATAGACACTGAAGTAGTGTTAAAATAACACTGAGCAGTGTTGAAGTTAATGAGATAATTAGGTAATTAACAGCTGATGAATAAACATTAGTATAGACACCTGATGATAACAAGTAGAATCACCAAAGGAGAAAATCAACATTTTTAAGTATACATTATAGTGGTCAGTGTTTGCATTAGTTGGGATCTTGACCCTTATATCTTTAGTATTAGATTTTGTTTGGCTGCTGTATCTATGTTAAAACAGACAGACAAGTCAAGAGCAGCAGTCATCAGGTGATCGTGGTTATGTTTTAACATCATCATTATTTCACCTAGAGTCTAATCTCTGAGTTGTTTTTCCTTTACTGACTATAACAGCCTTGTAATCCAACAGCAATAGATCCAGTATTTTCTATACATTTTGGAGAAATTTCATTTACGCAGTTCTTATTCAAAATTCAAAAATAATTTTTTTAAGGCACACACAAACATCAAGAATCAGCATATGAATCTCAACAATGGTGATAAACAGCATATTCGGAAAAACAGATGATCTCAAAACAAATAGAAAAACATTGTGGCTATGCATGATGGGAACTATGGATGAGTTTTGATTGGCTACCACATGCTTATTTAATGCTCACCGTTGTTGTGATTCTCATGCTGATTCTTGATGTCTGTGTGTGCCTAAGCAATATGTTTTTTTTTTATTATTCAGAACTGCTTGAAAGAAATCTTTTCAAAATGTAAAGAAACTACAGGATCTATTGCTGTTGGTTTACAAGACTGTTATAGTCAATAAAGGAAAACTCTAAGATTAGATGCTAGGTGAAATAATGATGATGTGAAAACATAATCATGATCACCTGATGACTGCTGCTCTTGACTTGTCTGGCTGTTTTAGCATAGACACATCAGCCAAACAAAATCTAATATTAAAGATATAAGGGTCAAGATCCCAACTAATGCAAACACTGACCACTATAATGTTTGCTTAAAAAATGTAGATTTTCTCCTTTGGTGATTCTGCTTGTTAACATCAGGTGTCTATACTAATGTTTATTCATCAGCTGTTAATTACCCAATTATCTCATTAACTTCAACACTGCTCTGTGTTATTTTAACACTACTTCAGTGTCTATATGTGAGAGTGTTAATTTAACACTGAGGGTTTTTGCTGTGTAGTGGCTTTTGAAAAAATAAATAAATAAAAAAATCATATTCTTTAATCTTTAATATGATTTATTTATTATTATTATTTTTTTTTTTTTTTTTTATTATTTTTTTTTTTTGCAAATATGATTTATACTGAAGCAATATTATCATCAGTTTATATATATATATATATATATATATATATATATATATATATATATGAGAGAGAGAGAGCTGTCTAGACTAGCATTTAAAGAAGGGAAATGTGGTTGACCTCCTTTTGGTCAATTAAGCTAAATACAGGCCAGATACGGTTGATAAAGTGTCATAGTTCTTTATCTTCAGTAAACAATAAGCTTTCATTGTGCTCCCTTTTCCTGTTTATTGTTTCCTGTAACCACACTCCCTTTTGACAAATCCTTCTTTGGTTAATTGTTCCGAGACATACTTTTTTTTTTTACCCCAATTTATTCTAAAATGATTGTAGAATGGCATTAATTTACTTCAAATAAAATACACTATATTAGGAAAATACACTTTGTAAAACATTTTCTATTCAAAGTTACAGAGTGTTCAACACCTTTAAAGATCAGCTTCAAAATATCTTGAGTCCAAGAACATTTATGCATCTAAAAGATGATTTTATCCAAAACAACATTGTTTTCAGCATTTTCAGTAGTTCACACATTTTCTAAGACATGAATTTGGTGTTCCTAGCAGCAAGTTTTACTGTTTGAGCTACATAAAGAGAAAAAGAGATTATTTGATAGACTACAAAGACGGTAGATGCAACATTTATTATGATATAAACTTTTAGTAACTCCTTCACAACAATCATTTTGCGGTGTTTACAAACAAAAAGAATGAAATGAATAGGTATTAGGGTACCTCTGAGAAACAAAGGGATGTTGTCCTAAATATCCATGGCTTGTTTTGCAATTATATGTGCTTTTTCATGTAGTTTTTGAACATCTAAATTAGAATTTAGGAAAGGTATGCATAGTCAACACAAGTATTCATAAGATAACTGAGTAACTAATAAGAAAATTTAGCTCACTGAACAAGTAAGCCAACAGCTAATTGATTGAAATGAATTCAACAACATATTATAATGCTATTATAATGTATTTCCTTTTTTTTCATTCATATGAATACAAAAGTATTCTTCTTCTTTTTCTTCTTAGTATTATTATTATTATCATTTTAATATCATTATAAATTAGTCATTTGGCACAAGGAATTGAAATAAAGCAAAACAAAGCTAAAGCAAGCTTTACTCACCTTTATCTATACAGTGTTTATTATTATTATTTTACTATTATTATAAATGAATCATTTGGCACAAGAAATTAAAATAAAAACAAAGCAAAACAAAGCTAAAGCAATCTTTACTCACCTCCCAGCTAACAGAATTTTGTTGTAAGAATGTTCTCCAGATATTCAGCATTGGTTCTGGGAACATAAAAAATGTATAGTTTTCTTGACGTTAGAGGAACGTTTTTAAAAGGTATTATGTTCCATAAATGTTCTTTCAACTTAATATTCATTTAAAATTCAACATTCTAGGAACATTGATTTGTAACATTCCAAGAACATATAAATGTCCACTTAATGTCCTTAATGTTAGTAGACTTAATGTCTTTAATGTTAGTAGAATGTTATTTAAAGGTTAGTATGATGTTCCTGAGTGCTTATGTTGGAAAGTGTTAACGTGATAAAATAAAACATTGTAACAGTCATTATATTCACCTAAACTGTAAAAGCAGTGCACTTAGTCAATAAGTCAATACGTCAATAAGTAATTAGCAAAATCCAGTTTGGATGACATTGAACTTGTGTGATTTAACCTTTACTTTCAGATTGTTTTATATACACTTCTGTGAACAAGAAATAATATCTAAATGCTTATGCTCCTGGAAAGTGTTAATTCAACAGACATTGTATTCAGCAGACCTGTATAAAGCAATACATGGATTCAATAAATTAATAAACTATATTTTATGAACATAATCCTCATTGATTGAGTAATTATTTTTTTCTGAACATCAAGATATGCAGCAGAGGGGGAAAAAAAGTTACTTGACTTGTTACTGCTGAAAAATTCACTCTGTCAAACAGTAGTGAAAATTATCTCATTGCATTGTATGCATTGTCAACATGAATGTACAGAACTAGCTGAAAGTGAAAATGCCAAAATAATAATAATAATAATAATAATAATAAAAACTTTCACTTTAATATGAACTTTAAATGTCTGTCAGGAATAATAGCATTACCATAAATGTCTATAAAACAACTTAAACACAGGGCCAATGTTGTAACCATGGCTACAGGAAACATAAACAAGCCATTGCAATTAAACTAACAACAAAACAAGGTTCTTTATTAACAAGCAGTTGGGTGTGTTAAAGACATCACTACTCTCTGTCATTAGAGTAAAGATACTCAGTGTACAAAAAAGGAGCAGCACCTTCATGGTGCTGTGGTGGTGTTGGTCTGGTTGCTGCTGAAGAGCATAGGCAACTGGAGCATAGAGGTAACCATGGTGCTGATGGTGTGAGTTGTAATGTGGTGGAGGTGGTGCAGCAAATGGAGTCTGGGCCATTGATTGTCTCATAAAGCATGAACACAAATAAATCTGTAACTGAATTTGTAAGTTTTTCAATGTTTAATCAGTCTGCCAATGTTCTCAGAAAACTCTCTGTTTGTAGCCTTCATCCTCTCAAATGTCTGCCTCCTCAGCTTGAGATCTTCCTGTGCAAATGCAATGAGCTGTCCTTCATTTGACAATTTTCGTTTAAGCCTCTCTTGTCTGTATGATGACAGCATTGCATTCAGCCTGTCATGTCTGTTTTGAGTCTCTGTAGACAACCCATCTGTGCCGGAGTCCTGAGTTGCTGTAGCAGGAGAAGGAGCAGAACATCTAGGTTACGTAGGTAACCCACATTCCCTGAAGGAGGGAACGGAGACGCTAAATATTGGAGCACTGCGACCAATCACCTCTGAGCTACAAAGAACAGGCCAATGAATATAAGCTCGAAAAAGGGGGCACGTCATACCGGACTCGCCCGGCGGCACATTCCGATTTGACACCCGCAGGTCACCCAAGTCTCCAATGAAGTCAGCCAAAGAACCTTTACAGTCCCTCGGGCTGGCTGAGGTAGAGAACAAAGGCTGCCGTCTCATAAATGAGCGGCGGACCTGCAGCGTGGCCATGGACATACTCACGTACCATCCACGAAAGCTGCCTCAGCGTGATCTCAGCCCAAACACAGTCATGAGGCAGCGATCATGACTGTCAACGGATGTCAGGAAACTACCGCATCCAGAAACGCACGGTCGAAAAGAAGCCCCTGAGGACATCCTTTTCAATCACTAGAAATTGCTCTTTTGTGAAAGAAAGGGGCACTCCTGGAGTGCCCAGGGAGGACCGAGGCTCGTAGAACTCGAGGCTCGCGGCACTCACGGCTCACTGGATGCGCACACCGGTACTTCCCGTTTACACGGGAGTGGCGGCCAGCGGTGGAAGATCGTCTTCAACGGCGGCACGCCAATCAGGCGATCCCCACAGTAATCTCTTCTTCCAAATCAGCTTTCAGTTTGCAGCTTAGCAGCGAGGCTCTGAAGCAGAAGTCTGAATGAGTGTATGCGTGCCGCCATCTTGTATACACGTATGTACGGGGGAGTGGCAGCTGACGCAAACCACTCGCCAATATTTATTGGCCTTTTCTCTGTAGCTCAGAGGGGATTGGTTGCAGTCCTCCCATATGTAACGTCGTAGTGAAACGACTGAAGGGGAACTACAAAGAGAAGGGCTCTCGCGACTGGCTGACGGCTAACCGTCATCGGTGCTGCTGCTGCTGCTGTTGTTTGTCACTTGTTTCGATGGCACAATTAATGGTGGTGACGGCTGGAGAACCACCCCAGATCTGTTTGCAGAGTTCAAAGTACAGGAGTACTACTCTTCATGCCCGCTTCTCTTTCCAGAGTCTACTGCGTGTCTGTACTCAAGCCTTATAGACTTTAATTTTGTTGTGATTATGAGTTTTGTGAGGTTGTCCTCACTGTGGAGGAAAGCATGCCATCAGCAGAGTACTGTTCTTTGAAGCGGTCCAATATTTTGGTTTCAAAGAGGCGAAAAGTAAATAAACCCCATGCGGAAATTACGCAGGCCAAAGCATCTTACGCTTCACGCATGCACAGTACAGGGCGACAGCGTTTCAGTCGTTTCAGTGTGGATGAACAACTTTTGGGAAACAATTGAAAACGATAGTGTGGACATGGAGTATTTTCAATAAAACATCTAAACCTCTGTTAATTCTCAATGTGGCGGAGGGGTATTTGCCACCGCCTTGTGGGGGAATATATTGGGCTCTATCCTAAGGAAGACTGAGTGAGCAACAGGATCTTAGTCCCCCCACCCAATGCTTTTGGTCTCGGTATAACAGGTTGTTATATGTAGGTGTCTATCGTGTTGCTATATGTGGCTACAGATGAGGTGAGGTAGGCTCCAGGACTTATTTTTTTACGGTGGCGGCCTGAGGTGTGTGAGTGTGCAGGAAACTCAGAAAAACCCACCCTCCCCAGATCTAACAGGATAGCTGAGACGCCCCCACTCCTTAGGAAAAGAGACTCAACTTAACATACAAAGTTTCAGTTTTAACTAAACAAAAATATTTATTGTTCAGAAATTAGCCTTAAAAGACTAATTAAATTACTTCAGACTTCCTTTCTTTAGTTCCTTCACAAGAAAAGTGGAAGTATTTTAAATTCAAATTCAATCAGTTCAAAATAGAGTGGAATATAGACAACAAAAACACAAAAAAATATAAACAAGAAAATATAAACAATCTGTGACTGTTTTTGTTAAACCTCAAACAACAATCAGTGATCCTCTGTTACCGCACTGAAAAGTTTCACATTCAGTCAATCAGTTTGAATCAAATCAGTTCACCTCAAAGTTTGAAGAGTTCACTCTGAAAATCCAGGAAAAATGATACTCAGTCCATTCACGAATCCGAGTGTTCGTATACTTGTAAAGGAATGTATATGGATCACTTTGCAGGTAAATTCACATGTCAAAGTTCCACTTACGAAACGTTCTTTAAATCACAGTTCAGTCTTTATACTCGTTGAAAAGAAAAGATTACTTGCTCACCAGCATTCAATGAAAAATGAAGAAAAGAACATATATCACCACACTTGGGTCACAGACAGAGCGCTGAAAGGTGTCCGGATAGGCAGGGAATGTTCCTGTACTCTATGATCCCCCAACGATTGCCCCCGTGATCCTGAAAACCACAGCTTGATCCGACGAGGCCGCAATCCTGTCCAACGGAGATCAGCCAATGTACACTAACAACTCACGATGCCCTCCAACGAATCAGCCAGCTCTCTCCCAAAAATACGCAGCAGCATCCATTACGTTTTGTGTTCGTTTGAACTAGCAAAAACAAAAATCTGGACACAAATCACATACACAAAAAAACACGGGAGTCGGTTGAAGTGTGGACTCGGCTATTGTATGCCATGGTCAACTCGGGTAGATATTGTTTCCAGTTCTTCTTCTTTTCCGGGGGTAACGTTCTTAGCATGTCGTGCATGGTTCTATTAAATCTTTCACACTGGGAGTTACCCTGCGGGAGATACGGAGTCGTGCAGCTCTTTCCAATTCCATAGACTTTACACAGTTCTTTGATTACATGGGCTTCGAAACACCGACCTTGATCGGAATGTAACCGTGCAGGGCAGCCATAGTGGGCAAACCAATGCTGCACAAGCTGCACTTTTGCCGTGGTGTGGGCAGTCTGATTTCTGGTTGGCACTGATACAGTGAAACGAGTGAACATATCAGTTAAGACAAGGACGTTCTCGTATCCTCCCACAGATTCCTCCAAGACAGTGTAATCTATCGCGAGGACTTCCAGCGGTGCAGATACATTAGTGCACGTCATTGGGGATCGAATTTTAGGGAAAACATCCTTCGCGAGGGCACATCTTTTACATTCCTGGATCCAGTTTTGGACGTCTTTACTCATTGTCGGCCAGTAATAACTCCGTCTCATGCGCTCCAGTGTGCTTCTTTCTCCAAAATGGCCACAATGATCATGCTGACTTTCGTACACTTTGTAACGCAAGGGTTCTGGAACCACTAATTGACAAATTTCTTCTCCGTCGCGGGGATCGAAGATAGTACGGAACAACACTCCTTTGTTAAGCTTGAGTCGTATGAATTGTCTTGCAAGCTTTTTTAACTCAACATCCATGTTTCGCTGTTCAACTAGACTCAGATTCTTGTTAGTTAGTACAGCGCGATAGATTGGAGCTATATGAGGGTCGATCTTCTGTTGCTCTTCTATATCACTCCAGCTATATCCAGGGACTTTCCTTGTCACAGACACCTGGACTGATGCTTGTATTCTCTGCTGCTCTTTGACTGCTGGCCATAAGCATGCACGCACTTCATCTGAGTTCATCTTAATGAAGTCTTTAGCAGAGTCCTCCTGCTCAGGTTCTTCGAGAGATGGAATTCTTGATAACACATCTGCATTTGTGTTTTGTCGCCCTGGCTTATAATAGACTTCAAAATTAAACTCAGCCAATTGAGCAATCCACCGCTGTTCGACAGCTCCTAAGTTTGCAGTCGCTAAGAAGCGCAAAGGGTTGTGATCTGTAATCACGGAGAACTTGGAGTAGATCAAGTATTCTTTACATTTTTTGGTTACAGCCCATTTTAGGGCAAGCAACTCTAGCTTGAAAGCACTGTAATTTTTGTCGTTCTTCTCTGACCCTCGAAGGCCTCGACTTGCATACGCGATCACACGCTCAGCACCTCCTTGTCGTTGGCTTAACACAGCCCCAAGACCATGCAGGCTCCCATTAGTTGTGAGCACGAAAGACTGACTGAAATCTGGGTATGCAAGGACTGGTGGAGACATTAAGCACTGCTTAAGTTGGTCAAATGCAGTTTGACGCTCTGTTGTCCAGTTAAGAGGTTCAACGGTTTTCCCCTTCCCTCCTTTACCAACCAGGGCATGAAGCGGCCTGGCTAACTGGGAAAAGCCAGGAACAAATCTCCTGTAATAACTCATGAATCCTAGAACTTGTCTCAACTCCTTGACATTTGTGGGTGCAGGCCAGGATTCCAATGCCTGAGTCTTCTCTCGGTCTACCTTTATTCCCTCTGAGGAAATTAAGTGACCCAAGAATTTCACTTCGGGCTTCAAAAGGAAACACTTGGTGGGTTTTAGTTTCAAACCATGCTGTCTTAGTCGGTTGAACACGATTTCCAATCTTTGACAATGACTTTCGAAGTTTCTTGAAAAGATGATAACGTCATCAAGGTAGATGAGCAGTATGTCAAACATTAGATCACCGAGCACCACCCCCATCAGGCGTTGAAAAGTCGCAGGAGCATTGCAAAGCCCGAAAGGCATCCTGGTCCATTCAAATGACAGCTGTCTTTGCTCTATCCTCCTCACTCATCGCCACTTGGAAATACCCGGAAGTAAGATCAAGAGTGGAGAACAGTTGCGCATTCCCCAAGGCATCCAGCGATTCCTCCACACGAGGGAGAGGATAAGCATCTTTGCAGGTCACTTTATTCAACCTTCTGTAGTCGCAGCAAAAGCGTATGCTACCATCCTTCTTAATCACGATCACAGCTGGGGATGCCCAAGGACTACAGCTTTCTCTGAGAATACCTTGAGACACTAAATCTTGAACATGTTTTTTCACTTCCTGAAACACCTGAGGTGGAATTCTGCGATGTCTTTGCTTAATGGGAGGAGCATCTCCTGTTGGAACACTATGCGTGACAGCAGTCGTATAACCAAAGTCAGTATCACTGTTTGAAAACACATCACTGTGCTTTACCAGTAGGTCTTGAAGTTTGCGACGTTGAGTTTCAGTGAGGTTCTCTAGATTAATGTGCACTGGAACTGGCAGCTGCTCCGTAGTGCTTGCTTCGACTTTCACTTGACATTGCTGCACAGCCTTAACATACAAAGCATCCTCTTTCTCCTCAAACTCGACAAGTTCTTTTGGCACAACTTCTTGTGGCTTGGACAGCACAGCGATCCTACATCGTGGTGGGAGCTTTACAGGCCTTTCACTCGAATTCAACACTCTGACAGGGACTTTACCGTCAGCAGTCTTAGCGAGCACATTAGCGATCAGAACACTCTTAGGTAAACTGACATTTGAGGAGGCCTCCACCAACACTTGACAACTCACTTTTGGTGGTATTCTACAGCAGCCTTCCAAAACACATTCACTGAATGGAGGTATAGTGATTGCTTGCTTCCCAGCAACTTTCACGAAGCCAATCTTCTCACCACAGCTCAATGCCTCTGTCTGCATCTTAAGGTTAGCCAATACTTGTTGGACCTTGGCTTCCTTGAAACCATAACTATACCTGTCCATCTTCTTCATGTCTTCTGTAGTCATGAATAGATCCTTAAGTTCACTCAACACATTCATCCCAATAATGCCAGGCAATCCTTTCAACTCTGTTGTACTGGATTCACTCTCTTTGATCACAAACACACACTTGCTATGCAGCGTCTTCCCCATACACTCTACGTCTGCTTCTAGACATCCAGTGATGGGGATGTCTAGGCCATTTGCTGCTGTAAGACGGACCCAGTTTGCGGAAGACAGCACAACTTCTCCAAAGTGATTCTTGAAATGTGATTCAGTGATAGTAGTCACTTCTGACCCTGTGTCCAGGAGACAGATGGTACTGATACCAGCAATTTTCACTTCAATGGTCAAGCAATCTCCAAAAGTACTTTCACAAAGGGACTTGGAAACATTCTCTGTATTACAATCTGCAGTATGACTTCGAATAACAGATGGACCTGGGCTCTCTAGAACTGAATTATCTCTGTTAACGATCTTTTCCATCTCTGCTGTATGAGGTTGCACTTTACTTGAATTTTCTCGGTTCTGCGAACAACGTCGGCTTGTGTGCCCTGGATTACCACATGTATAGCAGATGTATCTTCCTTCACTATCCTTTAAAGGTGCACTTTTTGTCTTGCTTTCCTTCGCAAAAGTTTTCACTTTTTCTTGGTTGTTAACCATCTGAAACAGTTCTTCTTGTCGGGCAGCTATCTGTTGAATAGCTTCATGAAGCGACTCTAATGTGAGAGGGGCTGAAGAGCTCTCTGTTACAGTGGTAGCATGAACGACACCATGTGAACGAGTACTGGTTTTCAGATTACTTGAAACTTGCACTTCCTCTTCCTCCGACCAAGTAATAGCTTCCTGCATAAGCTGGATGAATGTCAGGTCCCTCTCAGCTTTAACTCTCCTCTTCATTTCACGCCGAAGCGAATCATCTTTGAGGCCTAACACAAGCTGTTCCTTCAATACGCTATCAACATCAGGAACTCTGGATGGCTCTCGGCTCTGGATGATACTCAACTTCTCCTGCAAGTCATAAGCATAAGAACTAATGGTTTCTCTAGGCATTTGTTTACGGTCATAAAACTCTTTCAGCCTGCTGCCAATAGGAAGTTTGTCCCCATAAGTCTTGTCCAAAGCATCAAAAATCTCATCCACTGACCTCTCCTTTCCATTGAGCATGAACTTTACTGTCATCTTTGCCTCATCCTTTAAATACTGCTTAACAAATTCAATTCTGTCTTCTTCAGGAATTTTCATCACCTTGAAGGTGGACTTCATTGAACTTATCCATTCTTCTACACTCAACTCACCAGGTTTGGTACGACATCCACTGAACTCTGGAAGCTTACGATCTCTTGGGATGTAAACAGTAGATGGTGCTCTTTGTGCAGCAGCCTGCTGTTCAATAACAGTTTTAGCAAGGGAAAGTGCCTCTCTCTGTTCGGCTCTGGCTTGCTCTAACATGCCTGTCTGCTCACCAAACCGTCTTTGCATCTCTTCAAACTGTCTCTTTAACTCGTGCAGTTCAGCCATAGCGTCGACTCAGGAACCAAGAACTTGCACTAAATCAGGAACCAGGAGTTTATCCTGTTCGTGACGCCACTATGTGGCAGAGGGGTATTTGCCACCGCCTTGTGGGGGAATATATTGGGCTCTATCCTAAGGAAGACTGAGTGAGCAACAGGATCTTAGTCCCCCCACCCAATGCTTTTGGTCTCAGTATAACAGGTTGTTATATGTAGGTGTCTATCGTGTTGCTATATGTGGCTACAGATGAGGTGAGGTGGGCTCCAGGACTTATTTTTTACGGTGGCGGCCTGAAGTGTGTGAGTGTGCAGGAAACTCAGAAAAACCCACCCTCCCCAGATCTAACAGGATAGCTGAGACGCCCCCACTCCTTAGGAAAAGAGACTCAACTTAACATACAAAGTTTCAGTTTTAACTAAACAAAAATATTTATTGTTCAGAAATTAGCCTTAAAAGACTAATTAAATGACTTCAGACTTCCTTTCTTTAGTTCCTTCACAAGAAAAGTGGAAGTATTTTAAATTCAAATTCAGTCAGTTCAAAATAGAGTGGAATATAGACAACAAAAACACAAAAAAAATATAAACAAGAAAATATAAACAATCTGTGACTGTTTTTGTTAAACCTCAAACAACAATCAGTGATCCTCTGTTACCGCACTGAAAAGTTTCACATTCAGTCAATCAGTTTGAATCAAATCAGTTCACCTCAAAGTTTGAAGAGTTTACTCTAAAAATCCAGGAAAAATGATACTCAGTCCATTCACGAATATGAGTGTTCGTATACTTGTAAAGGAACGTATATGGATCACTTTGCAGGTAAATTCACATGTCAAAATTCCACTTACGAAACGTTCTTTAAATCACAGTTCAGTCTTTATACTCGTTGAAAAGAAAAGATTACTTGCTCACCAGCATTCAATGAAAAATGAAGAAAAGAACATATATCACCACACTTGGGTCACAGACAGAGCGCTGAAAGGTGTCCGGATAGGCAGGGAATGTTCCTGTACTCTATGATCCCCCAACGATTGCCCCCGTGATCCTGAAAACCACAGCTTGATCCGACGAGGCCGCAATCCTGTCCAACGGAGATCAGCCAATGTACACTAACAACTCACGATGCCCTCCAACGAATCAGCCAGCTCTCTCCCAAAAATACGCAACAGCATCCATTACGTTTTGTGTTCGTTTGAACTAGCAAAAACAAAAATCTGGACACAAATCACATACACAAAAAAACACGGGAGTCTTCTGCTCCAGCGCAGACTAACGCGATAAACTTTTAACGCACGAGCACAACAAAACTTGTTGCGTCACTATTAATAACAGGCTTGTTATAACAAACAAAGGCTTAGAAGCAACGTCTCACGGCTGTAAGGCACGTCAACAATCTAAATGTAACTCTTTATGGCGATAGAGAGTTCAGAAAGTCGGCACAATCTTTTTCAGCTCACCGCGGCTCTTCTCCGTTTCTGTCTCCCTCCGTGCATTCGTAACACAAACGTCGGATCATTTGATGGCGGCGCCCGTGTCAAATTTCAAAATAAAAGTCCGCTCATAATAAAATTGGTAGATCCCCTACATCAATAAGAACTACTGTAGGCATCTGATAGAAATAAAGGGTAACACTTTACTTGAAGGGGTGTGCATAAGACTGACATGACACCTTCATAATCATGACACGACACATGTCATGAATATGAATGAGGTTATATGCATGCTTATGACAACTGTCATTGAGTGTCATTTACTCAGTTATGTCATTTATAATGCAAAGGTAACATTATGTGAGATGTCTTTCTTATGACAACTTGACATAAACCAGCACATCATAAACTGTCAGTGTCTTTGTCATGGCAACTTGACATTACCAAGACAACACAACCTGTCATAAACATGACATAGCAGATTAATTATCAAACTTTAGAGACTACTTACCTTAATGGGTTACCATTACATTAAACAGTCATGTGATTGGTTTTGACATTAGCTGTCATGAGGCTATTATAACTGTGTCATGAATATTTTTCTGACCACTTTTTTTTTCAGTGGTACAAATTGAATTTGTCATTATAATGTCATTAAGTGTTAATACTCTGTCAAATAGTTTCAGAACTCTGTCATTAATATTTTTCCTGACCTCAACTACAGTGGTACAAATTAAATTTGTCATTAAAATGTCATGAAGTGTTAATACTCTGTCAAATAGTTTCATAACTCTGTCATTAATATTTTTCCTGACCTCAACTATAGTGGTACAAATTAAATTTGTCATTAAAATGTCATTAAGTGTTAATACTCGGTTAGATAGTTTCATAACTCTGTCATTAATATTTTTCTTGACCTCAACTACAGTGGTACAAATTAAATTTGTCATTAAATGTCATTAAGTGTTAATAATCTGTCAAATTATTTTATAACAGTGTCATGGAGATTTTTCTTTTCATATTTTTGTTAAAGTTTCCCCCAACAGAAGATCCAGCCTAGTCTCATTATTTATATGTAACATTAGACATTAATACGTAACGTTTACGTTTACAAGCACAAAACATATATTTTTGTGCGTTTTTATTGATGTAAGACATTCTAGTAACAATATAACATTGCAAATATTTTTATAGTCGCTAATTCCACTCCTACCTCTAAACCTAACCATAACTATTTCTGTACAGTATAAAGAAAAAACATGACAGACAGATAAATGCAATTACAATCATTTATTTATTGCAGAAATGTCAAAAGCAGTACCAAACGTAATCCAAATGACGATGCGTTGCAGCCGCAGTCCTCTCTAGCAGTATACAGTAGGTTTGTGTGAAGTGCAGAGACGAAAATTTGTTAAATGCTGATAATATTTTCCAAATTATTATCCAGATTTACTCCGTTAAGGCACCTGCGTATCATTCAAATACACACCACCAGAAATATGGCATGTCGTAATCTTTGACGAATGCATGCGAGAGGCAATGAGCATTCGATTATCCTGCCGTAAAACCTGTCATCTGAAGCGGCAACATTCAAATTTGCAAAGAGCGAGTCAGGCAGCGCAGGCTGTGCTGCGCCGGATAAAGGCTTTAATTCGGGTCTGTTCCTCGCAGTCATATAGATTCTGAAGATTTGGTTTGCAGCGCACAAATAAAACTGTTTGATTTTGGTTTCACATCATTTTATGGTTCTGTTGTTACTGTCATAAACTGCTCCGTTGTGGCTCCCTCCCTTCACCCCTAGAGGGAGCCTTAATTTCTCTATGGACTAATAACTCACTACATTTCCCATAACCCCATTTTCGTGCACTTCCTGTGTCCCCTCACCTCTCACCCTTAGTCGGCCATTTTAGTTCACATCCTCAATATAAATAGACTGGTTTCTCCTCTGTTTGTTTGCGAAGTTTTGATTTATTTCTCCTGGTCTGTTCCGAGTGTTTTCTTAGTTTGTTTTCCCATTGCCGTTTACATCTGTTTTTCTCTGGATTATCCCTGCTTTCCGCCTTCCTCGACCTTCCCGCCTAGACTCTGTTATTTCTCTTTGGACTTACCTCACTTATCCCGTTTGCCCGTCTGACCCCGTCTGTCTGTTACGATTACTTCTTACAATAAAGTTTGCATATGGATCCACACGTCTACGCCTCCTATGTTACAGAAAACTTCGCCAACCCCGGATCCAGCAGCTTTATTCCACCCCCCCATTTCAACATGGACCCAGTGGACCAGTTACTCTGTCTCAGGCAAGGTAATCTTTCTATTGAAGACTTCATTCGACTGTTCTGCGACCTCGCATCCCAGGTGTCCTATCAGGACGAAATTGTGTTTATGAACATGTTTATTTTTGCTTTAAATGATCCCCTTAAGTCAAGACCAAGGGTCCATGGACATCCCTTGCACACCTGATGGACTTTGCTATATTGTGCGAGGGTTCAGTGTCTGCCGTTGCACCACCACACTTCACACGTGCACCCCTAGGACTGATATCTAGGATCAGGGACCCTCAGCTACGCTCTGTCAAAGCAGCTGGTCTACATAAGCCAACGCCCATCAGCTTCATGCCAGCCAGGTCTGTGCCCGCTAGAGCCAGGTCAGTGGCCGCCAATCTCAAGCCGTCTGATGACAAGATGGCTGCCATACCAGTGTTTGCACATGACAAGATGGCTGCCATACCAGTGTTTGCACATGACAAGATGGCTGCCTCACCAAAGTTTGCACAGGACAAGATGGCTGCCGCTCCAGAGTCAGCACCTGTCATGGCCGCCCTTCCAGAGTCAGCACCTGTCATGGCCGCCCATCCAGAGTCAGCACCTGTCATGGCCGCCCATCCTAATTCAGCACCTGTCATGGCCGCCCATCCTGAGTCATCACCTGTCAAGTCCGGTCGCAGCTCTCCTTCCAGTATCAAGTCCTGTCACAACGGCCATTGTCAAGTCAAGTCAAGCCTCTCATGTCACTACAACACTCGACCGGCTGGATAACATCCTTGCTGCACTCCGCGAGTTGCAACAAGCCGCAGCTCCGCCTCCCGTGACAAGTCAAGTCACTGCAGTTCCCTCAGAGCCAAGCCAAGTCACTGCTGTTCCTCCAGAGCCAAGTCAAGTTGCAGCTGTCCCCTCTGAGCCAAGTCAAGTCACAGCTGTTCCTCCAATGCCAAGTCAAGTCACAGCTGTTCCTCCAAAACCAAATCATGCCGCAGCCGCTCCCCTCATGTCAAGTATCGCAGCGGCCACTCCAGAGTCAAGTGATGTTGCAGCTGCACCGCCTCCAGTGTCTACCGTCGTCGCAGCAGCTGCTCCGCCTCCAGTGTCAAGCATCATCTTCGCAGCTTCTCCATCTCCAGTGTCTAGCTCCTTCGCAGCTGCTCCGCCTCAAGTGTCAAGCGTCATCTTTGCAGCTGTTCCACCTCCAGTGTCTAGCTCCGTCACAGCTGCTCCGCCTCCAGTGTCAAGCGTCATCTTCGCAGCTGCTCTGCCTCCAGTGTCAAGCTCCGTCGCAGCTGCTCCGCCTCCAGCATCAAGCTCCGTCGCAGCTGCTCCGCCTCCAGAGTCAAGCATCGTCGTCTCAGCAGCTCCTCCTCCTGTGTCAAGCCTCGATGCCGCAACTTCTCCCTCTGAGTCAAGCCTCGTTGCAGCTGCTCCTCCAGAGTCAAGTGACATTGCAGCTGCTTCTCCCAAGTCAGGCCACGTTGCAACTGCACCTCCAGAGTCAAGCGTCTTCGTCTCAGCTACTCCGCCTCCAGAGTCAAGCGTCGTCGTCTCAGCTGCTCCGCCTCCAGAGTCAAGCGCCGTCGTCGTAGCAGCTCCTCCCTCTGAGCCAAGCACCACCGTCATCGCAGCTGCTCCTCCCTCTGAGCCAAGCACCGTCGTCATCGCAGCTGCACCTCCCTCTGAGTCAAGCACCGTCGTCGCAGCTGCTCCTTCCTCTGAGTCAAGTCTCGTCGCAGCTGCTCTCAAGGTGAATGATACTGCTCCAGCGCCAAGTCAAGCCACGGCCGCTGCCCCTGAACTGGCCTCCGCTGAGGCCGCGCTCCTTTTGAGTGTTGCTCTTTGGATTGTCTGGGCCGCATATACCACCACCGAGTCCTCAGAGGTGGCGGCCCCTGCTGCAGAACCTCTGAGGGTGGCTGTCCCAGAGGTAGTGGTCGAGGCCACGGATCCTCGTATCAAGGGGAAAGCCGCACCTGCTCCTTGCACGGTGGTAGCGCCCAGCAACCCACACCACTCCAATGAGCTCTTGCCCAGTCCCAATTTGGCCTCTGAGGCCCTCTATATGCTGGGTATCCAGCCCAACCTGGCCAGGAACTTGGGCTCCGAGCCTTCTCTCTCTGTGTGTGTGTGTCTGTCTATGCTCTATGTTACAGACCTGTCTGCTCCGCCCTGGGGGGATTCCGCTCTGCCCTGGAGGGCTCATGTCTTGTCTGCCCCGCCCTCGGGGAATCCTGTTCCGCCCTGGAGGGTTCCTGCCTTGTCTGCTTCGCCCTGGGGGGCTTCCGTGCCGCCCTGGAGGGTTCTAGTCCTGCCCGATCCGCCCTGGAGGGCGTCCGATTCGCCTGATCCGCCCGGGATGGCGTCTGATTATCTCTCTCTGTGTGTGTGTCTGTCTATGCTCTACGTTACAGATCCATCTGCTCCGCCCTGGGGAGATCCCGTTCCGCCCTGGAGGGCTCCTGTCCTGTCTGCTCTGCCCTCGGGGAATCCCGTTCTGCCCTGGAGGGTTCCTGTCCTGTCTGCTCTGCCCTCGGGGAATCCTGTTCCGCCCTGGAGGGTTCCTGTCTTGTCTGCTCCGCCCTGGGGGGCTTCCATGCCGCCCTGGAGGGTTCTAGTCCTGCCCGATCCACCCTGGAGGGCGTCTGACTCGCCTGATCCGCCCTGGTGGGCGTCTAACTCGCCTGATCTGCCCTGAAGGGCGTCTGATTCGCCTGATCCGCCCTGGAGGGCGTCTGATTCGCCTGATCCGCCTTGGAGGGCGTCTGACTCGTCTACTCTACCCTGGAAGGTGCCTGCTCCGCCCGATCCGCCCTGGAGGGGTCTGACTCGTTTGCTCCGCTGGCCCCGCCCTGGAGACCTTCCGCTCCGCCGGCTCCACTCAAGAGTATGTCTGCCCCATCTTGGTGGTCTCCTAAGCATCTTGGGCAGCTCTGTTACTCTGCTGCCATTCCAGCAGCTTCTAGACCATTTGCCCTCCCTTACTCTGTAGACCCGCATGGACCTGGTCCTCCCCTCTGCAGTCTGTCCCACCCCCCCTCCCTTTGGTGTTATTGGTCTGTGTTGAGCATCTGGAAGCCGCTCCTAAGGGGGGGGCTCTGTCATAAACTGCTCCGTTGTGGCTCCCTCCCTTCACCCCTAGAGGGAGCCTTCATTTCTCTATGGACTAATAACTTACTACATTTCCCATAACCCCATTTTCGTGCACTTCCTGTGTCCCCTCACCTCTCACCCTTAGTCGGCCATTTTAGTTCACACCCTCAATATAAATAGACTGGTTTCTCCTCTGTTTGTTTGCGAAGTTTTGATTTATTTCTCCTGGTCTGTTCCGAGTGTTTTTTCTTAGTTTGTTTTCCCGTTGCCATTTACATCTGTTTGTCTCTGGATTCTGCTTTCCGCCTTCCTCGACCTTCCCACCTGGACTCTGTTATTTCTCTTTGGACTTACCTCGCTTATCCCGTTTGCCCGTCTGACCCCGTCTGTCTGTTACGATTACTTCTTACAATAAAGTTTGCATATGGATCCACACGTCTACGCCTCCTATGTTACAGTTAAAATATTAATGACAGAGTTATGAAACTATTTGACCGAGTATTAACACTTAATGACATTATAATGACAAATTCAATTTGTACCACTGAAAAAAAAAAAAGTGGCCAGAAAAATATTCATGACACAATTATAATAGCCTCATGACAACTAATGTCAAAACCAACCACATGACTGTGTAATGTAATGGTAACCCATTAAGGTAAGTAGTTTCTAAAGTTTGATAATTAATCTGCTATGTCATGTTTATGACAGGCTGTGTTGTCCTGGTAATGTCAAGTTGCCATGACAAAGACACTGACAGTTTATGATGTGTTGGTTTATGTCAAGTTGTCATAACAAAGACATCTCAAATAATGTCACCTTTGCATTATAAATGACATAACTGAGTAAATGACACTCAATGACAGTTGTCATAAGCATGCATAAAACCTCATTCATATTCGTGACATGTGTCGTGTCATGATTATGAAGGTGTCATGTCAGTCTTATACACACCCCTTCAAGTAAAGTGTTACCATTCTTATTTCTCTTTCTTTCAGTGCTTGTTCACAGCATGTGTTTGAAAGATTGAAAGAATGTTTCAGGAACATCATACTAACCTTTAAATAACATTCTACTAACATTAAGGAAACTGGATATTTGTATGTTCTTGGAATGTTACAAATCAACGTTCCTAGAATGTTGCATTTTAAATCTTATAAACTAACGTTTATAAAACATAACACCTTTTAAAAACGTTCCTCTAATGTCAAGAAAACTGGACATTTTTTTATGTTCCCAGAACAAGCACTGAATATTTGGACAACATTCATATAACAGTCATTTTGGTACAAGGAATTAAAATGAAAGAAAAACAATGTTAAAGTGATCTTTACTCACCTTTATCTATACTGTGTTTATTATTATTATTATTATTTTACTAATGTTACAAATGAGTCATTTGGCAAAGGAATTAAAACGAAAGCAAAACAAAGCTAAAGTGATCTTTACTCTCCTTTATTTATACAGAGTTTATACAATGCAAATTGTGCCAAAGCAGCTTTGCAGTGTTAAACAGGAAAATATTTTTTCAATAATGCAAACTAAATTTAATTCTGCTGTAAAGCAATGCTAAAAAGAGGACAATAGTTAACAGTCAAATTTCCAGTTACAGTCACTTCATAGCTGATTCCGTGATATCATCATATAACTCTGTTCAGTTTTTAAATATTGTCTGGAATATCACGTTGACAATTTTGCCATATATTAAGTCTCCCCAAATAAGGAAGCCAAAATGCAAGATCTTCACAGGCTCATCTAGATTGTAATGGCTGCCACTGACAGGGCTGTTGTCGTCATCGTTATTGGTTTATTGCCTTGATAACTGTAAGTAAACTAAGAATTTATCTATAAATAATTTCTGATTGAACCTGTCTCCATATGATCTCTAGATCAGTCTACTCTTACGAGCCACCCAATACTGAGTTCCATATAAACAAGGAACTTTAGTTTTATTGGAGTACATTCTATTAATAAATAATCAACATATTGTAAAACACACCCTACACTATATGCCTTTGAGATGTTGAACTGTTCTTCACATAACATCAGCATAAATGAGACAGCAGTTTCTTGCTTTTCATTACATATAAGAGGTAAGTGAAAGCGCTGCATTGAAAATGTTGGGCTTACTGCACACACCAAATCACTCCTCTGTTTTATTTAACAAAGTAAATTGAGAGCAATCTCAGATTATTTTTTTTTTAATTCATTTTCAGGCAAACAATGCATAGTCAGGATGAAGAGAGGTGCAGTATTCAGTTATGTTTTGTCTGTGTGTATGTTGGCAAATTAAACACAAAAATATTAAAAAGGATTGAATGACAGCTTTGAAATTACCAAGATAAAAATATATTTTTGTCATGTTATTTCCACCACAGAGTACTGTGGTTGTGACATCTGTTGGTTTGAAAAACAAAAGTGAAAAAAAAAAAAAGACAGAATTCTTTTGTGTTGCTTGTACATCCACTGTTGAATATAACTCTAAAATGTCTCTGTTTCTCTCTTTTGATGTGTTAATTATAAAGCTCATTTTCAGAGTCACAAATTCATGGAGCATTCCACAATCATTTCACTGATTCTGTTCAGCCTTTGATAGAGCTGATTGATTCTCTGCGGTTGATTGGCATTGATAAGGATATAGATCTACCATCCATTGCAGTGGTGGGAGATCAGAGTTCTGGAAAGAGTTCTGTGTTGGAGGCACTCTCTGGGGTGGGTTTACCTCGAGGCAGTGGTAAGACTCTGAAATTTGTCTTATTTTAGCACCTTGTGACTAAATAAGAATTGCAAATATTATTATAAGCAGTGGTTCAACATTTTGTGCCCCATTTTGACATTTAGTAATGTTGAAAATATATAGGCACACATAGATTTTATATATATATATATATATATATATATAAACATTTGAAGTGAATCAAAACCTTTCATCAAGGTTGTCCTAAAACCAAAATAATACCCATTCTTGTCTTAGGACAACTTTGATTAACTTTTTTGATCCACTTTAAATGTGTGTATGTGTATATATATATATATATATATTTTTTTTTTTTTTTTTTTTTTTTTTAAACATTCTAAATATACATTGTTAACAGTGGAATATATTTCTGTCATGACAACTCTCGAAGGGATTGGCACAAAGATTTTGTGCACCAATTCAGCTAACGAAATTACTTTGTTTACTTGTGTCACTGCCTTGCGTTGCTCTGCATAGCGTTGCTTCTGCAGAAGAGTCGCGCTGCTTCTGATTGGTTGTTGCTCAGTCTGGAGGACATCTTTGGGAGTGTTCGTGATGAATGGATGGTTGCCGGATAAAGCTTTGATTGGTCACCGATTTGTGCAATGTGAGGCGCGGGAAGTTCTTCTTAAGTCAGAGGTAGTTCTTCTTAAGTCAGAGGTGTCTGAAGCCTTTGAAGATTTTGGCACTCCCGAAGCTTTGTTCTGTAGAGGTTGATGGCACCGTCGTGTGGTGGTGAGCGCCGATGACAAGGCGTAAGGCTTGTTAGGTGAAAGGCGAAAGGCTGTTAGAAACATTGGGTTTTAAGCGAGCCATTTTGTCTGTCTCCATAAGGCTATAGTCCAATGGGATTACTGCAGGGCGGGGCCACACTCCGGTTTGTTCCTCCTTGTGCATACATTAATTTATGTGCATTCCATCAGTGGGAAGGATGTTTCTGCAAGTTGCCTTACTAATTTCAATAAACTGTTGTAACATCAATACCATACACAAGACACACGTTTCATTCATTCATTCATTCAGCACGCATCATTCTGATCAAATTGATATCAAACAGTGCCAGTACTTTACATACACATTGATACATTTAGTCACTTTCATTTAGAAAAAGGTAATATAAAGCACAAGTAATCTTGATTACATGAAACACATCTAGAATATTGCAAAGGGGTGAAACACGCTATTAATGAATATATTTGCTCTAGTAGCAATACCATGCCAAAATAGTTTGTTTTAAGAGTCTGGGTTTTTCTCTGAATTGCAGTCCACATTGGGGTGAATTTTGGAATGTCAGAGGGGGGAACAGGATGTCTGAAAAGTCATGAGTATCAACTGGATGGTCCTGTGAGCCCTGTAGGCTGTTTTTTGTCATTGTAAATCTTTCTGTTTAGTGTATTCGATTTGTTAATTTATGTGTGGCTGGTCAGAGATGACTGAACACTCTGTTTGCCTAAATGAGTCCAGATGAGGGCAGTCAGATTCTTCTGTCACTTGAGTTAGGTTTATAGTAGTCTAAATTCTCTGAGGGATAAGGACCAGGAACTGGGTGAACCGCGCTGGCATCATTAGGTCTCCTGGTCAGTTTTTATGATGGGCAAATGGCTGAGAAGATGACTCTTGTAGGTTCATCTGCAATGTGACTTTGTGGTTCCTTTGTCTGTTTGACCGAAATCCTACAGTGCTTATTGTTTTTGTTTGCACTGAAAAAATAACAAATAAACAGAGAAGTCAAACTTGACAACCTCAAAAATGGACTGGACAAAATTATTGGCACCTTGTCAAAATAAAGAAATAATTGCTTTTCAAGCATGTGATGCACCTGTAATTTGTATTTAGACACCTGTGGCAAGTAACAGGTGTGGGCAATAATCACACTTGCAGCCAGTTAAAATTGAGAAAAATTGACTCAACCTTTGTGTTGTGTGTCACACTGAGCTTGGAGAAAAGAAAGAACTGCAAAAAGTTGTCTGTGAAAACATGGACAATCTCAAGGCTACAAGTCCATCTCCATAGATCTTAATGTTCCTGTGTCCACTGTGTGCAATATCATAAAGAGGTTAACAGCCCATAGCACTGTAGCTAACCTAAAAATTACAACAAAGGATTGTTCGAATGGTGGATAAAGAACCCAGATTAACTTCCAAACAAATTCAAGCTGATCAGCATACAGGGTACAACAGTGTCAACTCGCATTATCCGTCACCACCTGACTGAAAAGGGTAGGAGACCCAGGAGGACACCACTGCTGACAGGCAGAAAAAGGCAAGACTGTAGTTATGTGACAAAACTTATGTGACAAAACCACTTTTGAGAGAATGTTCTTTGGACAGAGACAAAAGTTTTGGTAAAGGACATCATGGCACTGTTTACAGAAAAAAAGTGAGGCCTTCAAAGAAAAGAACACAGTCCCTACAGTCAAACATGGTGGAGGTTCAAAGATGTTTTGGGATTGCTTTGCTGCTTCTGGTACTGGATGCCTTGACTGTGTGAACGGTATCATGAAATCTGAAGATTACCAAAGAATTTTGGGGTGCAAAAAAGTGGCCAGTGCCAAAAAGCTGCGTCTCCACCAGAGGTCATGGGTCTTCCAGCAGGACATTGACCCGAAACACACTTCAAAATGCACTCAGAAATTATTCCAAACAAAGTGCTGGAGAGTTCTGAAATGCCCAGCAATAAGCCCAGAATTGAATCTTTCCTTCAAATCTGAATGACCTGGAGCAGTTTGCAAAAGAAGAGTGGTCCAAAATTTCAGTAGAGAGGTGTAAGAAACTCATTCATTGTAACAGGAAGCGATTGATTTGTTATTTTTTTTTCCAAAGAGGGTACCAAATATTTAGTTAAGGGTGCCAATAATTTTGTCCAGTGCATTTTTAGGTTCTCATATGATTATTTGGCTACCACACTGACTGGTTTGACTCTAATTAGATGTGCACTCCGTCTAATGTTAATTAACAAAATGGATATGCGTTGCAATCTCATAGATAAGACCCCAGCACCCACCTGAGCAAAAATCATAATTTAGTCATTTGATAACTGCTGTTACTTTCTCTACAACACATTATCTCCATCTTTACTCCATCTCCATCTTTATACAACACACTTTATACAACACTCCATCTTTATACAACACATTACTCCATCTCTTCAACAGTTTCGTTCTTCTTCACTGGGTCTCCTTCATACACCCATGGCTCATTTAACTACCATGGGTCATAGAGCCTTTAGCCAGGCTGCTCCTCGCCTTTGGAATTCTCTCCCAGCTAATATTTGGTAATTAGACTTGTTAACTCAATTTAAAGCTAAACTCAAAACTCACTTATTCAGAATGGCCTATCCTACATGATTACTGTCTACAGTCAAATGTATTTATTTTATTATTATTATTATTATTATTATTATTTTTATATATTATATTATATATTATATTTATTGTAACTGATGCTTTATTTTATGGTTTAATGATATTTGTTTTATTTATTGTTCCTGCTGTACGGTGACCTTGAGTGGCTTGAAAGGCGCCTTAAATAAAATGTATTATTATTATGATCTACTTTGACAGTCCCAATGGCAGCGCAACAGCTCATTAATTGATGAGACGGACAAAGTTAATGAACTGAAATAAAAGCAGAATATAAACGTTCTTTCTCCATTTCTGAACTACACAGCACAGCAAGAACACACAAGCACATTTTTGAATGTTGAGGGGCGACAGCGACCGATACAGGAGAGAACCAATCAGCTGTGCCATGTGATAATGATGTCATTAGGTCAGATTGAGATAGACCTATCAAACTGCGCCGTCTAGAGATTCATGCCAGAACTTTGTATTTAGTTTCAACCTTCATATACCTAAATATATTTCAGGGGCTTGCATCTTACATTTGGGATATACATTTAATTAGAATTATTTACATTTTTCACCCAAAAATGACAATTCTGTAATTAGTTACTCTTGTCGTTATAAACCGCTAAAATCTAAGCTAAAATATTTCTGATGGCTGGGCAGTGGTTGTAGAAGGTAAGCTGGAAGTTTTCTGGGAGTTTTGAACTGTGCACACACTGGACAGGTTTTTGTCACTCTTCTTCACAAGATTTCAATTCACAGTCACTTCCAGGCAGTAAAACCAGCAAAGCCAATGCTTTTGTCATGCTGTTCATGCTGTCATGATCCTCCTTACCTTACGGCAGAGGTAGTTCAGATCCCGTGTCTGCTGATTAAGGGGGTCACAAGAAAGGTGCCTGTGGCTCAACCTCTCTGGCATCAGGAAGAAAGAGAAGACATTTTGTTAGAAGCCACAGTTTTACTGTCAAAGTTGATAGTTTTTTAGGCAGCCAAAAAGCAGTTTTGGCTTGATGGATGTGCATTTCAATATCAAGTTCTTCCATTCAGCATTGAATTGTCATCCCAAAATTTCATGAAGTGCATAGATGCTGCGTTGTATGACCTGAGACTTCAGGGCATTAGTGTACTGACCTACACAGATGACTGGCGTTAGTGTGTTAGCCATTTGGTATTGAGATGTTGTTCTTACTCATCTGGAAATATTGGAGTTGATTTCAATGCAGGCATGTCTGTCTCCAGCTCTAGTCGAGTCCATATTGACTGTTATGAATCAAAGTAAGACTAGGCTAAGATCTATCTTCCTTTCAATTTCAGATGATTTTGGGTCTCATGGTAGCTACCTATAACATTATACGTCAGAGGCTGTTGCGCATACGATGAGACAAAGGCCAAGAACAATGCTAGTATCTCTCTTGGCACATAAATTGCCTAGAGATAAAGACTGTATTTCTGGCTCTCAAATACTTTCTGCCAGACCAGAGACACTACCACATGCTCATAAGGACTGACAACAGACAGTAGTTTCTTATGTAAATCACCGTTAAACCACTTGTTCAGGTTGGTAAAACAGATCCTACTCTGATCTCAAGACAGACTGCTCTCCCTGAGGACAATCTCTATTCCAGGGCACTTAAATGTGGGAGCAGACATCTTATCGAGGCAGGGTGCTGATTAAGTGCTGAGGCCTGGGAAATGGAGACTCAACCCAGAGTCAATGGTTATAATTTGGCACATTGACAGGTAAATCTATTTACTGTCCACTCTGGTTTTCCCATAACAGTTCCAGCTCCATTGGGCCTGTACACTATGATACAGATGTGGCCAAGGCTGAGCCTCTATGCCTCTCCCTCTGCTCCCAGGAGTTCTGGTCAGGGTTTCTTGGACCTAGTCTCTCTCCTGGAAGGCTCTCTTTGGGAGATTCCAACCAGGAGGGATCTTCTCTCTCAAACTCGGGGCACAATATTTCAGCCCAAGCTTAAAATGTTGAAGATGTGGGTCTTGCCTCTGAGGTAGCCCTGCTAATAGAGTCTGGTCTCCCAGGTGAGGCTGTTGAGATTATCCTTAAAGCTAGAGCTCCCTCTGCAAGAAAACGTTATGTCATGAAATGGCATCTTTTTGAGTTCACAATATCAGGTTGACCCTAGCCCACTGCCCAGTGGGTTCAATGCTGGATTTTCTGCATGAGCGCCTTTCTGCTGGTTTTCCCCTGCTACCATCAAAGTCTATGTGACCACAATTTTGACTTGCCACAATCACATCAATGGAGCCTTAGTGGGCATCCGCTTGTGTCTTGTTTTCTTTGTGGCCAGATGGCTAAGGCCTGTCTGCAGGCCGTAAATTCCTTCTCGGAATCTCTCCCTAGTTCTTGAAGGATTATCTGGCCATATCAGCAGCCTTCTCTTGTTTAGATTTAAACTGGTAAAGGTCATTCTATACCAAAGACCTTATGTCCCTAAGATGTCATCCTCTGTTGTCCATCTGACATTATTTAAGCCTTTTCCCTTCTTACATTTGACTTACCAGAGCATGAGAGGCTGCCATTGCTTTGGCCTATAAGGCACATGATATGGCTTTGCTTCTTGGTATCAGAGACCATTCTACAAGAAATTTGGCCCCCTTTAAATGTTTTGACTAAGGATGTATCTTTCTATGATGTTTGAGCTGCAGCAGACTGGTATTGTTACTCCCCTCGAGTTGAATCAAAGACTCAGGTCATTCTTTGGTTTAACAGACATTTTATTTAGACACAATTCTTCGGCACGCCTTGTGCATTCTACTTTTGCAGCCTTTTATGTCTCAACAATGCCATCAGAACTACGAAAAGAAATACAAAAGAAATACAATTAACACTCTGAAAGCAGTGTTTTACACATAATAATAAATGGAAAATACAAAACAAATAAATAAAGAGCACATTGAACACGTAATAAAATACACTTAAATTACATATTACACACGATCAGGTAACTTATACGCATTCACATATGGCAAAGCAATTACACCAAACACGTACCTCATTGGCCTTTCTAACTCAAGAGGAATAAACTTGGAGGGTTACAGCTTCTTCTTCTTAAACAAAACGACAATATAATTTTGTAGCACTTCTTATAGGCATGTTTACTTGTACAGCACCTCGTGTGGCTCTTCAACTTGTATTGCACCGGAAATACCCTGATAGCAACAACTAAAATAATTCCCCAGAGGAACAAAAAGAGAAATAGAAAGAGAATATAGTATTCTTAAAATACTATGGTTCCGACATGGATTCAACCCCAGCCAAGTCTTTTTGTTTGAACCAGTCTAAGATTGTAAGAAAATTAAAGGAGAAAAGGTTGTAACTCAGTATGTAACCCGGTTCCTTGAGAAAGGAAACATGCAACATGAGATGATCTACTAAGTGTATCAGACTTATCCCTACAAGTTACAGCTATTACTAGTTATGTCCCTACAAAGAAGCAGCCCTATAATTGTTGATGTTATCAATGGTAACACTTTTCTTAATGTTCCTCATTTTGTTTTCACTTCACAATTATATGCCACCTAGTGAAAAGTCATATATTCCAAGTTAATCATATTCCATAGATTATAGAAGGCAAAACTTATCCCATTTGTTTTCCCCACTTTTAAGTTTATATTATTACACTACAGTACAGTTAATTTATTTAAAGGGGTCTAGGTTGTTCTAGCAAAAGTATTAATCTATGTGTTAATCATTTGTGTGTAATAAGGCACATTAGATGTACAGAAAAAATCTTTATGCTTTTATGTTTTTTTTCAGGTATTGTCACTCGCTGTCCTCTTGAGCTGAAATTGCGGAAGCTCAGACAAGGACAATGGTCAGGGACTATTTCTTACCGTGGTCACAAAGAGACCTTTTATGACCCATTAATGGTGGATAACCTCGTTAGAAAAGGTCAGTATGAAAGAAAAAAAAACTTATAAGAAAAGGAGAAAATGAAATTATTTTATAAGGTAACAATTCAAATGAACCAACATCATAAAATGCATGTGGTACAATATTCTACTTGTGTCCGATAAGGTTGTGCAAAATTCAAAACTCTAAATTTGATTCCCTTTCGATTAATGAATATGAATTAAATTAGCTATATGGTCTACAAGCATGTTGAATTGGAATCAATTTACTGAATTTAAATTTTAATTTAAAGAAACTCGACTATTTAGGATTTCAAAGGTATTCTCTATTCAGTTGTGAATGACTCATAACGTTCAAACTTACCAATATCAAAACTTTACTTCTGTGTATGTCTGTTTCAAAACATACATGTGAATTCAACAGCTCAAAATCAACTTGCTGGAAATACAGTTGGAATCAGTGATGAACTCATTACTTTGGAAATTTCATCTCCTAATGTTTGTGACCTCACTCTGATTGATCTACCTGGTATAACCCGTGTACCTGTGCAAGACCAACCTGATGATATTGGAGATCAGGTAAGTGTATGTGATGTTTCCTCAAAGCAGCTGCTGTCTCATAGCAACATCAGTGTACACAGTGTCTTCACTGCTTGATCAGTAGCTACGAATACCTCTTTAAAGGTCTGTTAAGAACGATAAAGATAATGATAAAGATAAAGATTTTTTTTTTTTGACATATTGTATTTTTGACAGATAACATTCAATTTCAAATCAATGAAAATCCAAGATGAACACTTGTTCATTGACTATTATTATTGCTATTTGTTCATTGACTCTTGCATTATTGACAAACTAATTTCTTTTTTGTACTGCAAAGCTGCTTTGACACAATCTGTATTGTGCGCTACGTAAAAAAAAAAAGGTAACTTAACTTTTTTTTCCTGTTTTAGGTAGTGTATTTGTAGCTGACTAGTGTCATTTAAAGTCAACATGAACTCAGAATTAAGCATATTTAACATCTTAAATATTCTAGGTCACCTGCCTCCATACTGATATAATGCCCACTTGTCCCTATTATGTTTCCTGCACAGCATTTTATTATAGATAACAAGCAAGGTTCAGGGGTGTTTTATATTGATCTGAAGATTCTCTCCTCCCTAAACAGAGAATATGTCATCTTTTCATCTTTTTTAGATCAAAGACTTGATATTGAAATATATTTTCAAAAATGAGACCATCATTTTGGTTGTTGTGCCCTGCAATGTTGACATAACAACAACAGAAGCACTAAGAATGGCACAACATGCAGACCCAGAGGGAAACAGAACTCTTGGTTTGTCAACTTATTGTACTTATATAACATATATATGTGTGTGTGTGTGTGTGTGTGTGTGTATATATATATATATATATATATACACAGGTGCATCTAGTATATAGTGAAAAAGGTTTTTTTTTTTTTTTGATGATTAGAGCATACAGCTCATGAAAGTCAAAAATCCAGTATCTCAAAATATTAGAATATTTAAATTTGAGTTTCATTAAATTACCATCCCTACAGTATAAATTCCGGGTATCTCTTGTTTTTTGAAACCTCACTAATGGGGAAGACTACTGACTTGGCAATGGTCTAGGAGCCAATTAGCCTATGTTCACACTGCCCAAAAAAATAAGATTTTTTCATTAAATGTGACCCAGGTGTGTTTTTTGCATGACAGTGTGAACGGCACAAATCGCATGGAATCTGATCTTTTACAATCAGATCTAAGCCACTTCAATATGTGGTTCTAAATCCGTTACAGGTCGGATGTTTCTCAATGCGACCTTAGTCTGAACAGTCAGATCAGAATTTATGTGACTTTTACATTATTCGAGATCGACACGTGTCACAATTGTGCACTAGCGCGTACACACCAACTTCCGTGGCCTTCATGTTTACTTCTTACAACAGCACGATACGCGTGACGTCTTAGGGGCCATTCACAAGTTGCGTCTTTTGCGTGCCACAGTTTGTCATTTCGGTAACACTTTACAATAAGGGTACATGATTAATGATGTACTAATATCTGAATTAATAGTTTATTTATCATGAACTAATTAATGGACCAATAAGGAATTAATGATGGACTAACCTTAGCTACGACTGGAATCATGAGGATTCATGTGTTAACTGCAGCCACCTTAACTACTCGTTAACACATGTTTGTTAGTTAACATGTTAATTAACAACGAATGATCAGCTTCATCAAGTTGACACTTTAAGAAGAATGAAGAACAGCAGACATCGCTTAGAACTATATCAACTTGATCAGCACTAATCTTGCAATGTTTTATTGCATTTCACATATATGCCACGCTTCAGTATTACTCCTGACTTGTGCACGTGACTGGTGCAGACACATTTAAGTACAACCTGTGACGGAGTTGCTTTTGGATTATTGCAATTTTTAAGCATTTAAAAATGTACTTTTCACTATCCCTGCTTAACAACTTACCAGAAATGCTGTTCTTGACGACAGCTCCGATTATATTTATTTCCAGGAAGAATGTTGTTTTGTAAATGTGGAGTGTATGAAGGTGATGTGCTTCATTTGGATTATTGCATTTCATTATCATTTACTGTACACCGTTCCCACATAATGGATAACTTCGTGAAAATTAATTCAGTTACAAATAATTTACCAAAATTCATTCTGTTTCAAGTGATTTTCTTTCCCATTTTCCTTTATATCACTCTGTTTCAAAAAATAACACGCAGTTTTCATGATCCCTTTTATTTAGCTAAAATTATTAACATATTTACATATTCTGGATGGTGTATGTAAACTTTTGACTTCAACTGTATATCACCTAGTATAATACTGCAAATTTGTTTTACAGTAAATAACTGTAGTACCATTTGCATTATGGGAATTTTCTGTGACGTCAGAGCACACATACAGAGACTCACTGTATTTTTTTTTAAATTGCTGTATACTACTGTTTTTGCTGTAACAGCCTCTTTGGGACCATTCTACTGAGGTTGCTTTATTTTCCTCAATTCTTGCATTTGGATTGACATTTGTTCTACACCGTGTCCGCGGCACCGCAACAGCTTGGGACTGACTACACTGGACGCGTTACATCGCTTGTAATGACTGGGAAATCCATTTGTCATTCATGTCCGAAACAGCACGTGCGCTTGGAGTACATATGTACGTCAGAAATATATCACTTTACTGTCCGTATCCACTGTATATAGTATATGGGCTTTATATTGTCTTTTGCCGAGCCGCACCACGCCTCGCTACGCCACTGGAGTCCGAGGAAGACACGGAAGAAGCGCGCCGGCGCCGCGGATTTTTACCCGGGGATAAACCCGCAAGAGTGGAAGAGTTCCGGAGAATATCAGCGTTGTGTGTCGACGCACTTTATGAGAGAAAAAGACCAGCAATCAAGGTAATAATATATGTACGTTTGTCTGTGTGTTTGTGGCAGATTTTGCACATCAGTTTAAACTTTTACCCGTAACATTTACTTGTCACATGGCGATAACTTTACCATGGTAAACAGCGCGGTCGTTTCAAATGACTTTTGTCAGCTTATTGAATTAAGTTACCGAGTTAAATTTGTTTTTAACGAGCAACGCTTGCCTTATATTAACATTTGGTTAGCTAATGTAAAGTGTTTGTTAGTAGTTAATGTTGGCCAGTAACCTAATGAGAAAGTTAAATCGTATTTTAGTTAGGTTCACCCAAGTTTTATGGCTAGCTGCCTTTTTAGTTTTATAATTTGTTATAGTTTTAAAATAAAATTTTAGATTTACTGCATTTTTTGTATTTGTGTTTTAAAGGCAACTGTAGTGAAGCATTAAGAAAGACGAGCATGCCAGCCACCCTGAGACTGATAATTCATGGTAAGAGAAAACTATGGTTTTGAGAGGTTTCTGTATTCTATGGGGTTTGCCTTTTAAAAGTGTGCCATTTCTACTTGTTTTTCAGAGAAGACATTTCTGTCAAAGGTGGTGGCCACGTTTTGGAACAGTACCTGGGTTTTGCAGATGGCTATGTATTCTTTGACTGTTTGTCTTTTTTACTTTTATTATGTTTCTGTTGCCTAAAGATTCTTTTCAAGATGATACAACAAGATGCACTGTTCCAGCATTGGGAGTACTACATTGGAAGTATTGGACTGTTATACATTCAATGTTTTAAATAAAGAATTTGATATTTTGGAATTATTGTGTCTGTTTTAAGTTAATACAGTATTTTTATAGAGTAAAAATATAATGAACAAAATAAAAATGAATAAAATCTAATGAAATATATATTAAAATAAATGAATTACAGTAGTATGTTGATAAATTAGATTTTTTTTTACAGTAAATCACTCTAAAACAGTACAGTTTGCAACTGTAAATCAAATGCAGTTTGTTACTGTAATTTTTAATTACAGTAACTTACTGGCAACAGTGTTCACTTATTTAAATAGCCTGTAAGGGACACATGATGGTAAACTCATTATTAACTAGTCATTAACTAACGTGAGTTCATGTTTTGTTGAGGCATCTTTATGTCATGACTTTACTTGAAGGGGCACATGATGGTAAACTCATTATTAACTAGTCATTAACTAACATGAGTTCATGATTTGTTGAGGCATCTTTATGTCATGGCTTTACTTGAAGGGGCACATGATGATTAACTCATTATTAACTAGTCATTAACTAACGTGAGTTCATAATTTGTTGAGGCATCTTTATAAGTCATAAATTAAGTGATCAGTTACACAGTATAGTTTCCAGGCTATTTAAATAAGTGAATGGAGGTATGTATTCTCTGAGGTTGGATGAAACAGAGTGATATAAAGGAAAATGGGAAAGAAAATCACTTGAAACAGAATGAATTTTGGTAAATTATTTGTAACTGAATTAATTTTCACGAAGTTATCCATTATGTGGGAACGGTGTACAGTAAATGATAATGAAATGCAATAATCCAAATGAAGCACATCACCTAAGCGATGTCTGCTGTTCTTCATTCTTCTTAAAGTGTCAACTTGATGAAGCTGATCATTCGTTGTTAATTAACATGTTAACTAACAAACATGTGTTAACGAGTAATTAAGGTGGCTGCAGTTAACACATGAATCCTCATGATTCCAGTCGTAGCTAAGGTTAGTCCATCATTAATTCCTTATTGGTCCATTAATTAGTTCATGATAAATAAACTATTAATTCAGATATTAGTACATCATTAATCATGTACCCTTATTGTAAAGTGTTACCGTTATTTAAAATGTAGACACGCGATAAGCAGGCTCATAATGGAGGCACCGCGCTCGTTTTTTTCAGGCATGTCCACGCCGCATCAAGATAAAAACATCTCAACTTTTCAGAATGCCGCAAGCGCACCGCAGGTCATGTAACAAGAACCAACCAATCAGCTTTATCCTTCCTCATAACAACATTGAAATCTCAGCCAAAATGGATGAACAGCTGAACATAGCTGTTACAGTGATAACCTTTTTTTAAATAAATGTAGTAGCCAATGACAAGTTCACACAGGAATCGTATGGGCCACATTTTTAAAAACAATGTGAACAGGCAAACAAAAAATCTGATCTGAGCAGAAAATCAGAATTGAGCATTAAGGCTTGCAGTCTGAACTTAGCCTCATTGACACCCTCCATAAAGAGAGTAAGTCACAGAATGTCATTACTGAATGGCTGTTTACAGAGTGATGTATCAAAGCACATTAAATGCAAAGTTGACTGGAAGGAAGAAATTGGGTAGGCAAAGGTGCACAAGCAACAGGGATGACCGCAAGCTTGAGAATACTGTCAAGTAAAGCGATTCAAACACATCAAGAGTCACCACACTCAGATGTCTTCAGGAGAAGGACTACCAGGCCACTTCTGAAACAGAAACAACGTCAGAAGCATTTTACCTGGCCTAAAGAGAAAAACAGCTGGACTGTTGCTCAGTGGTCCAAAGGCCTCTTTTCAGATAAAAGTAAATTTTGCATTTCATGTTGAAATCATGCTCCCAGAGTCTGAAGAAGACTAGAGAGGCACAGAATCCAAGTGTTAAGTTTCTGAAGTCAGTAATGATTTGGGGTGTCATGACGTTTACTGGTGTTGGTTTATTGTGTTTTATCAAGTGCAAAGTCAATGCAGCCGACACCAGGAGATTTTGGAGCACTTTATGCTTCCATCTGCTGACAAGCTTTATGGAGATGCTGATTTCCTTTTCCAGCAGGTCTTTAGCACTTGCCAACTTGCCTGACCTGAACCCCATTGAGAATCTATGTAATATTTTCAAGAGAAAAATGAGAAACAGTCGCTCCAAGAATATACAGACATTCTGAAGGCTCAATAGTGCCTCAGCAGTGCCACAGGCTGATAACTTCCATGCCACACTTCACTGATGCTGTAATATGTGCTGCTGACCAAGTACTGAGTGCAAAAATGAACATACTTTAAAGAACTTAACTTTTCTGTTTTGCAGATCTGTTTTTTGATTGATCTTAAGAAATATTCTAATATTTTGACATACTGGGTTTTTGACTTTCATGACCTGTAAGCTCTAATCATCAAAAAAAAACAAAAAAAAAAAAAACTTTTGAAATATTTTACTTCTAGAATATATCTGGAATATATGAAAGTTTTTTTTTATATATATATATATATAAATTACAATAAAAAATGTACTTTCCATTTTCATTTTTTTTAGATGCACCTGTATGTATGTGTGTGTGTGTATATATATATATATATATATAATTAGAATATCATCAAAAAGTTGATTTCACTAATTCCATTCAAAAAGTGAAACTTGTATATTATATTCATTCATTACTCACAGACTGATGTATTTCAAATGTTTATTTCTTTTAATTTTGATGATTATAACTGACAACTAATGAAAATCCCAAATTCAGTATCTCAGAAAATTTGAATATTACTTAAGACCAATACAAAGAAAGGATTTTTAAACATCTTGGACAACTGAAAAGTATGAACATGAAAAGTATGAGCATGTATAGCGCTCAATACTTAGTTGGGGCTCCTTTTGCCTGAATTACTGCAGCAATGCGGCGTGGCATGGAGTCGATCAGTCTGTGGCACTGCTCAGGTGTTCTGAAAGCCCAGGTTGCTCTGATAGTGGCCTTCAGCTCTTCTGCATTGTTGGGTCTGGCATATCGCATCTTCCTCTTCACAATACCCCATAGATTTTCTATGGGGTTAAGGTCAGGCGAGTTTGCTGGCCAATTAAGAACAGGGATACCATGGTCCTAAAATTAGGTACTGGTAGCTTTGGCACTGTGTGCAGGTGCCAAGTCCTGTTGGAAAATGAAATCTGCATCTCCATAAAGTTGGTCAGCAGCAGGAAGCATGAAGTGCTCTAAAACTTCCTAGTATTCGGCTGCGTTGACCTTGGAGCTCAGAAAACACAGTGGACCAACAGCAGCAGATGACATGGCACCCCAAACCATCACTGACTGTTGAAACTTTACACTGGACCTCAAGCAACCTGGATTCTGTGCCTCTCCTCTCTTCCTCCAGACTCTGGGACCCTGATTTCCAAAGGAAACGCAAAATTTACTTTCATCAGAGAACACAACTTTGGACCAGTCAGCAGCAGTCTAGTCCTTTTTGTTTTTATCCCAGGCGAGACGCTTCTGACGCTGTCTGTTGTTCAAGAGTGGTTTGACACAAGGAATGCAACAGCTGAAACCCATGTCTTGCATACGTCTGTGCGTAGTGGTTCTTAAAGCACTGACTCCAGCTGCAGTCCACTCTTTGTGAATCTCCCCCACATTTTTTAATGGGTTTTGTTTCACAATCCTCTCCAGGGTGCGGTTATCCCTATTGCTTGTACACATCTTTTCCTTCTCTTCACCTCTCTATAAATGTGCTTTGACACAGAGCTCTGTGAACAGCCAGCCTCTTTTGCAATGACCTTTTGTGTCTTGCCCTCCTTGTGCAAGGTGTCAATGGTCGTCTTTTGGACAACTGTCAAGTCAGCAGTCTTCCCCATGATTGTGTAGCCTACAGAACTAGACTGAGAGACCATTTAAAGGCCTTTGTAGGTGTTTTGAGTTAATTAGCTGATTAGAGTGTGGTCTTCAATATTGAACCTTTTCACAATATTCTAATTTTCTGAGATACTGAATTTGGGATTTTCATTAGTTGTCAGTTATAATCATCAAAATTAAAAGAAATAAACATTTGAAATATATCAGTCTGTGTGTAATGAATGAATATAATATACAAGTTTCACTTTAGAATGGAATTAGTGAAATAAATCAACTTTTTGATGATATTCTAATTATATGACCAGCACCTATATATATATATATATATATATATATAATTTATTTATTTGTCAGTTTATGGTTCTTGCTATTCAATTTATTTATTTAATTATTATTATTATTATTATTTATTTATTTATTTATTTTTTTTTTTTTTTTGAATGCATGGGTTAGCAATTCTTACAAAACCAGATCTCATTGACCAAGGGGCAGAGACTGATGTTTTGAACATTGTCCTGGGCAAAGTTGTTCCTCTCAGCAAGGGTTACATTATTGTGCGATGTCGTGGTCAGAGTGACATCAATAACAAAATCCCTCTTGATAAAGCCATAGACAAGGAAATTGAATTCTTTACAAACCACCGATATTTCAGGTAGCTAATTAATGACTTACATTACTTTAACTAAAAATTGATGAATGGATTATTTCAAACAACCTAAACTATATTTAGTGTTTTTCTTTTCTTGACAGCTCTCTACTGAATGATGATAAAGCATCTACTAAGTGCCTGGCAAAGAAATTGACCAAAGAACTGGTTGATCATATCAAGGCAAGCCAGATGATTCTTTTAACACTTCTATTGGTTTTCATTTTTTTACCAAGTAAAAAAAAAAAAAAAAAAGCTATAAATACAACAAAAAACATAAGGCTTCCACTCTGTTTGGTACTCAGTGGAGTGTGGGATGTATTATGGGTATATATGGTGCAGTTAGACAGCTGATTTATCCCAATGTTTTCTTATTGACACAGAAATCACTACCACACTTAACTGAGCAGATTAACACTAAAATACTTGGTGTGCGAGAAGATCTTAAAATCTATGATCAGGGTCCACCTCTGGAAGAAGAAAAGATGGGACCTTTTCTCAGTAAGGTAGGAGCTCTGAGGGGATCTTTCTATCCTTAAATAATTTTATGCCATTTTATTTATTTATTTATTTTGTTTGTTTGTTTGTTTGTTTGTTTTGTTTTTTTATGTAATATTGACTGTATGATTGATTGAGATTGTTTTCTTATATAGATAATAATAGAGTTCAGCGATCAAATCAATGAACTGAGCAGAACAGGGCATTCAAAAAACGGAAACATTCATGCACTTCTACGTCCTGTGTTCAAGAAATGGGACAGCCACCTAAGAGACACTGAAGTATCATGTGAGTCAAGATATGATAAAACCATAGATTCCTTTTTAGCACTGTACCAGGATCTCTAAATCTTACTTTCTTTTATTTTTATTACAAATTCAGTCAATGCAAAGGTAAAGGAAATGATAGAAAAGTATAATGAGATGCATCGTGGCAGAGAATTACTAACGTTCAGTGACTTCGCTGAATTTGAATGTGTCATCAAAGACCATGTGGCAGCCCTTCAAGCGCCAGCCATGCAAACACTGAAAGGTGTACAAGGTACAGTGTGCATTTTCTGAATATACTGTTAAACATTTTTTTATTGATAAAGATATCTCCTTTACCTCTCTCTCTCTCTCTTTTTCAGAGATTGTTCAAAATAAGTTCAAGGAAGTATGTAATTTATGTTTTGTTCAGTACCCGTTACTAAAAAACAATGTCTATGTAAGTAAATCTTTTACATTATTATTATTATTATTATTATTATTGTTATTATTATCTTTGATATATTATGTTGTACTTTACAGAAAAAGATTGGTGAGATTCAGTTAAAACAAGAGGTCAAAGTGGAGAAAAGAATCAAAGAGTTCATTGATATGGAGCAACTGGTTTTCACACAAGACAAGGTATTCCAAAAGAAACTTGATGAATCTGACATCCATCAAATGACTGGGCTAGAACGTTATGAGAACCTCCGTGAAGATGACATGGTTTTAACTTCCAAAGGCTGTGCATTGTTGGATACAAGAAATCTGGTACCAGAAAAACTGGCTCTTTATTATGAGGTAGGTCATAACTCATGCCATTCATGCTGCTCATGCTTTCATTTCACAAAAATCGTAAATTACGTCAGTACAGGGTAAATTTAGTTCCGCTACAGGTCTGTGCCTATTATATTAGTATGTCCTTTTTACAAATAATGCTTCTTACCTTTTCTGTTTTGTCTGTTTTCCCAGTTGTTGTTATATTAAATAAGAATAAAGAAATAACATTTTACTTGTGTGTACTTTACATGGCCGCTCAGACCGCACTCATCAAGATAATATACTCACATAGCACCGAATAGTTGCTGTTCTTCATCTCCTGTGCATTTGAGTGTATTATCTCAATTTACTCACTCATTTCCCTTGATAATCCACCACATCATGATAAATTATGACAACATTTATTTCAAGATGCACGTTTTACCAGGAATAAATTAAACCATTATTAAACAATAATTTTAATATGCATTTCCCAGGGCACATTATACACAATGTACATTTACACCATCATGTTAATAATGCAAAGGAGAGCAAGTAGACAATACAATATTACTTTAATAATAATAATAATATTCACAAAAAAAAAAAAAAAATGTCACATGGAGAGTCATAATGCAAATAGAAGCCAATAGAAAATACGACAAAACCCAAAACTAACTGAAATATATGTCCCAACATTCAGAATTAAACAAACATAGTATTTGTTGTGATGACCCCATCCTGACGCAAAAAGTTTGTTTTGAAATGTTTGCTCTTTGTAGAGTAAAACACTGGTAGTTTTCATAGCATTTAATTTGTAAAAATAGCTTCTGATTCCCGAACCTATTCTTGTTAAGTATGGTTGCTGTTGTCACGGGAAAAAACTTTTACTCTGTAAGCACCAATCCGGAAGCCAAAAACACAGAAGTGTGAAAAAGGCTAACTGGTTGACCACAAGATAGTCCCATCCAAAAATTATGGTTGTGTCGGTGTTACTGAATAAGCTCCTTGGGACACTCAAATATATTATGTGTAAGGTGTAGGACCAAGAAATGTACTTATTCCAAGCATTTTGATTGACTTTCCTACCTGCCTGTCAACATTATGTATTTGAAAACCTATGCGTCATCAGCACGTTCACGTACGTTACATTGTGCAGACAAAATGAGAATGGCAGGCAAGCAACCTGATCTGTGTGCATTCATGCGTTCAGGGGCGTGGCTTTGGATGGTGACTTGCAGGGAGGGTGGGACATTTTCTTTTAGTGCTATCAGGCTAAAGTTAGCATTTCCAAGATCTCCTATTGCACCTTTACATTAAGAAAATAACTAAAATGTTATTTGGGAAATCTGCTGTGGAAAAAAAACTTATTGGTGTTACCTAGCACTTTTATGTTTAGGAGTATAATAACAGAAGATCAACCACATGTTGGCAGTGCACTGGCACTAGATGTTTACTGAAGGGGCAACTAACTCCAAAAGGTAGCTCATATATTAGTATTAAAATAATTCATGTTCTGTCTCCATTAAGATCATCTATCAACGCCTGACAGACTATGTGCCGATGCTACTAATCCTCTTCATGCTGAAGGATGCAGCTAAGACATTGCGACATCAAATGCTGGAAATGAGGAATGGTGCAGATGTGGTCGAACTGCTAAAAGAAGACACAGACCAAGGGCGCAGGAGAGCTGATCTAAAGCAGCGCCTAGAACGTCTCACAAAAGCTCAAGAACTAATAAACACAAGGCGCTGATACATCTTCATAAACATCAGGGATATGCCGAAATTAAGCATCAGGGCTGCAGAAATTGGCCACTGGATATACTATAACTGATCATATTTCTCTTTCAAAAATTCTATCAACCAGTTAGTTCATTATAAAGACAAAGCATAGTACGTGTTTTGAATTAAACTGTCGACTGAAGTCATTCCACTGCATTTCTATTACCAAACTGACTTAAAATCCATAATTCCTGTAATGCCTGAATTACAATGAATAAAGATATATAACACCATAAAAAGTATGAGATTATGTGTCAGTTATGACAGCAGAGTATACTTTGAATACTGTACATGATACTGAAAGAAAATAAAATCAAAACACACACACACACACACACACACACACACACACACACAAAACATTCTCCCTTTTTTTGGCTCTCTGTAAGCAATCCTGTAGTGCTACCTGATTCAATTCTCAGGTAACACATGAAAACTGTATACCTTGAATGCAAGTACGTAGATTTGCTTTTGACATTGGTGGTGACATAAACCCATACACCTCCCCCCCCATTAACTTTGATCACAGTTTTTGATCAGCTGATTAGAAGAGAGATCCATGAACTGAACTAACAAGCTGATGATCTCAATCAGGTGTGTTAAATAAGGGAGACATGCAAAATGTGCAGAGATAGGGTCTATATTTATAGCTTATGGTAGCCAACATATTTATAAAATTCATAATTCATAAAATAGTTTTTAATGTTAATATGTTTAATTAACAATAGTTACACAATTTTGAGTTTGTGAACCAACAACATCAGCATCCCCAACTCGTCACATATTGACGCTCGATCAGGACCTCTTGGCGTCGCATTTGACACACAGGGTACCTCTTCAGCGCATTTTTCGATGTGCAAGGTCCTCCGCTGCTTTAAATAAGAAACCCTTGGCATCAATAAACTGACGTGATATGGGAATTGTATCATGATCATCATCATCATGATTAAATTATATATTGGGCAATAATATTGCCATTATTGCATATATATTAGGGTGTGATTTTTCAGTGCAAATATTACACTATTTACACATTTATGAGCATGTAACCCAACCTCTGCCCCTAGACCTAACCATTTGTCAATAACACACAGATACAACAGGCAGATACAACTACAGTCACAACTGATTTAAAAAATATGAATATTCCAAGTCTTCCGAGGCAAAACAATTGATGACGACAGACGCAATCGGCATCTCCATCTGCCATAAAGCTCATCCTGTTTGCCACAGTCTGTGCACAAATTCAAAAAATGCCGCCAGAAGAAGCCTTAAGCCTGGTTCACACTATAGGATATTTAACCCGATTTAGCCCTGATTTTCCCCTCCCAAGAATCGGAGCAAAAATCTCGTCGGGCATCTCGATCGGTCCCGATTTTCGGCGAGGATTATCTGGTAGTGTGAGGCGTTCACAGATCGAATCTTGGACCTCCCGATCTGCTCTCACACAAATCGGGGCCGCCCCGATCATATCAAACATGTTTGATATTCAGTATTTTAAATCGGGATGATGACAGCTATGATTACGTCAGTACTTTCAAAATAGCCAATAAGAAACAAGTCTAGGAAGAGACGGAAGTGACGAACATTTTGAAATGGCGACCGCGAAACCCGGAGCGAGAATTCGCTGGACTTTGGAGATGGAGGCAACTCTTGTTGAAATGTGGCAACAGCACGACTGCCTTTATGATATTTCCTCAAAACTGTACCACAACCGCACCGATAAGGAGAAGAGCTGGGGAGAGATCGCTTCGGTTTTAAACGCACCTAGTGAGTATAGGAACCTACTAGCGTGCTAGGCTAGTAAATGTAAACAAACTGTTAAAATGTCATTGACCTTCTGCTACATAACGTTATATGTCGGTTTATTAATATACAACGTCCACAAACACTCTCACACAAATACAATACCCCCTCTCTCTCTCTCATTCACGCACAAACATCCCCCTCTCACACATACACAAACAAAATCCCCTCAGTCTCTGTCTCTCTCACACATACAGTTCTCTCTTTCAAAAGCACATAAGGGTAGAACACTACTTCTTTTTGAGCTTTATAATTGTTTACTTGTTTTTGAGGAAAAATAGTTACTTAGACATTAAAAGATTATTATAGCCCATTTATATTGTAATAATGATAGTTCAGCTGAATGTAGTGAGGAGACTCTGAGTGTCAATGTATTTTGTGTATTGTATGTTTTCAGTGGAAGAGGTGAAGATTAGAGCCACAACATTAAGAACTCAGTTTACAAAACTTCTAAAACCCAAGCCCAGTGGCAGTGGGGAAAAAAGCCTCACTCGGAAGCAGAGTTGGCTTTTAAATAGTTTGGGGTTTCTGAAGAAGCACGTTACACAACGGCCCTCTGAGATCAGTGTAAGCATGCAATATTATGGACCGACATGACATGTTATATTTTGTCTTTAAAGGGTTAGTTCACCCAAAAAATTAAAATTCTGTCAATAATTACTCACCCTCATGTTGTTCCAAACCCGTAAGATCATCTTTCATCTTCAAAACACAAATTAAGATATTTTTTAATGAAATCCAAGAGCTCTCTGCTCCTCCATAGACAGCAAAAGGTACTACCTTATTTATTTTGGGTGAACTAACAGTGAAATTATCTAACTGTTTTGTCAATGGATAGAATGACATTGCAGACACATCTGAGGCATTAGGTATAATTATATTCAGCAATATCAGAGCAATTCATATGATTCACCTTTTTTTCATCCTCTATTGTTTCCATGGTTTTATTTAGGCTTTTCTGTATTTCTGTTTATTGTTGTATACATTTAAGGTTTCAATTTTAACATATATATAGAACATTCTGCCAAAAAATAAATAAATAAATAAATAAATAAATAAACTGAGTGAATGCTCTACATAGTATACGTCCATCGAATACTTTTACGTCAAACGCATTCAATCCCAGCCTCAGCCCAATCAGAAGTACCGGTACTTGGGTAGAAACCTGTACTCTTAGGAGTTCAAATGCAAAAGCCTCTAAGTAAATCTGACCTTTTTTCTTTAAAATTAGCATTTCTTTCTGGCTACTTATATAGGTTTCTACCTAAGTACTAGTAGGTAGGGTATTCGATGGACGTATACTGTGTGTCAAGAGCATTATCTCAGTATCATTACCTAATTTTTGACCAAGATAGCTTTTAGAGGGATTTGCCTCTGAACTCTTCATATATATATATATATATATATATATATATACACACTACCAGTCAAAAGTTTGGGCACACCCTGTCATTTAATGTTTTTTAAAGAAGTCTCTTATGCTCATCAAGGCTGCATTTATTTGATCAAAAATACAGGAAAAAACAGTTGCAATTGCAAAACAATATTACAAAATAAAATCATGTTTTTTATTTTTTAATATACTTTACAATATAATTTATTCCTGTGATGCAATGCTGAATTTTCATCAGCTGTTACTCCAGTCTTAAGTGTCACGTGATCCTTCAGAAATCATTCTAACTATCAATGTTGGAAACAGTTGTACTGCCAAATATTTTTTTGCAACCTGTGATTATTTTTTTCAGGATTCTTTGAATAACAAGTTAAAAGAACAGCATTTATTCAAAATATAAATCTTTTTTTAACAATGTAAGTCTATGCTATCCCTTTTTATTAATTTAACACGTCCTTGGTGAATAAAAGTATTAATTTCTTTAAAAAAAGAAAGAATAAAAATGTACTGACCTCAGACTTTTGAACAGTAGTGTGTATATTGTTAGAAAACCTTTCTATTTTAAATAAATGGTGTTTTTTTTTTTTTTTTTAACCTTTTATTGATCAAAAATCCTGAAAAGTATCACAGGTTCCAAAAAATATATATTAAGCAGTGCAACTGTTTCCAGCACTGATAATAAATCAGCATATTAGAATGATTTTTGAAGGATCATGTGACACTGAAAACTGGAGTAATGATTCTGGAAATTCAACTTTAATTACAGATATAAATTACATTTTAATGTATATTCATATAGAAAAACATTGATTAACATCGTAATAATATTTCACAATATTATTTTTTTTTTTGTATTTTTTGATCAAGTGAAAACACTATGCCTTGATAAGCATAAGAAATGTCTTTAAAAAAACATTAAATGAGAGGGTGTGTCCAAGGGCCTCATTTATAAAACCATGGGAACAAATGGGAAAATAGCGCACGGATCCATGAGGAATGGCGCAGCAAGCCGACACCTGAGCCGTCCTCCCGCAAATTACCTGATGTTACCCAACACACAGGAGGACACTGGCTCAACGCGGAGATTGTAGAACCGCGCAAAGGTATTGGGTGTCACCCAGCCCGCAGCTCTGCAGATGTCTGCTAAAGAGGCGCCGTGCGCCAACGCGTAGGAGGAAGCAACACTCCGGGTGGAGTGGGCTCGAACTCCTAGGGGGCACGGCTCACCTTGGGCTTCATACGCCAAGGTGATGGCATCAGCTACCCAGTGAGCCAACCTCTGTTTGGAGACAGTATTCCCCTTCTGCTGTCCTCCGAAGCAGACAAAGAGCTGCTCGGAGCGTCTGAAGCTCCGGGTGCGGTCCACGTAGACGTGCAAGGCACGAACGGGACACAGCAATTCTAAGGCCGGGTCTGCCTCCTCCTGGGGCAGAGCTTGCAGGTTCACCACCTGATCTCGAAAGGGAGTGGTGGGAACCTTGGGCACGTAACCAGGCCGGGGTCTCAGGATAACGTGAGAGTTACCTGGCCCGAACTCTAAGTACTCTTCGTTGACCGAAAATGCATGTAGGTCCCCAACCCTCTTGATGGTGGCCAGCGCAGCCAGGAGCAAAGTCTTGAGAGACAAGAACTTCAGCTCGACTTAACTGAGCGGCTCGAAGGGAGATGTGGTCAGGTGATGCTTCCCTAGGGATGACCCATCAACTGCATCGTGATATGTCGCAATAGCTGCGACATACACCTTCAAAGTGGAGGGGGACAGTCTCCGCTCCAACTTCTCTTGCAGGAAGGAAAGCACCACTCCGACCGAGCATTTCCGTGGGTCCTCTCGGCGAGAGGAACACCAGTCAACGAACAGACCCCACCTCAGGGCGTAGGCCTGCCTCGTAAAGGGGGCTCTAGCCTGAGTGATAGTGTCTATCACGGCCTGGGGGAGGCCAGTGAGGTCTTCCGTGTCCCTTCCAGAAGCCACACATGTAGGTTCCAAAGGTCGGGACGCGGGTGCCAAATCGTGCCATCCCCCTGAGAAAGAAGGTCCTTCCTCAGGGGAATCTTCCAGGGAGGGACTGTCGCGAGGAGCATGAGGTCGGCAAACCAGGTCCGGGTGGGCCAAAATGGCGCAACCAACAGGACCTGCTCCTCGTCCTCCCTGATCTTGCACAGGTCTGTGCAAGGAGGCTAACTGGGGGAAAGGCGTACTTGAGAAGACCCCGAGGCCAGCTGTGTGCCAGAGCGTCCCTGCCGAGGGGGGCCTGGATCAGGGAGAAAAAGAGCTGGCAGTGGGAGGACTCTGGGGAAGCAAACAGGTCTACCTGAGCTTCCCCAAATCGACTCCAAATGAGCTGAACCGTCTGGGGGTGGAGTCGCCATTCTCCAGGAAGGGTGAGCTGTCATGAGAGCACGTCGGCCGCATGATTCAGCTCTCCTGTGTAGTGTAAGGTCTCCAAAGAAACAACACCCCAATCATAAAAACTCGCTAATAGACACCCCCCCCCCCGGTATCTGGCAAGCCTCTGGATGGCCCAAATGGCTGCCAGACAGATGGAATCCACATTTAAAAGTGCCCTTTTGACAACGAGTGTAAATTAAACCCCCTCCTTCACCAAACAACTGAGAAAACTCTCACTTCTCCTTTCCACTTCAAAGAAGTCGGTGGGGGAAGATGAGACTTGAGAATTGCCATACGACTCAGGAATGGAGGACCTTGCATCTGGACAAAGGGAAGAACCCTTATTCTCAGTTGTGGCTACCAAAAAGGGACAGAAATGGATAAAATGTATACCTTGTTACATTAATTGTCTCCCTATTTACTCTACCTCCTTAATAACCTCAGGGACAAACATATTGGAACTGTATCTTGCCTGTATTTACATTTCTGTATAAGCTATAAGTAGTAATGGGTATAATCTCTACGTGTTTGATATCTAAATGTTTCTCTTTTAAGTTCCTAAATGATAGTGCATAGCTTTGCGTTGTATCTCATACTCCTATTATTTTATTCTAGTCTAAGTTGATTTAATTTTCGCGCCCAAAATCCGAGCTAGTACATTGGCTGCTCCACCCGAAAGAGGCGGAACACATCAGATCTTTAAAACACCAGCGCACAGAGAAACTGCACTCGTTTTTTGAATCCGGTGACGCTGCTCGCCTCCGCGCACGCGCTCGTCACTCTCTCTCTCGAGACCGGTTCTCCCTCTCTTCGGGACCGTTTTCTTTTCCGCAGTTTACTTCGGCTGGACTCGCCTCATTTCGTCAACTTCTTCGGAAAGCCACGGAATCGGACGGACACACTCACTTCCAATCGCACTGAACCAACCCGGACTGAACTCTTTCTCTCTCTCTCCTCACGGATCAGGACCTGAAATAGCGCCCACTCCGAAATCAATGCAAGTATCTGATTTAACTTAACAGCTGCGCTTAAGATTTGCCCCTTTTAATTAAGGTGAAACTTCCAATGGTTCGTGCAGATGTGGATAGCTGATTTAATACTGTACTTTCACTTTACCCACTCTTTCTACCTTTTCTTACTTTTCGTGTTTTATGTATGTAATGTTTTGGTTTGCTAATTAGTTATTTTTCCCCTCGTATGTAACCAATAAACCCTCACTTGTATTCCCAGTTGAACTTGTTGCCGCTCATTGCTCACATTTCACGTCACTTAAACTGAAGTGATTTCGTTACAAGATCTGACAAAGTATCGTAATCTAGCCAATTACGGTGAGAATATTGTTTTCCTTGGCCAGGAAAGTAAATTTCTTAGAATTGATATTAAATCGATTATGCTCTCGGCGGACGAGCGCATCCAAGCTCGGTGTTGTTATTGATTCTGCTGCGTCAGAGAAGCATATAAAATATTTGTAATTAATAACCATTGATTACGCATATTTTATTGTGCTTAAATTAACAACTTTTGTTACACCTGGAACATGAACGACCCGCAGCGTCCTGAGCCGTGTCTGACTCCAGAGGAGGAGATGGCGGGCGAGTTGCGACAGATGACGGGAACGTAGACCACCCTGATGGTTAATGTACGCTATGGTCGCTGTGTTGTCTGTGCGGACAAGCACGTGTTTGTGGCGCAGCAGCGGAAGAAACTGCCGGAGTGCCAGGAACACGGCAAGCAACTCGAGGCAATTGATATGCCACTGCAGTCGAGGTCCTGTCCAGGAGCCCGAGGCTGTCTGCCTGTTGCACACAGCACCCCAGCCCATCATGGAGGCATCTGTGTTGACTACAACATGCCTCGACACCTGTCCTAGGGGCACTCCTGCCCGGAGGAAAGCAGGGTCTGACCACGGGCTGAACAGGCGGCGACATTCCGGAGTAACGCCCACCCGGAATGTGCCACGGTGCCATGTCCATCTCGGGACTCGGTCGTGACAGTTGACCCGAAGCCCCAGATGGCTAAAGTGCTGTAGCACCAGGTCCCTGTGTTCACACAACAAATCTCGTGAGTGAGCTAGAATGAGCCAGTCGTCGAGATAGTTGAGGATTCGGATGCCCTTCCGCCAAAGGGGAGACAGGGCACCCTCCGCGACCTTGGTGAAGACGCGGGGAGACAGGGACAGGCCAAATGGGAGGACTTTGTACTGATATGCCTGACCCTCGAAAGCAAACCGAAGAAACGGTCTGTGTTGAGGAAGAATCGAGACATGAAAGTATGCGTCCTTCAGGTCGATGGCTGCAAACCAATCCTGGTGTCGTACGCAAGACAGTATGCGTTTCGAGGTAAGCATCTTGAATGGTAGCCTGTGAAGGGACCGGTTCAGTTTTCGAAGATCCAGAATCGGTCGTAACCCACCTCCTTTCTTGGGCACGATGAAATAAGGACTGTAAAATCCCGATTTCATCTCGGCTGGAGGGACAGGCTCAATTGCGTCCTTCGCCAGGAGAACCGCAATCTCCGCCCGCAGAACAGAGGCATCCATGTCTGAGCAGACAGATGTGAAATGGACGCTTCTGAACTTGGGCGGTCGCCTCGCGAACTGAATCGCGTAGCCGAGTCGTACTGTCCTGATCAACCAAGGGGATGGGCTGGGAACCGCTAGCCAGGCTCCCAGCCTGCGTGCCAATGGGGTCAGCGGAGCAGTAACTGACATGCCGGAGGTGGGGCAGCCGGAGGGGGGAAGGGGAAGGGGACTCAACCCAGAAAGCAGGGCGTTCTGGAGGAGAGTTGGGCTGCACGGGGCAGCACTTACCTTCCCTGGATCCCGCGTTGGCGAATTCAGGCTCCGAGTCCGAGGAGGCAGGGCGTCGCTCAGGAACGAAACTCGGGCCACTAGGCCCAGAGATGAAGGAAATTGCTCTTTTTGTGAAAAAAAAGGCATTTTCGAGAAAGTAGCCTGCTGCTATATCGTGAATTAACGGCATTCAAAATCGACACTCAGAGTCTGTGTTTCAAATCACTCACTACACCCTCATTCACTATTCCCTTCATGAGTTCACTACTACAGTCTACCTGACAGAGACAGTGAAAACTGAGTGAATTCAGACACTGATGAACAGCTGCTGTTAATGAGCAGATCTACTGATTGAAAGAAAAACAAGACAAACACAAGGACTACAACTGACTTCAATCACAGATTTAAATGAAATCAACTGAATATTTAAACAACACACAGTCTTCCCAGCTTTACGCATTTCTAATCAGACATTAGTGATGTTTTATTTTTCCCCAGAGCTTTATATTATGAGCTTTACCAGTGTGGTGACAATCAGAAATGTAGGATTTAAGAACAGTGCAGGTTTAAAACAATTGAAACTACTGTTTCAAAAACACTCAAAAATAGACATCAAGAATCAGCATATGAATCTCAACAATGGTGACAATCAAAAGCTTCATGCTGCAATGCATGCTGGGTACCAGCACATTACAACGCTCATTCATGACTCCCAGCATGCATTGCGGCATGAATAAATTATGCTGCTGAATTGTCTATTTACTTTCTTGTATTCTTACTATGTGTTTTTTCTTTTGCGTTGCATTTTAGTATTGTGTTTTGTAATATTCAGAAAATATCAGTTTATTTATCTTGAGGATTATCACCATCATTGAGATTCATACGTTGATTCTTGATGTGTGTGTTCAAATCACAATAGAGATTTTTTTTTTTTCATAAGTTTTGTTTTTATGGTCTTTCACAACAGTTCTCCTCACGTTATTTTGCTTTTATTATCGCTATTCAGTAAAAGACAAGATGCTGATAAGAACCAGTGAATCAAGAGTAAGATTGTTAAAACAAACTCATAAACGGCAGAATCAAACTTTCCTTTTCTTTGGTTCTTTAAACCATGTGTTATTAAATTACATTGTTACAGCAGCCAACAAAAAGTTAATGCTAAAATGTTAAGGTCCAAGAGCCCGACTAAAGTAAACACTGATCTCCATCATGATAGTGGCAATAAGATAATAAGACAATAGAGTCAATAAGATATTCTGTAGACTTCTGACAGAAATAAAGTCAGTCTAGTAATAAGTGAAACTGGTAATGCTGTTTTAGGAGTTGTTTCTTGAGATCTTGAGAGATTTCATTACTTTTTTTATTTCAGTTGATTTCATCTAAGTCTGTGGCTAAAGTCAGTTGTAGCTCTTGTGTTTCTCTTTCATTCAGTGATTCTGCTTGTTAACAGCAGATGTTCATCAGTAATGCTCAACCATCACTTAATTAATCACAGAATTATCTCATTAACTTCAGTGTTACTCAAATGCTCTGTAGTGTGGACACATTATTTGTTCACTTAAAACTGAGGATTTTGCTGTGGAATTTAAAGGGATAAAGATGGAAGATGGAAAAAGAAAACAGCATTAAATGTAATTTAACAGTATTAAACTGTAATTAATTTACGGCAAAACGCTGTAGAAAAACAGTATCTTGCTGGCAACCAAGCTGCCAGTAGATTACCGTTAATTCAAGGAAAAAACAGTGATATACTGTAAACTGTAACAGTCAGATTTAGCCAACAAAACAAGTTAATTTCACTAAAATATTATTGAATGTTAATAGAAAAACAGTTATGCAAAGTCTTTAACTGGTAAGGAGAGTACATATTTAACTCTCTACTGTATTGATATGTTTTTGCACAAGAGAGATCTGTTAGTCTGTTAGTTTTTGTGGGTCACCATTGTGCTGGAGAGTAGAGCCTGTGCTTCAGTCAATGATGAGCCACAAACACTGATGTTTTGCTGTTTTATTTAAAGACAGTAACTGTGTGTTTGCTGATGCAGTGATTTACTTTAGTACGTGTGTGCTAATGATGATCAACAAAGATTTCAGTAAAAGTCATATCATGGTTGGTTTTCTTATTATACTTTAAGTGTTTGCTCTTTTCAATTAAGATTTATTTATTTTTAATGGACTCAAATGAAATAAATTCACTGTACTAACACCATATAAGCGCTACTTCTTTGAAAACTCATGGTTTGAAGCAATCGGTTTCCAAAATGAAATGAGTTACCACATGGTATAATAACAGTAACATACTGTAACAATGCAGAACTGTAAATTAACGGTAGAAAGCTGTAAATTAACAGTACAATGCTGGCAACACAGCTGCCAGTAAATTACTGTTATTTTACAGTGCAATTTTTTACAGTACTCCAATCTGACACAAGGAAATGTGCGTACGTCTGCTCAGACTCTGACGCGACTATAAGAATTTTTTCACGCAAAGATTTATAAATTATAAATATGGATGTTCCCGTGGCTTTAAGCGTACGCACTGTCTGAAATCAAATTTGTGCGTACACACGCTTTATAAATGAGGCCCCAAGTGTCCAAACTTTTGACTGGTAGTGTGTGTGTGTGTGTGTGTATATATATATATATATATATATATATGAAATGGGAGGAGGATTTATTACAGTAGTTGATCTTTGCTTTTTGCTTAGTACTCGATGAAGTCATATTGCATGTTTCAACACTGTACAAATGTACTCATAAAAACAAATGAATAGCTTAACTTTAAAAGGGCCCTGGATGTGCAGGACCTGGAGGAATTTTGCTAAAAAACAAAATTGAGCAGTTTGAGAAATTAGGTACTTATTTATATATAAAAAAAGGATAGATCACGCAGATAATGACATAGTATTAAGAATCAAGCACAATAATAAAAATTAATTCAATTTCAAAGCAAATACTTTAGCTGTATGCAAAAACATACTTTGATTGAAGTACTTCTAATAATGTTATTTACCTAGTATAATGTAATATTTTATTTCATCAACCACAGGACCACACTACACGACCACCTCTACCCAGCAAGAAGACCACACCTCCCTTGTTCCCCCTCCTACGCCAACACTAAAACGCAGGAAAGCTGACACAGATACTGTTGAGCAACAAAAACTGAAGCTGTTACAGCTACAACTGAAGCCCCCCCAGATGCATACAGTTCCTTTGGAAACCAGGTTGCCGTGGAACTCAGGTTAATAAAGAATACAGGCATACAGACCAGAGTAAAAAGAAAAATAATGAATGCTTTGTTTGAGGCCCAGGAGGCTGACCAATCTAGTTCCTCAACATCCTCACACCTGCCACCAGCCATATATTCACCTCTCACATCTACACAAATCCCCACCTCATCCCGTCTATACACACAGACATCTCAACACTACCATCAGCACATGCCTCCTCAGGGTCCTGTTCAGCCTCAGAACTTTTTGAGGATGCTAGAGGAATTGGAAGAGTAGTTGCATATAAAAAATGCAGTACATTATACACATGCACACATTTTCACATGTGTATATTACTTATTTCTAGTTTGTTAATTGGTTATTTAACTCTTGTAATGTATTCCTATGGCAGTGTCCTTTTAAATTGCTTTTAAAACTGTTGTATGTTTTTTCAAAGTGAAAGGTTTGTTTGAATTAATGTTTTAAAATGTTCAGTTGGCACTTTAATGAAATACTTGAATAAACAACTAAAACTTGATCAAGAATGCTGTCTTTATTTAAAAAATTGATATAATGGTTTAAAAAACAGTAACATTTCATATATACAGTGCAACAGAATCAAACAGTAAAGTTTTTAAATCACAATGTACAAATCCATCAAAAAGGAAACTAGATATCGTCGCTGTCGGGCGGAATCCTCGCATCTCCAAAACGGTCATTTTTCAGGAAATGAAAAAAAAACTGCATATATTTTGAGTTATTAAACATTTTATCGTTAAAGTTGGTATTATACCTTATATTGCTATCATACACTGTTGTGTGCCAGCATTAACACAACATTTCCCCAAAATCATGTTTTGTCGGAGATACAAGGTTTATGACTTGGGAGCCAGGAAATACAAGCTTACGCTGTCATTGATAAGAATGGTACGGACACAGACGTCGCTGCTGCCAGCAGTGTTCATCAAAGTCTGCGGTCGCGTTGAGCCTTTTGGCAAGAGAAAAGGCTTCAATAGTTAACCAAAGCTAACGACTGTGGTCACATACATTTTCCTAAACTCTATTTTAAACGTTAGAGCTATGAGTGATGCAATACCAAAATAAAACGATAAGCTGACTAGGCTGTCTAATAGGCAGAAATTAGTCTGCACGCAAGCAAAGTCTGCGGTCGCATTGAGCCTTTTGACAAGAGAAAAGGCTTCAATAGTTAACCAAAGCTAACGACTGTGGTTACATACATCTTCCTAAACTCTGTTTTAAAGGTTTAAGAGCTATAAGTGATGCAATACAAAAAAACTGAGTCCGTCTTTTTTCCCCTTCTTCCAGAACAGCCTATACTAGGCTACTGTTTCAGCTATTAACATAGTTACGTTTTGATGTGTAATGCCAAAGTGATCATATTTCGTTTCGTTTTCTTATAAGTTTTTGTTTTTTTAAATTAATGAACAGCGGCCAGTGGAAGACTGTTCATAGTGGGATCAGTTTGCCTTTTAAATCATCACGCCTTGCATAAAATAAAATCTATAGATCTAAAACAGTTAAAGTAGCTATAGAACAATGTCAGTTTAAACATTAAACCTAGATAAATGTGCGCTATTAGGTGAATATCGTTTTTGAAGAGGGGAAGCTGAAATCGCTTTGCAGGACATGAGGAGCCAGTGCGATCACATTTTTTCAGCGAATAGGCTACATGCCTCACAAACATGATAAATAAATAAATAAATAAATAAATAAATAAATAAATAGAAAGCTTTAAATTATTACTTAATGAAATAAAACAAATCGGAAAAAAAACACTTTCATTATGTAATCCGTAAAGATGCTTTCCTTCAAAAGTTGCGTCCAAAGAAGAGATTGCGAGTCAGGGTCTTTGCGACATTATCTCAGAATACACTCACTGTAAAAAAATTCAGTGTAAAATAACGGTAATCTACTGGCAGCTGTGGTGCCAGCATTGTACTGTTAATTTACAGCTCTCTACCGTTAAGTTACAGCTCTTCATTGTTACAGTATGTTACTGTTATTAAACCATGTGGTAACTCATTTCATTTTGGAAACCGATTGCTTCAAACCATGAGTTTTCAAAGAAGTAGAGTTTATATGGTGTTAGTACAGTGAATTTATTTCATTTGAGTCCATTAAAAAGAAATATTTCTTAATTTAAAACAGCAAACACTTTTACTGAAATCTGTTGATCATCATTAGCGCACATGTACTAAAGCGCTTAGTAAAGAGACTATCGCTGCATCAGCAAACACACAGTTACTGTCTTTAAATAAAGCAGCAAACCATTAGTGTTTGTGGCTCATCATTGACTGAAGCACAGGCTCTACTCTCCAGCACAATGGTGACCCACAAAACTAAATTAAACTAACAGATATCTCTTGTGCAAAAACACATCAATACAGTACAGTTAAACATGTACTCTCCTTACCAGTTAAAGACTTTGCATAACTGTTTTTCTAGTAACATTCAATAATATTTTAGTGAAATTATCTTGTTTTGTTGGCTAAATCTGATTGTTACTGTTTACAGTATATCACTGTTTTTTTCCTTGAATTAACGGTAATCTACTGGCAGCTCGGTTGCCAGCAAGATACTGTTTTTCTACAGTGCTTTGCCATAAATTAATTACAGTTTATTACTGTTAAATTACATTTAATGCTGTTTTTTTTTTCATCTTACATCTTTACCCCTTTAAATTCCACAGCAAAATCCTCAGTTTTAAGTGAACAAATAATGTGTCCACACTACAGAGTGTTTGAGTAACACTGAAGTTAATGAGATAATTATGTGATTAATTAAGTGATGGTTGAGCATTAATGATGAACATCTGCTGTTAACAAGCAGAATCACTGAATGAAAAAGAAACACAAGAACTACAACTGACTTTAGCCACAGACTTAGATGAAATCAACTGAAATAAAAGAAGTAATGAAATCTCTCAAGATCTCAATAAACAACTCCTAAAACAGCATGACCAGTTTCACTTATTACTAGACTGACTTTATTTCTGTCAGAAGTCTACAGAAGATCTTATTGACTGTATTATCTTATTGCCACTACCATGATGGAGATCAGTGTTTACTTTAGTCGGGCTCTTGGACCTTAACATTTTAGCATCAACTTTTTGTTGGCTGCTGTAACAATGTGATTTAATAACACATGGTTTAAAGAACCAAAGAAAAGGAAAGTCTGATTCTGCCGTTTATGAGTTTGTTTTAACAACCTTACTCTTGATTCACTGGTTCTTATCAGCATCTTCTCTTTTATTGAATACCGATAATAAAAGCAAAATAACGTGAGAACTGTTGTGAAAGACCATAAAAACAAAACTTATGGAAAAAAAAAATCTCTATTGTGATTTGAACACACACACCAAGAATCAACGTATGAATCTCAACGATGGTGATAATCCTCAAAATAAATAAACTGATATTTTCTGAATATTACAAAACACAATACTAAAATGCAACGCAAAAGAAAAAACACATAGTAAGAATACAAGAAAATAAATAGACAATTCATCAGCATAATTTATTCATGCCGCAATGCATGCTGGGAGTCATGAATGAGCGTTGTAATGTGCTGGTACCCAGCATGCATTGCAGCATGAAGCTTTTGATTGTCACCATTGTTGAGATTCATATGCTGATTCTTGATGTCTAACCTGCACTGTTATTAAATCCTACATTTCTGATTGTCACCACACAGGTAAAGCTCATAATATAAAGCTCTGGAGAAAAAAAAAAAACATCACTAACGAGTCAACACTGTTAACAGTATTTCAAATGACCAGCAAAGGTCAAAGTCAGACTACAATATGATGCTTGCAGCAAGAATGCTTGCAACCAACATCACACACCCAACCATAACCGCTCTATCATAACTAAATTATTGGAAGATACAGTTATAGCAAAGTAATGTTCAAAAGCCAAAGGTCAGGAGCCCAAATAAAGCAAACACTGATCTCCACAATGGTAAGAGATCAAAACTAAAACATCATCATCTAAACCTTCATTCTCAATAAGATCATCTGTAGATGTCTGACAGAAATAAAGTCAGTCTGATTAGAAATACGTAAAGCTGGTAAGACTGTGTGTTGTTTAAATATTCAGTTGATTTCATTTAAATCTGTGACTGAAGTCAGTTGTAGTCCTTGTGTTTGTGTTTGTTTTTCTTTCAATCAGTAAATCTGCTCATTAACAGCAGCTGTTCATCAGTGTCTGAATTCACTCATTAGTTTTCACTGTCTCTGTCAGGTGGACTGTATTAGTAAACTCATGAAAGGAATAGTGAATGAGGGTGTAGGGTGTGATTTGAAACACAGACTCTGAGTGTCGATTTTGAACGCTGTTAATTCACGATATAGCAGCAGGCAACTTTCTCGAAAATGACAAATATTACCCAGAATGCACTGTTTTAATGGAAAACAGCATGTTACTGTCAAAATCTGGCCGTTTTTTTACAGCAATTTTTAACAGTGTAGTTTATTAATTGATCATTCAAATGTCTCCTTACTGTTTCCCCCGACACATTCAATGCTAATTCTTTTTGCCGGTGCTTTGTGACAAGATGATGGAAGGGGACATAGGCCTATGCCCCGAAGCTCCAGCGGAGTGAAGAAGAGGTGGAGATACGAGCTCTTCTCAGACAGTTGAAGTGTTCAAATGAGTTAAGAGATTTGCTCTCAAGCTATTTTCAACACTTTAGATTGGTTAATAATTTGTAAAAATGACAGATCCACGTGGGCACTGACCAATAGCATTGATTTGTGTAAAAATATGAAATTGACAAAATTTGGACATACGAGGTTTCCGCCCGACAGAGACAATATATAATGTGTAATCTGCTATGTACATTTTGTATATATATCACTAAACTACAACTAGCAAACATTTATTTTTATCTATTGTCTAAATGTATTTTTCTTGCCATGGCACCTCGCCAGCAGGTGACACAAAGTAATCTTTCAGGAGGTCACGTTGCTGCTTAGCAGCAAGGGTAGGGTTTCGTGACCTTTCAGCTGGCACACATTGCATGGCCCCCAGACCATCTCTCCTCCATGCTCCCTCATTGACTCTACATGGTCTACATCCTCCCAGTCTGCCAGTGCTGGTGTCATGTAGGCCTCTGAGCGGCGATCACAGAGAAAGTTGTGGAGGCACACTGAAGCAAGGGTGATCTTGGTGACACTGTCTGGGTGAAGGAGGATTGTGGATCGGAACATTCTAAACCTACTGGCAAGAATGCCGAATGCATTTTCTACAACTCTGCGCGCCCGTGAGAGCCGGTAGTTGTAGACCCTCTGGCTGTGGTCCAGTTGCCTGAAGGGGTAAGGTTTCATCAGGTCTGTTCTCAGAGGATATGCCTCATCCCCCACAAACATATAGGGTAGCACAATTTCTGAACCGGGAAGCTTTTCTGGAGGAGGAACATTTAGGAGACCCCGATCCAGTGCTTTCTTCAGGTCAGAATGGGCAAAAAGCCCAGAATCCGAAACCCTGCCCTGTGTACCAACACTAATGTAAATAAATTTATAATTGGCATCTACAGCTGCCATCATAAGAACAGAAAATCTGCCTTTATAATTGTCCCACATGTTCCCACTGTGGGCTGGATATAAATGTGTTTGCCATCAAGGGCACCCAGACAATGTGGAAACTGCCATTTGTCCACAAAGTTTGTGGCAGTTGCTTGCAATTCCTCCTCTGATTTTGGTGTCTGCAAATATAAAAGCATTACAATATATTTATTTACAACAGTCAACAGTCAACATCTCAGAAACAGTAGTGGCCCCAATTCTGTACTGAAAACTCAGTGATTTGTAAGTTTCGCCTTCAACAGAAAAAAAGTTAACATTACTGCAAAATGAAAAAAAAAAAAGAGACAAACCTGTACATTTGTTATATATACAAACCTGTTGCCAAGAATCTGAGGGTCAAGGAGAGCCTCTCCCTAGCAGTAATTGCCCGCCTCATCTTGGTGTCCTGTCGGGTGATCATTGGCTCTACTCTCCCTAACAGGGTTTTAAACTCATCTGAGGTCATCCTCAGCAGCTCCCTGAAGCCTGACCTGTCCTCCAACTAACGTTATACATGAAACATTTTTAATAAGTTTAAGCTTGAGTTAGCCATATTTATAAACATACATAATTTATAATTTATATATAATATAAACAGATGAAGAGATGCAAAAGCCTATAAATTCATCTGACGTCTTCCTTTTAAAAAAAAGCATTTTATGAGTTTCTACCTAAGAACCAGTACTTCTGATTGGGCTGAGGCTGGGATTTTAGCCAGTAAAAGTATTTGATGGACGTATGCGTCGAGAGCATCCACTCAGTATCATTATCTCATTTTTGACAGAGATGGCTTTTAGCTGGTTTTGCATCTGAGATAGATAGATAGATAGATAGATAGATAGATAGATAGATAGATAGATGATAGGAGTGTGGAAGAGAGAGGATTGTGTGTGTGTGTGAAAGCTGCAAATGTTACATTCAGTGAATATTTACTGGTCTCAATGTTACAGCTATACACTCATAGTGACCTGTCACATAACCGGTCTCTGTATTAGAATACAGACACGTTTTATTTATAATGTCCTATTTTATTTTCACTTTACAGCACAGATCTACACTGCAAAAGGTGAAAATAATGCTTTTAAACCAGCCAGCTGTTAGCGCTATAACGTTAATGTTTAAAAAAAAATCTAGCACACCAACGTTAACAGATAGTAATACTGGTAGTTAAATTCTTACCTCCAATTCTCGCTGAAGAACTGACAATCCACATTGGCCCCGTCTCCCCAACCATTTTCTCATCCACAATCGTTTAATTTTCCGCTTTTGTCTTTTCTCGCTACAAAGAATAAGTATTGATACGGCCACTTGTCGTGCTACAGTATCCATTGTTTACATCCGCGTTTCAGATCATGTGAGACACTCCCTCTGGCCTGATAATCTTAGCAACATCTTGTAGTGTGTGCATGTTTAAGATCTGAGGAACGATAATCTGCAACGATTCTCGTTATGTGTGTGCAACAACCAGATTTCATAATTGGTTAGGATTTTAAAAATCATGTAGTGTGAGCCAGGCTTTACGTTAGCCTTGGTCGTGAAATTCTATTCTATTGTGTGTCTTGTGACCGATTGCATCATGCTGTTGTGAAATGCCATTGGCTCGTGTGTGTCTTGTGACCAACTGCATCATGCTAATGTTTGGAAGTATCTTTTGAATGAAATGTGAGCGTGTTAATGGAGCGGGATCATTTTCAGCAATTAAACCATTGTTTTGCTCTCTTCTATGCATAAATATATTGTATGGCTTTCAGAAAACTTGGATTGCAATGTCACTTGTTTATGGTCAGTTTTTGCAATAAATTACTGTGCCTGTACTTATATTTGCCTGTGTTTTATATTGTTCAGAAGTGGGTAGGTTTAGGGCAGGAGTGGGTTTAGGTGCTTCAATCAAAGTATAAATTTATATAAAATTATTTATATTTTTGACAAGTGCATGCAAACCATTAAATTAAAGAAACAGACAGGTCCCAAGAGGGTATGGAGGGGGGCCTGGGAGGATTTAACCTTCTCGCCCCCCTGAGGAACCTGATGACCAGGTCATGCTTCCCCACCGACTTCCCATCTATGGGGTCGTAGTGTGCAGCAATAGCAGCCACGTAGACTTTGAAGGTGGAGGGAAACAGCCTTCGCTCCAACCCTTGCTGCAAGAAGGATAGCACGACTCTGATCGGGCATCTTCGGGGGTCTTCTTCGTGAGAGGAACACCAATCGATGAATAGGTTCCACTTCAAGGCGTAAGCATGTCTCGTGGATTCAGCTCTCACCGAAGTGATGGAGTCTGCCACTCCTTGGGGTAGATCACCTAGAACTTCTGCGTCCCGTCCAGGGACCAGACGTGCAATTTTCAGTGGTCTGGTCGCGGGTGCCATAGGGTGCCCCGTCTCTGAGTCAGTAGATCCTTCCTCAGAGGAATATGCCAGGGAGGGGCTGTCATGAGGAGTATAAGTTCTGGGAAGCAGGTCCGGTTGGGCCAGTCTGGTGCTACTAGCAGGACCTGCTCCTCGTCCTCCCTGATCTTGCACAGTGTCTGTGTGATAAGGCTCACTGGGGGGAACGCATTTTTGCGTAGGCCCTGCGGCCAGCTGAGTGCCAGTGCGTCCGAGCCGAGAGTTCCTTCGGTCAGGAAGTAGAACAACTGGCAATGGGACGTCTCGGGTGAAACGAACAGGTCTTCCTGAGCCTCAATCCCATCTGGGGATTGAGTCGCCATTCTCCGGGAAGAGGAGCTTGTGACAGCTCGTCGGCTGTGTGGTTGAGCAAGCCTGGAATGTGAACAGCACGAAGCGACCTCAGATGCTTCTGACTCCAGAGGAGGAGGAGACGGGAGAGTTGCGTCATGCGACGGAAGCGCAGACCGCCTTGTCGGTTGATGTACGCAACGGTCGCAGTGTTGTCCATGCGGACTAGCAAGTTCTTGCCTCGCAAGCGCCCTTTGAGACAAAGCAAGGCAAGGCGTACTGCAAGCAACTCTATGCAGTTGATGTGCCAGTGTAGTTTAAGGCCCATCCAAACCCCTGACACATTCTGCCCGTCGTACGTGGCCCCCCAGCCAGTGGTGGAGGGATCCGTGTGTACCACAGCATGCCTGGAGACCTGCTCTAGGGGCACTCCAGCCCAAGAAAGGCAGGGTCTGACCACGGGGTGAAGATTTGGCGGCAGGCCGGTGTTACTTTGACCTGGTGAGTCCTTGGGACTCGGCCGTGAAGCCGATGTTGAAGTGGTCTCATATGGAGCAGCCCTAGCGGGGTGACTGTTGCTGCTGCCATATGCCCCAGGAGCCTCTGAAATAGTTTCAGTGGGACCGCTGTCCTGCTCTTGAACGTATTCAAGCAGTTCAACATTGACTGGGCACATTCCTGCGTGAGGCATGCTGTTTGTTCGACCGAATCCAGTTCCATCCCGAGAAAAGAGATCCTCTGCGTTGGCAAGAGTTTGCTCTTTTCCCAGTTGACCCAAAGTCCCAACTGGCTGAGGTGTGCTAACACCGTGTCCCTGTGTTCGCACAACTGGTCTTGAGACTGTGCCAGTATAAGCCAGTCTTCGAGATAGTTGAGGATGCGAATACCCTGCTCTCTGAGGGGAACCAGGGCCGCCTCCGTGACTTTCGTGAAGACACGGGGGGACAGGGACAGCCCAAAGGGAAGGACTTTGTACTGATATGCTTGTCCTTGAAATGTGAACTGCAGAAATGGTCTGTGGCACGGAAGAATCGAAAAATGAAAGTATGCATCCTTCAGGTCGATCGCTGCAAACCAATCTTGGGGACGGACACACTCAAAGATGCGTTTCTGCGTTAGTATCCTGAACGGAAGCCTGTGAAGTGCTCGGTTCAGGACACGCAGATCCAAGATCGGCGGTAACCCACCTCCTTTCTTGGGTACTATGAAGTAGGGGCTGCAGAACCCCGACTTCATATCGGCTGGAGGGACCTTCTCCAGCAAGGTAGCGATCTCTGCCCGCAGAACAGGAGCATCCGCAGCCCTCACTGAGGTGAAGTGGATGCCGCTGAACTTGGGAGGGCGCCTGGCGAACTGCATCGCATAGCCGAGTCTGATGGTCCAAAGGAGCCAGCACGACGAACCGGGAAGACCTGACTAGGCTTCCAGGTAACATACGCGCGGCACCAACGGACACACCGACATACCCACGGTGGTGCAGCTAGATGGAATGCAGGGACCCCCCCCGGTCCGAAGCGGGGTCTGAGTGTCTGTGTGCAATAGACTCTTACCTGCGTTCTGGCAGACGGGATGGGGGTAGCACATTTTGCAGCGCTCTCTGACCATCCACTGCTGCTCACTGGCGAGAGGGGAGGGTGAGTGAATTCCGGAGATGGTCCGTCCAACACTTCCTGACCCAGAGATGGAGGAAGCCGCTCTATTGTCGAGATTTTATTTGTAATTTTTTTTTAAGGATTCTCCACCCGGCCCTCCTCCGGGGGAGGGAGAGATGCATTCACCCTCTCCTGAAGAGCAGTTCCATCCCCCTCTGGATCGCCCATCCCAGGGCCTCTTGCTGTTCTGCTTGCCGCCAGGTTTGACGGGGGCCGGGACGGGTGGGGCGGCCTACCTGTGCCCAGCTCCACTACGCCGCATGACTGATGGCTGCTGCGGATGCGGCGGGGGAACGAGGGTGGGCGCAGGGGCGGCCTCGGCGACAAGCAGGCTGAGGCACTGCAATCAGCGGCTGGATGTGTTTGACGGCCTCAGTGCTTCTGTGTGGCAGATAACTGCTGGGCGACACAAGGGGGTTTGTGAACCGCATTTGTTGGTACCCCTCATGTCGACCAGACACAGCCAGAGTTCCTGGATCACCATAGTGGACATCGCACAACCCAGAGACCACGCGGTCACCTTTCGTCGCACGTGGCGTGAGGCCCGAGGTGGTGCAGAGTTCTCTGAGAACTTCTGGATTGTAACCACCCTCGTACAGGTCCTTCAGTGCCTTGGCCTGATGGAGCTGTAACAACGCCATAGCATGTAAGATGGAGCTAGCTTCCCACTGGCCACATAGGCACTGCCGGTCAGAGCTGACGAATGCCCATAGGCTGGGGAAGGGAGCAACGGATTGCCCCGCCAGGTAGAAGCGTCGCGCACGCTCCACCGACAGGACTTCAAGGGTGGTGAAGGAGGATGCGCCACTGGAGCGGTTTCTGGCAGTAAAAGGTGCCATCCACGTCCCAGCGAGCTCATCATGCACTTCTCGGAAGAAAGGCACTGGGGTGGGGCCCTGAGAACCACCCCGAAATACCAATCATCTGCTCCACAGGCTACGAAGTGCCGGTGAAAGAAGGAACCCCCTGAATTCCTCACTGCCACTGTAAGACCAGTCAGCTCTCCACCAGAGGTAGAGCCTGCCCAGCACTGCCAAGGGGAACGGTAGATTTGAGCAGAGGAACTGGCAGTCCGCAACTCCGTAATGGTCATACTACCGCAATGAGAGCATGACTCATCCACAAAAGCGGTCTCAGCATGCTAATGCCCAGACACATGAGGCAGCGATTGTGACCATCACCCAGCACCAGGTAATGACCGCATCCAGAAACACACAGGTGGAAATGCATCTATACCTCGACCCCACGTCGTCATCCTAACAACGTAACGTCGAACTGGTACAGATGCAACGTCGCCTTTAAAAAGGCGAGCCACCCGTGAATGCTCTTTTAGAAACTGCTCTTTAGGTGCTGAGGCGCACAGGAAAGATGGCCGAAGCAACACAAAAGGGGGTAGTGCAGCCTAATGTTTTAATTCAAAATATTCACACACTTGCTCACCATGTAACGTTCAAAATCCCGTATGTGGGACCGTACCGCTCAAAGGGTTAAATTTGCAATTCTGTACAGTATGCTAATCCTATGTTGAATATTAATTAACCAACAACATATAAGAGAGAGATTAGACAGGAAACAGAAATAAGGAGACAGAAAGACGATGATGAAAATGGCAGAAGTACTTTCACAAATAAGTAGAAAATGCAAGTCGAAAGATCAGTAAGCAAGGGAAACCTTGGAAGTGCACAGCTGATGGCCATTGAGTCTTCATTATTAAATTTGAGAAGAATCTTCTGAAACGATGGAAGAACTTGTTAGTAGCATATCAGATCTCAAAGTTTTCATCAGACATTATTAATGCAAAGAACATATTATTTGAATTGAATGCATGTATGCTAGGTAAGGAACTTGACCACATGGCCATTTTGGCATGAAATTTACCACCCCGTCACATGTTTTGTTGGGATGTGGTGGGAAGGATGTCGTGGGTATTGTGGTTGTTTGGCTGGTGTGCTGTGTAGCTGCACAATTTGGCCAAAAAAATTAGTTTTTACTGAAACTAAACATTAAAAACTATTTAAGAAGAAATATAGCTGAAAAAAAGAAAAAAAAATGGACATGTATACACTGAAGAAAATGTATGGATTCGCATTCAAATTTCTGTAAAGAGAACTATGATTTTTCCCTTTTTTTTTTTACTGAAAATAGGGTGAGCCAACAATTAAAGTAATTTGCTTAATTTATACTCATAGCCAGAGGGCACCCTCGGTGCAAAAGCTCCACAATCTTCTTTAAGCAATCGCAGTTGTTTTTAGAAGAATAAAATGTATTTGAAATCCTATGTTATTCCACATATCTTTTATCAAAGTATAGAATAATATGAAGTGGCATTTTTGCTTCATTTTGTGATATGAAACCATGTCAGATCACAAAAGGAAGTTATTTCAAATGCTTGACTGATATTATGAAGTGAATTTGGAGTAAAAACATGTCAATATACTTTTGTTGGACAACAGTTTTGTAATCGTTCCTTGTGTTTTCATGGTAACCAATTAGCAAGGTAGGCTAACATACAAAGCCATTGAGCCCTACTTAACAATCAAATTAATTCAGCATAATAATACATTGTATTACCATGTGGACTCTGATTGGACCGTTGAGAGGTATTCCCCAGACAGCAAAAATCATCTGGTCCAGATACGGCCCATACCTCTGCAAATCTTGGGCCGGTGTCTTTTGGCACAACGGGCCAATACCAGCACACATCTGGTTTTCCCTCATCTGGACCAGCACTGGGCCAGCTCCGTACCAGACTCGGCCCGGATCCGCTCTGCGACAGTAGTCTGCGCCCACTGAAACCAGGCCTGGGCCGGATCCGTCTAAGACAGTGATACAGCACTGAAACGGATATGACTATAACACGGATTTGCCAGTTTGAAAACGAATCCGGCACAGAGTCAGCTGCTGTCTGGGTCATGTTTATGTAATGATCTGTTTAAATTAAGATATCTCTAAATACATTCTCACTAGTTCTTTATGAGGTTGAAGATATCTTCAAATGAACAGGGAGTGGTAGTTATTCTGTTTTTGATACCATCTTGTAATTTCTGACTAGTAATTATTGCAATAGTGACTAGTATCTAGCATTCATTAGATACTAGTACTTATTTTTTTTTAGATACTGGTACTTATTCATTAGATACCAGTACTATATACTAGTAGTTATTCATTAGGTACTAGTACTTATTTATTAGACACAAGTATCTTTTGTAATTACTACTAGTAACAATTATTTTCTTACTAGTCAGATCTGCTTTTTTACTCGTCTACAATTAATGTGTACTAGTATCTATTGAATAAGTACTAGTATCTAATGAATGAGTACTAGTTTCTAATAAATAAGCACTAGCTAATGAATAAGTACTAGTACTTAATGGAAAAGTACTAGTTGAAATAAGTACTAGTATCTAGTTAATAAGTACTAGTATCTATTTAATAGGTACTAGTATCTAATGAATAAGTGTATCTATTAAACACTAGTATAATCAAGAAGTACTAGTCACTACTGGAATAAGTATAGTGTCTAATGAATAAGAACTGTCTAATGATTAAGTACTATCTATTGATAATGAATAAGTACTAGTATCTAATGATTAAGTACTAGTATCTAATGAATAAGTACTACTTAATGTAAAAGGTATCTAAAAAATAAGTACTAGTACTAGTTTCACTAGCATGAAAATATACTAGTACGTTTATAGATTAAAACGATTAAAACGTTTATAGGTTAAAACGGCTTGCCATACTCCTACAAGCTCTTCATGGCAGTAGCGGAGCGCGGCCAAGTGATCAGTAGGCTATAGCTCGCAGTGCCATCTGCTGTTGAAATCAATCATACGATTGCCAGCGGGCTAAATTGATCGGACATTTACAGTGTATTTGCTGGTTGTTTCACCCCCAAGAGCGTGCTACAAAACGGGGACATTTCCGGGGACAGGACAACAAAAACCATGACTGTCCCTGGAAACGGGGACGTCTGGTCACCCTATTTTACACTTCTGCGTTTTTTGAACACATTGAAGAAAAAAATAAATAAATACTCAATTTCCCAGAATCCCTCATCTAAGCCCAACCTCCTGAGTTGTCACAGTAGTTTAGCGAAAGAGTTTAATGGTCACAGCTATTCTTATGCGACATAAAACCACAGCAACACTCTTCCAGTTTTAGAGAAATATTTGCATACATGTTTTGTGACGTGCGTTCATAACGGAACTGCTTTCTAAACGCCACCAAACGCACTTGGGCTAAATCCACCAATGCTAACTGCATGTGGCTCACCGGCTGCTCTTGCTGAGGAAGCGTTGTTAGCTTTAAAGTGATATATTCAATTTGCAGTGCATTTAATTTTGAATTATTTTTGTAGTCATTAGAAAATGTAACGTTAGTGTTTAGAACGATCCAAATGTCATTTGGTCTGTGGTCATGGATGTGACGCGACGGACAACAGTACTTACTTCGATACGCATTTAGTGACAAGTTAAAGGTCTGTCTAGCCTTTCATCTGTGACCTATTTGAACGATGACGTCACGCCGTTAATCTTTAATTTCCGAGCACGCTGTGCGCAATAACATTCAGTCGCACCGGTTAGAAGCAGTTGGAATAGAAGTTCCTATCTTAACTCACCCATCTGGATTTGCCGCTAAAATGGGGTCTAATGGAGACCTCAACGCAAACTCTCAATGTCTCAGCAGCACTGGGGACCTGGTCCTGGACAAAGCAGTCAATCAGTGGATGGCCTGGGATAAGGTGAGAATGTAACTGGTTTTAAACATTCTCACAATTACATTATGATTGGGGTGTGTGTGAGACCATGGTTGACAACCCTTGTCGTTGTCAGTGGCTTTAAAGTGTTTTAATATTGTTTATATGTTGTTTGTCTTTATCAGACCGTGCTCATGATTTTTTAAATACAGCATCTGTTTAGAAATTAAACAAATGTGTTTTTACGTTGTCATGACTATTAAGAGTAATATTAAGAAAAATAAACCCTTTGAAACATTCAATATCACATTGCATTTCACTGCATTGCAGTGCCAACTTGAGTCATTCAAATGTTGGGTTGTGGAGGTGCAGTGATGATATCAGATGATGATACCATTGTAATATGATACGTGCTATGTCACTACAATGGTTTTTGAACGTGTACCATAGTAGTACCACAGCATTCCTGGAAGTTCCTCAGAGCACCATGTAAATACCATGGCCTATGAATTTTAGTATTATGAAGTAGATTAAAGTAACATAGTGTATGCATGCTATATATACCATAGTACATTATCTAGAAGAAAAAACAAACAAACAAACAAACAAACAAAACATGCTATTTCTATCCTTACAAAAAGTACTGTGGTCCAGTACAGTACATGGCACAGTGATAGTATCAGGTTTCCAGTTCTAAAGTTGATGTGCCATGGTGCTATTATATATGCCCAGAACATGTTAGCACAATGTCCAAAAAAACTGTGGTAGTAGAGAGGTACTTTATTGTAAGGCACTTATCCCCCCAATAAGAGCCATACAATTAGTTCCTTGAACTGTAGAGACTGCAAGATTTGCAGACAAATGGATTTTGTGCTTTAAATATTAAGCTCTCAGATATGAAACATGAATCTATTTTAGTGCTATGTTCAGATATTTTTATACTTTATGCATTGTTTTGTAAGGATACAAGTACAATTTGTATCTCATTTTCAGTTTTTGTTGCACAGGCAAATGTAATAGTCCTGTGTCTGGCTGACCTCCTCTTTCAAATGTCAAACTCCACCAGCACTGGATGACTGGTGTATATAGTAGCACACTACAGAGCAACCAGCTGGCAGTTGTAATAAAAAGCCATTAGTTCAGCAAAAATAGACATAAAGTAGGCATTCCCCTTTGTGGTATGTTTAAGTGATACAATTACCGATTATGTACTTTTATCTCTATTTGGACATTCTTGTGTTCACATGTTTAGATGGCTCAGCTGGCTCACGTGTTTGGGTTAATCGAAGGCCTGTTCTGTCTAGGATGCAGAGATAAGCTTTTAGCAATGGAAAAAAGGAATTATTAATTTTCCGTCCTTAGTGTTTAAACAAAAAGTCCATAATTAGATGCATTACAGCTGACTCATTACTGAACCTACAGCAAATGCTGGGAAGAGTGTCTGGTGCTGCCCTTATTTTCCCTTTTGTATATGTGAGAACATTATTGATTTATGATCTGATCAATAACTTGCCATTTGCAATTGCCTGCAGGGTCTTAGAATCGTGTTTGTCATTAAAAATCCCTCTAAACTAGACCTCTGTACTTTACTGTTATGTGTTTGTTAGGACTGTCTGTTGATTTAAATGAATGAATGAATTAAATGCTAATTAAGTAGACTATATCAGTTTTTGCTTGGGTAAAATCCCAAAATATAGTTTTTGAGAACCACCCCCCCCACCCCCCCAAACATATATATGTGTATGTATACATTATTGTATGTACTTATTTTAAACATTTATTTTATTTTATTTTTTTTAGTTGAAGTTTAATTTGACAACACTACTTTTGGTCTCTTTAGAATCCTCATACACGGAAGCAGATGGAGTCTCTGGTGCGAGAGGGGTGTGTGGTGGAGCTGAAGAGGAGGTTGGGCTCCAGGATGACATTTGGAACAGCTGGCTTGAGAGCGGAGATGGGTGCGGGATTTGCTTGTATCAATGACCTAACTGTCATCCAGTCTACACAGGTTAGTCCAGGTTAACAGTATCAGTAACAGCAAAATACAGCCCATCTGACAGTACTGATATCTGAATCTATAATTCACTGGTATAGTGATAGCTGGAATATTTCAGAGTATAGTGACAAAATCAATATCTCTTTAGTGTAGTCATAGAAATTCTGATTCATTGAAATACTTTTAAACAATAATATATATTTACATGTATATGTTCGCATTGATGGGCGGCAAAGAAAAAAAGTAATAATAGGGAATGTCTTTATTTTCCACTTTAGTGGAATTATTCTTTATTTAGTCTTTATTTTCCACCATCAGTGGTGTGACAATTTATAATACTTAATTATAATAAGTATTTAAGATAAGTACTTAAAAAAATACAAAAGCAGATATTGTTAATAAGGGACAGGTAGTTAAGCACACAGTTGTCATTCATTAATTCATTCATTCAGAGGAGAATCCCAGATGTGAGCCAGTTTTTGTAAGCCAAGTTAGCCACGCCTCCACAGACAGGATGTAACCTGAGCGAGGTCCAGTTCACGGAATGAAAATGTGTGCAAACTTTATTGAGATTGGGCCATATCATCCATTAATTTGATTTCTAGTAATGAATGATAACCATTCAGGAAAGAATGGTATGTGATTTTTTGTTTCATGCATCCATTTGCCAGCATTTGGTGGCAACAAGTCCAAAACAGACACATTTGACTGGACAAGTGACTGTATAAAAACAAAAAAAAAAAATACAGAAGTTCAATGAACATCAGAAAAGCAGCATGCACATTTCTGGTTAAAACCGAAAGGCCATCAACAAACACTTAAAACGGGAAGCATTGCCGCTCAAATCAGCAGTGAACAAAGTTCAAGTAGCCAGAGCTAATCTACAGTCTAGTAAAGGTTGACAACCCTCTTTAAGTTATTTGTGTCTGTTCTGTTATTATTACCCTCTTTGATGCTGTTTAATAAGACAGGACATTGTTTTGATAATTCTATTCACAAAGATTTTACATTTACCCTGCCCTTCATTCATCCAAGCCCCAACCCCTTCCCTGCTTGCCCCTGTGCTACACATAATGTAAGTGGGATATATAATGAAATTGAGATGCATTTGTAAACTACGTGAACAGCGAGGTAATTATCATGCTAATATAGAAACGTGGCAGAAGTAGCAGAAGAACTTTTTTTTTCTCTCTCTCTCTCTCTCTCTGAAAGTTCAGCAGCAAAAGCTCCATACTTCATTCTGCCATCTTGCTTTTTCAGAGTGGTGTGGGAGGTCAGTCTGCAGGAACACATTCTGCCTGTTTTGTTGCACATATAACAGTTTCAGAAAATGGCATTTTTATTCCATTTTATTCTGACTATCTATCTCTCTATGTATAATATATATTCTTTAATTGTTAATACAGTGGCTTTTACATGTTCCTTGGACTGGTAGACCAACAATATCAACACTGACCAATTCCACATTTATCTGGAATAATGCTTCTGGTAACAACCCACAAGCTTATATTTAGTTTTGTTGGTGTATGTTTGATTTATAGCTGTTTTTGGTAGGTACATATACATATATGGTCTATTTTTTTTATAACAGGGGTTATAGATGATGCCCCACAGGTGCTTAATAGGGTCCAGGTCTGGAGACATACTTGGCCACCCCATCACCTGTGTTTGGAGTTGTTATCATGTTGGAAACCTGACGTTCGGCCTTGTTTCTAGAGGGAAGGTGTCATGTTATGCTTCAGAATGTACAGTACATAATGGAATCCATGTTTCCCTCAATGAACTGCAGCTCCACAGTACCAGCAGCACTCATGTAGCCCCAGACCATGATGTTACCAGCACCATGCTTGACTGTTGGCAAGAAACTATTTTCTTGGTGTCCAGCATCTGTGGCAATGCCCTGGTGAGGAGTACCATCTGAACCAAACAAGTTTATCTTAGTTTCATCAGACCACAGGACATGGTTCCAGTAATTCATGCTCTTAGACAGGTTGTCTTTAGCAAACTGTTTGCAGACTTTCTTGTGAGCCAGTTTTAAAAGAGGCTTCTTTCTGGGATGACACCGATTTGTTGTGGTGTGTGGTATATGGTATGAGCACTCACAAGCTGACCTTCTACTTCTGCAACCTTTAAAGTAATGCTGGCAGCACTCATGCATCTGTTTTTTTGAAGTCAGGTTCAGCACCTGACTCACCGTACTCGAGTACTCAACTTTGTTGATCGACCATTGCAAGGCCTGTTCTGAATGAAAATCGATTTTTAGGGTGTTACTGAACCTCTAATAGCCTTGGCTATTTTTGTGAAGAGCAACAATTTTAATTTTCAAATCCTCAAAGAGTTATTTGCCATGAGGTGCCATTTTGAACATCCAGTGGTCAGTATGAGAGAATTATTCTTAAAGCACCAAAATTTAACTGCTCTAATACAAGATACACAACTTTGTATGAACGATGAATGCGACATGTGGCTTTGCATGGTTAAACAACATACTGATGTTTATCACTTTGGGTGTACTTACTTTTGTTGCCAGCTATTTTGACAATAATGGCTGTATGTTGAGTTATTTTCAGAGGACAGTACATCTAAACTGCTATAAAAGCTGCACATTGACTATTCTAAAATATATACAAGTTTAATTTCTATAGTATTGTCCCTTGAGAAGACATAATAAAATGGTTGCTGAAATGTGAGGGGTGTACTCACTTTTGAGAGATGCTGTATCTCACGGCTTCCCTGGAGGCAACCCCTAGTGGGCCGCAGCCCCCTGATTGAGAACCCCTATTTTATAATGATGGTAACTCCTGTCTTTTCTTTATTATTGTTGTAGGGGATGTACAAGTACTTGGCCAAATGTTTCCCTGACCTGAAAACAAGAGGACTGGTCGTTGGTTTTGACACTCGTGCCCAAACAAGTAGTGGCTGCACCAGTGAAAGGTAACTGTGTTTATAATCTGACATGGTTCATACCTACATCAACAAAACAGCTTATTATTATTATTATTATTATAATTATTATATATATATATATATATATATATATATATATATATATATATATATATATATATATATATTATTATTATTATTATTATTATTATTATTATTATTATATATATATTTTTTTTTTATAGGCTAGTATTTTATCTTTTGATTTGTACCTGCAAGTTTTGTTGCACATACAAGTGTTTCAGAACTAGAAGATGGCAGATGCCATGCATCATAATGCCAATCCTGTATAATGGGTCACCAATGTTACTCAGACTTTTTTTTGGAAAAAGAACATGGTTGGATCTAGTAGAAGATGTCTCATGGTTGTCTATGTATGTACTTATCTGTACTTTCAATGTACGTTCCTAGGAAAGTACTGAATAATAAAAGGTAACTACGTTTAGGGGTGAGGGTAGGTTCTGGGTTAATACCTAGTTGTTACTAGGGATGCTCATTTCGGTTAATTTTCCTGACCGACAACCGCTGCTCATCAACCGAACATTAACCGTTAACTGATCAAATTAGAATAATAAATTAGTATACAATAAAAATATATGATGATACATAAAAATTACAAACAAATATTTTATTTTAACTCGCAAACAGCAGCATACACAGCAGCAGAGCAACAATAAAAATTCACATAGGGCCTATCCTCAAATTATCACGCACCAGCAGAGAATAGTGTCGCAAAAACCCTGACTCCCAATCTCCTTTTTGAACACACCTTTAGAAAGAAATGTATCTTTACGATTACATAGCCTAATGAAATGGATTTTTTCTGATTTGTTTTGTGTTGTTAAGTAGTCATTTAAAGCTTTCTATTTATATATTCACTGAAAAAAATGCAAATGATCGCGCTGGCGCCTCCATGCCCTGCAAAGCGGTTCCAGCTTCCACTCTCCAAAAATGAAATGCACCTTGCGCACATTTATCTAGGTTAGCTACTTTAACTGTTTTAGATCTATAGATTTTATTTCATGCAGGTTGTGATGATTTGAGAAGGCAAATTGTTCAGACTATGAACAGTCTTCCGCTGGCCGCTGTTCGTTACTAAAAAAAAAGAAAGAAAAAAAAAAAAAACGTATATTTAACGAGGAAAAAAAAGCTCCAAAACTTTTTCTAAATTAACTTAATAAAAAAACGAAACGAAATATAATCACTTTGCCATTACATAAAAAATGAAACTATTTTAATAGCTGAAGGAGATGTGATGGCGACATTCTGTAGGACTGGAGCGCTGCCTGTTAATTGTTAGACCCGCGGCAAAAACACCATCACAAATATCTGCGGTCAGTTTGCGGTTCGGGGCTTCTCATCCAATGGACACATGTATGTTTCTATTCATATCATGTTTTTGAAGCGTAGAGCAATATAGCCAATCTCTTGATTTTATGAATGCAGTGGTCAGTCGGAGGCGGTTAGGTTACAATCCTCTCAGCATCCAAAATGCCGGTAGTGTTCTGTTCAGTTCTGCTCTACATTCGTGAACTATCATTACAACAGAAAATGTAGACATGATGTAAATAAGTGATTAATTGAGCAGTTTAAAGGTTCTTTTATTACTCTTTATTAACTTTGAGAAAGCAATGAACTACATTAAGATGTATGACAGCTTTTTCAAGTGATTGTAAGTGATTGTGCCGCACCCATTGCGCACTTTCTAGGCTATAATCCATTCAGAATCCATTCACTCACGGATTCACTCTCTGATAGCCATTTATCCAATATTGCCGCTTGCCATTGTGTTGCGTATAGGCTGCATCAGTTAAGTGAAGGTGAAGCAGGTGCTTGCTCTGCAAAATATAATTGTATGGCCTAAGCATGCTGCATGTGTCGACACTCGCCTGTGAGTAAACAAATTCTTATGTATAGCATTGTTCTTTCACCGCGCAGCAAAGTAAAAAAAAATACTTGTAGAAAAAACCTTTTAAACTGTTTAACTGATATCATTAATCGGTTAAAATTCTTTCTGGCGGTTAACGGTTAAACGGTCAATGTGAGCATCCCTAGTTGTTACCCAGTTATTGTAATTACTATAATAAGTGTTTATGCACTGAAAGCACATTTTTTAAAGCCATAAGAACAGTAGTGTTAGAGGTTACTGATTATTTATGTCATGGTAAAACATTAACACAATTGCTATAACCAGATTAAGCCAATGTCCAAATACGACAAGAACCTTGAATCATGTAAACATCTTATTAAACATCTTTTTTCTCTGCAGACTTGCAAGGTTGGCTGCAGCTGTTATGCTTTGTAAAGATATCCCTGTCTATCTGTTCTCTACATATGTGCCTACCCCATTTGTGGTAAGAAAATGTTATTGATTATTATTATTATTATAAAATGCATTTAAATTGCAGTAGTAAAATAAATACCCTTCTCAACAGAGTTCTTTGGGAAATATACTTAGGAAAAATGATAATGAAGAAATCTGAATTTGAATCAAGTGAATTGTCTTTATCTTTTTGTCCTCCAGCCATATGCTGTGATGAAGTATGAAGCTGCAGCTGGAGTCATGATCACTGCATCTCATAACAGAAAAGAGGACAATGGATACAAGGTGGGCATCTGTTAATCCTATTTTGTTGTGAATTTATCTATAAAACAGAAATGATCTACAGTTTTCAGTTGTCAAGAAGACAAGTTCAGATGCATCATAGTAAGATAGTACACTTGGGCAAATGAAAGATAAGTGTACAATAAAATATAATGACCAAAAATGAAAAGTGTCCATTTTTTTTTTTCACCCTCAAGTTGTTCCAAATGAACACAAAAGAACAAAGAGTTTTCATAACCACTGACTTCCGTTTGTATGGAGATAAAAATCACTAAGATGTTTCTCAAAATATCTTCTTTTGTGTTCTGCAGAAGAAAGAAAGTCATACAGGTTTGGAACAACATGAGGGTGAGTAAATGATGACAGAATTAGGGTTTACATAAATTCTTCTCATTAAAGTTATCTAGGTGGATGACAAGGGATGTACAGGTTTTTCAGTCTGGTTCTTAAGAGAGCACCTGGAGATTTTGTTTGGTGCTCACACTGCACATAGTGTGACCCATAAAATATAACTAAAAAATAAAATATTAATGATAATATTATTGTGCTTTATATTGTCTTGCAGAAAAAAAATAAACAATAATAAAGTACAACTATTACATTTTAAAATAAAAGAGTATTACTTAAAAATACAGTTTTTATACTACACTTAAAAAATACAATGCTAATAATTACATTCATTAAATCTTTTTGTACTTTTCTATATGAATTTTTATTTTTAAAAGCAAGCTTCCATTTTGGCGGGTTGCTGGCAAGTAAGCTGTCAGTTTTAGTGCCGCCAAGTGAAGCGCATCAGTGAATGAAATGTAACAGTTTTTTTATTTTCCTCTGAAATCGGCAGCACATAGTCTAGATTTATTCTTTCAGTTTTTACAGTAATAAAGTTAGGTAATCTAAAACAGTAATTGTGCATTAACAACTATCAACCATGTATGCAAATAAGCATATTAGAATGATTTCAGAAGGATCATGTGACACTGAAGACTGTGCTAATGGCTGAAAATTCAGCATTGCCATCACAGGAATTAAATTTTAAAATGCATTAAAATAGGTAATTTACTTTAAATTGTAAAAACATTTCACAATGATAATGTTTTTACTGTATTTTGATTGAATAAATCTAAATATTTTTTGTTGTTGTTGTTGCAACGTAATGTAAAAAATATTTATTAGAAAAATGTTAGTAACTAAAAAATTTGAAACAATCCAATTGTTTTTTTTTTTGTTTTTTTTTTGTAAACTGTATTATTGTTTATTAAGATTTTCAATTGTTCTGATTCAGCTTTGTGATTTTTTTTTTTTTTTTTCTGCAGGTTTACTGGCACAATGGTGCACAGATCTCCTCTCCACATGATAAGGAGATCTTGCGTTGCATTGAGGAAAGTACTGAACCCTGGCCCGAGTCCTGGAATGAGGACCTAGTTGAAAGCAGCCTTTTACGGAGAGACCCACTGGAAGACATCTGCCGCTGTTACATGGAAGAGCTAAACACTATCTGCTTCCACAGGTGCAGTCTCTCACCTGAGAAAAATACTTTTAGACTATTAAAACTGTACACTTCAAAAAAATAAAGGTACCAGGAAGAAACAATGACAGACAAACCATTTTTATTTTCCCAAGATAACCCTTAGTGAAATAATCTTAAAAGAAGCATTTTGTTTACTTATTTATTTTGCTTTTTAAAAATGCATTCCTTCAAAAATTATAAGGTTGTGTGTTTTTTTTTTGTTTGTTTTTTTTTTTTTTTTTTTTTTTTCCTTCTCATTGCAGAGAGCTGAACACAAAGTCTCCCTTGAAGTTTGTGCACTCATCTTTCCATGGTGTTGGTCACAACTATGTCCAGAGAGCTTTTCAGCAGTTTGGCTTTCCGCCTCCCATTCCTGTTCCAGAACAGAAAGATCCAGATCCAGATTTTTCCACTGTCAGTTGTCCTAACCCAGAGGAAGGAGAATCTGTCTTGGTAAGATTTTTTATTTTCCTTACTTTTTCTCTTTGTCTGCACATACACACTCACAGAATATAATTTGTGCACATAGCCATACGCTCTACATTTACAAATATTTCTGAAAGAACAATTGGTTGTTCTAAAGAGCTCAGTGAATTTAAACATGGTGCTGTGATAGGATGTTACCTTTTCCTTTGCAAAAATTCAGTTAGTGACATCCCTGCTAGATATTCCATAAACATGAAGCAATCCATTAAGCTTGAAGCCATAAACCTGAAGACCATGGGCGATGTCATGGAATCCCCAATGTCAGCCCATCTACAATTGGGGGGTACTAGATGGTGCTAAATACCCTCAAATGAAAGCAAATTGTAGTGCATTTATTAGCTCAAGGGGAAATATTAATAATTAATCATAACTCATTATAATTAATTATAATATTAGTATAATTCAATAGAATTATCTTGATAAAGCTGAATTTACATTACAATGAATTGACCCGTTCGTCCAGCGAACATTCAGGGTAGTTTCACATGTATTCAAAGAAAGGATATTTTCTTGGCCACAGAACACTTGGCCTTGGTTGTGTCCGGATGCAGTCTCGTATGAAAGTCGTGATGGTTTCAAGGTTTTGGATTTGCGATCATGTTCTTCCGGGTTTGAAGAGTGATGTTCTCCAAAGTTGTCCTGACTCTGTGGTGATTTGGGAGTTCCTTCCCAGTGAAGCAAAGAAAGCAAAGGGGCTGAGAGAAGATCCAGCCGAAATCTGATGATCCTTGGGGAATGGAAAGACAAGGCCGAACGGCCTGGCACAAGCTTAAAAGGTCCAGAAGAGTCCTTAGCTCATCATCTTCTTAGGTTCTGAAAAGAACCTCCGACGGATCATGCTCAAGTCCTGCCGGGCGCTGGTACGCCGGCTCCGGGACTGCGCAACCAGAAGATGAGACACGTGTGAAGAGGGTGAATGCACAAAACTGAGATAGAGTAAAGAGTGAAAAGAGTAAAATGTGGCTGGTGTGAGTCCTTTATCTTCTAGAGTGGTCACACCTCTAGAAGTTCAGAGAGCCAATGGTGTCTTGTATCTTTGGAGGGAAAGTTAATGGTCTTTGTCCAGATCTCGGTCATAATATACACAGTGATCCGTGATTGTTTGTGTGTTCGTCACAGAAAGGTTTGTCTAAGAATTAACAATAAGTCACTTTCAGTGGAAGAATATGTTTGCTTTAGGGAGAGTCAGGATGGGGGAAGAGCCTCCATACATTCTTTTGGATCGTAAAGTTTATCTGGTCTGCCAGAAGCGTCCTGGTTGCCATGGTAACCGGGCCCATCTAAGACTTTGCGGCACCCTGTGTTGGTTTGGGTGAGGGGAAGTCTGTGCTTACTTGTTAATTCAATAAACAACTGATTTGGGTAAATCTAATGAACCATTGTCTGATTGGCCCATACGCTACAAAAAGCAATTAAAGATATGGCAAACTATCTAACGTGTTTTTGCAGCTTTGAGCCATGTAGCAAATCACAGACATATCTGTTGATTATGGCCAATCACAAAAAAAATAGTTCGGCTGAAAAAGCGTCTAAAAGCACCTGATCGGTTTTCATCTCATGACTAACTAAGCTCAGACACCGATGTAAATAAGAGTTTCATTGTGTGTTTTAGAGAGTAGGTGTCAACCGATATCTGTTTTTCAGGGCCGATAATGATTACTACAGATCTAGTAAACCGATAACCAGTATTTTGAACCAATATATATGTCTAGTATAAAAATGAAAATTAATGTCAAAATTAAAAATAACAAGCGCTCTGACAAAAACAAATTAAAAGTGGGGCCTCTGTATGCTTCATGATTAAGCCTGTGAATACTGTACTACAGCTAAACTGCTTGGGGAAATGTATTTGGCTGCAATAAAAGTTTTTGGCTGCTATAATTTACATGTTAGAAATGTATGTGTAATACCATAACCTCTTATAATTCCTCATTAATTATTTTCTGATAACTAAAACACAACCTAAAATAGTAGAGGTGACTATTCAATCCATCATCTAATGCAGGGGTCTCCAAACTATTTGACACCACAGACTGGTTACGGTTTGTAAATATTCTCATGGGCCAGGGGGTTCTTTAAAACAGGTCTATTAATTTATACGATGAATTATAGGCCTGCAATTAAAATTATTAAGACTACAGTCATTTAATTAATTTTATTTAATTGTAGACCGTTATATACCATTATCCACACGTTAAAGGAGATTTGTCTCTTGTCGTTTCTGTGCGAATATGTGCCGTTAATGCAGCATTAAAAATATATATATTTTTTTTACTTTCACTTTATATAGTGAATTAACTGAAGAAGTTCACCGGCATAACTGTTGCACAAAGTTTGCACGTTGCTTGTGTGATATCCATTGGCGCACCTTCGTGGTTTAAAACATAAATATTTTCTATATTGCGACATAACATGTATGTATCTTAAATGCCGGGAGACTTGAAAGATAAATCAACCATGCCGTGCTGTGAAACACATGCGCGCTTCATGTGTGTGCGAGGATAGCACGTTAGTAATGAATTGAGTTCTGTTTTGTTTCTTCTTGCTTCTTGTGGCTTTAAATAGCTTGAACATATAAATTGGTAAATTAATCTGCAAATCACATGACGAAAGGTGGGGTCTGGAGTCTGGATCTGGGCTGCATTTCCCAAAAGCATTGTAAACCTAAATTGATCGTAGAACCACTGTCAACAATGGAGCTATGATCATCCTAGGCTTATGATGCTTTTGGGAAATGCAGCCCTGGTCAACTTCAGCAACGTCTGCTGCTGCCTTAACTTTGAGAGACTGATGAGGGATGGCTGAAACAGCTCCAGTTAGCAAGCACTTTCAGTGTGAGAGATAGGCAGTGCTCTAGGCCACAGAGTGGTGAATTCCGAAAGGCTGCATCAGAACCATATAGCTTGTTTTAAAATGAAATAATTTTATCAGTGAATCTGTTTTGAAAATGACAGATAAAATGCTATGATAAAAAGATTATCATAAAAATTCTTAAAATGGGTGCCGATAATCAGTCGATCCCTATTAGAGAGCATCATTGATTATAAAGGGACTTTGTGAGATCGTGATGAACTAAGATTGGTGTCAGTTTGTAGAGAGTGCTTTGCCCACTTTCTCAAGTGGTACTCGCTGCAGAGCCAAATGGGAGGAGCTAGAGCTCTAGCTCCCCCTCGCTGGAGCTCCAGCTCCCCCTCGCTGGATCTAAGGGGCGGGGCTTGAGGTGCTATCAAGCGCCACCAAGTGGCTGTTAATGTTATTGCGAGTTCATCCATAATGGAAGTAAATGCTTGTTTTGATGCGCAAGATGCTTTTTTTAATCATATTGTAATTTCAAATGGAATATTGACTAATTTTAGATAGACTTGTTTTGAGATTAGTGATGCGTCCTCTCCAACAACATTTGGGATAAGATGTAAGATGTAATTTAATAGTCACATACTCACATACACTGTCCTACAAGTGTTGCACTGGATTTATTTGTTTCTATTAACCCAATTGTGCAAAATGTGCATCTAAACATAAAATAAACCTTAAATCTAGATGAATCTAGAACTCCTTAAAGTGATTTAACTTTATTAAAAGTATGTCTTATTTTATGTCAGTTTATATATATATATATATATATATATATATATAATAAAAATGTATATATAACATTTTGAATATAGAAATATTAAATGATTTAAATAGGCTAACTTAAAAGATAATTAAAAAATTAAATAAAGCCACTGATTTAATTACTGAATCATATTCGTTTGATTCGTTCGAGCGGCTTATTCTTTATAAACGCACATTCCTTCATAAATGAAACGAAACTGTTTGAATGTAGATGCGCAGTTTTGACTTCTTTCAGACCATTTTTGACAACAAAATAGAGCAACATCAGGCAATAGTGTTATAGTCAGACAAAGTAAATCACTTAATATTAACTTTTTGTTTAACTGTTGTATTAAAATAATATCTCATTTACAAACTACCTTAAAATCATTAAAAGCTGTCACTCATCATTGTTAATAGCAATTTCACAAAGTTCCATTATAATTAACGAAGCTCTATACACTCCACAATCAATATCTTATTTACACTCTCTCTACACTTTGTTTATGAAAGGATTCGTGAAGTATGTCCGTGATACATTACTCAACGTTGCAAAACACGCAGAAACCTTTGAGGCTCCCCTCAGTGCAAACACAAATATGCTGATCGGCTCACATATTTTTTCATAGTCGCAAATGCGTCTGAAATGATCGCACTGTAGAGCCCTGTTGTATACATCTCAAAATTCAGTTTTTTTTTAAGGTACAGTTTTCATACAGGTTGTTTGAATGGACTCTACTTGCGTGCGCGGTAGTACGTCTGGACCTATGACGTCTCAAGCCCCGCCCCCTAGATCCAGCGAGGGGGAGCTGGAGCTCCAGCGAGGGGGAGCTAGAGCTCTAGCTCCTCCCATTTGGCTCTGCAGCGAGCACCCTCTCCACTTTCTGGGCTATAATCCAATTCAGAGTTTGTATGAAACTTTCGTTTTTCGGAAACATACATGCTGCAATTTGGGAATGACATCCACATATTTATGCTGGATTCGTTAACAAAATAGCAGTGACTGACACAGTGATAACTAAAGCAATGGACGGGACAAAAAAAATCTATGTGAGAATAGCCTCAGTGATTTAATTCTGGAACCGGTCCTTGCCAGAGACAACGCGCATCCTGAGCAAGATCTAGTTGACGGACCAAAAGCGTGTATAAACTTTATTGAGATTGGGACATAACAAGCAGTAGCCTAATTTCATTTCTAGTAACGGATGGTAGAAAGTAGACCCCGACCAATGTTGTTTTGCCGATATGAACCTGTCGCTGATGTATCAGTATCGACAAATCTGTGGCCAATATGATTTTTTTGTTTGTTTGTTTGTTTTTTTTTAACAGAACATATAACACAGATAAAATGCTTGAAAAGGTGTAATTACTTAGTTGGTCCAGCAGAGCACGCTTCATTATTGGCTATTGGCAACTAGCCAACCCTATTTCTCTCAGTAAGGAGGTCTCTTGTTCAGGCATTCAAGCGGTGTCTTTGTGACTCAGAGAAGCGTTGTCTTAACTGTAAGTTGCTAACTAGTTTGTTACTGTAGTTTGTTTGCTAACTAGTAACTAAAGCTGATATGTGACAAGGTGTACAGTAAACAAGCTAAAAAATACAGAACTATGTTTCTACCACCACCCTATATAAACCGGAAAGGAGGAGATATATTGAGAAACTAAATTTTAACTATTGTTTAATCATTACAGATCATCAGAGCACATTTAACCATCAGAAGGAGCATTAAGTGAGAATTTTCCTTTAATTAGATTTATTTAATTATAATTACTATGTACCATATAATAACCCAGATATTACATTTCTTAAGCACCAAATAACAGTGATTTCAACAAAAAATTTGGTTTTAGAAATTATTTTTGCAGACATAAAAAATGAATAACATTTATTTGACTTTTAACTAGGATAACATTACATTAATTTCTTAACACTGAAGTTCTCTTTTGGTCCATAAACAGAAACTTCAAGGTTATGTTTTTCTTCAATTTGACTTGTCAAATCTCAAATCAATTATAAGTAAAACATGGAACCCTCAAAAACACTTAAACATCTTATGCATTTTATTGGACAGGTGACGAACGCACAGATTAGCATTGTAATAGATTTTTTAACACACTTAAATATATCTCGTATAATAATAAAACACTGCTTTTTGTTTGTTTGTTTTACATAAGCATGACCAGAGGAAGCGGGAAGCGTTCGACTGTGACATAATAAAAGCTCAGCTGCTTGCGAACAGTGTATCGCGCTTGTCCTTCATTAGCAATCACTCCAGCATTCTCGTTTCACTTCCACAACTTTCAGCCCCACCCTGCTTCATACTACAGTGACCTTAACAAGTTTTTAATACAATGTCTCATCCATGAACATGATTTCTTGCGTCCCGATGGATTGCATCGGCTGTGGGGATGAAGACAACAATTGCCGTGATTACACACTCAATGGATATCTGCCCTTTTCACTTCAAGCAATGAAGTGAATATATCCATATATCCATCTTTTATCTTACAAAAATGGCATATTCTATACTGGAATGTGCTGTTTTTGTGCTGTCCAATTTCGTAAATGTGAGGTTTTGCTCTTTAGATTAGCTTTAAAATGCATGTTTCTGTATATGAAGAGCTCTTTTCCAAAACGCTAAAAATACATTTTGATTAATTTGAGTAAAAATGTGTTTTCTTGACCAAGAAAGTGGCAAGATGAAAACCAATATTTTCTGTTTCAAACTTTCACGTAGCATCTTTAGGTTCAAATTACATTCAAAATCTGGATTTGAATTTTTATTTTCATCAAGATTTATTATAAAAACTGAATATTTTTTCCCCCAAATGCAATAAATCCAGCAGGGCTCTATGCTTACTTTTTGTTAAAAACTACAAGCCAGTAGGTGGCGTCAAGTCACTTATTTAATTACTGAATCATATTCATTTGATTCGTTTGAACGGCTGATTCATTTAGGAATAAACCATGTAAATGTCTTTATAGATGGGAAATTAACTCACTAGACTAGTGTAAAAACGCACTTTCATTCATAAAAACAAAACAAAAAAAAAACTGCTGTGTTTCAATGGAGATGCGCAGCGGCTCAGTTGTGACTTTCAAAATATTAAAAATATTATTTACAAAGAAATGGAGCAAAATCAGGCAATAGTGTCAGAGTCAGACAATATAAGTAACTTATATTACCTTCTTGTTTATTTAACAGTTGTATTAAATCAATATCTCATTTACGAACTCCCTTAAAAAATCATTCAAAGCTGTCACTCATCTTAGTTCATCGCAATCTCACAAAGTTATGGTTTGTTTTCTTCCCCACTGCAGAAACCACCATAGGTTCATCAAAATTGTTATTTTTTTGTTTGTTTGTTGATCCCAAAGTACAAAGTAGATGAGGAAAACTAGGATGCCGGGTGTATTTAAAGTGCCACCTGTTTACTATGCGTGGAATGGCACGCTGTGATTGGTTGAGCGGATGTATCGCATTTTGCAGAGAAAGGAGACTGGTGTTTGTCGCGGTTTGGAAAAAAAGGGAGAAAACATGACAAACTAACACTGCGGATATTGCATTTTGTGTAAAATTAAAAACTGACTGTTTTGGAAAAGAGCTCTTCATATATTTCTTATAAATATTTGTCCAAAACAACAATTAAATTATGAGAAGGGTGTATTTAAAAATAGCTTGCTCATTCATCTACATTAAATCATCCATTTTGTGTATGTCCAAGAAATCAGTGTCAACTCTCTATAAAACCCCCTATAAATCGGCAATGGTTTGTTCCAAAGTCACATGTCCAACATCACATGATGTAATTTTCTTTTGTGGAGGGAAATTTGAAGACAATATGGCAAGTCATAACTTCTCCTCTCCAATATCTATATTATTGTCTGCACATAGAGTAGAATAATTGAATATCAACAGTGTTACCAACATGTTCTGGTGAACTTGCGTCACGTTATATTTATAAAAAATTAGAAAAGGAATATAAAAACATAAGTTAATCAAGGTCATGTACTAACTAGTCCAAGGTCAGCAGTTTGCACAAAGCCCTAAAATGGCTGAAATGTCAGCTGTGTTACCTGTCAACTGTGTTACCCATTAACTGTAACACAGTTGATGATGTTGGTGATTTAGTGTCAGCTAATACTGACACTGAGTGTTGTTGATTAAAATAAATAAATAAATAATAAAACACATTCTCAAACTATTGTCGTTACACAACAAATATATAGGAATTGTCTAAAACCATGATTTGCATTGCAATGGATAAACTTAACTGATCTAATCACGGCCACACTTTCTATGAACTCAGTATAATACGTGTATATTCACATTTGTCAGTGGTTATAAAGCATTCAGAGTTCCTCATGATTGACTAAAACCTATATAATATTATAGATTTGACATATTTCTGCTTGGCCATGACTGATGAAGAAAAAAAAAAAAAAAAACTGAAAAAGTTAAGATAAAAAGATTTTATATTAAAGAAAGTTTTCTCTTTTTCTTCTGATGTGTCCTGTCAACTGTGTTACTTGTGGTTTTTATGTCATAAATCTTTTAAATGTGAACTAAACCGTCAGGAAAAAAAAAGGTTTTGGGTAAGGATGGTGAATAATGCTAAATTTAGCATACTGTGGATTTATGTTAAAGAAGTTAAAGTTACATCCTTCATGATAGCATTCAACAGAATGCACCTTATGTAGCTCCAAATTCATATTTTTAAATCAGTTAGATAACCTCAAAAACCTTTAAGCAACTGTGTTAACAAACATGTGGTACTTAATTCATGTTTCATTTGACACAGCATTTTGTCAGTTTCACAGTTGACAAAATAATGAATCAAATGTTAATTTTCATATCAACCGTTTATTTATTAAAAAAAAGAATACTGATTTCCTGACTTTTTGGCTGACATGAAATGTACCCTTAAATGTAGAATGACTCTTAGAAGAGGGGAAGCAGTTATAACCGCAAACAGTGTCTGTGTGTTTAGATCTAAACATTGACCCCTTGGCCATGTCACGGTGGGCAAAAAAAAAAAAAAACGACTGTACGAAGCCATCCTGCAGACATGGCCATTGACTTGTGTTGCACTGTCTTTGTTTTAGGAGCTGTCTCTTCGTTTGGCTGAGAGAGAAGGGGCCCGCATTGTCGTGGCCACAGATCCTGATGCTGATCGCTTGGCTGTTGCAGAGCAGAATGACAAGTAGGTTATCTTATGTTCTTTAAATCAGCAGTAAAATGTAGCAGTATCCATTCTACTGAACAGTTCTTCTGAAATCTTGAATTAGGTAGCGTATAACTTGTGTCCTGTGTTGTCATGGGCAGTTGCAGTTGGAAAGTGTTCACGGGAAATGAGTTGGCTGCATTGCTCGGCTGGTGGATGTTGTTTAACTGGAAGGAAGCACACCCTAACCCAGCAGATACTGAGAGAGTATATATGCTGGCCACCACTGTTTCTTCCAAAATACTTAAAGCCTTTGCACGCATAGAAGGCTTTCATTTTGAGGTTAGTTCAGGTTTCAATTTGAAGTTATTACTAAGACTCCAAATACCTTGAGTGCTTTGTTGTTCTTAAATTTAGACTAGGAAATGGGGAGATTTTTGTTTGCTAAACAAAATAAAAAGCCACTGCTTATTAGTTTAACATTGCTCCCTTTCATCCTAGGAAACACTGCCTGGCTTCAAATGGATTGGAAACAGAATCCATGAATTAACAAAAACAGGAAAGGAGGTCATTTTTTCGTTTGAAGAATCCATTGGTAAGTGCATTCAGCTGCAGACACACATGAAGTCTGAACTTAACTATGTCAACAGCTCTGTTAATTCTGTAAATATAGTGAGATATAGTCATCATCAGCCTGTTTTAATTTCTTTTGTGGAGCACACTAGAAGAATCTATGAGAGAACGATTGATTATCAGTGGGGTTCAGCATTGTTTTAAATTCTACTGACTTTGTATGGACCAAAAAAATTCAAACATTAAAATTCTTCTTTTGTGTTATGCAGAAAAAATACAAAACTGCACTTTTCATAATTGATTTTGAAAAAAAAAAAAAAAAAAAGTCCAGTGTTATTTATTTACTTTGACCAGTCACTTTGAAATGCCTCACAAAATTATTGTTGTTGACGTTTAAAAGGGTTTGTCTTTTCATCAATTTGCATGTAAAAACATCTAAAAAATTAAGTTTAAGAGACAATTAAATTGTCTTCATTTTGATGCCAGGGTTTATGTGTGGAAACATGGTTCTTGATAAGGATGGAGTCAGTACAGCAGCTGTTGTGGCTGAGATGGCTGCTTATCTACACACCAAAAACCTTACCTTGAACCAACAACTAATCAACATCTATGAAATGTGAGTATCTCTTCTTCTACTTTTTGTCCCCTTCCTTAAGTGTCTAATGATAATCCACCTAAAATAAGTATTTTAGGTGTTTACTGTATCTTTTTTTTTTTTTTTTCAAAATTGACTTTGATCATGTTGATTTTTGTTTTTTTCATTGTCGTACCCCAGATATGGCTATCACATTTCCAGAACATCCTATGTCGTCTGCAATGACCCACCAACTATTCATAGAATATTTTCCCGTCTGCGCAATTTTGGAGGTCAGGGTGTTTACCCAAAATTATGTGGTGACTACTGCATTACACACATCAGAGATGTGACAACTGGTTATGACAGCAGTCAGCCTGACAAAAAATGCGTATGTCAAAGCAGCTCTTCTGTATGTTTCTTAATTTAAAGTCAATGACAAACAGTTTGACTGGAATGCATTTTGTTTTAATATCTCCTTTAGGTCCTTCCATTGTCAAAAAATAGCCAAATGGTCACATTCACATTTCAGAATGGTATTGTTGCCACACTTAGGACTAGCGGGACTGAGCCAAAGATCAAGTATTACACAGAATTCTGTGCAGCACCAGGAGAGCGGTTTGTATTTTTTACAAATAATGATGTTGTGATATAGTGATATAATGATATTGTTAAACATGCATCCACTACTTTTGTTTAATTTATTAAACATCATTGCAAATGCATTTCGAGACCAGTGTATTTTTATGGACTACCTGATTTTCTCGATTTTTAAATATAGAAGACAAATAATTGTGTGTGTGTGTGTGTTTCACTTGTATCTTTGCAGTGATATCTCTAGTCTGAAGGAGGAGTTAAGAAAAGTGACCACTGCTCTACTTGAAGAGTTTCTTGAACCTGACAAGAACAACCTGCTTCGCAGATCAGTGTAGCTTTATTTAAATAGTGGTAAGATCATTGTCTTCATAGGCATCTTGTTAAACCAGTTCCAAAGATCTGTCAGTAAACTGTCCTATTAATGTTGTTTTATCACTGTGAAATGTATTGAAGCGCTGAAAAAAAGACCGCTTATTCATTTTAGTGGTTTATATATTACAAAATACCATCATGATTCTTGTGTTCTTTGCAGTTGAATGTGTCTTGCTCAGAGACAGAAAACCACAAGGCTTTGATTTTTATTTATGTAACATTTTTCAAAAAAACATCTTAGCTTGATCTTTGAGTGTCACATTATTACCATAACTTCTATTATATTAGGCCGACTTACTATGGTTCGGTGTTTGCTGTCCAGATATCAATATCACTCCACGTCGACAATATATTAACCCATGGTCTGCTCGTTATTCTCAAAGGTTTTGCTGAGAGCTGCTGCTGCTGCTACCTTTTAAAGCTCTATGAGCATGTGTGTTTGTTGTTCTCTTATAAACCTGTGTACATATATATATCTGTGTTGATGCTCACACCCTTTATATAGTGTTATATGCATTGATAATCAGTAGGCAGACAGGACAGCACCTTGATGCTCCCCTGAATTTCTGCTGGCTTTGTCACGCTGGATACGCACAGGGTAATGAATGGAAGAATTGAGTAATGAATCGTATTATTTTTGAAACTTTTGATTTCTGTTGTGTTTGAAGGGCATATTATGCACACAATTAAGCATAAGTTTAAGACAAGCAAGGCATTCACACTTTAGCACCCACAAGAAAAAATAATCTGAATAGAAATGTTTAACAGTTTTATTTCCTACCAGTTATCAAGCACTTCTTCCTTTGGAAAAATAAACAAATGCAATAATGTAACTGCCCTGCTTATTTAATTGTTCTAGGACCTGAGTGTTCTTTACCCCCTGAGTGAATTAGATTTCTGTCTTTGTCTTAATATTCAGTTTGTGCCATTTAATATCCTTATTGCTATTTTGTTATTCTGAATGTGTATTAAAAATATCATCAGTGTACTATTGTTTAATTAAAGATATTAAATAATCATATTCAAATCCAAATCAGCATTCATAAAGAAGATGTGAAATATTTTAGTGTTTGAAAAAGTTATAAATTATTATTTTTGTTGACCTCACAGGTCGAGAGGGTCAAATAGTGTACCTGATTTTGGGGTTGAAAAAAAAAAATATTTTTGTATGATTAATAGGTTTGGAAAACCAAAGAAAGAACCATTCTTAAGCATAATGTATAAGTACAGCATGTTTTAATTTTGCTTTCTGCATTGTTTAAAATTAAATATTTATTTGCAGTGCAGCTGTAACATTCCTTATGTATGTATATCATATGTACACCCCTCTACAAATAAATTTATGTATTTGTGAAGTGTTGTTTCTCCTGTCAAGAACTATAGGAAAGCACAACAATTTTTAAAATCTGTACAATATTCTGGCACCACTGATTACCAGGTTAGTAAAATAATTCCCATCTATTATGTTGGCAACCTGTCCACAAATCTCCATTTCCACGTCCATACTGGTGGAAATGGGTGGATGTTGTTCTCAAGTAGCGCACCCACTAGGGGGCTTTACACTCTTAAAAATAAAAATGCTTCACAATGCCATAGAAGAACCTTTTTTGTCTAAATGGTTCCATAAAGAACCTTTAACATCTGAAGAGTCTTTCTGTTTCACAAAAGGTTACATTTACATTTACAGTTAGGCTTTTGTCCAAAGCGACATACAGTTGGGAGAACATAGAGCGATTCTTCTTAAGGAGACAAACAGACACAGGCAGTGCTATAATACCAGATTTCAAGTGGTGCTTCAGACAAGTACAAGCTAGAAAGGGAAGGAATAAAGAGTTTTTTTTTTTTTTTTTTTTTTTTATGGTAACAGCAAATAGAGTTGAAAGAGATGAGTTTTAAGCTGTCGCTTGAAGCTTGTCAGGGAATCAGCATTCCGGATAGGGGTAGGAAGATCGTTCCACCAGCCCGGAACAGTAAAAGAAAATGTTCTGGATAGTGATTTCGCACCTCTCTGTGATGGTACCACAAGGCGTCGCTCACTAGCAGATCTCAGTTCTGGAGGGGGTGTAGATTTGCAATAGCGAGTGCAGATAAGCAGGTGCAGTAGCTGTGGTTGTCCTATATGCAAGCATCAGAGTCTTGAACTTGATACGAGCCGCAATTGGGAGCCAGTGCAAGGAGATAAAGAGAGGTGTAACATGGGCTCTTTTGGGCTCATTGAAGACCAGCCGTGCTGCTGCATTCTGAATCATTTGTAGAGGTTTGATTGTGCATGATGGAAGACCAGTCAAAAGAGCATTGCAGTAGTCCAGTCTGGAGATGACAAGGGCCTGGACAAGAAGTTGTGTAGCCTGCACTGTTAGAAAGGGCCTGATCTTTCTGATGTTGTGCAAAGCAAACCTGCAAGATCGAGTAGTCTTTGCAATATGATCTTTGAAAGACAACTGGTCATCAAAGATGACACCCAGATTCCTGATTGAGTTTGAAGAAGTGATTGTGGAAGAGCCCAGCTGGATGGTGAACCCATGCTGTAAGTTTGGAGTGCAAGGAAAAACAAGAAGCTCAGTTTTTGCCAAGTTAAGCTGGAGGTGATGTTCTTTCATCCACGTTGAGATGTCCGCCAAGCAGCCTGAGATCCGTGCAGGTACTGTTGGATCATCTGGTTGAAATGAAAGATGGAGTTGTGTGTCATCAGCATAGCAATGGTAGGAGAAGCCATGTGACTCTATGATGGGACCCAGTGATGTTGTGTATATGGAGAAGAGGAGAGGACCAAGAACTGATCCCTGAGGAACCCCAGTGATCAGTTGATGTGTCCCCAGGTTACCGTGAATGACCTACCGGTGAGATAGGATTCAAACCAGCGAAGCGGAGTTCCTGTGATGCCCAGCGATGAGAGGGTGGACAGGAGGATCTGATGGTTGACGGTGTCAAAAGCAGCAGATAAATCAAGCAGAATTAGAACTGATGATTTAGAATCAGCTTTTGCTGTCCGCAAAGGCTTCAGTAACTGACAGTAGCGCAGTCTCAGTTGAATGGCCACTCTTGAAACCTGACTGGTTAGGATCCAGTAAGTTGTTCTGTGAAAAGAACAATGATACCTGGTTGAAAACAACTCGTTCGAGGGTTTTTGCTATGAATGGAAGCAGAGAGACCGGTCTGTAGCTGTCAAGAAGTGAGGTGTTCAGTGTTGGTTTCTTAAGCAGTGGGGTTACCCGAGCCTGCTTAAAAGAAATTGGAAAAGTGCCTGTGAGGAGCGATGTATTTATGATGTGTGTGAGTGCTGGTAAGACAGTAGGAGAGATTGCTTGAAGAATGTGTGAGGGGATGGGATCAAGTGGGCATGTTGTAGGGTGGCTGGAGAGGAGAAGTTTTGATACTTCTGTCTCAGTGAGGGGACAGAAGGAGAAAGTGAGAGTGTTCGAAGTGGGTGTGGTGGGTTGTAGGTCATGTGTATGAGGGGCTAAGAATTGTTTGCTGATTGTTCGAGTTTTGTCTGTGAAGAATTGTGCGAAATCATTAGCTGTTAGTGTAGTGGTGGGTGGTGGTGGAGGGGGACAGAGGAGAGAGTTAAATGTTTTGAAGAGATTGCGCATGTCAGAAGCACTATTGATCTTGTTATGATAATATGAGGATTTGGCAGTGTGGAGTTGAGTAGAAAAAGCAGAAAGCAACGATTGGTACATACTCAGGTCAGACGGGTGTTTAGATTTGCGCCATTTTCTTTCTGCTCGCCTGAGTTTGGACCGATGAAGAACATCAGTCAGCCAGGGGTTAGAGGGGGTAGCCCGTGCTGGCCTGGTGGAAAGAGGACAGATATCGTCGAGACAAGACTTTAAGGTGTTGCATAAGGTGTCAGTGGCTGCATCCACATCCAGAGATGAGAAATGGGTAGGTGAGGGAAGAGAGGAGGAAAGTACAGAGGAAAAGGGTGAGGGTGAGAGGGAGCGTAGGTTTCGTCTGAAAGTAACCGGTAGAGGGGTTGGTGATGCATAGGTTGAAAGATGAATATTAAATGTAATAAGGAAATGGTCAGAGACTGACAAGCCACGCAATATCGCGTGCATTATCGATATGTATCGCCTGCGATAATGAAGGCGATATTGCGTGGCTTGTCAGTGAACTACGGCTCTGTGTAGTAAACGCGGCGGCATGAATGAACAGGTGAATGAGATTTACGTCTAATCATAGAACCGGCATTACTGACCAGATACGCATGAGAATCGCGTTCAAATATCGGCACAGCCCTAGTGGTAAGGCATGAAAGTGGTGAAAGAAGATTCTTCATATTATAAAAAGGTAAGAAAGAGATTTGACTGAATGGTTATTTGTGGAAACAAAAATTGTTCTTCCATGGCACTGTTTGAAGAAACTTTTAAAGCACCTTTATTTTTAAGTGTAGCAAACTTCGGGAAGGGAGCTTTAAAATTTTGATCGTGTCTGTATTGAAATTAAAACAAAATGACACTACAGTTTCTTAGAAAACCACAACAGCAAAAACTCCTAAATTGTCTCCTTTTGTAATTACATTGACAGACTTAACAGATGTGTTAGCAAATTGTCTTTTTCATTGTTTTCCTTTTTTTTTTTTTTACTTGATGGCCCAAACCAGGAAAACCCTTTTAATCTATTCAACCCGTCTTAACTCAAGATTTAATTTGTGATTGTCCACTTTGAACAAGAAATGATACAGAACTGAATACTTGCACTCTTCTCTGAATAGCATAGCAACTGCCTTTACTTTTATAAAATGCATTAGATCATTCTAAAATCCTGCTAAGAGGGCTTATAACCAAACATAATTCCACTGCATATTTCCATATCATCTATGTAACCCACACATTTGACTATCATGTTTTAATCATGCATTGTTTGTGTCCTGTTGAATATATATTGAATAGTTCACCTGAAAAATACACCCAGAGAGAAAACATCTAGGGCCTCTCTTTCTGATGTGAAATTTATAGATCGCAAATAATCTTGAACTTGCACACAACTGAATGGTTTTAGCTCTCTGCCTTGTAAACAACTATGAATTAATGCCATTAACATATAAAAGGTCACCAGCCATCATCCAAATCTTTTCATTTAGAACAACAAGCTGCAAGAACAGCTTACATTTCCAAAAACCTGCAGTTCCCTGACATGATGCAGGGATTTAAGCATACACACACTCTAAGATCAAATCTGTGTGTACGCACACTTTATAAATAAGGGCCTCATTTATATCTGTTGCGTGCACACAAAATGTGCCTTGAAAGAGGTGTACACCACTTCCTGCACAAAAGGTGGAATTTATAACAAAACTTAAACCAGGGATAGGCAACATTGGACCTGGAGTGATGTTGTCCTGCAAAGTTTAGCTACAAAGGCTACAGGCAGGTTTATTTATTTATTAATTAATTTATTTATTTATTCAGGGTTGGAGCTAAACTCTGCAAGACATTGGCACTCCTGCACCGACATTGCCTATCCCCGCCATAAACAGACAAATCACTTTTAATACTCATTATTCATCCTAATCATAAATGCACGCATCCTACCAATAAAATAAATTTAATAAATAAAAGACAATAAATACTAATAAAAAAGTACATCAGTTGAATTTCCTCTACTTTCAGTTCCTCTGATCTCAAGGTGTGTGTGGGTTTACCACTCAGTTTCTGATTGGTATGGCAGGGTGTAAAGCATGAAATCTGATCACTGTAAACACATAAATACTGCATGATGGATGCTCTGGCATTGCTAGAGGACTATGCCAATGGCAGACTTAGGAGGAAAAAAAAAGTGTTAAGATACCATTAAGATTTCCTGGCCCACGATGGTGACTGGCTAATAAGCCAATTTGAGTTCCCTAGAGTCATGCTCTTGGATCTGTGTGCTAAATTGGGCCCAACATTACAAAGGCCAACTAAGTGAAACTATGCCATCTCAGAACCCTTTCAGTTTTAGTATTTTTAGTAACCGGGAGTTACCAGCGGGAGTTAGCTGATTGGTATGTTTACAACTATCATGATGCTATTTGTTTCTATGCAAAGTTTTTTTTTTTTTTTTTTTTAATGTTTGATTCTGTTAATTTGTCTGGTCTGGGATTCCCCAGCCATCCCTGAGCTCCTTAATGCCTGCTGACAAGTCAATGTGTTAGGTGTCTTTACACTTTTAGAGAACAGGCCAATATCAAAATGCAATATGCAGCAATGTTGGTCTATGACCACTGTAGGATTACAAATTTAAGAATCTGTTTAAAATATGCTGATCCTATGTTCTGATGTAACATCATATGGAAAACTAAGCTGAAGTACATCGTATTTAGCATTTAAGGTAAATATGCAGACAAATGATTCTCTTAAGCAATGTTTGTAGCAAGATGTTCCTGCCAGTTTCTGTTCTCTTATTGTAAATCAAATGAGCCAAACTACTGAAACTCACAGCTTTTGTTTGTAAGGGCTTTTGGTGCCTCTGCCCCAGTCTTTGAGTAGATATGATGATTGGATTAGCACCTATGCATTTGAAGGACACTGTTATGCTGATGAGATCAGGGATGGGAACATTCTGGTAACGGGCAGAAACCTGTACTACATTTGCATGCTTTGTTTAGATTTGTCTCCACCTATATGTAATCCCTCCCCATTGACAGGTATAAGTTACTTTGTACCACTGCCTAATACAGGCTTCTTGATGACTGCAGCAATGCGCAGTGCGTCTCAATAAAGACCTCCGCGAAAGATACCCAAGAGTCTCCTGGATCTTTGGTTTAAAGAAGAAAATAAAGTTTTCTACACCACCATTAGTTGATAATAGTTTTTATGAACATTTTCATATTTTTTTTTTTAAGGAATGTGACCAGAAAAAAAAAAAAAAACAACTAGTAAAAACACATAGACATCAAAAGGGGGCATTGTGCGCAGCAGTGTACGATACCATTACCAGCAGACAGACAGTGAGCCACAGAAGTAAAACTATTCAGTTACAGTTCTGCACAGTTAAAAAACAAGGCCGTTTTATTCCTATTAAGAAAACTGATTGTTGTTAGCCACTTTAACATGGTAAATACACAATTATACACAACCTAACCCTCTAAAAGAGTAATTGTGAATTCACAGCTTGAAAAAATAATGGGCTTTACATTTTACATATTTTTAAGAGTAAAATCATACTCCAAATTTTTTTTTCTACATCTGACCTTTGACATTTCTTTTAGGGTTCCGTCATTTATAACTGACATAACTGTCCTATTAGGGTAAATTCTTTTTGGCAAATTGTCAGAAACTTCACACACAATCAAATGTTTTTTTTTTATTATTATTATTATTATTATTAACTGAAAAGAAGTGAAAAGGTCTTGTTGTTTAAAAAAAAAAAAAAAACTTATGAACATTAAATTTATTTTATAGTGCTGCTATATTTGATTTGGATTTCACACGTGAAAATGTCTAAAACTTGACAAATTACATTGCCATCTTTTCTTGACCTTTGATTGTTGTATTGATCACATCTTTCAAACTGACATACAATAATGTACCCAAATGCCTGACTTCACTACAACCAATTCTTCATTATAGCCCTCACCATCATTGCTGCATTCGTTGGTCGTCAACAACTTATTTTATTACTACAGCCTGCTTTTCTGATGCCCTCCTATTAATATCATCATTACCTTCTGAAATAAGTACAGGTTTTTTTTCATTTTATCTTCCAAAAACCTTACAAAAATGAAACTAAAACACATTTATAAAGACTATTATACTGCCTCCCAATGCTGGTCAATAGTGCCATCTACAAGAAATATGCATCCCATAATAGGACTTTGTCAGTTATGCATGACGCTCAGATTTTTTGATCTCAGTGTTATTGTTTTTATAAAAGTGCATTAGAAATGACAAAAAAAAAAAAAAAACTTTAGAAAACACATTTGGATGTACAATTATATTTTTTATAACTTGAATTTATATGTATTTTCTAGTGTAAAATGAGCTCTCTATGGAGCCTTGAGAGGATGTGACCAAACATACAATATATAGTAACACTGATAGTGACTCAGCTAACAGGATTTTGTTATAAGAACGTTTTCCAAATATTCAGAGTCAGTTATGGGAACATAAATCATCCATCATTAATATTATAATTAATAATTAACCAAGAACATTTGATAAGATTTTTTTCTTGGTTTTTATATTGTAACAAATGTGCTGTACAAACACAATAACAGCAGTCAAAAATAAATAAATAAATGATATAAAGAAGTCAAGGGTCAACAGCCAAACTAAAGCAAAGCCTGTTCGCGATGATGGTGAGATCAAATGAAACTTCTTCAATAAAACATCTAAACCTCTGCTAATTCTCAATAAGAACTGCTGTAGACGTCTGACAGAAATAAAGTCAATCTGGTTAGTAATAAGTGAAGTTGGTAATGTTGCTGGAGAAAGTTGTAGTTTGTGTTCTTATTTCTCTTTCTTTCAGTGTCAACATTGGTTTAAAATGATTGAAAGAATGTTTCAAGAATGCCATACTAACCTTTAAATAACATTCGACTAAAATTAAGGAAACTGGATATTTTTATGTTCTTGGAAAGTTACCAATCAACATTCCTAGAATGTTAGATTTTAAATCAAAAGTAGAAAGAATGTTTATAGAGCATAATGCATTTTAAAAACGTTCCTCTAACCCTAACCCTAACTGACATCCTGACATTTTTTATGTTCTCAGAACCAACACTGAATATTTGGACAACATTCTTATAAGAAAATTCTGTTAGCTGGGGAAAGTGTTAAAATTTTAAACTGACATTAGTCAAAAAGCCCATGGACAAGTTATTGCTGACAGGATACCACATTTGGTAAGGCAAATGCAAAAACATCATGATATTATCTGTCAGAAACGTTATGAATGCTATAAAAAACAGTGTATATCATGAGTACCCAGACAGCAAAATTCATCTGGTCTGATTCCGGCTCACACTTCTGCAAATCCGCGAAACGGACTTGGGCCGGTGTCTTTTGCCACAACGGGCCAATACCAGCACATCTGGTTTTCCACTCATCTGGGCCAGCTTCGTACCAGACTCTGAATCTGCTCTGCGATAGTAGTCCACACCCACTGAAACCAGGCCCCGGCCGGATCCGTCTAAGACTGTGATACAGGACTGAAACGGATGTGACTGTAACACGGATTTGCCGGTTTGAAAACGAATCCGGCACAGAGTCAGCTGCTGTCTGGGTATTAACCTCAGATATCACTAGTTCCCCGTCTGTCGTTCACGTTCGACGTTGTGTCGAAGTGACGACTAGGGGTCGCTCTTGAGAGCCCGAATACCTCTGACAGCTTTGAGAAAAGGCCAATGAGAATTGGTATGCAGTATTTGCATAGCCCGCTCTGCCCCGGAGATCCGGGCATAAGAGCTAGGCAATACTCATTGTTCTGTTTCTTCGGAGCCGAATGCAGCATCTCTTCATTGGATGTTGGATCTACGGCACGGGCAGCGGTCTCTTCCTTCTCGAACGCAGCAGCAGTGAGAGTCCCCTGGTTGCTTCGATGGCGAATCTTGAGATTTCCTCTTATTAAAAACTAAAAGAGCAAATTTCTCTAAAAGAGTGCAGACACGGTGGGTTTGTGTGTTTACTATGCCTTTCCTTCCGTGTCCTTCTGGTTGCGGCTTCTATCTCTCCCAGACCGATCGGCACGAGCTCTGTCTTCAGTGTTTGGGTCGTGACCATGCTGAAGCGGCGTTCGGCGTTCGAAGCACACTTCATTCTCGAGTCGCGTTCTTTACTAAAAGACCGCGGCTCGCATCAACCGTTCCCACGGCTCGTCCTTCTACTTCCGGGTACGAGGCTGCCATGGCACGTGTTGATGAAGAGCGAGAGAGAGCGAGCGTTTCGCCGGGTAATTCCCCGCGTCCCTCGCGTTCTGTGTGTCTGCCGGTCGAGCTTTCGGATGACTTTGAAAACTCGTCTCAGTACGGGTTGGATTCGTTATTCGGGGCTCCTGCGGGGGAGGAAGAAGTGTCTGCAGCATCCGAGAGTGGGCAGCCATCTGAAGCAGACGCGCTGTCTGAGTCACCCGCTGCGGGGGCGGGTTCTCAGTCAGTAGCAGACGCGGAAATGGCGGCCATGCTTGGGATTGAGCGGAAGTCTCCGCCCCGTCCTGAGCGCTCGCAGCTGGATGATTGGTATCTGGGTAACGACCGTGGTTCTCGGCCGCGTTCTACCCCAGTTCCTTTCTTCCCGGAAGTGCATGAGGAACTGACTAAGTCGTGGAAGGCTCCTTTTTCAGCCAGAACACGTCTTTGCGGTTCCTCCTCTCTCACCACCCTCGATGGAGGTCCAGCGAGGGGGTATACGGAGGTTCCCGTCGTGGAGCGTGCGATCACGGTGCATCTTTGCCTGCAGACCGCCGCCACCTGGCGAGACCGCCCAAAACTCCCGCTCCACCCCGGCTGTCTGCCTCACGGCGGACGGCCACCACATGGTCAATAAAAGAGCAATTTTCTTCTCTGGGCGAAAAAATCTATGTGACTGCGTCCCTCCGGGGTACGCAGCCACCGAAACACATCAAAGCATGCTCAACCGCAAAACCTGCGCTTCTGCATACTTTGACAGAGAAACAAGCGCATCCGTCAGTTGATCCCCTGAGCTCAGGCGATCTTCTCACAGATCCTTGTATGTCGGTTATGGCGATCAAAGCACCTTGTGTCCTCTGGGACAGCACGCCCCCGAACAAAGGGCTTTCACCGCAATTCAGTCACACTGTACCCACCCGAGGTACGTCGGTGGTCCCCCTGAGACCGTTAGCAGAGAGTTTTACAGCTTGGCTCGAGATACCCAACCTCTCTCGCTGGCTTCTCAGAACCATCCGACTCGGCTATGCTATCCAATTCGCACGCAACCCGCCCAAGTTCAGCGGCATCTTCTCTACCGCGGTTCGGGACGAGAATGCTGCGGTTATGGGTTTTACAGCCCCTACTTCATTGTACCCAAGAAAGGTGCTGGTTTAAGACCAATCCTGGATCTGAGGATTCTGAATCGGGCCCTTCACAAGCTCCCCTTCAGAATGCTAGCGCTCAAATGCATTCTCACGTGTATCAGATTCCAGGATTGGTTTGTGGTGATAGACCTGAAAGACGCGTACTTTCATGTCTCGATTCTTCCAAGACACAGGCCCTTCCTGCGGTTTGCCTTCGAAGGTTGAGCGTTTCAGTACAAAGTCCTTCCATTTGGGCTCTCCCTGTCTCCCCGTGTCTTTACGAAAGTCGCAGAAGCAGCCCTTGCCCCTCTCCAGGAGGTGGGCATCCGCATTCTCAATTACCTCGACGACTGGCTGGTCATAGCACACTCTCAGGAGTTAGTATGCAAACACAGGGATGTGGTTCTCAACCATTTGGCCCATCTGGGGTTTCGGGTCAACTGGGAAAAGAGCAAGCTCGCCCCGGTACGGAGCATCTCTTTTCTCGGTGTACAACTAGACTCGGTTGCCATGAATGCATGGCTCTCCCCGGAGCGTGCACAGTCAGTGCTGAGCTGCATCCAGAAGCTCTCACGCAGCCCGACGGTCCCCCTCAAACAATTTCAAAGGCTCCTGGGTCACATGGCATCCTCAGCCGCCATCATGCCGCTGGGCCTGATGCACATGAGACCGTTACAACACTGGCTGCACGTCACACCTGTATGTCTGAAAACCCTCGGTCCTTGGAAGAAATTTCGTTCCTACGGGCCAGGGTGCCCTTAGAACAAGTGTCCAGGCGCATTTTGGTTACGACAGATGCATCCAACACAGGCTGGGGCGCCGTATGCAACGGGCAAGCAGCTGCAGGGCTCTGGTCGGGCCCTCGGCTGCATTGGCATATCAATTGCCTCGAGCTGCTGACAGTGTTTTTGGCCCTGAAGAGGTTCTGACCTTTGGTTCAGGGCAAACACGTGCTGGTCCGAACAGACAGCACTGCGACCCCTCGGCACAGATGCACTGGCACACAGCTGGCCTCAGGGCCTCCTCAAGTATGCGTTTCCACCAGTGAGCCTAATTGCACAGACCCTGTGAGAAGTCAGGGAGGACAGAGAACAGATCCTGTTGGTGGCCCCCTACTGGCCCAACAGGGTTTGGTTCGCAGAGCTGGTGCTCCTCTCCCCCGTTCCTCCCTGGCGCATTCCCCTGAGGAAGGACCTCCTTTCACAGGGGAAGGGCACGATATGGCACCCGCGCCCAGATATCTGGAACCTCCACGTATGGTCCCTGGACGCGACCAGGAGGATTTCAGAGATCTCCCACTGGCAGTGGTAAACACTCTGTTGCAGTCGAGAGCTCCCTCCGTGAGGCGGCTGTACGACCTCAGATGCCGCAAATTCACAAACTGGTGTTCCTCCCAGGGGGAGAACCCACGAAGATGTGGCATCCGAACGGTGCTTTCCTTCCTCCAAGGAGGACTGGATAGACACCTTTCTGCTTCAACACTTAAGGTCCAGGTAGCCGCTATTGCCGCTAACCACGACCTGGTGAAAGGTAGATCGGTTGGGAAGCACGATTTGGTTATACGATTCCTTAAAGGTGCACGCAGGCTGAACCCCGTCAGACCGCGCCTTGTCCCCTCTTGGGATCTGTCTGTGGTCCTCCGGGGCCTACAGTCAGATCCCTTTGAGCCGCTCCAGTAAGTCAAACTCAGTGCTCTCTCCCAAAAGACGGCTCTCCTGACTGCGGTCACATCGATCAAAAGAGTGGCAGACCTCCAAGCCCTCTCCGTCAGTGACTCGTGCCTCGAATTCGGGCCAGCTAACTCTCACATTATCCTGAGACCCCGGCCCGGTTATGTGCCCAAAGTGCCCACCACTCCCTTCAGGGACCAGGTGGTCACTCTGCAAGCTATCCCTTCTCAGGAAGGCGACCCCAACCTCTCCTTGTTATGCCCAGTCCGTGCCCTGAGCATTTACTTGGAACGTACTGAAAGCTTCAGGCGGTCGAGTCAGCTCTTTGTCTGTTTTGGAGGACAGCAGAAGGGGAAACAAAGATTTTCCCACTGGATTGTGGATGCGATCCATTTGGCCTACCAGGCCACAGGGGTGCCCTGCCCGCTGGGGGTGCACGCCCACTCCACCAGGGGCGTCGCAGCGTCGGTTGCGCTGGCGAACAGGATCTCTTTAACAGACATTTGCAGAGCTGCAGGTTGGGCTACACCTAACACGTTTGCCAGGTTCTACAATCTGTGTGTAGAACCAGTCTCTTCGGGAGTCCTGAACACAAGCCCAGTAACTCCTGAAGCTGACACGGTGTAGAAGCTTGCTGAAGCGTTGTTCCCCTCGGGTGATGACGCTTCCCCAGTTCAGTAAGTTTCCTGGCGTGAACCCTAAACGACAATTTCCATCATGTTGCACCCACAACATAGCTATGTTCGGCGGAGGAACTAGCTATCAGAATCTAATATGAGGTTAGGTTGCCTCTTGTGAACTGTCATATTAGGTTGGTGCCCCACATGTAGTGGCTCCTAATGTGGCCCCATGTGTGTATCTCCACCTATACTCCCAGAGATGCGGTGTTTCCCTTAAGACAAAACTTGTCTCTGACCCTGAGCTCAGCAGTCTCTCCGCATGCGGAGCCTGCCTCAGGATCGTCCCCTTGTTGTGCTCCCCTAGTGCGAGCCCTCAAGTGTATTCTCCACATGAATACCTCCCTCCGGGCAGGGTGTAGTGACCCAATGTTCTCCAAGATGTTCAACCAAAGGTGAGGAAAGGCTGGCTGAAGCTCTTGGGCATTGGAAGGTCACGTAGAGGTGAGTGACATTTATCTAACATGCAAGACCTATTAATATTTGCACTCCATGCACTCGTGACGCGGTCCGCTGGTTGTGGCATTTTCAACTGGGACCCCTAGTCATCACTTCGACACAACGTCGAACGTGAACGACAGACGGGGAACGTCTTGGTTACGTATGGTAACCCTCGTTCCCTGATGGAGGGAATGGAGACGTTGTGTCCCCCTTGCCACAACCTCGGACTGCCTCTGAGTGTAGCCGGGTGCTTCGGCTCCTCAGATCAGAACAATGAGTATTGTCTAGCCCCCCCCTCTTATGCCCGGATCTCCGGGGCGGAGCGGGCTATGCAAATGCTGCATACCAATTCTCATTGGCCTTTTCTCAATGCTGTCAGAGGTATTCGGGCTCTCAAGAGCGACCCCTAGTTGTCACTTCGACACAACGTCTCCGTTCCCTCCATCAGGGAACGAGGGTTACCATACGTAACCAAGACGTTTTCAAACCCTGGTTACCATGACTTATGAGCTACCATAAAATAAGTTTGCTAAAGTTTAGCTAAGGGCATGGGCATACAGGCTAATTTAATGGAGAAATGACAGCTGAATACAGTCAAGTCAAGTCAGCTTTATTTATATAGCACTTTTTACAATACAAATTGTGTCAAAGCAACTTTACAGTATCAAATAGGAAAGTAATATATCAATAATGCAAAAAGAAACTGTAAACAATTTTAGAGGAAATTAATCAATAGTTCCAAATTAATAAATTGATTGTCCCAAATTAATTGTCCCCAATTTAGTTGTCCCCAACTGAGCAAGCCATAGGCGACAGTGGCAAGGAACCAAAACCTTGAAAAAAAAAACCTTGGGAGAAACCAGGCTCAGTCGGAGGGGTCAGTTCTCCTCTGACCAACAAACAAGTAGTTTGTACTCCCATACAGAGCTGTAGAGGTGGTCTATATGTACTGACCCACCATCTGGATATGAACTGGATCAGGGAACTGCAGTGGCCAACTGTTCAGGATTCATACTGGATCTGACCTCGGAATAAGCAGGAGACAGACAATGTTAGCACAGATTCCATTCTTCTTATGATGCAGCGAGTGCAGCAGGTGTTATGGGAAGTGTTCCCGGTTCCGGTTGACCTAATTAATGCAGCCTAACAATCCTTTGATGGATTTGAATTCTAGAAATGTGTTAATGTGTTATGTGTAAGCCAGGTTAAAGAGATGGGTCTTTAGTCTAGATTTAAACTGTGATCAGATTTAAGTGTGTCTGCCTCCCGAACAGAATTAGGTAGATTGTTCCATAGTTTTGGCGCTAAGTAAGAAAATGATCTTCTGCCAGCAGTTGATTTTGATATTCTGGGTATTATCAGATTGCCAGAGTATTGAGAATGCAGCGGGTGTGAGGGATTATAATGTGATAGGAGCTCCCTCAAATACTGAGGAGCTAAACCATTGAGGGCTTTATAAGTTATTGGCAAGATTTTAAAATCAATAAGATGTTTAATAGGGAGCCAGTGCAGTGTTGACAGAACCGGGCTAATATGCTCATACTTTTTGGTTCCAGTAAGAACTCTAGCTGCTGCATTTTGGACCAGCTGGAGTTTGTTTATTAAGCGTGCGGAACAACCACCCAATAAAGCATTGCAATTATCTATCCTGGAGGTCATGAATGCATGAATTAACATTTCTGCATTTGAATTTGAGAGCATAGGTCGCACTATTTGATCTGATACTTTATCCGATACTGTTCCTGATGGCTGCATGGTTACAATTTTATCTCTAATAGTATCAATCTTTGTTGTAAAGTATTTCATAAAGTCATTACTACTGTGCTGTTTGGAAACAACTGTTGGTGCTTTATTTTTTGTTAATTTTGCCACTGTGTTGAATAAATACCTAGGGTTATGTTTGTTTTCTTCCAAAAGAGTTGAATCAGTTCTAGCATGCTTTTCTATAGGATACGGTAGACTCACGCCAGCACAACAGACACAGTCTCTATAGTATGGTATTTAGGTAGAAGGTTTTCTATGTGCTGAAAGTTAGCTGATTTTGGTGATGTGAGGCAGCTCGCAGACGTTTGGTTTAGCCAGTCTGTCTGCTTCCTGACCTGTGCCATATTACTAGAGAGAAGAGGGAGGGATGGAGACCATCTCTTTTTAACAGTTCAGGTCTACCCCAAAAACTTGTCCAATTGTCTATGAAACCTATGTTATTCTGCGGACACCACTTAGACATCCAGCCATTGAGTGATGACAGTCTGCTATGTATCTCATCACCACGGTAAGCAGGGAGGGGACCAGAGCATATTACAGTGTCTGACATCGGACTTGCAAGTTCACACACCTCTTTAACATTATTTTTGGTGATCTCAGATTGGCGAAGTCGAACATCATTAGTGCCGACGTGAATAACAATCTTACTGAATTTACGTTTAGCATTAGCCAGCACTTTTAAATTTGCCGAGATGTCAGGCGCTCTGGCTCCTGGTAAACATTGGACTATGGTGGCTGGTATCTCTATTTTCACATTCCGTACAATAGAATCGCCAAAGACTAGAGCACTTTCATCAGGTTTCTCAGTGGGTGTGTCACTAAGTGCGGAGAACTGGTCTGATGTTTGGATTGGAACGGAAGAGCGGTGTTTTGACCCGCGACTATACCGCCTCACTGTCACCCAGTTGCCCTGCTGCACGGGCGAAGTTACCGGAACTGAACAATGTACAGGCCTATCTGAGCTAGTCGTATCCAAAACCGAATCTAAGGCCCTTGCATTCTTACTATCCTCAGTTAAAGTTTGGATGCGTGTCTCTAGTTCTGAAATCTTCTCTGTCAGCCTAACTATTTCCCTGCATTTATCACATGTAAATCCCTGCTGACAGAGATAAATAAACTGTACATGTGACAAGCAGTTGTAAGATATTAGCTCAAAATTATTATAGGGAATCAAAATGGGAATCAGATCTAACGATTCGATTTAGCTTGATTAGATTAACTTGATTCAGAATTAATAATTTGCACCTATTAACCGTTCGTCCAGCGAAGGGGTTAAATTAGTACATGTTACCAATTCTGAGGTTTATATTACTTCGTGGCCACGACATAATATAAACAGTTATTTCGTTAACTCTTAAGGGCAAGGTAGCAAGATCTGGGCATAGGTTTAACTTTAAAATACACAACACAAGACAATGCTTCTTTATAAATGAAACAAGAATTTATTCGAATTACCCTAGGACACACAAACTAAACTACTAACACATAAACAAACACACGCACACACACATTCATACTGTTCTAGAGGGTTATGGGGTTAACGGAGCTTAAACGGAATCCCAAAACAACATTACTAGCAATTGCTACAATAGTTCTTAGATTGCAACCTGGTAGAACCACAAAAGCAGAGATTCAGCTTTTAGCTGCTAATAAGGATTTTGTGCACCAATTCAGCGAGCAAAGGAGATTTTGTTTACTTGCGTCCTGTTTGAGCGGGGGTTTCCTCCATGACTTTTCCCGGTGTCCTGATTGGTGGCTGGTAGATGATGTCTTCGGGAAACACGTCAGTGACGAGTGAGCTGCTTGGCCGGATGGCTCCGACTGGTTGCCGGGTTACGCAATGTGATGCGCTGGAAGTTTCTTCTGCAGTCAGAGTTGCAAGACGCAAAGTCTTTGAAGAATTCGGCAGATCAGCGGAGCGGAGTCTGTTTCTTGTAGAGTTCTGGATGGCACAATCGCGTGATGGTCAGCGCGGTGGAATGGCGGCGCACGGCGAAAGGCACCAGGTGGAAATCACACGGCGAAAGGTGCGCAGCGAAAGGCACACAGCGAAAGGAACATAGGGTTTTAAACCAGCCATCTTGGCCCGTCCCCATTCAGGTTTGCTCCAATCGGATCTGGTTGGGGGTGGAGCCATGCTCCAGGCTGTTTCTCCTTGCATAAATTAACCTGTGTCCCACACGTGGTATATCTGTGAGTTTTGACAATAACTTCAATAAACTTTTGTGATGCAAGTATTGTAACCAGTAGTAACTTCTCATTCATCTCAACATATTGGAAATAAAACAAGCTTCTGGTCAACACCAAACATCAGATATCTTGCATACAGTCAAATACATTTTGTAGCCTTATCTACTAAAGGAAATATAATGCAAACACATAAAAGGGGAATATATTCACTCATACACATACACTCGATTACACAAAACACACCACACATATCGAAAGGTAAAGAACATACTATTCATCGGTACTGTTACTCTAATTGTGGTAGAAATAGTCTGTTTTAAGAGTTTGTGTATTCTGAATAGCCGTCCACAGTTTAGTAGAATGCTGAAAGGAGGGGTCTGGGTGACCAGAGTGTCCGGAAGTCATGCTGTGAAGCCCCTTTGAACCTTACCGGCTGGTTCCTATCATTATAAACCTTTCATTGTATATTTGATTGTCAATTCACGTGTACCTGGTAAGAGATACACTGCATGCTCTGGTTGCCTGAATGAGCCTAGATGAAAGGGGAGTTCTCGTCTTCAGTCGATTAAATTAGGGTTTTAGCTATTTAAATTCCCTAAGAGATAGTGACCAGGAAAAGGGGGAGCCGGTCTGGCCAGTTTTACAATAGGCACATGGCCGGGGAGATGACTCTTTTAGATTTGACTGGAATGTGGTGATCTCTGCAGTTTGATGATCTGTTCGACCAAGGTCCCACACAGTGCACACAACAATAGTAGGAGAATATGTCATTACTCACCTGAATGTAGAATGATTCAAACTTAACTTGCCACTGTTTTATGAACTTGTGTAAGGAAGAGCAGGGGAAAAATCTGAGAAATGGTTTAGGAAATGCTAACGCGTTGCACTCGCAGTTAGATGATAAACGCGAACGATAAGCTAAAGCGGGAGCAAAGAAAAGGACAGATTAACGCAGAACAGAAATGCGAGTAAAGCGAGGCAAGCTAAGAGGCTAGTGGAATGCTAACGCGCTGCTCTCATGTATAACGTATAAAAGTGAAACGATCAGATCAGTCAAATTAGTTTGACGGATCAAGTTTGAGATTTGGTGAAATCAAGAATATATTTTATCACTTTAACCTACAGTTAGTAGTAGTAAGATAGAGATTGCTATAAAGAATAAACTAAAGCTCTAAGGAGCTACTTCACACTTTTCTACACTCTGTGCTCAGAACAGTAAAATTAATAACATGTGAACTGATTATTTTTCTGCTGAAAAATTAAACGACATGAAATGTATTCCGAATTCTGCACAATCCCACCAGAATGGGCGGGGCAATCGGCTATATAAGTGGGTGCTTTGCCGTGGTTACTCAGATCCTTTGACTGAAGCTGAAGACTGAGTCAGCAGCAACTAGCACAGCAGGAAACGCAGTACTCATTCCCGTATCTCAGGGAACCTAGGTTACGTAAGTAACCAAGTATGTTCCCTTTCGATACTTTCACTCGAACTGCGTCGTAAGACGCTTTGGGGAACCAGCATAATCCCGCCATGCTAGCGGGGACGACAAGCGGTTCTAGACTTTAATTTGTCAGAACTAAGAGGTCATGACCGAAGCCTGTCCAAGGCAGTACAGCCTCGGCACTTCGAAGAGGGCCCAGAGCGTACTTAAGAAGTTGGAAGTATATTATACAATGCCTCTAGTCGAGTGGGCTCTCACTCCGATGGGACAAGGGAGACCTAAGGAGGAGTAGGCCAGCATAATAGCTCAGGGTGATCAGGGGGAAGGCATAAAAAAGGAGGTTGAGCCAGGTGTGAAGGTCTAAACGTACTGCTAGCATTTCTAGGCAGTTGATGTGAAGGCTCGTCTGCCTTTCTGACCAAAGGCCAAAGGCTGGTCTGCCATCGCACAGCGCCCCCCAACCTGAGTTGGAGGCGTCTGTCGTTACTACCTTCTGTCCGGATGTTAGACAAGAAGCGAGGGCTGTGACACAGGCTCGATCCACCTTGATACGGAGTCGTCCATGATGCCATGTGTGGGCTGGAACTCTTGGCTTCAGCCAATACTGGAGGGCCATGAGGCCTAGCATCCTTTGAAAAGCCTTGAGAGGGCGAAAGGCTCCGATCCTGAATGAGGCCGTGAGCCGCCGAATGGCTAGAACCCTGCTCAGCGAGACTGCCGCCCTCATCTGGGTGGAGTCCAAAACTGTTCCTAGAAAGGCTGTTCTCCGGCTGGGGAACAGTGTGCTCTTGGTGAAATTGACCCTGATTCCTAGGCACTCCAAGTGGCTGAGGAGGAGGGATCTGTGATGTGTTAGCTCGGTCTCTGACTGGGCCAGAATGAGCCAGTCATCGAGATAATTCAGGATGCGGATTCCCTTTTGTCTCAAGGGGGAAAGAGCTGCATCCATGCACTTTGTAAGCGTGCGGGGAGCTAGAGACATCCGAAGGGAAGGGGGAATGGTTTCTACGGTTCCTTTCACCAGCAGGTTCCTTACTTCAGCACGTAGGACATCTCTGTCCCCGCTCCGAACCACTGTGGGCACCACGCCACTGAATCGTGGGGAGCGGTGAGCGAATTGCAGTGAGTATCTTCGTGTTACGATCTCCAGAACCCATAGTGACACTCCAGGGATGGTCTGCCAGGCCTCGGCCCATGTGGCGAGAGGTTGTATGAGATCAAGCAATCAACCGAGATTGCTGATTGGAGTCTATGGAGGAGGAATTTTGCTCTCTTTTTGAGGATGTTTGTGTTTTAATTTTTCTGCCGTAACAACGGCAGTTTGTGTGGCCATGTTTAGTATGGGTCTCTTGAACACATTTTCTGACACAAACTTGGCGGCTTCTGCACCCGGAACAGAACGGGGTGATGGGAGGCGCAACAGAGGCATTTTGGGGGCAGGTTTGGCTGTGGCGGGACCTGTTCCCTTCCTCTTCCTGCTTCCTTGATCAGGAAGACGCCAGAGGCGCAGGGTCCAGTGCTATCTTGGGTTGGGGTCCTTGACGCTTAGAAAAAAGGATAGCGTCTACCAGGGCAGGAACGCTGACGAGGCTCAGGTTTTGGCGCCAGGGTTGCAGGAGGCGCGAGGTTTGCAGGCTGCTGAGTCGGTGCCGTTTTGGGGCGACTTGAAGCAATGGCCGAGCTGGAATGCTTGGGCAGGAAGTGTTGCATAGCCTGGGACAACTTCTGCGCGGCGGTGAAACGCTCAGCGAAGCCCTCTACTGCAGGTCCGGTGGGGGAGACTGGAGAGTCCAGGAAGGTGACTTTATCCACTTCCTTGGTCTCTGTTAAATTGAGCCACAGGTGTCACTCAGGAACCACCAGATTGGCTATGGATCTGCCTATAGCCTGGGCCGTCATCTTAGTAGCGCACAGGGCCAGGTTGGTAGCGCTGCGCAGGTTCTTGAAAGCCGATTGCTCAGGTCCAGACTCGTCCAAGGAGCGGAGGAGTTTGGCCTGGTAGACTTGAAGGACCACCATGGAATGAAGAGCCGAGGCTGCTTGTCCAGCTGAGGAGTAGGCGCAACCGGCTAGCACTGACGTGGTCCTGCACGGCTTGGAGGGATGAGTCGCCTTAGCCTTCCAACCAATAGCCGTGGGCAAACAGAGATCGAACTCATCGTAGACCTCCGGGAAAAATGGTGAAGATCTCTGACGAGGGGCCTGTCGGCACCCCGGCAGGAACCATTCATCCAGACGGCTGCAAGAGTGTTCCTCAGGCGGAGACTACTCCAATTCCAGCTCCTCAACAGCTTTAGAGAGGATGCGGAAGAGCTCAGCATCCATTCCCGAGCCGGCGGCGCTGGAATCCTTAGACGGCAGGGGGGCAGGGTCGTGGGAAGAGCCCGACAGTTCCTCTGCATCGGAAGCAGCCAATGGCATGCTGTCATCAAGAGCCTTATCCTCACTTCCACCGAAGGAGACCAGGTCGCTCGCATCTGCCGAGGGGCGCTGGTCTGGGCATGAGAAGAGGACAGGAGAAGCTTCTCTGTGCGGCGAGGGTGAGGCACGCGGGGGCTGAGCCGACGTGAGCTTGCTCGTAGCCGAGCACTGAGGTCCTCTGCCCTGCTGCTTTTTCCTCGCAGGCTCCTGCGAGGGGCGGGGTCACGTTCTGAGAAGAGCACTAACCGTGAGCACGGAGAAGAGAGACTCATAGAGTCACAGAAATGGCACGGCATTTGAAATAACGCAGAGGAAATTTGCTCTTAGGAAATATGCTCTTAAAAGTGCTGGACCGGATGGCGGCAGGGGACCCGGACACACTGCTGCAGACGCTGAAGGCGGCGCGAGGCAGAAATCAGCCGAGCAGGAAGTCTCTATCCGCTGCAGATGGCGGTTCACGGTGAGCAGTCTAGAAGAGCTTGATCGCGAAGAATGCTTGAGTCTTGAGCGAAGAGAAGTCGTCACTGAAGAAAAAGGATCTGAGTAACCATAGCAAAGCACCCACTTATATAGGCGATTGCCCCAGCCATTCTGGCGGGATCGTGCAGAATTCGGCGGGCTGCTTCGTCATAGGTGTGCGCAGCACCGCTGCTCAGCTATTGGTTCGCTCAGTTATCACTGACTCAACCAGAAACGTTTTGATAGTTGAGCTCAGAAAAAAAATTAATCATGAGATAATTCCAAAAAATATAATTAATAACTTTGAAAATGTCTTTCAGCAGTTTGATTGTGTAGTGAAGAAATTAGGAAGAGCAGTGATATGTTTCTCTTATGAATATTAATAAAATAATTTATATATATATATATATATATATATATATATATTACTAGGAAGGTTAAAAATAAATCTAGACAAAAACACTGACATTACGCTGCTCAATGATGCCCCCTTTGGCAACAAATGAAAGAGCAAAACATTGGATTGAAAAGGTACTTAAAGGGATAGTTCACCCCAAAATGAAAATTTTGTCATTAATCACTACCCCCATGTCATTCCAAACCCATAAAAGGTTTGATTGTCTTTGGAACACAATTTAGGATATTTTGACTGTCCCATTGACTGCCAAGTAAACAACACTGTCAAGGCCCAGAAACGTATGAAAGACGTTGTCAAAGTAGTCCATCTGCCATCAGTAGTTCAACCATAATTTTACAAAGCTACGAGAATACTTTTTGTATGCAAAGAAAACAAAAATAATGACTTTAGTGAACTATGTCACTGTAGCGCCATTTTGGAATACGTAAACAACGTACGCTGTTCTGTGTCAGCCACAACACATGGATACGCTGTTCGTTTGAATCAAAGTTTATGTACACATAGAAAACGTATCCGTGTGTTGTGGCTGACACAGAACAGCGTACATTGTTTACGTCCAGTGGATACTTTCCAAAATGGCGCTATGGTGACACAGAGGAGAGGAATTGTTGACTAAAGTCGTTACTTTTGTTTTCTTTGTGTACAAAAAGTATTCTTGTAGCTTCGTAAAATTATGGTTAAACCACTGATGGCAGATGGACTATTTTGACAATGTCTTTCATACGTTTCTGGGACTTGACAGTGTTGTTTACTTGGTAGTCAATGGGACAGTCAAAAAGCTACCAGATTTCATCCAACATGGGGGTAAGTGATTAATGAAAAAATGTTGGGGTGGAGTATCCCTTTAAATCAGGACATAGTAAGGATAGGCACATTTTTGGCAAGAAATTAAGTGGGACGAAATATAAGAAAGGCTTAAGCTGAGCTTTTATTAGAATATTTGATGATGCAAGTAGTAATGGGAAGATGATTTGGAAAAACCTTAATAAATTGACTGGAAGAAATATTGTTCATAGACAAAGTGAAATATTACTTTAATTCAGGATTAGCAAAGGTTAGCAAACTTTTTTAATATGAACATATTTTTGTTTTATAAATTCAATAGTGGAACGGTCTAAAAGCTTTTCATCTAAAGATATTGTGTGTAGTACAATCAATCATAATAAACCAATTTTTAGAAAATATGAAATATCTAAAGCAGAAGTTATGCATAAGTTCCCCTCAGCGAAGCATCACCTCAAGTGCACCTTTGTGGTGCAGTCCTTCCCTGGGCAGACCGATCTAAAATTGCAAATTTACACGGTCGTTGAGGGTGTCGTCCGGGATGACTTTCCGACCGTGTGTTTCTGGGTGTGGCAGATAAAAAAAAGGGGCTTAAAGACAGAGATCTAATGTAAATTAGAAAAATGTTGGGCATGACTGAAAGTTTATGTGGGGTGTAAATATACTCATCTAATTTGCATATTATGACATAATCAGGGGCGGCAATCTTAAATTTTATAATATTCAGGAAATAGCATATTGAATTTATTTATTTATTTTTATCAAATGATCAGAAAACCAACAATAAAACAGAAAAAAGTTCTAAATTATTACTTTATTACTATACTATATAGTAGTAAAACATGTGAATAGTAGCCAACTTTTTGATCAGTAATATTCGGGAAATAATAGAAATTGAATGGATGTTTGAACTTATTTGCTTTTTTTTTTTTTTTTTTTTTTTTTGTCTTTTTATCCTCATTCTAAATTATCAGAAAAGGGACACAAACAATAAAACAGGAAAAAGTACCAAATTATTGCTATATAGTAGTAAAATGCATGTGAACAGATTTTGATCTGTTCATCAGTAATATTCATCAGTAAGATACTGAATGGATGTTTGAACTTATTTGCATGTTTTTTTTTTTTTTTGTCTTTTTTATCCTCATTCCAAATTATTAGAAAAGAGGAAACCAAAAATAAAACAGGAGAAAGTAATAAATCATTACTACACAGTAGTAAAACGAATGGGGTAGTGCTACTTCCAGCCCTATTTCACCAACCCCTGCTGCCTTTACCTATAGCAACAGCTCTCCTATGGACACTACATCCATGTTCACCCCTGCCACCCCCATCCCTGTTTGTGCTTTGTGAACACACTCATCTTGCACTGCGGCACAATTGTGCATAGATATAGGTGCATAGATGTACCGCGAGACGGGCGAAAAGTGAAGCCAAAGCATCTTAATATGGCAGCTGCCATACTGGGGGAAATTAACGTTATTTGGAGCCAGAGTCTGCACAGTAGTGTCGTGACGTGGAGCCGCGGTATCAAAGTCCCGCCCAAAATTCCCGCAGATCACAATCATGACACCACACCCCGTTTTCATAGAATCTCATAACTAACTAAAATATATATATATATATATATATATATATATATTAGAAAAACTAACACTTGAACATAAATCTATGCATTATAAGAACTACTTCAAATGCTGGAAACCATCTCTGGAAAAAAAATATTCAAAGTGTAATTTAATTATTTAGGTTGTCTCCAGTCCCGTTTGATTGCATGGAGAGGGTGGGGTTTATGACCTATACTGCAGCCAGCCACCAGGGGGCGATCAAAGAGCCTGCAGCTTCACTTTTCAAGATGTGTGAGGCACACCCGTTCTGCATAGTTGACTTTCTATTATTTCCTCCGATATTTTTGGTCTAGAATCGAAGTACTACATGTCTGCCATCTAGTGGTAGGGAATACAAATTAGATAATACACCATAATAGGAACTACAGTCTATTTTATTAAGTATGACATCTTGTTGTAATTTTGCGACTTTGGCGCTTAGAGGGTTAAAACATTTTATAGGTTGTAAAGAACTGAAAATGGGCATTTGCTGAATTTTTTGCATATTTACTGAAATCAAAATCTATTTCAATCAAAAACATCCTAACAGGGCAAGTTACATAGGACCTCTTATTTGATATCACCTTCACAATTCTTGCATCCATTGAACTTGTGAGTTTTTGGAGAGTTTCTGCTTGAATTTGTTTGCAGGATGTCAGAATAGCCTCCCAGAGCTGCTGTTCTGATGTGAACTAAGGTCACCAAACTAAGGCTAACCAAAGGTTCTCAATAGGGTTGAGGTCAGGGGAGGATGGTGGCCACACCATGAGTTTCTCATCTTTTATTCCCATGCAAATTCCATTTGCCAATGTTCAGTGGCCTTTTCTCTTTAGCTTAGAGGTGATAGGGCTCTCTAGTACGATACCAGATACGTCACTATTCAACGTAACGTCTCAGTTCCATCCTTCGGGGAATGGGGGTTACAGATGTAACCTAGACGTTCTTTTAGAGCCTCAAAAGAGAAAGATGCATACGGATTAGATACTGCATTTTTAAAGACATATAAGGATATTTTAGTTTGTCCTATCACCCATTTAATTAATCACCCAGATGCTTGGAAGTAAGCCATAGTGGTGGTGAATTCTAAAGGTGGTGACCAAACAAATGTAGAGAACTAAACTTGAGTGATAGGAAGCGGAGTAATAGGAGTAGTGATTTTAGATTTAATAAAGGCATTTGACACTGTGAACCTTCTTTCAAAGTTTACACTTTTAATTTTTTCTGTTAAAGCTATTAAATGGATAATTCTTACTTAGCGAATAGGAGGCAAAGTGTGCGCTTTGGTAATAGTCAATCAATGTACCGAAACTGTAATACTGGAGTTCCTCAAGGATCAATTCTGGGCCCTATCCTGTTTAGTTTGTATATTAATGACTTGACACTAGTCTGTCCATCTGTTAGTATTCAAATGTATGCCGATGAGACAGTTTTATATGTGCATTCTAAAAACAAACAACAAGCAGAAAACTAACTGAGGCATTGGTCCATGTTTCAGATTGGCTAAGTAACTCAGATCTACATTTGAATATTAGCAAATCTGTTTGTATGTTCTTTTGTCAAAAAAAAAACAACAACAACAATGATTCCTCATCCTGACGTATTTGTTAAAGGAGAAAAGCTCAAGGTTGTTTCTGATTTTAAATATCTAAGAGTAATTGACAAAGTGAAAACAGAATTTTAGATTTTTTTGTACATTTACAAAAAATAAATTAAATATCACATTTACATAAGTATTTAGACCCTTTGCAGAAACCTGTGGTAAATTAAATTGATTGGACATGATTTGGAAAGACACACGCCTCTTTATAAAAGGCCTCACAGCTGACAATGCATATCAGAGTGAAAACCAAGCCATGAGGCACAGATCTGGGGAAGTCTACAAAAATGTCTTCTGCACTGAATATTTCCAAGAGCAAAGTGTCTTCCATAATTCTCAAATAAAAGAAGATTGGCACAACCAGGACTCTTTCAAGAAATGGTCACCCAGCCAAACTGAGCAATTGATGGAGAAGGGCATTGTCTAGACTTATGACCAAGAAGCTGATGGTCACTCTAGTTGAATTCCATGATCATATATGCAGATGGGAGAAACCTTAAGAAGGACAAACATTACTGCAACACTCCACCGATCTGGGCTTTATGACGGTGTGGCCAAACTCAATCCTCTCCTCAGTGAAGACACATGAAAACAAACTTGGAATTTGCAGACAAAACAGCACTTAAAGGACTCTCAGACTCTGAGAAACAAGCTTCTCTGGTTCTAAGCATCATGTTTGAAGGAAACCAGCTCTGCTCATCTCCTGCAGAGCACCATCCCAAAAGTAGTAGCCTCATGCTGTGGGGTTGTTTTTCAGCGGCAGGGATAGAGGGACTAGTAAGAGTAGAAGAAAGGCTCAATGATTGGGGGCCTGATTCAAGGCTTGTTGCAAATTATTTTTTGTCCAAAAATTCTCTGTTGTGTAGTGTCATTACGATTATTTAACTGCTTCCAATCAGGACAGATCCTCCCTGAACTCAAATCGTAAATATCAAACATGTTTGGTATTTAGGACTCTTGATCGGGCTGCCTCTGCTGTGATACCCACGATAGCTAATGAGAGCGATCAAGCGTCATTTACTGGATGTTGCATGCTTCTATTGCTGAAAATTGGCAGCCACAAAAAAATGCCACGAAAGCAGAATACATGCCCCATATTATTTTGTATACATTGTTTTTCCCGCACACCGGGAGAGCCAGCTGACAACATTGATTGTCTTACATTTGTTTTTCTTCTCTAGTCATGTTTGAGCTCACAAATCTCTGTGAGATCTTGTGTCACTGTGAAATTTTTCCTACAGTCAATAAGTGTGTGTGGTCTCACGGTCTGATTGAATTGTCAAGTGTGCGCATTCAGAGGATTATAAGGCTATAAATCTCAGGAAACTTTCTTCATGTCTGTGAATATCAGCTAATGTATGTGCAGCCAGCTTAAAGAGGACTCTGGCCTGAGTGACAGTGGCTATCACTGCTTGTGACAGATCACTTTAGTCCTCTTTGTCCCATCCAGGAGCTACATGTAGAAGTCCATAAGATCTGGATGTGGGTGCAACAGGTCTTTTCTCAGAGGGATTTGCCAGGGAGGAGCCTTCGCTGCCTTGGCGGTTAATGTACGCAACTGTCAGAGTGTTGTCCTGAAGCAATGGTCGAAATGGGCGCAGGGTCAGCAGTATTGCCAGCAACTCAAGGCAATTGTTATTCCACTGCAATCAGGATCCTGTCCAGGAGTCTGATGCTGTGTTCTTTTTGCATACAACACCCCAGCCCATTTTGGAAACATCTGCTATAAAAACAATGTGCCTAGCCTCTTGTTCGAAGGTCACTCTCTCCATGGGCTGAAGGTCTGGTAACAATTTGACGTGTGTACCACATTGTCATACCTATCTTGGGATTTGGCTGAGTAGCCAGTGCCAGCAAGTGGTCTCCTACTGTATGCATCAATCGGAGTGGTATTACCACAGATGCCATATGCCCCAGAAGTCTCTGAAATTGTTTGAATTGAACCGCTGTTTACCTCCTGAATTAATTCAGGCAGTTTATCACCAACTCTAACTACATACCGAGAACCAAAAAAAAAAACCAAGATGTTCTGTAGCGGTGCTTGCTATTCTCCCAGTTGACCCGAAGCTGCAGCTGGCTGAGGTACCAAAGCACTAGGTCCCTGTGCGTGCACAGTAGATCTTAAGGGTAAGCTAGAATGAGCCAGTTGTCAAGATAGTTGAGGATGCCCACTTTCCTTATCAGAGCAGGGGCACCCAAGTGAGGTAGAGGCGGCAAGTGTGGACTGATCAATTGTATGGAAAAGTGTGGAGTGGTGCTGACTGTCTCCAAACTCGAATAAACTTCATCTTTGAACATGACCACTCCTGTGGCCTCAATTGGCCCACTTTGGCCAAATTTGACCATGCAAAAATCTATGTCCTTTGGCCCAGAGGAAGCACCGAAGTGGCACGATCAAGCCCAGGAAGAGACAGTGAAAACAACCTTCTTCCTACTTCCCTCTGGTTCCACCTTGGTCCTCAGTCGTTCTGGACTATACATTACAACAGGGATTCTCAATTCTGGCCCTTGAGTTTCATTCCAACTTTGATCAAACTCACCTGTCTGTAACTTTGTGATCTTGAAGACCTTAATTAGCTTGTTCAGGGGTGTTTAATTAGTGTATTTCCCATAGTCTTTTGCCCAGTCTTTTCTTTTCTGACTATTTTCGTCTGTAGATCATTTACTCATTAGATCATCACTATTTATACCATGCTCACTTTGTCTCTTGTTGCTGCAGTATTTTGGACCTGTTATGTTGTGTTCATGTTACCCTGTCTTCATGGATTACTTTATGCTTATGTTTTTGCCTGTTGCTTTGTTTTTGGATTATTGTTTGAACCACTCTTTTTAAATTGCACTTGGATCTATTTTGTTCTCCTGGAGTCATTCCGTGACATCAAGGGCCAGAGCATTACAGTAAATGTTGCATGGAAATAAAATAAAAATAAAAACATTTATTTAGCATATTTAGCATTTTTAGAACAAAATCAGATTCAAAGAACAACAAATTTTGGTCAGTAAAAGGGACAAAAAGGGACAAACCACTGGCTCAACTTAATCCAGGTCTTCATTTCTTAAATGTAGTCACTAATTGTTCAGTGGTCCTCTCTCCATCACAGGGTGAGTAAAATGGATAATTATTTAAATGTGTGGTCAGACCACCTATTTTGGTCCCCATGCAAACTTAATACCCCACAGGCTCAAAACACTCATTCCCCAATTCCCCAATTCTATGAAATTCCTTTTTATTGACAAAATATATAATTGCATTACATTATGCATACCTTTATAATGCACTATACATAACAGGCCCGGATTGGCTAATCAGGAGCACCAGGAGAATTCCCGATTGGCCGGTCTGTGTTGTTGTTTTTTTTTTGAGCGCAAGGGCCGTTGTTGTCATGCCACTGGGTTGAAATATGGATGCTGCCCATAGGCTGCCTGCATTCACAGCAGCCCCACTCTATTTATTCATTTATTATTATTATTATAGTTTCTTGCAGCCCCACTTGCAGAGTGCAGCCTGGAGGTTAATGATGACATAATTATCTTTTGACTCCCCGACAGTGGTACCTTGCAGTGGCACTTAAAAGGTCATAATAAAAAAAGAAAGCTCTAGAAAAATACAATGAATTAGAAGGCTGGAGAGACCAGTGCACTGTTGCAGACTTGTATACTGAGGTTTTAATTACATTGTTTTAATATAGTCAGTTGTGAATTAAAGTGGGCAGGTCTAAGGTATGAAACTCCAGGGCTGAAAATGAATTCCACTCTTGCCCTGATACATAATAAGGCTTTAAGTAAAAGGTTTTGTTACCAAGATGTTTATTTACTGAGAAGGTCAACTTATTTCAAAGCTTATTTCTGTATAGACAAAAAACAACATTTTAAAATAACAATCATATTAATAAAATTACATTGCTTTAAAAAGATGAGTGACTGCGTGATTGAACAATTTTCTTTAAATTTCTTTAAACTTTGTTGTCTGTGTAACAGTATTTAAACAAAGCAGGCTATTTGGAGACTTTTATAAGCTGTCTAATCTTTTGGCGAATACAGGAAAAGTTAAGACCATAAACAATAGGATTTACAAATGGTGGTATGACAATAAATTCCAGTGAAAGGATAACAGCCAGCTCTACAGGAATTTCCCCATTCACAAACCGACTCAAAGTGAGCTCACAAAAAACAGCAACTGAGAAATTTAAAAGGATCACTATGTGTGGAATGCAAGTTTGATATGCTTTGCTCCTAAACTCTTGTGAGCTTCTTTGACAAATTATAAGAATTTTGACATAGGAATATAATATAAAACTCAAAGGGATAAAAATGGTTGTAATTGTTACAATCAGGCCATAAATATTATTAACATTATTGTTAACACAAGCTAGTTTGACAATTTCATAGTTGTGGCAGTATACCTTAAACAATTTGTTACCACACATTTTCAGCCTGGCAGTCAAAAGACCACCCAAAGCAACAAAAATCATTGGATAAAGATATGCTACAACTATTAAAAGAGTTAGAAAACGTGTGGTAATTATGTTGTTGTAATGCAAAGGCTTACTAATTGCCACAAGCCTATCAAATGCCATTAGCAATAATATTGTAAGCTCAAAAGCTGCGTATGAGTAAATGACAAAACTCTGTATAATGCAAGCTTCATGGGAGATTCCATGTGTATCATAAAGCAGGTCTGTCAGTAACCTTGGGAAAAAGCCAGCTGTACCATATACTGAGTTGATGGACAAACATGAAATTAAAATGTACATGGGTTGATGCAATGTCCTTTCCAGAAATACAGCAAGAATAACAAGGACATTAAAGTATATGACAACACAGTAAAAAATAAGCCCCAAACTGAAAAAAACATATTTTATGCTCCCAAGATTTTCAAACAACATGAAGTAAAAATATGTTCCATTTCCCATTTTCCTTAGACAAGGACACTCACTGACCTGAGGAAGAGAGAAAATATAATATAGACAATGTAATTAAAATAATTTTTAAACCAAAATAATAAACAATGTTAATCACCTTGGAATGTCTTTAGCCACATCATACTACACGTAGAATGCAATGTGACCATGTGCAATAAATGTGAAGTCTTCAGATAAATTAGTGATTTATAATTAAATTAATGGCTAGCATAGAAATAATTCAACAGTCTCAAAACACGGTTTACACAAATTACAAACAGTGTAAAAATAATACCTTCTGAAATATACTCTGAAATTGCCATCAAGTCATCTTCTGTTTGTGTTCTGTCACCACTACATGTGAGCTTTTATAGTAACGTGTCTCAGGAGGCCTGCTGTGGCATAAACCCTACAGCATAAAAAAAAAAAAAAAAAAAAAAACTGCCCTTGCTTAGCTGGGCATGCCTTAAAATCTTTTTTTTTTTTTCCAGAGATGTGTAACACATCAATTAAATGCCTTCAAGAAAGTGTTTTCAAGAGTAGAAAGATAAAGTTCTCAGGAGATTTCATCTATTTTAATGGTGGGCAGGCTAATTAATATGCTACATATTAGTATTAGTACATATTAGTATTGATGTGGTATGTATTATTATTATTAGTAGTATTAGTATTAGTATTAGTATTATTGCTGTTGTTGTTGTTTTGTAGGTGGATTGAAAAGCTTTAATTGTGGCTTTTTTTGACACATATTCTTTGTTGTTTCCATTGCTATGCTTAAATGTTTCTGTTCTACCAAATCTTCTATCGCATGTTATTTTATGTATAAGGGTTATATATGTGAAAACTAGACAGTATATTTACTTGTCTAGAAAATCCTTCTTTATTTAATAATTTTTAGAAACTTTGGCTGGAAACAAGACAAAAAAATCTAAGTAAGAAAAGCATTTTTTGCAGTGTAAGGATTTTGCAAATGAGACAGACCTTAAATTGACATTACCTGATCAGTGCCTTGACTACTGAACTAGGGAGCTGATTCAGAGGCATGCATGCCACCTATGACACCATTAACAACTAGCACTGAAACAAATCTGTGGCAGTCAGGTATAGTCCAGTGGTTACATGGTCTAAGTTGTAGCTCTCAGAACATTCCCAATTTGCAAATTGTTAATTACGAGTTTTACAAGCATGAGTATGCCTTGGCGTTGATAGGGTTGCTTTAGAAATGCATAATTCCAAGTCGAGCAGATTTGTTTTGGCCATGATTGATCTAGTTTTGAGTTTAAACAGTTTATTTTTATTTATTTTTACGCCGACCTGGCAACCCTGCTCTCAGCAGTCTCTTCTGAACATGGTAAGGACTGATTGAGATAATTAATTTTTTTTATATTATTTGAATAGATTTATAGTTAAAATAACACTTTTACTTAAAGCTTGTATATATATATATATATATATATATATATATATATATATAATATTTACAAATAACTCCCAAGTGTTGTTTAACAGAAAGACGATTTTATTAACACAGCATTTTTAAACATAATGCTTTATTCAGGAAGCTTTTAGGGTTTGTAATACAAATAGAAATAAATGTATAACCAAGAATTTTAAGTCTACTGGTCAAAATTATTAGCCCTCTGATGTTAATAGTCAATAGTGTATCCCTTTTGCTTGATAACAGCCTTTAGTCATTTGCTGTAGTTCTCAACAAGCTTTAAGCATGTCTCTTGAGGAATGACGGCCCATTCTTCCTTAGCAAATCTCTCAAGCTTCTCCAGATTTGTTGGTCCTCTGGCACAAACTCTGGACTTTAGTGTGCCCCACAGATTTTCTATTGGATTCAAGTCTGAGCTTTGTGCAGGCCAGTCAAGTACACTCACTTTGCTCATTTGGAGGTATTTCTTCACCAAAAGTGAGGTATGCTTTGGGTTGTTATCATGCTGGAAGACAAAATGTCGCCCCAAACCAAGTTTTCTTGCAGACTGTCTGAGGTTGTCTTTCAAAATCTTCTTATAGTCATCCTTTTTCATGTTTCCTTCAACCCTGATGAGATTCCCAGTTCCAAACACAATGAAACATCCCCACAGCATTATACTCCCACCACCATGTTTCACTGTGGGATCGGTGTTCTTGGGGTTGAATGCCTCTTCCTTCTTTCTCCATAGGCAACATCTCTATGGCCAAATGCTCTAGTTTTGTCTCATCTGACCAAAGGACACATTTCCAGTATGCATCACATTCCCCCAGGTTGTCCCAGGTTCTAGCTTGGAGGTGTCTCTTCTTCAGAAGTAGAGTCTTTCTTGGTCGGCAACCTTGCAGTTTATTCATGTCTTCGTTGAGACATCAATTCCAGACTTGGCTAGGTCATTCACTAGTGTCTTGGCAGTTTGGGTCTTTAGAAACCTCTCTCACTAGTTTTCTTTCCAAAGTTTTTGAAATCTTTCGCTTCCTGCCTCTGCCCATCTTGTTCTCCACTGTGTTGGTCTCTTTAAACTTCTTGATAATGTCTCTCACTGCAGTTCTTGACACTTGAAAATGCTTTGATAAACGTGTGTATCCTTCTCCATCTTTATGAGCATTAACAATTCTTTCTCTCAAGCCCAAACTAATTTCTTTTGTCTTTGCCATGATGACAGTGTACATTATTTTGCTAGTTGTTCCCCCTCAGTCGTTCTCTACGACGTTACGTCAATGACGTAATAATGGGGATCGGCTACGAGACCCTATCACCTCTGAGCTAAAGAGAAAAAGCCAATGAGAATTGGCGAGTGGAATTTGCATGCCGCGCCACTCCCCCGGACATACAGGTATATAAGATGGCGGCGTGCATCCACTCATTCAGATTTCTGCTTCGGAGCCTCGCCTGTGAGCTGTTTTCTGGAGAGAAAAAGAAGACGGAGAAGAACGAGTTTCCTGTTCCTGCTCCTGTTCCTGCTGCTCGATCGTGTTACCGGCGCTGCCGGCATCTGTGCCAAACCAGCGATTCCTGGCTGTTGCCTTCCCTGGGGCACGCCGATCTAAAAGAGCAATTTTCTTACACGGTCGTCGATAGCGTCTTCCGACCGTGTGCTGCTGGATGTGGTGGCTTTCTGTCATCTAATGACGGCCACGAGCGCTGCCTCTCGTGCCTGGGCCGAGAACATGCTGAGGCGGCGTTTGTGGATGGACCGTGCACTCATTGTGAGTGCATGTCCATGGCCACGCTAAGATCGCGCCTCTCGTTCGCGAGATGGCGCCCTTCATCCTCTACCCCTTCCAGTTCGGCGGGCCGTCCCGGCTCCTCGGCTGCATTGGTTAGAGGTGAAGGAGATCTGAGGGTGACAGTACCGAACATTCCGTCGGGTCAGCCCCCACGGAAGTCCGGTCCCTCAAAGCGTGGTCCCGTGGAGTTGCCAAAGCTCAGCACTCGTCCACCAGCTGGACCTAGTGTTACCTTTGGTGCTCCAGAGGATGATAGAATGTCCGTCACTGCATCAGAGGAGGGGCTTACGCCTGCTGATGCTGAAGCTTCTACTGGACAGCCCCCCGCTGCGGTGGCTGCTCAGTCGGAGGCGGACGCAGAACTGGCGGCCATGCTCCGTCGGGCAGCCGCGAGCATCGGGTTGGAGGTGTCTAAAGCGCCTTCTCCCGAGCGCTCGCGGCTCGATGATTGGTATCTGGGTGCGAGTAGCGACGTGAGCTCACCTCGCTCCGCCCCAGTGCCTTTCTTTCCCGAGGTGCATGAGGAGCTCACTAAGACGTGGAAAGCCCCCTATTCGGCTTGTACACGTCAGGGCTCCTCCCTTCTCACTACCCTCGATGGCGGGGCGGCCAGGGGGTACGTGGATGTCCCTCAGGTGGAGCGTGCGGTTGCGGTGCATCTATGCCCGCAAAACGCCGCCACCTGGCGGGACCGTCCGCGTCTCCCGTCCAAAGCTTGTAAGCTCTCGTCAGCGCTTGCTGAGAGGGCTTACAATGCGGCGGGCCAGGCTGCCTCAGCCCTGCATGCGATGGCCACCCTGCAGGTATATCAGGCCAAAGCATTAAAAGAACTGCACGAGGGTAGTTCTGACCGTAGGATGATGCAGGAACTGCGTTCGGCTACCGACTTCGCCCTCCGGGCGACGAAGGTAACGGCGCGGGCCCTCGGTCAGGTGATGTCTACCATGGTAGTCCAGGAGCGCCATCTCTGGCTGAACCTGGCGCAGATGGCTGACGTCGAGAAAGCACCCGTCTCCCAGGCCGGCCTCTTCAGCGACACCGTTGAGGACTTCGCCCAGCAGTTCTCAGCGGTCCAAAAGCAGTCTGAGGCCATAAGCCACATCCTGCCCCGGCGCAGTGCCAACAAGCCGCTGGGTGCCAGGCCTCAGGCTGCTCGTCGCCGAGGGCGCCCCCCTGCGGCTGCGGCTTCTGCTCCGCCCCCTGCACCACCAGCTGAGCCTAAGACCTCTCAGCCTGGGCGTAGAGCCAGTCGCAGGAAGGCGGCGCAGCCCGACACTCAGAGGCCCGCTAAAAACACCCGCAAGTCTGCGAAGCGGCCCTGACACGGGCTGCCCGGAGATGGAGAGGGTTGCTCTTCGGGGGACGTCACCATCAGTCCCCCCAGCCCCGGGGGAGGGCCGGGGCCAGGTACCATCGCTGCTGCCACTGACCCCCGGGTCAGTGGTACCCACTTCCTCACAAAAAGAGCAATTTTCTTCACCTCTGGGGCTAGTGCCCCGAGTTTCGTTCCTGAGCGTCGGGTCAACTGGGAGAAGAGCAAGCTCTCCCCTGTGCAGAGCATCTCTTTTCTCGGTATGGAGCTGGACTCGGTCACCATGACAGCACGCCTCACCAACGAGCGCGTCCAGTCAGTACTGAACTCCCTGAAGTCTTTCAGGCACAAGACAGCGGTCCCTCTCAAAGATTTTCAGAGACTCCTGGGGCATATGACAGCCGCAGCCGCAGTTACGTCGCTCGGGCTGCTTCATATGAGACTGCTTCAGCGCTGGCTACACGACCGAGTCCCGAGATGGTCATGGCACCGCGGCACGTTCCGGGTGGGCGTTACTCGGGCCTGTTCAGCCCGTGGTCGGACCCTGTTTTCCTCCGGGCAGGAGTGCCCCTAGGACAGGTGTCGAGGCATGTTGTGGTCAACACAGATGCCTCCATGGCGGGCTGGGGTGCTGTGTGCAACGGGCAGACAGCCTCGGGCTCCTGGACAGGACCTCGACTGCAGTGGCATATCAATTGCCTCGAGTTGCTGGCCGTGTTTCTGGCGCTCCGGCGGTTTCTTCCGCTGCTGCGCCACAAGCACGTGCTTGTCCGCACAGACAACACAGCGACCGTAGCGTACATCAACCATCAGGGTGGTCTGCGCTCCCGTCGTCTGTCGCAACTCGCCCGCCATCTCCTCCTCTGGAGTCAGACGCGGCTCAAATCGCTGCGGGCCGTTCATGTTCCAGGAGAGCTGAATCGTGCAGCCGACGTGCTCTCACGACAGCTCACCCCTCCTGGAGAATGGCGACTCCACCCCCAGACGGTTCAGCTAATTTGGAGTCGATTCGGGGAAGCTCAGGTGGACCTGTTTGCTTCCCCAGAGTCCTCCCACTGCCAGCTCTTTTTCTCCCTGACTCAGGCCCCCCTCGGCAGGGACGCTCTGGCACACAGCTGGCCTCGGGGCCTCCGCAAGTATGCCTTTCCCCCAGTGAGCCTCCTTGCACAGACCCTGTGCAAGATCAGGGAGGACGAGGAGCAGGTCCTGTTGGTTGCGCCGTTTTGGCCCACCCGGACCTGGTTTGCCGACCTCATGCTCCTCGCGACAGTCCCTCCCTGGAAGATTCCCCTGAGGAAGGACCTTCTTTCTCAGGGGGACGGCACGATTTGGCACCCGCGTCCCGATCTATGGAACCTACATGTGTGGCTTCTGGACGGGACACAGAGGACCTCACTGGCCTCCCCCAGGCCGTGATAGACACTATCACTCAGGCTAGAGCCCCCTCTACGAGGCAGGCCTACGCCCTGAGGTGGGGTCTGTTCGTTGACTGGTGTTCCTCTCGCCGAGAGGACCCACGGAAATGCTCGGTCGGAGTGGTGCTTTCCTTCCTGCAAGAGAAGTTGGAGCGGAGACTGTCCCCCTCCACTTTGAAAGTGTATGTCGCAGCTATTGCGGCATATCACGATGCAGTGGATGGTTCATCCCTCGGGAAGCATCACCTGATCGTCAGGTTCCTGAGAGGTGCGAGAAGGATTAACCCTCCTAGATCGCACCTCGTACCCTCTTGGGATCTCTCCGTGGTCCTTCAGGGCCTTCGGGGAGCTCCCTTCGAGCCGCTCGGTTCAGTTGAGCTGAAGTTCTTGACGCTCAAGACTTCGCTCCTGGCTGCGCTGGCCTCCATCAAGAGGGTGGGGGACCTACACGCATTTTCGGTCAGCGAAGAGTGCTTAGAGTTCGGGCCAGGTAACTCTCACGTTATCCTGAGACCCCGGCCCAGCTACGTGCCCAAGGTTCCCACCACTCCCTTTCGAGATCAGGTGGTGAACCTGCAAGCTCTGCCCCAGGAGGAGGCAGACCCGGCCTTGGAGTTGCTGTATCCCGTCCGTGCCTTGCACATTTACGTGGACCGCACCCGGAGCTTCAGACGCTCCGAGCAGCTCTTTGTCTGCTTCGGGGGACAGCAGAAGGGGAATGCTGTCTCCAAACAGAGGTTGGCTCACTGGGTAGCTGATGCCATCACCTTGCCGTATGAAGCCCAAGGTGAGCCGTGCCCCCTAGGAGTCCGAGCTCACTCCACCCGGAGTGTTGCCTCCTCCTATGCGCTGGCGCACGGCGCCTCTCTAGCAGACATCTGTAGAGCTGCCGGCTGGGCAACACCCAATACCTTTGCGCGGTTCTACAACCTCCGCGTTGAGCCAGTGTCCTCCCGTGTGTTGGGTAACATCAGGTAACTTGCGGGAGGATGACTCAGGTGTCGGCTTGCTGCGCCATTCCTCTCGGATCCGTGCGCTATTTTCCCAGTTGTTCCCATGGTTGAACTCTGGGTCCTCCATGCCCCGCAGTACTGGACTAGACGGAGTAGTCCATGCTGTGCTCCGGAGTGGGGCCTCCTTCACCCCCCTCCGGTTGTGGCATCATGTCTCAGTATCTCCACGGAACCTTCCGTGTTTCCCCAGTCTAGTTAGACTTACTTCAAAAGCTTCCACATGACTTAACCGTCATTGTGCTCCACCCCCCAACGGCTGCTTCAAAACTTGGCACCCCTGGTGGGCCACCACGTGGTCTACCGGGCGTTGGGACGGTTATGCATTGAGCCCTTTGTTCCGACACGCTTGCCTGCCGGCATTGGGTCTCGGCTGCGTAACGCAGTTCAGGATTGTGGCGTTTTCCAGAGGTCCCCATTATTACGTCATTGACATAACGTCGTAGAGAACGACTGAGGGGGAACGTCTCGGTTACGAAGGTAACCCTCGTTCCCCGAAGGAGGGAACGAAGACGTTACGTCCTCTTGCCACAATCCTGGACTGCGCTGAAGCCGGGTTGCGGCTCGGCTCCTCAGCAAATCTGAATGAGTGGATGCACGCCGCCATCTTATATACCCGTATGTCCGGGGGAGTGGCGTGGCATGCAAATTCCACTCGCCAATTCTCATTGGCTTTTTCTCTTTAGCTCAGAGGTGATAGGGTCTCGTAGCCGACCCCCATTATTACGTCATTGACGTAACGTCTCCGTTCCCTCCTTCGGGGAACGAGGGTTACCTTCGTAACCGAGACGTTTTGCAAGATACTAATAGTCAGCTTAAAGAGCAATTTAAAGGCTTAACTAGGTTAGTTAGGTTAATCAGGCAAGTTAGGTTAATTTAGCAAGTCTTTGGACAACAGTGGTTTGTTCTATAGCTAATCAAACTAATAATTTCTAATAATATTGACCTTAGCAGTTTTCATTTATTCTTTTTTTTATTATTTTATTCAAGCAACTATAAGAAATCAGGCTTTCTCTAGAAGAAAAAAAAAAATAATAATAATGTGAAAACATTCTCTTGCTCTGTTAAACATCACTTGGGAAATATTCTAAAAAAAAAAAAAAGTAGAGTTTCACAATAATTTTGTCTTCAACTGTATGTATATAGATTTATACAACAGTTCTTTCTGGTTCTGGAATCTGATTGGTTGAGAACCGTGAGATATTCTACTGATATCGCTACAGGAACGCCTTCTCACAATTTGCATCACTCCGCTTATTCTAGCCGGGTCTATGTTTATTTTCAATTATTCAGTCCACGGAGTCATACAGCGTCATACAACACAGGTACAAATTATGTCATCGTTTAACTAGGGTTTATACATAATGTCCGTGACAGAGTTCAAGACAGATAATTTAATCTTACTTCTGGAACTGACCATTTCAAATTGATTAAGTAGTGTCAGAATTCACTAATTTTCATTCACTCCTTCAAGTGAACTGTATGAGTAGACTAATGTAGGGAATAGAATGCCGTTGTATAGGGGGCTTTCAAACATGCCGAAACGAAAGAGAGTATCAGTCCTGCTAGGAGGAATTTTACAATGGAGGAAAAGTTTGTGGAGCTACGGCAACAATACTCATGCATTTATGATGAGGGACTACCGCGACAGAGTGAAAAAATGGTAAAATAAAGACTGTTTTACCTCAGTTCTCTTTTTGTGTCTAATGTCTAAGGTCCTCTTTCTTTTTGGGGCTGATGACAAGACAGTGCAAAACACACTGTTTGCTAGCATTGTTTGTTTACACTCAGAGCATCTTGGTCCTGCTGTATCGATGACAGCGTACACGTTGTTATGACGGCATGCGATGAATGTTCCGGTAGCATCGTGTAGTCTGACATGTTTCTAGTTCACAACACGACAAGATTTTATGAGTCAAAATCGCCTAATCTGACACAGTGCCTATCGTAACCGACAAAAAATCGTGTATCTGACCGGGCCTTAACCTGAAGCAGCACATGCCCTTGATAGGAATTCTAAAAGTGATGAATGTTTAACTGTCAATTTGAGATTTGAATCTGTGGCGGAAGGAAGTAGTTCCGCACAATAGAAGGTTTTATAAGGCACTCAGTCATTTCTTGTTTACTTACACACATGTACCGTCGAACTGTTGTATAAACGCAATATCACACTCATACACGAGCGATACCGGCTCTATATACAGGTCCTTCTCAAAAAATTAGCATATTGTGATAAAGTTCATTATTTTATGTAATGTACTGATAAACATTAGACTTTCATATATTTTAGATTCATTACACACAACTGAAGTAGTTCAAGCCTTTTTTTTTGTTTTAATATTGATGATTTTGGCATACAGCTCATGAAAACCCAAAATTCCTATCTCAAAAAATTAGCATATCATGAAAAGGTTCTCTAAACGAGCTATTAACCTAATCATCTGAATCAACTAATTAACTCTAAATACCTGCAAAAGATTCCTGAGGCTTTTAAAAACTCCCAGCCTGGTTCATTACTCAAAACCGCAATCATGGGTAAGACTGCCGACCTGACTGCTGTCCAGAAGGCCATCATTGACATCCTCAAGCAAGAGGGTAAGACACAGAAAGAAATTTCTGAACGAATAGGCTGTTCCCAGAGTGCTGTATCAAGGCACCTCAGTGGGAAGTCTGTGGGAAGGAAAAAGTGTGGCAGAAAACGCTGCACAACGAGAAGAGGTGACCGGACTCTGACCTTGGGGGACCTGCGGAAGCAGTGGACTGAGTCTGGAGTAGAAACATCCAGAGCCACCATGTACAGGCGTGTGCAGGAAATGGGCTACAGGTGCGGCATTCCCCAGGTCAAGCCACTTTTGAACCAGAAACAGCGGCAGAAGCGCCTGACCTGGGCTACAGAGAAGCAGCACTGGACTGTTGCTCAGTGGTCCAAAGTACTTTTTTCGGATGAAAGCAAATTTTGCATGTCATTCGGAAATCAAAGTGCCAGAGTCTGGAGGAAGACTGGGGAGAGGGAAATGCCAAAATGCCTGAAGTCCAGTGTCAAGTACCCACAGTCAGTGATGGTCTGGGGTGCCATGTCAGCTGCTGGTGTTGGTCCACTGTGTTTTATCAAGGGCAGGGTCAATGCAGCTAGCTATCAGGAGATTTTGGAGCACTTCATGCTTCCATCTGCTGAAAAGCTTTATGGAGATGAAGATTTCATTTTTCAGCACGACCTGGCACCTGCTCACAGTGCCAAAACCACTGGTAAATGGTTTACTGACCATGGTATTACTGTGCTCAATTGGCCTGCCAACTCTCCTGACCTGAACCCCATAGAGAATCTGTGGGATATTGTGAAGAGAAAGTTGAGAGACGCAAGACCCAACACTCTGGATGAGCTTAAGGCCGCTATCGAAGCATCCTGGGCCTCCATAACACCTCAGCAGTGCCACAGGCTGATTGCCTCCATGCCACGCCGCATTGAAGCAGTCATTTCTGCAGAAGGATTCCCGACCAAGTATTGAGTGCATAACTGAACATAATTATTTGAAGGTTGACTTTTTTTGTATTAAAAACACTTTTCTTTTATTGGTCGGATGAAATATGCAAATTTTTTTAGATAGGAATTTTGGGTTTTCATGAGCTGTATGCCAAAATCATCAATATTAAAACAAAAAAAAGAGGTTTGAACTACTTCAGTTGTGTGTAATGAATCTAAAATATATGAAAGTCTAATGTTTATCAGTACATTACAGAAAATAATGAACTTTATCACAATATGCTAATTTTTTGAGAAGGACCTGTATATATTATGCTTTGTAATGCCTCTTATAATGCACTGTATGATATCACAAATAATTGTAACTACAGTTTATACACTTTATAATTTACTTGTGTAAGTGGTTAACAGGTTAATTTAGCTCAAAGGCAATCAGATTTTATAGGGAATAAATCTAAGACACATAAACTAATCTAACACAAACACACACATTCAAACAGGTTGCAGAAAGAGAGAAAGTGAGGAAAGAATTTAGAGCTTAGAAGAGTGGAAATATGAGAACTCAAGTTTATAGCGATATGTGTAATTGCTAAGACCTGAACAACCATTAATCATCTAATTAACCCTTGCATTGAGTTTCCCAATGAGGCTATTAAACTTTTATATTAATTAATGCACCAGTTCAGAATCTGGAGGTTACTTGCATCACTTTTGTGTTAAGGAGGTCCCTCTGGTGACAAAACTCCGCTCCTGCGAAGTAAAATTTGGACGTGATTTCTATAACAAAAATATAATACATTTTACAAAAGACTGATTTAAAGAAAAGTTCAAAACATGAATTTTCAAACTGTAGTACAGGGGACTCATGTCACCATTTTTGGGTCACATGTCACTCAAGGTGCAGTTATGATTATATCAGATGACCAATTCCCACCTTGCTTAGTTCAGTACATTAGTCAAGGACTGTAATTTGGAAATATGGAAGTGATTCCCACAAACTGCTCAATAATTTAAGTTCCCTTTCGATACTTTCACTCGTACTGCGTCTTGATAAAAGACACTATGGGAAAAATACTTTTTTTTCTCTGAGACTGAAGCACTTTTTTAATAACGCAGTGTAACTGCATGACTATTGGTCGCTTTAGTGATAACTAAACAAACCAATAGCTTGGCAGTGGTGCTGTGCAAACCTATGGCAATGCAGCCCGCCAAATTCTGCCAAATTCCACCAGAATGGCAGTGGTAACGGGCTATAAAATTGGGTGATTTGCCATAAGGACTCAATCCTTCTCCTTCAGTGACGACACCACATCTTAGCTCAAGACTCAAGCCTTCTACAAGCAAGCTCAACTCACCTCTACTAGACCACCCACCGTGAACGGCACCTTGCAGTGGATTCAACATCCTGCTCGGCTGATTCCTGCTCCTGCCACCTTCAGCGTCTGCGCCGCCCACACATTAGTGTTACAGTCACATCCGTTTCAGTGCTGTATCACCATCTTAGACGGATCCAGCCCGGGCCTGGTTTCAGTGGGCACGGACTACTGTCGCAGAGCGGATCCGGGCCGAGTCTGGTACGGAGATCGCCCAGTGCTGGTCCAGATGCGGGAAAACCAGATGTGTGCCAAAAGACACCGGCCCAAGTCCGTTTTGCAGATTTGCAGAGGTATGGGCCGGATCTGGACCAGATGATTTTTGCTGTCTGGGCAGCCAATGGGCGTTTGGCATCGCTGCCGTAAAACTTGTAGTAAATCTTCTTAACTGCAATTTTTTTTGCCGTTTGCTATGTGGGTAGGTAATTGTGGGTGCAGAAGGTGTCTCCCCTAACAAGCTGATGACATTAATCAGGTGTTTTAAATAAGGGAGACATGCAAAATGACATGAGGGGTCCACAGGACTGGAATTGGGAACCACTGCAGTAGACAACCAACAAACCTTCATATATTATGTATTTTAACTATGGTTAATAATAATTATAATTAAAAAACAAACAAACAAACAAACAAAAAAACATAAATTACATTATGATTACCTATATAATGCACTATAACAGGCCCAGATGGCTGTTCTTTTTTTTTGCTTGCGAATGCTGTTGTTGTCATGCCACTGAGTTGAAATATGGATGCTGTCCATAGCTGCCTGTATTCACAGCAGCCCCACTCAGTTTATTATTTTTATTTATTTATTTATTTATTTATTTATTTATTTATTTATTTATTATTATTATTATTATTATTTCTTGCAGCCCCACTTGCAGAGCGCAGCCTGCAGGTTAATGATAACATAATTATCCTTTGACTTCCTGACAGCAGCATCTTGTTCAAAAAAAGAAAAACGTCAGTTGTTTTGAGATATGCGAGCAAAAAAAATAAGAGATAAAAAATGAATTAAGGTGGCACTAATAAAAAAAGAAAACTCTAGAAAAATACAATGAATTACTAAGCTGGAGAGAACAGTGCACTATTGCAGACTTGTATACTGAGGTTTCAATTACATAATTTTAAAATAGTCATTTGTGAATTAAAGTGGGCCGGTCTAAGGCATGAAATTCCAGGGCTGAAAATGAGTCTCACTCTGGCCCTGATACATAATAAGGATTTAAGTAAAGGGTTACCAAATTTGTTCAGAAAGATGTTTATTTTAATGAGAAGGTCAACTGAATAAAAATAGGTAATTTCGGTATACACAAAAAACAACATTTTAAAATAACAATCATATTAATAGAATTACACTGCTTTAAAAATATTAGCGACTGTGTGATTGAACAATTTTTTTTTTTTTTCTTCAAATTTCTTTAAGCTTTGTTGCCTGTGTAACAGTATTCAAACAAAGCAGGCTATTTACAGACTTTCATAAGCTGTTTAATCTTTTGGCGAATACCGGAAAAGTTTAGGCCATAAACAACAGGATTTACAAAGGGTGGTATAACAATAAATTCCAGTGAAAGGATAACAGCCAGCTCTACAGGAATTTCCCCATTCACAAACCGACTCAAAGTGAGCTCACAAAAAAGAGCAACTGAGAAATTTAAAAGGATTGCTATGTGTGGAATACAAGTTTGATATGCTTTGCTCCTAAACTCTTGTGAGCTTCTTTGACAAATTATAAGAATTTTGACATAGGAATATAATATAAAACTCAAAGGGATACAAATTATTGTAATTGTTACAACCAGGCCATAAATATTATTAATAATATTATTAACACAAGATAGTTTGACAATTTCATAGTTGTGGCAGTATACCTTAAATAATTTGTTACCACACATTTTCAGCCTGGCAGTCAAAAGACCAGCAAAGCCAACAAAAATTGTTGGATAAAGATATGCTACGACTATTAAAAGAGTTAGGAAACGTGTGGTAATTATGTTTTTGTAATGCAAAGGTTTACTAATTGCCACAAGCCTATCAAATGCCATTAGCAATAATATTGTAAGCTCAAAAGCTGCGTATGAGTAAATGACAAAACTCTGTATAAGGCAAGCTTCATAGGTGATTCCATGTGTATCATAAAGCAGGTCTGTCAGTAACCTAGGGAAAAAGCCAGCTGTACCATATACAGAGTTGATGGACAAACATGAAATCAAAATGTACATAGGTTGATGCAATGTCCTTTCCAGAAATACAGCAAGAATAACAAGGACATTAAAGTATATGACAACACAGTAAAAAATAAACCCCAAACTGAAGAAAACATATTTTATGCTCCCAAGATTTTCAAACAACATGAAGTAAAAATATGTTCCATTTCCCATTTTCCTTAGACAAGGGACACTTTCACTGACCTGAGGAAGAGAGAAAACAATATAATTCAAATAATTTTTAGACAAAAAATAAAAATAAACTTAATCTTAAATCTTAAATTTAAATTACCATGGAATGTGTTTAACCACATTGTATTACACATAGAATGCAATGTGACTTTAAATGTAAAGTCTTCAGATAGATTAGTGATTTAATAATTAAATGAATGGCTAGCATAGGAATAATTCAACAGTGTCAATATGGTTTACAAACATTACAAACAGTGTAAAAAAAAAATATAAAAAAAATACCTTCTAAAATACACTCTGAAATGACCATCAATGCATCTTCATGAAAACTGCAGGTAATAAGTTCTGTTTGTGTTCTGTCACCAGTACATGTGGACTTTTATAGTATCTAACATATCTCAGGAGGCCTGCTGTGGCATACAGCATAAAAAATACACTTGCTTAATGTCTTAAGAGAGATGTGCAACAAGTCAATTAAATGCCTTCAAGAAAGTGTTTTCAAGAGTAGAAAGATAAAGTTCTTAGGAGATTTTTTATTTTTTTTTTTAATGGTGGGCAGGCTAATTAATATGCTACATATTACATATTTGTACTGATGTGGTATGTATTTTATTATTATTATTATTATTGCTGTTGTTGTTCTTGTGGCTTTTGACACATATTCTTGTGTTGTTTCTATTGCTATGCATCATGGTCACTACAGTGGACAGCTATTTGGAAGCCATTTTGAACCATTTAAGGTAGCATCATGTCCCAACCACCAACTGGTGAACCCCCAAAGTGTCTATGATTCCATTAAATTGCTGCCTTTGTATCTTTTTTTTTGTTTGTTTTTGTTTTGAGATATTACATAATATATTCAAAATGACGCAAGAAAAGGTGACACACCATGTGCTTCAGGACTAAGTGTTAAATTATTTTCTTCTCAGAAAACCAGACAGGTACAAAAATATTTTTCAGCTAAATAGGATGTCAGAAATACTTTTATCCAGATTTTAAAAATTGTTTCTGTGATAGTGAACATACACTGGAGATCAAAATTAGAGAACAATTTATAAACAATTGAACAATTCTGAAATAATGTCATCTTCACTGCTCAACAGTTGAAAGAGTTTTTGTCCTGTCTACACCATGCTACCAGAACACCTTTTCCACAAAATAACTAAGGCATTTCAACAAAAAACATTATTTTGCAGAAAACACACTGATCAAAATTAGAGAACAACAATGACTGTAGCATGGAAAAAGATTACAACAAAATTTTCTGAAGGTTACAACAGTCAGCAATTAGTAGGAAGTGTACAGGCCTCTGCTCTGAATGACTTCAGCACATCTGCAGCCACAGGACAGCACTAGTCTCTCACACTGCTCTGGTGTGATTTTGGTCCACTCTTCTTCCAGTCTCCTCTACAGTTCGGTGACTGTAGTGGGTTTCTTGGCCATAACTTTGTCGCCAAGAATTTTCCAGAGGTTCTCTATTGGGTTGAGATCAGGACTCTGGGCAGGCCATGTCATTATTTCAATGTTTTCAGTTTCAAGGAACTGCTTTACCCGTTTTGCTGTGTGACATGGAGTGTTGTCCTGCATGAACACTGTGGGCTGATTGGGTGATGAACGCAGGGAAGGAACCATATGTTGTTGAAGAAGGTTCTGATAAACATTTGCATTCACTCTGCCATGTAGCTGTATAAGACGCCCAACTCCTGCTGCAGAAAACATGCCCCAAACCATGACACTTCCTCCTCCACTTTTCACTGACTTCTTTACACACTTTGGGTTCAGTCTTTCTCCAGTTTGTCGCCGAACATAATGTTTCCCATCCGACCCAAATAAATTAAACTTGCTTTCATCACTGAAGTGAACTTTGGACCAGTTCTCCTCTGTTTACACAACATGCTCCTCAGCAAAGCTTAGTCTAGCCTTTTGATTCTTTCTGCTAATGAGAGGTTTGGTCACTGTAGAGTGGGGCTTTCAGTCCAAATGCTCTTAAACGTCGAGACACTGTATGACGAGACAGATCCTTACCCTGTTCAGCGCTGGTGAGCAATTCCAGCTGCAGTGTGGAAACGATTGCCCATTGAGATCCTCTGCAGTATCCTGTCCTCTATTGTATTTGTCGTCCGTGGATGACCAGCCTTCTTGGGGGACTTGAATGAGTTTGTGATGTTGTAAAGATTCAATATTCTTGAAATCACAGATTTGGAATGACCAACTTGTCTTGCTATGGCTGATAGGGTCATCCCTTTGGCCTTCATCTGGACAACCTGCTGCCGGAGGCTTTCAGTCACTTTAGAACGGCCCACCATCTTGCAGAGTCAGTGAAACTGGAAGTTAGGCTGCCAGTTAAATAGGGGTTGACAGATAATCAAGGAAATTAGCACCAGGTGCCAGATTAACACCAATAACTGGTACACAGCAAAAATGCTCAGTGTTAAATTAACACTCTTAGTGTTAATTTAACACTCTGAGTGTGGACACATATAGACACTGAAGTAGTGTTAAAATAACACTGAGCAGTGTTGAAGTTAATGAGATAATTGGGTAATTAACAGCTGATGAATAAACATTAGTATAGACACCTGATGATAACAAGCAGAACCACCAAAGAAGAAAATCAACATTTTTAAGCTACCATTACAGTGGTTAGTGTCTGCATTAGTTGGGATCTTGACCCTTATACTTTTAACATTAGATTTTGTTTGGCTGCTCTGTCTATGTTAAAACAGACAGACAAGTCAAGAGCAGCAGTCATCAGGCGCTCATGATTATGTTTTAACATCATATTTATTTCACCTAGCGTCTAATCTCAGAGTTGTCCTTTATTGTCTATAACAGCCTTGTAAACCAACAGCAATAGATTTGTTATTTTCTATACATTTTGGAGAAATTTCATTTAGGCAGTTCTCGTACAAGATTCAAAAAGATTTATTTTAGGCACACACAAACATCAAGAATCAGCATATGAATCTCAACAATGGTGATAAACAGCATATTCGGAAAAACAGATCATCTCAAAACAAATAGAAAGACAATGTGGCAATGCATGATGGGAACCATGGATGAGTTTTGATTGGCTACCACATGCTTGTTTGATGCTCACCGTTGTTGTGATTCTCATGCTGATTCTTGATGTCTGTGTGTGGCTAAACTATATGTTTTGATTTTATTCAGAACTACTTGAAAGAAATATTTTCAAAATGTATAGAAAATACAGGATCTATTGCTGTTGGTTTACAAGGCTGTTATAGTCAATAAAGGAAAACTCTGAGATTAGACGCTGGGTGAAATAAATATGATGTTAAAACATAATCATGAGCGCCTGATGACTGCTGCTCTTGACTTGTCTGTCTGTTTTAACATAGAGCAGCCAAACAAAGTCTAATATTAAAGACATAAGGGTCAAGATCACAACTAATGCAGACACTAACCACTGTAATGGTTGCTTAAAAATATTGATTTTGTCCTTTGGTGATTCTGCTCGTTATCATCAGATGTCTATACTAATGTTTATTTATCAGCTGTTAATTACCCAATTATCTCATTAACTTCAACACTGCTCAGTGTTGTTTTAACACTACTTCAGTGTCTATATGTGTCCACACTCAGAGTGTTAAATTAACACTGAGAGTGTTAATTTAACACTGAGCATTTTTGCTGTGTAGGTATCTGAAAGCTTTCTCTAATTTTGATCAGTGTGTTTTCTGCAAAATAATGGTTTTTGTTGAAATGCCTTAGTTATTTTGTGGAAAAGGTGTTCTGGTAGCATGGTATAGACAGGACAAAAACTCCTCCAACTGTTGAGCAGTGAAGATGACATTATTTCAGAATTGTTCAATTGTTTATAAATTGTTCTCTAATTTTGATCTCCAGCGTATATGTCCATTAGAGTTGATGTCATGCACCAAAGGGTATAATTCTGCCTATGGACCTATATAATTAGTTCATATAAAATTGTAAGCATGTATACATGTATACTGTATGAGTGCAGATATATGTGTGCATAATTGCGTTCGAGTGTGTGGTGGGAAGGTGTGTGTGCTTGTGTGTGTTTGTATTTGTGCTCACATGTGTATGAATAGATCACCACCTTCTTTATTTGAGAATTTTTAGATACTTTGGTTGGAAACAAGACAAAAAACTCTAAGTAAGAAAAGCATTTTTTGCAGTGTAAGGATTTTGCAAATGAGACAGCACTTAAATTGACAGACTCCCTGATCAGTGCCTTTACTGAACTAGGTAGCTGATTCAGAGGCATGCATGGCACCTATGGCACCATTAACACCTAACGCTAAAAAGAATCGGTGGCAGTCAGGTAGTCCAGCGGTCACATGGTCTAAGTCGTAGCTCTCAGAAACTTCCCAGTTTACAAATTGTTAATTACGAGTTTTATAAGCATGAGAACGCTTTGGCGTTGATAGGGTTGATTTAGAAATGCATAATTCCAAGTCGAGTGGATTTGTGTCAGGTTTCGGGACTCTTTTGTAGTGTTTTCATGTTGATTTAGTCCTGTGTATTTGGTTTAGTTCTGTCTTTATTTGGTTTAGTCCAGTCTGTATTTGGTTTAGTCCTGTCCTTATTTGGTCATGTTCCTGTCTCCACCCCTCATTAAGTCATTATTAGTTAATCACCATCACCTGTCTGTGTCTTGTTAACCACCCTACTTAAGTTGGATTCTGTTCATTGTTTGATTGTCTGTTCTCGTCTTTGTGTGCGTGTCTCCTTGCCTGTCACCCTTGTGGATTGTTTCTGTGGATTTTGGTTTATTAAAGACTTGTTTTGCTCCCGATCTCGATCTGGTACTCTTCGTTTGTCCTCCCTACACGACACCTGACAATTTGTTTTGTTTTTTTAATTTATATTTTTTTATGCTGACCTGGCAACCCTGTTCTCAGCAGTCTCTACTGATAGTGAAACTGTAAGTTCTGTCATGAAAACTCTTGGAGGGATTGGCATGGTACCCAGACAGTAGCTGACTCTGTGCCGGATTTGTTTTCAAACCGGCAAATCTGCGTTACAGTCACATCCGTTTCAGTACTGTATCACCGTCTTAGATGGATCCGGCCCGGGCCTGGTTTCAGTGGGCACGGACTACTGTCACAGAGCGGATCTGGGCCGAGTCTGGTACAGAGCTGGCCCAGTGCTGGTCCAGATGAGGGAAAATCAGATGTGTGCCGGTATTGGCCCGTTGTGCCAAAAGACACCGGCCCAAGTCAGTTTTGCGGATTTGCAGAGGTATGGGTCGGATCTGGACCAGATAATTTTTGCTGTCTGGGTATCGCCAATGAATGGTTTGAATTTGGATATGTTTCTCACACAAAGCATCACATGGATACCTACCCATACAGCAGCTGACTCTGTGCCGGATTCGTTTTCAAACCGGCAAATCCACGTTACAGTCACATCAGTTTCAGTGCTGTATCACCATATTAGACGGATCTGGCCCGGGCCTGGTTTCAGTGGGCGCGGACTACTGTCGCAGAGCAGATCCAGGCCGAGTCTGGTACGGAGCTGGCCCAGTGCTGGTCCAGATGCGGGAAAACCAGATGTGTGCTGGTATTGGCCCGTTGTGCCAAAAGACACTGGTCCAAGTCCATTTTGCGGATTTGCAGAGGTATGGGCCGGATCTGGACCAGATGATTTTTGCTGTCTGGGTAGGATTTGAATAAAAATAAAATACTTGTATGATCATTTTATTTAATGCTTGAGCACGACAGCATATTAATACAATTATGTGCCCCATGGTAAACCAAATACATATTGCATGATACCCAGACAGCAAAATTCATCTGGTCTGATTCCGGCCCACACTTCTGCAAATCCGTAAAACGGGCTTGGGCTGGTGTCTTTTGGCACAACGGGCCAATACCGGCACACATCTGGTTTTCCGCTCATCTGGGCCAGCACTGGGCCAGCTCCGTGCCAGGCTCGGCCCGGATCCGTTCAGCGATAGTAGTCCGTGCCCACTGAAACCAGGCCCGGGCCGGATCCGTCTAAGACTGTAATACAGGACTGAAACGGATGTGACAGTAACGCGGATTTGCTGGTTTGAAAACAAATCTGGCACAGAGTCAGCGTTCAGGGCCATAGCTGAGGTTCACGAGGCCCCGGTGCAGGTTGTACCCATGGGTCCTGTTTGAAATGTTTTAATTTGTATGTTTACTCTATTTATTTATTTGTGCTATTTACACAATGTGCTCACCACGGCAGCACATATATTAACATTGGATCGATACAGAGAAGATTAGAATGGTCCCTGTGAAAGGATGACACACAAATCCATGAAGCCTAATGGTTAGGGTCCGGCAGGGATTGTCTTGGGGGGAGTGAATGATCAGCACTCTCTCCACCCTCAATACCACGACTGAGGTGAGACTCTTGAGCAAAGGCACAGAACTGCCAACTGCTGCCCGGGTGCCACAGGGATAGCTCGGATGGGTTAAATACAGAGCACAAATTCTGAGTATGGGTCACCATACTTGGCCACACGCCCAGGTCCACGTCCACAATGATTAAGTTTTTCAAGTTTGTGACCTTTCACATCTTTTTTTGTTTGCATGTTTAAACTGGTGATTTGTATGTGTTCGTTTAGGTGAAGGTGGACGTGAAGGAGAGCTCTGTTCAGTGTTTTTGTGCTGTTTGTGAGATGTGGCTCTCATTGTGCATCCCCCCTACGCCATGGGCCCCTATAAACGTCACCTACTTTCACCCCTCTTAACACTCTGAGTGTGGACACATATAGACACTGAAGTAGTGCTAAAATAACACTGAGCATTGTTGAAGTTAATGAGATAATTGGGTAATTAACAGCTGATAAATAAACATTAGTATAGACACCTGATGATAACAAGCAGAATCACCAAAGAAGAAAATCAACATTTTTAAGCTACCATTACGGTGGTTAGTGTCTGCATTAGTTGGTATCTTGACCCTTATATCTTTAACATTAGATTTTGTTTGGCTGCTCTGTTTATGTTAAAACAGACAGACAAGTCAAGAGCAACAGTCATCCGGTGCTCATGATTATGTTTTAACAACATCATCATTATTTCGCCTAGAGTCTAATCTTTTTCTTCATTGATATTAACAGCCTTATAAACCAACAATAGATCCTATATTTTCTATACATTTTGGAGAAATTTCATTTAGACAGTTCTTGTTCAAAAGTCAAAAAGATTTATTTAAGGCACACACAAACATCAAGAATCAGCGTATGAATCTCAACAATGGTGATAAACAGCATATTCGGAAAAACGGATCATCTCAAAACAAATAGAAAGACATTGTGGCAATGCATGATGGGAACCATGGATGAGTTTTGATTGGCTACCACATGCTTGTTTGATGCTCACCGTTGTTGTGATTCTCACGCTGATTCTTGATGTCTGTGTGTGCCTAAACAATATGTTTTTTTTTTTAAATTCAGAACTACTTGAAAGCAATGTTTTCAAAATGTATAGAAAATACAGGATCTATTGCTGTTGGTTTACAAGGCTGCTATAGTCAATAAAGGAAAACTTTGAGATTAGACGCTAGGTGAAATGAATATGATGTTAATAATAAATAAATATAATCATGTGCGCCTGATGACTGCTGCTCTTGACTTGTCTGTCTTTTTTTTACATAGATACAGTAACCAAACAAAATCTAATATTAAAGATATAAGGGTCAAGATCCCAACTAATGCAGACACTAACCACTGTAATGGTTGCTTAAAAATGTTGATTTTCTTCCTTTGGTGATTCTGCTCGTTATCACCAGGTGTCTATACTAATGTTTATTTATCAGCTGTTAATTACCCAATTATCTCATTAACTTCAACACTGCTCAGTGTTATTTTAACACTACTTCAGTGTCTATATGTGTCCACACTCAGAGTGTTAATTTAACACTGAGCGTTTTTGCTGTGTAGCGACGGCCCTGGGTGTGAATCAGGTGTTCTGGTTCCAGACTGAAGCTGGTGTAATTCCTAGTGAGATAAAATGCCCTTAATACCTGTATGGTTTTGTAGTTGATCTATGAGTATGTCATGGTGTCAAACACTGCACTAAGATCAAGTACAACTAGCAATGATATGCCTTGGTCTGACGCAAGAAGCAAGTCATTTGTAATTTTAACAAGTGCAGTTTCTGTGCTATGGTGGGGCCTGAAAATTCTTCATAGAGATTCATGCTTCATACTTTTTTTGCAAAAAGGAGCATAATTGAGCTGACACAACTTTTTGTAGAATTTTAGACATAAACGGAAGATTAGAAATGGGTCTGTAATTTGCCAGTTTACTAGGGTCTAGTTGTGGTTTCTTAATAAGAGGCTTAATAACCACCAGCTTGAAGGTTTTGAGACTTGACCTGAGAATAACGATGAGTTAATAATATTGAGGAGCGGTTCTTCTGCTACAGGTAACAACTCTTTCAGGAATTTAGTGGGTACAGGATCTAACAGGCATGTTGTTGGTTTAGACGCAGTGATAAATTTATTTAGCTCTTCCTGTTTTATAGCTGTAAAGCACTGCATTTTTTCTTTGGGTGCGATGAATGAAGTTGAAGTATTAGACGCTGTAGAATCTACATTTCTTACTGTATTTCTGATGTTATCTATTTTATCAGTGAAGAAATTCATAAATTCATTATTCATTCATTATTATATAGTCATTATTATTAAACTATAAGGGAATATTTAGGTCGGGTGGCTATTTGTTAATCTGGTTATTTGTTAATCTAGCCATTGTGCTAAATAAAAACCTTGGATTGTTTTGGTTATTTTGCAGATATGTTCTGCAGCTTTTAGAGCATGTCTATAGCTGGACCTACTGTTTTTCCACGCAATTTTAAAAACTTCCAAGTTATTCTCCATTTGCGCTCAAGATTATGAGTTTCTTTCTTCAGAGAATGGGTATTACTGTTATGCCATGGCACAGTACGTTTTTGTCTAACCTTTTTTAATTTGATGGGGGCAACAGGTTCTAATGCATTAGAGAAGATGCCCATGTTGCTAGTCATTTTGTCTAGTTCATGTGTATCTATGGGTACACAGAGTAACTGAGATAAATCAGGCAGGTTATTTTTGAATCTATCTTTGGTGGCTGGAAACAATAGTTCTGCCCAGATGATAATGTGGAGCCCTATAGTTAATATCAGTAATATACAGCATGCACGATACAAGGAAATGGTCAGTAACATCATCGTTTTGAAGCATGATATCTATATCAGTAAGATCAATTCCATGTGATATAATTAAATCTAGCGCATGATTAAAACGATGAGTGGGACCGGTGACATTTTGCTTGACTCTGACAGAGTTTATTAGGTCAGTAAATCCAAGTCCTAATGCATGAATAGTTTCCACTTTAGATTGGGTACTGCAAAAACATGAACAAATCATTAAAACATTATTTGTAAAGATGTGAAAATAGGGAGAATTCTGGTCAATTGGGGCACTTTTTGCCATCAAAATGACTGCTCATAAAGATACTAATGATTAGTAAATGTTTATAAACATTTACAATTGATGCCCTATGGTTCCACATCTGGATATTATGTTGTTTGGAGCATCTGGAATCCGCTCCTTGGGAGGAGGCTCTGTCATGAATCTGACAGAATTCAGCTACACAAATAAAGTTGTCCCTTTATACTGTCAGAGTTTGGCTATAAAAGTAAAAAAAACAATCCAAGGAAAAAAAATACCAGCCAAACCAAAGTGTATTTTCACCTGAAGAAATAAACAATATATACAATGTCATGGGTCAGGGTGCCTTCCTGACTCTTCCTGCTGTCTTTTTCTGTAGCTTGTGATCGGTGCAATCAATGCTGATTTGGCGCTGGGGCTGCGCAGATCACGAGTTGCTTCTCCTCCACCTGTTGCTCATTTACTTTCCTTTTATATTCTCTGCTGACTAGTCCTGTTTGCCTGTTTCATGTTTGGTGCTCTGTGTTCTCACCTCTGTGTTTTCCTTGCCGCAATAATTAGCATTAAACTGTAAGCGCTTACACCACAAATAAAGAAGAAAATAATTTATGCAAATGTTATGTGTGGCAGCTCGTTGATACCCAGCCACTTGTTTGTACATATTAAGCTCATTCATTTATTTGATCTCTTGCATCCTTTTTCAGCATCTCTAATAGTAAGGAATATTCAGCTTTATTCAAGTCAAGTTATTTATTTGTATAGCATTTACAATACACATAGTTTCAAAGCAACTATGTGTTGTTCTGTTACCTCTATAATCTATGGTCTTTTATTGGGGAATATGACGATATATAACACTGATAAATTATCCACTGTTTGAGAGCTATAGTGTATTCTTCCCTTACAAAATTAGCCATGGTTTTGCTTTGTACTCTAATGAAATTGTGGTTATACGAATGGTAATAAACATGCCAAAAACAGTTGCTACATGTTTACTATAATAAATCCACAGTTAATTTTCGTAAGGGTTTTAGGAGTTTATATCAGTACCACTTTAGTGAAGGAGATTGAATACTATGTAATGCATTTCCACACCCTCTCTAGTGTCACGGTACATGTAGGGAAGGAGCGCAAGACGAGGAAGAATGCAATCTTTAATAAAATCCACAAATGAATAACCCAGAGACACAGAGTAGGAACACACATACACAATGGGGAAGAGACAAAGTAGATCGGACAATGATAACCGGAACTGAACAGGCTTAATAAGAGAAGACAATGAGCAAGACAGGTGTTGTAAATTAATTGTTGACGACATAAGGGGGAAGAATGACCGAATATGGTTAAGCAGGAAATGTAACAAACTAAAATACAAAAGGACTAAAACCAACGAAAGACAGGAACAAAAAACACAACAAAAGAGTTAGTGTCTGTTACAGTTGGATCCAGGGTAGATCCTACGGAGGGATGAGCCATGGATGAAACGGAAAAGTTCAGGGTGAATCTGACGGAGGGGTGAACCAAGGAGGAGACAAGAGGGATCCGGAGCAGGAAGAGCCAGCGGGGGATCCAGGCCACAGCCATGACGGAATCCCATGGAGAGAGAGAAGCCATGGTGGAGGAAGGGCTGACGACTCCAGGGGGCCGACAGACAGCAGCGGGACATGTGGAGGTGGAGCATGAGGCGGAGACGGACAGCCGATGGTCCGGGGCAACACAGAGGATCTGGAGGGCCAAGGTGGAACAGATGGCACTGGCAACAGAGGCCCGGGGGTGGAGCTGGAGGGAGGGAGGAGCCCAAAGGAACCGGTGGGATGGAGCAACAAGGTGCAGCTGGAGGAGTGGAGTCCCGAGGCGATGGCGGGATGATGACCAACCAAGACGGAGCCGGAGGGACGAGGAAGCGTGGTGGAGCTGGTGGGCCAACAGGCAATGGCGGAGAAGAGGGAGCTAGGTGCCGTGGTGGAGCCGACGGGTCGGAGGACTGAGGCGGAGTCCAGGACTTAAAGGCTGGAGGTGATGGCAAGGGATTCTCCAGCCATGATGCAAATGGAGAAGGGCAGAACCGCGGCAAGCCCACTGCACATGGTGGGATGAGGGCTAGCAGAGGGGCTCTCTGGTGACAGCGGTGGCATGGTAGATGCACATGGATGAGGCAAGACAGGGTGGGTTGGTCTGAAAACTGTAGAAAAGTCTATTAAGGAGGCGAAGATGTGCTCAGCGGCTTTCAAAACCTTAATTCCTTGAAGGCCCAGGTCTCAGCTAAACAAAACTAAGGTCCTGGCCCATCTCATTCTGAGGAACAAAGACAGGCACAAAAGACTAGTGTTGCAACCCATGCTCCTTTTCCACCTGAGGGTGGGTCTAAGAGATGCCGCAATCCAAGGGGAGGTAGTCAAGACCTGAGGGAAGTGATTCAGACAAGGCAAAGTTCTTGCCTGAATCAGAGTAAAACTTGAGCATCTTTCTTCCCTCGGGGGGTTTAACATCTGCCGTTATCTTCCCCTTCCTAACTCCCCTTCAACCTTCATTAGCCTCATCTTTTTTGGATCCGTCTTCACTCACCAAAGGTCCCTGTGGAACCTCTTGGCCTCCAGGTTCTCCATTACAGCATGGTCTCTTAGGACTCATTAGTCCTTCTTCCAGGTAAGGTCTCCGAATGTTTTTCTTCACAGGATACCCCTGAATATCCTTGGCTAAACACCCTGCCTTAGAGGCTTCCTTACTGAGATCTTGCCCTGAGGGGCTTTCTGTTCTAGCTATCCACCCGCTATCTTCATGCATTTGAGGGGTGTGGGTCCCTCTCTTGTGCACACACAAGAAAATCCTGTATGGTAAGGTTTACTCGCCAGACTTCGTTCCCATTTTCTGAGTTGGTTATGCCCAGTCACCTTGGGCCCCACTTCACTTATGTATCCTCTCTGGTACCTCTTGAGGACCTGACTTGTCGAGGCACTCATAGGTTAACCTCCTGGGGTTGAAGGTGGCACCGGCGACGCCAAATGCATCTTTTCAAAACAAACTTAAACTGCTCCATCAATTTTGATCGGAGGCATAAACGTAATACACCTGAATCTGTAAAGGCCACGTGGAGGCACAAGATGCAAATGCCCACATCACTGTCAACGCACAACAACATATTCATCTGTGATACTTTTTGTCTTTGGAAGAAAACACTGACAGGATTAAGCATTGTATTTACCTGAGAGCCATCGGAAGATATATTTTATACAGTGTAAGTAATGTGTCTTATTGGCAATAGATCATGTGTTGTTGTGACATAAACTTGAACACATTTACTAGTTGGACTTTTCCAAAACTATAATTCCTGAGTACAATGTGTGAAATTCATCGAGTGCAATATTTTGAAATATGTTTCATTACAGCTGTGTGGTGTCTGAATAAACAATAGACTACAATGTAAAAGTGAAGTAAGAATGCTTAGACCAAGCTTTGCTGTGCAATACTCTGTCTACAAATATCTGCTCAAACATTTATAATGTGCTTAATAATAATTTAGTTTCTCAGATTGTTTTTGCACTGTGTGATAAATACAATGCATGTGTGCATATCATATAATATCACATAGGCAATATTAGTGATTGCTAATGAAACAGTAGAGTTGCTCCTGGCCTATCAACATGCTCAATGATTTATTCACTATTTTATTATTATTTTTTTTACTCATTTATTTTAGTGACCATATACAATTTTTTTTTTTTTTTTTTGGAAATAGATTATATAAATAATACTTTTATTTAGCAAATATACTTGATCAAAAGTGATGATAAAGACATGTATATGTTACATGATATTGTTACAATGTTATAATGTTACAAAAGAATTCTGCTTTATCTAAATGCTGTTTTTCTGAACTTTATATTCATAAAAGAAACCTGAAAAAAAAAAAAATCTACTCAAACATTACAGATCTTACTGTTTTAAAAACGTTTGATTGATAGTGTATATACCTGTATATTGTCACCATGTTTGCTCTGTCTTTGTCAGATCATTGTGATGCTCACATTCATTTGTTTTCTTGTGCAGTTTCTGTTGTCTCCCGCTTTCTTGCATTCAAGTCTCCTGCCTTAGTTTTGAATATTGTGGATATTGCACCCACGACATCTTGACTCTTGTGTTATTTATTTGTTGGTTCCTAATAATTGCAAGTAGGTGAATCTCAACTTATTTTGTGTGATAGTTAAATATATTCTAAATAAACTACTACAAAAAATATACATTTATTTTGTCCTCACATTATTGTAGCAATTCCCTCTCAGTTGCACACCTGACTGAAAGGCTCATTATGGAGCTTATTATGTAGGTCTTTGTCTCCTGAGGTGTGAATCACAGCATTATTCATGATCATTCACGCCTCCTTGAATATTCTTTTCCGAAGCAAAAAGTGACAAAGGAAATTTACATCAATATATTGTTTACTAGAACGAGTGAACAGAGTAATTTTCACATAATTTTGAAGCAAAAACTCTAAGCGACAAGCCTAGAGGACACAGTGTCTCGTTCGCCTCTCAGACAACCATGGTTACATTCGTTAAACTGAGACGTTCCCTTTCGATCAAACTGTGTCCTCTAGGGGTCGCTTTGGGGAATGGTATACCCATGCTGCAATGCAGAGGGGAGTGCAGGCTAAACATCAAGGTGAGCACTAAGTACCAGCTGTCCTTAAAAAAGTAGCCATGGTTACATATGTAACCTGAGATGTTTTCTTTGGTTATGTATCTCTACTGAGAATTATAATTGTATTTCACTTGTTTCTGAGTGTATAATTAGGGCCCAAGCACCGATGGTGCAAGGACACTCTTGGAATTGCTCCGTTTCTTCTTCTTCTTCTTCCGATTCTTCTTCTTCTTCTTTTTCTTCTCCAAAGTGAATCACGTTTTAGAGGGCCTAAACATGCTCGAAAACTCATGAAACTTTGCACACATGTCAGAACTGGCAAAAATCTACATCTGATATGGGTTTTAGAAGTGGGTGTGGCAAAATGGCTCTGTAGCGCCACCTACAAAACTTTAACAGAGTGCGCCACGAGCTACGTTTCACGTACATGTACCGATTTTCGTACATACATGTAACACTCCAATACCTACAAAAAAGTCTCCTGGCACAACATCCCAAACCCAACAGGAAGTCCGTTATTTTGAATTACCTATACGATTTTTGAAGTTTTTGCCGTTTTCAGACCTCGTATTTTAACAGTTTTTATTGGATCATCTTCAAATTTGGAGCGAGTGCGTTCATAAGGCCTTTACGGCGCTAAATTGCGAAGATTCTGGGTTTTCATTGAAGGGCGTGTCCCTGGCAGTCTGACAAACTGTGTCTGACAAATTGTTTCGCCATGAAACAGTAAGTTGCTGTAACTCGGGGCAAACAATGTCCCATCTGTCTCAAACTTCAGGTTTATTAACAGTCATGTCCTGAACACGTCCATGCCAATATTTAGTGATAGTAATAGCGCCACCTGCTGGCAACAGGAAGTTACATGTTTAAAACTGTTATGGTCTCCTAGCGTCATATTAAAAAGCATCAGCAAGTGTAAAATAGGCTAGCAACATGTTATACACATGCTAAAACATGCTAGCAACACTTAGCTAAGTGCTAAAGGATGCTATTAATACAATGAAACAGGAAGATAATAAACAGATAATAAACTAAGTAAAGTATAAGCGTATTTGGCATGCTGTCCGGGAGAGCGCTCCGAGCTCGGTAGTTAATCCCGAGCCCAGGGCACTCCCCCTGCCCGGGAGAGGGGTCCGAGCTTGGCAATCGGCCCGAACCCAGAGTGAGAACAAGAGGTGGTGAAGGTAAGGCTGCTTTAAGTATTTATAAGGATTCTCTCTTGTGCTAATTGGATAGAGAGTGTGATTGCTGATGATGAATTGGCCGTGTTAATTACCTGCGCGTTCTCCTCCCGAAAATTGTTGCTAAAGTCTGATAACACTTTATTCACCACAACCTGGGCTACAATAATATGTGAGCAGCATGTATGTACATGATTGTGTTTTTGAAAAAGCAACGTTTATGCGTGGTTATTGAAAAACTAAACTTTTGAAGTGATGGAAATATGGCCAAAAAACACATGCAGAACATTAGTTTACAAGACTTGTAGAACTAGAATCTTGTAGCTTAGAGTTTTTGCTTCAAAATGATGTGAAAATTACTCTGTTCACTGATTCTCAGAAAGCAATATATTGATGTAAATTTTCTTTGTCACATTTTGCTTTGGAAAAGAATATTCAAGGAGGCTTGAATGATCATGAATAATGCTGTGATTCACACCTCAGAGAACAAAGACCAGCATAAAGACTTTAGCCTCCATAATGAGCCTTTCAGTCAGGTGTGTGACTGAGAGGGAATTGCTACAAAAATGTGAGGGCAAAAGAAATGTATGTGTTTTGTAGTAGTTTATTGAGAATATATTTAACTATCACTCAAAATAAGTGGAGATTCACTTACTTGCAGTTATTAGGAACCAACAAATAAATAAACAACACAAGAGTCAAGATGCTGTGGTCAAAATATTCAAAACAGAGGCAGGAGACTTGAACACAGGAAAGCTGGAGACAGCAGAAACTGCATGAGAAAACAAATGGATGTGAGCATCACAATGATCTGACAAAGACAGAGCAAACATAGTGACAATATACAGGTATATACACTATCAGTCAAAAGTTTTAAACAGTAAGATATGTAATGTTTGAACAGATTTTTTCTTCAGGTTTTTTTATGAATAGAAAGTTCAGGAAAAACAGCATTTAGAATTAGCATACATATTTTGTGACATTATACATGTCTTTATCATCTTTTTCTTTTGATCAAGCATTATTGCTAAATAAAAGTATTATTTTTATAATTTATTTAAAAAACAATCTTCAAGTTTTCTTTCTTCAAAAGCTTCTTCACACAATGCCAGAGAAGAACCATTTTCAGATTTCCAAAGGTTCTTTGTGGAACCATTTATACCAGGGTTCCTCAAATCTTGTCCTGGAGGGCCAATGCGCTTCAGAGTTTAGCTTCAACCCTGATCAAACTCACCTACCTGTGATTTTCTAATGATCCTGAATACACTGATTAGCATGCTCAGGTGTGTTTGATTAGAGTTAGATCTAAACTTTTCAGGAAAGTGGATCTCGTGGGCCAGATTTGAGGATCCCTGGTTTATAAAAAAAAAAAAAAAAAAAAAAAAAAAGTTTTTCTATGGCATTGTGAAGCACCTTTATTTTTAAGAGTGCAGATATGGTCTAAAATAAGTGAATAAATCATTGAGCACACTGATAAGCCAGGAGCAACTCTATTGTTTCATTAGCAATCGTTGGAAAAGTCCAACTAAATGCGTTCAAGTTTATGTCACAACCAAAACATTATCTATTGCCAATAATACACATTACTTACACTGTATACACGTGTCCTCCGTGGCTCTCGGGTGAATACAATGCTTAATCCTGTCAGCGTTTTCTTCCAAAAACGAAAAGTATCCGAGATGAACGTGTTGCAGCTTTTTTTCGCTTTGTGATGTGGGTGTTTCCCTCTTGCGCCTCCACGTGGCTGATTAGAATGTCAATACACGAACAACGCGTAGGCGTCACTCTCATTAGGAGTTAATGACGTAAACGGGGAAAACAGGACATCGCGTTGGTTTCATACAGAGTACTTTAACACAGAATATTTGATTTACTAAATATATAAATTGTATGTCTGTGTGTAATGCGTGTGAGGAGCTAGAGTTATTATTAGTGAAGCGTTTGAAATGGTTGTTCACAGAGACTCGGAAGACTGAAAGGACACTCTGTATATTTTCTTTATTTAAAAACAGCACAAAGTTTTGTGAAGATGGTGAGTGTACACAAATAAAAGTAAACCCTTTACCGATTCAGGTGATGTATTAGTTTTATGTCTCCATTCAAAATTGACGGAGCAGTTTAAGTTCTTTTTGCTGTCATCTAGAAAATATGCAAGTGGTGTCGCCAGCGCCATCTTCAACCTCTGGGGGTTAAATAATGTGAGTGCTGCAGTGTGAATGAGAAACAGGTGGCGGTGATTAGTATTCGGGTGACGGGGTGCGTTGTGATTGGCTGGGGAGTGAACCTGACCGGTCTGTGACAGTACCCCCTCCTCCACGGCCCGCTCCTGAGGGCCGAATGTTGCGATGCTGTGGTGGTCTTCCACGACTCCGGGGAGCTGGACGATCAGGATGTGCTGCGTGGAACTCTTCCAGAAGTGTGGGGTCAAGGATGTTGTCTCTGGGGACCCATGAGCATTCCTCGGGACCGTATCCTTCCCAGTCTACAAGGTACTCCAATCTACCACCACGGCGTTGAGATTCCAGGATTTCCTTGACCTTGTAAATCGTGCCTTCCTCCAGGATCAACGGAAGAGGGGGTTCTTCGGACTGGTGAGGCTCTGTGGAAACAGGAGGGTGAAAAGGTTTAAGTAGTGACACATGGAAAGTGGGGTGAATTTTATACTGTGGTGTTAGTTGCAGTCGGTAGGTGACGGGATTGATCTGTTCCAGGATGTTGAAGGGACCGACAAATCTGGGACTTAACTTCTTGCTAGGCAGGCGCAGTCTGATGTCACGGGTGGATAACCAAACCTTCTGACTGGGTTGATAGACAGGTGTTGTGGATCTACAAAGGTTGGCTGTCAGCTTCTGTCTGCGCACTGCCCGCTGAAGATGGTGATGAGCAGAGTCCCAGACCCTCTCGCTCTCTCGGAATCAGTAGTCGACAGCAGGAATGTCCGAAGGCTCTCCTGACCAGGGAAATAGCGGGGGATGGAAGCAGAGTATGCACTGGAAGTGAGTGAGTCCAGTTGATGGTTGTTGTAGGGAGTTTTGGACGTAGTCGGCCCAGCCCAGGAACTGGCTCCCAGAGTTCTAATGGCCATGGCAGAAGGTTTGTAGGTAGCGCCCCACCGCTTGTATCTTCCTCTCTGTTTGACCATTCGATTGAGGGTGATAGCCGGAGGAGAGGCTGATGGCCACACCTAGGAGTTTGAAGAATGCCTTCCATGCTCTGGAAATAAATTGGGGTCCACGATCTGAGACTATATCTTTGGGTAAGCCATAGGGTCGGAAGACCCAGTTAAACAGTAGTTCAGCTGTTTCAAAGGCTGTTGGTAGATCTTTAATGGGGATGAGACGGCAGAACTTGGAGAAACAATCCACAATGACGAGAATGCAGGTATTTTCATCAGAGGGAGGCAGATCTGTGACGAATCAACTCCTAGGTGTGACCAGGGATGTCTGGGAATGGGGAGAGGTAAGAGCTTGCCTGCGGGTAAATGACTGGGGCTCTTGGAGATGGCGCACTCTGAACATTCTTGTACAAACCTTCTCACATCCCTTGCCATATTCGGCCACCAGAAGCGATCTTTCAGCAGCGAGAGGGTTCTGTCGGCCCCTGGATGGCCAGTGCCCAAGGAGGTGTGAGTAGCGTGGATGAGGGGAGTGCGTTGTGTCCGTGGAACGTACTGGTGCTCAGGGGGACAGCCCGGTGGAGTGGCAGGAACTTCATCGGAGGGTAACACGGCTGGAGGAGCGGTCCACTGGATGGGGCTGGAAATGAAATCCTTAGGAATTATCTTTTCAGGTTCTTCTGGAGTTTCTTCGGGAGCATACAACCCGGAAAGAGCATCTGCCTTTGAGTTCCCGGGACCCTGGGAGATAGGAAATGGTGAATCTAGTGAAAAATAATGCCCATCTAGCTTGTCGAGGGTTCAGTCGCTTAGCTTCTCTGAGATATTGCAAATTTTTGTGATCGGTAAGGACTAGAAATGGGTGAGCCGCTCCTTCCAGCCAATGTCTCCACTCTTCTAGGGCCAGTTTTATGGCTAGCAGTTCATGATTACCGATGTTCATCTCCGCCGGGTTGAGCTTTCATGAAAAGGCGCATGGATGGAGTTTGGGTGGTGTCCCCTGCCGCTGGGAAAGGACAGCTCCTACTCCCGTAGTGGATGCATCCACTTCCACCACGAAAGGGAGTTCGGGATCAGGATGAACCAGGAGAGGAGTGCTGGTGAAAGCCTTCTTTAAGGTGGCGAATGCTTCTGTGGCTGCTGGGGTCCAGGACAGAGACTTGGGCCTTCCCAAGGGGAAGGAGTGGTTTTCCACTCGTCTCCTTGGCGTATGCGAATGAGGTTATAAGCGCTGCAGAGGTCCAACTTCGTGAAGATGGTGGCACCACGTAGTTGTTCCAGGGCAATGCCCGGTAATCAATACATGGCCGCAAGCCTCCGTCCTTTTTAGCCACAAAAAAAAAAGAAACTTGAAGCTGCAGGGGAAGTAGACGGGACGATGTAGCCCTGTTTGAGGGCTTCTTCCACGTATTCCTCCATGGCCTTCTGTTCAGGGAGTGATAATGGATAGATCTTACCTCGGGGCACTGGCGCATCAGGAATCAGATCAATAGCACAGTCCCAGGGTCGGTGAGGTGGAAGTCGGGAAGCCTTCTTGGGACAGAAAACATTGTGGAATGATGCATAACATGGAGGAATTTGAACTGACCTTTGCTCGATGGAACATTCTACAGTGGTGGCGTGGACAGGTATGGATTCATGGAGTTCAATAGTGGGTCTTGGGAGATCAGGAAAACGTCGCAGGTGGCAATCCACACCCCACTTTAGGACTTCCCCCGTGGACCAAGATAGAACTGGGTTATGGAGAATTAGCCATGGCCGTCCTAGGATGATATCAGCTGTGGAGCCCTCCAGAACCAGGAGCTGGATAGATTTGTGACGTAACAATCCAATTTGGAGTTGTACTGGTCCCACACTGTGCCTTACATGGCGACGGTTCAATGGTTGTCCAGTTATTGAAAGGGCTTGGTAGGTGGTTTCTGTAGACTGGGTTTGTAGCTGGAGCTGGCGGCAGAGGTTACTGGAGATGAAATTTCCCGCTGACCCAGAGTCAAGGAGTACTGTAACAGAAACATCGGCTGCAGTAAGCGAAGCAACAGTAGTGAGTGGATTCATATTAACGCACACACACACACACACACCAGAGGACGAAGAGGACACGCTGCTATTATGTGCCCTTGAGTGCCACAATATAGACAGACCCTGGGTCAGACGCCTCTGCCGCTCAGTAGAAGATAGTAGAAGATAGACAGTCAGCAAAGATGCCTCATTCTATCCACTAGCAGCCGCTAGTGTCCTGAACTGCAGGGAATATTGATGAACAGTTAAGGATCCTTTTTTTAAATGATAAATTTGCTCACCAATAGTAGAATCTCCTTCTGTCCTTCTAAAAACTTCTCTGAAATGAACGATAAACTGGTCAAAGGATTGACTGGCTGGGCCTGCTTGTGAGAAGATCGTTTCAGCCCATCGAAGAGCAGGACCTGAGAGTGAGGAGTTAAGAAATGCAATTTTAGATAATTCGGTAGGATACAGATGAGGTTGTGTCTCGAGGGCGAGCACACACTGCAGCAGGAAACCATCACAATCCTCCGCCACACCAGAGTAGGGCGGTGGACGAAGCCACAGGAGTAGCGTACATCGCCTGCGAAGCAAGAGGCAGAGCGTGGGCAGCGGCGGGTGTATGATCCGCTGGTAATGGTGGTGAGGGATTCATGGCGGCTTGCGTAGCAGATGGCTGAAGTAGTACTCTCCTGAGTGAATCCACAAGCTCTTGAAATGGATCGCTGTAGCTCATCCTGTTGCCGGTCTTGGTCCGATCTTCTGTAACGGAAGTACTCGTAGACAAGAGGTAAGTATTAAACAACAGTCTTTATTGTTGCAAACAGGAGAGCACAGGAGAGTTAGAGGGATCAAGCAGGTGAGTGGTGAGATGTATTAGATGTTTAGTAATGGTAATGCCAGAGAATAACAGTTATTTCCTTTTCTTGTAGGAAATTCAGTGGTTGATGGCGGGAGTGGAAACAGCACACACCTCAGTTGAAGCAGGATACCGGTTTGGAGCTTAGCACTGGAGATCGACACTGGAGTAGAAGGTAAGTAGACTGGTAAGTATAAGTAGGAACTTGTACATACACAGCGGATACTTGCATGGAGTAGTCACGAGATCGGACACAGAGGGAATGAGGTGTGTGCTTAAATACTGTGAGTGAATGAGAAACAGGTGGCGGTGATTAGTATTCGGGTGACGGGGTGCGCTGTGATTGGCTGGGGAGTGAACCTGACCGGTCTGTGACAATTGTATTCCTCAGTTATTTTTATAGTGTACTGTTGTGTACACTTAGAGTGCTGTGTTTAATAACATCGCTGTGCTTTACAAGTGTGTCCTGCTTTTTTTTGTTTTTTTTTTTGGAGTAGTTCCAGTGAAGTAGTTTTCCACTGGAAATAAAGCTTGATTTCTTTAAGTATGGTATATTTAGCATCATTTATCTGCAATAAAAAGTTGGCATTTTACTAGAATCACAGTTTCCACAAATGAGTTTAATTATTTATTTAAACAACATTTATCATTAACTGCTTCAAAATGCATACCGTTAACAAAATCATTGTTGAAACATATTACATAAACAGTGAATAACTGTACAAGGCATATGTATATATATATGCGTATATGCGCATACAAAGCATAAGTCTTTATTTACAGGTTCAATTTCTGTCTCAAATTCACAGGTTCATAAAATATAATGTACATCATGATTACACAATAAACAATAAATTCATACACTTTTTAAATATTGTTAACATTCTGTGTAGCATCTATTATAGCTATTTGGAAGCTTTTATAATCCATAGAATTTTTTTGCGAATTTCAGGGAAATTCAGACCATAAACAAGAGGGTTCAGGATGGGTGGTACAATAAGAAACTCTAGCGAAAGAATAATCGACAGGCCTATAGGGAGCTCCAAAGTTGCAACCCGACTCAAAGTGACCTCGCAGAAAAGAGCAACTGAGAAATTTAATAGGATCACTATGTGTGGAATACAAGTTTGATATGCTTTTCTCCTGAATTCCAGTGAGCTTTTTCTACAAATGATAAGAATTTTAATATAAGAGTATAATATAAAACTTAAAGGCATGATAACAGTTGTGGTCACTATGAAAAAGCCAAAAACATTATTAACAATAGTGTTTGCACAGGAAAGCTTGACAATTTCCCAGTTGTGACAATACACCTTCCATAGTTTGTTACCACACATTGTGAGTCTGGCATTTAATATACCAGCAATACCAACACAAAGCATTGGATAAATCCAGCTTATAGCTATTAAAACAGATAAAATCCTGGGGGTCATTATGTTGTTATATTGTAATGGTTTACTGATTGCTACATATCTGTCAAATGCCATTAGCATTAATATTGTATTTTCATTCGATGCATATGAATAAATGACAAAAGCCTGTAAGATACATGCTTCACGGGATATAGAGTGTGTATTAGACAGCAAGTCTGCCAGTAACCTTGGAAAAAAAGCAGCTGTTCCAAACACAGAATTGACGGATAAACATGAAATCAGAATGTACATAGGCTGATGCAATGTCCTTTCCAGAAAAATTGCAAGAATAATAAGGGCATTAAACAATATAATGAGACTATACAAAATAAATCCCAAACCGAAGATAGCATATCTTATGTACCCAATATTTTCAAACAACATCAAGTGAAAATATGTTCCGTTTTCCATTTTTCATTAAGCAAAGAATGGATTCATTGACCTGAGGATGAGAACAGAAAATTTTTTTTAATGTGATCTTTATATATCTTAAAAATAAACATTTTTCATGGTTATCTGCTTTGGATACAGTATTTTAAACAATACATCATATGAATATAAAGTGCAGTATGAATTATTCAATCAGTTAAATAATATACAAGAAATTGCATTACCAGAAATACCTTCAGTGATATGATCTGGAACTACCATCACTTAATCTTCAAATAATGTCTGCATGTACAGATAATTACCTCTACTTGTGCTGTGGTTTAGAAGAAGAGTCACTAGTACATGCTATTTTTATAGTATAAAAAATATCAAAAAAATATCTCTGGAGACCTCTCTGCTGTGGCTTGATTTGCATAAACAACACAGACTCAGGAGTTGTCCTTAAATAGAAACATTAAAACTGGTTGTGTTGCACAGAGGATAAAACTATTGTAACTCAAAACTCACTGATAAAGCTATTGTTGAAAACACTTCGCTACAAAAAGAAAAGATTGAAAAGACTTTAACATGAAAACTTGTGTTAGGTGAAAATGTACAGTGTGTACAGTGTACACAAATCATACCTGGTTGCATCTTTTTTTCTCTCTCTCACTTGTATTTATCTTTTTAAATGGCAAAAGGACATGTGTTATAACACAGCCTTCACCAACAGGTGGTGATATTGATCTGGGTATAATTTAGCATTGTGTGGCACACTGCCCAGTATTATAATTATGATGATTTGTGCTAGAAATCATTCTTATTGTGATCAGTATTCCTTTGATGTTGTGTCTTGATAAAATAAGACATATGCAATTGGTTCCTTTCCCCAATTATTAGGCATGTTTCAGTTATAATTATTGTGGCACAATGTACATAATTTGTCTGCTTCTGTAGATATCATATTACTGATCTAGTACTTAGCATTTTCATTTATAATAAAACAGTGGCAGTGTTTTTAAACAGTATTGAAACTGATTTATGTCATTCTCTACTGTGATAATATTCTATCATTGTTTATTTGATTTTAAGTACACTGTAAAAAACAAACCAAAAAAAAAAAAAAAATGCTGAGTCAACTTAAAATAATTTGTTACCCTGCTGCCTTAAAATCGTAAGTCCTAAAGTCTATCCCAGTGAATAAGATCTCAACTCCAGAGTCTTGTCTAGCTATGACCATTCCAGAGTCCCATTCCAAAATGGATGCCGCACTTGAGCTCCTGGGAGTGCTTGTGGAATATGAGGGGATGTCTTGGAGCCCAGAACTGACTCCAGTCCCTAAATTCAGTCCAAACATTGCTTGTGTCCCCGAACTCTGTCTAGAGTTGGCTTCTACTCTCAAGTACAGTCCAATAAAGGCTTCAGAATGAGCTTTATGGAGATGCTGATTTCCTTTTCGGTCAACCGGAATCAGGAACACTTCCCATAACACCTGATGCACTCGTTTCATCATAAGAAAAATGGAATCTATGCTAATATTGTCTGTCTCCTGCTTATTCCGAGGTCAGATCCAGTATGAATCCTGAACAATTGGCCACTGCAGTTCCCTGATCCAGTTTGTATCCAGATGGTGGGTCAGTACATATAGACCACCTCTACAGGTCTGTATGGGAGTATAAATTACTTGTTTATTGGTCAGAGGAGAACTGACCCCCTGACTGAGCCTGGTTTCTCCCAAGGTTTTTTTTTTTCTCCTTGCCAAGTTTTGGTTCCTTGCCACTGTCGCCTATTTATTAATTTGGAACTATTGATTAATTTCTTTTTGAATTATTGATATATTACTTTCCCATTTGATACTGTAAAGTTGCTTTGACACAATTTGTATTGTAAAAAGCACTATGTAAATAAAGCTGACTTGACATATTATTATATATGAAATAATTCATATTCCCAGATAGCAGACTAACACTGAATCAACATTGAATCAATGCTAATGCATCAATCAAACGATCTTTCAATCAAATTAAATTTAACATCAGTTTTTCATCAGGTTTGCACCCTGAAATAATGTTATTTTAATAATGAAAATAGATCAAAATATTCATAAAAATCAACATTGCTTCAGCTTAAATCACATATTTAACAATGAATCAACATAGAAACATTATCAAATAAATCATGCTTTTTACTCCTTTCAATCAGAGAACATGCATGACTGTAATTAATATGCTTTTTAATTGAAAAGTCACTCAACGTATACAACATCCTTCAGTTTACATGCAAATGTTATTTTTGCCCCACACCATTTAAAATAGGAATATAACATTGCATTCAGTTAAAACAAAAGTGATTCTTAAAAAAAATAAAGTACTTACTCCTCATTAAACAGATCTAAACAGTCTGATGAACTGCTTTCCACCATAAGGCAATGCTCCCAATTTTGCTCTGTCACAGCGTAGACAATCTCTGAGGTCTCCATTTTCTCAGCTTTCACTTATTGTAAGGCCTCTAAAGAATAAAAACAAACAGGATGTTAAAACTGCACAATATTGCAAAACATTTGATTAGCAGTAGTGTTTAACTGAAAGAAGGTGGGCCCTAAATATTTGGAAATGTAACAATGTACTACAAAATTAAGCGTAAATTGTAATTTGATAAAATGTTTACATTCCAGTTAACACATTTTAAGCACTGCAGACATACTTGCGTATTGTGTAAAGTTTACAACAAATTGGATTATGCACTTTCCACACAGCAGCTCTGTGCCATCTATTTTTAAGATGTGCTTGTAATATCAAACTACTGTACATTAATTTAAATGATATTGCCACATTTTAAATTGTTTATAAATTATATATCAATATATATCATACAAACTCAAAGAGTATATACATAATATATAAATGTTCTAAATCTGTATGAGTTTCTTTCTTCGGTCTCTTCTGTAGAATGGTAGTAACCAGACAGTTGACAGTAGCCATCGACTTCCATAATATTTTTTCCCCTACAATGGAAGTCAATGGTTTCCATCAGCTGTTGGGTTACCAACATTCTTTAATGTATTATGTTTTGTGTTCAACAGAAGAAAGAAACTGATGCAGGTTTGGAACAACGTGTGGGCAAATAAATTGCAAAATTTTCTGTTCACACCAAGGATGATAACTCTTAAGATAACGATAAAGTTCCAAAAATCTTCCTCAGTATTAAAGAATAGAAGGGTCCACACCACAGCTACAATGATAAACACAGAAACAATACTGTTGGAATCACTTGCAGATTTTTTTTTTTTTTCCAGCTGATGAATGACAAAAACAGTGACATCCAATCAGAATCAGTCTTTCTAAAACGACCTTTAGAATTTAATGTGGCAGATGAGTGCGCTTAGAAAAAAACAGACGAACAAAGTTATCTTTAAAGTTATAGCTCTTGGTATGAACGGGCCTTAACTCTTTAATGATCATATTAAGCCATTTTGTAATTCCTGTTTTTCTGTCTCCAAAGTTAAGACCTCTTGAAAACATAATAAACATAATTGGCTTTTCTCAATCCATTTAAGATATTAAAGACTTTTAATGGATTTAAATTTGATCAAACTGAATTTAAGACCAAAGGACTCATGCGGACCCTGACTAAATTGACTTGTTTTTGTGTTCATGCTGAGCTTTCAGTCTCCTACTGCCCAGTTCATGTGAGAAGCTGGCTCATTGGTTACCACACACCATCCTAATACATGCCTCAACTGATGCTCCTCCACCAGCAAAACAGCCAACCTAATAGGGTGTCAGAAACATATTTGTAGGGCTGGACTAGAATATTCAAATATTCGTTCGGTGGGTTGGTATTCGATTTTCAGTTCTGAGATTTGAATATTCTTTTCTTTTTTTTTTTTTTTCCCAACACATGACTTCCCCTGCGAAACAGATCTCATTCGTGCTTGAATCACCCATTAGTGAACAGGAGGGGGAATGTAGGTACTAGTTTCACTATAGCTTGCAACCTGATTGTGATTTATTTTAAAGTTTGAAATATAAAGAAATATTTTTGTTCATTGTAATGTGAGCTGTCTAGCCAGCCTAAAGCCACGTTCACACCACCAGCGACTTTTTCGCTGCTTGTCGCTTGTGCTGGCAATTGAGGTCGCTAGTGGGCGTACCCCCGAAATAAACAATGAATCGGCTTTCTTGCTGCTAAAATCAAACACTTTGAAGGGAAAAGGCTTAATATAAATGTAATCAGTACATAAAGTGTTTATTTGAACAATGAACGAGGAACAACGTCTGCTTTTTGCCATTGCGGCTGTATATCTTCGCGAAAGCGCAAACGCCAGTCTGTGTGGGTTCACGAAACCATTCAGGCTCGGAGTCTACAGCAGATGAATCAAGTGCTCTCCACTGACTTCACTTCCATTGGTTGCCGCACGCAAAATTTGCTGCTTATTTGCATAAAGTTGAAGAATTCTGAACTTTTGTCGCTTGATTCGCATCGCTTGACACGCCCACATTCTGTCGCCAACGGTCACTGTCGCCAGAAGTCGCCAGCTCTTCGTTGAAAATGAATGGGATTATGTCGCTCTGTCGCTGTGTGTCGCTGGCGGTGTGAACGGGGCTTAACAGAGCATGTGAGCAGAGCTGCATGTCATTTTGAGTGGTAAGTTGATTCTGACTGATAAACACAAACACAGCTACGCACTGGAGGCTGCCATTTGCTTTCATTTTGTTGTTTTGTTATGTTTACAGTTTCCCGCATCCTTCCACTGAACTTGTTACATACAAATATACATCTTCATACACATATACATCTTCCGGAAATCATCCTGGTAAACTATTTTTTTAAGTCCAATGACCCACCCGATGGTAGCGACCCAGGGATTGAAAACCATTGCCCTAGACTCCTGGTGTGAGCCGTAATGGAGCGCAATTCCCTTGGGTCTGCAGCAACACATTTGTGACACGTGAAGTCGTTTGGATGATCGATTCCCAACATAATACAAATGCAAACAGACACACAGAGATTTCAGCCTTTATTATATGCTTAGCTTCGAATATTCAAAATTGATTACCACCGAAGCTTCGAAGCTCAAATAATGGTATTCAAACCAGCCCTACATATTTGCACAAAAAACATGAATAGGTTACACATAATTGTCATGGGAATTTCAGTTAGAAAACATTGACAACAGCATTCGCCTGCAGGTTGTGTGTTGAATGAAAACAGGCTTGTCAATAAATAAATAAATAAATAAATAAATAAAAGAAAAAATAAATTAATCTTAAAATGTTAATTACCATTACACATTTGGCGTCTTCACATTGAAGAGTCTGCTCTTCTCTCTTCTCTTCTAAGCAATGGAAAAGCAGTCTGAGATAAAAAAAAAAAAAAAAAAAAAAACACAGTATATCAACAACTGCTATAATACACAGCCTTACTTTTCCATAATCCTTAATGTATGTTTCTCAACTCCAGTCCTCTAAAACATTCTGGGAGGGGGACCTGAGGACTGAAGAGGAGGCTATGCCTCTTTTACTATTTACTGCTGCAGCTTAAATAAAGCATCTTACTTCATTTTGCAAAATAAAAGATTGTATTAACATTAAGATGTTTTAAGATATGCATTTTGTACATTTATTAATTACTTGCCTTTTATTATCTACCTTGATCCAGAAGGTTACATGCTGACCTAGATTAAAAAAAAAAAAAAAGTAAAAATTAAGAGTATGCAACTGACTGGAGGGTACAATGGTGTTTTGTATATTCAGAGTTGTTTGCAGTGTTAAAGAGTTGGATTCTAATGCTAAACATGGCCAAAGTTTAAAAAAATAATTTGGACAAATGACAGAGAATTTCTTTGCCGAAAATCGTACTTCAGGGTTGGTGCAAGTTTCGGCTGTAATGACGTAATCGGTGGTGGAACTCAGAACTGCGTCCTCTAGGGGGCGCTAGGGGAACGGTATACCAACGCTGCCATGCTGAGGGGAGTGCATGCTAAGTAAGGCGAGCACTAAGTACCAATTCACCTAACTTAACCTAACTAAGAGAATTGCCCCTAGACGTTAGTGACGGCTGTCAGTGACATTATCCCCTTCGGCCAGAAGCCTGAGCTGTTACCCAACTTCAGGGGAGGACCCTGGGTAGAGCTCAGCCTTGGAATCAAGAAGACTCCTTCAAGGGGATACGGCAAGTGCCCAGGGTATCTAGGCTTGCCTGTCATGCAGGAGCTATCACTGGTTCTGCAAGGGTCTGTCCCCTCAGGAAACGATTTACAGAGCACGTTTAGCAGCATCCTGTTCAAGGAGACATAGGTAGAGTGGGTCCCAAGGGGACCGGGGCTTAACCAACTCAAGAATGGGAATGAAGTCTAGCACGTAGCCCATACCATACAGGATCATAGAAAAGACCGTTACTTAGTGGATTAATCCTAGGAGTGTCTCAACAGGTCCTAGGTAGCAGCTGCCCAAGAGGTATCAAAGAGGATACACAACCGGAGTGGGGCCCAAGTTGACCGGGGCACAACCGACTCTGAACATGGGAACGAAGGGAGCACGTAACCCATACCATTCAGGATTTGAGAAAAGTGCCCAGAGACTTGCGTGTGCACGTACCACTATGTGGATTTTAGAATAGTGCCCATAGACTTGCGTGGGCACTTACCACTCATGTGGACTTTAAAAAGTGCCCAGAGCTGAACTTACCATAACATGGAATTTAAAAGTGGTGTGCCAGAGAAGTCACACGCAGTAAGGCTCCTGCTCAGTGAAACAGGCAACCCGCAAGCTGCCAGTCAACTGGAAGCTGTAGGAGCTGATTACTTGGGCAGAGAAAGAGGAGATGGTTAAGGACAGGTTCCTAACTCCTGAGAGACAGGGGAACACCTGATCCGCCAAGGATGGCTAGCTCTTGAGAAACCTCCCCGCAGAAAGGGGAGCGATGCCATGCCCTACCAAAGAGGCCTGAAATGGCTCAAACATCCTACTTGATGTGACTGCATAGAGGCAGCATCCCCTGCCCTCAGGCTGTATGGGATATAGATCCAAGGGACATTAGCTACAACCCATACCAACTGCAGCAGCTGCTGCTCTTTCCTCGAAAAGAAAGCCAGACGAGAGTGGAGATTTTTCATTTGAAAATGCTCACAATGCATGCAAACCGCCCCCTCGAGGATGTCGCGTGCGTGCTCTTCACCCAAACAGAAGACACAAAGATTGTGCGTGTCATCAGGTGTCAAATAATGAGGACACGGATGCACGCACCTCTTAAACGCCTGACTAGTGCTTGCCATGGATATAGGAAAGAAACAAAATCAGTTTTACCAGAAAATGCACGCTTAGACAAACAGTCGCTGAAGACGAAGAAGAGAATGTTGTTTTCCACCGGCATCCTTTTATACTATGGCCGCTCCGGTAGTGACGCACCGGCAGCGACAAGTCGCGCTGTGAGTGACGTCATAGGCTGTCGCCAGGCCACTGCTTGTAGTTTTGTATGTATGCCGCAGACACGAGTCACGCTGATGGCGTTCCCCTAGCGCCCCCTAGAGGATGCAGTTCGATGTTCCCATGAGAGGGAAGTGTGGTTTTGGTTGTAAGGCAAAAGATAACTTTGCTCAGCTTCCTGAAGAACCCAGCTTTACGTGAACAGTGGATGCAGTTCCTTTTTCCATGGCAGCAATGGAGTTTAGCAAGTGTGTGTTTATTGATGAATGTTTCATATACGAGGACCACTTCAACGCTGGATTTGCACATTGTTTGATACTGAAAGACGGAGTGGTCCCAGCTATAAAAGATCCCGGTAATGATTCAGAACTGCAGATGGTAAGTGAAACGCCATCAAATGTCTGTTTTATTGGCAATCCTAATGCAAGTATTCGTCGAACTTAGCTCCACCCGCGGCGTGCCTCCAGAAGTTCACCTTTTTCCGGAGAAAATCGGAAAGTTGTATTTTTCTAAAACAGAAAACTAAAGACTTTTTGGAGATATTAAGGACATTACTACTCTATAGGTACTCAGGATTAACATGAGATTATGTAAATCTGTGTATGTTATGTACCCTTTAAGGTGTGAAAAACAAAAAGTATTATATAAAATGAATATATAAAAATATATTAATAATCAAATAGATAAAACTAAATCACATAAAAATGAGAAAATCAAACAATGCAAGGTTTTCCCTATGTATCAGTCAAAGAAGGAGGGAGAAGAGAAGATAAATTTAAATAAAGGTCGATAGCACGAATTAAGACGTTTGAAAAAATTTTCTTACATATTACTATTTTCAATATTTATTTATTTTTATCAGGACAGAAAGTCAAAATCGCGATCAGTCTGCTTGTGCTGTCACATATAACGTTAGTGTTCAAACACTCTCACTATTGTATCTGGTAGAGTTTGGTGAATAAAACAAACCGAAATGTAATATATTTAACAAAAATTCTTACATGGTCGTTCGTTGGTTTGGGCGGCGCGTTCTCATCGCAGACTTGCAGTTCACTCGGATTTGTCCAGATAAAAACAAATAAATAAAGTCTGAATTCTCTCTGTTAACCAGAATTTACTGTTTGATGAGCCTGTGTTCACTACATTTCAGGAAAATTAGCCACATTTAAGTGTTGAATGAGGGATCGACAATATTTGTTATTTCAACACTGAAAAGCATTTAATTATCTACATTGATCCAATATTATTTAGCACTGATTTTTCAACCTCAATCGACGTCACCTTTCTATCTGGGTTACCTTTATAAGACATACTTAATTATATATAATGGTGTGTTTAAGTAGTACAGTCAAGTACACTATTACTGTGTAATTAGTAGCACTTTCTTCCTCATTAAATACAGCACTTTAAGTACTTTATGCTAAACGTATACTGTTAAAATGTGAATTTTGGTACAACACATTCTAAAATTACACGTATTGTGTCCAGTGTTAATTTTGTTGACGTATAATTTTTTTTCACAGACGAAATGTCTTGCATGACAAAAAATAAATGACTAAAATCTACAACGAATAAAAACGAGACGAAAATGTTAGGGAGGGACGATTTGGAAAGAGATTCTGTTGCGTAGTAGGAGGTTAGATGTGTACAAACCGGCAGGACTCAACCTTAAATACACTTTCTGCACGTCTTATAAAACGAAAGAATGAAGAATATGGTAAACAAGTTACTATAAAGAATGCATAATTAGCCTATATAACCATTGGTATTTCATTGAAAAGAATACCATGTTCTTTATGAAAAGTGGTTTTATTTAATTTTAATATAAAGGTATCACCACAGTTAAATTGTGTTTATCATGATAAAACCTTAATATCAAACCTATATAAAGTACACTTTATTTTCACATGGGTATTCAAACATCTAATAGATCACATACAGAAAGCTCCTGTTATAATCACTGAAGCTGTCTGCACTGTGAAATGAATATTAACATCATAGATCTGAACGTTGCTGTTGATGAGAGAATTTGCGAAAGTGCAGAATTTAGTCAGTGAGCATGTGCACTGAACAAAACTCCAGCATTTCAGCGATGACTAATCTGATTGCTTTTGATGGCCATTGCATTCATAAGCTCAACAAAATTGTGTGTGATTGTTATAATGCACAAAATAAATATAATGCAACATAAGCAGATCTGAATTTAATGCCGCACCACCACTTTTCATTTTCACTTTATTCGGGACAGCAGCAATTCATTTAGTTTGTGTGACCATTCCAGTGATACAATGTAATTTACTTTTCAGGACCTATTTAGTCTACTAAATAGAATGTGTTGGCTGGTTATTTCCCCACTCTAGATAGAACATGCTGGCTCCACAAATGTATTTTGAAATATCAGTTAAATTTTTTAGTTTGTATTATATCTTATTGTGGTTTTGTAAAAAAAAAAAAAAGAAAAGAAATGCTGCACACTGTTGACATTTTGTTTACTGTTTACAAAGCCCCAAATTTCATGACTCTCACCATGTTGGTTAGTAGTAAGATGGTTCTAACCTCTAACATCAATAGATAACTAGATCATGCTAACTAGCCAAATTGTGACCCTAGCTGTTCACCAAAAAAAAAAAAAAAAAAACGGCTCAGACCTGGTTTCACAGACAGGGCTTAGACTAAGCCAGGATTAGGCCATAGTTCATTTAGGAAATGTAAGTAAAAAAAAAAAAAAAAAAAAAAAAAACACTACTGGTGTACATCTTGAGACAAAACAAAGGCACTGATATACTTTAAAATCAGCCAGTGCAAGTTTCTTTCAGTTTAAACAACTCAGACTTACATTTTAGTCTAGGCTTAAGCCTTGTCTGTGAAACTGGGGGTCATAGTCTCATCTGTACTTTTTTTTTTTTTTTCTATTAAAAATAAAAAAATAAAAAAAAAAGTCTTGTCATGGTGATTCTCCATGATGATTCAATCCATTCCTGCAGGTGCTCCACATAATGTACATTATAATATTTCTTTTAGTTTTTGAATAGGCAGGAAATGAGTACTAGTACATCTGTGAAAAATGAGAAAAAAAAAAAAAAAAGTCAGCTTTGATTAGTTGAATTGAGTCGGATAAGAGTTGGATGAGTAGGATAAGAAAAACTGTAATTTGGTTAAAGTACAAAAGATAATTGTTTTATGTTGGGTGCCTTTGACAATTTTTGTGTACAAGAATGTTCTCAAATAAAATGAAAGTTTATCTTAATTTCCTATGTAGAAAGAAATTCTAAGATGTAAAATGAAATCGTCAACAATGAACAAATATTTCTGCAATCACAAACGACAGATTATATAACAGTAAAACCATCTGGAAAAACTGTAAAACAGCTATTTACTTGTGGTTGAACATGAATTTCATTCATTATTGATGTACTGACCACTTTACATCATTTTATAAAAGCAATAGACCAGTTAAGAGTGTGCAGTGCAGATTTTACTGTTTACTGAAGATTAACTGGGGTTTAGGCACTCCATTAAACCAACAACCATTTTAAAACACAGAAAACATTGGTTCTTTTGAATTTCTAAAATAGTCACTTATATATTCCTACTTTTTTCTTGGAAAACAATCGAATAACTTGCTGTCGTACTGTTGTCAGATTTAATCCATAAATAAGGGGATTTAAAATGGGTGGTATGAGTAGGAATTCCATAGCCATGAAATTGCGTACACCTTGTGGCACATTTCTTGAGCCATAACGACTGTACAGTACATCAAACAAAAATGCAATAGTCACATTGATTAGTGAAAGTAGATGTGGTACACATGTTTGTATAAATTTATGTCTGCCCTCTATTGACTTCAAGCAGTTTCTTATCAATTTAAAATAGGAGAAATATATCAGTACACCATGTCCAACGTATACTAAAATAACAATGTACCCGAACACATTATTTACTGTTGTAGAAAAACAAGAAAGTTTTGCAACTGCCCAAATCTCACAATATAACTTTTCAATAGTAGAGCCACATAAAGTAAGTCTAGTTGTTAATACAATCAGAACAGAGATGAAAAAAATGGGGGCCAGCCAGCAGATAAGGATCCATTCAAGAACTCTCTGACTGGTCATTACTGAATGATACTCCAGTGGTCTGCATATTGCCACATACCTGTCATATGCCATCACTGTTAATGTTGAAATTTCACACAAGGCAGATGAATAAATGACAAATATCTGAATCATGCATCCAGAATAAGAAATCACATGATCTTCAGATAATAAATCATACATGAATTTAGGGTAGAATCCAGCAGTGCCATAAAGTGCATTTATACATAAATTGCATATAAACACATACATCGGCTCATGAAGCTTCTTATATGAGATTATAGTGAAAATTATAGTTACATTACAAAACACCATAAGAGGATAAAACAGTGCTGTGAAAGAAAAAAATAAAAATCTATTTTCCATTGTTTCATTCAGTCCTGAGAGTGTAAATACTACAATACTGGTCTCATTCTCCAGTGACGGTTGCACCTGGAATGATATTTTATGGAAATTAAATGTCAAAATATCTAACAAAACCCATATATTATATATATATATATATATATATATATATATATATATTATCTACAAAACAGTTGAAATCTTACCATGTTCTCTGTTGGCATGTTTCCTGAAGTGTTTTGTAAAGGTTCAGTTTGGTTTGTTATATATGGACACTGGTCTCATGCTAATCGCCTTGACCACAAACACTGAAAACAGTTTTAACAAGCTCTCTAAAGGCTTCTTTTCTCCTATGTTAAAATATAACTGGCCGTCTATGCCAATATGTGACCACAGGTAGAATTTTACAATTTAAGTTGACATCTGGAAGCTTAGTGTTTGAGAAACAGGCCTTTTGCAGGATCCCACTGTCCAACTGGAATAAAATATGGAATTATATTGCTTATTATATTTATATTTCTTGCAGTTTCATATATAAATTTCTGACTGGGTAATAATAATAATCAACTCCAACACTTATACCATGTTATCATGGCACTTGTCATACAGACCAGAGCCAGACTCAAGTTCACAATCAGCAGAACAACACGTATTTTAAAATATTTTCAAAAGACAAAAAGAAAAGTAAAGGTCAAACCTTTATATGTGCTACCTTACATAAGAAAAGTAAATGAGATATTAATACTTCTGGACTATAATATTTATTAAATATATAAATATTTAACATATATTTATCCGTTGAGTAGATTCGACACTTTATAAAATTGAGATTAATTTTGGTACATTAAAATTTTAAGTTTGGTGATCTGAAAATTTTGTGCCAAGAAAACAAGAGACCACTGTCATGAATCAAACCTCTGTGGTCCCCTCTTATCACCACCAGAGTGTCACGAGCTGTGCTGCTATGGCTCCCTCCGTTCACCTTTAGAGGGAGCCTTCAATGTATTATGGACCATCTTTCACTACATTTCCCATAACCCCCTGTTGTCACCTTTCACCTTTCACCTTAGTCGGCCATCTTAGTTCACATTCTCACTGTATAGATAGACCAGTTCACCCACTGTTTGGTTGCGAAGTTTTGTATAGATTTATCGGTCAATTCCGAGCATTATTCCCTAGTTTGCCCTCCCCTTGCCGATCTCCTTTGTCCCTTGTTCCCCAGTCTCCGCCCGCCTATCGACCCCTCGCCTGCCCTAGGATTACTCTGTTCATTCGCTGCCGGCCCTGACTCTCCACGCTCCGATATTGACGCCTCTGTGTTTGTTCTCCGTTGTCCTAGTCTGCCCCTGTTTGACCCTGTCTGTTCGACTACGATTTCTGTTAATAAAGCGTGCATTTGGATCCACCTGTCTTCGTCCTGTCCTTGTTACAGAAAACTTCGCCAACCCCGGATCCAGCAGCTTTATTTCACCCACCAGCTCAACCATGGACCCCTTCGACCAGCTGCTAACACTCAAACAGAACGGTATGCCCATTGAGGACTTTGTTTCTAGCTTTAGCAACCTGATAAATAAACTTTCATTCTACGATGAGAAATTTTTCATGGACATTTTCGGTTTAGCACTCGATGAGCCTCTCAAATCATTCTCTGTTTCTGTGGCTGTCGCAGAGGGGGAACATGACTACACAGAAGCGGCGTGTGATTATATCTTGCCACGCTCCTGTTTTTCTGACTCACTGGATTATGCACTGCAATACGGGGACTTGTTAGTTTTTGTGGATTTCGCGGAGGAGGATCGCGAAACCACAGAAATAGTGGCCGTGCCGAAAAGCGATCTCAAAATGGCGGCCGCGGCACGGCACGATCACAAGATGGCGGACTTCCCAGCACACTTTCTCAGCCCAACCAATTATAATAGACTTATATCTTGTCTGGAAGACCCACCAATCCTCTCAGTCAAGTCAGTGCTCACCAAAATCCAGCCTGCTCAGTACCCCAAGTCTGTCAAGATGGCCGCCAAACCACAGCTTCCCCAAGTCAAGATGGCAGCCATTCCAGAGCCAAATCAAGAGTCATGTCCGGCCTCAACCATTTATCCAGAGTCAAGTCCAGTCCCAGCTGTGCACCCAGTGTCAAGCCCAGCCGTTGTCCCAGTGTCTAGTCCAGTGGCAGCTTTTGTTTCAAGTCAAGTTACAGCCGTCTTACCAAAGCCAAGTCAAGAGTCATGTCTAACCACAACTGCCTGTTCAGTGTCAAGTCCTGTCACAGCTATGGTTCCAGTGTCAAGATCAACTGATGTTCCAGAGTCAAGTCCAGACACAGCTGTTCCTCCACAGTCAAGTCAGTTCTCTCATTTCACTACAACACTTGACCTGTTGAATAACATCCTTGCTGCACTCTGCGAATTACAAAAAGCCGCAGCTCCTCCCATGCCAAGTCAAGCCACGGCAGTCCCCTCAGAGCTAAATCAAGCCACAGCCGTTCCCCCAGTGCTAAGTCAAGTCACAGTTGTTCCTCCAGAGTCAAGTGAAGTCACAGCAAATCCCTCAAAGCCAAGTCAAGTCAAGCAATTGCCACTCCAGAGTCAAGTGATGTAGCAGCTGTCCCTCCAGAGTCAAGCGATGTCGCAACTCTCACTCCAGAGTCAAGTGCTGTCCCTCTAGAGTCAAGTGATGTAGCAGCTGTCACTCCTGAGTCAAGCGTCGTCGTCGCAGCTGCTCCTCCCTCTGAGTTAAGCGTCGTCATCGCAGCTGCTCCTCCCTCTGAGTCAAGTGTCGTTGTCGCAGCTGCTCCGTCTCCAGTGTCAAGTGTCGTCGTTGCAGCTGTTCCGCCTCCAGTGTCAAGTGTCGTCGTCGCAGCTGCTCCACCTTCAGCGTCAAGCGTCGTCGTCGCAGCTCCTTCTCCTCCAGGGTCAAGCCAAGTTGTCGCAGCTGTCCCCCCAGAGGTAAGTGACATCTCAGCTGCTTCACCCCCTGAGTCAAGCATCATTGTCACAGCTGCTCCTCCCTCTGAATCAAGCGCCGTCGCCGAAGCTCCTCCTCTAGAGTCAAGCCTCGTCGCTGCCGCTCCTCCAGAGTCAAGCCTCGTCGCTGCCACTCCTCCAGTGTCAAGCCTCATCGCTGCTGCTTCTGAACCCTGTCTCAACACAGCTGCACACACACCAAGCCAAGCCACAGCTCCGGTGCCCAGTCAAGTCACAGTTATTGTTCCAATACCAAGCCAAGTCACAGCAGTTGTTCCTGAGCCCAGCCCCATCACTGGCACCACTCCTGTGCTGAACTTCACTGAGGCCATGCTCCTCCTGAGAACTGCTCTTTGGGTTGTCTGGGCCGCGTATACCACCACCGAGTCCTCAGAGGTGGCGGCTTTCTCCGCAGAACCTCTGAGGGTGGCCTCCCCTGAGGAGGTGGCTGAGGCCACGGATCCTCAAGCCGAGGGGGAGGTCGCACCTGCTTCCTGCACGGTGGTAGCGCCCAGCAACCCACACCACTCTGAGCTCTCACCCAGTCCCAATTTGGCCACTGAGGCCCTCTTTATGCTGGGTATCCAGCCCAACCAGGCCAGGAGCTTGGGCTCAGAACCTTCTCTCTCTGTGTGTGTATGTCCGTCTATGCTCTATGTTACAGACCTGTCTGCTCCGCCCTGGGGGGACTCCGTTCCGCCCTGGAGGGCTCCTATCCTGTCTGCTCCGCCTTGGGGGGATTCCGCTCTGCCCTGGAGGGCTCCTGTCCTGTCTGATCCGCCTTGGAGGGCATCTGATTCTCTCTCTCTGTGTGTGTGCCTGTCTATGTTCTGTGTTACAGACCCGTCTGCTCTGCCCTGGGGGGATCCCGTCCCGCCCTGGAAGGCTCCTGTCCTGTCTGCTCCTCCCTCGGGGAATCCCGTTCTGCCCTGGAGGATTCCTGTCCTGTCTGTTCCACCCTGGGGGGCTTTCGTGCCGCCCTGGATGGTTCTAGTGCTGCCTGATCTGCCCTGGGGGGTGTCTGATTCGTATGATCCACCCTGGAGGACGTCCGACTCGCCTGATCCGCCCTGGTGGGCGTCTGACTTGCCTGATCCGCCCTGGAGGGCGTCTGACTCGCCTGATCCACCCTGGAGGGCATCAGACTCGCCTGATCCGCCCTGGAGGGTGTCTGACTTGCCTGATCCTCCCTGGTGGGCATCTGACTCGTCTGCTCCCCTGGCCCTGCCCTGGAGACTTTCTGCTCCGCCGGCTCCACTCAAGAGAATGTCTGCCCCATCTTGGGGGCTCCCTGAGCATTCTTGGCAACAGGCTGCCGTTCTGGCTACTCCTGAACTTTTTGCCCCTCCGAACTCTGTCAGCCCACATGGACCTGGTCCTCCCCTTTGAATTCAGTCCCTCCCCCCCGCCCTTTGGTGTTTTTGGTCTATGTTGAGCATCTGGAAGCTGCTCAACAGGGCATTTCCCCTCATTACCCACACACTATAAAAGCCATTCTCATGTTCAGTTCTTGGCGAAGTCTTATATTGCAGTGGCTACAATTCTGAGCATTATTATTCCTGTGTTTGTTTTCCTGTTGCTGATCTTGTTTGTTTCCCCGTTTCTGATTGCTCTCTGCCTTGCCCTTTTGGCCTGTTTCCTGGATTTACCCTGTTTATTACCCGCTGCCCGCCCCAACCTTCTGCCTGTTTATTGGTTACGATTCTGTCCTGCCTACATTGTGTTTATTTCTGTTGATGACTCATCGCATGTCTGACCTGCCTCATGATTTAATAAAGCCGCAAATGGATCCCGTCACTTATGACTCATTGTTACAGAAGACTTCACCACCCTTCGATCCAGTGGCTTTCTATCAGCCTTTGACCTGGTCTCCCAGCTCAGACATGAACCCAGCAGCCAGAATCATTTCTCTTCGTCAGGATGATCGCTCTATTGAGGATAATGTCACAGACTATATTAGTCTGGCCCACCTAACCGAGATGGATACACTAAGCCTCATGATATTCTTTCGTGGGGGTTTATCTGAGCCACTCAATTCAATCATGCCTCTGTGGGATCCTAACTGGACTTTGGAGTTTCAAGTCAAGTCAATGTACAGCTGTTGTTACTGTGTCAAGTCCAAGTGGCAACCTCCCACTCTCACTCTTGAAACAATACGGAAGTGACTGAAGCTGCAGTTCATCGGCTGGCCGCTTGAGGCTGGCTCCAAAAGGGAGCAAATCCCCATAGACTCTCATGTTAAAATGTTCAACTTTATAACAGATAAAAACATGTTTACAGCCTGGTACAAAAAGTGGTTTTGTTTTTTACAGCTAGTTTTGCCCTTCATGACAACTCTGATTTTTTTTTTTTCTAACGCACCCGTTTAAATTTTATTAAGCATAAAAATTCTGCATAATTACGGGCGTGGCCACTTGAGTGACAGGTGTCAGGCAGCCGTCACATTACCTCATCTTATTCCAGCAGTTGAACTTGGCATCTCAGCCATGTTATTGTGTTTGTTTTTTCTTAGGGTGCCAGAGCGTCTGACATCTTGGCAAATTTAAAAGTGCTGGCTAATGCTAAACGTAAATTCAGTAAGATTGTTATTCACGTCGGCACTAATGATGTTCGACTTCGCCAGTCGGAGATCAACAAAAATAATGTTAAAGAGGTGTGTGCACTTGCAAGTTCGATGTCAGACACTGTAATATGCTCTGGTCCCCTCCCTGCTTACCGTGGTGACGAGACACATAGCAGATTGTCGTCACTCAGTGGCTGGATGTCTAAGTGGTGCCCGCAGAATAAGGTTTCATAGACAATTGGACAAGTTTTTGGGGCAGACCTGACCTGTTAAAAAGAGACGGTCTCCATTCTTCTCTCTAGAAATATGGCATATAGTCTTAGAGTTTGCACTTGCCTAACTGGGGCCCAGGTCAGGAAGCAGACAGACTGGTAAAGTTTGTCTTTAAAACAAGCTTTTGTCTTTGTTTTCCTTAAAAACAAAACAACAACAACAACAACAATATCAATGAACCACAAACTAAGCATTCATTTTAAATAAAAGGGACAAAATTGCTTACAAATTGGTTACAATTGGTTACACTTATTCATTTTGTTAATAAAAGTTAGAAACCTATGCAAATTCACCATTGTACTATTTTATGGCTGATGTGTTTTAATTAGTAGGCTAATAATGAACCACATACTACGAGCGTTTTAAAATAAGGGAAAATCCAAAGACCATTTATTTATTTGTGTTACAATGCAGGTAAAACATATTATTCTTATTCATTTTGTTCAACGTTTATGTTTATTATTCATTAATAATAATGGGCCATAAACTAACCATTCATTTCAAAGTAAGGGGACAATTCAAAAACCTGTTGTTTATTTGTGTTACAACGCAGGTATACAGTCCTGTCCTTAGTCTTATTCATTCTGTTCATCAAAGTTTTGCGTTTAATATAAGCAACTTTGTCATTGTAGTAGCCTATTGCTGATGTTGTGTTTTTTTTCCCTCTCATCAAGAATAATATTGAATTGACATTAAGTATTAATTTTGTTACAAGAATAGGAAAGATAAAAATCACATGTAGGAATGTAAGATTTTGCTGCTGAGATAAATAGATGCTATCACTCTTTCTCCGCTGTCTCTTTGCAATGGCTATAGAAATGGTTGTTGATTTTTAATTTGAAAGGAAAGGACATGACGTGTGGCCAAGTATGTGTATGGTGACCCATACTCTGCCATGAAATGCTCAGGAAGCAAAAGATCCAAATGCAGCTTACTTTAATAAAGAGTCCAAAAACATGCAAACACGTCCACAAAGAGTCACAGAAAAACTGAACACGAAGATACACAACTTAACAATATAGCAACTAAGACCACAATGAGCATGGCTTTTATACTGAGATAATTGGTGAACCAGACACAGCTGACAGAGATGAGACACTGAGTGCAATGCATAATGGGTAATGTAGTCCAGAAGCACACAAACAGAGACAAAGATTGCCCTCAGGTGGCTAAACTGGGCACTACAACTACTGACTATGACATTACCCTCTCTTTAAAGAGTGGCTTCCAGGATTATTAGCCAGGATGAAGCCAACAGAGCAATAAGCCAGGGCAGGGCCAGCAGATCAGGAGGCCAGGGCAGAACCAGTAAAACAGAAGACCAAGACCGAGAGCTTGGCAGATAGCCAAAATAAGGCTGACGAACACTTCAGCGAGACAGGCAAGACAGGTAACTCCCCTAACAGCTTTAGCAGAACTGCAACAAAACACACAAAAAGTTTAATCACAGACTTAACAGTTATAACAGGGGAGACAATCAGCTCGGTAACAATCCTCTTAACCATACCAGAGCCAACTGGAAACTCAGGAGTGGGCAGCAAATACTGCCAAGCTAAAGCGAGTTCGGGAGCGGACTCAGAAGTCTCTTGGGCTGGAACAGACTGAGAAGTGGACTCTGAAATTTCTTGAGCTGGAGTGTACTCAGGAATGGACTCTGAAATCTCTTGGAGTGAAGTAAATTCTGAAGTGGACTCTGAAATCTCTTTGATTGGAGCAAATTCTAGAGTGGACTCTGCAGTCTCTTGGAGTGAAGCAGACTCTGGAGTGAACTCTGAGATTTCTTGGGCTGGAGCAAACTCATAAGTGGACTCTGAAATCTCTTGGGTTGGAACGGACTCAAGAGTGGACTCTGAAATCTCTTGGATTGGAGCAAATTCTAGAGTGGACTCTGCAGTCACTTGGGCTAGAGCACACTCAGAAATGGACTCTGAAATCTCTTGGGCTAGAACAGACTCAAGAGTGGACTCTGAAATCTCTTGGATTGGAGCAAATTCTAGAGTGGACTCTGCAGTCACTTGGGCTAGAGCACACTCAGAAATGGACTCTGAAATCTCTTGGGCTAGAACAGACTCAAGAGTGGACTCTGAAATATCTTGGATTGGAGCAAATTCTGGAGTGGACTCTGTGGTCTCTTGCAGTGAAGCAGGCTTGGGAATGAGCAGAGATTTCTTGGGCTGGAGCAAACTCAGAAGTTGACTCTAATATATCTTGGGTTGGAACATAGACCACCGGCGATCTCAACTGACTGGCTGAGGTCAGTCTAAAAAGAGGCACAGGACAGTTGACTGGCCACTGTTGCACGTCATCATGAATGCTTATCATTTGCATGTGTTTTAAGCCTTGCCAGTTTCAACATTCAAAACAGTTTAAAGCATTCATATGCAAGATGCGGAAAATCCAAACTAAGTACTCGCGCGCTGTGTTTAATGCACAATGCGAGCTGCATGTTACGAACTTCAAACACCGAACCGAGTTCTCCTTTGCGTCCCCCTGCACCTAAACGAACAAATACAAAATGCCAGTTTAAACATGTAAACACTAATTTACTAGCTGCTGTCGGTGTCCTTAATGTTGATCCAAGAAAATTATTAAAATAAAATCAATGACTACTCTTGACTGAATTACTTTGTAGTTTTATGAAGTATTAATCTATATTTAATTTATACAGTGAAGACTATGCAGTGCAATTTTACATTTGATTATACTGTTTCTGTATCTGGACACCTACAAACTTGAAAAACATAATCATTGTATAAATAACGCAAATAAATAAATAGAATAAACATACAAATTAAAACTTTTCAAACAGGGTCCACGGGTACAAACTGCACCAGGGCCCCGCAAACCCCAGCTACGGCCCTGTTTGCTATTGCTGCGGCGCCCGGGGAGCAGTTGGGGGTTCGATGCTTTGTTCAAGTATCTCACCTCAGGCGTGGTATTGAGGGTGGAGAGAGTGCTGATCATTCACTCCCCCCACCGACAATCCCTGCCGAACCTGGGACTCGAACCTTGGGTTACAAGTCCGACTCCCTAACCATTAGGCCACGGCTGCCCCTGAAATACTCTATTTGAACTCAGACTTTATTTGAGTTCGGCACAGGTAAAGGTAATAATATGATCAAAAAGCCATGTCAGTTTAATAAGTTGAAATGACTTTCACAGTCAATTCGAGTCAGCTTAACTCATGTACACTGTTGCTTATTGCAACTGTAGGCCTAGGCTACATTTTAAATATTAATTTTAATTAATTAATACATTAATTGTATTTATTTTTTGTGACAACATTTATTTAAAACTATTTTATTTAAAATGTATTTATTTATTTATATATTTATTTATTTATTAATGAACAAGTTTTCTATTACAGCATACGTCATTTATTGTTTACTAACCATCAGGGCCATTTTTAGCCATTTTGACATGCTTATTTATTTATTTATTTTCGGACACCAGTTTCTTGTCACATTCAAACTGGCTGTCATAGTAACAACACTTTCAGCACAGATTCAGCACATTGTGAGTACCACAAATCTGAATGCAATTTTTTTTTTTTTTTTTACATTTGAATTTAAATATCTTTAGATATTATCAATGGCTACTTTTTGTATGTATCTGTTTTTTTTTTTTTGTATAATTGTTTTGTTGTGATTGTTGTTTGAAACTTTGATTTAAAGTGTCAGTTATTGTATTATTATTTAAGTCAAACCTATAAAGCCCTAAACTATTACCACTTTAAATACCACTTTAAATGACGCTCTGCCCTATATGTGTATGACGCTGCTCCCTTTAAGCGCTATCGTCATATACATCATATGAGCGGGGTTCATCTCTGATCTTGACAACCGTTGCCGGCTTCCATGTATTTTTGATTCTCATATGTACTCTCTGTCCCCTCCTAAGGACTGACAGCGGGGTTGCAGTTCTGTCATACCAACTCTGCTGCTGTGATTGACAATGCTGCAGTGCCACTTGAATGTGCTTAGGAGTGGAAGGACGCAGCACAGCTTTGCTTGCCGGTGGAAGGTGGAACGCAGGATCTGGGCTGTTGAGTACTTGAGACCAGTGACAGGAGTGTTGCAGAAAGTCAACAGAGCTAGGTGAGGGTCAATACCAGACTGAGCAGCTGCTTTCAACATAGACTTGACAGTTTTTATAGCTCGGTCCACCATGCCATTCGACTGAGGGTAGTTTGGGCTGGAATGGGTGATTTTAAAACCCCAGTCATGAGCAAATCGAGCCATTTCGGCACTGGCAAAAGGTACATGATCTGCAATCAGGACCTCAGGCACACCATGTCTTGCAAACACTGTCTTGAAGTGTGCTATGAGTGAGCCTGATGTTTTGTCTGACAGCTGTAGGACTTCCGGATATTTTGAAAAATAGTCCACTATCAGCAAAAATGAACGTCCTTGAAAGTCAAAAATGTCAGCAGCTATCTTCTGGCATGGTCCCTCTGGAACTGGGTGGGAGATATGTGGCTCCTTTTTATTTTCAGGAAGACTTTGTTGGCAGGAACTGCAGCCCTCCACCATGTGATGTATGGCCTCAGTGAGTCCTGGCCAGTAGAAACATGACCTGGCATGTGCCAACGAACGCTGTATACCCTGGTGTGCCACGTGAAGTCGTTTGGGCACTTCTGGTCGCAGTGCACAAGGGATTATGATGCGATCGTCTTTCATAAGTAGTCCATCATCTATGCTGATTGAGTGTCTGATTGGCCAGTAAGCTTGCACGGTCAGTGGGAACAACTTCTTTCTATCTGGCCATCCTTGGTCATGTAACTGCCGTATCAGGTCATGTTCAGGGTCTGACAGTGTGGCTTGTTGGATCATGCGAATAATGTCACCACCAATCGATTTTCCATTCACTGCGTAGATTACTTTCTCTTCACTTAGGTCTAGATTCTCTGCACCGTCAGATGGAGTGTAAGCTCTGGACAGTGTGTCTGCAATTAGCATCTGGTTGCCTGGAGTGAAGATGATGTGAATGTCATACCTTTGTAGCTGGAGCAGCATTCTTTGCAGCCAAGCTGGTGCTGCACCAGAGGGTTTGGAGAATATTGCCTCAAGTGGCTTGTGATCCGACTTGACTCTGATGGGAACACCATACACATCCTGGTGAAATTTTCTCAGAGCAAACACTATGGCCAGCAGCTCTTTTTCTATCTGGGCATTGTTCTTTTCAGCAGTAGGCAGAGCTCTGGAGGTATACGCTATCGGTTGCTGTTTCTGCAGCTGTGTGGCGCCCAGGCCGTCTTTTGAGGCATCTGCCTGCACCTCTATGGGCTCTTTCAGATCAAAATGCCTGAGGACTGGTGCCGTTGTTATGGCTTTTTAAGCTGGTCTAGTGCTGTCTGCTGTTCAGGATGCCATTGCCAGGCGATATCTTTCTGAAGCAGCAGCCTCAGCGGTGCAGTGAGGGTGGCTTCATTAGGTATGTATTGTGACAGGTAGCGTGTCATACCTAGTAGACGCTGAAGTGCTTTTCTATCCGTGGGAGGGGACAACTGCAAAATTGCTGATACCTTTGACTCATCAGGTTTCACTCCATCTGCGGTAATGACATGGCCTAGGTAAGTCACCTCATTGACCATATATTGCAGCTTGTCTTTATTGAACTTGATGTTGAGGCTCTTAGCTCTGTTCATCACCTTTTCTAGAATGGCATCATGCTCTGGTTTGGTAGCTGCCGCTATGATCATGTCGTCGACCACCATGAAGACACCTTCAATGTCCCCAAAGCCCTCTGAGTTTAGGCGCTGAAAGACTTCACTCGCTGATTTGATGCCAAAAGGCATACGATGAAAGCGATACCTGCCCCATGGCGTGTTGAAAGCGCACAGGTCTGCTGACTCCTCGTCCAGTTTAATCTGCCAATATCCGTCCTTCTCGTCTAGGATAGTAAATAGCTTTTTGCCAGCTAATTTGGAGCGTATGTCCTCTAGTGTGGGTATGTTGTAGTGCTGACGGAGTATGGCCCTATTTAAGTCTCTAGGGTCCAAGCAGACTCTGAGCGTTCCGTTTTTCTTTTCCATGATGCACAGACTGCTCACCCATGGAGTAGGCCTGGTAACTTTGCTTATCACGCCCCTGTTCTCCAGTTCTGCCAGCGTCTCACGGAGTCGGTCATGGACTGCATATGGGATCTTTCTGCAGCCATGTATGACAGGTGGAACATTAGGGTCAGTGTGGATATGATGGAGCCCTGGAAATTGGCCTAACAATTGAAACACTGAGGAGCTCAGTTTTTGTGGTAGGCGGTGAAGATTTAAATGACTCAACTTTTCTTATGAGATCCAACTGCACGCATGCCTGTCTCCCCAGCAAGGCTGTATCCGATGCTGTGGTCACAAAGAACATCATATCAGTCATTTTGTTTCAAGCCTGTACATGTAGTTTAACAACACCTTCAGGTTTGATGCGGGTGCCACCATACGATACCAGCACTGTGTTCGTCTTTTGGATGCGTACAGGAATCTGAAGTCGATCAATGATTGTCTTCATAATGACATTTGCTTCAGCACCTGTGTCAAGCTTGGAGTTAACTATTGTCCCTGTCATACACAGGTTTGCATGCCAACCCATATCAGTACAATTTGACTGAATCACTGTACCGATAAATAGTGAGTCAACTTCTGACAGCTCGGTGTCTATATCCAGTGAGTTCATTTTGGCTTTTGATCACACAACTGCAAAATGATTCTTTTTGCCACATTTTTTTACATATCTCGTTGAAGGCAGGGCACTGTCTTAGGGGGTGGATGCGTCCACATTTGCCACAATTTTTTGCAGGTCCTCTCACTGATTTTGAGGTTTTACTCGCTGCAAGTGTGCTTGATCTGCCTGCAGGCTGCAACTCTTTTTTTCATAATGCTATGCACAAATTGTGTATCTGATGAGGCTGCCATTGCTGTAACTTGTGCTTTTGTGACTTCTTTAGCTCTGCATATGTCAATAGCTTTTGAGAGTGTTAAATCGGGTATGGACAGTAGTCGTTCACGAAGTCCAGTGTCAGTTATGCTGAATACTATTTTGTCTCGTATCATGAGATCTTCAGCTCCACCAAATTCACATGTGCGTGCTTTGTTTCTTAGCTCTGTTATGAATTTGTCTATGTCTGCTTGCTCAGAGAATGCGGCCCAAAACTGATGTCGTTCAAAGACAGTGTTTTTCCGCGGGGTGCAGTATTTCTGAAAAGCTGCGAGGACCTCTGATCATTTTTCATGTTGTGGATCCTCGTACTCAATCACGAGCGAGGTATAAATGTCTAGCACCTCCTCACCGATGCAATGCAGCAGAACAGCGATCTGTCTCAACTCAGGTTTATCCACTGTAATGAATTTAGCTCAAAGGGGAAATATTAATAATTAATCATAACTCGTTGTAGTTAATTATAATATTTGGACAATTCGAAAGAATTATCTTGATGAAGCTGAATTCGCATTTCATATCAATTGACCTGTTCGTCCAGCAAACATTCAGGGTAAATTATTCACAGAAAAACTATTTTCTTGGTCACAGAAATTAACTTTGTTAAATACTAATGCCATGTAGCTTTGATCGGAAATCGTAAAGTGACATTTTGCAATGCAGAATCAGAAACTCATGTAATTTGTGCACGAGAACTTTATTAACTACAGACTAACACATAACTACTCTAAACAACACATATACATACACACACACATACGCGCGCGCGTCAGGCATACATGGGAAGGCTAAAGTGATGGATAGGTAAGGAAAAGAGGGAAAAGGGTGAGAGTCAGTTAACCATCTCTAAAAACCATCAGTTTCTAGTTCAAAGCACAGTATACGATAGCCTACACCAGAACTCTGTCTGATAAAAGGTACTATACTTGCATTTGACCTGGCTGTGGGCCCTGTGTCTCATGAGGCCTCTGTAGAAAGTCTGGATGGTTCCATTTGATGGCCGAAGTTGCAATTCCTTGAAACTCCGAGGTTGTCTTCGAGTCTTTGCTCAGGAGAGTCCTCCCTCGTGGGTGAGCACATGGCTTTGTGCAAAATGGAGTTTGTTGGCATTGTGGGACGCAGCGGATGCGTAGGCCCCGATCCAGGGATGAGGCTGTAGAGCAAGGAACGGTGTTCTGAGCCTTTTAAAGTCTGGAGAGAGTCACACCTTCCCAAATGGGTTCGACCAATGAGAAGGCTGAATTTCTCAGCGGGAGGTTATAAACTGGGTCCTCGTTTTATGGCCCTTTGTTTCAGAAAATGGCAGTTTGCATATTTAAATCAATAGGGGTTCAGGCCAGAAATACTAAAGATTATTAGAACGTTAATATGTTGCACCGGTATCAGTATCTAATACACAGCATCTTTCAGAAAATCTGTATGTGGTTACATTATATAGCATTCTATCAAAACACAAGCATAAAATGGTTATAAAATAAGAAATACAAAGGACATGGACAGTCGTATTATACACTGATATATGAGCTATGTGTGTTCGTTCACAGAAAGGTTTGTCTGTGAATGAAATAGGGAAGAGTCCATTTCTATGAGCATTATGTCTTTCCTATGGGGAGAAGTGAGTGAAGAAAGACAGTCTGCCTGCATAGTTGCAGATTCTCCTGCATAGTTTTGCATCATAAACTGACATTATCAGTGGTTGCTAGAAGCGTCCTGGTTGCCATGGTAACCAGGCCTATCTTAAGACTTTGTGTCACCCACTGTTGGGTTGGGTGAGGGGAAGTCTGCTTCTTTGTTAATTTAATAAACTACTGATTTGGTTAAATCTAATGAACCATTGTCTGATTGGTCCATACCCTACACCACTAATGCTGAGGCTGTGAGGTACAAGGTAAATCTTTGTTCCCACTTACGCTAATTATTGGCCAGGTTCCCCGTCAGACATAGTGGTGGAGGTGGGTGAAGTATTTCCATTTTGTCCATTGCGTTTAAATGACAATCCGCTCGTGTGTGGCGGAGAGAGGCGTTTTTCTCTTTTCACTCACGCCGCCGTGATCTTTAGTCACTACTTGAGAAGTGCGGTGTTATTATACGAGTACCTCCGTTTCTGACACCATGTTGTGTTTTGTTTAACTAGCGATTAACAATAACACATGGACAACAGAGCTTGTAATGAACTCCACTTCTTTACTGCACGTTTTTTTACTTCCTTCTTCATCCAGCACATGCGCAGTACATCACAGGACTGCTCATTACAAACTGTATGGGGGTGGCTTGGACTAAACCATTCACTACTTATACTACACTCTAGTCCAATGATATTGGGGGCAATCATATTTCAGGGTGACCCATGTCACATTTTATCACAACCCTGCTAAAATGTAGTGCCAGTACGTGAGTACTAGGCGACTAGTTTGCCTATGGCTAGAAATAGTACTGCTAACCATTGTGAGACAGAAAGAAAAGAAAAGAAAAGAAAAGAAAAGAAAAGAAAAGAAAAGAAAAGAAAAGAAAAGAAAAATCATGACTGAAATTGTAACAAGTTGTACTGGACTTATTCATGTATGTTGCACTATATCTTATATACCATTGTTTTTAGGTAAATAATATTTTCTATTGCAGGGGTCTCCAGCCCTGTTGCCATAGAGCTACCGTTCTGCAGATTTCAACTTCAACCCCATTCACACACACCTGAAGCAGCTTATCAAGGTGTTCAGGCTTACTTGACAATTACAGGCAGGCATTATTTAACGTGGTTGAAACTAAAGTAAAATGTCCCCTGTTTGCATCCTTGTCTCAGGAATATAAGATTGTATTGTTGTATGCATAGCAAATTTATATATTCGATAACTTGACAATGTGGCAGTTATGGGAAAATGACATTATGAAAATGCATTATGCTATTGTAGTACTCAAATATTTTTTTTTTCCAAGGATGGCAGATCTGTGTTTGTTATCAACACACATCACTATTAAAACATACACAGAGAGTTTTAAGAGCAAATGTGAATTATATCAGAGCTGTTTTATTTGACATTAACAGACATTTACTGAGTGCACCTGAATTAAAAAAAATAAAATAAAAAAAAATAACTTTCACCCAAAATTGAAAATTAGCAAAACAATTTTAAAAAAAAAGAAAAAAAAAGTCTTCTTGTCCATAAACAATGTTAATAAAATAATCTTAATAAAATAGGGTCACAATCATTCCGAAATACAAAATCATAGGGTCTTTTGACTAGATAAAATCTTCACTCAGATATTCCCACTTGTTTCTTGAAAAACAGTCTAATAACTTGCTGTCGTACTGCTTTCAGATTTAGACCATATATTAGGGGATTTAAAATGGGTGGTACAAGTAAGAATTCCAGGGCCATGAAATTACGCACACTTTGTGGCAAATTCTTTGAGCCATAACGACTGTACAGGACATCAAATAACAATGCAGCAGTCACGTTGAACAGTGAAAGCAGATGTGGTACACATGTTTGTATAAATTTGTGCCTGCCCTCTACTGACTTTCTGCACTTTTTAATCAAGTGAATGTATGAGCAAAATATCAATACTGCATGTCCAAAGTATGCAAGAATAACAATGTACCCAAACACATTGTTTAATGTTGTGGAAAAACATGAAAGTTTTGCAACTGCCCAAATCTCACAGTACAACTTTTCAATAGTAGAGGCACATAAAATGAGTCTAGCAATTAATATAATTAGAACAGACATGCAAAAAAATGGAGTCAGCCAGCAGAAAAGGATACACTGGAAAACCCTCTTACTGGTCATTATTGAATGATACTCCAGTGGTCTGCATATTGCCACATACCTGTCATATGCCATCACTGTTAATGTTGAAAAGTCACACAAAGCAGATGAATAAATGACAAATATCTGAATCATACATCCAACATAAGAAATCACATGATCATATGATAATAAATCATACATGAATTTAGGGTAAAATCCAGAGGTTCCAAAAAGTCCATTTACACATAAATTACAGATAAACAGATACATTGGCTCATGAAGCTTTTTATGTGAGATAATAGTGAAAATTACTGTTACATTACAAAAGACCATCAAGGGATAAAACAATGCGGTGAAAGAAAAAAACACATATCTGTTTTCCATTGTTTCATTGAGACCGGAGAGTGTAAATACTAGGACACTGGACTCGTTCTCCAGTGGTTGCTGCATCTGGAATGATATGCAACTATTATGTAGATTTTGTTGTTGTTGTTAAATTACTGGAAAGCTAATTAGACAAGGTTGTTAACTAGGAAGTCTGTATATGAAAGAAAAATAAATAAAGCAAACATCAAATCCTCTAACAGTAGCATGAATTGCTTTTTCAGTTACAAGACAGTTACATGAAAACTTACCATGTTCTCTGTTGGCATGTTTCCTGTAGTGTTTTGTAAAGGTTCAAGTTGGTTTGTTATATATGGACACTGGTCTCATGCTAATTACCTTGATCACAAACACTGAAACAGTTTTAACAAGCTCTCTAAAGGCTTCTTTTCTCTTAAGTCAAAATAACTGTCTGTCTATGCCTACACGTAGATTAAGAGAAATTATGTCTTTTTTTTTTTTTAAGTTGTCAGTCATATTCTCGCCAATAGATCAGTTCCAATACTACATATAATATAAAATTAGTAATGCAGTATATGTTTTTATTTTTACCTTTTTCCCCTGCTTCTACATGAATTAGCCATGAGTCTAATCTATTTGATTAATTGTTCTTTTGTCACAACAACAGGAATATTTAAAATAAATAAAACACAAACTATTATATAACAATATTAAAATAAGAACAACATGTTAAATTGACTTTTTTTTTTCTTTGGTTTTCTCCAAGAGGAAAGAGGCCTTCACAGGATTTATTACTTTGTCCTATTGGAACAAAATTATATTGCACTCTGATATTGACTCAATTTATCTGGATAACTATATGCAGTATATTATTTCTTTAAATTTTCAAAATCCTAATTAGGAACATGAGAATCTACATCAACACAACTGCCACTTATATTATAATTGTTATCATGGCCCTTACGTCCAGAGCCAGACTTAAGTTGGCAGTCAGAAGGGCTGTTTACACCTGGTCACTTTATGCATTTTTTATATGATCGGATAGCTATCTGATTTATTAAAACGTTTCCATTTACACATCTTCACATAATATGTGTCTTTGGAAAAAGGATATAAATCTGTTCTTTAAGTCCTGCACTATATTAAAATTTAACAGTTCGCGTCAGCGAAAAACAACAGATAAGCGCTGCATTTTATTAATTATCAGCTAATTTCAAGATCACAGACCGCAATCGGAAAGAGAGCGGCATGAGCACTGGAAAGATAGGTTAGTTTCACTATTTTTAATGAAGATGATTGTGTTTTGAGTGTCTGCAACTTACTTTCACTTTTATTTGTGGCAGTTTGCATGTCAGCTTGCTGAAGAGATACTCAGCTATCCTTGGTGATGCGTGTTGCATTAGCGCTATCTGCTGTCATATTTGACGTGAAAAAATGCTTAGCACTTCTCCTTAATCTCCACCATGAAGTGTCGTGATTGTGGTGGAAAAAATGCCCCTGCAAGTTGTTTGTGAGCTGTCTCTGTCTATTGTGTGTTTACTCTCTCTGGTGGATAGAAATGCTTAAAGTTTACCTTTTGAAACAAAAGTAGGAAATCTGCATCGATAATGCAGATGATAGATTTAGGGGATGCGACTCATTGCAGAGTAAGATTATACCTAATTTTGGCATGCCTCCAGTATAGTCTTTCTTTCTTTCTTTTATGTTTTTTTTTTGGCTGGATGTGGTTGATCATGTAATCAGTATGCTGCTGAGGGAGGATTTTTGGATTTGCTGCAGAATGCTTTTCACTGGGAATATTGTTGTTCTCTTCTTTTTCTCTGTCATTCTGCAGATGTGGCCAAACCATCACAACCGCTGTTGCTGTATCTGTTCTTTTATTGTCGTTTTCTGTTTGCATCGCTGATGGATGACTTTATTCTTGTAATGATTGTGAAATGATACTCACAGTATCTAGTGCAGACATTGCACCTGGAACACTTAAAGCTTGTTCTGGCCTGGTTTGAGCAGTGTCCACACTTCTGAACCGTAAAGAAGAACTGGCAAAACAAGGTTCTGGAAGAGGCAAATTTTAATCATTGTGGAGATGTTGTTTTTTTTCCACAGGCACCATTTGAGGCAAGTGAATGCTGGAGCTCCCTGTCCAATCCTGCTATAGAATTGGACTAATGACCATAAGTATTTGAATTCCTGGACCTGTTCTATCTGGATGCCCTTAAGGTAGACAATGGCCTAAAAGCCATTAATGTCTATGTTGTTTCGTGAGGCTAGAGGTTTGGGCTTCCTCTTTTGAAAATAAATGGTACCTCTGTGTGGGGCAAGCCTGTCTCTATGCAGGGCTACCTTCCTGCCTCTAGGCAGCATCTGGACCCTATGCACTACCTCTCCCACCCTCTCTAGAACCAGGCAGCTTGGGGGAGCGTCCTCTCTTCTTTGTCGGGCTGTACACCCAAACTTACTCGCCAGCCTCAAAGTTTCTCCCCTTGCTCCTGACATCATAGTTCCTCTTTTGTCTCACGTCAGCCTTTCCCAGTTGATCCCTAGCAAATGCATGAGCTGTTTCCATTCGATCCTGCAATTGCTTTGCATGCTCTGGTCCGGCTGGCACAGCTGGTGAGTCTAGGGGTTTCTCGAACAACAACTCTGCAAACTCTGCCCTAACATAAGCAAAGCAGGGGTGCACAAATTCGAGCCCTGTACTGCTGATCTGTAGGCCATTAGAATGAATGGAAGGAGAGTGTCCCAGTCCCATTGATGGTCAGCTGTAAGTATGGCTAGCTGCTGGGCCATGGCTTTGTGGGTGCAGTGGTGTTGTGTGTGTTTTCTACATGCCAAGCCATTCACACATGGCCGCAAACAGCTTGGATTAAAAATTCCTCCCCTGGTCACTATGAATAACCTCAGCCATACCGAACCTGCTGAATATCCCTTTCACCAGTGCATCGGACACAGTCTCTGCTTCCTGTTTTGGTATTGCGTCACCCCATTCGGGTCTCTGTTGCGCTTCCAGCCAACACAGCACAGGCCTCAGATCATCATCTTGTTCCTGCCGCAATTGCCACTCTGGTGTGTCAACCACCCTCAGTGTCCTACATGCAGGTTGTTCTGCCTCATTCTCTTGACACAATTCCTTCTCCTGAGGCTCCCTATATTCACATTGATGAAAGCCCTCTGCAGCATAAGGGTCGATGCGACAAGACATCAGCGTTGGTGTGGCTGGACCCAGGCCTGTGTACCACTGTGAAGTTATAGGACTGTATGCCCTCCCTCCCCAATTTATGGCCAAGAAATTCAACCTCCCGCCTCATAAAGTGGCACTTATCTGGATGCAGCTTCAGACCTGCTGCTGCTACTCTTCCCAGAACCCGATGGAGGGATTCAAGTGCCTCATCGAAAGACTCACCATGGACTAGAAGATCATCCAAATATACAAGACACTCATGGCAGAGGACTCCTTCCAGCACCTTGTCCATGAGCCTTTCGAATGTGGCGGGAGCACTGCAGAGACCAAACGGAAGGACCTTGAACTGCCAGAGGCCTTTGTTTGAACAGAATGTGGTTTTGGGAGCGGACTCAGGAGACAATGGCACTTGCCAGCAGCCGCTCCATAAATCAAGGGTGGAGAACCAGGACGAACCAGCCACCAATTCAAGGGATTCATCTACTCTAGGTAGGGGATATGAATCTTTATTTTACTTTGTTGAGCTGCCTATAATCCATGCAGAATCGGACAACTGGAAATGTTTTTTCGCAGCACCATTACCACAGCTGATGCCCATGGACTCTCTGAGGGCTCAACAATATCTACCTGTAGCATTTCCTCCAATTCCTTATCCGCAGCTTGCTTTCAGGCCAGAGGGAAATGGTGTGGTCTTTTATCGGGTGGGCTTCTCCTCCCGTGTCATTGTGTAACCCCATCTACACGGGCCCCTGGCGTTTCCCTGCATTTGGCTGAACCTGGGGCACCACCTGATCAAATGGCCTGACTGGCCACAGCCCCAGCAGACTGAAGGGTGGGGCTCTGAGGCGGAGCGGTTTGAGCACAGCGTCACAGCATTTGTAGAATTATTCATCCATGCAGGTGCCCTTGGGTGTGATTCAGTCATTTCCACAGCTCTTACTATTGGCGTTATTTCATCAGCATCCATTTCTGCCTCCAATATCTCACTTTCAATGGCCAGTTCTAGCGCCTCACTCAGTGTGGTTGGATGAGCCAGCTGAGTTTGCACAGTCAGACTAGTCATTTGACCACTCAGCAGGGCTCAGTAACAGGAGATAAGCAGAGCTTTATGATTTTCAGGCCAGCCTGCAGCATCAGCTAACAGTTTAAATTGGGCTTTAAATGCATTCCAATCCGTCTTACCGAAGAACCATGGTGTCTTAATATCAAGCATGTCACTGTCTCTGGTGAATTCGCCGCAGGCCCGCAAGCCACCATGATTGTTTACATTCTGTGTCTGCACGTCTTCGCGAGCAGAGCTGGGTAGTAACTGATTACATTACATGTAATCTGGATTTTGTAATCAGATATCAAAAAATGAAGTACTTGTAATTAGAGTAAGTTACATTTTAAAATACTCGTAATCATACTACAGTTACATTTTATGGATTGCATGATTACATACTATTCAAACAATAGCAATAAATTATCCATAATTCATTGATTCTCCCTATTTTCCATTTTTCATCTTTTAAATTTGTTATAAGGGTCTTTTTTTTTTTTTAATTGACATTTATATATAATCTGAAAGTTGAATAAATAAGCTTTATATTGATGTATGGTTTGTTATGATATGACAATATCATCAATGATACAACTATTTGAAAATCTGAAATCTGAGGGTGCAAAAAAAAAAAAATAATAATAATAATAATAAAAATGTTGAGAAAATTGCCTTTAAAGTTGTCAAAATTAAGTTCTTAGCAATGCACATGTAATGGAGGCCAGGGGTAGGTCATGTGCAGGTAAACCTCACTCCCCAATCTCAGCCTAGAGACTGCAGTCTTTAGCCTCCTTGTTAGTGTGCCCGCCTGCCATGCCGGATTTGAGACCCAGGTGGAGGGGTTACACATATTACTTATCAAAAAATAAGTTTTGGTATATTTACGGTAGGAAATTTACAAAATATCTTCATGGAACATGATCTTTACTTAATATCCTAATGATTTTTGGCATAAAAGAAAAAAAAAAAAAAAATTTGACCCATACAATGTATTTTTGGTTATTGCTACAAATACACCCCAGCAACTTAAGACTGATTTTGTGGTCCAGGGTCACATTTTCGTTTCTAAAATAGCCTACCGATTTCATACATTCGGAACGTCCAGGTTTGTGGACATTCACACATAGACTAGTCATTTGACCACTGGATTTACAAAAATCATTTTAGGTTTGAGAAGGGTTTCAACTTTGTATCAACTACTGAATTATCTGTTCATGTTTTATTATGTCTTTGGAAGGCTTTTGTCATTAAAATGCATATATTCACATTATTTCTTATTTACATGAAATACAGGCATTCCAAAACCTTTTGTTATCTAAACCTTATTCACCAAATATACTTTAAGAATATACTTTACTTTAAGTACTCCTGAGATTTTAAAAAATAAATATTTTGATAATTAAGTATTTATTTATTTATTTATTTATTATTTCATTAATTGTTAGCTTTTCATTAAACTCACAAACCCCCTGCAGTTCCTTTACAAACCATAGTTTGGGAAACCTTGTTGTAAACCTTGATGTAATATAATGTTTAATGCACTTCATGTTGTAAATTAAAATGAATTTTGCATACTCTTTGAATTTTTTTTTTTTTTTTTTTTTTGCATCGTTATGGTACAAGATAATCCAATTTAAATCAATGTGATAGACGAGTTAACCTCCTGGCCACTTGACCAACCATTAATGGCAAATTAAGAAGCGCTTTATTATACACACACAGAATTTGTCTCTGCATCAGGAGCTTCCAGTGCAGACAATACTAGCATAAGTGCAGACAAGCAAAATAATTTCAGTGGACTTAAATTAGAAATCAGTCTGTATCCTTGTCTTACACCAGTTCAAATTAAATAGCTGACATTCATTCATTTTATATTCGTGCCTAAGCAAACATGAAGCTGATTGGCTCGCATGCCACTGGATCCGATGCTCCACAGTAACCTGCAATGACACAAACATCTTTTCATCCCAGCATTCTTTTTCTACTACCCTTCTTCCAGCCAGCTACTATCATAGTCCAGATGCCTCATCCAGTGCTCCAAGGGACCCTACTCCATGTGGATTAATCTTGACTCCTTCAGCCTCAGACTCCATTTCCAACCGGTATAACCCTTCATCCATCCATCCATCTATCTATCCATCCATCCATCCCTCCCCCCTTCATCCTTCCACCCCTCCCCGTCCCCTTCATCCCTCCTTCCTTCCCTTCATTCCCTCCATCCATCCCTCTCATCCTGCCACCAAGCAACATGTTTGCTTAAACCCCAATCTCAAACATAATTTCATCCCAATATCCATTCTTCTACCCTTCCTTCAGCCATTTACACCAATATAGCTGTGGGTTTCAAATAATTCTCAATAGCTACTCATTCTCTCTCTCTCTCTCTCTCTCTCTCTCTATATATATATATATATATATATCTCCCTCCATCCCTCTATCAATACCCTCTCATTCTTCTATCATTACCCTCTCATTCTGCCAGCCAGCAAAATGTTTGCTTAAACAAACCCCAATCTCAAACATCCTTTCATCCCAATATCCATTCTTCTACCCTTCCTTCAGCTGTTTACACCAATATATGCATCCACGGTGTCTCTAATAATTCCCAATAGCTACTATTCCTCCTCTTTCTCCCTACCTCTCTGTACCCCTCCCGCTCTACCCCTTTCCTCCACCAATATTCTCTTATTCTCAGTACTAATACTATCCCAATATCCATTCTTCCACAGCTCTTGTGCTTCCTAATAATTCTCAAAAGCTACTTCTACAGTCCGAAGCCTCGTCCAGTGCCCCTAGAGACAATACCTCACATGGGCCAGTCCGGACTCCTTCAACCTCCAATTGACCTATGGCTAAGCCCCGCCCCCTCCACTCACTCGGACAAACTGTCAACATTCTGTGACAGGCGCTATGGCAAGTGTCACAGTAGGAGATATTTCACAGGAGGCAACTGATGATTTTTGGAGACAGAAAGATTATATATCATCTCGAAGTCACCAAAAGGGCCTTAACTATGCATTGGAGGGTTATATTAATAATTTTATTGTTGAGAAGGTCGGTGAAAAGCTTCAGCTCCAGGCAAAAATTACAGGTCACAGTGTAAATGTGATAAACCGCATCTTCTTGCCATCACCATCTCAGACAACAAGATAGAGGATCAGCATTGTTCATGCACTGCAGGGTAAGAAATGTGATTTACCTTCAATTAATTAACCTTTAAATAACCTTTAACCGTTTTACTTTCAAAGTTTTACTTTTTTATGTTGCCCAACCTGATGTTGGGTATTATCCCCGATACAATTTTGAATTTCTTTACTTTGGCAATAGCTCTCTCCACATGAACTCTGTGAGCAGCTATCTTTTTTGTTTTGTGTACATCAGTGGCAGACATCTGTTTGTTTGACTGAGCAAAAGGGGGAATATTTACTCTCAGTCCAATTTCTTCCAAGTCTTTCTCAATGAGAAATCCTTTGTCAACCATTACACCATCACCCTTCTTCAGGTAGCTATGAGCCATGAGTGTTTTCATCAACTCTAGAAAGTAGCTTTTCTGAACAATTTCTTTGTCAGACAATGATCCAGTAAAAAGAGTCAATGTAAACATGATAGCGCCACGTGGATCACATGCAATCATTGATTTCAGAGTGTTGGTTGACTTGTAGTTTGAGAAACTTTGACTTTGCAGTACTAATGAACTTGGCTTCTCAATCTTAAGTTCTGTGCAATCAAGTATTGCCAGACTTGTTGCAAAGTTGTTCTTATATTTTTCTGGCATTTGAGATATTATGATGTCTCTAATTTTGGCGCAACTTCATGAGAACTAGCAAAAGTTGGTGACGTAGTGGCATTTTATTTATTTCTTGATCAACCCTCTTATATGTTAATGGGACAAAAGTTTGTGGAGCTGTATCAGTACTTGGCACTGCAAACACAGAGCACAAGTTGTTAAACTGATCATAACTAAAGCCAGTGCAATACTGGAAATAGTTTGCAATATTGCTGCGGTGCAGAAGCTCTGGTGTCAGTCTTGTTAGAGTCAGATTTTTTTTTAATTCTTCAATTTCAGCATCCTTCTGAGCCAGCATAGTCCTTAATGTCAGCAGCTCTTGCTCCACTTCTCTTGTAGGCAGCTCCAGTGGCAGATGCTGGTCCAGATGATCTGGCACTTCCTCTGGCTGCTGTTGCACGGGTGGCTGCTCATCCTCTAGCAGCACTGCAAATATAAATTTATGGTTTAAAATGAATGAAGGAAAACATAAAGATGTTCTGGTACAAGCCAAATGTCACAAACCAACCAACATATCAGTAAAATTATTCAAACTAAAGTGTACACTTGATAGAGCACATAATATTTGAAACAAGTAAAACAATGAAAACTGTAGCCATGGAACATGATTTTAAAATTTGGAAGAGAAAAGGGAGTGTTACATAGCTTTATGTTTGTAATTCATTTGGAAGAAAGGAAAAATCACTGATTTAAGCTACTATGAGAAGCGACTTTTTCACCGAGAAGGAAACGAGCACAGCGCGCTAAGCGTAAGTGTTTGCGTAATACTTTATTTCATTTAGAGTTGTGTACTTTGCAAGTTGCTGCTAGAACTTTTCTTTTTCGTTTCGTACATTTTAGTAGCTATTATCGTGGTGTAATTTGAAATTGTAGTTTTGATAGCACTTATTAAAATTAGACTAGTAAGCCGTCGGCGAAACCAAGCTGTTGTTATTGTTATTGCTGCCTTCCTGCAAGCACTTAAGTGTCTCGGTTTAGTTTCTATTTGAGCCATTTGCCTTGCTTTCGGGTGAATTAAGCAGTAGGCGTGACGGCTTTTTCCCCCCTAATTATCGTTCGATTGAGTATTTATTTGACATCTGAAAGCTGACGCGGAAGCGTTCAGCCCTCGCGTGAAGACCGACGAAAGTAAAGACCTGCGACTTTTCCTGCGTGACTTTAACCGAGCAACGAAACCGACAACGCACACAAGTACTTCTTTCATTTTCTCTCTCCTCTCTTTTGCCTTCCAATTCTATCATGTGTTTTCAATATATTCCGGTTGTCACTCAACCACGCACTAACTCCTCACGCAAATGGCATCGCAATCTTGCTAACCTACGTCCTATCGCTACATCCTCTACTCCACCTCTTGCTTTTTCTGTTGGCCTCTGGAACTGTCAGTCGGCAGTTAACAAAGCAGACTTCATTTCTACAATCTGATCTTAGCATCTTGGGCTTGACTGAGACCTGGATTCGTCCAGAAGACTCAGCAACCCCCGCTGCTCTCTCTAAGAATTTTACTTTTTCTCACACTCCACGTCAGACTGGGCGGGGTGGGGGAACTGGTCTGCTCATTTCTGACAAATGGAAATACACAACACATTCACCCATATGCAATCATAGCTCATTTGAATGTCATGCAATAACACTCACAGCTCCTGTAAAACTCCAGGTTGTGGTCATTTACCGCCCTCCAGGCCAAATTCTAAACACCTTTCTAGAAGAATTGGATGGACTGCTATCCTCTTTTCCAGAAGATGGCAGTCCACTTTTGGTCTTTGGTGATTTTAACATTCATCTTAACAAGCCTTATGCTACAGATTTCCATTCACTTCTTGCCTCATTTGATCTCAAACGCCTTACCACTACGAGCACTCACAAATCTGGCAACCAACTTGACTTAATTTACACTCGCAATTGTATCGCTGACAACATCCTGGTCAAACCCCTACACGTCTCTGACCATTTCCTTATTACATTTAATATTCATCTTTCAACCTATGCATCACCAACCCCTCTACCGGTTACTTTTAGACAAAACCTACGCTCCCTCTCACCCTCACACTTTTCCTCTGTACTTTCCTCCTCTCTTCCCTCACCTATCCATTTCTCATCTCTGGATGTGGATGCAGCCACTGACACCTTATGCAACACCTTAAAGTCTTGTCTCGACGATATCTGTCCTCTTTCCACCAGGCCAGCACGGGCTACCCCCTCTAACCCCTGGCTGACTGATGTTCTTCATGAACATCGGTCCAAACTCAGGCAAGCAGAAAGAAAATGGCGCAAATCTAAACACCCGTCTGACCTGAGTATGTACCAATCGTTGCTTTCTGCTTTTTCTACTCAACTCCACACTGCCAAATCCTCATATTATCATAACAAGATCAATAGTGCTTCTGACATGCGCAATCTCTTCAAAACATTTAACTCTCTCCTCTGTCCCCCTCCACCACCACCCACCACTACACTAACAGCTAATGATTTCGCACAATTCTTCACAGACAAAACTCGAACAATCAGCAAACAATTCTTAGCCCCTCATACACATGACTTACAACCCACCACACCCACTTCGAACACTCTCACTTTCTCCTTCTGTCCCCTCACTGAGACAGAAGTATCAAAACTTCTCCTTTCCAGCCACCCTACAACATGCCCACTTGATCCCATCCCCTCACACATTCTTCAAGCAATCTCTCCTACTGTCTTACCAGCACTCACACACATCATAAATACATCGCTCCTCACAGGCACTTTTCCAACTTCTTTTAAGCAGGCTCGGGTAACCCCACTGCTTAAGAAACCAACACTGAACACCTCACTTCTTGACAGCTACAGACCGGTCTCTCTGCTTCCATTCATAGCAAAAACCCTCGAACGAGTTGTTTTCAACCAGGTATCATTGTTCTTTTCACAGAACAACTTACTGGATCCTAACCAGTCAGGTTTCAAGAGGGGCCATTCAACTGAGACTGCGCTACTGTCAGTTACTGAAGCCTTGCGGACAGCAAAAGCTGATTCTAAATCATCAGTTCTAATTCTGCTCGATTTATCCGCTGCTTTTGACACCGTCAACCATCAGATCCTCCTGTCCACCCTCTCATCGCTGGGCATCACAGGAACTCCGCTTCGCTGGTTTGAATCCTATCTCACCGGTAGGTCATTCACGGTAACCTGGGGAGGAGAGGTATCCAAAACACATCAACTGATCACTGGGGTTCCTCAGGGATCAGTTCTTGGTCCTCTCCTCTTCTCCATATACACAACATCACTGGGTCCCATCATAGAGTCACATGGCTTCTCCTACCATTGCTATGCTGACGACACACAACTCCATCTTTCATTTCAACCAGATGATCCAACAGTACCTGCACGGATCTCAGGCTGCTTGGCGGACATCTCAACGTGGATGAAAGAACATCACCTCCAGCTTAACTTGGCAAAAACTGAGCTTCTTGTTTTTCCTTGCATTCCAAACTTACAGCATGGGTTCACCATCCAGCTGGGCTCTTCCACAATCACTTCTTCAAACTCAATCAGGAATCTGGGTGTCATCTTTGATGACCAGCTGTCTTTCAAAGATCATATTGCAAAGACTACTCGAACTTGCAGGTTTGCTTTGCACAACATCAGAAAGATCAGGCCCTTTCTAACAGTGCAGGCTACACAACTTCTTGTCCAGGCCCTTGTCATCTCCAGACTGGACTACTGCAATGCTCTTTTGACTGGTCTTCCATCGTGCACAATCAAACCTCTACAAATGATTCAGAATGCAGCAGCACGGCTGGTCTTCAACGAGCCCAAAAGAGCCCATGTTACACCTCTCTTTATCTCCTTGCACTGGCTCCCAATTGCGGCTCGTATCAAGTTCAAGACTCTGATGCTTGCATATAGGACAACCACAGCTACTGCACCTGCTTATCTGCACTCGCTATTGCAAATCTACACCCCCTCCAGAACTCTGAGATCTGCTAGTGAGCGACGCCTTGTGGTACCATCACAGAGAGGTGCGAAATCACTATCCAGAACATTCTCTTTTACTGTTCCTGGCTGGTGGAACGATCTTCCTACCCCTATCCGGAATGCTGATTCCCTGACAAGCTTCAAGCGACAGCTTAAAACTCATCTCTTTCAACTCTATTTGCTGTTACCATAAAAAAAAAAAAAATCTCTTTATTCCTTCCCTTTCTAGCTTGTACTTGTCTGAAGCACCACTTGAAATCTGGTATTATAGCACTGCCTGTGTCTGTTTGTCTCCTTAAGAAGAATCGCTCTATGTTCTCCCAACTGTATGTCGCTTTGGACAAAAGCGTCTGCCAAATGCCTAAATGTAAATGTAAATGTAAATGTATGAATTGACTAAATAGCATACCTTAAGACCGCAGCACACCAGTGCCAGTAACCACAATAGAGCACTCCCTCTCATATGTTATTATTAGTTATATTGTAATTTCTTCTGTTTCTGTATTTGTCATAACTTTAATTTCCTTTTCCTGTAGCTTCCACTGTTAAACAAGCCGGCATCATCCCTGCCCGTATCCTGTTCCTGTGCCGACAACATCCCCAGGCCCCTCTCCCCAGACATCTCTCTACCAACACCTACTGAACAAGTCAGTCAGAGTTTCAATCTTGAAGAAGCAAGGAAAATTTAAGTGGCGACAAAGGCACAAGCTGCCAGTGAGAAATGGCACAAAGATCGTGAGGGAAGGCTGACAGCCTTCGGAACTTCGGAAAAATATTGAAAAGAAAAAAGTTACAGAGGAATTCGTCCAGTCAATGTACTACCCCAAGCCCTTCATCTCAAAGGCAACAAGCTATGGCACTGCCAATGAGCCAAAGGCAAAGCAGCTCTACCAAGAAAAATATCCATCTAGACATGTACATGATGCTGGCCTAATGCTACAGCCAGAGCCGCCGTTTCTTGGTGCAAACCCGGATGCTATTATATGTGATAATGGGGAAACTGGACTGCTCAAAATTAAGTGCCCCTTTGGATCAAGAGACATGACCATAGAAGAAGCTGCCTCAACTATCAAAGACTTCTATGTCATCAACAATGGACAAGACATTGAAGTATCAAAAAGCCACAACTGCTACTATCAAATCCAAGGGCAGCTGCTTTTAAGTGGACTTGACTTCTGTGATTTTGTCCTTTACACAAGATCAGATCTGTACATTGAGAGAGTTCACAAAGATGTCCTGTTCGTCAATTCAGTGATTGCAAAGCTTCATGAATTTCATGTAAATAACTTTTGTCCCAAGAAATAGATCTCACCTCCTCTCCTGATTTTTCGGTCCATCTTGGTCCTTCTGGGAGCTGATTCACACCTGTAAATGAAAGAAAAATAACATCATTAGGGCTGCAAGAAACAATTATTTTCATGATCAATGTATTCCGATTATTTAATGGATTAATCGATATTAAGTGGATTCATAAAATGTCATTAAATGTTTCTATGTGTGTTTGCAAATCCTTTTTCTGATTTTTGCCTTCAGCTTGATATTATGTCATCAATGATCAAGTGTGACTTGAACCTGTGTGTGTTCATGTATGTGTGCACCCAACACGCGTTTGAGGTACCTCTTTTTTGAAAATGGACGACACCTCTGTCCTACAGTAGATCCAGTCCTTGTAGCTTGGTGAGGATGGGGAAACTCAGCGCTGGGCCCTCCATTGACAAAATGCTTAAACAAAAAATATAGCATTTTATTAGGAGTTATTACTCACACTAAATCAGCACAAATCAATGACCTTTTGAACACCCTGACCTTTTGTCTATTGACACTGTATGTAATTACTTTGAATATTTAGTTATGTTGAAGAGGAGTGAAAAAGTTACATGTTTTGCTAAAAAAAATATCACAAAGTTCCCCATTTGATTTTGTATAAAAGTTGTCTAAAATGTTGTGCTTCAATATGCAATTAATGGTTCATGATCAAATGAAATATGTACAAGTCTAAGCTGCATATGTTCCCAGGACAAGCCTTTTTACCATCTTTACCAAGAGTGCTCTCCGTTAGCTTGGTGCTACAGTATTTACATTGAATCATTCAGCACAACACTGCCAACATTTGTTATCTCAGTTATTTACAGGTAAGTTAATGAAGCTAAGCTCCAAAAGTTAACGTTAGTATAACTAGAGCCTTTGGACAACAGCTAACAATCACATACGATTACCAAAGTACAAAAACTAGCACATAACAGGCCAATGAACTCCCAGTAAACAAAGTGACATGATGTACAACGCAGCCAAGAGCTAACCTTAGCTAACGTTAGAGATGTTAAAGATAACTTTATATTTCTGTCCAGCAGAGTGACAATATGTTGCCACAAATACTATGTTGACTTACCTTAGAACAGATGTAGACATCCTTATTAATTTTATCCACGTTTAGTTGTTGTTGTCGTCGACCGCATAACTTTATCCAAAGCAGACACTTATCTCGGTTGAGATGTGGCTTGGGAAAGGGTAAAAAATACATCCCGTCGCCCAGCCTCTCAGGATACCTAGTGTCAAAGTTGCATGTACCCCATGCACACCGTTTGACCATTTTAAACTTAAAATGTCAGAAAAAAAAACACATAAAAACGAACGAAAACTGACTAACTGCAATACATTTCAATGGACGTGCAAGCAGAGAATGTCCGAGTGTATTGGGCTGGCTATGCGCACTGTGATTGGCTCATCGCCATAGCTTAGCCATAGGTCAATTCTATTTCCAACTAGTCTATACCTTTTCCCTCCCTCCTTCAATACCCATTTACCTAGCCACAGCTACACCACCTACTCTGCCAGCTTCAGCAGCTCATCACCCTCCTCCCATCTTAGCAGCTCTAAGCTCAAACTTAGCCGCAGGTCATCTATAGCAGTTCAATCAAGAGACATACCGGGGCACACTTGACTCTGAACTCTTCAAGCTGGATATTCGCATCTCAAAAATCCCTCCATATGAACTTTGAAAAGCCCTTCACATCTTTTTTTTTTTTTTTTAAATATTTATTTTTGGCTTTATTGTTATAGGACAGATCATTACTGACAGGAAGTGAAATGGGAGAGAGAGAAGGGGGTAGGGTTGGGAAAGGTCCTCGAGTCGGGACTCGAACTCGGGACGCCCGTAGCGCAACAGCGCTGTATGTCGGCGCACTGCCCACAAGGTTATCGGCGCCAACAAGCCCTTCACATCTAGCTTCAGCAAGCTCTATAACCGACCCCCTTCAACCTCAACCTTCCTTCTCATGCAAAACTACAGTTCAAATGGCTTATCCACTACAGCTACTTCCCTTTCGGTTATGCTAAGTGCCTTCAAACTTATTCATCTAGCAGGCCTTGCCTATCCACCAGATTTCTAGCGATCCTTCTGATTCTCATCAACAACCACAGACTCCTTCGCGTCCTTTACCTCCGGACGACTTCCTAATATTGCACCTCCATTTCACCACCATGATCAGGATTTCCACGCTAATCAATGTTTTCACCAAACCATTTCACCAAAAATTCGACATTTAGAGCAGAAAACCTCAGGGCCTTGCACTACCATCAAGTTTCAGGCATCACCCTTGACTCAATTTCATTTCAAGCATCTCCGCCCTCTACAAATCCACAGAATCTCACTGCGCTTTCCAACTTCTTTTAACATATTTGTACAATACAGGCCACCTCTGTATAATTTCTCAAGGGAAATCCTTCTGTCTAAATCAGCAGACATTCCATCTGCACGCAAATGGAAACGCGCCTCTGGCAACAATTCCTCTTATCCTGGAACAGCATTTTCTATCTCTATAACTACTACATCATTCATCTCGATGATATGCAACTACATACTGACATACCCTTAATAGGCATTGCCAGTCATTACGGCAGGCAATGGTTTGCCTCCGAATGACCTCTGGAGTCTAGTTTCCTCAGTCTATAGTCAAACACTTCTCCACCACGTTTACGTAATATACCCCATTATCATAGCAGCCATCCTTTGGGGGTCCTAATGGTCAAAATAAATTAATACCCATCTACCCGGACAATGCAGCAGTAGTTAAATTATAAACAAGGGAGATCACGCTCTGCTGTTATTATGCGATTCATGTGCCGGCTAATTAATATCTGCCCATCTGCACTTCCACCTTCCACCAGCTCATATACCTGGACTCCCTATTCTCACAACTGACTCTTCATCTTGCATCTCTTCAGAAATCAGAGCCTTGTCCCATAATCAACATTCACTCTACTCCAGTCCAACTGCAGACCAAAATCCTACAACACTTCTCAAAAGCATCCTTGATTGCATTGCTCCGAGCGCAACCAACATACTACCCCTTTGGTACTTCATTTCATACACTCATTCCTTCCTAAAATATCCGAACGTGCTCTATCCAAGCCTACTATCAGGGATCAACCTCTATAAACCAACCTCTGGCAGCAATAGCTTGCTATCTCATTCTCTCACATCCACACTCTAAAGGCTTACAAAACAAGAACCTACGCTAACCACCTAAGGCTTACCACTAACCACCAACCTACTTAGCCTCTGCATTATATCTACACTATCAGGCAATCCAAATCCCTTAGACTCATGTTCTCGGTAGCATTCTTTGACTGACCACGATGTTCAGAATTCACTCTGACTCCTCTAAATTCTATCCTCTATCCACTCCCGTATTTCAGACATTACTATCCAATCCTCAGATACTCTCATCTTCACCCTACAAAGAAGCAAACTAACCAATCAGGAACATTGTTTCCCATCTATATCTTCCATCTTCCTAATCTCCTCCCGAGTCCTTTTCAGCCTATCTCTGAATATGTCCGCTCTAGATGAACAGGCCAAACATTTCCCAAAGACATGCTTTTTCCTAAAGAAACCTCAGAAACATCAAGCTCAAGCTTACCTTAGCTCTTCCCAACTTAGGGAGTCCTAAATGTCTGGCCTAAATATACGTATGAGACAATACCCCCATTCTGAGTCTCTCTGGGCCATCTATTCCAGACGCCCAGATCAACCTGACCATCATTCTATCCCCTTTACCTTTTCATCTTCTTCCACTCATCCCTAACATTCTAAGCAATAAACCATCCATTAACATATTTGGTAGTGGTGTGGTCCTTGCTAGTGAAAGGGAGTTAACTAGTTAACTGAGGTTAGGGAGCGAGGCCACGCCTTTACCAATCACTTCACTTCCCAAATCCTTCATATACCGGGCCACCTCATGCTGTGCTGTTTGTCTCTTTCTCTCAAACCCACCCTTCCCTCCCCTTCTCATCAAATCAGCTATCCTTATTCACTTCTTTTCAGGTTGCATCGGGGGGTCCTAATTGTCTGGCCTAAATATACCTACGAGACAATACCCCCATTCTGTGTCTCTGCGGGCCATCTATTCCAGACGCCCAGATCAACCTGACCATCCTGACCGTTCTATCCCCTTTAACTTTTCATCCTCTTCCGCTCATCCCTAACATTCTAAGCGATAAACCATTCATTAACATATTTAGTAGTGGTGTGGTCCTTGCTAGTGAAAGTGTAAGTAATGTGTCTTATTGGCAATAGATGTGTTGTTGTGACATAAACTTGAACGCATTTACTAGTTGGACTTTTCCAAAACTATAATTCCTGACTAAAATGTGTGAAATCAATTGAGTGCAATATTTTGAAATATGACAGGCAGTTTCATTACATCTATATGGTGTCAGGATGTTTTTTTTTTTGTTTGTTTGTTTGTTTTGTTTAATAAATAATAGGCTACAATATAAAAGTAGCTAATGTTTAGATGATATAAAAGTAATTTCTAAGAATGCTTAGACCAAGCTTTACTGTCTGCAAATATCTGCTCAAACATTTATAATGTGCTTAATAATAATTTAGTTTCTCAGATAATAATAATTTAGTTTCTCAGATTATTTTTATACTGTGTGATAAATACAATGCATGTGTGCATATCATATAATATCACATAGGCAATATTAGTGATTGCTAATGAAACAGTAGATTTATTTATTTTAGTAACCATATACAAATATATATATATATATATATATATATATATATATATATATATATATATATATATATATATATTTAAATAAATAAAATGAATAAGTAATACTTTTATTTAGCAAGAATGCTTGATCAAAAGTGATGATAAAGACATAATGTAATAATGTTACAAAAGATTTCTGCTTGATCTGTAATGCTGTTTTTCTGAACTTTTTTTTTTTTTTTTAAATCTATTCAAACATTACAAATCTTACTGTTTAAAAACTTTTGACTGATAGTGTATATACCTGTATATTGTCACCATGTTTGCTCTGTCTTTGTCATATCATTGTAATGCTCACATCCATTAGTTTTCTTGTGCAGTTTCTGCTTTCTCCCGTTTTCCTGCATTCAAGTCTCCTGCCACTGTTTTGAATATTTTGGATATTGCACCCACAACATCTTGACTCTTGTGTTGTTTATTTATTTGTTGATTCCTAATAACTGCAAGTAAGTGAATCTCAACTTATTTTGTGTGATAGTTAAATATATTTTAAATAAACTACTACAAAAAAAATATACATTTCCTTTGTCCGTACATTTTTGTAGCAATTCCCTCTCAGTCACACACCTGACTGAAAGGCTCACTATGGAGTTCATTATGCAGGTCTTTGTCTCCTGTGGTGTGAATCACAGCATTATTCATAATCATTCACGCCTCCTTGAACATTTTTATTTACAAAGCAAAAAGTGACAAAGAAAATTTACATTAGTATATTGTTTTCTGAGAACAGAGTAATTTTTTTAACTAACCACGTATAAATGTTGATTTCTCAAAAAACACAATCATGTACATACATGTACATAATCATATATTATTGTAGCCCAGTTTGTGCTGAATACAGTGTTATCAGACTTTAGCCAGTAATATGTTTTTAAGATACCGAAAAAAGCACAAATGTCAGGACATGTCAAAAGTTCTAAAGGGCCTAAAAACACCCTCGGACCCCAGAGGGTTAAGTCAAAAGTAATTTAAAAGTAATTCAAAAGTAATCTGATTATATTACCTAAAATGTGTAATGTAACAGATTATGTTACTGACTACAAGTTTTGTCATGTAATTTGGAATCAGTAATGGGCATCGGGTGGTATTGCCGCCTGGGTGGTGGTGGTGATGGGGCGCCCCGTTCTCGGCTGCGGTGGCCGTCAGAGCCCTTCTCCTCATCATGATTGCAGTTCCCCACCGAACACGACTCCAGCTCAGGCATGAGAGCCAGCGCCGTTGTGGTGAAAATGGAATAACAGAGACATACATGTGAATTAGTTTTATTAATTATTCGTTTGTTAAACGAGTTTAAATATTCAATATGTGTACATTAAAATTAGAAAACAAAGGAAAATAAAATAAGTTATGCAAACCAGTGGTTGTGTGGAGTATTTTACAAAAGTTTAAATGATTTAAATTCATCTGTAAACATTATTTCATATGTATAAAGTAAAATGTATAAAGTATTTCGTAGTTTCATTTGTATAAAGTAAAAAAAAAAAATAATAATAATAATAATAATAAAATCTATATTATAATAAAAATAATCAACCCAATTTGCTGGGTAAAATTAACCTCAAATGTGTCCTGTCCTATATTTACCCAGCCCTTGGGTTAAAAACAAACCAAAGTGTGTTCATGATCTGGTTTAAACAGGTCTTGAGCAGCTAGTTGCTCAGGACCATCTTAAACCAGCTCATAACCAACTAAGGACCAGTATAAATCAACCAGCTGAAAGCAGGTACCATGCTTCAAAACATACATAACCAGCATATGTTTTTTTTTTTTTTTTTTTTTTTTTTTTGTAATTGTATAATTCAGAGTGACATTTTCCTTAATAAAAATGTTTATGTGGACACTGCTACCTATTACTTCTTTATAGTGAATATTTACAGACTAGGGTGGTTTGTTAAATGTATTGCAAATATATGTGCCAACAACACACACAAATAAAACGTTTTTGAATTGTACTTTATTAAAACATGAGTTGTATCAGAGCTACGTAAATTTACTTAAAAAAAAAAAAAAATACAAAACCATTTTTGAGCACACTAGAATTCACTCAAAAATAAGCATTCTGAACATTTGTGTTGTTCTCTACTTCACTTCATACCTAAGAAACTGTAAAATCATTGTAATCACACAGCCTCTGTGGCTCAGTGTCATGATATAAATCTTCTAAACATCTAAACATCCTTCAGACTTTTTTTTTTAGTTTCACAATTATTGTGAAAGACAGAAAACCTCAGATATTTTGACATGAGGAGATATTCATTCAGATATTCCCACTTGTTTCTTGAAAAACAGTCTAATAACTTGTTGGCGTACTGTTGTCAGGTTTAGACCATAAATAAGAGGATTGAAAATCGGTGGTATGAGTAAGAATTTCAGGGCCATGAAATTACGCAGACTTTGAGGCACATTCCTTGAGCCATAACGACTGTACATTGTATCAAACATAAATGCAATTGTCACAGTAATCAATGCAAGCAGATGTGGTACACACGTTTGTATGAATTTGTGGCTGCCGTCTATTGACTTCCTGCACTTTATGATTAAGTAAATGTATGAGCAAAAGATCAATACTGCATCCCCAAAATATGTAAGAATAACAATGTACCCAAACACATTATTTACAGTTGTAGAAAAGCAAGAGAGTTTTGCAACTGCCCAAATCTCACAATATAACTTTTCAATACTAAAGCCACATAAGGTGAGTCTAGATATTAACAAAATTAGAAAAGACATGCACAAAAATGGAATCAGCCAGCAGAAAAGGATACATTTAAGAATTTTCTGATTTGTCATTTTTGAATGATACTCCAGTGGTCTACATATTGCCACATACCTGTCATATGCCATTACTGTTAATGTTGTAAAGTCACACATAAGAGAAGAATAAATTACAAATATCTGAATCATACATCCAACATAGGAAATCACATGATCATGAGCTAATAAATCATACATGAATTTAGGGTAGAATCCAGAAGTACCAAAAAGTCCATTTACACACAGATTACATATAAACAGATACATTGGTTCATGGAGCTTCTTATGTAAGAGTATAGTACTAATTACAGTTATATTACAAAAGATAATCAGGGGGTAAAACAGTGCAGTGAAAGATAACAAAACATATCTGTTTTCCATTGTTTCATTTAGACCAGAGAGTGTAAATACTAAGACACTGGAATCATTCTTCATTGGTTGCTGCATCTTGAATGATGTGCAGTTATTATGTGGATTGTGTTATTGAACAGTAATTGGACAGCTAATTAGGTATAGCAAGCTGTATTAACTTGAATTCCCACAGTAGGACATCTTTATAAAACACCAACAAAACAAACATTAAATCACCTAATTTAGTTATTTTTGCTTTTCAGTTGCACAACTATTGAAATCTTACCATGTTCTCTGTTTGGGTGTTTCCCTTAGTGTTTTGCAAAGGTCTGATTTGGTTTGCTATATATGGGCATTGGTCTCATGCTAATTGCTTTGATAACATACACTGACAACAATTTTAACAAGCTCTCTGAAGACTACTTTCTTTTAAGTTCAAATAACTGCCTATCTATGACAATCTATGCCCACGGGCAGAATTGCCACTTTGTTCGTTTTGAATATGTGCACTCAAGTGGCAAGAAAAAAAAAAAAAAAATGCTGCGGCCTAAATTTAAACTTTATGTAATTCAGATACATACATTTTTCCATCCATTTAGATTACATAGTTGTAATATAAACAAATAAATAAACTTAATGTGATTCATATGCATTAGTTATACGTGAATGAAACAGGTACGATTTTTCAAGTAGCACTGACACATTGTTGGAGTTAAAGAGATACTTATGTGATGGTTGACCATTAATGATGAACACCTGTTGCTTACAAGCAGAATCTCTGAAAGAAAGAGAAACACAAGAACTACAAGTGACTTGAGCCACAGCCAAAGATGAAATGAATTTAAGTAAATGAAGACATTCAATGTTTAATTAAACAGTCTTGGTTAGTTACTGGGACATTCTACCAGAAATGTACGTTTCCATTTAAAAAAATCTTGGAAAAAAGAAATATTGAAATTTGAACATTGAGTCATATAGATTACATGTTAAACTATGAGAAACACATATCATCCCATCTCAGCATTTTTTTTTATTTTTTTTTTAATGATTGAATAAATTGAATTGAATAAAATAAATTTGTATATGTATTTCTCTCCTAAAATGTCAGGCCTCATCACAGAAAAATCTGCATATGTTTGAATTGTTTCCTAATGAATTTCTTTGATACAAATAGCATGTTCTTATTGGTCTCATGTCCCTGATTGCATCTAACAAAGAGCAAAAGTCATTCAGTGGTGGCAATTATGTTTTGACATCATGTAGTGACCTGAATAACTGGGTTAGGTTTTCTTCAAGTTCAAGTTCGTTTATTTATAGAGCACATTTAAAACAGCCACAAGACTGACCAAAGTGCTGTACAGGAGAAATCTAAGCATAAACACATAAAACCAAAGTACCCAAGAGAGACCACACGCTCACACACACATACAAAAAGTAGTCTTAAAAAGCCAAGGAAAACAGGTATGTTTTTAAACATGACTTAAAAACAGACAGGGAAGGGGCCTCTCTAATCTCTAATGGCAGTTCATTCCAGAGGCGGGGCCCAATCACGGAGAAAGCACGATCCCCTCTACGTTTTAGTCTGGATTTTGGAGTTAACTGGAGATTCTGAGCACTAGATCTGAGACTTCTACCACAGTAAATTCCCCGGTGTTAAATCAACACCGCTTGGTGTTCATATGGGAACCACCAGCAGGGTGTTAAAAGTAACACCGAAGCAGTGTTAGAGTTAATTAGGTATTTGAGTGGTTAATTAAGTGATGATTGATCATTATTGAAGACACCTGATGTTAACAAGCAGAATCACCAAAGGAGAAAATCAAAAAAATTTTAAGCAACCATTATAGCGGTCAGTGTTTGCATTAGTTAGTCTCTTGTCCCTTACATTTTTAACATTAGAGTTTGTTTGGCTGCTATAATAGCCAGACAAATCAAAGGAAAGGCATCCATGTGTCTTTGATTTTGTTTTTTCTTTATTTTGACCTTATGTATAATGTGACCTGTATAACAAAGTTAGGTTTTTTTACTGGTTGCATCTATCATGTGGACAATATATCTATAATGAGACAGATGTTTTTAAATTTATTTAGATCCAAAAGTTAAAAAAAAAAAAACTTTAATGAAGACACAGACATGAAGAATCAGCATGAGAATCACAACAATGGTGAGCATCAAATAAGCATGTTGTAACCAATCAAACTCTGTGGCTCCCATCATGCATTGCAGCATGAATAAATTATGAGCTTAATTGTCTTTGTAATTTATTTTATTCTTACGATTTTCTTTTGTTTGTCACCATTGTTGAGATTCATACTCTGGTTGTTGATATCTGTGTGTGCTTAAACAAACATTTTTATATCACATCAAAACTCTTTTAAAACCAGTTAAAAATATATATATTAATTTTCATAACTATTTGACCTGAATCATTGAACTCATTTAGAGTGTAATTTCTGAGTTATATTTCCAACATAGCTTGAAGATTAAACTAATCTGATGATTCAGATCAAATCATCATCATCTCCTAATAACTTCAGCTCTTGGTTTGTCTGGATGCTATAATTAACATACAGCAGCCAAACAAACTCTAATGTTAAAAATTGTAAGGGTCTAGAGACTAACTAATGCAAACACTGATCGCTATAATGGTTGCTTAAAAATGTTGCTTTTCTGCTTTGGCGATTCTGCTTGTTAACATCAGGTGTTTTCAATAATGATCAATCATCACTTAATTAATCACTCAAATACCTAATTAACTCTAACACTGCTTCAGTGTTACTTTTAACACCCTGCTGGTGGTTCCCATATGAACACCGAGTGGTGTTGATTTAACACCGGGGAATTTATTGTGTAGGAGTGTAAGAATGCAGCAGTTTGGAAAGATAAGTAGGAGCTTAATAGTGTAAAGATTTCTAAACATATTTTTAGAAACATAAACATCAATTCTAAATTTAATGGGCAGCCAATGAAGATCCTTCAGTATAGGGGTGATGTGGTCATATTTACGACGGTTACAAAGAAATCTAGCAGCAGCATTTTGCACAATTTGAAGATGAGCAATGTGTGATCTTGCAATACCGTAATATAGCGAGTTGCAGTAATCCAAACGAGAAGTGATAAAGGCATGGACAGCCATCTCGAAAGTTGTGGGATTTAAAAAATGTTTGATTTTTGACAGCAGGCGGAGCTGATAAAAACTGGAACCAACTACGGAAGAAATCTGTTTATCTAATTTTAATGATTCATCTAAAATTACACCCAGGTTTCGGACATATGACGATCTGAAGGTAGATAAGCTACCCAGATCTAAACTGGAAGCCCAAGAATGATCAGTAGAATTAAAAACAATCACCTCAGTTTTATTTTCATTTAAAGTTAAGAAATTTTGAGCTAGCCAGATTTTGACCTCATCCAAGCACTTCAGCAGAGTGGTAAGTGCTGAAGGATCATTACTCTTGAAAGGTAAATAGATTTGGGCATCATAGGCATAAAAATGAAAAGACACACCATGCCTTCTTAGAATGGAACCCAAAGGTAACATGTACAGAGAGAAGAGGGAGGGTGCCAAGATCTAGCCTTGAGGGAGACCACAGGTAAGATGTGCAATAGAAGAAGAGAAGTTGCCTAGCTTAACAAAAAATTTCCTATCAGAAAGGAAAGACTGAAACCACTTAAGAACCGTGCCTTTTAACCCCAAATCAAACTCTAATCTGGACAACAGAATAGAGTGGTCGACAGTATCAAAAGCTGCCGATAGATCTAAAAGAACCAAGACCACAGAGTCGCCAGAATCAGTAGCTAAAAAGATATCGTTCAAAACTCTGAGAAGGGCTGTTTCAGTGCTGTGAGTAGATTTAAAACCTGATTGAAAAATTTCAGTAATACAATGAGAGTTAAGGAAAAATTGTAGTTGGTCAAAAACAATTTTTTCTAATACCTTAGAGAGAAAAGGTAAAACTGAGATAGGACAAAAGTTGTTCAAAATGGAAGGATCCAGTGAAGACTTCTTAATACGGGGAGTGACAGTGGCCACTTTAAGGGCCACTTTAGTGGCCACAGAGCCAGTTAAAAGACACTTGTTAAAAAAGGAGACCAAGCCTGACGGTATCAATAGTTAATTTTAGATATTTGGGGTGTATAATATCATAAGAACAAAAAGAAAATTTAGTGTTTGTAATGATATTTTTGAGTGATTGAAATTAAATTGGTTCGAAAGCCTCCCAGGACGCAGAATGCAATAGGGGGAGGGAGGATTCAGTACTGGAAGAACAAACTTTAGGTCTCAGATTCGAGATTTTGTCTATGAAATGTCCCAGGAAACTTTCACATAGAACATCAGAGGCAGCAGACAGTGTACTAACCAGAGGATTAACAACAGAATTAATAACTGAAAACAGAACCTTTGGTGAAGAATGTTTTTTTAAGATTAAATTAGAAAAATAAGAAGCTTTAGCAGATTTAGCAGCATTCTGATAATCTGACAAACTGTCTTTAAACAACTGAAACTAACTTGTCCTTTTTCCATTTCCGCTCTGCCTTTCTACAGGCTTGACATAAAAGTTGTGTTTCAGAATTTTGCCATGGAACAGCTTTAGATTTGTGCTTAAAAGGCTTAAGTGGAGCCGTCACATTTAAAACATCCAACCAGGCAGAACTTAGAAGGCCAAGATGTTGGTCAGCATCCAGGTCAAGTAACGGGGAGTCCAGAGATAAATGAGAACAGGTTTCCACAAAATCCAACTTAAACTTTGACTCAAACTTAGGAGAGTAAGAACGAGACAATGTTACGGCTTTTGTAGATACACAAGAGAGATTTGGAAGAGACAGAGAAAATAAAATCGGCTTGTGATCCGAGAGCAGAGAATCAGATAACACAATATCAGAAATGGCAAACCCACGAGAGAGTACAAGGTCCAAAGTATGGCCCTGAATATGAGTGGAATCCTTTATCCACTGAACCAGACTAAAAGAGTCAATGAGATTAAGAAATTTCTTTGATAAAGGGTTAGATTGACAGCAAACATGGATATTAAAGTCGCCCATCAATAAAAAGCGATCATAGTGTCACCTTTTCTGCTCGGGCGAGGAGAGTTAAAAAAAGTGCAGTCAGAGGGGACCAAATCAGAGAAAGATAGTTAATTACATAAACACTATGTAATCACAGATGTTTTTAAAATTAGTTTTGCTCGAAAATTTTTAAAAAGTCTGTCACTTAGACATCACACAGACATCAAGAACCAGCGTGATATACACAACAATGGTAACCATCAAAAAAGCATGTTGTAGCCAATCAAAACTCATCCATGGCTTCCATCATGCATTGCAGCATGAACAAATTATGCTATTTGTCACCGTTGTTGAGATTCATGTCCTTATTCTTGATGCCTATGTGTGCCTAAAATAAATATATATATTTTTTTTTTTTTTACAAGTTTTTTTTTTTTTTGGTCCTAGAACAGCTTGTAAGAAATCCTTCCAAAAATAATAAAAAATACTGATATTTTTTTTTCACTGTGGAATCACAAGGCTAGTGTAATCATTAGAGAAAATATAACTAGACTCTAAATGAGCTCAGTCAGTGACTCTAGACAAATAATGATTACGTTACAACATGATCACCACCTGATGACTTTTGCTCTTTGCAAAAGTCCAGCTGTTATAGCAGCCAAATAAAATGTAATATTAAAAATTCAAGAATCAAGAGCCCAACTAAAGTAAACACGTATTGCTATAATAATGACTTAAAATATGTTTTTCTTCTTTGTTGATTCTACTTGTTAACATCTTGACAAGTGATTGGGTGATTTTTTTTACAATTAATGTGTTAAATATTTTAACACACTGCCTGTGTTAATAATAACACAAAATGTGTTGTCCTTAACTAGACACACAGATGTGTTAAATATAACACAGGTTGTGTTATTTTTAACACATCTGTTTTAAGAGTGTATCTACATGTATCTACATAATATCTACATGCAGCTTTTGAATGTCACCATTGTTGAGATTCATATGGTGATTCTTGATATCTGTGTGTGTCTAAGTGGTGCTGTAGATTTAAAGATTTTGTGCATGAGATAACATTAATGCATGCATCATGTGCTATCAACACACAAATAAACCCAAACAAAAAAGTTTTTTGAATTGTACTGTATTAAAACATGAGTTGTATCAGAGCTATGTAATTGTACTTAAAAAAAAAAAAAAAATACAAAAACATTATTAAGCACACCTGAATTCACTCAAAAATAAGCATTCTAAACATGTGTTGTTCTCTACTTCACTTCTAAGAAATGGTAAAATAATTGTAATCACACAGCCTCCGTGGCTCAGTGTCATGATATAAATCTTCTAAACATCTAAACATCCTTCAGACTTTTTTTTTAGTTTCACAATCATTGTGAAAGACAGAAAGCCTCAGATCTTTTGATATGAGGACATATTCATTCAGATATTCCCACTTTTTTTCTTGAAAAACAGTCTAATAACTTGTTGGCGTACTGTTGTCAGGTTTAGACCATAAATAAGAGGATTGAAAATTGGTGGCACAAGTAAGAATTCCAGGGCCATGAAATTACGCAGGCTTTGAGGCACATTCCTTGAGCCATAACGACTGTATAGTACATCAAACATAAATGCAGTTGTCACAGTGATCAGTGCAAGCAGATGTGGTACACATGTTTGTATGAATTTGTGTCTGCCCTCTATTGACTTCCTGCACTTTATGATTAAGTAAATGTATGAGCAAAAGATCAATACTGCATGCCCGAAATATGTAAGAATAACAATGTACCCGAAAACATTATTTACAGTTGTAGAAAAGCAAGAAAGTTTTGCAACTGCCCAAATCTCACAATATAACTTTTCAATACTAAAGCCACATAAGGTGAGTCTAGATATTAACACAATTAAAAAAGACATGCAAAAAAACGGAGTCAGCCAGCAGAAAAGGATACATTTAAGAATTTTCTGATTTGTCATTTTTGAATGATACTCCAGTGGTCTACATATTGCCACATACCTGTCATATGCCATTACTGTTAATGTTGAAAAGTCACACAAAATAGACGAATAAATGACAAATATCTGAATCATACATCCAACATAGGAGATCACATGATCATGAGCTAATAAATCATACATGAATTTAGGGTAGAATCCAGAAGTACCAAAAAGTCCATTTACACACAGGTTACATATAAACAGATACATTGGTTCATGGAGCTTCTTATGTAAGAGTATAGTAATAATTACAGTTATATTGCAAAAAATAATCAGGGGATAAAACAGTGCCGTGAAAGATAACAAAACATATCTGTTTTCCATTGTTTCATTCAGACCAGAGAGTGTAAATCCTAAGACACTGGAATCATTCTTCATTGGTTGCTGCATCTTGAATGATGTGCAGTTATTATGTGGATTTTGTTATTGGACAGTTATTGGAAAACCAATTAGGTGAAGAAAGCTGTATTAACTTGAATTCCCACAGTAGGAAGTCTTTAGATGATAAAACAAAGCAAACATTAAATCCTTAAAGTTTACATAACATTTTTTTATTTTTTTTTTTTTAATTTTATTTTTTCAGTTACAAAACAGTTGAAACCTTACCATGTTCTCTGTTTGAAAGTTTCCTGTAGTGCTTTGCAAAGGTTCAATCTTTGCTATATATGGACATTGGTCTCATGTTAATTGCCTTGATAAAATACACGGAAAACAATTTTAACAAGCTCTCTGAAGACTACTTTCTTTTAAGTTCAAATAACTGCCTGTCTATGACAATCTATGCCCATGAGTATAATTGCATGCATCATCTCTCCATTATATTGTCCAGCATATCTATTGTCAGTCATTATTCCTGACAAAATATTATTTGATACATAGCAATATATATATATATATATATATATATATATATATATATTTATTTATTTATTTTTTTTTGTTTGTTTTGTTTTGTTTAATTGATGCTGCACTATAGAGTTTGATATTAGCTATCAGAATATTTCTATGCAATAGCACTGTTTCTTGCAGTTGAATATTTAGGCTTGACTCAGGGCATAAGAGATTATATTAGACTATATCAGAGACCCAGCTAGAAATATTTTTGTTCTAAGAATGTTCAGAGAACATTATGCTATGTTCTGGTAATGTTTTCATTGGGAAGTTTTATTTTACTTCCCAGAATATTTCCTAAAACCCATCCTTTGTTTGATGAAGCTCCAACTTAATGAAATGACTCCAAAAACAGCATTATCATCTTCCAGATTGTCTTTATTTCTGTCATACATTTACAAAAGGTCTAATTGAGATTAACAGAGTAATCAGTCTAATTGTGGGACGGGATGGTGATGATAATTAGGAGGGAGGCAGCCAACTCTTCACCAGCTCCCAGAATGCACTGTGGCATGAAACATCACCATTGTTGTAATTCATACACTGATTCTTGATGTGTGTGTCTAAGGATTCAGTAGTTTGAAGTGTTTTGTAAATGATGTTTTTTTTTTTTTTTTTTTAAATTAGAGGTAAAATACTGATTAACACTGGGTCATATGCTGTTGCAATGCATTACTACAGTCACTTACATGAAATTAATAGCATAGATTGGACTCTAAATGGGATCAGATCATTACACGATATTATTAACAGCAGCAAGTAGCCAACATTATCTGATAACAAACAGTTACAACAACTAGAGAAACACTGAGTCAAGAGTCAAATTGCCCAACTAAAGCAAACACTTCTCACCACAATGGTGACATCAAACCAAACTATTACTTTTAAACAAACATCAACATCTAAACCTCTGTTAATCTTAATACAATCTTGTGTAAATGTATGACAGAAATAAAGTAAATCTGGTTTATAATAAGTGAAGCTGGTAATGCTGTTTTTGGAGATAAATGATGACACTGGAGCTTGATATCAAACAGGTTGAGTTTTTACTTTCAACCAAAATTTGACTTATGTGCAATGTAAGTCCACATCTAGTGTGATGGTTTATTACAATGTTAAAGGAGTATGTTCTAACAATGTTATCAATAAACATTTTTAAAATATTTTTAGAGAATGTCATCCTACCTTTTAGCAGAACATTCTGGGAACTAAAATACACCTTGCCGCTAAAAACATTTCCAGAACATGAAACATTTCTAACTGGGGACTCATCCAAGCTACAGATACTTCCTATTTGTAGGTTTAAAAATCATGTGCTTCCATATGCCCATTGTGAAGTATTGACAGTCCACCTTTGTTAATAAATTAACCCTGTTATCTCTCATCACCACCTAAACACTCTCAGTTCCTTTTCATTCATGAAGACATGGGCCCATGGAAAGAGTTATGAACATGAAGCCAACTGACTGTTCATAAACTTCTTCAAAGTTTATTATTCCTCCCACAGATTATATAGTCACATCATGAGGGGTGTTGCAGTCATATATCCAGTGAGATATGGATTACATATGTGTGGTACACAAGCCAAGAAACATGTTATATAAATTGGAGTCCTGTACAAGAAGGCCTCAACATATTAGGAATAAACTGGGCGAAGGGATGCTGAACTCTTCGAAATGGCCAGACCAAACTCAATAACCTTCGGGCCTACAGCCCCCTTCCTCATTTGAACATTTGAACTCCTAAAGGAGATATAAATGTGTGCTCATGCGCTTATAGAGAGCACAGGCATCGAGAGGAGAGAGAAAGTGAGAGAGCGCAGAAGGAAGGAGGAAGTCCAGAGAGGCAAACTCACAGATATATTTGGCAGAGAGTGTAACATATTCTAATAACCTTCTTTACTGAATATTTCTCCATTGTATTATTGCAGGGGTGCCTAACCCAGTTCCTGGAGATCTACCTTCCTGCAGAGTTCAGTTCCAACCTTAATCAAACACACCTGTCTGTAATTATCAAGTGCTCCTTCAGATCCTAATAAGTTGGTTCAGTTGTGTTTGATCAGGATTGAAGCTGAAGGTAGATCCCCAGGAACAGGCTTGGGCACCCCTGCATTATTGCCTCGTCTCATGCTATGATCTTCTGCCTGTTTGTTGGATGTACATTTCTGGATTATTATTTCAGTCTTATTTGCCTGATATTTGACCACTGCCTGTTCTACTGGCCACATTTGTGTGTACCTCCAATGTCTGTATGGGAGGCTATGTTTCAGATCATCAGTGTGTTGCCTGCCCCAATAAAATCAAAACATCAACATTGCCAACAAAAAATGAATAATGAATTTTGTAATGATGTTCACACGTTAGAAGACCAACATGGATTCATAACAAAACTTAATATACCAACCATACAATGCATCCCATCCTTCAACACCATAAAACAAGTTTACTAAATAAGCCAGGCTTATTTCAGTTAGTCTGACTTATTGTCACTTGATTTGGCTCAAAATAAATCAGACTAACAGAAATAAGCCTGGCTTATTGGGTAAACTTGTTTTATGGAACACCCCCCAGTAATATGAACAGTTGGGGGGAACAATAAACATAAAAGTTCTCAAGCAATTTTTCAGAAAAGGACATAAAGATTTTTTTTTTTCTTAATTAAGGCTAAATTGCCTTAATATTGGGTTTTTTGTACTAACTTTGTGTTTTATGCACTACAAATTATATTATGTCAATTTTTTCTGTAATTTTATTTAGCCAACAACTACAATGTCTGCTCGGACCTTGACGTGACGCTAAGTACTTTTCCATGTCAAAGGCAGTTTTTACAAATATGAGGGTTGTCATGGATTTATGTGTACGCACACTCACACATATATTTATTAGAGAACTGAAGAGGCTTCCAAACACAGTGTTGAAGTTAATGAGATAAGTAGGTAATTAACAAAGTGATGATTGTTTTAATGTAGATACAGCAGCCAAACAAAATCTAATATTAAAGATAGGTCAAGATAGGGTCAAGATCCCAACTAATGCAAACACTGACCACTATAATCATATACTTTTCTTACTTAGATTTTTTGCCTTGTTTCCAGCCAAAATATTTAACAATTCTTAAATCAAGAAGGATTTTTTAGACAAGAAAAAAAAAAAAAAAAAAAATTAAGTGAGTTTTTCCTTAACAAACAAAATAATCTGCCCGTGGGATAAGCAAAAAAAAAAAAAAAAAAAAAAAATCTTATTTCAAACAGAAAGCAAGAGTATTTTGCTTACCCTATTGACAGATTATTTTGCTTGTTTCAAGCAAAAACACACCTAATTTTGACTTGTTTTCAGAAAAAAACAAACAAACAAAAAAATTACTTGTCTAGAAAATCCTTCTTGATTTAGAAGGGCTTTTACATTTGCTACAAATCAAACTTTTTTATATTTAAAACAAACAAGCAAGCCCTGCCCATATTTAAAAAGTAACGCAAAGTAATGTAATGTATTACTTTCCATAAAAAGTAACTAACGTAGTTACTTTTTTAGGGAGTAACGCAATATTGTAATGTATTACTTTTAAAAGTAGCTTTCCCCAACACTGTTAATAACTGAACATCATCTGTTTTAAAGAAAAAAAGAAAAAAAAAAAAAAAACATCATCCAATGTTGAAAGTGAATAAAATAGCCTTGACAACCCTCAGATAGACAATCCTCCAATTTCTGCATATGAACTCATCATAGCTTCAGTCACAGTGGTGCCAATATGTTGCACAGAAAGGCATCGCTTCCTGAGCATTTAAGAAATTATTTGTGTTTTTATGTTAATAACATTTAGGTCTCTGCGCATTGCCTCATCCGTGCTGAGGTACACTCATGGAAATCAAAGCCTTTAGTAAACTTTGTGGAATGTGATTTTATCGTGGGTGGCCATACATTTTCTTTTCCATCGTTATGTAAAGGAACTAAAGTATTCAACATTAAATATAGCCTTTTATCAGTGAAACATTCATGTTGTTAACTATAGCTGGTTAAACTGAAACTGACCTATATTGTGCAACTAATTACAGTCATCCTAAGGACTTTATTCAGGACTTTTCTGATTTTCTGCCTTTTATTGTTCCGACCACAGACTAATGCTTTGGGAAAGCAGTTCTCTGATCTTGTTGATTCTTTTAACTTAACACAGTCAGTTTGTGATGTCACTCACAGGCATGGGCATATTCTTGACCTCGTAAAGAGGAAAAATCTTAGATAAGTTTAGCCCAAAATTCCAAAGGTTTGCAGAGATTTTTAACAAGGACAAAGCAAACCAGCTTCCCCCTCACCACCCTTAGGACTGCACCATTGAACTCATGCCAAATGGTGCTCCTCATAAAAGCAAGGTATACCAATTGTCACTTCCCTGTCATATGGTCTTGCCAGTGCACCAACTATATTCCAATCCTTCGTAAATTTGAACTTCTGAAGAGTTCAGAGCAGCCCAGAAAATGGAGCGCAGCTGGAAGAAAACAAAACTAGAGATATTTTGTATTGCATGGCAGAAAGTACCCTATCCTACAGAATAACTGCTAGATCTTATCAATTTTTCACTCTTTTAGAAGAAATCAAACACAACCCCAGGTAATTAATACAGTAACTAAATAAATATATATATATATATATATATATATATATATATATATTGTATCAACATTCCTTGACATTTCCCAACAGCACAACAGTAATGATTTTATGAACTGCTTTACTTTCAAGAACCATACTGTTAGAGATAAAAATGTAACTATGTAACCATCAGCCACAGTAATGCATAGATCAGTTCCACTCATTCTTTACTATAGGAGAGGAAGAATTGATTAAACTTCATGAAATCATGCAAACCAACAACATGTATGTTAGACCCAATGCCATTTAAGCTACTAAAAGAGGTGCTTCCAGAGGTCATATATCCTATTCTGAATATTATTAATTTGTCATTGCCATTAGGATATATCCCAAAACCTTTCAAATGGGCTGTTATTAAGCCTCTTATTAAAAAACACAACTTGACCCCAAAGAATTAGTTAATTACAATGTGAAGAAGTGACCTTCTTCACCACCGCAGATGGCAGCGCTGGCACTCATATGTACATGCACACACATAAACATTCGTTACTCACCCGTCCAGCCCTGGTTTATACTACTATCAACATAGTGGGTGTACACGCTAGCTGGGTAGCATCAGTCAATCATCCACGCTCCATTCTTTCTCTCAGTCATCATATAGTCATCCAGATAAATATATCTGTGTTTATCTCTTATAAAGAAGGTCTCATCTTTGTTTCAGTTTCACCTTTTGAAAGACAAATATATACTATTAATAAAAGCTGCTGATATAGACAGCTAATTGTTTTCACGCAGGCGCAGAACCCACGTTACTTTGCAGTTGGCTGTAGTCTGTGCGGTGTGTTCAAACACAGCTTTTTGTCCAGATGCTGCCAACGTGAGATGAAAACACCGTCATCTTTGCGGGTTTCCCACAAAATTTTCTGTACATGACAATGTTAATGTATTTGGTCTTGACAGAATAGATTTGGTACGCTGCTGCTGCGGCAGAGCAAGTACAGAGACTTGCTACTGCAAATACATCCACAACATGCTGCTGAAAGCATGTAAAAAATACTGCTGCTGCACATATAACATATATAATTAACCCCCATAGCATATATTAATCACCTCGTAGCAGATCTATACAGGTGGAGCTGGGGAAGATGGAGGGTTTCTGAGCATGCTGCAAAATACTACATCTAGCACTAGTCATACATTTGAATGTTAAGCAGTGAGCTCATTGGCTACTGATACAGGAGAGAACCAATCGGCTGTGCCATGTGATTATGATGTCATGTTGTTCGATTGAGTTAGGCCCATCAGACTACATTCATGAGCATTCATGAGTTTTATGGCAAAACTCTGTATTTGTTGAATAAACAATTAAACTGAACTACTATGCCTGTCTACCTGCCTGACTGACAGGTTTATTGATCAGTGAGTGAGCATTGACTTGGTATGATGTTGGTTCAATATAAAATTTGTATATTGTATATTGAAAATTTGTATATTTTCTAAGAGGAGTGCCTTTTTTTTTGCTCACTTGAAAAAGGTAGACTGCTGCTGCTTCTCACCACAAGTTGTAGGTCTATTGTTGCAAAGCGCAGAATTCCAGCTTTGTGAACATTCATATCGAATTCTCCATGACATGAGTCCAAACCAGTGAAATATGATTTTCAAAACCCATGCTGATGAAAACAAAATTATTATGCAGACTGACATTTGCAAAGCGTGTGCATAAGACACGCCTCTCCGAGAGCACACAATCTCTCTATAAAGCACATTATTGCTAAATATGTCTTGGCGAGATTCATACAAACGTAATCTGTTATGTCTTACATGAACATTAGGTAATGGTTGGGGAAAAATCTGATGTATAGTATTATATTAGATTCATGCATTACAGTAGGTCTTAATATAGATGTTAATCAAACATTAAAAATCGGAATCACTCACTGCTATTGATTAAACTATGGTTTATTTGCATCTTTGTTCTTATTTCAATAAGTTAAGAAAAATATTTGGAGGAAAATATGCAACATTGCTTGGTGATTTTGCTTTGGAATCTTCAAAAATCTTTAACTCGATTTTTCTCAAAATAAACTCTGCGGGCTCAATGATCGCATTCAAACAGGTGTAGCCTTTTTGTCAGATTCCAACAAGTCGTGTATCATTGACCCCTTTTACACTGTCAGTTAAATGCAAGGCAAGTTTATTTATGTAAGTTCCCAGACAGCATCTGGCTCTGTGCCAGATTCGTTTCCAACCGGCAAATCCGCGTTACAGTCACATCCGTTTCAGTGCTGTATCAGTCCTAGACAGATCCGGCCTGTGTCTGGTTTCCGTGGGCACGGTCTACTATCGCAGAGCGGATCCGGGCCGAGTCTGGTACGGAGCTGGCCCAGTGCTGGCCCAGATGAGCGGAAAACCAGATGCGTGCCGGTATTGGCCCGTTGTGCCAAAAGACACTGGCCCAAGTCCGTTTTGCGGATTTGCGGGAGTGTGGGCCAGAATCAGGCCGGATGAAATTTGCTGTCAGGGTTAGCACATTTCATACACAATGGTAATTCAAAGTGCTGTGAGTTAAAATAATCATGAAAAAAATTACAACAATAAAAACAAAGAATGTTAGAACATTTAAAATGATTTAAACTGATTTAAAATGAGTTAAAAAAAAAAATTATTTTACATAAAATACAGTGCAATTAGTTCGGACGTAGCACAGTGCTCATTCAGTAAATGCACAACTGAACAGATGAGTTTTGAGTCTGGATTTAAATGTGGCTAATGTTTTAACACATCTGATCTCTTCTGGAAGCTGATTCCAACTGCAGGCAGCATAATAGCTAAAAGCGGATTCCCCTTGTTTTGTGTTGTGGCGAACGTAGGTCCTAGGCCATTGAGTATTTAATAAACTAGTAAAAGTACTTTGAAATCAATCCTAAATATAATTGGAAGCCGGTGTAAAGACCTGAGAACTGGTGTGATATGCTCTGATTGTCTGGTTCTAGTTAGAATCCTGGCAGAAGCATTCTGTATGAGCTGCAGCTGTCTAACGGTCTTCTTGGGAAGGCCGGTGAGGAGACAATTACAATAGTCCACCCTGCTGGTAATAAAGGCATGAACAAGTTTCTCCAAGTCTTGAATGGAAACAAAACATCTAATTCTCACAATGTTTTTGAGATGATAGTATGCTGAGTTAGTTACTGCTTTGACATGACTACTGAAAACTAAGGTCTGACTCCAGAATCACACCAATATTCTTGACTTGATTTTTAGTTATTTGACCCCTAGCGTCAAGGTACGCATTCACCTTAAGAACTTCATCTTAGTTTCCAAATGCAATGGCTTCAGTTTTCTCCTTGTTTAACTGAAGAAAGTTTTGGCACATCCAACTGTTAATTTTATCATTGCATTGGCATAGGGAGTCAATGGGGCTGTAGTCATTTGATGATAAGGCTAGGTAAATCTGGGTATCATCTGCATAGCTGTGATATGCAATTTGTTTTTTTTTTTCTCATTATTTGACTTAGTGGGAGCATATACAGGCTAAACAAGACCGGTGCAAGAATTAAGCCTTGTGGGACTCCGCATGTCATGGAAGTCCACTTAGAGTTATCAGGGTAGAGCTGAAGATCTTTGCCCGAACCCGACGGGACCCGGGCTCGGGCCGGGCTCGGGCTTGCGCTCCGTCTTGCGCTCCGTCTTGCACTGTAAAGGAGCGGTCATGTGATACGTTACGATTAGCGCGAGAAAGACGCAAAAATGAATGCTGAGGATGTGAAACGGATGCTTGCCACTGGCGATTACGTTTTGGTTGCACCAGAAACTATGCATCCCTGCCAGTGGCATCAGCAGTAAAAGGATGTTCACTGCTGCTGGACGTGCCATCAGTGAGCGCAGGACAGTGCTGAAGTTAGGCCTATCTACAGTGGATTAAATAATTTTCCTCCACAAAATCATGCAGCCTTAATGAGAAAGGGTATTTCAAATTATAACGAAATATTATTTGAGTCTTAAATGAGTATATAGGCTAATGTTGACATTATTCTTTTATTAAATTTCTGCTGCTATTCACCGTTGCGTTGAGGCTGGATTGTGGAGAGAAGTGGCAAAGCAAATCCCGCGGAACCTTTATCTTAATTTGGTTATTGCCAAATGCATCTTAATTTAGAATTTATCTTAATTTAATTTGTTAAGAAAGACTCATTTTTATTGGCGCGTTGGTATGGTGCTGAGTGTATGTCTAGGCACATTAGAGTGCTGAGATGTTACGATATTACAGAGGATTCATTCTTTTTTTTTTTTTTTTTTCAACTTCCAAGTGGCCAATAGCCTACGCTATTCATGAACAAAATATGTTAAACCTGTATAAATGACTCATTCTTGACAAAAGCTGTGTGCGTGTACACATTTGAATAATGTCGGGCTGTAAACGGGTTCAGGCTTTTAAAAAGCTGTCAATCAAAATGTACTTGTCGGGCTCGGGCCGGGTCAGGCTTAACTTTTAAGGCCCGATTACAGCTCTATATCAGGGTTCTTACACATTTTCCGAAGTAAAATTCAAGCACTTTTCAAACACTTTCAAGGTGCATTTTCAAGATATTCCAGCACTTTTTAACTGTGGTAAATTACATGTTTACACGAGTTCTTCTCGTTAAATCAGATGTTATTGTGCTATTAAAAACCAACCTTCTGGATAGCATATAACATTGCCTAATATAAATAGCCAACATACAGTATACAAATTATACAATTTAAAACATGAAATAATTTAGGCTACAGGGTATCTGCAGTATTTTTTTAAATAAAATTTAAAGGGTTTTAAGACCTGCACAAATAAATGAATACTGTATGAGTGGGTTAGGGCAATGTCTATGGTAACCTATTAATCACTGGTACGGAAAAAACAAACAAACAAACATGATACTAAACTAAAATTCTAAACCATTTTTCACAAATACATAACATTTCATATAGTGATAAACATCACATTTAAGCCTAAAAGGATTAAAAGTGATTAGTCAAAAGTAGCTATAAATTAGTATCTTAATTTAAACACACACACACACACACGCACACACACACACACACACACACACACACACACGCACACACGCACATTTCTTAATTTATTAATCGTTTGGATTTTTGAAGGAACATTAGTGGTTTTCTCATTGGGTTTTCACACCCATTAACATTCAGAGAGAGAGAGAGAGAATTTACATCAATTAACCACAACCTGAAGCAAATCATCAGAGAATCAAAAATCACCTTGACATGGGGCCCAAACTTAGACATGCATCTAATTAGTTGGAAACAGTTACTTGCATTGGCCTTGTTGCTGAACAAGAGTCCGGATGCGGTAGACAATAGAGGTTCTTGTTGAGTTCAGTAGGAGTGAGCTGGAGGCTTTCGTCAGGTTCTTCTGAGGTCCACAGCGAATCAACAAAGTTACTTGAAGATAAAAACTGCCAGAAGGTCAGAATCAGGGGTCTTGGAGAGTGTGTCTCAAAGGGATTAAGCAATGACTGGTTTGGGTTAGAGACTTTAAAGAGTCTACCAGTCACACCCATCTTTGTCAGATTGACCAATGTAGAGGTGTGAATTTTGAGCAGGAGAGTTTCCTTTATCTCATGCGACACCTTATTTGACACCTTAAAGTATGGTATGGTGCAGTGACGCATTTATGTCTAGATCCAAGTAATTGGAGTTTCACTAGAGTGTTATAACTAAGCTGCTATACATGCATAAGAAATACACTACATGCGGTACATGCATAAGAAATACACTATACACATTTAGGAACAGTTTGATTGTGGAAATATGGAGCCAATGTCCTTTCCTATGTGTCTGGGCCATGGGCAGTGGCTCCTCTCCTCTCCTCTCCCCTCCATTCTGGACATTTTCCTAGCACGATGCCCCAGTAAATCAAACAGAAAATATTGTACAGTATTATGTTAAGTACTTGTATAGTCTGTCTTAGGTTATGTGTATAGTCAACTATTTATGCATCTATAGTTAGATTACCACTTTAGTAAGTTAGCTATAGGTTTAAAAATTGCTCTTACATCTAGTGTTGTATGTTTATATTTGTTTATTTATGTAGCACCGTGGTCCCGCGAGACACATTTCATTCCACTGTATGTCCACACATGTAGCGGAATGACAATAAAGCTTGACTTGACTTGATAACGCTCTCTGAATTAGAGGTGGACATTAGATATTAATCTGTTATTTTGTTATTACAAGGGAGGAGGGAAAGTTTGCGATGCTTAAAAACCTGATCAAAAATCTTGATTGCAACTTAATAATGAACCCCTGGTTTCACAGACAAGGCTTAAGGCTAGTCCCAGACTAAAATACATGTTGGAGCTGTCTCAACTGAAAATATCTTGCTTTGACATTTGCAGTGATGTAATGTAACGAAGTAATAATACTTTTTTACAGTACTTAAATATTTTTTGGTAGTATCTGTACTTTACTTGAATTTTTATAATTCAGCCTACTTTTACTCCACTACATTTCCTAATTAAAATGTATACTTTTACTCCGATACATTTCCCTAAAGCATATTCATTACTTATTAAATCCTTCTTTAGGAGTTCTGACTGCTCTTTCCGAATATTGTTCTTTCCCACATGGATGATGATTTGATTTGCAGTCTTGTGCTTCATTAGAATGTTCAGAAGTTCCTTGTTCACATCAGAGATGGTTGCTTGAGGAAAGCAGCATGTAAAGCAAAATAGTCAGAAGAACACTGACTGCACCACTACTTGTCCAAAGTTTTACTCTGATTATGCTAATAACTTTTGAAACGTAAGACACAGAAGGAAAATCATTTTTCCTCTGATTCCTTAGCTCATGTCAAGTCAAATGAACACCAAAATTAAAAAAAAAAAAAATAACAAAAAAATGGTAAGGTTTATTTTATTTTATTTATTTATTTATTTTTATTTTATTTATTTATTTATTTTTAATATTTTGTAAAACCTACTTTTTTTAACTTGTCCTCGATGGTTTGTAGCAAATGCTGGCAAAAAGTTATGGAATTCAAGTTGATTAGTCAAACTGTTCTTAAATAATGTGCAAACAAATTCTATGAAGAGGATGCAAAAATGGATGTGAGGCTATATCTCGGTATTGGTTTGGCATATTGAGACCAAACTTGGTGTGTGTTATAACAAGCATGACCTGAGGCTACCTGCAGTTTTCCGGCGCAGTGCCACCTGGTGGTCAGGAGATACAAAAAATGGCTATATTTTTTATTATAACTTTTCAATGGTTTGGCCAAATTTTGAATTTTGTAGTAAAATGCTACATTTTATGAACGCATTGACATATCATTACAAAACTTGGTATGGGTCATCAGCATGATGTCCTGAAGGAGCCTGAGAAATTTCAAGCCAGCGCCACCTAGTGGTAAAATCAAATATTCACATGCTTATAACTTTGGGTGTGGTCAACTTTTTATTTTTATTTTTACTGTAGTCACCTTTTTAGGCTCCTGAATCCTTGCCAAGTCTAATGATACCAAACATGCCAGGTCTTACTTTATGGTTTGTGCAACATCGCATTTTAGTGCTTAAAAACCATTACTCCGATCAACACAAAACCACCGTATAAAATGCAAAAACATACACATTTGATGTCAAAATGACATTTGAGGTTGTATCTCTGCAATGCTTTGGCATATTGACACCAATATGTGTGTGCCATTGTCAACTCACACAGAACACACCACATCAATTTGATAACAGCGCCACCTATTGGTCAAATATGATAAGCCAATAAATCATATTACCACAGGTTGTATTTATAATTTTTCAGCCATTTTGACTAAACTCATCCTAAAATGGCTTCAATTACTTCAATTACAATTGCTTCAGTTGCTCTGATGCTTGCTGCCTTGCTTGCCTACTGCTTGGCCCCATGATTGCTGCTTGCAGTTATATTTATTATTGTTGTTTTTGTTGAATGCCTGAGTTGCAGAGCACCAGTCTCAATGTATACTCTGATACAAACTGATTCCTAGTGTTTTGTTGTATGTACTGCAAATGCATGTGTGCAAGTCTGATGCGGCAATGCCTACACATTGCCATTAACACACAAATACACATACACTTTTTGAATAGCATTTTATTAAAAAATATATATATATATGTATGTATGTATGTATGTATGTGTGTGTGTGTGTGTGTGTATATATATATATATATATATATTAGAGAGTTATTTTATTTTATATAAAAAAAAGACTGAGCACACCTTAATAGAAGGAAAGTTCACTAAAAAAATAAACATTCTGAACATTTGTGTCCTAACAAACACCGACGTGTTGTTAAAGCTGTGCAGTACAGAGATTTAATTGTTGTTAAGCTCCCTTACTTCATTTCATACCTTATCACATTAACACATAACTTCTTGTGATTTATTGTCTTCCTAATTTATCAATAACAAAATAACAATTTTCATTATATAAATATTTCAAACATGTCAAAAAAGATTATCCTTTCATTTAAAAAAAAAAAAAAAAAAAAAGCATAGCATCTTTAGACAAGAGACATTATTTACTCACATATTCCCACTGTTTTTCTTAAAAAACAATCTCATAACTTGTTGGCGTACCGTTGTCAGATTTAGTCCATAAATAAGTGGATTTAAAATGGGTGGTATGAGTATGAATTCAAGGGCCATGAAATTACGCATACTCTGTGGTACATCCCTTGAACCATAACGAGTGAACATTACATCAAACAAAAATGCAGTTGTCACATTGATCAGTGCAAGCAGATGTGGTACACATGTTTGTATGAATTTGTTTCTGCCCTCTATTGACTTTCTGCACTTTCTAATTAGGTAAATGTATGAGCAAAATACCAATATTGCATGTCCAAAATATATAATAATGATTACAAACCCAATAACATTATTTACTGTTGTAGAAAAACATGAAAGTTTAACAACTGACCAATTTTCACAATATAGCTTTTCAATACTTGAGCCGCATAAGGTTAGTCTGGATGTTAATGTAATCAGAAGAGACATGCAAAAAAATGGAGAAAGCCAGCAGAAAATTATACATTCAAGAACCCTCTGACTAGTCATTACTGAATGATACTCCAGTGGTCTACATAATGCCACATACCTGTCATATGCCATGACTGTTAATGTTGAAAAGTCACACAGAAGAGATGAATAAATGACAAATATTTGAACCAAACATCCAGCATAAGAAATTACATGATCATGGGCTAATAAATCATACATGAATTTAGGGTAGAATCCAGAAGTGCCATAAAGTCCATTTACACAGAGACTACATATAAACACATACATTGGCTCATGAAGCTTCTTATGTGAGATTATAGTAAAAATGACAGTTATATTACAAAAGACAATCAGAGGATAATACAGTGCAGTTAAAGACAACAAGACATATCTGTTTTCCATTGTTTCATTCAGACCAGAGAGTGTAAATACTAAGACCCTGGACTCATTCTTCAACGGTGGCTGCATCCTGAATATATTTAATTTTAAGGATTTTGTTACAGAGAAGTTACTAGACAGCAAAGTTGTATAAACTTGATTTGTCACAATGTATAGGTCTGTGAAAAAGTCTGTAGATGAAAAACAAACATCACCAACAACAAAACAAACATTAAATCTTCAGTACCATACATTTTTTTTTTTTTTTTTTTTTTTTTCCAATTGGAAAACAACTGAAATCTTACCATGTTCTTTGTCTGAATGCTTCCAGTAATGCTTCACAAAAATTTGATTTGGGTTGCTATATATGGACACAGGTCTCATGTTAATAGCCTTGGAAACAAACACTTCAGTTTTAACAAGCTCTCTAAAGGTTACTCTCTTTTAAATAATAATTTTAAAAAAATCTATTCCACATAATTGCATGTGTTATCTCTTCATCAAATTGTCCATCAAATCTATTTCCAATCAGATTTTTTTGCCAAAATATTAGGTCCCAATCTACACTAATATGTCATATATAGCATAATTATGAACACATTTGTCATTTAATGATCTTTATTTATTAGCTTTCTTGCCAAAGCCTTTTGCAATACAGTGCAAATAATTAATAATTAAGTTACTAGCAAATATGAGGGCAGACTTGTAAGGACTTGTGAGGTAAGACTTGCTATCATAGGCCTTACAGTCTTGGTGCTTACCACTATAGATGAACCACAACTCAGTGCATATAACAACATGACATACAGTTGCAGCAAAATAATTCTGAATCCTATGGATTTATTTCATTTTCTGATCTTTCACTGACTGTCACGGTTCTGTTGCTACTGCATGGAGTAAGGAACGAGGAGATGAAGGATAAACTCAAACAGCAGTCTCTTAATAAATATCCACAGGTAATACAGGGCAGGCATGAACACACGTAGCACATAACACGGACCGGAAACAAGGGGCAGAACACACTAAGAATACTAAACGCCTCTCAAAAAGCGCATCCTCACGCCACATAGAATTGAAGGGTGGGAGGGTTGGTGCCGTGGAGGCCCCGCATGACAGGCTTTTGCAGGACGGGAAGCATCCAAGCCAGTACCGGATCTGGGCACCATGACAGAGAAGGTAGTTCAAGGGGCCATGGTGGAGTAGGCAGTCCAGGGAGCCATGGCAGAGTGGCCTCATCCCGGCCCCTACGGCCAGAGACATATAGCCCCCCAAAAAAAGATTTATTGGGGGAAAATTTGCATTTCCTGCCTGGAACAGGCTCTGGGCGGGATTTAGAAGTTCTCCCTGGGCTGCACTTCACTCAGGATCTGATGCCCTCCCAGGGCTTGACTCAAGATCTGAGACCCTAATTGGGCCAGACATGGGAACAACAGCCCTCCCTGGTCCAGAAGTGGGAACAACAGCTCTCTCTGGGCTAGATGTGGGAACTGGAGTCCTCTCTGGGCCAGATATGGGAACAACAGCCCGCACTGACCTTGGTTCGAGATCTGTGGCCCTCCCTGGGCTGAACGTAGGAACAGCAGCCCTCTCTGGGCTTAACATGGGAACAGTACCTCTGGCAGAGAGCTAACTGGTCTCACAGTGACGGTGAGGATCTCCATGAGGGCTTCCGCCGGCACTCTGCAGCTAATCTTGCTGCCAAATGAACGGGCTGGACCTCCCAGTGAGGTACTACTTGTATCCTTTTGGGCTTCCCCTGATGTTCAGATGTCGATCACAGCCAGACCTCTTTGGGGAGGATGACCCAAGTACACTGTGACACTGTCACACACACACACACACACACACACACACACACACACACACACATATATATATATATATATATATATATATTTGAGTTTTAATGGTTTTACATGTTGTCTTAGCCATTTTAATTCTCTTATTCATTTGAATGTGTGTTTGTCTTTAAATGAGTTTGGGTCTGCCTGTCATGTGATCAATCACATGACAGGAATCAGAAAGAGACCAGTATAAAGCAAGCAGCATGGCAAACATTGACCAAAGCTTGGATAGAGGAGTTTCTTTTAAGGACTTGCCATCCAGCATTTCACTTTTATTGGACTATCACTTTGGACTGTATATACACAGTGGACAGTTTTACTTTGGAACTTGCAGCATGCTGGAATTCATTGCTGTTTTAGGGTATGATTCAAATGGACAATCTGCTTTTAACAGCCTAAGTTATTTTAGTTTTATTGTGGTGTTTTAAGTTTCTTGTATATTTGTAAATATTGAATTCACTTTTGTCATTGTCTCATCTTTTAAAACACTTATTTTAACTCACATGGTTTAATCTAACCCCATTTTAAAACCTTGTACGTCGTCTGATAAGGCCGATCGTTACAACACTGCCGCCTACACTTGTACAGTAACTTGGGGCCTAGCAAATAATGCTTCCCATATCATCTCGCTGGCTCCTTCGGACCATCAGACTTGGCTATGAGATTCAGTTCGCCCTGCGCACTCCCAAATTCAGGAGCATCCACTTCACCTCAGTAAAGGCTGTGCATGCCCCTGTCTTGCATGCAGTGTCCAGTGTTACTCTGGTGTCCTGAGGTGGGTGTGGACACCAAAGTACCACTGGACACTGAGGCCATGGTGGAGCAGACAGTCCAGGGAGCCATGGCGGAGCGGCATCATCCCGACCCCTACGGCCAGAGACATATAGCCCCCCAAAAAAAGATTTATTGGGGGACAATTTGCATTTCCTGCCTGGAACAGGCTCTGGGCAGATGATGTACAAGCTACATTTGCACATCATCTGCCTAGAGTTGCTAGCGGTATGTCTTGTCTTCAACCACGCTGAACCGCCCAATCCTTGCTGTCCTTCTTGCAGGAAGGCTCCACCCTTAAAGGCTCTCTTGCAAAGGCTCCACCCTTAAAGTCTATTACGCTGCTATTGCTGCACACCCTAACTCCGTAGAGGGGAAGGCGTTGGGTAAGCATGACCTGGACTTCAGGTTCTTCAGGGGGGCGAGAAGACTAAATCCTTCCCGGCCCCCCTCTGTACCCTCTTGGAACCTGTTCCTAGTGCTCACAGCGCTAAAACGGCAGTCAGTCAGTTGAGCCAAAGTTTCTTAGAATGAAAACAATCCTGCTTGCACCCACATGCATTTCAGTCGATTAATCGTCCCTAGAGTTCAGGCTAGTAGATTCCCTGGTATCCCTGAGGACCCGCCCTGGCTATGTGCCCAAGGTTCCCACTACTCCCTTTAGGGACCGGTGGTGAGCCTGCAAGCACTGCCCCTGGAGGAGGCAGGCCCAGTCCTAGCCTAGTTGTTCGCTAGATTTTATAGCCTTTGTGTAGAGTTGGTATCCTCACCTAAAACGGGTAGAAGCAATGAGGGGCCCAGGCTCAGGTCGGCTTGCTAAAACCGCTCCAGAGTGTCTATACAATAGACCCTGTCGAGCTCCTCTGTCTCCTCGGCAACCAGACGTTGCGGAACGTTTCACTTGATGAATCCATAAGAACCGATAGTGGGTCCATTTGAGAGACCTAAGTGGATCACATATGTGTAATTACACTATATAGCCTCAGAGCCTGTGTTTCCCCAGCAGACTTGGCATTTCAAGAGGATTACAATCACCTCCAATCTTCCATATTTTCCTGAAAAATTAGTCATATTTGTAAGCATTCCGAACCTCCCATAGGAACAATAGTGCTTCCACACATTCCCAGTGTTCCAGTCTCACTGAAGTGGGTAGTGCTATGGTATACAGTGACTGGTCTTCTTGATGAGAGCCCTGGCCTAGGCCAGATAGGGGGGCTTGCTCAGGACACTGGAAGGGGCAGTAGCCGTGGCACTTTGATAGGGATCCCATTCATCTGTCTCCGACGTGACTCCGAAAGACTGATCGACAAGGAATGTCTCGGTTACTGCAGGAGGGAACAGAGCCATCATGTCCCGTCGCCACAACTGCTGTACCACTGCTAAGCGGCCAGGTCACTGGCTTGGCTCCTTAGTGAAAACCTGTGTATGCATTGCATCTGATGCCTCTTATGCTTGTGCTTTGAGCGGCAGCTGGATGCAATCAGTGCATGCCAATATACATTGGCTCGTTTAGTTTACACTCAAAGTAGATTGGTCTCTCTGAGCGAGATCCCATTTGTCAGTCTCCGACGTGATGTCTCCGTTCCCTCCTTCAGGGAACGAGGGTTACATACGTAACCGAGGCGTTCTGTCAGGGTTCTGCTGCTACTGTGAGGAGCGAGGAACAATGAGACAAGTGATAAACTCAAAGAGCAGTCTTTTTTCATTATTTATTTATTTTTATTTTGTGTAAGTTAAGTTAATAGTTCTCAAGTAGATAGATCTAGACATGTGCCATTATTAAATTTTAATATAATGGTAACATTATTAGTGATATATGGTATTAACAATATGCACTGCATTACAAAACAATAATATATAGAAAAGTATATAGAAAATGTTGAAGTTTTTAGTAAAACGTGTTATTTATATATATATATAGAGAGAGAGAGAGAGAGAGAGAGAGAGAGAGAGAGACAGACAGACAGATAGATATGATTTAAAATTAGATATTTGATAATGCTAATAGATGGTAAATTTCAAAATGTATCGTTTTCTATATGACACCTCATTTTTTATGTCTCCCTTATCTGACACACCCACTTTGGATCTTACAGCGGTGTTGCCAAGTTGGGCTACTTTCATAGTGTTGCCGTGGGTTGTTTTTCATGTCCATGGGTTAAAGCAATCCCAATAATGTAATATTTAGCCCCTGGAATGTTAATTTTACCAGAGGAAAGCCACCACAGAACATGTATTTTACCCTGTGAAACGCGGAGCTAGTTTTGAGTAGCTTTTGGGCGGGTTTTGTTGTGAAAACCTGGCAACCCTCTCTTGCAGTCTCTAATGAGCTGATAAGTTGAATCAGGTGTGTTTGATGAGGGAAACAAAATATGCAGTGCTGGTGCCCCAGGACAGGTTTTAAAACCCCTGTATTAAATGGTTTTCCTGAAGAAGAGTCTGGAAGTTTCTATCAACCTAGATGAAATATTGATATTTTTCTCTTCTCTCTAGCATTTACCAGACCAGATCTATTAGTAGAGCTATTTACATAATCAGAGACATTAGTCAGCACAGCCTTTTCACGCTCCTACCTTCAGGCAAATGGTACAGGAAGTTTAAGGCTGGAACATCATGACTGAGAGATAGCTTTTACCCTCAGGCCATCAGGCTGGTAAATGGCTGTCATCCATTGACTCTTCCCCCATAACAATAGAACCGACTTTCAGTATAATGCACAAAACATTGAACTTTGTTGCTCCATGTTTGTCTCTTTACATTGCACTGGTCACTCATACACTAACAACACTTTACATGCAAGTATATATTTGATGCTTATATGGTTGACGGGTTGTTTGACATTCAAAACTGGAAAGGAGGAAGTGTTATTTTTCCTCTCCTTTGCTTGGCTTTTTTGATGTGGGAGGAAAAGTTGGTATTGGAGATATGTAATTTGATTTGCTCTCGTTTACATTACTTCCTCCTTTAGACATATTAACCGTCGTTGTAAAATAGATTTAGTTTTTATAGTAGACTTTTTTTTTTTTTAATATTAACATTCCTAAAGAGAAGGTTATCAAAAAGGAATTGTTTGGGGAGCTAGTAAAAGCTGGCATCTTATGCACCAGATAAGAAGGGTGTTGTTGAGAAAAGAATCGGTTAAGGCTTTGATTCTGTTCCCAACATAGATCCCATAGATTCTGGTCCTCACACTTTTTTTCCAATTAAGCTGAGAAAAATAAATATTAAGGTGAAACAACAAGAATGTGAGGCTAAGCGCAATAGGCTTAAAGTGAACGGGAGAGGGATAGTGAGCAACATACAGTGCATCTGGAAAGTATTCGCAGCACTTCACTTTTTCACATTTTGTTATGTTACAGCCTTATTCCAAAATGAATTAAATTCATTATTTCCTCAAAATCTTACAAACAACACCCTATAATGACAACGTGAAAGAAGTTTGTTTGAAATCTTTGCAATTTCCATCATCATTTAGAAATTATCTGTCATTCTTCTCCTCATCTGTTGACCTCTCAAGCTCTGTCAGATTGGATGGGGGAAATGCACATTTTCAGGTTTTTCCAGAAATATTGGATTGGGTTCAGTCAAGGACATTCATAAAGTTGTCTATAAGGCACTCTTGCTGTGTGCTTAGTGTCATTGTCCTGTTGGAAGGTGAACCTTCTGCCCATTCTGAAGTTCTGAGTGCTCAGGAATGGGTTTACATTAAGGCTTTTTAATTTTGGTGCATTAAGCTTTTCTTTTACTCTGATGAGTCCCTCAGTCCCTGCTGCAGAAAAACAGCCCTACAGCATGAGGCTGCTACCACCGCACTTTACTTTTGGGATGGTACTCTGCAGGTGATGAGCAGAGCTGGTTTCTTTCAAACATGATGCTTAGAATTGAGGTTCATCAGATCAGAGAATCTTTCCCAGAGTCTGAGCGTCCTCAAGGTGCTTTTAAAAAAAAAAAAAAATTCCAAGTGTGTTTCATGTGTCTTCATTGAGGAGAGGATTGAGTTTGGCCACACCGCCATGAAGACCAGATCGGTGGAGTGTTCCAGTGATGTTTGTCCTTCTGTAGGATCTCCACATATGTGTCACAGAAACACCAGGCTCCTCCCTCACTTAAGCCACACAGTCACCAGAGTACTAACCAGCCACACCTCTTCCTCATTAACTCACCTCAATATAAGCACACACTCTGCACTCCCTGGTGTCTGGTATCCCTTATGGCAAACAGACTCACACTACTACTCTCTTCAAGGAACTACTTCCCAGCATCTTCTCCTCGTGTCTCCTTGTCTACAATGCCTTCCATCTGTCCACATTTTCAACTCCTCTGCTCCCCAGCTCCTGGCAACAATCATCCCAGCTCAACCGTGCAGTGTGTGCCTAACAACTCAATTCAACCTCCTAAAGACTGCCGTTCTCTTTGTGATATCAGTTATCGCTTACCCGTTTAATAAATACACCCATTCCCAGATAGCATGCGGCTGTGGGTCACTTAAGGCATTGATACGGCACTGCTGGCCTCCTTATGGGCCGGATAATATGATTGTAAACCTGAAGTGGCCCACATATAAATGACCAACAATGGCCCAAATTCATCAAATCACATGTGGGCCTCTTTAGGCAAAGATGCGGCATCTGGCAATGTGTAATCCAAATGTGAGCCTAAAGTGGCCCACATGAAAATGAGTGAATATGGCCCAAATAGTGCCAACCAAATGTGTGCCATCATTGGCAAAGCTATGGCACAGTAAGCACCGGCTAATGTCGATGTGAGCCTAAAGTGGCCCACATTTGATGTTACAAATGTGGGCCAGTTCTCCAAAAATGGAACAGTCTCTAAAAATTCTGGAATCTGCTATTTACATTTAGCACCTCTGTTTTATCTGAATTTAATAGAAGAAGATTTTTAATTTAGAATAGAATGTCATCTATTCCTTTTATATTGTTAACAAAGTTAGCTTAGATAGTTGGCTCATCAGTTGAAAAAAAATGTATAGCTGCATATCATAGTGATCAACAATGTTGTATTTTCTGCAATCACGTTTAACATATGTGAAATCATTGGCTACTGCTAATCATTTGCAGTGCTAGTAGTTCTAGACTGGTTCATGTGACCCTGAGCGCAATGTTCTAATAAGACATACACACACATGACACATTAATAAATTATTTTTTTGCAGTGACATTCATTATATGTTTTTTGTACTTTACTCTTCTTTATTTATTTGTGTTTATATTTGTTGTAACCATGCTTATAGTATTATAAAAGAGTTGAGTACAGTATATTTCAGTTAAATGTTGTGCCATGTTTTTGCTAATATTCTATATAAAAATTAGTATTCAATATTCTATAGAGAATATGTGTTATGCTATGTGCAATGCCTGAACATGTTTGCTGCTGTTTTAACAAATTTAATTTCCAGTGATGTATGTATTTCTCAACCCTACAGCTAGCCTTCACACAAAACTAGAGGCAATTTCAGAATAAAAAAAAAGTCAAAATAAACAAACTGTTTATTATTATTATTGTTGTTGTTGTTGTTGTTGTTGTTGTTGTTGTTGTTGAAGCAAATAAGACCTGAAGGGTGTTCCATAAAACAAGTTTACCAAATAAGCCAGGTGTCCATAAAACAAGTTTACCAAATAAGCCAGGTGTCACGAACTGTACCGTTGTGGCTCCCTTTTTTCCCCTCAGTCAGGTGTTGTCGTCGTCGTAGCTGCTGCTCCGCCTCCACAGTCAAGCGTCGTCGTCGCAGCTGCTGCTCCGCCTCCACAGTCAAGCGTCGTCGTCGCAGCTGCTGCTCCGCCTCCACAGTCAAGCGTCGTCGTCGCAGCTGCTGCTCCGCCTCCAGTGTCAAGCGTCTTCGCCGCAGCTGCTCCGCCTCCTGTATCAAGCAGCTGCTACGCTTACTCAGTCAGGTGTTATCGCCACCACTGCGCTTCCCTCCGAGTACAGCGCCATTGCCACTGCTTCTTCCAAGCCAAGCCCCAGTACAGCGGTTCTACTCCCCGAGTCAAGCCAAGACACCGCTGTTCCTTCCTCTAAGCCAAGTCAAGCCACAGCCGTTGCCCAGAGCCAAGTCAAGCACCAGCCGTTGTTCCAGAGCCAAGTCAAACCACAGTCACTGTTCCAGAGCCAAGTCAAATTACAGCCACTTTACCCGAACGGGCTTACTTGAAGACTGCATTCCTCCTGAATGTGGCTCTATGGGTTGTCTGGGCTGCGTATACCACCACCGAGTCCTCAGAGGTGGCGGCTCGTACCGCAGAACCTCTGAGGGTGGCTTTCCCGGAGGAGGTGGCCGAGGCCACGGATCCTCATACCGGAGGGAAGGCCGCACCTGCTCCTTGCACGGTGGTAGCGTCCAGCGACTCACACCATCCTGAGTTCTCACCGAGTCATAATTCAGCCACTGAAGCTTGCTGCAAGCAGTTGGTCCTGCCGAAGGAGGACTGGGACTGGGGCTCCGAACTCTCTCTCTCTCTCCCTATGTGTCTGTCTCTGCTTTGTGTTCCAGGTCTGTCTGCTCAGCTCTGGTGGGTGCTTGCTCTGCTCTGGCTGGCTGCTGCTGCTTCCGTGCTGCCCTGGAGGGCTCTTGTCCTGTCAGATCCGCCCTGGAGGGCGTCCGATTCGCCTGATCCGCCCTGGAGGGTGTATGATTCTCTCTCGCTGTGTGTGCGTCTGTCTATGCTCTGTGTTACAGACCTGTCTGCTCCGCCCTGGGGGGCTTCCGTGCTGCCCTGGAGGGCTCCTGTCCTGTCTGCTCCGCCCTGGGTAGATCCCGCTCTGCCCTGGAGGGCTCCTGTCCTGTCTGCTCCGCCCTGGGGGGCTTCTGCACGGCCCTGGACCGCTCTTGTCCTGTCTGATCCGCCCTGGAGGGCGTCTGACCCACCTGATCCGCCTTGGAGGGCGACTGACCTGCCTCATCTGCCCTGGAGGGCGCCTGACCCGCCTCATCTGCCCTGGAGGGTGCCTGACCCGCCTGATCTGCCTTGGAGGGCGACTGACCCGCCTCATCCGCCCTGGAGGGCGTCTGACCCGCCTGATCCACCCTGGTGGGCGTCTGATCCATCGGCTCCGCCCTGGAATCTGTCTGCCGCGTTTTGGTGGTCTCCTGAGTTTTTCGGGCAGCTCTGCTGTTATGCTGCCGTTTCGGCACCTCCTGGACTATGTGCCTTTCCTAACCCCATCAGCCCTCATGGACCTGGCCCACCCGTCTGCATTCTGCCCTGCCCCTCCCTTCCCTGTTGTTATTGTTGTTGGACTGTTTGGAGCGTCTGGAAGCCGCTCCTAAGGGGGGGGCTCTGTCACGAACTGTACCGTTGTGGCTCCCTTTTTTCCCCTCTAGAGGGAGCCACCTCTCCACTGTGTTTTTGTATAGACTCTGTAGAGACTCCATTTCCCATAACCCCTCTCTCATGCCCCGTTCGTCACCTCTCACCTTTATCCCCTGTCACTTCCTGTATAAATAGAGCGTCATTTCTGTTCCACTCTTGCAAAGTCATAACTTGCCCCGGCCGTTATTTCTGAGCGTTTTCCCTAGTCTTAGTTTTCCCCGTTGTCGACCCCCTCGTAGTTTCCTGGTTTCCTGATTGTTCTCCGCCCGCCTATCGACCCCCGCTTCGTCTTTTGGATTATCCCCTCTGATCGCTGCCAGCCCATGGACCCGTTCGCTTGGACACTCACTATTCTGTTGGATTTACTGTCTTGCTTCTGTTCGCCCCTGTCTGACCTCCCGCCTGCCTGACTATGAATATGTGTTCTAATAAAAGTCTGCATCTGGATCCGCACGCCTCCTGTCTCGTCTCTGGGGCTATCGTTACACCAGGCTTATGTCCCAAAACCTGACATAACTTGGGTGGGGGACGGACATCCGGGAGATGATGGAGGGAGGAGCCAGGGAGACGATAGGAGGGTCCAGGGTGGATCAGCTGGAGGGAGGAGCCAGGGAGACGACAGGTGGGTCCAGGGTGGATCAGCCGGAGGGAGGAGCCAGGGAGAAGACAGGAGGGAGCTGAAGCAAGAGGAGCCAGGAGAGACCCAGGCCACAGCCGAGATAGCGGCCCACGGTGGAGCCGACGGAGGGAGGAGCCATGGTGGAGGAAGGGCTGACGACTCCAGGGGGCCAACCGACGGCAGCGGAGCAGGTGGTGGTGGAGCCCGAGGCGGAGAGCCGAAGATCCTGGGCGACACCGAGGATCCGGAGGGCCAAGGTGGAACAGATGGCACCGGCGACCAAGGCAGAGACGAAATCGGATGGAAGGAGGAGCCTGACAGAGCTGAAGGGATGGAGGGACGAGGGGTAGCTGGTGGAGGGGAATCCCGAGACAGAGGATGGTCGACGCCAGACCAAGGTGGAGCCGGAGGGACGAGGGAGCCCGGTGGAGCCGGCAGACCCATGGGCCACGGTGGAGAGGAGGGAGCTAGGTGCCATGGTGGAGCTGACGGGTCGAAGGGCCGAGGCGGAGTCCAGGACTCAGAGGCTGGAGGCAGAGATGACGGGTCCTCCAGCCATGACGCTGATGGAGATTGGCAGACCCGTGGCGAGTTCAGCACGCAGATGTCAGGCTGAGGGTGAGCAATGGGGTTTGACTCAGGAGGCGGAGCAACTGCGACGACGTTTGACTCAGAGGGAGGAGCAGCTGCAACGAGGCTTGACTCAGAGGGAGGTGCAGCTGCGACGACAACACTTGACTCTGGAGGCGGAGCAGCTGCGATGAGGCTTGGCTTAGAGGGAGAAGCAGCTGCGACAACATGACTTGGCTCAGTGGAAGGAGCAGCTGCGACGAGGCTTGACTCAGGAGCAGCGGCGGCTGCGGCGTCACTTGACTCAGGAGCAGCGGCCGCTGCGGCGTCACTTGACTCAGGAGCAGCGGCGGCTGCGGCGTCACTTGACTCAGGAGCAGCGGCGGCTGCGGCGTCACTTGACTCAGGAGCAGCGGTCGCTGCGGCGTCACTTGACTCAGGAGCAGCGGCGGCTGCGGCGTCACTTGACTCAGGAGCAGCTTTGGCGATGACGCCTGACTTTGGGGGAGGAGCTGCTGCGAAGATGCTTGACTCTGGGGGCAGAGCAGCTGTAATGACGATGCTTGACTTAGATGGCGGAGCAGCTGCGACATCAACATTTGACACTGGAGGCAGAGCAGCTGCGACGACACTTGACACTGGAAACTGAGCCGCTGCAACAACGACGCTTGAATTAGGAGGCGGAGCAGCTGCAACAACGACGCTTGACACTGGAAGCAGAGCAGCTGCGAAGATCTCCCACTCTAAATACCCCAAATGCTTAAACAGCTCACCCTCAGCCACGGTCCAGTGGGCGGAGCTCCACTCCGCGCTCTTGCTGTTACTGGCAGTATCCACCGTGGCGAGCTCAATTGCCGGCTCTCGCACCTGATCTGACGTAATGGGCTCGGGCTCCGAGGCGATCTCCAGCTCTGTCGCACTCCATAGCGATGGCTCGCCGATCGCGTTGGGCTTAGGCTCTCCGTCAGCGGTGGGCTCAGGCTGCGGCTCCGCGCAGCGGTATGATGGTGGGCTGGGCTCTGGGTCTGGAGTGGCACTGGCGAGGTCCTCCTCGGGGCAGACTGTGAGGGGGGATCCGTTTCTCGCCAGTGTCCACTCCACGAAGGCAGCGAAATCCGCTTGAGGACCATCTTCTATAGGGTGGTAACGAGACACAGACAGGTAATGGTGATTAACTAATAATGACTTAATTAGGGGAGGGACAGGAACAAAACCAAATAAGGACAAAAAGGAAGTGGGAGAAACCAAACTAAAACTATTGGAATATAGTTTAGAAATGTAATATACCTGTGGTTTCAAAGCTGAATTTTTAGCTTTTGCTGTATTTTGTATCAAATAAATGTATGGTTGGTGAGCAGAAGATAATTCTTAAAAAAATAAAAATAAAATAAAAATCTTACTCTGCAAAAACATTTGACTTGCACTGTAAGCAAAAAACAAGCACAAATTATAGTGGCATTCACTATAAACATTATAACATTATTAAACATATTATAAACGCCCCGCCTAATTATTTAAAGCAAAACTAAAACTAGCGACGTGGTTGCTGGAAAATGCGCAATGCAAACCCGCTTGCCTTTCGTCACCAATTTAAATAAGCACGTTTTGCGCTTGATCAACAAATGAACACTTTCACAATTTTAAAACGAGCAACTCTTTACACGTGTGCCAGTTTTACACAGGGTGTATATTGTGACTTTTATTTTGTATCTGAGCTGTGCGGTTTTGATGCGGTCATAAATTGTAACAAAGCGGAAAAGGCGTAAGCCGTTATATACCACACTACGTACTACAGCGCCATCTATTGGATTTTACTGGTATTGCATGAGCCATTTTATTCCAATTGCCTCACGGGCCGGATGAAAACCCCTGGCGGGCCGTATGTGGCCCGCGGGCCGTAGTTTGCCCACCTCTGCTTAAAAGTCTGTTAACAAAGATATAGTAATAATAATAATAATGATAAACCTCGGCCGGAAGTCATTCATTTTCAATGAGAGCCGGCGGCGAAGAGCGTAGAAGGGCGGGGGGAGCTGAAATCTGCTCAACTGTGCGTTCACACCGAACGCGGAGAGAGCGTCAAAATTTGCTCTCGACGCCTGCCTCCGCGCTTCGCCGCTCTGACGTTGAACGAATGTCTTTCTTGTATTTAAAGGGGGCGCAAAGCAAAAAAGCATGTTAATATTGTGCAGATAGAACAAAATGTGAAAGAAAGGAACTGACTGATGGAAAGAACTTCATTGTGGGTAAATGTATGCTTTCCACTTAATTTCAGAAAATATATAACGTTAATGCACATCAGCAACTCACCTGGAACACATTTTTTTATTTATGTATATACGCAAACAGGGACACGTCGTAAATTCAGGGTTTCATGACGCTTAAAGTAAAGGTCAAGTAATTGTAAAAGTATACTTTTTTAATTAGTATACTAGTATCAATGTCCTAGTAGTGTACTTATTGTTTTACTAATAGCGTTTGGGACTAAACTGGCCCACTTTCTAGTTTATAAGAGTATACCTTCCTATTTTAATTTTAAAATAAGTATACAAATAGCTCACTTCAATTAACTTGTTTTTCATAAGGGAATCCAAAACACAATATCTAGAAATGTTACTACATTTTTTAGTAGATAATACTTTAGTTTACTACAGTTTTTTATCATTTGGTGTGAACATAATTCACAGGAAATCCTTATAAACTGGTAATGTGGATTGTTTTTAAAAATACTTTGTTAGTCTATGTGTTAGTCTATGTAACATCGGCAAGAACAAAAATAATATAGGGGCCTTGCGCATTTTTGGTATGTTTTGGCGAATCTAACGTCTCTGAAGTTTGTGAAGGTCTGGTCTAGCAATCTTTAAGTAATGTTAATAATAATAATGCACAAATTAGGCACATGATTTTAACAGTGTGCTTGTGTTACAGAAATTTGCTGGTGACGCATAAGAGAAGAGTGGCAAGTGCACTATCAACATAAAGGTACATTTGATGCCTCTACATTTTATTCTTTATTGAAAGTGTATTTGTTTTTCTTTCCTTTTCAGAATACCTGGCTTTTGACTTGTTACATTATTTTTATTTTGTTACATTATTTTATTCATTAAAGAGTAATTGCTACTGTGTGTCATGGAGAGGGAAAACTGGAACATTACTCATAGTAATTTAAGAAAAAAGGCTGTTAAAAGAGTCAACCAGTTGTTTCAATCTTTAAATGATGAGGACATCAGTGTTGAAGATAATACTGCAGAAAATAATGTGGAACACGAAGTAGTTGCTTCAGACTTTGATTTGCCATCAAACTCTGGATCAGAGAGTAATGAAGAAAGTGAATCGTTTGATGAAGATATCCATGTTGATCAAGGGGAAGATATTCCTAACAATGATTTAGCAGATCGTTTGAGAGACTGGGCAACACGTTTTGGTGTTTAATTAATTGCTTTGTCCGCCCTTTTAACTATACTAAAGTTCCATCATCCCTTCTTGCCAAAAGATGCCAGAACTTTACTTAAAACACAGACTTGCCATAGTGTTGCTTCTTTGGCAAGTGGGTCATTTTATATTTTGGCATAAAGAAAATGTTCAGTCGCTTTTTTGAGAAGTTGACATCAGTTGTTCAGAATCAGCACAGTTTCAAATTACAATTAAACATTGATGGTCTTCCAATTTTTAAAAGTTCAGGTTTACAGTTTTGGCCAATTTTAGGAATGCTCCAGGGTTACAGTAGAAAGCCTGTGCTCATAGCTATTTTCTGTGGAAACTCAAAGCCTCAGTCACTGTCAGAATATCTAAATGATCTGATTTGTGAGTTGAAATCTATGAGCACTGGATTTGTTGTAAATGGCAAGACCTTTTTTTTGACTGTGTGCTCTGTAATATGTGATGCACCAGCGAGAGCCTTCGTTAAGGGTATAAAGTCACACAATGGGTACAGTGGGTGTGATAAATGTGTGCAGCCAGGCATTTACATGAATAATCGCATGACATTCCCAGAGCTTGATGCTAACGTGAGAACGGAAATATCTTTTTTAAATGCAGAAGATGAAGACCACCATTTAAAGCATTCCCCATTTTGTGAAACCTCTGTCCCTATGGTCAGTGGATTTCCACATGACTATATGCACTTAGTATGCTTAGGTGTGATGCGTCGTCTTCTTGATTTGTGGATCAGTGCTTGCGGAAAGTTACGTTGACGTATTTCTTCCACACAGGTGAAATTAATTTCAGACAAACTGCTTGCACTCAGAAGCTATATACCTTCAGAATTTGCTAGAAGGCCAAGGGGCCTAGATGAGAGGTTGCGTTGGAAAGCCACAGAACTTAGGCAGTTCTTACTTTACACTGGTCCAGTAGTTTTGAGGGATTTTCTGCCTACTGAGGTTTATCGCAATTTTATGCTGCTGTCTGTGGGTATATACATCTTAGCAAGTCCAACGTACTGTTTTCTGTTAAATTACTTTGCCAACACTCTGCTTAGATCATTTGTTAAACATTTTGGAGAACTCTATGGTCATGAGTTTTTAGTTTATAACATTCATGGTCTGATTCATCTAAGTGATGATGTGAAGGTGCATGGACACTTAGATTTAATACCAGGGTTTCCTTATGAGAACTACTTAAAACAAATTAAAGGGATGGTTAGAAAACCTAGCTCACCCCTGCAACAAGTTGTACGCCGAATATCTGAACTTCATTCAAACAGTTTGAATGATGAGGAAGCATGTAAACCCAACAAAAAATTTAGAATGCTTCACTCAGATGGACCGGTTCCATCTGGCTTTACAGGAACAGCCTCACAATTCAAAGAACTGGCAATTGATGACATTGTCATCAACTCATCAGAGAGGGACAGGTGTATAAAGTTGAACAACACGATTGTCTTGGTTCAAAATATAATAATCTGTGAGTTTGAGGAATACATTGTTTACAAAGAATACAGACACATCACAAAGTTTTTTGACTATCCCATTGACTCCACAGAATTGGGAATTTGCTTTGTATCAGATTTGTCACCAAATTTGATGTGCTTTATGTTAGACAGTAGTGTGCAAAAGTGTGTCCGGTTGCCTTTGGAGGTTGGATTTGTTGTTATTCCACTTTTACATGCAGACCCATCCTAGGTTGCAGTCTTAGCGTTGTGGTGGTTGTGGTAGACAGCAAAATTTTTAGCTTTACATATTTTATTTTTCTTGAAAAACAATATAGATACTTTTTGTGCAGATCAACATCAAGTTTAAACTGCAGAGACAGCCTGCCTTCCATAATCCCTGTAGGTGTGTATTCCATGTTTATACTAATATCTTGAGTTTTGAAGATCTTTAAGTAAAAGAGGTATACTTGAAGGTATATTTAAGGAAAGCTCAAGTATATGTAAAATTGTTCTTTCTTTATTAAGTATAGTAATATCAATGTACTATTAGTGTCCTTGTTAGTGTACTAATAGCACTTAGGACTAAATTGTCCCACTTTCTAGTTTATAAAAGTATATATTCCTATTTTAAGTTTAAAATAAATAGCACACTTCAATAATCTTTTTTTTTCATAAGGGGATGGATAACTTTCTTAAGTAAAACCTCGTTGAGATATTAAAAAAATATATATATTGTTTGTATGTAATATTGTTCATAATCTTACAGCTAATCTATTTCTTTAAAGCTATGTTTCACATTGTGGAGTTTCTGACAACCCAAGAAGTTGAAGTTGTGCCAGCACTGTGGGTTGCAGGTGAAATTTGTCAATGGCTAGCTCACTACAAAGCTGACGAATTAGTGAAGGCAATACGGAGCCAGGAGCAGCCTGAACACACATGGGATGCATTTTCTGTTCTCAAAGTTTACATTTAAAGGTTCAAATCTGAATTCACATGAATGTCAAAGGTCTGGAGGAACTAGTGTTGTCACGGTACCAAAATTTCAGTAGTTGGTACCAATACCAGTAAAATTCAACGGCTACCAATTTCAGTGCCAAAGCAAAACATGCTTATTGAACAACACACGATTTAATTAATGAAGCTCTTTATTGATATAGATGTATAAAAGCATTGCCATTTTGTATATACAGGTCCTTCTCAAAAAATTAGCATATTGTGATAAAGTTCATTTTTTTCTGTAATGTACTGATAAACATTAGACTTTCATATATTTTAGATTCATTACACACAACTGAAGTAGTTAAAGCCTTTTTTTTGTTTTAATATTGATGATTTTGGCATATAGCTCATGAAAACCCAAAATTCCTATCTCAAAAAATTAGCATATTTCATCCGACCAATAAAAGAAAAGTGTTTTTAATACAAAAAAAGTCAACCTTCAAATAATTATGTTCAGTTATGCACTCAATACTTGGTCGGGAATCCTTTTGCAGAAATGACTGCTTCAATGCGGCGTGGCATGCAGGCAATCAGCCTGTGGCACTGCTGAGGTGTTATGGAGGCCCAGGATGCTTCGATAGCGGCCTTAAGCTCATCCAGAGTATTGGGTCTTGTGTCTCTCAACTTTCTCTTCACAATATCCCACAGATTCTCTATGGGGTTCAGGTCAGGAGAGTTGGCAGGCCAATTGAGCACAGTAATACCATGGTCAGTAAACCATTTACCAGTGGTTTTGGCACTGTGAGCAGATGCCAGGTCGTGCTGAAAAATGAAATCTTCATCTCCATAAAGCTTTTCAGCAGATGGAAGCATGAAGTGCTCCAAAATCTCCTGATAGCTAGCTGCATTGACCCTGCCCTTGATAAAACACAGTGGACCAACACCAGCAGCTGACATGGCACCCCAGACCATCACTGACTGTGGGTACTTGACACTGGACTTCAGGCATTTTGGCATTTCCCTCTCCCCAGTCTTCCTCCAGACTCTGGCACCTTGATTTCCGAATGACAATGGCAAAATTTGCTTTCATCCGAAAAAAGTACTTTGGACCACTGAGCAACAGTCCAGTGTTGCTTCTCTGTAGCCCAAGTCAGGCGCTTCTGCCGCTGTTTCTGGTTCAAAAGTGGCTTGACCTGGGGAATGCGGCACCTGTAGCCCATTTCCTGCACACGCCTGTACACGGTGGCTCTGGATGTTTCTACTCCAGACTCAGTCCACTGCTTCCGCAGGTCCCCCTCTCGGTGTGCAGCGTTTTCTGCCACACTTTTTCCTTCCCACAGACTTCCCACTGAGGTGCCTTGATACAGCACTCTGGGAACAGCCTATTCGTTCAGAAATTTCTTTCTGTGTCTTACCCTCTTGCTTGAGGGTGTCAATGATGGCCTTCTGGACAGCAGTCAGGTCGGCAGTCTTACCCATGATTGCGGTTTTGAGTAATGAACCAGGCTGGGAGTTTTTAAAAGCCTCAGGAATCTTTTGCAGGTGTTTAGAGTTACTTAGTTGATTCAGATGATTAGGTTAATAGCTCGTTTAGAGAACCTTTTCATGATATGCTAATTTTTTGAGATAGGAATTTTGGGTTTTCATGAGCTGTATGCCAAAATCATCAATATTAAAACAAAAAAAAAGGCTTGAACTACTTCAGTTGTGTGTAATGAATCTAAAATATATGAAAGTATAATGTTTATCAGTACATTACAGAAAATAATGAACTTTATCACAATATGCTAATTTTTTGAGAAGAAAAATCAGCAAGTCAAATCTTGCTGAAATAGTTGTGTGCTTGCAGGAGTCTTTATGCTGGTCAACATCCTCCTCTTACAGTCCATACCTGTAATACAATTTTGTAAACAAACACTAAACTTCAGTAAGACAACGGTCTGAATATACATGTATATGTAATATTAGAACAAGCTGTTGTCTTTAAATAATTAAAGTCAACAGACAAACTTTATAAACCTAGTTATCCAGCCTGAATCATAACAGCATACAATACACATTGATAGTCATGCATTTATTATTTATAGCACATGGGTTTTGGATATATACTATAAACAAAACTTGACATGTTTATTTTATCCCAGTAAATTTATTAAAGCATTAAATGGTTAATAAGGACAAGTGAATGGATTAGCATTAGCATTAATACATTAACACGCAAACAGAGATGTTTATTAATAGATTTTTAATCTATCATTTAACTTAACATAAACTACAACATTCAACTCAACCACTAACAGAATTTAAAACTTACCGTTTGAACCCATCCAGCAAATCCTAATGTTTCCTCCTTTCATCATAAAACTTTTATGTTCATTTTCTTCATGATTTGACTTTATTCTTAAGTATTTCTTCACTCGGGTGCGTGCATCTTGTTGACTTTGAGTAGCGCACCTCCACTCATCACATCTGAAAAGTTTACTTCTGAAAATGTGTCAAACAGCGCATCAATTCCTGGTTGACACATCTGTGCTGCCAGGTCGTATGAAAATGAGCTGCACCACATGAAATCAAGCGGGTCCGGATTACATTCCCTCCGGGTCCGGACTTTGAGAAGCCCTGGTCTAAAAAATAGTACAGTGGTCAGAGAAGATGAGGGATCAGACCCTTCAGTACTAAACTTACATAGAAGACAGCAGTGCAGAAAATGTGAGTCCTTAGAAGGCTTGGGGCAAATGGAAAAACAAACAATTCAGGGCCAGACTAGAACTATAAAGAGACACCTTTCTAATCCTGATTTAAAACCAATTTAGATTTTTTGTTTTTTATTAATTGAAATAAATTTTTGTTTGGTTTCTGTTTCCCATTACAAGACCAAACACTCGCTTTGAAAGTGACAGTGAGGAGGAAGTTGCTGTCAAACAAAAAAGGACATTGCCTTTAGCCCCAAAAATAAAATTGCCGAACTTTGATATACAGTCTGCAGTAAGGAGAAAACTTTAACGGCCTGAATCACAAGAACAGAGGACAAGCCTGGATCTCAGACAGTCTCTTACAAGTCCTGAGCCTAGGCAGTCTGTAAGAAGTCTTGAGCCTAGACAATCAAGAAGTCCAGAACCAAGAAGGTCTGTGACTATTCCTCAGCCTCATCAACTAGATGAAAGTCATAGACACTCTGGAACAACTATTTCAAATGGTCTAACTTGTAAGTAATTTATGGACTTTGTGCATTTATTGTCTATAAACAACATTTTATTATTATGCATTAGAGCTGCACGATTCTGGATAAACTGAGAATCATGATTTTTTTGTTTAAAATAAAGATCATGATTCTCCCACGATTCTGAATAAACACCTTAAAGCAATAAATAAATACAAACAATAGCTTTTAAAACATAATATATAATTTATTTAAGTTTTTTTTCAGTTTGAATGAAGGATTTAAACACTAAAGGCCTCAAGTTTCATTACTGAATAAATCATTTCAATCTCTTGAACAAATTATTCAGCTACAAATACATATTGAATGGTTACTTTACAGACATTACAGTGTAATATCTCCAATCTTTTGTGTTTCTTTGACAGTTTGAATGTTTGTAACACAGAGATAATAATAATACTGATTTAAAAAAAAACAACAAAAGGCTGAAACTGTTTCATTATCACACATAACGGCCGCTCTTTTCTCTGGTCAGCTCAGATTTGACTGAACCGCTGCTCATCAAAAGGGAATAAACATATGCAAACCGTGATCTTTTAGAATCAAGATCGCATGTATGTCTGAATCGAGATCGCAATCTTTTAACGATTAATTGTGCAGCTCTATTATGCGCATATATATATATATATATATATATATATATATATATATATATATATATATATATATATTAGTCTGGAACATCCTTAATAAGGTTTTTTCCAGTTCAACTGATTAGTAGTGTTATTTTTCTTATACTGTATGTTCAATGTCTTTTTTTTTTTTAGCTCTACTGCACAAACTTCTTACAAATCAAGAAATGATTTTGGAACAACTTAAAATGATTCAGATGAATCTGCAAAAAACAGGCCAACCTGCCCAGGAGCAGGATTCCCTCAAGGGAGAAGTGCTGCCGCTCAAAGATGTGACTGCACTCCTTGCTTTGGAAGAACGTCTCAGAGAAGAGGAAGACCTCAAAAACGAAATGGTAATAACATTGCCTTACTACATAAAATAATAGGTTATTTTATTAGTATTCCCAGCCACTTAAGTTGTTTGTTGGACAGCAGCAATTCTATTTTCTCACTGATGGGTCCACAGTATTTTGAACAATTTACTAGGTCACCCAAATATAATATTCCTAACCTGTTCACCTGTGACGATAGCCCGAGAGACGAGACAGGAGGCGTGCGGATCCATACGCAGACTTTTATTAGAATACATATTCATAGTCAGGCAGGCGGGAGGTCAGACAGGGGCGAACGGGAGCAAAACAGTAAATCCAACAGAAAAGTAGTGTCCAAGCGAACGAGTCCGTGGGCTGGCAGCGATCAGAGGGATAATCCAAAAGACGAAGCGGGGGTCGATATGCGGGCGGAGAACGATCAGGAAACCAGGAAACTACGAGGGGTCGACAACGGGGAAAACTAGACTAGGGAAACGCTCAGAAATAACGGCCAGGGCAAGTTATGACTTCGCAAAGAAGTACTGGATGGAAGCGCTATTTATACAGGAAGTGACAGGGGCTAAAGGTGAGAGGTGACGAACGGGGCATGAGAGAGGGGTTATGGGAAATGGAGTCTGTAAAGAGTCTATAAAAAAACACAGTGGAGAGGTGGCTCCCTCTAGAGGGGAAAAAAGGGAGCCACAACGGTACAGTTCGTGACATCACCCTCATGCCATTCTATGTATTTGACTTCCTGTCTTTAGCTATAGACAATTGTACTACATTTTCACTCATTTTTTTTTACAAAATGGTGGAGTAAAAGTGGATGTCCATTCTAAAATACCATCCTAATTTCCAACTTAGGGAAAAGTTAAAAAATACCTTAGAACCGGGTTATGAGTGAGGCGTTGGTTTAGGTATCCATAGTTTTTAAATGTAATTTTTTCAGATTACTACCTTCAGTGTCATTGGAGGAGTTGACATTAAGGATAGTGTTTGGCGGATTATGAAACACTGTTTTACCAACCCCCTTGCCAAACAACTGAACTGGTGTGGCATCAATGGCAAAACAGCTTTCCATGGACTGCATATGAAAGATGTAATAACTGGTAAGTAAGTGTTACATGCATACATGTTTCTTCATGCCATGTCAAAGTCCGTTTGCGGGAGTCGTGCTTCTAGGCGGCCAAATTCAAAATGCTTCTGTGCAGCTATTTCAGTCATAGCAAGACCACAGTTATATCTACTTGAATAGGGGAGGTAGATATTTCTGAAATCGCTTGTAAAAGTCACAATTAAATCAGTATTTCCAATCAATAATTAAATGTGACATTAACTATAACATACAATTAATTTCCCAAGCTTAAACTACGCTAGAATTCACCTTAAATGCTGCTTTAGCTGCTGCTCACGTGAAGCACAAATCTCAATTTACAGTAGCTATGTTTTCATCCTCCATTATTATGTGCATTTTGGTATAGCGCAAAAAAAAACTATGCTGGATTGAAACTTTAAGATGCACAATAATTTTAAGAATTAAAATGATCAGAAATGTGTGTCAGGAAGTATTCTGATATTTTGTTTGATGATGCGGGAAATATTTACAGAGAAAGGACAATCCAGTAAGTCGAAAGTTTCTTGCCTTGCATTAAACTGACCTGATGTTTTCTAGCGCGGTTTAATTTACGGTCCGTTTTAACTAATGATAAAAAGTAGTTTCTCTAACGAATTATATAAAAATCAATTTTCTGCGCATAAAGTAAACAAAGACACGATCAAAATGTTTGCTTAGGAAGTCCAGTTCCGGTAGTTTTTGGTCTAAAAGAAGAAAATGTAGTGTCAACAAAATCAGTAATTTCATGCGTTTATCACGTTATAAATAAAACTTGGAATACTATATCTTATAATATAAGCTTATAATAAATAAATATAAAACCATTTGTGGAGTTGTGGTCATAGGACTTAAAAATATGTTAGAATAGTCGGTTGCAAATTTTTTAGTAATAAAATGCACTTAACCAGCTGTGAGTGAGAAATACAGACTGTCCTGGTTGGATTTGCCTCAGTTTTTATAAACAGCCTTTTTACAATTCCAGTTGATGCATTACACACACTCAGATTTTGGAGTTGTGCTGTTTTGGAATAGTTTTGTAAATAAAACTTATAATCAGAATTAAAAATAAAATGATAATCAGAATCAGAAAGAGCTTTACTGCCAAGTATGCTTGCGCATACAAGGAATTTGTTGTGGTGAGAAGCTTCCAGTGCACACAGACAATAGAGAAATAAGTTAAGAATAAAAAATACACATATGAAAATATAAGTAAACATGAATTTACAAAGAGACTGGAAAATAAATAAATTGTATATACTGCGTTCCAAATTATGCAAGTGACATATCAATAGAATTTCAGTACAATAAACATTCCGATTTTAGTTTGTTTTATTTCTCACATCTTTTAAGATAACTGGTATCAATCTCTGACAGGTTTGACAATAGTTTGCCAGGTCTGCTTAGGTTAATGGAAAATCTATCTAAAGAGGTTTAATTATATTCTGATGTCAGCTGCAAAAAAGCCACTGCTGAGCAGCAAACTTGTGTTTGAATCTACTAGAGTCTCAAGATCCTCTTCATGCAGAAAGGCAGTGGGGTGTAAAGCTGTGTTTTAGTTACTGCTAACCAAACCTGACAAAGAGAAACCTGCACAGAAACACGTTTTCAACTGTTTACCACCGTGGTATGTTTGCACCATTAGATAGTGTGTTGTTCTGCATGAAAGTCCTTTTATTTCAGAGGGCACTATTCTTCACTTTATACCACAGCAGAAGATGCTCAGTTATAAACTAAACATATCTTGCAAAAGTCATTTTTACACCTTAAAATGACCTTGCTTTACACTTCCCAATATTCCAGCCCAAATCATCACCCACCACCTCCTTGCTGATGTTGCAGTCTCATTGGAACAGTTTGGCCTTTCACCAGTTATTACCCACCCATCTGGATCATCCATCGTAGTGTGACATTCGTCAGTGAATAAAACTATTTAAAAACAAGTCTTCATGTATTACTATTGGCACTGTGCAGTAGCTAAAAGCTACTGCTACAGCTTTACACACCACTGCCCGTCTGCATAAAGAGGATCTTGAGACTCCAGTAGATTCATATATGTTTGCTGCTCAGCAGTGGCTTTTTTGCTGCTGACATTACAATATAATTAATTTTTAGACAGAAACTTTCCTTAACAAGTCTTTTTCTGACCAAGATCTTCTCTGATGTTTTATTGCTAAGTCTTGTGTATTTAGTGCTAAGTCTAACTTAATCTTAGTCTGAAATACATTAATGGGTGTTATTTATCTAAACATAGACAGTGGATATTAACTAATTTGTATCATTCCCCTTTGATAACTTAGAATGAGAAATTTCAGTATCTGTACTTGTAAATACAATACAGAGCCAAAACAAGTATGGGACAAGGGTATGTACACATTTGAATACTTGTAGCTTTGATATATTTTGTTATTTTGTTTATAAATCGCATCAATTCATCAAGTAATGCCCTTCAGAAGCTACAGAAGATATTTACATGTTTAGCAAAAGGCAAGGCATTCTCTGTTAACCTTATAGGCCTGGATGGAATCTGAAAGGATAGTTGAAGTATGATGTTCTAAGCAAGGGCCAAACTTACCAGAATGTCTTAAAAGTTTTACCAGGCAAATCATGTTCAGAAAACAAGAACATTTCGCAGTTGATTCTTGGTTCACCAGATTGTTCATATTTTTAGGGACTGTGAGAAACAACAAACTAACAGCAACAGCAACCAATCAAGAGGTGGAGTGCTACATAAAACGATGGCTTCACCTTGCCAGTGACAGAGATGGAGGGAGACGAGAAAGAGAGGAGCGAAGACGGACTCTCCAGAAAAAACTGTAAGTCAGTTGCAATGTCTGTTTTCATTTGTTTTTTATAATCATAATTAGTCAGACCATGCAAAAACAAGAGAACATGCATGTTTTATTGACTCAACATTTTATTTTTAAATTATTTAAAGGTCTACAAGATCGCAGTGACACTGCTGGGGCCAGCCAAGAAGAATAAAAATGTTTACATAGTGTCTGTTGCGATGTTTTATACTGTGAGTAGTTAAGAGTTTATTTTATCTAATAAAAACGTATTGTTCTATGTTATTGTGTATAGTGTATTTCAGGAATGTTTTCTTCCTAGCTTTTTTAATCATAAGAAGGCTATTTTTCATTTTTGTTACTGAATATTAAAATATTGTTGATAAATGATTTATTTTTTCATAAAATATTTCTTTGTTTGTTTGTTTTAATTAGTTATTGTTATTTTGTTGATACATGATTTATTTGCCATTGTCATTAAGTAAAATATATTATGTGGCCTATGTAGGGTAAAGTTATATTTTTTTATATTAAATCTTATCTTACCTGTAGCTATGAAATGGTCTGCTTGTGAACCACATCTAGCAAATACAGTACACTGCCATAATGCCACAGTTTCATTCAGCCATATAAACAATATGGATGTGAGAATGTCCAGGGTAAGAATAACAATCAGCTGTTGTGCACATTAGGGTAATTTCTGGTATATCTGTTATTTCACGATTATCATTCCATGTGGTATGTGGGCTGGGTGTAAGTGTCAGGTTTGGCTAAATCTTTTGGTTAAATTCTGGCTGATATGTGGTATTGCTATGGCTTTTTTGTGGCTTAGGTCTGGCAAACAGAAGCGGGACCGTCCAAGTGCCATCATTCCATGCGGTATGTGGGCCGGATGTAAGCGTCTGGTGTGGGCCGGATCTGGGCCAAAATAAAAGCTAACTGTGGCCCAGAATAGGGTCAGTTCTGGTTCATTTGGTTGAATTCTGGCTGATATGTGGTATTGCTATGGCTTTTTTGTGGCTGAGATCTGGCAAACAGGAGCGGACCGCCCAAGTGCCATCATTCCATGCGGTATGTGGGCCGGATGTAAGCGTCTGGTGTGGGCCGGATCTGAGCCACATGAATTTTGCTATCTGGGTTGGGTTAAACTCTCATCCCTTGTCTGAGTCTGTGTTCCGTGACAATAAGATCATGGAGCTCAACAAGAGTGACCATCAGGTTCTTGGTCACCTCCCTGACTAAGGCTCTTCTCCCCCGATCGCTCGGTTTGATGAGACGGCCCACTCTAGGAGGAGTCTTGGTGGTTCCAAACTATTTCCATTTATGGATGGAGGCCACTGTGCTCATTGGGACCTTCAATGCTGCAGAATTTTTTTTGTACCCTTTCCCAGATCTGTGCCTCAATACAGTCCTGTCTCGTAGGTCTACTGACAATTTGTGATGTGACTTGCACTGATAACTGCTGAACCTTATATAGACAGGTGTGTGCCTTTTTTAAATAATGTCCAACTAACTAAATTTACCACAGGTTTACTCCTACCTAGAAACATCTCAAGGATGATCAGTGAAAACAGGATGCACCTGAGCTAAATTTTGAGTGTCATTGCAAAGGCTGTGAATACTTATGTACATGTGATTATTTTTATTATTTTTTTATTTTTTATAAATTTGCAAAGATTTCAAACAAACTTTTTTCATGTTGTCATTATGGGATGTTGTTTGTAGGATTTCGAGGAAAATAATCAAATTAATCTATTTTTTGGCTGTGACATAAAATTTTATAAATACTTTTTATGAATACTTTCTGGATGCACTGTAGATATGAGCTGGAGGCTCTAAGGCAGGGGTGGAGAACGTCGGTCCTGGAGAGCTGCAGCCCTGCAGAGTTTTGCTTCAACCCTAATTAAACACACCTGAACAAGCAAATCAAGTTCTGAAGGGTAACTAGAAAGCTACAGGCAGGTAAGTTTTAACTAGTGTTGGAGCTGAACTCTGTAGGGCTGCGGCTCTTCAGGACCGGAGTTCGCCACCCCTGCTCTAAGGCTACGCAGCAGACCTGCTCCATCTCTGTGAGCTAGACTCACTCAATTACACAAACTAGACACTCTAATTTATCAGCAACCGTGCCAAAAGTGGATCTGTTCAGACCCCGGGCACTTTTGTGTCTTTCCAGTAAGGTGTGGAGCATCTTCAAGAATTATTCTTTTCAGAAGACTTTAAAGACTGTGTCCCTGAGAGTGTTGTTGTTCACTTAAATGAACAGAAAGTGCAAGCTCTAATCGATGCTGCTATTATAGCGGATGAGTTTGTGTTGACGCTTCGCAAATGTGTTTTGTTCTACACGTCAGACGAAAAAAAAAGTCTCCAGTTGTGGAGAGCTCAGAGCTATTTCAATCTGCTAGTTGTTCTCCAAAAATTGAGATGTCTGGTAGAGGGACACAGGAGCAATGCAGTCCTTGAATTTGGAGGTGATGCTAAAGAGTAATATACAGGTGTGTTAATCCATGAATGTGAGATAGGATGTGTTAATGTTCCCATTCATATGGTGTATTTGGAATCTGACCTAGTGACAGAACCAGTGACAATGGGTGTGTGCTCCCAGTTACCTGTAGATGGTGTCAGTTTTATTCTGGGGAATGAGTTGGTAAGGTAGTAAGGTTTTCCTAGACCTACTGTAACACACAAACCTTGTGATAACGAGTTAGCGGACCTTTCAACCCAATTCTCTACCGTGTTTCCTGCCTATTTTGTGACCCATGCACAGTCAAGAAAATTTGAAAATCCTGTTGATCGTTCACACACAGTCCTTTTCTCTCAGTCTGATTGTGACAAATGCGAGTTGAGTGTTGTACCTGAAATTGTGTCAGTTGATACCAAGGGCTGAGCAACTTCGATCCTGGAGGGCCACTGCCCTGCAGAGTTTAGCTGTTGGGCCTAATCAAATACACTTGAACAAGCCAATTAATGTTTTCAAGATCACTATAAAGCTAGAGTGAGCTGTGTGAAGGGAAGGATGGGTTAGGGCGAGGAAGTGGATGAAAAGTAACAAATGTGAGAAAGGAGTTTTCAGTCATCTACTCTCAGTGATATATGGAAACGCATGTTAATACTGTTAATATAATATACTGTTTGTTAATATACTGTTTGTTTTGTCAGTATCTCAGAAGATCAAAGTATCTGAGGTTATTCAAGTGTTTTAGAGTGCATGATGAAAACATAAAATCTAATTAAGTTCAAAATTGATGCAAATTGATGCAAATAGCTGCCTCTATTTTTGAAATAAAACCAAGACAATATTTTTAAACTGTGTTTAAACGGATTGTCTTAATTACACTTGTTTCCAGCCAAAATATCTAACAATTCTTAAATCAAGAAGGACTTTCTAGACAAGTAAAAAGAGTTTTTGTTTGAAACAAGCAAAACAATCTGTCAGTGGGGTAAGTGTTGAAGATGTGTATGGGTTCTCTATGGAGGACTCAGGACTTATTGCATCAGCAATAATGTCTAGCTTTTGTTATCAAAACCCAGATTCAAGAATGTTTCTTCTAATAAGAAGGAGGGAAACCACAACATTTTGGCATCACAAACAGGATCTGGAAAGGAGCAGGGGTAAAAAGACCACTTCAGGCTGTCTGGAATGAGCAACGCAAACAGTGGAAACTAAAAAAGGTAAGTTTAAAAAAGGCAGTTTTTGCTTACAAAATTAGTTTGTGTTGTTCAGCCAGAGGCTGCCTGTGGTGGTCAGGACACTCAAAATTGCTTCTCCAATGTTAAAGAACAAAAAGAAAAAATGGTTTTGATTCCAAAAGCACTAAACGCATGCATTGATCTGTGTTTTCTGTTGAGTTGGTCTTGAGGAGAACATGGAATGCATATTTTAATATTTTTAGAAATGTAGAATTTAGAGGATAATAGGGTTAGAAAAGAGAAGCGCTTAGAAGAGTCCTACAATAGGTAGGCATTAAAATTAAGTTTAAAAGTTATACATAAAATACTTTGCTTACTATGTTGGTAAAATATTAGTTAAAATAAGATAAAACAAATAAATAGGATTGCATGTGCTTAAAACTATATATCTTGTATCTGAAGACGTCTAAAATTTGCATCTCGTTATCCCTGGGAGACAGTATGAAAGTTAATCCATTACAGAGGTTTGGGGATTTAGGTTTGAATTAACTAAAAGATAACTTGGATAATACAATGTTGAATGAGAGCAAGACTGGGTGACCAAGTTAATAGAAATTTTGATTAAAAGTCATAGACATTTTAGAATAATAATGTAACTTGTTGATGAAATATATGTTGGTTAGGAAAAAATCATTCACCATTACTAGATTATTCTGAGCCGTCCTATGTGAATTTAAAAGAAAGATTATGACAGAAATCATTATTTTACCATACACATGTCATGTTTTTATAAAAAGAAGGATTATTTAATTTTATTTTAGCATATTTAGATAATACAGGTAGCTAAGGTAGAAACTGCTGGCTATTTCTCTGCAATGAAGAAACTTGCTTTACTAAATTAGAATAAGGGAACAGCTGAGATCACCAGATGAATGGGAAGGGACCATTGAAAGAGATGGTTGAAAAGTGAAAGTTTACAAAAGATTCAATATGATTAATATGATTCAGATGACTTCTGCAACAGTGCCTGGAAAAAAGGAAGCAGATAACTGGAGTCTGTCTAGCAATGTGGTGAAGAAGCAAAGGCGGCAGAGAAAAGAAGAGGGAGGGGCTTATGAACTTTCAACCCCATCCTAAAAGACTGATGGACTTCCAACCCTTTCCTGAAATAGGAGTGCACACTTCTGCATAGAGAAAGGCTGACTTAAAGCTGGAAAAGGTGAATCTTTCATTTGAGACTTTTCCTGAGGATGAAGAGGACATCATGAAATGCAAAACTTTGCCAGGATCAATCAAAAGCCGGACTGAGGAGAGGCAAAAAAACATCTTTTTGACTTTGTTAATCAATTGATTAACCGAATTGTTTTACAAAAACGTCTTGGTTACGTATGGTAACCCTCGTTCCCTGATGGAGGGAATGGAGACGTTGTGTCGAAGTGAAGACACTAGGGGTTGCTCTAGGGAGCCCGAACACCTCTGACAGCTTTGTGAATAGGCCAATGAGAATTGGTGTGCAGTATTTGCATAGCCAGCTCCACCCCGGACATCCGGGTATAAAAGGAGGGGGCTATGCAACACTCATTGTTCTGATCTGAGGAGCCGAATAGCCACTCGGCTACACCCAGAGGCAGTCCGAGGTTGTGGCAAGGGGGACACAACGTCTCCATTCCCTCCATCAGGGAACGAAGGTTACCATACGTAACCAAGACGTTCCCCGTCTGTCATTTGGCTGAACTCAGGATCAGAGACAAAATTGTCTTTGAGGGAAACACCGCATCGCTGGAAATATAGGTGGAAATACATACATGGGGCCGCATTAGGAGCCACTACATGTGGAGCACCAACCTAATATGAGAGTTCACAAGAGGCAACCTAACCTCATATTAGATTCTGATAGCTAGTTCCTCCGCCGAACATAGCTATGTTGCGGGTGCAACATGATGGAAATGTTGTTCAGGGTTCACGCCAGGAAACTTACTGAACTGGGGAAGCGTCATCACCTGCGGGGAACAACGCTATGGCAAGCTTCTACACCGTATCAGCTTCAGGAGTCGCCAGGCTTGCGTTCAGGACTCCTGAAGAGACTGGTTCTATACGCAGATTTTAGAACCTGGCAAACGTGTTAGGTGTAGCCCAACCTGCAGCTCTGCAAATGTCTGTTAAAAAGGTCCTGTTCGCTAGCGCTACCGACGCTGCGATGCCCCTGGTGGAGTGGGCGTGCACCCCCAGCAGGCACAATCCAATGGCAAATTCTTTGTTTGGAGACAGCCTTCCCCTTCTGCTGTCCTCCAAAACAGACAAAGAGCTGACTTGACCATCTGAAGCTTTCAGTACGTTCCAAGTAAATGCTCAGGGCACGGACTGGGCATAACAAGGAGAGGTCGGGGTCGCCTTCCTGAGAAGGGATAGCTTGCAAAGTGACCACCTGGTCCCTGAAGGGAGTGGTGGGCACTTTGGGCACGTAACCGGGCCGGGGTCTCAGGGTAACGTGAGAGTTAGCCGGCGCAAATTCGAGGCACGAGTCACTGACGGAGAGGGCTTGGAGGTCTCCCACTCTTTTAATAGAGGTGAGCGCAGTCAGGAGAGCCGTCTTTTGGGAGAGAGCACTGAGTTCGACTGACTGAAGAGGCTCAAAGGGATCTGACTGCAGGTCCTGGAGGACCACAGACAGATCCCAGGAGGGGACAAGGTGCGGTCTGACGGGGTTCAGCCTACGTACACCACTCGGATGCCACATCTCCATGGGTTCTCCCCCTGGGAGGAACACCAATTTGTGCATTTGCGCCATCTGAGGTTGTACAGCCGCCTCGTAGAGGGAGCTCTCGACTGCAACAAAGTGTTTACCACTGCCAGTGGGAGACCTCTGAAGTCCTCCTGGTCACGTCCAGGGACCATACATGGAGGTTCTAGAGATCTGGGCGCGGGTGCCAAATTGTGCCCTTCCCCTGTGAAAGGAGGTCCTTCCTCAGGGGAATGCGCCAGGGAGAAACGGGGGAGAGGAGCACCAGCTCCGAGAACCAAACCCTGTTGGGCCAGTAGGGGGCCACCAATAGGATCCGCTCTCTGTCCTCCCTGACTTTGCACAGGGTCTGTCCGCCAGCCCGTACCACAACTGGCAGTGAGTGATTTCTATCGAGGCAAACAGGTCGATCTGGGCCTGACCGAAAAGACACCAAATCAGCTGAACCGTCTGAGGGTGAAGTCTCCACTTGCCCCGGAACGAAGTCTGTCGGGAGAGCACGTCTGCTACCCGATTGAGTTCGCCCAGTATGTGAGTGGCTCGTAGAGACTTGACATTGTTTTGACACCAAAGGAGGAGATGGCGGGCTAGCTGTGACATGCGAAAGAAGCGTACACCGCCCTGGTAATTGATGTAGGCTACAGTCGCGGTGCTGTCTGACCGGACCAGCACGTGTTTGCCCTGAACCAAAGGTTGCAACCTCTTCAGGGCCAAAAACACTGTCAACAGCTCAAGGCAATTGATATGCCAATGTAGCCGAGGGCCCGTCCAGACCCCTGCGGCTGCTTGCCCGTTGCATACAGCGCCTCTGAAATTTTTTGAGGGGGACCGTAGGGCTGCGAGAGAGCTTCTGGATGCAGCTCAGCACTGACTGTGCATGCTCCTTGGAGAGCCGTGCATTCATAGCGACCGAGTCCAGTTGTACACCGAGAAAAGAGATGCTCCGTACCGGGGCGAGCTTGCTCTTTTCCCAGTTGATCCGAAACCCCAGATGGGCCAGATGGTTGAGAACCATGTCCCTGTGTTTGCATACCAACTCCTGAGAGTGTGCTATGACCAGCCAGTCGTCGAGGTAATTGAGAATGCGTATGCCCACCTCCCGGAGAGGGACATGGGCTGCTTCTGCGACTTTCGTAAAGACACGGGAAGACAGGGAGAGCCCAAATGGAAGGACTTTGTACTGAAATGCTCGACCTTCGAAGGCAAACCATAGGAAGGGCCTGTGCCTTGGAATAATCGAGACATGAAAGTACACGTCTTTCAGGTCTATCGCCACAAACCAATCCTGGAACCTGATGCACGTGATAATGTGCTTGAGGGTTAGCATTCTGAAGGGGAGCTTGTGAAGGGCCCGATTCAGAATCCTCAGGTCCAGGATTGGCCTTAAACGGCCACCTTTCTTGGGTACAATGAAGTAGGGGCTGTAAAATCCTCATGTCAGCCGAGGGGACCGGCTCTATCGCGTCCTTCGCCAGAAGAGAGGACACCGTTGAACTTGGGCGGGTTCTGTGCGAATTGGATAGCATAGCCGAGTCGGATGGTTCTGAGAAGCCAGCGAGAGAGGTTGGGTAACTCGAGCCAAGCTGTAAGATTCTTCTTGGCCTGATAGACCTGCAGGATGGCCATAGCATGAAGGGCGGACGCAGCTTGTCCAGAAGCATTATAAGCCTTCCCCACAAGAGCGTTCAAGCATGGCCGCCATTTCCGCATCCGCTACTGACTGAGAGCCCGCCCCCGCAGCGGGCGCTTTAGACAGAGCATCCGCTTCAGATGGCTGCCCACTCTTCGATGCTGCAGACACTTCTTCCTCTCCCACAGGAGCCCCGAATAACCAATCCAACCCGCGCTGAGACGAATTTTCAAAGTCATCCAAAGGCTCGATTGGCAGACACACAGAGCGTGAGGGTCGTGGGGAATTACCCGACGAACCACTCGCTTCCTCCCGTTCTTCACCAACATGCACCGCAGACTCAAGCAGCTTCAACAGACTGATGATCTACACTAAAGAACTTCCATCACTCCCATTGCATGCACAGGTGCTGCATATTTAATGATCACTATGTTCACCGTGGCATAACGAGCACACTCGCACCCTAAAGAGAGCAGCCCGGAAAATGGAGCACAGCTGGAGGAAAACAAAACTAGAGGTCCGGCTAGCATGAGTCTACCATATCCTAAAGAAAAGCATTAAAAACTGCTAGATCTGATTACTTCTCATCTCTTTTGGAAGAAAACAAACATAACCCTAGGTATTTAATCAATACAGTGGCAAAATTAACAAAAAATAAAGCACCAACAGATTTTTTTCAAACAGCACAGTAGTAATGACTTTATGAAATACTTTGCAACAAAGATCGATACTATTAGAGATACAGTTGTAACCATGCTGCCGTCAGGAACAGTATCAGATCAAGTATCGGATCAAATAGTATGCTGTAGATCTCCTGAGGAACTATTCCACTCATTCTCTACTATAGGAGAGGAAGAATTTTATAAACTTGTTAAATCATCTAAACCAACCACATGTATGTTAGACTCTATCCCATCTAAACTACTAAAAGAGGTGCTTCCAGATATCTTAGATCCTCTTCTGAATATTATAAATTCATCACTGTCATTAGGATATGTTCCCAAGACCTTCAAACAGGCTGTTACTGAGCCTCTCATTAAAAAAAAAAACACAACTTGACCCCGACCGATTGATTAATTACAGACCGATCTCGATTCTCTCTTTCTATTAAAATACTAGAAAAGGTAGTATCTTCGCAATTATGTTCCTTTTTAGAGAAAAATGATATCTGAAAGGATTTCCAGTCAGGATTTAGACCTTATCACAGTACTGAAACTGCTCTCATTAGAGTAACAAATGACCTGCTCTTATCATCTGACTGTGGTTGTATCTCTCTGTTAGTGCTACTGGATCTTAGTGCTGCGTTTGATACTATTGACCACAACATTCTTTTGAATAGACTCGAAAATTATGTTGGCATTAGTGGTAGTGCATTGGAATGGTTTAAATCATACTTATCTGAACGCCATCATTTTGTGGCAATAAATGAAGAGGTATCATATCGATCGCAAGTGCAGTATGGAGTACCTCAAGGCTCAGTACTAGGGCCATTACTTTTTACGACATGTTACCCTTAGGAGATATCATCAGGAAACATGGTGTTAGCTTTCCCAGACAGCAAAAATCATCTGGTCCAGATCCGGCCCATACCTCCGCAAATCCGCAAAATGGACTTGGGCCGGCGTCTTTTGGAACAATACCGGCACACATCAGGTTTTCCCTCATCTGCAGAGGTGGAAAATCCATGTGCCATGAGTAAAAGTCCTCCCCGGTATGTTTGTTCCAATCACCTGGATTTGCTAATTAGCACAGTTTTTCAGCAGGAGGTCAGAGGTGGGACCAAGTCATTCCTTTCAAGTCACAAGAAATTCTCGAGTCAAATCCAAAGTCCCCAAAGATTTAATGAGATAATTACGAAATGATGATTGTCCATTAGTGATGAACACCTTCTGCTACCGAGAATTACAGAGGATCAGATGTTGATGTTTTATTAGTTAACCCTTTATCGGGCGAAGAATCATAAATGGTAACTTAATCAAACATATTCAATGCCGTTTGCGTGCCTCTCCGTGAGCTCGTGTAAGCGCATAGATTGCTCCCCGCCAATCAGTGGATACTAGTCTACGTCACAGATTGCGACACCATGACATCTTACCAATCGGAAGTTGCCCGGGGCGTTTTAAACTTCAGCGCACTTCCGGAATTTGTAAAATGCTGATCTACGCTCCTACCTTCTCCCACAAATACGGAAAAAGCATCAAAACGAACTATGGTAAGTTAATGAAACTCACACATTATATGGCTGAATAGTTGTGTTACATGTTGAGACAGACGTTGTTTGAGTAGGATTTCTAGAAATTAGTGAGCGTTGTGCATGAAAAATGGTGTGATCGTATTTGATCATACGCCCCGTTCAGGTAAGAGTAGCGCAAGTGACAGTATGTCCATTTTTAGACATACGCCCCATTCAGGTAAGAGTAGCATAAGTGATATTATGTCCATTTTTAGACATACGCCCTGTTCAGGTAAGAGTAGCACAAGTGACAGTAGTTGAGTTTTTAGACATGCCAGATGCGTCTAGTAAGGTATTTTTTTGTTTTTGTTACAAATAATGCAATAACGTAGGACAGTAGTATTTAATAATGCATTGAATGTTGCCACAGGCTTTTATAACATTATACCATTTATTGAAATGATCAAGTCATAAATAGTGTAATATGTGTAATTTTGTTGAGTTTTATTACCTTACAACAGTTTTTATTATAATTAAATCATTATCATGGTATTAATCGTATTTATTTTTACTGATAGCCCCATTACTGCTAAAATAACTGTTACCACCAGTACATAGTGCTATTTTTCACTACTTATTATATATTTACAATTTACCAATATTCAGTCAATGTCACTATTATTTGTTTTCAGTAGATCTGCACTTCAATGTTACTGTTTTCTTTCACAAATCAAAGTGGGCTTGATATAGACTCAAAAACTTTCTCACTTTTTTCTGCAGCTGTCTACTCAGCTATTCTATGGAAAGAGGTCAGTTGTTGTTGTGCCAGCTGACCCCGCCATCAGTGATGATGAGGGCTCTGATGAATAAGACGATGATGTGGCAGACCCTGACTTCATCCCACCTGCCCACAATCTAAACACTCCATGTTCAAGTGACATGGGCCCCTCAGCCAAGAGGAAGTGTGTGCGTCCTGTTGTGGAGGAGCTTGAGGACAATGATGATGACAATGAGGATGAAGACCAGCCAGCACCACAAGTCAAGACACACCAAGAAGGGGAAGCCAACAGCCAGGCTAACCACCTGGAAGAAGGTTGATCTGGACAACCACGCCCTGCCTGAATACCAGCACTTTCCACCTGACTACATTGAGACTCCTTATAATTACTTCAGCAGGTACTTTAGCCCTCAAGTCATCAAGCATATAACATACCAAACCAACTTGTATGCAACCCAGAAGGACATCAACACCACCTTCACCACCACTGAAGAAGAGACAAGGAACAGCAGGTGTTCATCGCTAATGCACAATCATCATTTAATTAGACACTTAATTATCTCATTAACTCTTTGGGGACTTTGGATTTGATTCAAGACTTGCTTATGACTCGAAAGGAATGACTTGGTCCCATCTTTGACCTCCTGCTGAAAAACTGTGCTAATTCACAAATGTAGGTGATTGGAACAAAATACTGGGGAGGACTTTTACTCATGGCACATGGATTTTCCACCTCTGTTCCCGTCCACTGAAACCAGGCCCGGGCTGGATCCATCTTACAGCACTGAAACAGATGTGACTGTAACGTGGATTTGCCGGTTTGAAAACGGATCCGGCACAGAGTCAGCTGCTGTCTGGGTTCACTGTTACACTGATGATACTCAGCCCTATATTTCTTCAAGGCATGGCGAAACATACAGAGTTGAAAAAACTAATGGAATGCATAGTTGATATAAAAAAAAAAAAAAACAAACTGGATGACAATTAATTTCTTACTGCTAAATTCTGAAAAAAAGAGGTGTTAATTATTGGGCCACAAACCTCAGCAGGTAATAACTTAAAACACAGTCTAATACTTGATGGCTGCTCTGTAAATTCATCATCATCAGACAGGAACCTAGGTGTGTTATTTGATAGCAATCTTTCCTTCGAAAACCACATTTCTAGCATTTGCAAAACAGCATTTTTCCATCTTAAAAACATTACAAAACAAATTATGACCTAAGCTCTCAAATTCAGTTGCAGAAATGTTACTTCATGCATTCATGACCTCCAGGATAGATTATTGTAATGCTTTATTGGGTGGTTGTTCCGCACGTTTAATAAACAGCTGGTCCAAAATGCAGCAGCTAGAGTCCTTACTAGAACCAAAAAGTATGAGCATGTTAGCCCGGTTCTGTCAACACTGCACTGGCTCCCTATTAAACATCGTATTGATTTTAAAATCTTGCTAATAATTTATAAAGCCCTCAATGGTTTAGCTCCTCAGTATTTGAGGGAGCTCTTATCACATTATAGTCCCTCACACCTGCTGCATTCTCAAAACTCTGGCAATGTGATAATACCCAGAATATCAAAATCAACTGCAGGCGGTAGATAATTTTCTTACTTGGCGCCAAAACTATGGAACAATCTACCTAATTCTGTTTGGGAGGCAGACACACTCAGTCAGTTTAAATCTAGACTAAAGACCCATCTCTTTAACCTGGCTTACACATAACACATTTAAATATTACTAATATTCAAATCTGTTAAAGGATTGTTTAGGCTGCATTAATTAGGTCAACCGGAACCGGGAACACTTCCCATAACACCTGATGCAACAAACAACTGAACATAACAACTGAATTATCAACAGCAACGTTGATAAAACACTAATAGGAAAATATGGTGGTAAAATAAAATATTGGTCACTCCAAAAACTTCCAAAATCATGAAAACCACAGCTGTCATCCCTGGGAGTAACAAAATACATCAGCAAAATACATCAGCAAAATGGTTGAAGAGTGACACCTGGGTCCAGATCTATCAACTTAAATTATTCCAACTAGCTTCAACAACCCAACACAGCAGGAAGTAAGGGATTAAGGGCATGCTAGTAAAGTCTCTCCCTTGACAACGAGGGAAAGACCATTGCAACGTCTTGCAAAGAGTCACCCTGGAGAAGATGGAATGATGATTGAAACGGCTAATGAAATGATCAATATACATTGGAGCAGGGGAAGGCCAAAAATTGGAAAAGAGAGGAAAAAAAAGAGAGGGAAACTTGAAGCAGACAATAAGATAAGAATGTGAGAAGGACAGAGAAAGACAAAGAACGAAGAAGACACATACAATTGTGTCATGAAAGAAATTTTTAACATCAAAAGGGTTAGGAAGACGGGATCTTTTACTATTCCAAGTCAAGTGTGAGATAGATGTTTGGTCCTGCTGCCTGCCAGAGTACTGTTCCATAATGTGGTTATTGGTAAAAACTATGTGACTTACCTTAGTCACTAGGTAGTGATAAGTCATGAATATAAAAGATGGCGGCATACATCCACTCATTCAGATTTCTGCTTTGGATCATGCTGCTGCTGTTTAAGCTGTCTGACTGCTGTCTGTATTGCGGCCACCGCCCTGTGTCCCAGCTTCCAGTTGGTGCTTGCGTTCCAGCGAGCCATACGCCAGCGTGTCTCGGTCATTCCCGAGGGATGTCTTTCCGATCGTGTGCAGGAGCAGCGTTCGGTGACCGATTTCACCCTCGGGGCAGTGAAGGTCAGGTGATGTCCACTATGGTGGTCCAGAAGCGCCATCTCTGGCTGAACCTGGCTCAGATGGCTGATGTCTACAAAGTACGCTTTCTCAACGCACCCGTCTCCCGGGCGCTGGCCTCTTCGGTGATACTGTCGAGGACTTTGGCAGTTCTCAACAGTGCAGAGACAGACGGAGGCCATCAAGCACATCTTGCCCCGGTCTGAAGTCACCAGAAAGCCGGATGCTCAGCCTCCGCATGCTCATCGCCGAAGGCGCCCACCTGCAGCCTCTACACCAGCTCCGCCCTCCGCTGCTTCCAAGGAGGCAGCCCCTACACCGCAGCGTCGAGCTGGCTGCAGGAGAGCAGTGCCGCCCGCTGCTCAGGGACCAGCAAAGAACACCCGCAAGGCTGCTATGTGTTCCTGACACGTGCAACCCCAAGTCCCTCTCAGAATCTTTCAGAGGCTCCTGGGGCATATGCCAGCCACAGTCACACTGCTCGGACTGCTCCATATGAGACTGCTTTAGCGCTGACTACACGACAGAGTCCTAAGATGGGCATGGAGTCAGGAGTCAGACGCGTGCAGTTCTTATTCCAGGAGAGCACAATCATGCAGCCGATGTGCTTTCATGACAACTCACCCTTTCTGGAGAATGGCAAATCCATCCCCAGGTGGTCCAGCTTATTTGAGTCGATTCAGGGAAGGTCAGATAGATCTGTTTGCCTCCCAGGAATCCTCCCACTGCCAGTTCTTCTACTCCCTCAATGAGGCTCCCGTCTGCAGGGATGTGCTGGCACACAGCTGGCCCTGGGGCCTTCCCAAGTACGCCTTTCCCCCAGTGAGCCTCCTTGCACAGACCCTGTGCAAGATCAGGGAGAACAAGGAGCAGGTTTTGTTGATTGTGCCTTACTGGCCCACCCGAACCTGGTTTGCCAACCTCATGCTCCTCATGGCAGCCCCTCCCTGGAAGATTCCCCTGAGGAAGGAACTGCTTTCTCAGGGGATGAGCACTATTTGGCACCCATGCCCCGATCTGTGGAAACTTCCCAGTCTGTGGAAACTACACAGTAGACCTCACTGGCCTTTCCCAGGCCTTGATAGACACCATCACTCAGGCTAGAGCCCCCTCCGCAAGGCAGGCATACGCTCTGTGGTGGGGTCTGTTCGTTGACTGGTGCTTCTCTTGCAGAGAGGACCCATAGAGATGTTCGATCGGAATAGAGCTTTCCTTCCTGCAGGAAAAGTTGTAGCGCAGGCTGTCTCCTTCACCTTTGAAAATGTATGTTGCAGCAATTGCAGCATATCACGATGCAGTGGATGGATGTCCATGTCTTCCTGTGTGCTAAGGTAACATTAGGTAATTTGCGGGAAGCCGGCTCGGTGTCGGCTTGCTGTGCCACTCCTTATGGATCTGAGCGCTATTTCCCAGTTGTTTCCCTAAGTTAACTCTGGGTCCTTCTTGCCCCGCAGCGCGGACAAGGACGGAGTAGTCCGTGACTGTGCTCCGGCAGGGGCCTCCTTCGACCTCGCTGGTTGTGGCATCATGTCTTAGTACCACGGTCTTTCCGTGTTTCCCTATATATATATATATATATATATATTAGTGCTGTCAAGTGATTAATCGCGATTAATCGCATCCAAAATAAAAGTGTATGTTTACATACTATATATTTGTGTACTGTGTATATTTATTATGGATATATAAATACAAACACATGCATGTATATGTTAAGGAAAAATATTTTAGATTTATATGTAAAATATTTATATTTATTTATAATCTAAATTGTATACATGTATAAATATATATAAATATCAATATTTTGTTTTAATATATACATGTATGTGTGTGTATTTATATGTATATAATAAATATACAACGTAAACACACATATAGTATGTAAACATGTAGTATGTATGTTTGGATGCGATTAATCGCGATTAATCGTTTGACAGCCCTAATATATATATATATATATATATATATATATATATAGCTAGAATAGGTATATTCTCCTCTATTCCACATGACTCAAACTCATCATTGTCTGGCATTACTGGCTTACAGGGCATTGGGCAGGTTAGGTGTTGAGTCCATTTGTCCTGACACGTTTGCCTGACAAAATTATGTAATTATGACAAACATGGGCGACATTAAGGGGGGCAAGGGGGGCAAGGGGGGGCAGTTGCCCCCCCCACGGTTAGTCATGGAATCCTTGATGTCAGCCCCGGGGGGTACTAGATGGTGCTAAATACGAAAACCCCGCTCTTTCTTCCACACCCTAGATGTTGCATGTTCATAAGCGAAAGCATATTAGGGCAGGGGCACGAGTGGAAAAGGTAATATTTATGATTGATAACCTTTAAATCAGTTTATAATAATGAAACCGATACCTTACAAATAGAAATAAGCAGATTTTTACGATCAGAAATTTCCTATAGCGGTAAACCCCTGTTAACTTTTCTGTCAAAGGATCCAGTAAACGAATAAGTTTAAATACTCTAACACAGAGGAAAACCCGACCGATTTTATTAGAAATTGCAAAGAGTAGCCCACTTCTCCAGGCACTACACCACTAATCCATTCCGGATTTATATGAAATTTTCGTTTTCGGACACATACACGCTGCAATGTTTCGGCAATGTCATCCACATATTTATGCTGGATTCATTATTGAAATAGCACAGTGACACAGTGAAAACCAAAGAAATGGAAGGGACAAACAGCATCATTGATTTCCAAAGTTCCACAGACAGCACGAGTCCTGGGCGAGATCTAGTGCACGGACCATAAGCGTGTAAACTTGAGTTATTCTTGACTGCACTATATTGACTGCTTTGCTGCTTTGCAATACGGTCAGGGCATTGTTTTAACGTTTACATCCGAAAAATGTTTTTCTTTTGTGCACCCTTTAGTGCAGTTTTTACATATAGTATAACAGTCAAAAACGTATCTGTCTCACACGTGTCCCGCATTGTCCCAGAAAATCACATCTATGTCCCACAACTGATCTATTGCCAGGTGATCAACCTAATCCTGAGCTGTGCTGAAAGCCAGGCTATGGCTTGGCTCCTCAGCAAGACCTGAATGAGTGAATTCAAACTAACACTACTAACACTAGCTTCTCACTAGCTTCTCTCTATACAATTGTTTTACCCCCTATCTATTTGCTTTTATTATGTACTTTAAAAATCCTTGCTACGTGTACTGCGTTAGGCTAAATGAGACATGTCATAGCACCTGCATGTTATTTCTCATTTGTAGATTTGATTGCTTCTACTGTTCTTCTTTTGTAAGTCACTTTGCATAAAAGCATCTGCTAAATGCCTAAATGTAAATGTACCAGGGAGTGGCGTTGCATGCAAATTCCACTCGCCAATGTTCATTGGCCTTTTCTCTTTAGCAAAGAGGTGATAGGTCTCTCGACTACGTTCCCATATGTAACGTCTCCATTACCTCCTTCGGAGAATGGGGGTTACTTACGTAACCTAGACATTATTTATACCAACTTATTTATCATAACACTTTATTTTAAGGACCAATTCTTACTATTAACTAGTTGCTTATTAGCATGCAAATTACTGACATATTGACTGTTTTTTAGAGCTTTTAAAGCACATGATAAAGTTTATTCTGCATGACCGTATTTTAGATCCCATATCCCTACCCCATAATTAAACTTAACAACTACCGTACTAACCATTAATATGCAGCAGAAAGAAAAAAAAAAAAAATTAAAGCAAAAAGTAAGAATTTATTAAGAATTAAAAAATAATTTATTAAGAATTGGTCCCCCAAAAAGTGTGACCATAGCAATATTACTTGGCAGAAGAATAGTTTACGATATTATTATAGCTATTTATTCAGTGTCTATTATCAAATTAGTCACCATTTTATAAAAAGCAATAGGTCAATCAAAACTGTACAGATTTTATTGTGATTTTATAATTCCACTTCATCTCATACCTAAGACTAAACACTCGTTAAACAACTTCACATATCCTACTGGGGTTTGTTACCTAATACTTAACAACAACAGTTAAACAATCAACAACAACATTCAAATAAATATTTTCACAAAAAAAAAAATAAAATAAAATAATAAAATAAAATAAAATAAAATAAAATAAAATAAAAATCTTGCCATATAATTTTAAAGGTCACAGATGAGGACAGAATATACTTTTTTACTAAATATTCACTCAGATATTCCCACTTGTTTTTTGAAAAACAATCTAATAACTTGCTGGCGTACTGTTGATAGATTTAGTCCATAAATAAGGGGATTTAAAATGGGTGTTATGAGAAGGAATTCCAAAGCCATGAAATTACGCACACCTTGTGGCACATTTCTTGAGCCATAACGACTGTACAGTACATCAAAGAACAATGCAACAGCCACAATGAACAATGACAACAGATGTGGTACACATGTTTGCATGAATTTGTGCCTGACCTCTATTGACTTCATGCACTTTCTAATCAATTGAATATATGAGCAGTATATCAATACTGCATGTCCAAAGTATGCTATAATAACAATGTACCCAAACACATTATTTACTGTTGTAGAAAAACACGAAAGTTTTGCAACTGCCCAAATCTCACAATATAACTTTTCAATAGTAGAGCCACATAGAGTAAGTCTAGCTGTTAATACAATAAGAACAGCCATGCAAAAAAATGGAGTCAGCCAGCAGAAAAGGATACATTCAAAAACTCTCTGACTGGTCATTATTGAATGATATTCCAGTGGTCTGCATATTGCCACATACCTGTCATATGCCATTACTGTTAATGTTGAAAGATCACATAAAGCAGATGAATAAATGACAAATATCTGAATCATACATCCAACATAAGAAATCACATGATCTTCAGTTAATAAATCATACATAAATTTGGGGTAGAATCCTGCAGTGCCAAAAAGTGCATTTATACACAAATTGCATATAAAAATATACATTGGCTCATGAAGTGTGTTTTGTAAGATTATAGTAAAAATTACAATTAGATTACACACCACCATTAGGGGATAAAACAGTGCTGTTAACGAAAAAAACACATATCTATTTTCCATTGTATCATTCAGTCCGGAGAGTGTAAATAATAAGACACTGGACTCATTCTCCAGCGCTGGCTGCATCTGGAATGGAATATAAGTATTATGCAAAAGTTATTATTATTATTATTATTATAGTATTTGTAGACTTATGCATAATGTTTGCATTAGTTTTAACTGTCAAGAATTATATATGTGAAAAAAACAAAACAAAACAAAAACTTAAATTTATAACATAATCCATGTATATTAGCATTTTTTACATGAGGTTTGCTCAGCTGCACAAAGGAAATATCCCCCAACAGCAGTATGCATAGTTTTTTGCAAGACAGTTGAAATCTTACCAAGTTCTCTGTTTGCATGTTTCCCATTGTGTTCCTTAAAGCTTTGATTTGATTTGCTATATATGGACACTGGTCTCAAGGTATTTGTCTTGGTCACAATTTTTCAAAACAGTTTTAACAAGCTCTCCAAAGGCTAGTTTTCTCTGATGTTTAAATGACTGCATGTCAATAAAAAAACTATGCCTACAAGTAGAATTATGTGCATTGCTTGTCCATTTAAAGCCTAGAACCATATTCATGCTAATATGTCAGGTACCACATTTACTCACTGATATCATATCATTACTTTTGAACTCTTAGCAAGTACTTACTTACCAATGTGTCTACAGTGCACAAATCAGCTTACTAGCAAAAGTCAGCAACTAAACTGTTAAGACATGCCTTAATAGCAATGTGCCTTTCAACTGATGATAAAACTAACCTGCAGTAAAATAAAATGACACTCAAATAACAACATGGCATACAGTTGCAGCAAAATTAAGTAAACATTTAGGATTTACCTAGGTTTGAGCATAAAATACCCAAACAACAATGGACAAACACAGTCAACTAAAACGCTAGTCGACTGGAAGAGGCTTAGTTGACCAAAATTTTATTAGTCGGCAGAAGAAAACTGTAAATGTCAGCTAATGGCTGGTCTTTTAGGTAGTTAAAGTAGAAAATCCAAACTTGGCATGTCATTCTTCAACCTCAAATATGGCTTATCAATGATCACAGATGTAAAGTTCTATGGAATTTATCTTCTCTTTATATTATCATGCATATTTATTTATCATAAAACGTATTGTACAGCATAACTTATAAAGCTGATTACATAAGCAAATGTTAGATAAGCAAACATATATATTTTAATACACCAGAAAAGGAAAAGTGAATAATAATTCTATAAAAAACACAGATGTTTTCTGGACGGGATGATCCACATCTTGTCCAATTTTTAAGGGACAATTTTTGGATTTTTATTTTAGACACATCAAATGTGCGACTGAGGGCCTTGTTTATTCTTACAGAGAACCATCTTCTTGTCTTCCACAAAAGAAAGGAAGTCATGTTGAAGTAACATGAGGGTGAGCAAATGAAGACAAAACTACTGTATTGACTCGAATATAAGACAATGTTTTTTTTTTTTTTTTTTTTTGGAAATGCATATGAAAAAATGCAGTCATCTTATATTCAGGGTCTAGACCAGAGGTGGAAAGAGTACTAAAATATTCTACAAGTAAAGGTACCATTACATTAATTAAATTTGACTTACTATAAGTACAAGTAAAGCTACCAGTCTAAAAATGTACTCAACTAAAAGTACAAAGAAGCTCATTTAAAATTTACTCAGAGAAAAGTTACTTAGTAACATTTTTTACATATAAATGTCAAACTAGCTATTTTTAATTTAAGGAACACCTTTACAAGTTAAACTGCAATAATCAAAAACATGCAGAGACATGACATTTAATACATTGACCTCCAGTTTCACAGACAAGGCTTAAGCTTAGTCCCAGACTAAAACTGTCTGAACGGTCTGAACCATTTAAACTAAAAGAAACTTTTTAGCACTGAATGATTTTAAATATATCAGTTAATTTGTTTTGTCTCAAAATGTAGACCAGTAATGTTCCCTTTCGAGGGAAAATGGAACTGCGTCCCCTAGACGGGCGCAATGTGGAACGCCATCAGCATGACTCATGTCTGAAGCCTACACACAAAAACAACTATAGCATTAGCCAGAGACAGCCTATGATGTCACTTCCGGTGCAACAACATTCACACAACATTCTGTTCTTCGTCTTCAGCGACTGCTTTGTTTAAGCATGCATTTTGGTGGTAAGAATTATTTCTTCCTTTTCATTATGGCAAGTGCTATTAGGACATTTAAGAGGTGTGTGGAAAAGATGCTGGCTAGCTATCTCTCTATTGGTGAGACATCTTCTTTTAAGACTAGGGAGTCTATGCCATCTATGCCCATTCAGATAACATCTTGCTTAAATTGCAAGGCGTACGCAGCAACAGGTCAGGCTGTGGGTGCATTGCACACTATGGCAGTGCTTCAAGCCTATCAGACTGGTCTGCTGAAGGACCTGGACAAAGGTCGTTGCACCACAGATCTTGCTCTCCACCAAGCAGGCCACCATCTCTATGGGCAGGTCTATGGGGACCATGGTGGTCATGGAGAGACATCTATGGATGAACCTGGTTGACATCGGAAAGAAAGAGAGGGGCTTTCTTCTTGATGTGCCCGTTTCGTCTTCCGTGCTTTTTTGGTGACCTTGAGATCCGGCCCATAGTGACTGGCCTGCTGAGTTTTTAAGAGTGCAGGTGATTGGAGTCAGGTGAGTGTGATCATTAGTCCGGATGATTGAGAGCGTGAGCCAGTAGACATGGCAGGTGACGTGTGACACATTGGTTATTTCAGAAGCATTTCAGAAGTTAAAATTAAGTGAATTTTTGCTTGAAACAAGCTAAATAATCTACCAATGGGGTAAGCAAAATAATCTATAAATATATATATATATATATATATTTTTTTTTTTTTTTTTTTTTTTTTTTTTTCTGAAAACAAGACAATAATTTTTACTTGTCTAGAAAATCCTTCTTGATTTGTGAATTTTTAGATATTATTGTTGGAAACAAGACAAAAATATATAACATGATGACTGAAGCAAATCAATTGCTTACATTTATTTTGCACATTTGTTGTTTATGATTATGACAGAATTTGTGAATACACATTCAGAATTCAGTCGGTGAGCTTGCACACTTGAACAACTGTGGCGTTCTCTGCAGTGATGAGTCAAAAGGCGTCTGATTGGACACTGCATTCATAAACTCAACAAAAAGGCGTGTGAATGGTTATAATGCTCAACGGTGCAAAATGACAGTATAAAGACATCTGATGCAACAGCAGATTTACCAGGTCCGATTTTTACAATCAGACCTGGTTCCTGGAACTAATGCTCCTCGTGACAGCCCTTCCCTGGCAGAGGAAGGATCTACTGACTCAGAGACGGGGCACCCTGTGACACCCGTATTGAGACCTCTGGAAACTACATGTCTGGTCCCTAGACGCAGAGGTTTTAGGTGGCCTACCCCAAGGAGTGGTAGACACCATAACTTCAGCAAGAGCTAAATCTACCAGACACATTTATGCCTTGAAGTGGAACCTGTTCGTTGAGTGGTGTTCCTCTCACAGAGAGGACCCCCGAAGATGCCCGACCAGAGTCGTGCTGTCCTTCTTAGAGCAAGGGTTGGAGTGAAGGCTGTCTCCCTCCACCCTTAAAGTCTACGTGGCTGCTATCGCTGTGCACTATGACCCTATAGAAGGAAAGTCGTTAGGGAAGCATGACCTAGTCATCTGGTTCCTCAGGGGGACAAGAAGGTTAAATCCTCCTAGGCCCCCCTCCGTACCCTCTTGGGACCTGTCTCTAGTGCTTACAGAACTACAGCAGGGACCATTTGTGCCTTTGCAGTCAGTCGAGATGAAGTTTTTCTCAATGAAAACAATGCAAGCTCCTGCTTGCATTGGCCTCCATCAAGAGGGTAGGGGACCTGCAAGCATTTTCGGTCAACGAATCGTGCCTAGTGTTCGGGCCGGCAGATTCCCAGGTAATGCTGAGGCCCCAGCCTGGCTGTGTGCCAAAGGTTTCCACTACTCCCTTCAGGGACCAGGTGGTGAGCCTTCAAGTGCTGCCCCCAGAGGAGGCAGACCCAGCCCTAGCTTTGCTCTGTCCTGTCCGAGCCCTAAGATGGGCTGACTGGTACACTGACTGGACACAAAGCTTCAGGACCTCAGACCAGCTCTATGTCTGTCACGGAGGCTGGAAGAAGGGAATGCCGTCTCCAAGCAGAGGATGGCCAACTGGATATTGGAGTGTTACTAGGAATGTTTCATCCTCCTGGGCATTGGCTTGTGGTGCCTCGCTGTCAGATATTTGTAGAGTTGGGCGACCCCCAACATGTTCGCTAGATTCTATAGCCTTCGTGTAGAGCCAGTATCCTTCTGTGTTCTCACCTCAAACAGGTAAAAGCACTGAGTGGCCCCGGTTCGGGTCGGCTTGTAAATTGCTCCAGAACGTCCATACAGTAGACCCTGTTGAGCTCCTCTGTCCCCTCGGTGCCAACGTGGCAGAACGTCAGGCGCCAGGCCCTCACTCAATGAATCCTCAAGAACCGGTACAAGGCTAGAGTCCATATGAGAGACCTAAGTGGATCCCATATGTGTAAGTTCCACGGTATAGCCTTAGAGCCCGTGTTTCCCGGCGAACAATTGCCACTCAGGAGGGTACAAATCACCTCCAATCTCCCAGATGTTCCTGAAAAATGAGTCATGTGTAGTTGTGGGAGGATGAGGCTCTGCATGTCCCAGTGCTCCAGCCTCACTGAAGTGGGTAGTGCTAAGATATATGGTGGTCTGGTATTCTTGTTGCAAGCCCCTGCCTAAGCCATAAAGGGGGCGCAGGAGGCTCGCTCAGGACACTGGAGGGGGGTAGCCATGGCGTTTCCTTAGGGATCCCAATTTGTCCGTCCAAAAACCAGTCAGTATCTGGTGTGATTAAATGAAATGCTGCTGTGTGTGTTATTGTGCTGGTATCTTAAGGACTACCATGGACAGCTGACTTCTAAAGTTTTTGATATTCTTCATATTCTGTGTGGTCAGTTCACAGCAGTCATAGAAATTAATGTGTTAATGTGAGTTTAAATTGATATATATATATTTTTTTTTTACATTTTATGGGCATTTTTATGTATATAAACCTTTTTTTTTTTTTCTAAAAGTGTCATCATCTTTTGGGTCAAGTCAAGTTTTTTTTTTGCAATACAGATTGTGTCAAAGCAACTCATTGAACTTAGTGTTATCAGCCAGCTCAGTTAAATTTTTAAGATGGCTGAAAACTTAAAGTTATCAGCCAGCTCAGTTAAATTTATGCTGAAAATTAAGTGTCCCCAACTGAGCAAGCCACAGGCAACAGCGGCAAGGAGCCAAAACTCCATCGGTGACAGTAATGGAGAAAAAAATTTGGGAGAAACCAGGCTCAGTCGGGGGGTCAGTTCTCCACTGACCAACAAACAAGCAGTTTATACTTGTAGAGGTCGTCTATAGGTGTTGAGTTTTGAGAACGCAGCAGACGCGAGGGACTATAATGCGATAAGAGCTCACTCAACCATTTGAGGGCTTTATAAGTAATTAGCAAGATTTTAAAATCAATACGATGTTTAATAGGGAGCCAGTGCAGTGTTGACAGAACCAGGCTAATATGCTCATACTTTCTGGTTCTAGTAAGAACTCTAACTGCTGCATTTTGGACCAGCTGTAATTTGTTTATTAAGCTTGCCGAACAACCACCCAATAAAGCATTACAATAATCTATCCTGGAGGTCATGAACACATGAATTAACATTTCTGCATTTGACTTTGAGAGCATAGGTCAAATGCAGAATAGGTCGTAATTTCAATATGTTTTTTAAGATGGAAAAATGCTGTTTTGCAAATGCTAGAAACGTGGTTTTCGAAGGAAAGATTGCTATCAAATAGCACACCCTAGGTTCCTAACTGATGAAGACGAATTTACCAAAGCAGCCATCAAGTATTAGACTGTGTTTTAAGTTATTACTTGCAGAGGTTTTAGGCCCAAACATTAACACACCTGTTTTTTTTTCAGAGTTTAGCAGTAAGAAATTACTTGTTATCCCATTTTTTATATCAACTATGCATTCCGTTAGTTTTTCAAATTTGTATGTTTTGCCAGGCTGAGAAGAAATATAGAGCTGAGTATCATCAGCATAACAGTGAAAGCTAACACCATGTTTCCTGATGATATCTACTAAGGGTAACATGTAAAGCGTAAAAAGTAATGGCCCTAGTACTGAGCCTTGAGGTACTCCAGTTCTGCAGTTCTCCACGTCATTAATTGCCACAAATTGATAGTGGTCAGATAGGTACGATTTATACCATGCCAATGCACTACCACTAATGCCAACATAATTTTCAAGTCTATTCAAAAGAATGTTGTGGTCAATAGTATCAAACACAGCACTAAGATCCAGTAGCACTAATAGATAGATGATCGGATGATAAGAGCAGGTCATTTGTTACTCTAATAAGAGCAGTTTAAGTACTATGATACAGTCTAAATCCTGACTGGAAATCCTCACTTTTCTAAAAAGGAACATAACTGTAAGGATTGTAAGGAAACTATATTTTTAATATATTTGACAGAAAAGGGAGATTCAAGATTGGTCTGTAATTAATTAATTGGTTGGGGTCAAGTTGTGTTTTTTTGATGAGTGGCTTAATAACAGCCTGTTTGAAGGTTTTGGGGATATGTCCTAATGACAGTGATGAGTTAATACTATTTAGGAGATGTTTAGAAGACATCTGGAAGCACCTTTTTTAGTAGCTTATATGGAATAAGGTCCAACATACATGTTGTTGGTTTAGATGATTTAACAAGTTTATAAAATTGTTCATCTCCTATAATAGAGAATGAGTGGAATAGTTCCTCAGGAGATCTATAGCGCACTATTTGATCCAATACTGTTGCTGACGGCTGCATGGTTACAATTTTATCTCTATTAGTATCGATCTTTGAATTAAAATAGTTCATAAAGTAATTACTGCTGTGCTGTAGGGAAAGGTCTATCGATGCTTTATTTTTTTTGTTAATTTTGCCACTGCATTGAATAAATACCTAGGATTATGTTTGTTTTCTTCTAAAAGAGACAAAAAGTAGTCATATCTAGCATTTTTTAATGCTTTTCTACAGGATAGGGTAGACTCACGCCAGGCAGAATGAAAAACCTAGTTTTTTTTTTCCTCCAGCTGCATTTTCCAGGCTGCTCTCTTTAGGGCGCAAGTGTGCTCGTTATGCCACGGTGTCTGACTGTTTTCCTTAACTTCCTTAGGCGTAAAGGAGCAACCACAAGTGCTAGAAAAGAGAGAGTCCATATTGTCAGTTACATCATCAAGTTTGTCTGAGCTATTGGATATACTGAGGAATTCAGATAAGTCAGCAAGATTACTTACTGTAACGATGACGAAGACAGGTGGATCCAAGTGCAAAGCTTTATTAATAGAAATAATCGTGGTCGACAAGCAGGGGTCAGGCAGGAACAAACATGGGAAACGTAGGACAAGACAAAGAAGCGTCAGTATCTGAGCGAGAAGGTCTGGGGCCGGCAGCGAGCAGAATAATCCAAGGGACAGGCGAGGGGTCAATAGGCGGGCGGAGAACAGTCACAGGAACCAGGAACAAAGAAGCTCGGCAACGGGAGGGCAACCAGGGAATAACGCTCAGAGATGACAGTAAACACTAATCAAAACTTCGCAACCAAACAGGGAACAAACCAGTCTATTTATACACAGAAAAGCAAGATGGCTGACAGGGGTGAGAGGTGAAAGGTAACAGGAAGTTCACGAGAATGGGGTTATGGGTAATGTAGTGAAAAATGGTCCATGGTGAAATGGAGGCTCCCTCTGATGGTGAAGGGAGGGAGCCACAACGGCACAGTTCATGACAGAGCCCCCCCCTTAGGAGCGGCTTCCAGACGCTCGACACAGTCCAATAACACCAAGGGGAGGGGGGGTGGGACAGAGTACAAAGGGGAAGACCAGGTCCATGCGGGCTGACAGAGTTCAGAAGGGCGTGAAGACCAGGAGGTGCCGAAACTGTAGCAGAGTAACAGAGCTGCCCAAGATGCTCAGGAGACCACCGGAATGGGGCAGACATTCTTTTGAGCAGAGTCAGATGAGCGGGCAGCTCCCAGGGTGGAGCAGACACCCTCCTGGGCAGAGCAAACAGACTCCAGGGCGGAGCCGGCAGAGCAGACAGACTCCAGGGCGGAGCAGGCGAGTCAGACGGCCTCCAGGGCGGATCAGGCAGGACTAGAACCCTCCAGGGCGGCACGAAAGCCCCCCAGGGTGGAGCAGACAGGACAGGAACCCTCCAGGGCAGAACAGGATTCCCCGAGGGCAGAACAGATGGGTCTGTAACACAGAACATAGACAGACACACACACATAGAGAGAGAATCGGACGCCCTCCAGGGTGGATCAGACAGGACATGAGCCCTCCAGGGCAGAGCGGAATCCCTCCAGGGCAGAGCAGACAGGACAGGAGCCCTCCAGGGCAGAACGGAGTCCCTCCAGGGCGGAGCAGACAGGTCTGTAACATAGAGCATAGACGGACATACACACACAGAGAGAGAAAGCTCAGAGCCCAAGCTCCTGGCCAGGTTGGGCTGGATACCCAGCGTATAGGGGGCCTCAGCGGCTGAATTGGGACTAGGCAAGAGCTCAGAGTGGTGTGGGTTGCTGGGCTGCTGTGAGGAGCTTCGGCAATGACTCTTGATTCAGTGGGAGGAGCAGCTGTGACAATGAAGCTTGACTCAGGGGGTGTAGCAGCTGAGACGTCACTTAACTCTGGGGAAACAGCTGCGACGACAATGCTTGACGCTGAAGGCGGAGCAGTTGCGAAGACGACGCTTGCCGCTGAAGGCGGAGCAGCTGCGTCGAAGACGCTTGATACTGGAGGCGGAGCAGCTGCGACGAAGACGCTTGACACTGGAGGCGGAGCAGATGCGAAGACACTTGACTCTGGAGGCGGAGCAGATGCGAAGACACTTGACTCTGGAGGCGGAGCAGATGCGACAACATGACTTGGCTCAGAGGGAGGAGCAGCTGTGATGAGGACGCTTGACACTGGAGGCGGAGCAGCTGCGATGACGGGACTTGACTCAGTGGACGGAGCAGCTGCGACGACGGGGCTTGACTCAGTGGACGGAGCTGCTGCGACGACGACGCTTGACTCAGTGGACGGAGCAGCTGCGACGACGTTGACGCTTGACTCAGTGGACGGAGCAGCTGCGACGACGTTGACGCTTGACTCTGGGGGAGGAGCAGCTGCGACGACGTTGACGCTTGACTCTGGGGAAGGAGCAGCTGCGACGACGTTGACGCTTGACTCTGGGGGAGGAGCAGCTGCGACGACGTTGACGCTTGACTCTGGGGGAGGAGCAGCTGCGAAGACGACGCCTGCCTCTGGAGGCGGAGCAGCTGCGAAGACGACGCTTGACTCTGGAGGCGGAGCAGCTGCGAAGACGACGCTTGACTCTGGAGGCGGAGCAGATGCGAAGACGCTTGACTCTGGAGGCGGAGCAGATGCGAAGACGCTTGACTCTGGAGGCGGAGCAGATGCGAAGACATGACTTGGCTCAGAGGGAGGAGCAGCTGTGATGAGGACGCTTGACACTGGAGGCGGAGCAGCTGCGGCGAAGACGCTTGACTCAGGAGGCGGAGCAGCTGTGACAACGACGCTTGATTCAACGGGAGGAGCAGCTGCAACAACGACGCTTGACTCAGTGGGGGGAGCAGCTGCGACAACGACGCTTGACTCAGGGGTGACAGATGTGACATTACTTGACTCTGGAGAGGCAACTGCGACAACTTGGCTTGACTCTGGAGGAACAGCAGTGACTTGACTTGGCTTTGAGGGAACTGCTGTGACTTGACTTGGAACAAAAGCTGCCACTGAACTTGACACTGGAACAATGGCTGGGCTTGACACTTGACTTGGCTTTGGGCCGCCAAGATGGCGGCCGCCATCTTGACATCGCGATTCGGCGCGGCCGCCATTACTGTGGGTTCGCGGTCCTCCCCCGCGAAATCCTCAGAGTCTAGTAAGTCCCCATACTGCAAAGCATAATCTACAGAGTTTGTGAAACAGGAGCGTGGCAAGATATAATCACAATCCTCCTCACTGTAGTCGCGTTTCACCTCTGTGACAGCCACAGGAACAGAAGATGAACCCCCGCACCACAATGCAAAGTCCACATAATCAGAGAAACAGGTGCGGGGGCACTCAAATCGCAGCCTCGATTTGAGAGGCTCATCGAGAGCCAAACGGAAAATGTCCATAAAATAATGTTCATCATAGAAAGGTTGTTGGTACATGAGGTGACAAAATTTATCCACAAAAACCCCTATGGGCATACCGTGCTGTTTAAGTTGGAGTAGTTGGTCAAATGGGTCCATGGTAAAGCGGGAAGGTGAAATAAAGCTGCTGGATCCGGGTATGGCGAAGTTTTCTGTAACGATGACGAAGACAGGTGGATCCAAGTGCAAAGCTTTATTAATAGAAATAATCGTGGTCGACAAGCAGGGGTCAGGCAGGAACAAACATGGGAAACGTAGGACAAGACAAAGAAGCGTCAGTATCTGAGCGAGAAGGTCTGGGGCCGGCAGCGAGCAGAATAATCCAAGGGACAGGCGAGGGGTCAATAGGCGGGCGGAGAACAGTCACAGGAACCAGGAACAAAGAAGCTCGGCAACGGGAGGGCAACCAGGGAATAACGCTCAGAGATGACAGTAAACACTAATCAAAACTTCGCAACCAAACAGGGAACAAACCAGTCTATTTATACACAGAAAAGCAAGATGGCTGACAGGGGTGAGAGGTGAAAGGTAACAGGAAGTTCACGAGAATGGGGTTATGGGTAATGTAGTGAAAAATGGTCCATGGTGAAATGGAGGCTCCCTCTGATGGTGAAGGGAGGGAGCCACAACGGCACAGTTCATGACACTTACAAAGCTGTCTTTGGTGGATAAAGTGATGGTTCTACCATACTTGTAGCAAGGAGTGGAATTTACAGTTTTGGCTATCTGGAGTATACAAAGGACTAGATAATGATCCGAGATATCATCGCTTTGCTGAAGAATTTCAATGCCATTAACATCAATTCCATGCGACAGTTTTAAATCTAGCGTATGATTTCAATAATGAGTTGGTCCTGACACATATTGTCTAACCCCGTTAGAGTTCAGAATGTCTAGAAATGCTGATCCCAATGCATCCTTTTTATTAAAAACACGGATGTTAAAATCACCCACTATTAAGACTTTATCTGCAGCCATCACTCAGATAGAAAATCAGCATATATATTAATATATTAATTATATTTGAAAGGGACCTGATATTCAACAAGCCAAACTATCATTTGTTTCTTTGTATTATGTAATTTTTTTATTTGTTGAACATTGATTAAATTGTTACTCTTAGATTGGTTTGGATGTTTTTTGGATTTTCTAGTTCGGGGAACAGACACAGTCTCTATAGTATGATATCTAGGTGAAAGATTTTCTATGTGCTGAAAATTAGCTAACTGTTGGTTTAGCCAGTCTGTCTGCTTCCCGACCTGGGCCCCAGTTAGTCAAGTGCAAACTCTAAGACTATATGCCATATTTCTAGAGAGAAGAGCGGCACCTCCCCCGGAGGGATAAAGACCATCTCTTTTTAATAGGTCAGGTCTGCCCCAGAAAAACTTGTCTATGAATTGTCTATGAAACCTATGTTATTCTGCGGGCACCACTTAGACATCCAGCCATTGAGTGACAACGACCGCTATGTATCTCATCACCACTATAAGCAGGGAGGGGAACAGAGCATATTACAGTGTCTGACATGGTGTCTCTATTTTCACGTTCCGTACAATCGCCAATAACTAGAGCACTTTCATCAGGAAGAGCTGTGTTTTGACCCACGACTATGCTGCCTCACTGTCACCCAGGCACCCTGATGCACGGGTGGAGTAACCAGAACCGAAGAATGTACTGGATTCCCTGAAGTAGTCACATCACATTCTTACTGTCCTCAGTTAAAGTATGGATGCGTGTCTCTAGTTCTGAAATCTTCTTTGTCAGCCTAACTATTTCCCTGAATTTATCACTTGTAAATCCCTTACTGCTGTAGCAAAAGGTTATTAATTTAAGCACAACAAACTATGTATAATTAATGGTTATTAATTACACATACTTTATACACTTCTCTGAAACAGCCGAGTCGAAAATAAACCGAACTAATGCCCTCGTCCAGCGAGTATTAGCCGCTTTCATTCTAACTCTAAGAAAAATCAACTTCCTAGCCTAGAAAATTAATCTTTCCCACTGTAATTGGCTAAGTTACAGGACTGGATCAGTTTTGTAACGAAATCAAAGCAGTTTAAGTGACGTGATGTTTGTGAGCAAGGAACACAGTAAGAAATTCATTTGTGAATACAAAATGCGGGTTTATTGAATACGTAAAAGGGGAAAATAAACACTAGCTAGCAAATAACGAACACTAAACAGACAACACATAAAACAAAGCAAGAGAGAGAGAGTGAGTGAGGAGGAGAGAGAGAGTAGACTGGCAATCTTTTACATCAGCACAACCAAATCATCAGAAAAACCTGAATCTCCTTGACCTACAAGGGGCACAGCTTCCTTATTGCACCTAATAGTTAAATGGTTACTTGCATAATGGTTTCCTTTTGTGTGGTGCTTACGCAAGGGTCCAGATGCCAGCTCAAAGGTAGTCCTGATGATTTCATAGAGATGGAGCCTTCGTTGTTCCATTGCTCGGCTGATCACAAAGGGGCTGAGGTGTAGATGCCAGGATAGAAAGAGAGAGTCTGGCCTCATGTTGGGGGGAAACCGCATGTGGCTGGGCCACGGGGTTTGCCCCACGGCCTTTCCGTGGAGGACCTCCACGATAACTATCTGAAGATCTTTCGGAAGAAGAGGAGAAGAGAAGAGAGGGCCGGAATGGGGTGTGAGCCCTTTAAACTCTGGACAGAGTCACACCTTCCCAAGTAGTTCCGACCAATGAGAAGGCTGGCTTACTCAGTGGGAGGTTTGAAACTGGGTCTTCGTTTTATGGCCCTTTGTTTCAGAAAAATGTCAGTTTGCATATTTAAATCAATAGGGGTTCAGGCCAGAAATACTAAAGATTATTAGAACGTTAATATGTTGCACCGGTATCAGTATCTAATACACAGCATCTTTCAGAAAATCTACATACGAGTCAAAAGAGACCAAACATGGCATATACTGTATGTGGTTACATTAGCATTCTATCAAGACACAAGCATAAAACGGTTATAAAGTAAGAAATACAAAGGACATGGACAGTCGTAATATACACACACTGATATATGAGCTATGTGTCTTCGTTCACAGAAATGTTTGTCTGTGAATGAAATAGGGAAGAGTCCATTTCTATGAGCATTGTGTCTTTCCTATGGGGGGAAGTGAGTGAAGAAAGACAGTCTGCCTGCATAGTTGCAGATTCTCCTGCATAGTTTTGCATCGTAAACTGACATTATCAGTGGTTGCTAGAAGCGTCCTGGTTGAGACTTTGTCACCCACTGTTGGGTTGGGTGAGGGGAAGTCTGCTTCTTTGTTAATTGAATAAACTACTGATTTGGTTAAATCTAATGAACCATTGTCTGATTGGTCCCTACCCTACACTGCTGACAGATAGATTAACTGTACATGTGACAGGCAGTGCACACAACAATAGAAGGAAAAGATGCCATTACTCACCTGAATGTAGAACGATTCCAACTTACCACTGTTGTTTGATGAACTTGTCTACAGAAGAGCAAAGGAGAAAACGGAAAACAGTAGAAGAAAAATAGAAATGAAAATAGAAAATGTGAATGGAAACGCGAATGGCAAGCTAAACGGCTGATGAAATGCTAATGCGTTGTACTCATGGTTATATGATAAACTCAAACGATAAGCGAGAGCGAGAGCAAAAGGAAAAACGACACTAAATGCAAAATAGAAACGTGAATGGAAGCGCGAGTGGTAAGCTAAACGGCTAATGGAATGCTAACACATTGCACTTGCGGTTATATGATAAACACAAACGATAACATATAAAAAGCATATAAAAGCGAACGATCAGATCAGTCAAATTAGTTTGATGGATAAGGTTTGAAATTTAAACAACAGAGAGTAGTAGTAAGATAGAGATTGCTATAGAAAGAATGAAGGCTCCAGGGAGCTACGCCTTGATATTTGCAATATCAAGCAGCAAAACAAGCTTTTTTTGTACAGCTAAAAATAGCTGGATGCCAAAGTTTTACATTTAATCAGTCATTTAGAATAATAAATTTGGGCTGTTACCAAGTAAATTAAATTGATCTTTGCAGTCCAGATAAAACACAGAAGTGTTTCATCTGAAGAGGCATTTAGATGTATTTACACGCTGTTTAATGCAGGACATAAGTGCATTTAATATGCAGTTATAAATGTGACATTAAAACCATCAGTACGTATCAGTAATTCACTGTCTCTTTTTGGCTAATTTGTTGCAAAACCTCGTGTTAAACTGTTTTTTTTTTTTTTTTTTTAAACTGTTATTATGTATGTATGTATGTATTTAGTTATTTTTTTATCTATTTTTTTTTTAAAGGGTAAATCTACTTAAGTCCAACTTAATTTTGCTCTCACAGTCATTTATGACACTAAAGTTCACAAATCCGCATAATAAATAGTTTATTGAAAAGTAAATTATGTTAATAGAGAGCCAACCATACATTAACAACATGTCATTTCCACAATATGTGATAAAGTTGATTTAATAATCAAAAAGAAAAAAAAAAAGAGAGAGAGAGAGAGAGAGAGAGAGACTATTTCACAATATTGGGTGCAATTCATATGCATATGTTTTTTTTGTTTGTTTTTTTTTTTGGCTAAAATGGCTACCATATTTTATAATTTCATAATTTCAAGGTAATTTTGGTAACACTTTACAATAAGGGTATATGAATAATCATGTACTAATGCATGTCTTTAGGAATTGTTCTACAAATGTTCTTTGTGGGTTTTGAGTTTTTTTTTTTTTTTTTTTTTTTAACTGTGTATAAATCACAATAGGTTTAAATGGAACGAGAAGAACATAAAACAGACAAGATCAGTCATTAGTGTATTTAGTATTTTCTACACTTGATGAGGAGGATCAACTCCTAATCATTTGCCACCCAATAATGTTTATGACAAAGCTGAAGATGTCAAATGCTCAAATTATGATAGTATTAAATTATTTAAATTAATTTCAAAGTCAGAGTATTTCGTATTCCTTCGTAAATATGCTGCTGGATTTAGTCTAGAATTTACCCATAAATGTTAATTAATGCATTAACTATCAAACATGTACTAACATGTAGATAAGGTTGTGATAATAACATCACATATAGTGTAACATATTGTGGTTGTGCTACTGCACCCAAAATTGTCCTGTCTCTGTAATTGTGCACCTACTTTAATGGGTTTATGAGGTAAGTAATTTTTTTGCGAATATCAGGCAGGTTTAAAGCATAAACAAGCGGGTTGAAGATGGGTGGTATAATAAGAAACTCCAGTGAAAGAAAAACTGACAACCCTATAGGAAGATGCAAGGTCACAACCCGACTCAAAGTTACATCAAAAATCAGAGCTATTGAGAAATTCAAAAGGACCACTATGTGTGGAATACAAGTTTGATACGCTTTGCTTTTGAACTGAGATGAGCTTCTTTGACAAATTAAAACAATTTTTATATAAGAATATAATATTAAACATAAAGGGATGGCACAAGTTACAGTTGTTATAAACATGCCAAAAACATTATTAACGATAGTGTTTTCACAAGAAAGTTTGACTACTTCATAAGTGTGGCAGTATACCTTAAACAATTTGTTTCCACACATTGTCAGTTTTGTAGTTAAAAGAGCACCAATACCAAGCAAAATCATTGGATAATTCAAGTTTATAACTATTAAAATAGTTAAAAACCTTGGTGTAATTATGTTGTGGTATTGTAAAGGTTTGCAGATTGCAGCAAATCTGTCAAATGCCATTAACATTAATATTGTACACTCATTTGCTGCATACATGAAAATGACAAAAGACTGGAAGATACATGCTTCACGAGAGATTGAGTGTACATCAGACAGCAAGTCTGTCAGTACTCTTGGGAAAAAGCCAGCCGTACCAAACACAGAGTTGACAGACAAACATGAAATCAGAATGTACATTGGCTGGTGTAATGTCCTTTCCAGAAATATTACAAGAATAATGAGAACATTTAAAAATATAATAGAACAATACAGAATAAATCCCAAACCGAAAAATACATATCTCACATATCCAAGATTTTCAAACAACATGAAATAAAAATATGTTGTATTTTCCATTTTGCATTAGCCAACGTTCCGTCACTGACCTGATGAAAAAAAAAAAAAAAAAAAGTACACAAAGTTCTTATTATTTTTAAATAGCTTATAAATTAGCAGTTCACATTATTAACCTGAGATCTTCTTTGCCGCAGAGTCCCACGTAAACTATAAGGGAACAGTAAGTTTAAATTTGTTACAGTAGACAATTTGCAACTTTTGACACCTTTGTATTGTAACTTCTGAATATTGATATTAAGATGAATTAATGTTAGTAAATAAATTATGAACAAACAGGAATTACCAATAAACAATAGTATATTTGCAAATTAACATTAACTTACATAATTGAAATACCTTGTATGATACACTTTGGAATGACCACTGCTGCTCCTTCACGTATTGTGTGAAAATAAACACTACTGTTTTTTGTTTAGTTTTTTCAAGACGTGTGGGTCACCAGTATGCTTGTGTTTTTATAGGATCTAACAATAAAGAGGTGTGTCCAAGTCTGTTGTCAGACACTGTAATATGCTCTGGTCCCCTCCCTGCTTACTGTGACGAGATACATAGCAGACTGTCATCAATCAATGGCTGAAGGGCAATGGTGCCCGCTGAATAACATATGTTTCATAGACGACTGGGCGAGTTTTTGGGCCAGCCGGAACAGCTGAAAAAACATGGTTTTCATCTCTCCAGGGGTGGTGCCCATATTCTCTCTAGAAATATGACACATACTCTTAGAGCTTGCACTTGACTAACTGGGACCCAGGTCAGAAAGCAGACAGACTGCTAAACCGACCATCCGCTAACTGCCTCACACCACCAAAGTCAGTTAATTCTTCACATCACATAAAGACGCTTTCACCTAGATATCATACTATAGATATATACAAATAATAAAGCTTGGCTTAATGAATATTAGACCCCTTTCTACGAAAACACTTTTTGTAAATTATCTGATTACGGACCTGTTTGACACCTGGCTTAAACTAGATGATTACATTATTTTTTACATACGTTTACCCCCAACAATTGTGGTTATAAACATGAGCCGTGTCCAAAAGGTAAAGGGCGAGGTGTTGCTACAGTTTATAGCAATATTTTCAGTATTTCGTAGAGGTCAGGTTTCAAGTATAATTTGTTTGAAGTAACAGTGTTTCATATAACATTATCTAGAGTAATAAGAGTTAATGATAAATCCCCTGTGTTTACAGGCCACCAGAACACCATACAGACTTTATCAAATAATTTGTTGATTTTCTGTCTGAGTTAGTTCTGAGTGCAGATAAAGTCTTTATTGTTGGGGATTTTAATATCCATGTTAGTAATGAAAAAGATGCATTGGGATCAGCATTTATAGACATTCTGAACTCTATTGGGGTTAGACAACACGTTGGGACCTACTCATTGTCGAAATCATACTCTAGATTTAATACTGTCACATTATCTAGTCTTGTGTATACTCCATATAACTAAAGCTGTAAATTCAACTCCTTGTTACAAATATGGTAGAACACCACTTCTACCATAAAAGACTGCTTTGTAAATAATACTCCTGACTTGTTTCTATTCCACATCTTGTCCAACAGCTCAAAAAAACTATCTACTTTATTTTTTCTAGCACTTTAGATATGGTTGCTCCTTTACGCTTAATAATGAGCACCGTTTGAAGAAAACAAAACTAGAGGTATTTTGTAATGCAAGGAGGGAAAGTACACTGTCTTACAGAAAAACCTTAAACACTGCTAGATCTGATTTTTCTCTCCTTTAGAACAAAACAAACACAACCCCAGTGTCACGAATCAGGCCTCTGTGGCTCCCTCCTGTCACCACCAGAGGGAGCCGTCACTGGAACTCTGAACATCATCACAAACTCCATTTCCCATAAGCCCTTTCCTGGCTGATCACCTGCACAGGTGTCGACCATTTCCCCTCATTACTCACACACCATAAAACCCATGCTCACACGCAGTCAATTGCGAAGTCTTGTATTGCCCTGGCTACAATTCAGAGCGTTTATTCCTGTTTTTTTTTGTTTTTTTTTCCCATTTCTGATTGCTCTTTGCTTGCCTTTTGGGCTTAGCCTAGCCATGCCAGCCGCACAACCTGCTCACAAGATGGCACCCGGCGCCAGAGCGCTATCACAAGATGGCGGCTGCACCGGGACACGATCACAAAATGGCGGCTACAGTGGCATTTTCTCCCGTTGATAGCTCTCACCCTAGACTGATATCCAGCGTGGAGGACCTACCATTGCTGACGACAAGAACAGCCGATCTCCCAATTCCAACATTGACCAGATCAATGCCCACCAGCATCACACCTGCCAAGTCAGCACCCGCTATTGACAAATAGGCCATGTCAGCGGCCACTATTGACAAGTCGGCCAAGTCAGCACCCGCTATTGACAAGTCGGCCAGGTCAGCGCCCGCTAATGACAGGTCTTTCAAGTCAGCGCCCGCCAGTGTCATGGCTGCCCTTCCAGAGTCAGCACCTGTCGTGGCCGCCCTGCCAGAGTCAGCACCTGTTATGGCCGCCCTGCCAGAGTCAGGACCTGTTATGGCTGCCCTTCCAGAGTCAGCACCTGTCATGGCCAATCTTCCAGAGTCAGGTCAAGGTACAGCTGTTGTTCCAGAGTCAAGTCAAGGCACAGCTGTCGTTTCGGAGTCAAGTCAAGTTACAGCCATTGTTCCATAGTCAAGTCAAGGCACAGCTGTCGTTTTGGAGTCAAGTCAAGTTACAACTTTCGTTCCTGTGTCCAGTCATGTTGCAGCTGTCGTTCCTGTGTCCATATGAATTGCCCTGTCGGTTGTCTGGGCTACGTACACCACCACCAAGTCCTCAGAGGTGGCGGTTCACTCTGCAGAACCTCTGAGGGCAGCATTGTTGACTGTGGCTTCCCCTTTGGATTGTCATTTTCAAGTCTTGCACGTCAAATAGAGAGTGGGTTAAATAAAGGCTACCTTGAGCAAGATATTATTGATTCAGTCATCTGAGCGATCATGCCTGGTCTTTAGCTGCATAGTTATCTCGAGGACAAAGCAGACCTCACTCTTCCAACATTACGAAGAATCCTCCACTCTCACTATCAAGAGAAAAATGCAACAGAACTATACACAGAACTAACAGCTCACTGCAGAGGCCCAGCGTGCTAAAGAAACGCCACAAAGCTTTCTCTTTCATGTTCTTGATCTGAGACAGAAAAATCTGTTCGCTTCACAAGAAGATGAGTCTGGCTTAAAATATGACTCAGTTTTAGTTCCAAACATGTTCCTTCATACCGTGCTGACTGGCTTACAGAATGACCATATTCAGAGTGACCTCCAGCCATTCTTGTCTGATCCCATGATTTCAGATGAAGTGTTGTTGGAGAGATTAAATGTTGCTTGTTGATACAGCATCAACACAGTATGCACCTCAGCCATCAAGATATGCTGTCCCCCCACAGATACATCCACCACAATTGAATACAGTGCCTCAACAATATACAACAACATCACCACTACCACAATACCCTCAGCAGTTTCGGCAGCCACGTCCCCCAAGGACAAGACAGTGCTTCTATTGCCAGCAAAGGGGACCAGAGGCATTATGCACCCATGTTTTTGTTGTGGTAGCAGTGAGCACTTTTCAGCAGGCTGCAGAACCAGAGGTGCAAGATTTCAAAGTAGAACTCCTTTAAATGGAAATGGCTTGCCTCCACAGGACAGGGAGTAACCCAAACTGCAAAAGCATCCCACCAACATCCAAAGCAACACTTTGAAAATGTAGTACAAGAGTCTGAGCTGTCTTCACTTGATAACATTCTATCTGCTTCATGTCAAGTTAATAAATACTCACCTGTCACTTCTGCCTCTAGAACGACCGTACCGCTTGCAAGGTAATGTACAAGTAGAAAGATTCAGTCGGACAATTCTGCAAATGCTCAAAACTCTCACAGAGAAACAGAAATTGAATTGGAAAGAGGCATTGAATAATCTAATGTTTGCCTACAATTGTACTAAAAGCAAAGTGACTGGATTCTCACCTTCCTACTTCATGTACGGCCACTTTCCAAGGCTTCCAGTTGATGCACTGTTTGATCTCAATCCAGTCAAGGGTTCCACTGACCACACTGAATATTTGGAGAGTTGGGCAAGGGGTATGAAAGAGGCTTACGAGATTGCCAGTGATCATGCAAAGAAGTGTTCTGAGAGAAACAAAATAAGTTTTGACCAAAAAGTAAGATGCACTAATTTATAACCTGGCAGCACAGTCCTGGTGAGAAATCTGGCTCACAAGAGGGGCCCAGGAATACTTAGAAATTTCTGGGAGGATGAAGTCTACATTGTCATCTGCCAGGTCCCTGAAGATACTCCAATCTATGAAATGAACCAGAGCAGGGTAAAGGCCGATCAAGAGTGTTGCATCGTAATCATCTTCTTCCTTGTGACCACTTAACTCAGATTACTACATCAACTCAAAATGCCACACTAAAGTGAAAACACATACAGAAAAGCACAGCTTCACCTACCAAGAGAAGGGATGAAGATGAGTCAGTGAATGACAGTGAAAGTGATGCTGAGTACTATGTGCAATTTGAACCCTACGAGTTTAGAACAGTGCCAAATAGTCAAAACCAGATGGAAAAGGAAACCCCACCACATCTGTTACCTGTTACAGAACGACAGTTACCTGTCACTGAACAACACTTACCTGCTGAAGAACGACTGTTACCTGCTGCAGAATGACACTTACCTGATGGAGAATGACACTTACCTGCTGAAGAACGACACTTACCTGCTGCAGAACAACACTTACCTGCTGAAGAATGACACTTACCGGTTACAGAACGACACTTACTTGCTGAGGAACACAGCTTACATGAACAACACTTACCTGTTAAAGAACAAAGTTTAACTGAACAACACTCACTTAGACAACACTTACCTGTTGAAGAACAACAGTTACCTGATCAACATTTACCAGAACATAACTTACCTGCACAGAGGAATCCTGTAACGGAACCATATAGAGTCCAACAATAACGACCACCAAAGAGGTTCACATATGAAAATTGTGGAAATCCTACATGCCACAGGGTACAGAATGCAATTAATTACTTTAATCCACACCTCATACACACCTGGACACCAAATATGAATTGTTGGGTGCCAATGCCGATTCATTATTCTCAGCCTTCACTTCTCTATTATCCAGCCAATTAAAGAGCCCAGTGAACTTTCACTTGACCAGGGCTCAGATGGCAGAATTGACTTTCACTTTTTAATACTTGGTTGCAAATCCTTTGCAATCAATTACAGTCTGAAGTCTGGAATGCATAGACATCACCAGACGCTGAGTTTCATCCCTGGTGATGCTCTACCAGGCCTCTACTGCAACTGTCTTCAGTTCCTGCATGTTCTTGGGGGATTTTCCCTTCAGTTTTGTCTTCAGCAAGTGAAATGCATCACTCAATCAGATTAAGGTCAGGTGATTGACTTGGCCATTGCATAACAGTCCACTTCTTTCCCTTCAAAAACTCTTTGGTTGCTTTTGCAGTATGCTTTGGGTCATTGTCCATCTGCATTATGAAGCGCCGTCCAATTAGTTCTGAAGCATTTGGCTGAATGTGAGCAGATAATATTGCCCAAAACACTTCAGAATTTATCCTGCTGCTTTTGTCAGCAGTCACATCATCAATAAATACAAGAGAACCAGTTCCATTGGCAGCAATACATGCCCACGCCATGACACTAGCACCACCATGCTTCACTGATGAGGTGGTATGCAGTTCCTTTCCTTCTCCATACTCTTCTCTTCCCACCACTCTATTACAAGTTGATCTTGGTCTCATCTATCCATAGAAAGTTGTTCCAGAACTGTAAAGGCTTTTTTAGATGTCGGAATCTGGCCTTCCTGTTTTTGAGGCTCACCAATGGTTTACATCTTGTGGTGAACCCTCTGTATTCACTCTGGTGAAGTCTTCTCTTGATTGTTGACTTTGACACACATACACCTACCTCCTGGAGAGTGTTCTTGATCTGGCCAACTGTTGTGAAGGGTGTTTTCTTCAACAGGGAAAGAATATATGGTGTATATATATATATATATATATATATATATATATATATATATATATACCATTGTAACTTAAGTGGATGCAACGTGTTCATTGTGTGTTATAAATCATCCTACTGTTAAAAGCCATAACCACAAATAAGTAAGTACATTAAAACTGTTCTTATAAATATTCAGAAGATGATATAACATATTATACGTTTTTTTTTATAATGCATTATGCATTCATTATAATGCCTTAAGAATACCCTTATAATGTATTATAATTATGGGCTTCATAGAAAGTGTTACCAAAGCCCCTAATAGAAAGCGTCAAAAGCGAATGTGTCATATTAACATGTTAAAAGCGTATTGTGCTAGAGAGGCTGCAGAATCTCCTACCATAGGAAAAAAAGGTAATGCTGTCAAATCCAGCTGTGGAACAGGAAGATGCTGACCTGGATGGATTTTTGTCTGATATACCGCTGCTGTCTGCCAGGTTATCAAATTCTTTTCTTGCAAACTAGTCAAATGCGTGTAGGTCCCCAACCCTCTTGATGGAGGCCAGCGCAGTCATGAGCGAGGTCTCGAGGGACAAGAACTTCAGCTCGACTGAACTGAGCGGCTCGAAGGGAGCACTCCGAAGGCCCTGGAGGACCACAGAGAGATCCCAAGAGGGTACAAGGTGCGATCCAGGAGGGTAAATCTATCTTGCACCTCTGAGGAACCTGACGATCAGGTGATGCTTCCCTAGGGATGACCCATCAACTGCATTGTGATATGCTGCAATGGCTGCGACATACACTTTCAAAGTGGAGGGGGACAGTCTCCGCTCGAACTTCTCTTGCAGGAAGAAAAGCACCGCTCCGACTGAGCATTTCCATGGGTCTTTGGTAACACTTTCTATGAAGCCCATAATTATAATACATTATAAGGGTATTCTTAAGGCATTATAATGAATGCATAATGCATTATAAAAAAAACGTATAATATGTTATATCATCTTATGAATATTTATAAGAACAGTTTTAATGTACTTACTTATTTGTGGTTATGGGTTATGACACCAGTCAACAAACAGACCCCACCTCAGGCCATAGGCCTGCCTCGTAGAGGGGGCTCTAGCCTGAGTGATAGTGTCTACCACGGCCTGGGGGAGGCCAATGAGGTCTTCCGTGTCCCGTCCAGAAGCCACATATGTAGGTTCAATAGATCCAAGGTCCTTCCTCAGGGGAATCTTCCAGGGAGGGACTGTCGCGAGGAGCATGAGGTCGGCAAACCAGGTCCAAGTGGGCCAAAACGGCGCAACCAACAGGACCTGCTCCTCATCCTCCCTGATCTTGCACAGTGTCTGTGCAAGGAGGCTCACGGAGGAGATGGCGGGCGAGTTGCGACAGATGACGGGAACGTAGGGAGTGACGACGGGAGTGTTGTCCTTGCGGACGAGCACGTTTGTGGCGCAGCAATGGCAGAAACCGCTGGAGTGCCAGAAACACATCTAGCAACTTGAGGCAATTGATATGCCACTGCAATCAAGGTCCTGTCCAGGAGCCCGAGGCTGTCTTTCCGTTGCACACAGCACCCCAGCCCAACATTGAGGCATCTGTGTTAACTACAACATGCCTTGACACCTGTCCTAAGGGCACCCCAACCCTCAGGAAAGCAGGGTCTGACCAAAGGCTGAAGAGGCGGCGAAATTCCGGGGTAACGCCCACCTGTGCCACGGTGCCATGTCCATCTCGGGACTCAGTCGTGTAGTCAGCGCTGAAGCAGTCTCATATGAAGCAGCCTGAGCGGCGTAACTGCAGCTGTGGCTGTCATATGCCCCAGGAGTCTCTGAAAAGTTTTGAGAGGGGCCGCTGTTTTGTGTCTGAAAAGTTTCAGACAATTCAGCACCGACTGAGTGCGCTCGTTGGTGAGGCGTGCTGTCATGGTGAGCGAGTCCAGCTCCATCCCGAGAAAAGAGATGCTCTGCACAGGAGAGAGCTTGCTCTTTTCCCAGTTGACCCGAAGCAGCACCAGGTCCCTGTGTTCGCACAACAAATCTCGTGAGTGAGCCAGAATGAGCCATTGAGGATTCGGATGCCCTTCCACCAGAGTACTGATATGCCCGACCCTCGAATACAAACCGAAGAAACGGTCTGTGTCGAGGTAGAATCGAAACATGAAAGTACGCGTCCTTCAGGTCGATGGCTGCAAACCAATCCTGGTGTCGTACGCATGACAGTATGCGTTTTGAGGTAAGCATATGTGAACGGTAGCCTGTGAAAGGACCGGTTCAGCACTCAAAGGTCCAGAGATTAAGGAAATTGCTCTTTTTGTGAAGTTGTGGGTACCAGCAATGGTACCTGGCCCCAGCCCTACCTTGGGGCTGGGGGGACTGATGTAGTCGTCCCCTGAAGAGCAAACGTCTCCATCTCCGGGTAGTCCGTGTCAGGGATGCTTCACAGACTTGCAAGTGGATTTAGCGGGTCGCTGAGGAACCCGACATCTTGTTGGAACCACGCTGGGGCAAGATTGACTGATAGCCTCCGACTGCTTTTGTTCTGCTGAGAACTGCTGGGCAAAGTCCTCAAGAGTGTCGCTGAAGAGGCCGACCTGGGAGACGGGTGAGTCAAGAAAGCGAGCTTTGTCGAAGTCAGCCATCTGCGCCAGGTTCATCCAGAGATGACGCTCCTGGACTACCATAGTAGACATCACCTGACCGAGGGACCGCGCTGTTACCTTCGTCGCTTAGAAGGCGAAGTCGGTAGCTGAGCGCAGCTCCTGCATCAACCTGCGGCCAGAACTACCCTCATGTAGTTCTTTGAGTGCTTTGGCCTGATATACCTGCAGGGTGGCCATCGCATACAGGGTGGAGGCAGCCTGGCCCGCAGCACTGTAAGCCTTCGCAGCGAGAGCCGACGTGAGCTTACAGGCGTGGATGATCTCACCAGGTGGCAACGTTTTGTGGGCACAAGTGCACCGCAACCGAACGCTCCACCTGAGGGATGTCAACGTACCCCCTGGCTGCCCCACCATCGAGGGTAGTGAGAAGGAATGAGCCCTGACATGTACCAGCCGAATAGGGGGCTTTCCACGTCTTAGTGAGCTCCTCGTGCACCTCGGGAAAGAAAGGCACTGGGGCGGAGCAAGGTGTAACGTGGCTGCACACGCCTAGATACCAATCATCAAGCCGCGAGCGCTCAGGTAAAGGCGCCTTAGACACCTCCAACCCAATGCTCATGGCTGCCCGACGGAGCATGGCGGCCAGTTCAGCATCAGCCTGCGACTGAGCAGCCGCCACAGTGGGGGGCTACTCAGTAGAAGCGTCTGCTTCAGCAGGTGTAAGCCCCTCCTCTGATGCAGTGATCAACATCCTGTCCTCTTCAGGAGCACCAAAGGTAACACTAGGCCTGGCAGGTGGGCGAGTGCTAAGCTTTGGCAACTCCACAGAACCTTTGAGGGGCCGGATTTCCACGGGGGCTTTTGACCCGATGAAACGTTCGACACTGTCACCCTCAAATCTCCCTCACTTCTAACCATTGTAGCCGAGGAGCCTGAATGGCCCGCAGAACTGAAAGGGGTAGAAGATGAGGGCACCACCTTGCAAACGAGAGGCACGATCTCAGCATGGCCATGGACGTGAGCTCACAATGAACGCATGATCCATCCGCAAACGCCGCCTCAGCATGTTCTCAGCATGAGGTCCGCAAACCAGGTCCTGGTGGGCCAAAATGGCGCCACGAGCAGAACCTGCTCCTTGTCCTCCCTGATCCTGCACATGGTCTGTGCAAGGAGGCTCACTGGGGGAAAGGCGCACTTGAGGGGACCACGGGGCCAGCTGTGTGCCCAGCACAGCACAGCTGGGGCACCCGGTCAGGGAGTAGAAGAGCTGGCAGTGGGAGGATGCCTGGGAAGCGATCAGATCTGGGCTTCCCCAAACCGACTCCAAATCAGCTTGACCGCCTGGGGATGGAGTCGCCATTCGCCAGAAAGTGTGAGCTGTCGAGAGAGTGCGTCAGCTGTCTGATTGAGCTCTCCTGGAATGTGAACGGTGCACAGCGACTTGAGCCGCGTGTGACTCCAGAGCAGGAGATGGCGGGCAAGTTGCAACATGCGACGGGAGCGTAGACCTCCCTGACGGTTGATGTACGCTACAGTTGCAGTGTTGTCCGTGCGGACTAGCACGTGCTTGCTGCGCAGCATCGGAAGAAACTGACGCATGGCGAGAAACACTGCTAGCAACTCAAGGCAGTTAATGTGCCACAACTGAGGCAGCTTGCCTGTTGCATACATGAAGTAAAGGGTTGTAAAACCCTGACCTCATCTCGACTGGAAGGACCTGCTCGATCGCGTCCTTTGCCAGGAGGACAGCGATCTCCTCACACAGGACAGAGGCCTCCGCCTCTGAGTGAACGGAAGTAAACCGGATGCCTCTGAACTTCGATGAGTGTCGGGCGAACTGAATCGCGTAGCCGAGACGTACCGTCCGGATCAACCAACAAGACGGGCTGGGAAGCTGAGACCAAGCCTCCAGAAAATGTACAAGTGGGATCATCAGAATGTCGACCGTCGTGACCCCGGTGGGGCAGCCTGGGAGGGGAAGGGGAGTTAACACAGAAGGACGAACGTTCTGAATTAGAGTTTGGCTGCGTGGAGCAGCCCTTACCTTCACCTCCCGCCTCCTGCAGGCAGCTCTACGCTGCGGATTTAGTCTTGAAGGGGCTGCCTCCTGGGGGGCAGCGGGTGGCAGAGCTGGTATTGAAGCCACAGGAGGGCGCCCTCGCAGGACTCACGGCGAGGCAAGATGTGTTTGATCACCTCCGTCTGCTTCTGGGCCACTGAGAACTGTTGGGCAAAGTCCTCGACAGTGTCGCCGAACAGGCCAGCCTGGGAGACGGGTGTGTCAAGAAAGCTTGCTTTGTTGACGTTGGCCATCTGCGGCAGGTTTAGCCAGAGGTGACACTCCTGGACCACTAGCGTGGATATCACTTGACCAATGGACCGTGCCGTGACCTTTGTTGCCCGGAGGGCGAAGTCAGTCACTGAGTGCAGTTCCTGCATCACCAATTGGTCAAGTCCCCCCTTGTGTAACTGCTTGAGCGCCTTGCAGGATGGCCATGGCGTGCAGTGCCGAGACAGCCTCGCCCGTAGCATTATAGGTCCTCGCAGCAAGAGTTGACGAGAACCTGCATGCTTTGGACGGGAGACGCAGAGGTCCACGCCAGGTGGCAGCGCCTTGCGGGCAGAGATGCGCCGCAACCGCACACTCAACCTGGGGATCCTCCACGTACCCCCTGGCTACCCCGCCATCGAGGGTGGTGAGGTATGAGGAGAATGAACTCAGGTGGGAGGTGTTAGGTGCCCGCCAGGTCCTGGTCAACTCCTCATGCACCTCCGGGAAGAAAGGCACACCTACGTACCAATCGTCCAGCCTGGAATGCTCAGGCAAAGGCGCTTTGGGCACCTCCAGCCCGATGTTCCTGGCCACACGGAGGAGCAGGGCCGCTACTTCAGCGTCAGCCTCAGACAGAGTAGCACCCGCCGAGGGACGCCGCTCTTTTGAGTCTTCCGCTTCAGCAGGCGACCCTCTCTCAGATGCCATGATAGACATCTGATCATCATCGGGAGCACCAAAGGAGATGTATGGCCTGCCGTTAGACGTGCATACACCTGCCTGAGGCATCTCAACGGGACCACAGGGTGGAACAGAAGTCCGTGGGGGTCGGAAGTCTATGCCCACGCAAACCACTTGCCAATATTCATTGGCCTTTTCTCTGTAGCTCAGAGGGGATTGGTCTCAGTGCTCCCATATGTAATGTCGTAGTGAAATGACTGAAGGGGAACATAGTATATTTAATAAAGCTTATTTTTTTGTTGAATAAAAATGTGTTAGACAAATTTTGTAATCATAGGACCCCCCCCGCCACCGCACCATCCCCCCCCCTTTTTTTTATAACTGTATTATAATTGTTGTTGTGCTTATTTCTAAGATGATATAATATAAGGAATCAGAATCAGAATCAGAATGAGCTTTATTGCCAGGTATGTTTGCACATACCAGGAATTTGTTTTAGTGACAGAAGCTTCACAGTGCAACAGAATGACAGTGACAAGACAAGACACAGATAATAAAAAGAACATTATACAAATATACGGAAAAAGTGCAAAAAAAGCAAATACTCAATATACAATTTAAAATAAACTAAAATAGACAAATGTAAACAATTTACAATGTACAGGTGCAAATTAGAAATGTAAACAAGTATGTGTATTAAATAAATAAATGAATGTATAATAGCATTGTGTGTTCCACGTTTATTTTTCAAGTGTTCAGGAGATGGACTGCTTGAAGGAAGAAACTGTTCCTGTGCCTGGTTGTTCTAGTGCTCAGGGCTCTGTAGCGTCGACCAGATGGCAACAGTTCAAAGAGCGAATGTGCTGGATGTGAGGGGTCCAGAGTGATTTTACCAGCCCTTCTGCGCATTCTGGATAAGTACAGATCTTGAAGAGTGGGGAGGGTTGTACCAATGATTCGCTCAGCACACCGGACTATCCGGCAGTCTTCTGAGGTCAGAATTGGTAGCTGAACTGAACCAGTCCTATTGAAGTGCATAGGACGGATTCAATGATGGCAGAGTAGAACTGTTTCAGCAGATCTTGTGGCAGATTGAACTTCCTCAGTTGACGGAGGAAGTACAGCCTCTGCTGGGCCTTTTTCACAATGGAGTCAATGTGAATGTCCCACTTCAGGTCCTGAGAAATTATGTTTCCGAGGAACCTTAATGACTCCACTGTTTTTACAGTGCTGTTCATGGTGGTGAGTGAGCTGTTTTGGGCTGTTTTGAGCGTATTGAGCTCCAGGTTGTTGTGACTGCACCATACAGCCAGCTCTTTAACCTCCTGTCTGTAAGCAGACTCGTCACCGTTCTGAATGAGACCTTTATAATGTATTATAAATATGGGTTTCACTACATAACTACATAATCACTACATAATCTGTGTCACTCTTTTTCGCCAGGATTTTGTATGGCCCAGAAAATCATGCAGATCCAGGAACTGGAAGTAAGATCAGTACTTGATACTTGCAAAAGATCTATTCACAGCACCCTTATCATAGCATGCTTTAATTTTTCCTTGAGCTTTAGACACAGCTTCTCGAACCAAGTTACAAGATTGCTGCAATATTTCATGAAACTTAGTTACATACTCTAGTACTGTCACGGGTGGGCTGCGAGGAATCACGGAGGCAGACGAGGGAGAACGTAGAACAGATTTTTAATATTTAGAAGGCAGGAAAACACTGGAGGATCACAACACATGGATACGTAGACGAGACCGGACAAAAACACATTGAACAGAATGGAACTTAAATAGGGGAGCTAATGAGGGACACCTGAACCGAATAAACCAATCAGAGACAGACAGAACTGGGAACCACACCTGAACTAAATAAACTAATCAACAGCAGACAGAAACTAGGTCACACAAGCACAAGGTGAAGGAAACAAATACAGTCTAGGGGCGTGACAGTCACAAGCACATGGGGAAGGAAACAAACACAGTCTAGGGGCGTGACAGTCACAAGCACATGGGGAAGGAAACAAACAACAAAAAGAGTCCCAAAACCTGACATAACTCCCCCCCTCCCGGAAGGCGCGAACAAAAACATAGGGGGGGTTTGGGTGGGGGCTCAGGAGGGGGACGGACATCCGGGAGGAGGAGAACAAAGGGAGTCCAGGGAGGAGATGATGGAGGGAGGAGCCAGGGAGACGACAGGAGTGTCCAGGGTGGATCAGCCAGAGGGAGGAGCCAGGGAGACGACGGGAGTGTCAAGGGTGGATCAGCAGGAGGGTGGAGCCAGGGAGAAGACAGGAAGGAGCTGAAGCAGGAGGAGCCCGAAGAGACCCAGGCCACAGCCGAGATGGCAGCCCACGGTGGAGTCGACGGAGGGAGGAGCCATGGTGGAGGAGGGGCTGACGACTCCAGGGGGCCGACCGACGGCGGCGGAGCAGGTGGTGGTGGAGCCCGAGGCGGAGACGGAGAGCCAAAGATCCGGGGTGTCACCGAGGATCTGGAGGGCCAAGGCGGAACAGGTGGCACCGGTGCCCGAGGCCGAGATGGAGCCGGAGGGAAGGAGGAGCCTGACAGAGCTTGAGGGATGGAGGGACGAGGGGTAGCCGGTGGAGGGAAATCCCGAGACTGAGGATGGTCGATGACAGACCAAGGCGGAGCCGGAGGGACGAGGGAGCCCAGCGGAGCCGGCGGACCCATGGGCCACGGTGGCGAGGAGGGAGCTAGGTGCAATGGTGGTGCCGACGGGTCGAAGGGCTCAGAGGGAAAAGCAGCTGCGACAACATGACTTGACTCAGAAGAGGGAGCAGCGGCGGCTGCGGCGTCACTTGTCTCAGGAGCAGCGGCGGCTGCGGCGTCACTTGTCTCTGGAGCAGCGGCGGCTGCGGCGTCACTTGACTCAGGAGCAGCGGCGGCTGCGGCGTCACTTGACTCAGGAGCAGCTACGACGACGCTTGACTTAGGGGGCGGAGCAGCTGCGACATCAAGGCTTGACTCAGGGGGCGGAGCAGCTGCAACATCATAGCTTGACTCAGGGGGCGGAGCAGCTGCAACATCATAGCTTGACTCAGAGGCTGAGCAGCTGCAACGACGAAGCTTGACACTGGAGGCGAAGCAGCTGCAACGACGAAGCTTGATTCAGGGGGCGGAACAGCTGCAACATCATAGCTTGACTCAGGGGGCGGAGCAGCTGCAACGATGAAGCTTGACACTGGAGGCGAAGCAGCTGCAACGACGAAGCTTGACCTAGGGGGCGAAGCAGATGCGGCATCGACACTTGACACTGGAGGCGGAGCAGCTGCGAAGACGCTTGACTTAGGGGGGCGGAGCAGCTGCGACATCGACGCTTGACACTGGAGGCGGAGCAGCTGCAGCGACGACTCTTGACTTAGGGGGCGGAGCAGCTGCGACATCGACGCTTGACACTGGAGGCGGAGCAGCTGCGACATCGAAGCTTGACTTAGGGGGCGGATCAGCTGCAAAGACGCTTGACTTAGGGGGTGGAGCAGCTGCAACATTATAGCTTGACTCAGGGGGCGGAGCAGCTGAGACATCGACGAAGCTTGACTTAGGGGGTGGAGCAGCTGCAGCGACGACTCTTGACTTAGGGGGCAAAGCAGCTGCAGCATCGACGCTTGACACTGGAGGCGAAGCAGCTGCGACATCGAAGCTTGACTTAGGGGGCGGAGCAGCTGCAACAACCAAGCAATCCTCCTGCCGCTCTAAAAATCCCAGATCCATATTTTGCTCACCCTCAGCCATAGTACAGTGGGCGGAGCTCCACTCCGCGTTCTCGCTGTTTCTGGCGTTATCCACTGTGGCAAGCTCAATTGTCGGCTCTCGCACCTGGTCTGACGAAATGGGCTCGGGCTCCGAGGCGATCTCCAGCTCTGTCGCACTCCATGGCGATGGCTCGCCGATCGCGTTGGGCTTAGGCTTAGTCAGCGGTGGGCTCGGGCTGTGGCTCCACGCAGCGGGTAGATGGTGGGCTGGGCTCTGGGTCCGGAGTGGCACTGGCGAGGTCCTCCTCGGGGCAGACGGTGAGGGGGGATCCGTTTCTCGCCAGCGTCCACTCCACAAAGGCGGCGAAGTCCGCTCGAGGACCATCTTCGGACGACAGCGCTCTGCATGCGGTGTTAAGGCTAGCTTCGTAAAATGAGCAGAGCACGTCGTCCGGATAGCTGGTGTTGTTTGCGAGGGATATAAACAGTCTCGTATGGTCCTCGAGCGAGCTTTTCCCCTGCTTCAGAAGGAGAAGGAGAAATTCGGGACGGCACAGGGGGTTCATAACGTAAAACACAAAACAAAACACTGAACAAAAAACGGGAAAACAAAGACGGGGGAAAACACGCCGCAATACTGTATTGGTCCGGTCTTCTGTCACGGGTGGGCTGCGAGGAATCACGGAGGCAGACGAGGGAGAACGTAGAACAGATTTTTAATATTTAGAAGGCAGGAAAACACTGGAGGATCACAACACATGGATACATAGACGAGACCGGACAAAAACACACTGAACAGAATGGAACTTAAATAGGGGAGCTAATGAGGGACACCTGAACCGAATAAACCAGTCAGAGACAGACAGAACTGGGAACCACACCTGAATTAAATAAACTAATCAAACTATAATAAAAAAAAATAAATAAAAAAAAAATAAACTAATCAACAGCAGACAGAAACTAGGTCACACAAGCACAAGGTGAAGGAAACAAACACAGTCTAGGGGCGTGACAGTCACAAGCACATGGGGAAGGAAACAAACAACAAAAAGAGTCCCAAAACCTGACAAGTACATCTGTTTTCTCCCCATTCTCAATGCCTAATATTCTCTCTTTCAATGCTTTCAGAGGCTCCCTCAGCGTGGGTCCGAAGACCAACTCTGATGGACTAAACTTGAGAGATTCCTAAACTGTTTCTTGAATTGAAAATTAAAACAATGGAACTCCTTCATCCCACTCGTTTCCTGTCTCAATGCAATATTTCCTCAACATTGTCTTTAATGTCTGCACTGTAAAAAATTGCACTGTAAAATAACAGTAATCTACTGGCAGCTGGGGTGCCAGCATTGTACTGTTAATTTACAGCTTTCTACCGTTAATTTACAGCTCTTCATTGTTACAGTATGTTACTGTTATTATACCATGTGGTAACTCATTTCATTTTGGAAACCGATTGCTTCAAACCATGAGTTTTCAAAGAAGTAGTGCTTATATGGTTTTAGTACAGTGAATTTTTTTCATTTGAGTCCATTATAAAATAAATAAATCTTAATTTAAAAGAGCAAACACTTAAAGTGTAATAAGAAAACCAACCATGACATGACTTTTACCGAAATCTTTGTTGATCATCATTAGCACACATGTACTAAAGTGACTATCACTGCATCAGCAAACACACAGTTACTGTCTTTAAATAAAGCAGCAAAACATCAGTGTTTGTGGCTCATCATTGACTGAAGCACAGACTCTACTCTCCAGCACAATGGTGACCCACAAAACTAAATTAAACTAACAGATCTCTCTTGTGCAAAAACATATCAATACAGTACAGTTAAATATGTACTCTCCTTACCAGTTAAAGACTTTGCATAACTGTTTTTCTATTAACATTCAATAATATTTGAGTGAAATTAACTTGTTTTGTTGGCTAAATCTGACTGTTACAGTTTACAGTATATCACTGTTTTTCCTTGAATTAACGGTAATTTACTGGCAGCTTGGTTGCCAGCAAGATACTGTTTTTCTACAGTGCTTTGCCGTAAATTAATTACAGTTTATTACTGTTAAATTACATTTAATGCTGTTTTTTTCCCATCTTACATCTTTAACCCTTTAAATTCCACAGCAAAATCCTCAGTTTTAAGTGAACAAATAATGTGTCCACACTACAGAGTGTTTGAGTAACACTGAAGTTAATGAGATAATTCTGTGATTAATTAAGTGATGGTTGAGCATTACTAATGAACACCTGCTGTTAACAAGCTGAATCACTGAATGAAAGAGAAACACAAGAACTACAACTGACTTTAGCCACAGATGAAATCAACTGAAATAAAAGAAGTAATGAAATCTCTCAAGATCTCAATAAACAACTCCTAAAAACAGCATTACCAGCTTCACTTATTACTAGACTGACTTTATTTCTGTCAGAAGTCTACAGAAGATCTTATTGACTCTATTGTTTTATTATCTTATTGCCACTACCATGATGGAGATCAGTGTTTACTTTAGTCGGGCTCTTGGACCTTAACATTTTAGCATTAACTTTTTGTTGGCTGCTGTAACAATGTGATTTAATAACACATGGTTTAAAGAGCCAAAGAAAAGGAAAGTCTGATTCTGACGTTTATGAGTTTGTTTTAACAACCTTACTCTTGATTCACTGGTTCTTATCAGCATCTTCTCTTTTATTGAATATCGAGAATAAAAGCAAAATTACCTGAGGAGAACTGTTGTGAAAGACCATAAAAACAAAATTTATGAAAAAAAAAAAAAATCGCTCTTGTGATTTGAACACACACATCAAGAATCAACATATGAATCTCAACAATGGTGATAATCCTCAAAATAAAGAAACTGATATTTTCTGAAAATTACAAAACACAATACTAAAATGCAACGCAAAAGAAAAAACAGTAAGAATTCAAGAAAATAAATAGACAATTCATCAGCATAATTTATTCATGTCGCAATGCATGCTGGGAGTCATGAATGAGCGTTGTAATGTGCTGGTACCCAGCATGCATTGCAGCATGAAGCTTTTGATTGTCACCATTGTTGAGATTCATATGCTGAATCTTGATGTTTATTTTTGAGTGTTTTTGAAACAGTAGTTCAAATTGATTTAAACCTGCACTGTTATTAAATCCTGCATTTCTGATTGTCACCACACTGGTTAAGCTCATAATATAAAGCCCTGGGAAAAATAAACCATAACTAATGAGTCCACACTGCTAACAGTATTTCAAATGACCAGCAAAAGTCAAAGTCAGACTTCAGTATGATGCTTGCAGCCAACATCACACACTCAACCATAACCGTTCTACCATAACTAAATCATTGGAAGATACAGTTACAGCAAAGTAATGTTCAAAAGCCAAAGGTCAGGAGCCCAACTAAAGCAAACACTGATCTCCACAATGATAATGTCAAGCTAAACTAAAATATCATCTAAACCTTCATTCTCAATAAGATCATCTCTAGATTTCTGACAGAAATAAAGTCAGTCTGATTAGAAATGCGTGAAGCTGGTAAGACTGTGTGTTGTTTAAATATTCAGTTGATTTCATTTAAATCTGTGACTCAAGTCAGTTGTAGTCCTTGTGTTTGTCTTGTTTTTCTTTCAATCAGTAGATCTGCTCATTAACAGTAGCTGTTCATCAGTGTCTGAATTCACTCATTAGTTTTCACTGTCTCTGTCAGGTGGACTGTATTAGTAAACTCATGAAGGGAATAGTGAATGAGGGTGTAGGGTGTGATTTGAAACACAGACTCTGAGTGTCTGTTTGGAACGCTGTTAATTCACGATATAGCGGCAGACTACTTTCTCAAAAATGACAAATATTATCCAGAATACACTGTTTTAATGGAAAACAGCATGTTACTGTCAAAATTTGGCCGTTTTTTTACAGCAATTTTTAACAGTGTGGTGGAATCTTGCCAACATTCTCTTACTTTCGGGATGGTAGGCACTTGATATACGGTGTGTAATGTTTTGTGTCTTAAAAATTTGTGGGTACAATTTGGACAATAAACTGGTTCCCTGGTCTGTCTGTACAACTTTTGATAAGCCAAATGTAGTGAAAAACTTTTGCAAAGATTTAACAACTGTTTTGGCTGTTATGTTGCACAGTGGAATAACCTCTGGATATCTGGTAGCAGCACACACAACTGTGAGCAAAAACTGGTTACCAGACTTGGACTTTGGTAAAGGCCCCACACAGTCAACTAGGACATACTCAAAAGGTTCGCCCACTACAGGGATCGGAATCAAAGGAGCCGGTGGAATGACCTGGTTAGGTTTACTAACATACTGTCAAACATGACAAGTTTTACAGTACCATATTACATCACACTTAAGACCATGCCAAAAAAAAATGTTGGAGGATGCAGTTGTAGGACTTGGTTATTCCTAAATGTCCTGCTAACATATATCATGCGCTAGTGACAACACATGCTGACGAAAGACGATAGGGATTACCACCTGATAAACTATATTTCAATCATTCTCTACAGAATTTCTTTCATGCCATCTTCTCCTAAGTAAGCCATCTTTAATAAAGAATAAGGCATTACCGGATTTGCTCCTTATCAGCCAATTTGAAACTCTTTGCTAATGAAGAATCATTGTTTTGAGTTTCGATAAGTTTTTCACGGGTTACTACTAATGGCAAAGGGTCGCTCACCACTAGTTGCCTGCCTTCATCAATGTCACCAGACTTGGTTTCTGCAACCTCTTCAGACGCATCATCTGTGCACAAGAAAGAGTCAGATAAGGAAATGTTTTTGTCCTTCTTTGCTTGGACATGTTTAATCGCGTATGCAAGAAATGCACTTGGGTATTTCTGAAACAGTTCACCTGTCTAACCATAATAGAAACTCAAAAGATGGACAACATGACAAACAAACGAGAGCAATCAGCAAAGGAAAAACGCGTTCTCCCGCCTTGCGTCACTTCCGAGTTCTTATAGAAGACTGAGGGAGCCTGGTTGGTTCAGCAATGGGTGTCGTCATAACATCAACAAGGAAGATCAATTGGGCTGACGTCCAGTCGAAGAATCTAAAAGTAATAATAGTCAGAACAAGGGAAATAGAAAAAGAAACATCTCCCAACATTATTACGGGACGTAACACTAGTTATTCCTTCTTTATTTGCTGCTCTCCCCATCTCCTATTTTGTTTACTTTTGTGAACAAGTTGTGTTAAAATAAAGTATTTGTTTGGAATAATTTAACATAGCCATTGTCCATTTAATTATTTTATGTGTCCCTCTGAACTATTAGAAATTTAATCTGAGACTGTAACATAATTGGGGGCTCATCAGACTCGTTCTAATACTTTTCAAAATAAGAAGATATTTTGGTCCAGTTTATGATGTTCTACTTGCGAGTCGCCTCGCTCTGTGCTGTTATTTCAAACTTTTGCCACTTTCTTTGCTCTCTGTTTGTGCCAAATTTTTTATCTTTTTTTTTTCTCCATTCTTTCTCTTTTTTATTGAATGAATGGAATGGCAGTGATGTAGTTACCTAAGGGTTTCCCAGGACTGTGTCATCAGGAATTCTGTATGTAACTCAGTGGCACATTATAAGCAGGAGCGTGTGCGTGCGCTTGTGAAGTCTAATCCCAGTCGAACGAACACAACATGAATAAAAAATATATACAAATTAATAATAATAATAATAATAATAATAATAATAAATATCCACAAAGTAATGCAGTGCACGATAAAAATTTTGCTCCCACAGTCATTTATGACACTAACGTTCACAAATCTGCATAATAAACAGTTTATTATGTTAGTATGTTGCCATGTTAGTAGAGAGCCCACCATACATCAAAAACACATCATGTAGTCAGAGGTGTCAAGTAACGAAGTACAAATACTTCATTACCTTACTTAAGTAGAAATTTTGGGTATCTATACTTTACTGGAGTAATTATTTTTCAGCCGACTTTTTACTTCTACTCCTTACATTTTCACGCAATTATCTGTAATCTCTACTCCTTACATTTTAAAAATAGCCTCGTTACTCCTATTTCATTTCGGCTTGTTTTCATTCCGGCTTGTCATCATTAAAAAAAAAAAAAAAAAACTATCCAGATAAATCGCACCATCTGGATAGAGTGAATTTGATTGTGGTTGGATGAGAAGTATAAACACCATTCCAACACCCTATTAGTTTGTATGCGATCCATCGCACCTGCACATGACACAAATCACGTCACACTCCAGGGGGGTGTTCCATAAAACAAGTTTACCCAATAAGCCAGGCTTATTTCAGTTAGTCTGATTTATTTTGAGCCAAATCAAGTGACAAAAAGTCAGACTAACTGAAATAAGCCTGGCTTATTTAGTAAACTTGTTTTATGGAACACCCCCCAGCAAGGACATAGCCAGTGTTTGGGTCGTTACTCAAAAAAGATTATTTCTTAAAAGTTATTATTTCTCCATTACTGGATCATTTACCAAACGGGTGCTTTCTCTTCGTCCTCCGCAAATTAAGCTACAGTAGGTAGTTCAGTAGAGAGACGTTTTAATAAATTAGCGGTTGCGATTGACAATGCGAATGACAATGTAATGCTCATTATGGCCGCGAAGCCCCTCGAAGCCAATCGTTGATTAGTAAAGTCAGCACGTTGTGGCACACTGCAGCTGCCAGTAGAAGTCCCGGTTGCTATAGAAACAATCGCCATTCTAAGAAGTGCGCTCAGTACTACGCATGCGCACTGACTGATCTAGCCTGACAAATAAGCGTTTTTTAAGGCTATTAAAGCACAAGGAACCATATTTATGAGGTGGTTCTTGTCAGATTTCATTGGTGATTTCAAACATGAAATTTAATCATAAACTTGTGGAACAGTTTTGGAGAATTTGATGTTTCCCCATTCAAAGTGATAGGAGCTGCACTTGCATGCCCGAGGGGCGTTTTAAAGATGGCCGCCGAGTGGAGTGACTTGCCTTAAAGGGACTTTGGCTATAATAACTTTGTAACTCGTTACCCCCAACACTAGACATAGCAGACGTACAGGGGTTGGACAATGAAACTGAAACAAACAGTGTTGGAGGATTTATGGCTATATTTCCGCAGCCTGGTGGCCAATCTTCACTTATTTCACATTCCACCAGTAAGAGCAAAGTGTGAAGGTTGACTATGTGCACCCAATGGTTCAGACATTGTACCCTAAAGGTGTCATGTATAAGGATAATAATGCATTAAAACACACAGCAAGACTGGTGACATAGAGGTTTGATGAACATGAAGGTAAAGTTGAACTGGCCATGGCCTGCACAGTCACCACACTGTTAAAAATTGCTGTAAAAAAACGGCCAAACTTTGACAGTAACATGCTGTTTTCCATTAAAACAGTGTATTCTGGATAATATTTGTCATTTTTGAGAACGTAGTCTGCTGCTATATCGTGAATTAACGGCGTTCAAAATCGACACTCAGAGTCTGTGTTTCAAATCACACCCTACACCCTCATTCACTATTCCCTTCATGAGTTTACTAATACAGTCCACCTGACAGAGACAGTGAAAACTAATGAGTGAATTCAGACACTGATGAACAGCTGCTGTTAATGAGCAGATCTGCTGACTGAAAGAGAAACAAGACAAACACAAGGACTACAACTGACTTGAGTCACAGATTTAAATGAAATCAACTGAATATTTAAACAACACACCAGCTTTACGCATTTCTATTCAGACTGACTTTATTTCTGTCAGAAATCTAGAGATGATGATATTTTAGTTTAACTTGACATTACCATTGTGGAGATCAGTGTTTGCTTTAGTTGGGCTCCTGACCTTTGGCTTTCGAACTTTACTTTGCTGTAACTGTATCTTCCAATGATTTAGTTATGGTAGAACGGTTATGGTTGAGTGTGTGATGTTGGCTGCAAGCATCAATCATACTGTAGTCTGATTTTGACTTTTGCTGGTCATTTGAAATACTGTTAGCAGTGTGGACTCATTAGTTATGGTTTATTTTTCCCCAGGGCTTTATATTATGAGCTTAACCAGTGTGGTGACAATCAGAAATGCAGGATTTAATAACAGTGCAGGTTTAAATCAATTTGAACAACTGTTTCAAAAACACTCAAAAATAGACATCAAGAATCAGCATATGAATCTCAACAATGGTGACAATCAAAAGCTTCAAGCTTCATGCTGACTCCCAGCATGCATTGCGGCATGAATAAATTATGCTGATGTATTGTCTATTTATTTTCTTGAATTCTTACTGTTTTTACTTTTGCGTTGCATTTTAGTATTGTGTTTTGTAATTTTCAGAAAATATCAGTTTCTTTATTTTGAGGATTATCACCATTGTTGAGATTCATATGTTGATTCTTGATGTGTGTGTTCAAATCACAAGAGCAATTTTTTTTTTTTTCCATAAATTTTGTTTTTATGGTCTTTCACAACAGTTCTCCTCAGGTAATTTTGCTTTTATTCTCGATATTCAATAAAAGAGAAGATGCTGATAAGAACTAGTGAATCAAGAGTAAGGTTGTTAAAACAAACTCATAAACGTCAGAATCAGACTTTCCTTTTCTTTGGCTCTTTAAACCATGTGTTATTAAATCACATCGTTACAACAGCCAACAAAAAGTTAATGCTAAAATGTTAAGGTCCAAGAGCCCGACTAAAGTAAACACTGATCTCCATCATGGTAGTGGCAATAAGATAATAAGACAATAGAGTCAATAAGATCTTCTGTAGACTTCTGACAGAAATAAAGTCAGTCTAGTAATAAGTGAAGCTGGTAATGCTGTTTTAGGAGTTGTTTATTGAGATCTTGAGAGATTTCATTACTTCTTTTATTTCAGTTGATTTCATCTGGCTAAAGTCAGTTGTGGTTCTTGTGTTTCTCTTTCATTCAGTGATTCTGCTTGTTAACAGCAGGTGTTCATTAGTAATGCTCAACCATCACTTAATTCAGTGGTTCCCAATTCCGGTCCTGGGGACCCCCTGCTCTGCACATTTTGCATGTCTCCCTTATTTAACACACCTGAATCAGATCATCAGCTCATTAGTTCAATTAATGGCTCTCTCTCCTAACAAGCTGTTGATATTAATCAGGTGTGTTAAATAAGGGAGACATGCAAAACGTGCAGAGCAGGGGGTCCCTAGGAGTGGAATTGGGAACCACTGACTTAATTAATCACAGAATTATCTCATTAACTTCAGTGTTACTCAAACACTCTGTAGTGTGGACACATTATTTGTTCACTTAAAACTGAGGATTTTGCTGTGGAATTTAAAGGGTTAAAGATGTAAGATGGGAAAAAAAACAGCATTAAATGTAATTTAACAGTAATAAACTGTAATTAATTTACGGCAACGCACTGTAGAAAAACAGTATCTTGCTGGCAACCAAGCTGCCAGTAAATTACTGTTAATTCAAGGAAAAACAGTGATATACTGTAAACTGTAACAGTCAGATTTAGCCAACAAAACAAGTTAATTTCACTCAAATATTATTGAATGTTAATAGAAAAACAGTTATGCAAAGTCTTTAACTGGTAAGGAGAGTACATGTTTAACTGTACTGTATTGATATGTTTTTGCACAAGAGAGATCTGTTAGTTTAATTTAGTTTTGTGGGTCACCATTGTGCTGGAGAGTAGAGTCTGTGCTTCAGTCAATGATGAGCCACAAACACTGATGTTTTGCTGCTTTATTTAAAGACAGTAACTGTGTGTTTGCTGATGCAGTGATAGTCACTTTAGTACATGTGTGCTAATGATGATCAACAAAGATTTCAGTAAAAGTTATGTCATGGTTGGTTTTCTTATTACACTTTAAGTGTTTGCTCTTTTAAATTAAGATTTATTTATTTTATAATGGACTCAAATGAAAAAAAATCACTGTACCAACACCATATAAGCACTACTTCTTTGAAAACTCATGGTTTGAAGCAATCGGTTTCCAAAATGAAATGAGTTACCACATGGTTTAATAACAGTAACATACTGTAACAATGAAGAGCTGTAACTTAACGGTAGAGACCTGCAAATTAACAGTACAATGCTGGCACCACAGCTGCCAGTAGATTACCGTTATTTTACACTGAAATTGTTTACAGTGTAGCCAAGTACGAAGATGTCCGTGGCAGAGACTCAAGAAGAAAACTCATGAAATGTCCCAACCAAGCAAAAGTGTTTGTTAAATGTGACATTGTTGGCATTAGCTATAGAATAGTACATACCAGGAAGGTATCGATCAGGAAGGTATCAGGAGTTATTTTTTATTTTTATTTTTTGATTAATCACTTGGATTAATCATTAATTTTGACAGCACTAATGTTTATTGTATATGTAAACAACCATACAAGGGTAATTGTTACTAAGCGTGCCCTGGGTACACCAATTTTCTTGTCCGTTGCCCTCACAGATTACTGCAGCTAAGCTTGGATGTACATTTGCATTACAATAAAGGTTATTGATTATGTAGGATTACAAATTTAAGAATCGGTTTAAGATCTGAACATCCTACATCCTGATGTAACATCACATAAAAAAACTAAGGTGAAGTACATTGTAATTAGCTTCTAAGAAGATCAAGTCAGGCAACTCAGGGGACTGAGACATTAACCCTTGTCTTTATGTATGTCCTAACCATTTGGGCAGGGTCCCACGTTAAGTTCAAAGCACAGCTATGCCTTTGTCTTTGAAAGTGTTTGGCTGACTGTATCAGCACCTATGCCATTGAATGACACTGTTATGTTGATGAGATCAGGGCTGGGAACATTCTGGTAATGGGCTGAGTCCTGTACTACATTTGCATACTTTGTTTAGATTGCCCCCACTTCTATGTAATCCCTCCCCCTTGAAAGGTATACAGTGGGTACGGAAAGTATTCAGACCCCCTTAAATTTTTCACTCTTTGTTATTCTGCAGCCGTTTGCTAAAATCATTTAAGTTCTTTTTTTTTTTCCTCATTAATGTACACACAGCACCCCATATTGACAGAAAAACACAGAATTGTTGACATTTTTGCAGATTTATTAAAAAAGAAAAACTTAAATATCACATGGTCCTAAGTATTCAGACCCTTTGCTCAGTATTTAGTAGAAGCACCCTTTTGATCTACAACCATGAGTCTTTTTGGGAAAGATGCAACAAGTTTTTCACACCTGGATTTGGGGATCCTCTGCCATTCCTCCTTGCAGATCCTCTCCAGTTCTGTCAGGTTGGATGGTAAACGTTGGTGGACAGCCATTTTCAGGTCTCCCCAGAGATGCTCAATTGGGTTTAAGTCAGGGATCTGGCTGGGCCATTCAAGAACAGTCACGGAGTTGTTGTGAAGCCACTCCTTCATTATTTTAGCTGTGTGCTTAGGGTCATTGTCTTGTTGGAAGGTGAACCTTTGGCCCAGTCTGAGGTCCTGAGCACTCTGGAGAAAGTTTTCGTCCAGGATATCCCTGTACTTGGCCACATTCATCTTTCCCTCGATTGCAACCAGTCATCCTGTCCCTGCAGCTGAAAAACACCCCCACAGCATGATGCTGCCACCACCATGCTTCACTGTTGGAACTGTATTGGACAAGTGATGAGCAGTGCCTGCTTTTCTCCACACATACCGCTTAGAATTAAGGCCAAAAAGTTCTATCTTGGTCTCATCAGAGCAGAGAATCTTATTTCTCACAATCTTGGAGTCCTCCATGGAGTCCCGACTGCATCTCTGGAGCTCAGCCACAATGATCTTTGGGTTCTTCTTTACCTCTCTCACCAAGGCTCTTCTCCCCCGATAGCTCAGTTTGGCCGGAGGGCCAGTTCTAAGAAAGGTTCTGGTCGTCCCAAACGTCTTCCATTTAAGGATTATAGAGGCCACTGTGCTCTTAGGAACCTTAAGTGCAGCAGAATTTTTTTTTGTAACCTTGGCCAGATCTGTGCCTTGCCACAATTCTGTCTCTGAGCTCTTCAGGCAGTTCCTTTGACCTCATGATTCTCATTTGCTCTGACATGCACTGTGAGCTGTAAGGTCTTATATAGACAGGTGTGTGGCTTTCCTAATCAAGTCCAATCAGTATTATCAAACACAGCTGGACTCAAATGAAGGTGTAGAACCATTTTAAGGATGATCAGAAGAAATGGACAGCACCTGAGTTAAATATATGAGTGTCACAGCAAAGGGTCTGAATACTTAGGACCATGTGATATTTCAGTTTTTCTTTTTTAATAAATCTGCAAAAATGTCAACAATTCTGTCAATATGGGGTGCTGTGTGTACATTAATGAGGAAATAAAATGAGCTTAAGTGATTTTAGCAAATGGCTACAATATAACAAAGAGTGAAACATTTAAGGGGGTCTGAATACTTTCCATACCCACTGTAAGTTACTTTGTACCACTGCCTAATTCAGGCTTCTTGATGACCACAGCAACGTGCAGTGCATCTCAATAAAAACTCTGCAAAAGATACCCAAGAGTCTCCTGGATCTTTGCTTCAACGAAGAAATAAGCTTTCTACATTATAGTCATTATGGCCTTTAGAATTTTTTTTATTTATTTTTTTTGAGGAGGTGGGGTAGTGCACAATAGGCCTGTGGCACGGCCTAAGCTTTTGTCCTTAATGGCATTTTTTTCTTGCATTACTTTTACTTGTATATTTTAAGTAGTTTTGAAACCAGTACTTTTTTCACTTTTACTTGAGTAAAAAGCTTGAGTTGATACTTCAACTTATACAGAAGTCTTTTTAAACCCTAGTATCTATACTTCTACATGAGTAATGAATGTGAATACTTTTGACACCAGTGCATGTAGTTCAGTTTCCACTTTACAGTGAGGTTTGCAACGTGTTTTATCCCTTATGTAGGCCTAAGGTAAAAATCTAAATAAATAAATAAATAAATAAATATTTTTCCAGCAGACCCCAACAGATTTTTTTTCTTCTGCTGCACTTCATTACAAAGGCTTACTCTGTTTGTTCTACAAGTTTTTATTTGTATTTATTAGTTTTTATACAAGTATTTATTTTACAATTATCTGCTTCAGTGCCCTAGTAGTGCTTGTCAATGTCAAAATTATTTAGGTGGCCAATTAAAATCAAAGAGCTTTACTGTTTACAGAAGTCTAGGTCAAATTCCAACAAGATTCTTCAGTTTTGCGAATATGACACAAACAGCTAAACATTTAATACCTGCAATTTTTGTGTTATGATACAAATGTTAAACAACCAACAGCAAAACCCAGTGAATATACTGTGCTTCAATACCTCGAATGAGATGAGATCCTTGAGCAAGGCACCCCTGTTCTGGGTGTGTGTGTTTGTTCACTGCCCACTGCTCACTGCTTTGTGTGTAAACTTGGATGGGTTAAATGCAGAACACAAATTCAGAGTATGGAGAACCATACTTGGCCACACATCACATCCTTTCCTTTAATTTTGTCATGCATCCTACAATATGTGGGACAGTTGACTTAAAAATCTGCAAAAGTAGGAAAAAAAAAAAAAAAAAAACAGTGCAGAGAAACACACTATTTCACAATAATAAGTATAAAGTGAATATAACACAGAGCTAAACATATAAGGGGCTGCAAATAATATATTTTGGTAACACTTTACAATAATGGTTCATGAATAATTATGTACTAAGCCATTTATTTAGAAATTGTTCTACAAATGTTATTTGTGGGTTTGAGGTTTTTATTTTTATTTATCTGTGTATAAGTCACAATAGGGTGTTTAAAGGGAAAGAGAAGAACATAAAATATACAAGATCAGATTTGTGAATTTAGTATTTTTTTACACTTAATGAGAAGGATCAACTAATTCTTTGCCATCCAATAATGTTTATGACAAAGCTGAAGATGTCAAATGCTCAAATTATGATAGTATTACATTATTTAAATTAATTTCAAAGTCAGAGTATTTCTTATTCCTTCTTAAATAGGCTGTTTGATTTAGTATAGAATTTACCCATAAATGTCAATTAATGCATTAACTATCAAACATGTACTAACAAGGTTGCCGTTATTCATGCATGAATCCATATGACTCCAGTCATAGTTAAGGATAGCTCTTTGTTAGTTCATAATTAGTTAACACGTTTAATAATCATTAGTATGTGATTAATTAAGTAATAAAGTAATAAAGTAATTTAGGCATTAGTACATTATTATTCATGTACCCTTATTGCAAAGTGTTACCATAATTTTGTAAATATACATAATATTAAATTGATTATTATTTTTTATTAAAATCCATCAAATCTTTCATTTATGTCAATAACATCACATATAGTGTAACACACACACATGTAATTGTACACCTACTTTAATGGGTTTATGAGGTAAGTAATTTTTTTGCGAATATCAGGCAGGTTTAAAGCATAAACAAGTGGGTTGAAAATGGGTGGTATAATAAGAAACTCCAGTGAAAGAAAAACTGACAGCCCTATAGGAAGATGTAAAGTCACAACCCGACTTAAAGTAACGTCAAAAATAACAGCAATTGAGAAATTCAAAAGGACCACTATATGTGGAATACAAGTTTGATACGCTTTGCCTTTGAACTGTGATGAGCTTCTTTGACAGATTAAAATAATTTTTATATAGGAATATAATATTAAACATAAAGGGATGACACAAGTTACAATTATTATAAACATGCCAAAAACATTATTAACGATAGTGTTTTCACAAGAAAGTTTGACTATTTCATAACTGTGGCAGTATACCTTAAACAATTTGTTTCCACACATTGTCAGTTTTGTAGTTAAAATACCAGCAATACCAAGCAAAATCATTGGATAAGTCAAGTTTATAACTATTAAAACAGTTAAAAAACTTTGTGTAATTATGTTGTGGTATTGTAAAGGTTTACAGATTGCAGCAAATCTGTCAAATGCCATTAACATTAATATTGTAAACTCATTTGCTGCATACGTGAAAATGACAAAAGACTGGAAGAAACATGCTTCACGAGAGATTGAGTGTACATCAGAAAGCAAGTCTGTCAGTACTCTTGGGAAAAAGCCAGCTGTACCAAACACAGAGTTGACAGACAAACATGAAATCAGAATGTACATTGGCTGGTGTAAGGTCCTTTCCAGAAATATTGCAAGAATAATGAGAACATTCAAAAATATGATAGAACAAAACAGAATAAATCCCAAACTGAATAAAGCATATCTCATATATCCAAGATTTTCAAACAACATGAAGTAAAAATATGTTGCATTTTCCATTTTGCATTAGCCAAAGTTCTGTCACTGACCTGATGAAAAAAAGTACACAAAGTTCTTATGATTTTTGAATAGCTTATAAATTAGCCGTTTACATTATTAACCTGAGATCTTCTTTGCCGCAGTGTCTCATGTAAACTATAAGGGAACAGTAAGTTTAAATTTGTTACAGTTGTCAATTTACAACATTTAATATCTTGGTAATGTAATTTCTGAATATTCTAATAGATTTCTATGATGAATTAATGTTAGTTAATGAATTATGAACAAATAGGAATTATCAATAAACAATAATATATTTACAAAATAACATTAACTGAAATTAATAAATGCTGTAAAGGTTTATTCAGTTTACAATGTACTTATCAAACAACTATCAAAATATGTTTTCTAATAAACATCAGTTAAATGTTTTAGTACCTTTTAAACATACAAATTTGAATACCTTGTGTGATACACCTTGGAATGGCCATTGCTGCTCCTTCACTTATTGTATGAAAATAAACACTATTGTGTACTGTGTATGCTTGTGTTTTTATAGGATCTAACATTAAAGAGGTGAATGAGAATTATGATGTCAGACACTGTAATATGCTCTGGTCCCCTGGCCGCTTACTGTGACGAGATACACAGAAGACTGTCCTTGCTCAATGGCTGAATGTCATTGGTGCCCCTTGATTAACAAATGTTTCACAGACAATTGGATGAGTTTTTGGGCCAGCCTGACCAGTTGAAAAGAGATGGTCTTCATCTCTCCAGGGGTGGTGCTACTCTTCTCTCTAGAAATATGACACATAGTCTTAGAGCTTGTACTTTACTAACTGGGGCCCAGGTCAGGAAGCAGACAGACTGCTAAACCGACCATCTGCTAGCTGCCTCACACCACCAAAGTCAGTTAATTCTTATCACATAGAGACTCTTTCACCTAGATATCCTACTATAGATGTATACAAATAATAAAGCTTGGCTTAATAAATATTAGATCCCTTTCTACGAAAACACTAATCTAACACTGATCTACAAATGATGAATACAATATTTACAACAGATGAATTGTTTACACTTTAGAATAGGGGATGCAGACAGATTTGAAAATGATTTATTCATTATGTGATCTTCAGTGGAGGATAAACATTTCAATGATTGACATTTCAATTATTTATAATTGTTTAATAATATATTAACTAGTATCTTATTAACAATTTACTAAGGATCTGTTTGATTATTTCATGATATGCTATTTTTTAAGATAACTTATGACAGATTTGTAAATTGTTAGCATATCACTTATTAATATTTTATGAATGCGTAGTCATGTTTTGTAAATGGTTCGTCATTAACTAATTACTTGTAAATGAATTAACAAAACATACATAAATTGTTAGCATATCACTTATTAATGATTTCTAAATGTTTTGTAAATTATTATTTCATCATTAACTAATCACTTATAAATTACTTACAACTGAACGTTATTATAAAGTGTTACCGTTCTTATTAGAACCAGGAAGTAAGACCATATTAGCCTGGTTCTGTCATCACTCCTCTGCCTCCCTATTAAACATTGTATATATTTTTAAATCTTGCTAATTACGTATAAAGCCCATTGTCACAAATGCGGTCTCTGTGGCTCCCTCTAACCGCCGCCAGCGGGAACCATCTCCGGACTTTTAACTCACTACATTTCCCATAATCCCGTACCTAGGACTTCCACTTCCTGTTCCGGGTCTTCCGGGTCACTTCCTCTCTGTCGGCCATTTATGGATCGCCATGCTGGCTTGTTCCTCTCAAAGTTTTGTTTAGTCTGACTACCAATCCTGAGCGTTTTTCTATTGATTGCCTACCTGTTGCCAACCGGACTGTTTATTACGTGTGTGTGTGTGTGTGTGTGTGTGTGTGTGTGTGTGTGTGAACTTTTGCTGCCTGCCTTTTCTCGACCCTCACTTGTTTCCTGGATTTGCCCTTTGAACCCTGCCTGCCTCAACCATTTGCCTGGACTCTCGTTTACTCTTTCGGATTATCTTCACTACACCAGTCTGCTGTTGTTGAACCTAGCCTGTTTTACTCTGCTTTTGTTAATAAAGTATGTCGCATATGGATCCCACGCCTCCAGATCAGTCAATGACTACCCACGTCACACCCATAGTTTAGCTCTTCAGTACTTGGTCAAGCTCTACATTATAGTTCTTTCACGTCTGTTGTGTTCTCGTGGCCATTTGATAATATCTACAATGTCAAAATCAGCTGTGGGCGGCAGATCATTTTCCTATGTAGCACCTAAATTCTGGAACAATCTACCTAGAGGTGTTCAGCCAGGATACAGACACACTCTGTCAGTTTAAATCTAAATTAATTGCCCCATCTCTTTAACCTGGCTTACACATAACACACTAACACTTTTTTAATATTCAAATTGGTTAAAGGGTCGTTAGGCTGCATTATTTAGGCCAACCCAAACCAGGAACACTTCTCATTAAAACCCGCTGTACATGTTACATTGTAAGATGAATAGCATCTACACAGGGGCGTAGAAACAGGTGATTCTGTCCCCCACACTTTTTTTCACCCAGCACCAATATTTCCGTCCATGTTACTTATATTTGAGTGCACTAACATTCAGCCAACGTATCTGCCATGAGCTTCAAATCTCTGCGAATTTTCGTTCGTTCATTCACTTTGCTATTTGGCCGTTTGGGATAAAATGTACCCCAGAAAAAGCTGAGAACGATTACATCCTTTTTTTCAAACACACACTGTAAGTATTTGTTACAGTGTGTCGCGTTGACACGAATCGCAGGATAAAGTTTTTATGTTATAATTTAACTTACGTCAAAAGACAACAGACGCCTGATTCAGTGTGTGTTAAATGCTCTTCTACTTAACGCTTTGGATAAAAGCGTCTGCTAAATGAGACATAACACATTATCAGGTTCTGGTGTCTTGTTGCCTACCTGCTGCTCGCAGCCAGAGTAGAATTAAGGGCCTTTCACACGGGACGTGGCAAGCGGTGTAATCGTCACGCGGCTGCCACCTTCTCTTGTAGTTGTTGGTTGATAATCAGTTCATTGATTAGTTAAAGCCGACGCGGCTGCTACTGCTGCTCGCAAAAATATCAAATATTTTTATATTTGGCGGTGTCTGCAGTGAAGCACCGTGCTCGTGGAAGTGGCAGGATTTTGGGTGCACGAGCACCTCTTCCGCTCCGTTTGCGAAATTCATTCTTATTTCAAGGCATTGTCCTGTCCTGAAATTAGTTGCGACGTTGAGAGTTCTTCTGTTGCTACAGTTCAAAGCCGGTTAAAAAATAGACACTTAAATCCAGTCTGGATTCAGATCAAATGGTCACTGCAATCACCCGGATCCAGTCTGTATCCAGTCTAGATGGTGAATCAGCACCTAGAGATGACCTTGACATAATGGTATTATGCGCATCTTGTGTACGGCCCGGCTCAGAGTCCTCAAATAAGTATTTGTATTAATATGGTCTTATTTTCTTTCCTTCTCTAGTTTTCTATTGGCCAGGTTGGGAAGGCGAGGCTATGGAGTGGAAGGAGGCAGACTTTTGTGGTTTCTCGCTGCCAGCCACAGCCTTATTCACGGCCACATTGTCATGTTCTCTTTCTAAATGAATCATGTAAATGATCATGAATAATGCTGTGATTCACACCTGAGAAGACAAAGACCCACATAATGAGCTGCATAAGGAGTCATTCAGTCAGGTGTGTGACTGAGAGGGAATTGCTATAAAAAAGGAAGGACAAAATAAATGTTTTTTTTTTTTTTGTAGTTTATTTAGAATATATTTAACTATCACACAAAATAAGTTGAGTTGAGATTCACTTACTTGCAGTTATTAGGAACAAATAAATTAAAAAAAAAAAAAAAAAAAAAAAAAACATGAGTCAAGATGTCATGGGTGCAATATCCAAAATATTCAAAACAGTGGCAGCAGACTTGGACACAGGACAATGTGAGACAGCAGAAACTGTACGAGAAAACAAATGGATGTGAGCATCACAATGATCTGACAAAGACAGAGCAAACATGGTGACAATATACAGGTATATACACTATCAGTCAAAAGTTTTTGTACAGTAAGATGTGTAATGTATTTTTTTTTTTTTTTTTTTTTTTTTACAGGTTTCTTTTATAAATAGAAATTTCAGAAAAACAACATTTAGATTAAGCAGAAGCATTTTGTAATATTCACTTTTGATCAAGCATTCTTGCTATATGAAAGTATTATTTATATCATTATTTCCCCCAAAAAATATTCATATAAAGGTATCTGGTCACTAAAATAAATAAATAAATAAATAAATCATTGAGCATGTTGACAGGAGCAACTCTATTGCTTCATTAGCAATCACTAATATTGCCTATGTGATATTATATGATATGCACACATTATGGAATTTAGTTTAGAGGACTTTGTGGCTCACCCGAACCTTGAAAAATTTGATCAATGCACTAAAAGTAATCTGTTATATATATTGTTGTAAGATTAGTGCGTGCATGCATGTAAAATAATGTTCATACAGAAAATCACTATTATGGACAAATGTACACACTTTCACGTAGCTGAATAAAACTCAAAACTGGTTTATCTCTGTTCTTCATCATTTTTATATGAATAAACTATAGATGCAATGCAATGCTAATCAACAGCATTTATCACTTTATAGAATACTATATAAGATACTGATTTTGCCTCATTCTATGATGTAAAACCACGCCAGATGACAAAAAGTTATTATTTAGTTATTATTTCAAAAACTTGACTGATGTTATTAAATGAATTTGGAGCAAAAACATGTCATTGCAATTTTCTCAATAGAAAACATGTTTGAAAACAGACTCAAACCCATGCAAAATCCATGCACACATTCTACTGAGGTCAATTTGAAACCACAGACTGATTTTTTTTTTTTTTTCATACGTTCGACACATATGCCCCACTGTACAGTTCTGGTGCATCACCCTACTTGTGTAATCAGAAGCTGCGTGCGTCTTGAAGTTGCGCTGCACACACCGATTGGTGTAAAGTAGCAACAGAACTATTTGAAAGCATACAGAGCTGTCTGTGCTCTATAGCTCTTATGGTACTTTGATTTTAAACACGCCTGTATTGCCTGTTGGACAGGTGGTCTCTTTTGCTGCGACTGATAATAAAACTACACAGCAAAAACACTCAGTGTTAATTTAACACTCTGAGTGTGGACACATATAGACACTGAAGTAGTGTTAAAATAACACTGAGCAGTGTTGAAGTTAATGAGATAATTGGGTAATTAACAGCTGATAAATAAACATTATTATAGACACCTGATGATAACAAGCAGAATCATCAAAGGAGAAAATCAACATTTTTAAGAAACCATTACAGTGGCTAGTGTCTGCTTTAGTTGGGATCTTGACCCTTATATCTTTAATATTAGACGTTGTTTGGTTGTTGTATCTACATTAAAACAGACAGACAAGTCAAGAGCAGCAGTCATCAGGCATTCATGATTATGTTCTAACATATTTGTTTCACCTAGTGTCTAATCTCAGAGTTTTCCTTTATTGACTATAACAGCCTTGTAAACCAACAACAATAGATACTACATTTTCTATACATTTTGAAAAGTTTTCTTTCAAGTAGTTCTGAACAACAACAACAAAAAAAAAAAAAAAAACATATAGTTTAGGCACACACAGACATCAAGAATCAGCATGAGAATCACAACAACGGTGAGCATCAAACAAGCATGTGGTAGCCAATCAAAACTCATCCATGGTTCCCATCATGCATTGCCACATTGTCTTTCTATTTGTTTTGAGATGATCCGTTTTTCCCAAATATGCTGTTTATCACCATTGTTGAGATTCATACGCTGAATCTTGATGTTTGTGTGTGCCTAAAATAAACATTTTTGAATAATAACTGTCTAAATGAAATTTGTCCAAAGTGTATAGAAAATATAGGATCTATTGTTGGTTTACAAGGCTGTTAATATCAGTAAGGAAAAGATTAGACTCTAGGTGAAATAATGATGTTGTTAAAACATAATCATGAACACCTGATGACTGCTGCTCTTGACTTGTCTGTCTGTTTTAACACAGACAGAGCAGCCAAACAAAATCTAATAGTAAAGATATAAGGGTCAAGATCCCAACTAATGCAGACACTAACCACTGTAATGGTAACTTTAAAATGTTGATTTTCTCCTTTGGTGATTCTGCTTGTTATCATCAGGTGTCTATACTAATGTTTATTTATCAGCTGTTAATTACCCAATTATCTCATTAACTTCAACACTGCTCAGTGTTATTTTAAAACTACTTCAGTGTCTATATGTGTCCACACTCAGAGTGTTATATTAACACTGAGCGTTTTTGCTCACCGTTGTTGTGATTCTCATGCTGATTCTTAATGTCTGTGTGTGCCTAAACTATGCGTTTTGTTTTGTTTTTTATTCAGAACTAAAGAAATGTTTTCAAAATGTATAGAAAATGCAGGATCTATTGCTGTTGGTTTACAAGGCTGTTATATTCAATAAAGGAAAACTCTGAGATTAGATGCTAGGTGAAACAAATATGATGTTAAAACATAATCATGTGCGCATGATGATTGCTGCTCTTGACTTGTCTGTCTTTTTTAACATAGATACAGCTGCCAAACAAAATCTAATATTAAAGATATAAGGGTCAAGATCCCAACTAATGCAGACACTAACCACTGTAATGGTTGCTTAAAAATGTTGATTTTCTCCTTTGGTGATTCTGCTCGTTATCACCAGGTGTCTATACTAATGTTTATTTATCAGCTGTTAATTACCCAATTATCTCATTAACTTCAACACTGCTCAGTGTTATTTTAACACTACTTCAGTGTCTATATGTGTCCACACTCAGAGTGTTAAATTAACACTGAGAGTTTTGGCGGTGTAGAGGTGTTCTGATAATTGTTTGAAGAAATTCAAATATTTCAGTTTTAGATAAAAATGGTGATAATGCTGGCAGAATAGCTCATATAAAGACTACGGTTGAGAACAGGAAGATAGCATTTCTCTCAGTTTATGCACCACAACTTTTTTTTCAGAATTATCTACCTATCTCACTGATCTCACAGACTTTTAGATTGTAATGGGAGCAGATATGAACGCTGTAATGTCTAATGAACTTGACAGATCTGGTGATAATTTTTCTAACTCCCAGTCTATTTCTACTGAGCAACTCAATCAATGCATAGCCTCTTTTTCACTAGTAGATGCATGGCAATTATTTAGTCCTTCTCAAAAATCTTACACATTTTTCTCTGCTAGACACAAATCATATTCTCGGATTGACTACATTTTTGCTTCCTCTTCCTTGACCTCAATGCTACTTGAAGTCGACATCTTTCCCATTGCTCTCTCTGACCATATCAGTCATTTTTTGAAGCTTTCAATCACCCAGCGACCGCCGCGATCCCTCCGATGGAGTTTTAATTCAAATTTATTAAAAGACAAATTTTTTTTGTGATCAATTCAGAAGTAAGCTACGTGAATTTTTTGACATCAACAAAGGTTCGGTAGATGACCCACGGATTCTTTGGGAGGCGACAAAGGGGTTCATAAGGAATTTTTCAATATCATTTGCTTCCTTTCATCAGAAAATCCACTGCAAGAAAGTCTCTGACCTGGAATCCAATCTTCGATCACTAGAACAGGCAAATCAGTACACTTTTTCTGACAATACAGCAGCTAAAATTGAAACTGTTAGGAAAGAACTTAATTTGTTATATAGGGAGAGAGCCGAATTTCTGATTCAAAGATCCAGACAAAACTATTATTTTCAAGGTAGCAGACCTAGCCATTTACGGGCGCTAAGACTACGTAATAGTGAAAAATTTGCTAATATTACAGCGGTGAAATCTCAAACTGGCGAGGTTCTGACTGATTAGAAGAGTATAAATGACACTTTTCGTTCCTTCTATTGTGATCTTTATAGTTCCAACTCTAAATGTGAACCTACATCTTTCACTTATTTTTTATATTTTATCTTTTCTTCATCTTCCACATCTGTCAGAATCTGACTCTGAGTCTTTGGATAGACCTTATCACTTATTGAATTAGAATCATCGATTAAAGTTATGAGCAAAAAGAAATCTCCAGGCCTAGATGGCATACCAGTGGAGTTTTACTTGACCTTCTGGTCTGATTTGGGGCCACTTATGTTGGATATGATGCAATATTCGATTGATCAAGGATCCTTTCCACAAAATATGAACATGGCCATTATATCTCTTCTACTAAAAAAAGATAAAGACTCTACTTTATGTTCAAGTTACCACCCACTTTCTCTAATTGGTACAGATGTTAAAATCTATGCAAAAGTTTTAGCCTGCCGCCTAGAAGTTTTTTATGACCAAACTTGTTAATCATGATCAAACAGGGTTTATTAAATCTCATTCTGCTTCAGATAATCTGCAAAGACTACTTCACATAATCTCCTCATCTGAACAATTGATTTCTCCCACTGCTATACTTTCTTTAGATGCAATGAAAGCATTCGACCATTTGGAGTGGAACTATTTATGGGCAGTGCTAGATCACCTAGGTTTTAGCTCTAATTTTATAAATATGATTAAAATCCTCTATGCTAATCCCTCAGCCACTATTCTTACCGGCCAGATAAGTTCACAATCATTTCCAATTGGAAGAGGCACCCACCAGGGTTGTCCTCTTTCACCTTTACTGTTTCCTTAATCTTTAGAACCTCTTGCTCAAGCTGTACGTCAGTCAGAACTCATACTGCCTATATCTGTTAAGAATACTTCGCATCACATATCTTTATTTGCAGATGATATATTGCTATTTTTGGACAATCCAGTTTTATCAATCCCTCACGTTTTAAAATTATTTGATCAGTTTGGTAATTTATCAGGGTATAAAATCAATTGGACCAAGTCACATCTGCTCCCTCTCAATTTTTGTGTTGGGTCTGCTACTTTTTCTGATTTAATTCCAGTGGTGCAGTCTTTTACATACTTGGGTATAGATATTTATCCTTCCTTGAAGGATATTGCCTCAAAAAATTTGAATAAAAACCTGGCTAAATTCACCTCAGATATGGCAAATTGGACACATCTCCCTACTTCTTTTCATGCAAGAATATCTGTTGTGAAAATGAACATCCTTCCTTGTGTTAATTTCTATTCATCTATGATTCCTCTACCCACACCTGCAGGATATTGGAAAAAGCTGGATTCAGTAATCTCTCAATACATTTGGAATGGTAAATGGCCCCAGATTAAATTATCTACCTTACAACAAAACAGATCAGAGGGTGGCTGGTCCTTTCCAAATTTTAAATAATATGCGGACTCCATTACTCTACGTGCACTGTCAGCCTGGTTCAAACCAAATGTGTTAACCTCATGGTGGGCCATCGAAGAATCTCTTGTTTCTCCGTCAACCTAGAGCATTTGATTTCTGCTGGTGTCACACTTAGACAGTGCAAACTTCATTTTGACCCTATAATAACTCATTTTATTTCTACTTGGAGATCTGTGACCAGGAAGATAGAACCAAATTTGAGATTGCATCGTCATTCACCTTTGTTTCATAATAATATTTTTTTATCGGGTAAAACCCCATTTTATTGCCCACAATGGAATAAATGTAAAGTAAATTCCTTTGGTGACATTTTTGATGACAAAGGCCTGAAATTGTTTCAAGATATTAAAGCTTCTTTTAACCTACCAGGGACCTCCTTTTTCATGTATCTTTGTATTAGGTCGGCGCTTTGCGCATATGGAGTTCCGTGGGATGCACAATTACCTGTACATCCTTTGTGGAAAGTAATTCTCCCCACTGATAATTCTTTTATCTCTGCTTCATCTATTTACTCTTTTCTCCTCAAACAATCATGTAAACCATTATCCATAATAACTATCTGGTCCAAGGATATCAGTGGTGATTTACAAACTTTATTCTCTGATCAAATTTGGGAGACAATCACATCAGCCTCAAAAAACCCAAATCATCAGATGATCCATTGGAAATTACTACATAGAGTTTATTTGTCCCCTTTAAAAGGCTTCTATATGCATGTGTCACCTTCCCCAAATTGCAATTTATGTCCTCAGGGGGCACTTGGTACATATTAAACATTTTTTTGGGAATGCTCTTCACTTTCTCTTTTCTGGTCTCAGCTTGCTCTTGACATATCATTTCTTTTAGAAAAAGATGTGGTTTTGACTCCAGATCTTTTCTTCTTAAATGGTTTTTCTGAATTGGTTTTGTCTCCGCAACAGAGAAACTTACTATTAGCTGCTTTTACTGCTGCAAAGAAAATGTTAGTCAGTTGCTGGGTTCCTCCTCATTCAATGACCAGACGTGTATGGGGCTTATCTTTGCTGGACATTGTTTCCATGGAACTGTCTACAGCTCGCATTCATGGAGCAAAGACAAAAACTTTGAAGTTGTGGCGTGCCATTTTTGACAATGTTAAATATTTTATTTCCTCTTTTTGATGTATGATTTATTTGTTAATTTTATTTATTTATTTATTTTATTTATCTCCTTTGATTTAGTATTATATTTTGTATTTTCTCGACTGCAATGTTTTGTATTTCCTAAATGCAGTGTGGGTCTGCCTTGTGGGTTGGTGGGTGGGGGGTATAACAGATTAAAATTTACATGCCATTCTTTTGTATAATCCTGCACTGTATATCAATAAATAATTGTTCACAAAAAGAGAAATGGGGGGGGGCACAGTTCTTTCTTAGTCATATTAAGTGCAAACAATAAATGCAGCCATAATTAAAGTAGGCTACTCTAGCTATAGGCAACTACACAACCCATTATAGCCTACATGCTAATAACAGCCTAGATATGTTATGTAGCCTAATTTGCACACATTAGAGTTGCTCTCTAAAGTGGGTATTAAAATTGCTTTTGAATGCGCATGCACATTTTACTTTTGGTTTTGTTTTAACTGTCGCAGGAAACTCTTGGTGATGCTGAGACACTAACAGATTTTTGAAAATTTCCCTTTCCCGAGTGGAAATTATGCCCCTGAGTATTTATATTAATATGGTCTTATTTTCTTTCCGTGTCTAGTTTTCTATTGGCCAGGTTGGGTTCACTGGAGCCCCAGCTTGATTCTGTTAGTCTAGTCATTCCTTCTTTATTTGCTGGTCTTTCTTAACTTTAACTTTTTTTTTTTTTTTTTTTTCTTTCAGCCAAAAGTGTTACAGATAAGTAATTAATAGTATTTTTAATGAAAAGTTTAACATTTTATACAGTCAAATGAAATTAAGAATATGACCAGTGGAATACTACCAGAGATGGGCATAAATACATAGAAATGTATTTAAAATAAAAATACAAAATACTGAGTGGAAAAATGTATTTAAATACAAATACAAAATACTGTGGTAAAAAAAAAAATATATATATATATATATATATATATATTTTTTTTTTTTTTTTTAAATACAGTATTTTGTATTTTTAAAATATACAAAATACATGTGAAATTGGCCATCAAGTGCAGGCATCCCTATTAGGCTGAAATATATCTGGACATATTCTGAATGATTTTTCAAAATGATTCTGAAATAGATTTTTCCCAAAGGCTTTAAATTACAAAATACAAAATAGTATTTTGTATTTCAAATAGGTATTTTAAATGCATTTATCTAAAATACTGCCCATCCCTGAATACTACAGTGTTAATTCATAGTATAATGTTCATTGTTAGGCTATTGTGAAATAAAGTAATCATGGCAGCGAATATACAATGTCATTACATTACAGTAAGTACCAGCAATGATCATTCTAACACAAGGATAACTAACAATGGCAATGACAAGTTTATTGTATACAGAGGATAAAAAAAAAAAAAAAAAAAAAATCAACAAAATTATATACAATAAAACACAAACTTCTTTTTTTTTTTTTTTTTTTTTTTTCAAAACAGAAAATCATTACACACCAAATCTTAAAAAAGTTTTAAAGGGGTCATCGGATGCCCATTATTCACAAGTTTATATGATTCTTTAGGGTCTTAATGAAAAGTCTATAATCTACTTTGGTTAAAATTTCTCAATGGTAGTGTAAAACAACACCCTTTTTACCTTGTCAAAATCAGCTGTGTTCAGAGTGTGCCATTTTGATGTGTGTTTCTTTAAATGCTAATAAACTCTGCTCAACCAACTTCTCTCTACTGTGGGATGATGAGCAGACTGTACATTTTAGCTGTGAAACTAGCACATTATTAGGAAAGGTGATTTGCAAAGATTGATAAAAAAGCCTTATACTCACTTTTTCTGTCGGTGAAGCTGGTTAACAAATGATTTGTGTGAACATAGAAGGATTTATGTAGATTGCCAGGTGCATTCCCTTTAAAAACGAAAGCATCCTCTGCATCTTCATTGGCTTCAGATGTCGGGAGTAAATGACGACCGCTATTGTTACAATTTTTTCTTTCTATGTATGTATGCATTTTGCATTGCAGAGGTGGCCGCTCCGCAAATGGCTATTGCCATTTTTGGAGACTGCCTCCTATTGGGCTTTGAGGGCTTTGGACAATGAGGCTTTCATTCACAACCTTCGTTAGCTTCCTCGAATGCTCACTCTTAGACATTGGGTTTAGTTGCCCTTTTGTTATTTTCTTTTTGTTTTGTTTATTTTGTTTTTGTTTTGTGTTGAGATTGTATTTGTGTTGTATTTGCTTATAATTTGTAAATTCTTTAAATATTGCTTTAGTGGGTTATAGGGTTCCAAAGCCATTTGTAAGGATCCACCCACTGGCCCAAAAGCGAAGTCCAATTTCAAGTGATCATTAAATTTAGGTAATATTTCTAATTATGAACTGATCACGTGTATCGATTGTTAATTTAGATATTTGATTATTCTGGAAATCCAATGCTTTCAATTATTCATTCATTACGGTCCAGATATCGCTTAGCAATTCACTTGGCCAACAGTGAACGCATGGCACAAGTTCGCCAGTTCTAAACTTGCTCAGAGGATGCAGGGTGATCACAATGGGCCTCATTTATGAAACGAACGTACGACAGAAAATCAGGCGTATGGTCGTTTCTACGCAAAATATTATCAATATGGATGTGAACGGTGGCTACGATCAAATCTCACATCAGGTCTGAGCTCGTGTACGCAAGTTTTTGAGTTAGCCTGAATTTGCGTGCAGCCTAGAATTGATTAATGACAGCATTTCTTTGATTTAGATTATTTACCTGGCTGACAAACAAAACTTTATTCTTTTTTAGAGTGTTAGATTTGTATGCACAAATGACAGCATAAACAACAGACCATGAGGATTCACACGTCTTCACATCACCCCACTGGCTGCACTTCGGTGAACGGAGAAAAACAGAAATTATAAAAAGAATAAATTAAATAAAGAGGGCTAGTCTACACAAAATGTATTTCTCTTAATTAACAGATTTTAAAAAGGAGAAAAAAACTCTGCGTTTTTGTGACACTCATAATGCATTTTATTTGTTTTGTTTATATCTGTACTTTATTAAATGTAACTGATAGTGCAGGCACCTCATGCACACATACACTACATTCTAACTTGCATTGCTAACTTGACATTTTAGCCAATAATCAAACTAAAATGCAGTCAACCAAACGTAAAAGTTATTTTATTTATTAATTTAATTTAATTTAATTTAATTTTATTTATTTTTTTTTTTTTTTTGTGCGTATGTGTAGAGTGTTTTACGTGGATATTGGAACACAAGTGAAGTACAAAGACGTGTTTAGCAACCAAATGTTACATGGCAAAAAAAGGAAACATTTGGATGTCGATGAGAGAGGCTTAGAGGACAATGTTGTTTAGTTTCACTTTGCTCGTTCATTCATTTGAGCTCAATATTTGTATTCTGTATTCACCAGTCTAACTGGTGTTTTACTTTGTAGTTTAATATACAATTTTATAGCTACTCATTTTTCATTCTTGTTCTTTAATACCTTCACTCTTAAAACGAATGTGTTAATTATTAACACATTTTTTTGTGTTATGGCCATTTTAACACATTTTGTGTCATTTTAAGATGATCAGTTTGTGTCCAGCACAATATGTGTTAAATATCATCCAATCACATTGCTGTCTATGTCACTGCTCAGCTGTTCACGCCTCTTTTTTTATTGGTGGATGATGTGGATCACTCATGTCAGGTATATGGATTTCCCTGTTAAAATGTTAATAGGGAAACCTTTCTCACGATGATGTGCAGAGTTGAACTTAATGATAATTTAACACTGTATTGTGGGACCAAATACACACAAGCAGAATCACCAAAGGAAAAAAAATCACATTTTTAGTCACCATTATAGAGGTCAGTGTTTGCATTAGTTGGGCTCTTGGTCTGATTTTTAATATGAGATTTTATTTGGCTGATGTAACTGGATTAGCAAAGAGCAAAAATCATTCAGTGGTGACGATTATGTTTTGACATCATGTAGTGACCTGAGTGACTGGGTTAGGTTTTCTTAGTTAATTATATAAACGCTGTGGACCACATAAGATCTGAAATTTCCAGTGTAATCACAGAGGTTTTTAAAATTAATTTAGCTTGAAAATTAAAAAAAAAGTCTGTCATTTTGACATCACACAGACATCAAGAACCAGCATGATATACACAACAATGGTAACCATCAAAAAAGCATGTTGTAGCCAATCAAAACTCATTTATGGCTCCCATCATGCATTGCAGCATGAACAAATTATGCTATTTGTCACCATTGTTGAGATTCATGTCCTTATTCTTGATGCCTATGTGTGCCTAAAGTAAAAGCTTTTTAAATTTTTTCTGGTCTTAAAACAGCTTGTAAGAAATCCAAAAAATGATATAAAATACAGACATTTTTCACTGTGGAATCACAAGGCTAGTGTAGAAAATATAACTAGACTCTAGACAAATAATGATTACGTTACAACATAATCATCACCACCTGATGACATTTGCTCTTTGCAAAAGTCTAGCTGTTATAGCAGCCAAATAAAATGTAATATTAAAAATTCAAGAATCAAGAGCCCAACTAAAGTAAACACGTATCGCTATAATGATGACTTAAAACATGTTTTTCTTCTTTGTTGATTCTGCTTGCTAACATCAGATCTGGTGACTGCGTGATTTTTTTACACATTAATGTGTTAAATATTTTAATACACTGCCTCTTTTAAGAATAACACAAAATGTGTTGTCCTTAACTAGACACACAGATGTGTTAAATATAACACAGGTTGTGTTGTTTTTAACACATCTGATTTTTTAACAAACTAAATGTGTCATAAATTGTAAATTATGACACACTAGTGTGTTAAATATTTAAAAAATGTCAAGCTGTGTTAAGACAAATATCACACTGGTTGAGTTTGAAATTAACACATAAATGTGTTGTCCTTAACAAGACACACAGATGTGTTAAATATAACACAGGTTGGGTTATTTTTAACACATCTGTTTTAAGAGTGTTTAAATTTAAAGGGTTTGCTGTGGATTAAGGAGAACTAAACAGGCTATAATGTTTATAAATATTTTGTTATATTTATTGGTATTTAATATAGGTATAAATGCATGCCATTGTTTGTAAATATAAGGTTAAAGGGTGTTTCAGAGTAAGATAATTTTTTTCCCTTCATGAGTTTACTTCCTCTTTTTGGCCGGGTTTCGTTTCTCCGTGTCGTAAACTCTAGGGGTAAGGCTTCAAAAGCAGGGTGTTTTTAGGGGTGTGATATTTAAATGACGATTGCTTTCAGCCGCCAAATTTATCAATGTGCGATCATTCGTACGACGGGATTGGCGGCATACGAATGTTTCATGAATCATACGTGAACTCTGTCGTAAGCTGATTTGTGCGCTTGAATCTACGCTCGTTTCTACGTTAGATTGATAAATGAGGCCCAATATCTTTAAGTCGGTGGCCACCAGCTCACACATAACGAAAAGTATATTCTTTCTTGTAATCACGAGAACTACAACTTGTTAAGTCAGTGACAGTCAGGAATCTGAAGATCCCTAATGATGAGCCCATGCCACATTCATTGGTACTTCGGTATGATCTATCCTGGACACTGTGGAAATATCAGACTGCACTTTAATCTACTAGGAATAATGACTTCAAAAGATTTTAGAATAAATCAAATGTAACAAAATATTTTTGTCAGCTAAATATGTTTCACGCCAAATACACAATTAAACAGTGAGAATCCAATTTTAGAATTAAATGCAGTTCCAATTTAAACAAATACCTAACATCAGTTGCTCAAAGATGAATCTACGAGTAAAGAGATGTATACCTGACTTTTGGGAAAATACATAGTGTAGAGTGTGAAGACACGCTCCATGCTATGGGCTTCTGGCTACAGAAAATGCAAATTTCAATAATGTCACTTCACTTATATACCCAGACCAGAAACAAAGGAATCTTCAAAACAGTTGTAAAACTATAAAGACATTTTGGTTAGGTTCTCGTGCCTCAGGGTAGCACCTGGCTGGAGATTCTCACCCGACCCTAAGGGGGAAACACACCCCTCAGCTGCAGAACACAATTCAACAAAAGTTTCCAATCTTTCTCATAATATAAGTGACTGCTGTAAAATTGAGACCATTTTACCAATCGCATGGAGACCTTTAGAACGATACCAAACATGAAAGGGAAAAACAACATATTCACAAGATATACCATATGGTATCTGGATATTATTGGTGAACTTTCTGTAGAACCTTTTGGGGGGGAAAGTGTGAAAGAAAGGGGCAAAGAAGGCTGAGAGCTCTGCATAAATGAGCATGAGTTGTGGTCTGTTTCTGTTGTGTTCTGGCCCTAGACGGACCGTAACGCTGTTCATTATTACATCCAACATCAAAACACCTCAATCGCTCAATCTGAAACATTCTTGTCTTCTCCTGCACCGGAGTCAACACAATGGCGGACAGTTCACAGCTCACATTTAGGGCGGGTCTAAGGTAAGGTAATTAATTTGTCAATTAATATTATTTATAAAGATTAAAAAATACCACTGGGTGGATTTTTATCCTTATGGGGTGGCTGGGTTGTGACACTGTCACACAGGACACATTTTTTAACCTGCTCAACATATTACAATGATTTTATGTATATTTAAGTTTAATTAGGTTTTCAGCTATTTTATTCCTCTTAACCTTTTAATGTGTGTATATCTTTAAGAGAGTCTGGGGTCTGCCTGTCATGTGATCAGCTACATAACAGGTATCAGGAACTAAACAGTATAAAGGTATTTTAACTCACATAGTTTAATCTAACCCCACTTTAAAACCTTGTATATCGACCGATAAGGCCAATCGTCACAGGGTACACACCCTGCCAACACACATTTATGTTCAAACAACATGTAAAAGTGAATTTTGCATCCGATGACCCCTTTAAGTGTAGACTTAAAAATAGATAAAGCCCTATACTTGTTAAAAATAGACCCTAGAGGAAGCATATAAAGGGAAAAGAGTACCGGACCAAGAATCGAGCTGTGGGGAACAACAGACTTTAAATATATTCCAGAGAGTGATTAGAGTCCAATACTGACAACGTACCTTCTGTTACTCAAATATGCATAAAACTACTGCAACCACTGCCCTAAAGACCAACAGTTGATTCAAAATGTGATATAAGAGTTGTGGGATTACAAACTTAATAATATGTTAAAGATATACTGATAGGGCAAGTTGCGACATGCGTCAGGATCGTAGACCACTGTGATGGTTGATGTACGCTACGGTCACTGTACTGTCCATACGGACCAGCACATGCTTGTGACTCCCATCTTGTTGTCTTCCCCAACTTCAAAATCGCTGCAGAAGTACCAACCCAGTGTTACAAAGTGAACATACAAAGAATATCAAACACCCTTTACAAAAAAAAAATAAATAAATAATAAAAATTAAAAATTAAAACAGTGTTGTAGGACGATTTTGATGTTGAAGACGAAAATGAGATAGGAGTTTAAACAAGGATAAACAAGTGGGTTTGACGTTAGGTGGTATTATAAAAAACTGAAATGCTGCATCCTCTAGGGGTCACTGTGGGGAACGTCTCCTTCATGACCTGTGTCTGAAGCCTAGATACAAAAACTACAACAGTACTGGCCGGCAACAACCTATGATGTCACTGTTTGCACGTCATTACCAGTGTGACCACATAGTTTAAAATTGCCTCGGTCGAACACATCATTCACTTGATCTGAAGCTCATGTCCGAAGCATGCTGACAATGCTAGAGGACGCAGTGTTTCGTTCCCTTCTCAGGGAACCATGGTTACATAACCTGAGATGCTCTCTTTCGAGTGAACAATGAACTGCGTCCTCTAGGGGTCACTATGTGGAATGGGATACCCACACTGCCATGCTGAGGAGAGTGCAAGCCAGACTAAGTACCAGCTCCACCCAAGGTGAGGGAGCTGCCCCAGTGACATTCAGGCAGCTGTCAGTGACTTAATCCCTTTGGGCAAGGGCCTGAGCTGCAAACCCACGAACTTACCTGTAAGGGCAGTGCTAACAGAAGCCTGACCCTAGGGCAGAGCTCAGACTTGCAATCAGAAAGCAAGAGATTCCTTTAAGGCATATAACAAATCGTCTAAGACAGTACTCTAGGCCTTGGCTTGTCAAATAGGGGTTTACCTACAGCTCTGCATGACCTAGCTCGAGGAGCTGGTTTGGCAGGTAATTGGTACCCCATTCAGAAGTATCAAATAAGATACACAAGTCAAGTGTGGCCCAAGGAACTGGGGCCTAACATCTCAAGAAAGGGTACAAAGCTGTACGCGTAATCCCCACCATACAGAATTTCGGAAAGAACACAAGAAGCTAGTGTATGTTCTTACCGTCATGTGGATTTTAGAATGTGCCTAGCTGGCCTGGACACTAAAATACCGTTCATAAAAAGAGGCAATTAGAGGGCGGTTTTAAGCTCTCAGGGAGCAGGATCATGCACAAAGTGACCCTTCGATATGAGGGAAGCCCTGCAATTCTCAATACTGAGTTGCCTTGGTGGAATGCCCCAGAACAGAGGAATTCAACTCTCAGAATAGGAGGAATCTCAATTGATCAACAGCGAACAGCATGCTCACACGACTCCCTTACTCTGTGAGGGGAGTAAAATTGGCTGATTTATCATAATCCCACCAGGGGCTACAACCTGGAATAGCCAGAGTCATAGGGAGCAGAGGTCGAAAAGCTGTTCCGACTGCCTGAACGAGACGGAATGCTCAATATAGGTCCTCAATACCTGGACTGTGTAGGGTATGGACCAATCAGACAATGGTTCATTAGATTTACCCAAATCAGTAGATGGGCCTGGTTACCATGGCAGACCTTCTGGCAGACCAGATAATCTTTACGATCCAAAAGTATGTATAGAGACTCTTCCCTCATCCTGACTGTTGCTAAAGCAGACAAATACTAATATTGGAAGTGACTCATTTTGTTAATTCTTAAACAAACCTTTCTGTGACGAACACACAAATAATCACCAATCACTGTGTATATTATGACCATTCTGCATTTAGTCTTGTGTATTGTATAACTGTTTTATGCATTTGTTATGATAGATTACTAGTCTAATATAACATCATACATGCCATGTTTGGTCTCTTTTGATTTGTATTTTGATTATCTAAAAGATGGTGGATTTCATTTGTTGATACCTGTGCAACATATTAGTGTTCTAAGAATCCTTAGTGGTATTTGCACCGACACCCAATCAAATTACATATGCAAAATGCCATGTTCCCAGACAAAGAGTCGTAAAGCTTCCCCCAAAAGTCCAAGAGACCATTGGCTCTCTGAACTTCTAGAGGTGTGACAACCCTAAGAAGATAAAGACTCACACCAGCTACATTTGCTGTCTTCATTTCTTCTCAATGATTTTTGGTGCTTTCACTCTCGTTACATGTGTCTCATCAGTTTCTGGTTGCCAAGTCCCAAAGCCGGCACATCGGCGCCAGGCAGAACTTGAGCATGACCTGGCGGCGGTTCTATTAGAATCTAAGAGAATGATGAGCTAAGAACTCTTCTGGATCTTTTAAGCTCGTGCCAGGCCGTGCGGCCTTGTCTTTTCATTCCCCAAGAAAGAAGAGAAAAGAAGTAGTGAAAGAAGTCCTGGTCTTGCTCAGATGGTGGAAGAGCCAGGAGTGTTATAACTTGGGCTCTAAAAGGAGTTGAAGGTAACTTAGGTACATAGCCTTGTCTCGGTTTCAGTCATTTGGCCTGAATTCCAGACAGGATGAGCTAACAGAGAGTGCCTGCAAGTCGCCTATATGTTTTTCTGATGCTAAAGCCAAGAGCAGAGCGGTTTGAACGTTAGAGGGTGGAGGTCTGCAGACTGAAGCAGCTCAAACGGAGGGCCTCTCAGAGCCCTCAGTACCATGGGTAGGTCCTAAGGTGGGATGGTGAGGGGCTGAGGCGAGTTGAGCCTTCTGGAACCCTTCAGAAAATGAACAACTAAGTTGTTCTTACCCACTGACTGGCCGCTATAGGAACATGGTATGCTGCTATGGCTGCTACATAGACCTTCAGTGTGGAGGGCGAACAACCCTTTTCCAATAACTCTTGCAGGAAGGACAGTATCAATGATATGTCACAGGAAGTTGAGTCTGCGCCACGTGCTGTACACCACAGCAGCAAACACAGACCACTTATAAAGCCATCTTGTAGACAGAGCTCTAGCCTGAGATATAGTATTCAGGACATTCTCGAGGAGGTTTGTAAGCTCCGGATATGGCCTGGGGTGCCAAATAGTTCTGTTCGCCTGAGAGAGAAGGTCTTGTCTCAGGGGAATGGACCACAGGGCTGCTGACAGTAACTGAGTTAGGTCCGCTAGCCAGTGCTGGTTCTCCCAGAGTGGGGCCACCAACAGAACTCTATGTCTCTGTTCCCAGATTCGCCTGATGACCTGCAGGATCAGGGTGATTGGGGGAAGGCATAAAGAAGGAGGTTGGACCAGCTGTGGGCCAACGCATCCTGTTCCTTCGAGAAATAAGTTGGGCAGTGAAAGTTGTCTTCTGAGGCGAAGAGGTCAACTCTTGCCTGGCCGAAGGTCTTCCATATCTGTTGAACCGTAAGAGGGTGGAGCATCCACTTGTCTGAGGGGATATTGCTCCGTGATAGCATGTCTGCACCTCGGTTCCACCTGTCCGGCATGTGTGCTGTTCTTAGCAAGCACACGTTGACTTGAGCCCACTCCAAAACCTCCTTCGCAAGAGTGAAGAGGTGTTTGGAGGAAAGTCCGCCCTGGCGATTTATGTAGGACAACACTGTCATGCTGTCCGATCGGACTAGGATGTTGTGGTCCCTTAACTCCGTCTGGAAGGTTTGTAGGCCTAAACATACTGCTAGCATTTCTAGGCAGTTGATGTGAAGGTGACATTGCGTCTTGACCAAAGGCCGAAGGCCGGTCTGCCATCGCACAGCGCTCCCCAACCCAGGTTGGAAGCATCTGTCGTGACCACCTTCCGTCTGGACGTGAGTTCAAGGGAAAGTACTGGTTATGCTGAGCCTATAAGGTCTAGCATCCTCTGAAATTTCCTAAGAGAATGAAGGGCTTCAATTCTGAAGGAAGCCATGAGCCGCCAAATGGCCAGAGCTCTGTCTGGTTACCGCCCTCATGGAATCGAAGACTGTTCCCAGAAAAGCGATCCGATGGCTGTGGGACAGTGCGCTCTTGGCAAAATTGACCTAGAGTCCTAGGCACTTCAAGTGGCTGAGGAGCAGGGTCCTGTGACGTATCAGCTCGTTCTCAGACTGGGCCAGGATGAGCCAGTCAGCGAGATAATTCAGAACGTGGATTCTCATTTGTCTCAGGGGAAAAGCCACATCCATGCACTTCATAAAAGTGCGGGGAGCCAGGGACAGCCCAAAAGGAAGGACCGTGTATTGATAAGCCATGCCCTCGAAGCGAATCTCAAGAATGGAATGCGATGGGGGGGGGCAATCTGGATATGAAAGTAACGACTTTCAGGTCCAGCAAACAAAACCAGTTCCCTAGGCAAATCTGCGAGAGGATCTGTTTTGTCATGATCATCCTGAATGGCCGTCTCATGTGTCTGGAATCGAGGAAGGGTCTTAGACCGCCATCCCTTTTTTTTTTTTCTCAACAAACATATTGCCTTAGTGCTCTAACCAAATGCTTTACTATACTAATACTTCTCATGGTGAGAGCAGTCAGCCCTGTGTGCGCTGCCTCGGCGTGGGCATGGCCCAGACGCATCCAAACTGAAACTGTCAATGATAATAATCATTAGTAACAGCATTTACCTTTAATCTGCCTGAAAGATCCAACTAGGCAGATCAAAAGAGCTGCGCACATTCTCTCCGATCCGCACGTAGCGGAGGAGGGGAGGGGCGGGGCCGCTTTCATTGAGAAAACGCGACGTAAGCCAGCGCGAGAGTGAGTCTGCCTCAGCAAGCGCAGCCTCAGCGTGGGCGTTGCCCGGGTGAGAGGCGCATTCAACATGAACCTGTCAGTGTAGAATCATAGGTGACAGCATTCTGCTTCGATCCAGCCAGAAGGATTGAGCCGCTCAAAAAAAACGAGAGGCGCCGATCCTCACTTGTAAAACACAATGGCAGATCAAAAGCTGCTTGGATAGTGATGCACACGGGGGCTTTGGCGGCACTAAATCACTCAAATTTGATTGTGTGTCTGCAGTTTCTACCTCCAAGGTAAATGGGAGAAGAGAAACGCAAGAGCGAGGAAGGTGTAACACACCTTGACAGACTGCTTAGCTGACTGCGAGTCTTGCGAGCGCAGCGTCAGTGACACACACACAAAGTGTGAAGCTGGCAACAATAGAGGTGTAATGCACCCTGGCAGACTGCTTTAGTACTGAAAACAGAATCATTACACAGAATGACACGGTTGAGAAACAGAAAGAGATGGTAACTAGTGTTAACAAAATAGTTAAACAGTACCAATATGTGTTTGAAGGTGTGGGTTGTCTACCAGGCAAACACAAGATACAGCTGAAAGAAAATCCTCAAGCAGTCATACATCCAGCCAGGAAGGTACCAGTTGCTCTCAAGGAAAGGTTGAGATGTGAATTGCAGTCTTTGATCAGCAAAGGAATAAAAAGAAAAATAGAGGAGCCAACAGAGTGGGTAAATTCTCTGGTAATTGTAGAAAAGAAAAACAGGGATCTAAGACTTTGCATAGATCCAAGAGATTTAAATAAGTGGATCAAAAGAGAACACTACAAGTTGCCAACAAAGACTGACATAACAAACACAATGTGCATGTTATTTTTCGAAACTGGATGCATCGTCAGGTTTCTACCAAATTGTCCTGGATGAAGAAAGTGCTAAACTGTGTACTTTTAATACACCCTTCGGGCGGCACTGTTTCCTTCGCTTACCTTTTGGTATCTGTTCGGCGCCAAAGGTATTTCACAGGACAGTGCAACAGCTGTTTGATGGTATGGAAGGTGTAGGAGTATTCCTGGATGACATAATAATATGGGGAAGAACACAAAATGAGCATGACAAAAGACTCTGTGAAGTGTTAAAGCAAGCACAAAAGGCAGGACTGAAACTAAACAGACAAAAAAGTGAATTTGGCGTGACAGAGATCACTTACCTAGGAGATAAGCTGTCTGCGGCAGGAATACAGCCAGACCCGGAAAAAACGAGAGCTGTAGCTGACATGCCAAATTCATGTGGATTGTGTAGTGAGCCAGATACCTGTGTCAAGACAGAAGTGGGTTGAGTTTGCAGATGCAACAGCAAGTGACAGCGTGTTACAGGCCATATGGGTATAGAAAAATATAAACACGGGGCAGCCGTGGCCTAATGGTTAGGGAGTCGGACTTGTAATCAAAAGGTTGCAGGTTCGAGTCCCAGGTCCGGCAGGGATTGTCATAGGGGGAGGGAATAATCAGCGCTCTCTACCCTCAATACCACGACTAAGGTGAGACCCTTGAGCAAGGCCCCAAACCGCCGCAGCGATAGCAATATGGCTGCCCACTGCTCCGAGTGTATGTTCACTGTGTGTGTGTGTGTGTGTGTGTGTGTGTGTGTGTGTGTGTGTGTGTGTGTGTGTGTGTGTGTGTGTGTGTGTGTGTGTGTGTTCACTACTGTGTGTGTGCGCACTTGGATGGGTTAAATGCAGAGTCACGTCACTTTCACTTTCACTTACAAGAAGTGATTTATAAAATCAACTCACCGGGAGATGAGATGTTGCCAAGCCCATATCAGCATTTCAGAGAAGAGCTTTCTGTCATCAGTGGAGTTCTTCTAAAAGGAAGGAGAATTGTAGTCCCTTTTGCAAAGAGACAACAAATGACTGAGCTCATACACGAAAGCCATATGGGTATAGAAAAATGTAAACGCTGTGCTCGAGATGTGATGTACCTATATGAATCGAGATATAGAAACACAAGTACAGTGCTGTGGGATTTGTCAACAACACAGATACAAACAGCAGAAAGAGCCACTCTTGCCCCATTTTAAACCGTGTGTACCATGGAGGAAAGTCGGAGCTGATTTGTTCCAACTGAATGGGAAAGATTACCTGGTAGTCATGGATTACTATTCCAACTATCCGGAGTTCGCATTATTGACAGACACTTCTGCAAAAAATGTGATCTTACATTTGAAAACAATTTTTGCGAGACATGGAATTCCGGTCACGGTAGTCAGTGACAACGGACCTCAATTCTCTGGACTGACATTCAAAGAGTTTGCAAGGCATTATCATCAAGTCCATATTATCCACAGTCGAATGGGTTGGCTGAAAAAGCAGTGCAGATTGTGAAATGTCTGCTGAAGAAAGCAGCTGAAGCAGGAGAAGATCCTCACCTTGCAACCTTGAACTACAGGTCAACACCTTTAGAATGTGGGAAGTCTCCAGCAGAATTACTGATGGGTAGGAAGCTGAGGACAAAGCTACCCTCAGCCGAACATCTGCTACAAAACAAAGACCAGTTTGCACCTAGGAAATGCAGCTCTCACGTCGCATACAACAAGAACGCAAGACCTTTACGCCAACTGGAATGTAAAGATTTGGTGAGAGTAAGATGTGACGGAAAATGGGGACCTAAAGCCAAAGTTCTAAAGGAGATCATGCCTAGATTGTATGAAGTACTCACCGAGTATGGTAATACTCTTCGCAGAAACAGGAGGGATTTGTTGAAAATTCCTAAAACAGAATTCAATGAGGATGTTGAGGTCAATAGTCCTGTGGCTCTAGAGGAACACAGTGAAGAGAGTGATGTATAGCAAAGGAGTACCCCTAGGAAAACTCCATTACCCATAAATGCAGGAAAGGTTGAGAGGCCAAGGAGATTAATTGTTAAGCCAAAAAGACTTATTGAGGAGTGTTAAAGTGTTAAATGTGTATGCAAACTAATTTGAAGAAAAATAACAGAAAACAAATAATTGATGGAGACACATTGTGAAATAGTTAATAGTTAAGGATGTTTTGTTGAGGAGTGAAAAAAAACATTTTATTGAAAGTTTTTATTTATGTTACAAGTTTAAAAAAAAAAAAAAGGGAGATGTACTGATGAGTGCCACTGGGGGGCAATAGTGTTTTGTATAATGCTAGGCTGAAGGTTAGCCAATAAAGAGAAATGGCTCAGGCATAAATGAGTTGTGTCGGTGATCTGTACGACAGATGAAACAGCAGATACAACGCAGGCGTGAGATCACTCAAGCCCGAATGCTTAATTCCCTAACTCCACGGTTTCTGTCTCTGAGCCTTGCTGAGAGAGGAGAAATGAGAGAGTGGGACTGAGTATGACATTTGAAACAATGTTGCTGGAAATTTTCTCTTATACACTGCTCAAAAAAATAATGGAACACTTTGAAAACACGTCAGATGTCAATAGGGAAATATATAATGATGGATATCTATACTGATATGGACTGGGTCATGTGTTAGGAATGAAAGGATGCCACATGGTTTGATGGAAATTAAAATGAAAATGAAGAAATTCAAAGACACCCCGAAAATCAAAGTGAAGAAAGTATGCAGCAGGTGAATCCATTATGCTGATATTTCATTGCAGCAACTCAAAATGGTACTCAGTAGTTTGTATGGCCCCCAAGTGTGTGTATGCATGCCTGACAGCATCGGGGCATGCTTCTATTGAGACAACAGATGGTGTCCTAGGGGCATTTCCCATCCCTCCCAGATGTAGACCAGGGAACCACTGAGCTCCTGGACAGTCTGGGGTGTAACCTGGTGGCGTCGGATGGACCAAAACAGAATGTCCCAGAGGTGTTCTATTGGATTTAGATCAGGCAAGCATGGGGGCCATTCAATGGTATCAATTCCTTCACCCTCCAATAACTGCATGCATACTCTCCAGGCATTATCTTGCACCAGGAGGATCCCAGGACCCACTGAACCAACGTAGCACCTGACAACGGGTCCAAAGGTTTTATCCTGATACGTAATGGCAGTCAGGGTGCCATTGTCTAGCCTGTAGACGTCTGTGCATCCCTTCATGGATATGCCTCCCCAGACCCTCACTGACCCACCACCAAACAGGTCATGCTGAACGATGGTACAGGCAGCATAACATTCTCCATGGCTTCTCCAGACCCTTTCACGTCTGTCACATGTGCTCAGGATGAACCTGCATTTATCTGCGAAAAGAGGGCGTCAGTGATGGACCTGTCAATTCTGATGTTCAATGGCAAATGGCAATCGGGCTCCATGGTGCTGGGCAGTGAGCACAGGCCCAACTAGAGTAACCGTGGCAAAGCACCCACTTATATAGCTGATTGTCCAGCCCATTCTGGCAGGATCGGGCAGAATTTGGCGGACTGCTTCGCCATAGGTTTGCGCAGCAACGCAGCTCAGTTATCACTGACTCAACCAATAGCCCTGCAGTTACACTGTGTTATTAAAAAAAGTGCTTCAGTCTCTGAGAAAAAAAAGATTTTCCCACAGTCCGAGTGAAAGTATTGAAAGGGAACTTCTTATAGTCTTAATTTTTCATGTTTCCTTCAACCCTGACGAGATTCCCAGTTTCAAACACACTAAAACATCCCCACAACATTATACTCCCACCACCATGTTTCACTGTGGGGATGGTGTTCTTGGGGTTGAATGCCTCTTCCTTCTTTCTCCAAACATAGGCAACATCTCTATGACCAAAAAGTTCTAGTTTTGTCTCATCTGACCAAAGGACACGTTTCCAGTATGCATCACATTCCCCCAGGTTGTCCTTAGCAAACTTCATTCTAGCTTGGAGGTGTCTCTTCTTCGGAAGTGGAGTCTTTCTTGGTCAACAACCTTGCAGTTCATTCCTGTGCAGGGCTCTAGTGACTGTCTTCGTTGAGACATCAATTCCAGACTTGGCTGGATCATTTACTAGTGTCTTGGCAGTTGTTCTTGGGTCTTAAGAAACCTCTCTCACTAGTTTTCTTTCCAAAGTTTTTTCCTGTCTCTGCCCGTCTTGTTCTCCACTGTGTTGGTCTCTTTAAACTTCTTGATAATGCATGTCACTGCAGTTCTTGACACTTGAAAATGCTTTGATAAACGTATGTTTCCTTCTCCATTTTTATGAGCATTGACAATTCTTTCTCTCAAGTCCAAACTAATTTATTTTGTATTTGCCATGATGGCAGTGCATATTATTTTACTAGTTATTTTGCAAGATACTAATCCTCAGCTTAAAGAGCAATTTAAAGGCTTAACTAGGTTAATTAGGTTAATCAGGCACATTATGTTAATTTGGCAAGTCATTGGATAAATGTGGTTTGTTCTATAGCTAATCAAACTAATAATTTCTTAAGGGGGCTAATAATATTGACCTTCAGACATAAAGACATACATTTACAAAGAAAGGGGATTAAAGCTGCCTTAAAACAGTGCATGTAAGTATTATTATTTATGAGTCGCACTAAAGCTGTGTCAGATGTGTAGCAACTTCAACAGCAGCAGCTTTTAAAGTAACAACAGCCAAAATATCCTAAATACCTGCTGCTGTGATGTCTGTTAATCAACAAATTTAAAAAGAAGAAATTAACAACTAATAATTTAGTGATTAATAACTTTAGGCCATATTTTCTTGATGAAGTGCACAGATAGCTAGCCTATATGACATTTATTATAATGAAATTTATGTGAAGATTGTTTCAAGTTAGAAGTTATTTTTTAAAGTCTAATAAATGTTGATTTGTAAGTGATAGCTCTTAATTATACTGTAATGTTGTATGGTTATATTCAGTGGTGAAATAAAAAAAAAAAAAACATAGGGACATCAGTTGGAATCAGTGATACTTGCCTTCAGTCATAAAAAAAAAGATGGCATTAAACAAATATTAAAAATATACGTTCTTTATGTTGTTTCTACATTAATTTAAAGCATAATTGTGAAATTACTGCAATGTAAAAGTTTAATTAAAAACTTGAATGTCAGGTAGGATTAATCCCAATTAATCTCAATTAATTTCAGGGAAAATGTGCAGTGAATTTTTTTTTTTTGTTTGTTTGTTTGTTTGTTTTTTTATCGATTGACACCACTAATTATTATATATTTTGCTGTCAGTAGGACATTTCAGTTTACATTTCCAAATATTAATTTTGCTATTAATTGCAATGATCCAGTGAGATTTGTGTTTGCACAAGGAGTCTGACAACAGCTAGTGCTACACACATAGATCTGATCTCATCATTATCCAGTTCGTCTGTAATGACATGAAGAAACAGAACAAACTGAGACAGACTAAAACCAGAAGAACTGTGTCAATGTCTTCAATATGCTTCAAGGAAATAAAAGCTACAGTACTGTTAAAAGTTTTAGGCACTTGTGTAAAAATGCTGTAAAATGAGGATGCTGTCAAAATTAATGTCATAAATTGATTTTCTTCATCAATTAATTTCTGTTAACTAAATTAAATAAACATTTGGTGTGACAATCCTTTGCATTTAAAGTTAAAGTTTTTGCCTTAGGTGCACTTGTGAATTTTTAGATAGCTTTGCAAGTCTCTTGAAGCATCTTGGAGACTAAGGGCCCTTTTTTAACGATCTAAGCGCATGGTCTAAAACGCACAGTGCAGGTGCGCTTAGGGCGTGTCCGAATCTGCTTTTGCAACTTTAAGTAAGGGGAAAATGGTCGGCGAGCCTGGTACATGGTCTAAAAGGGTTGTCCCTATTTTCTTGGGTGTGTCATGGGTGTGTTTTGGGCGTAACGTGCATTAAACCAATCAGAGTCTCATCTCTCATTCCCTTTAAGAGCCAGTTGCGCTCGCGCCATGGCAGATTTGCTATTTACATCACGGGATTTGCAAGAACAAAGACTGAAAGGGGGTGCATAGTAACATAGCGTCTTTGTTCTTGCAAATTACATCCTCTTTCCTCTTTGCTGAATGTGGTTGTTTTCAAAAGCGAAAGTGAACCCCCCCCCCCCCCCCCCCCAAAAAAAAGAAAGAAAAGAAAAAAACAGCATGCATAAGAAAGCGACTGACTATTGATTATGACATGTAGCCTAGGCATTTTTATATTGATGTAGCCTACACAATAAAAAAATATTCTACATTGTAATCCTTTCATTTTTAATATTTGGCATGTTTGTGTGCTGCTATGTGTTCCTCTGTGTATAAAAAGCAGACTGTATGCGTGCACCTGCTTATAGGTGCATATTACTAACACATTTGGATTTAGAATTGACAATAAAGCAGACTTTGACTTTGATTTTTTAAATAACAAAAAAATAACAAAAAAAACAATTGTTTCAAAATACCAAGCCGCTAACAATGCTTCTGAACACATCTCGTTTCAGACCAGCACGCCCATAGGCGCACAAATGGACACAAATGCATTTGCTATTTAGACAATGTAGTACGGGACGTGAAAATGATAACTGTGTCTGACTGAAAATAGCAAAAATCACTTGTATGATAGGGCCCATAATGTCACTGTAATCGTCTTTATCAGTAAAAAGTACTGGTGCTTTTTTTCTGCCCAAACAGACTAATCCTGAATTCATATTTCTTATTAACATAGGGATGTGTGTTCCCACCTATCTCTGCACAAGTTGAGGTATGATGACGAAAGCATGTTAGTGCCAGTCCTTCCCGAACTCATAGAGATTGCCTTCATTTGGGAAAAAGAAAAGTGATTGTATGGTTCTGAGGAAATAAATATTCAAAATGCATCTGTCTTTGAGGAGTTCTGTATGGAGCTTTACTTTATCAAGCCATAGATCTTGGTCCACATTCATCAGGTTTTGCACTCTGGACATGGGCTCAACCCCAGAATCCCTGATCCTTCAGGGTTGATTCAATCCTGTCTGCACTCAGCAATTGTCTGTGCCAGTGTTACACAGACTTGTTGGTCAGGCATTCTTCCTTATTGTGGCGGTGTTAGTATTGATGTTCCCATAGTGTTAACACCATGACGCAGCAATGAGTTCATTTCAAAAGGAAACATCTCAGGTAATGTTTCCTGAGAAGAAACCATGATTCTACATCACTATACACTTCTGGTATGCCTGTACATCTTCCTTAGAATCTGGGTATTCTGTAGCGTAGGTGCCCATTTAAGGTCTTGCTGACTTGCAGGGCACTCACAACAAGAATTGCATGTATTTAGATGCACAGAGCTTCTTTATAAGCACATCAAATGCAAGACTTTTCAGACGCACGCCAACTTTACTTTAGTACCAGACATGAGTCAAACGAGAGTGGTAACAAGGAGCTTCAGCAGAACATCAGTGAACTTCGTTCAGATGAGATGTTATCAGGCCATATATCAGTAAAACGTCTTAGGTTACGTATGTAACCCTGGTTCCCCGAAGGAAATGAGACGCTGCGTCGAAACACTATGAAAACGCCCCCGGCGGGACACCGTACTGAAGTGTGTGTAGAATCAGCCCAACGCAGTGCTACGTCATGAGCGGGTTGACGTAGATGACCAGGAAGCATAAAATGCGCCGGCAACACGCTCATTCAGCTTGCGATGAAGCGAGCGCGTGCAGGGGGCGCAAGGAGTATGGCACGTAGACGCAGCGTCTCGTTCCCTTCGGGAAACCAGGGTTACATACGTAACCTAAGACGTTCCCCTTCAGTTCACTTCGAGCTGCGTCAAAACACTATGGGAACGAGAATACCCACTGCGCCATGCGAGCAAGACCCCCTGCTTGTGGTGTGCACATCAGTAGGAGAGTACTCGCGAACCTGGAGTCGAAGGGAGGTCCAGGTTATAAAAGCGTACAAATGTATGCGGAGAGGACCAGCCCGCCGCATCACAAATGTCGCTGATGGCCAAGCCCAAAGAAAGGGCTTTAGAGGCCGCCATACCCCGGGTCGAATGTGCTCGGACCCCCAAAGGGGATGCGAGGCCCGAGGACTCATAAGCAAGTGAGATGGCCTCGACCACCCATCTGCTTATGGTCTGCTTGGTAGCCGGGGAACCCTTCCTCAGGCCCACCGAAGCACACAAGGAGCTGATCTGACTTACGCCACTGGGCAGTTCTATGGACGTATGTGTCCAGTGCTCGAACTGAACACAGCAGATTCAACCGCTCCTGACCCGCTTCCTGTAAGGGGGGAGGACAAAAGGCCTGCAGCACCACGGGACCTGGCGTCGCGGTGGGAACTTTAGGGACATACCCAGGCTTGGGGTAAATAAACGCCTTAACCATGCCTGGAGCGAACTCCAGGCAGGACACCGCGAGAGCTTGAAGATCTCCCACCCTCTTGAGGGAGGAGACGGCGAGGAGGAAAACAGTCTTAAGGGTTAAGAACTTGACTGGAACCTCCTCAAGGGGTTCGAAGGGTGCTCCGCAGAGGCCCTCCAGAACCACCGCCAAGTCCCAAGAAGGCACCCTAGTGCGGTGCACAGGCCTCAGCCTCAATGCGCCACATAAGAAGCGAACCACCAGAGGATGTCTCCCAATAGACTGACCACCCAGAAAGGCGTGGTAAGCACTCAAGGCCGCCACGTACACTTTCAGGGTGGAGGGAGCCAACCCCGCGGAGAAACGGTCCTGCAGGAACTCAAGAACTGTACCAATCGGGCAGTCTACAGGGTTCTGCAGCCGCTGTCCGCACCATGAAGTGAAGAGCTTCCACTTCAGGGCATACAGCTTCCTAGTGGCGGGAGCTCTGGACTGGAGTATGGTCTCAACAACCTCGGTTGAAAGACCCGAAGCTATGAGGTGTGCCCCCTCAGAGGCCACGCCCACAGTTTCCACAAGTCCGGGCGAGGGTGCAAGATGGTACCTCCCGCTTGCGAGAGGAGGTCCCTCCTGAGCGGAATCTCGAACAGAGAGCCGTCCAGAAGGGCCACCAGGCCCGAGAACCATACTCGGGCCGGCCAAAACGGGGCTACTAAGAGAAGACTGACCCCGTCCTGACGCACTCTCTCCAGAACTCCCGGGAGCAGAGCAATCGGGGGAAAGGCATACAGACGCAGCCTCGGCCATGTCTGTACCATGGCATCCAACCCCAAAGGAGCTGGATGCGTGAGGGAGAACCAGAGCGGGCAATGCGTCGTCTGTTGTGACGCGAATAGATCTACTTCCGCCTGGCCGAACTCCGTCCATAGGAGCTCCACCGATTGTGGGTGGAGTCTCCACTCCCCGGGCCTCAGCCCCTGCCTCGACAGGATGTCTGCTCCCTGATTGAGGTGCCCAGGGATAAACATCGCTCTCAGGGAGAGGAGTTTGCCCTGGGCCCAGAGGAGGATCCGACACGCCAGCTTGTAAAGGGGGCGTGACCAAAGACCCCCCTGCTGGTTGATATAGGCGACTACCGCTGTGTTGTCTGTACGAACAAGCACGTGGTGCTCCCTGAGGTCTGAGAGGAAATGTTTCAGGCCACGAAACACCGCCAGCATCTCCAGGCAATTGATGTGCCACATGAGATGATGGCCTTCCCACAGACCCTGGGCAGAGCGGCCACTCATGACCGCCCCCCAACCCGTGAGGGAGGCATCCGTCGTTAGCGTTACACAACGACAAGGAGCCCCCAACACCGGGCCTTGAGACAGAAACCGAAGGTCTTTCCACATGTCCAAGGCACAAAAGCATCGCCGCGTGACCTTGATCATACGAAGTGGATTTCCCCTCGGGGAAAACCCTTTGGTTCTGAGCCACCACTGTAGAGGTCTCATGTACAGCAGGCCAAAAGTCACCACGTTGGACGCAGCTGCCATCAGACCTAACAGTCTCTGAAACTGTTTTACAGTGAGTGACTGGCCTTCTCTCACTGCCCTGACTGTAGTGAGGATCGACCCGATACGAGCAGGAGACAGACGTGCCTGCATCGTCGTCGAATCCCACACCACGCCCAGATAAGTGGTCCTCTGTAATGGAGAAAGTACACTTTTTTTGGCGTTCAGTCTTAACCCCAGCTGTTTCATGTGGGCGAGAACGACATCTCGATGCCGAATCGCCTCCTGCTGTGACTGGGCTAGGATGAGCCAGTCGTCTATATAATTGAGTATGTGGATGCCCTGAAGCCGCAGAGGGGCCAAAGCCGCATCCACACACTTGGTGAAAGTGCGGGGTGAGAGTGAGAGACCGAACGGAAGAACCCGATACTGGTAAGCTTCGCCCCCGAAAGCAAACCTCAGGAACTTCCTGTGTTCGGGAAGGATGGAGATATGGAAGTATGCATCTTTCAGATCTATGGTAACAAACCAGTCCTCGGACCTGATTTGAGTCACAATCTGAGCTATAGTGAGCATCTTGAACCGAAACGGTTTGATGGCGCGGTTCAAAAGACGCAGATCTATAATGGGACGCAACCCCCCATCCTTCTTTGGAACAATGAAGTAACGGCTGTAGAACCCGGACTCTCTCTCTCTCGAGAGCTGCCATTGAACGGCCAATGGCTCTGGCCGTTTCCTTAGTGGCCCGGAGCGACAAATCCGTGGCCCGACGCAGTTCTGCCACTGCGTCGGATTCCGAGGAGACTCGAGAGGGAGCGTTAGATCTAGCAGATGAGGCATGAGAAAGGGAAGAACCCGTCTCATAGCCCTCTGCTAGATCTACCTGCGATCCCCATGACAGTAGCCGCCGCTGGGCCTCAGCCACAGCGGGACCGCTGCCAGCGGGATCGCGGGGCTGTCCAGACTCGTCAAAGACAGCCAAACGAGAGCGAAGCACGCGCAGTGGCAACAGCTCACAGTCATAGCAGTCAGCCTTTTCGAGGGCTGACTGTGCGTGCTCCGCTCTCAAATAAACAACACAAAGATCGTGCGTATCCCCCGGCGAGATAAACCGAGTACACGGGGGAATGCACGATCTAAAATGCTGCTCGCTCGCCCCTTTCTTCCCCTTTGATTTAGGCATTCTTTTGTTTGTTTTTTTGTATTTTACAAACACACACACACACCACAGACGCGCCAGCTGAAGAGCAAAAAGCTGAATGAGCGTGTTGCCGGCGCATTTTATGCTTCCTGGTCATCTACGTCATCCCGCTCATGACGTGGCACTGCGTTGGGCTGATTCTACACACACTTCAGTACGGTGTCCCGCCGGGGGTGTTCCCATAGCGTTTCGACGCAGCTCGAAGTGAACTGAAGGGGAAACAAATTTACCTGTTCTGTCAGCCATTATACGGTGATCACAGCACGTGCTCTTCAAGTGCACACACAAATGAAACTGCGAATCCGAAAACCTGGCATCCACTGATTGCATACAGCTGCCACTGATCACAGCGTGTGAGTGTAAGTAGACATCTGGTGCGAAACGTAATCAGCGTTTTGCTTCGGAGCTAAGGAGATTGAACGAGTCAGAAGCTACTTTCTTTTTTTGTTGGCGGCACGGCGTTTCAGCGGCGGTGGTCTCCGTGTCGAGTGGGAAACACACATTAGGCTGCACTACCCTCCTTTTGTGTTGCTGCGGCCATCTCCCCTGTGTGCCTCAGCACTAAGAGCAATTTCTAAAAGAACTTCACGGGCCTTTCCACCCGTGTGTTTCTGGATGCCGGTGGGGCTCAACCTCTGGCAGAGACCTAACTTGTCTTACGGTGACGGTGAAGAATGCCCCGGGGGGGAAATCCTTTGGAGGCTCCTCCCTCCACCAGTACTTCGCAGCCAGTGGAGCTGCCAGGGGAATGAGCTGGACCTCCCCGAGGGGTACCACTCGTATTCTTTAGGGCTCCCCCCGGCGATTGAATGTCGATCGCGGCATCGGAGGGTGAGCCAGACTTCTCTGGGGAAGATGATCCTGGTACATTGACATCCTCTGGGCAGTCAACTGTGCCGGATACGGACCCGGAGATGGTGGCTATGCTTGCCAGGGCTGCCGAGAAGGTAGGACTTGAATGAAAACCTTCATAACGTCCCGAGCCTTCTCGGTTAGATGACTGGTATCTTGGGGTGGCTTGTGCTGGTTCTTAGGGCCCCACCCCAGTACTTTTCTTCCTGGAGGTGCATGATGAGCTCACTGGGACGTGGACAGCACCTTTTACTCCCTGAATGTCTGGCCGACATGAGGGAGACTAACAAAATCAGGTTCCTGAATGCCTCCGGGTCCCAGACCGGCCTTTTCGGCAACGCGTTGGAGAACTTTGCCCTACAGAAGCAGACAGAGGCGATTAAACATCCTGCGTCGGCATGCAGCTGCTGCCTCCGCGGAGCCGTGGATCTGGTCGCAGGGCAGCCACCCAGCCCATCCAGGCCCCCACCAGGACCAGTGGGAAGCGAAAGAGCGAGAGACCTATAGATGGGTGACCCAGAGATGGAGGAAGTCGCTCTTCACAGCCAGTGGCACCCAAATTATCGACAAAAGATCAATTTCTTCTATCTCTGGGTCCCCAGAGGGGACGGGGAGTGTTGGACGGACCAGCTCCAGACTTTACTCACCCTCCCCTCTTGCCATTGAGCAGCAGTGGACAGTTAGAAAGTGCTGCAAAACGTACTAGTCTAGTCCCATCTGCCAGAACGCAGGTAAGTGTCTCACACACACAACACACAGACACTCAGACCCCGCTTCGGACCGGCACCGAGACACCCGAGCGGGGTCCCTGTGTTCCCCCTCGCTGCCCCACCGTGGGTACGTCAGTGGTCCCGTTGGTGCCGCTCGTACATTATCTGGGAGCCTGGTTAGGTCTTCCCAGTCCCTCTTGCTGGCTCCTCCGGACCATCAGAGTTGGCTATGCAATTCAGTTTGCCCAGTCCCCTCCCAAGTTCAGGTGTGTCCACTTCACCTCAGTGAAGGCTGCAGAGGCCCCTGTCTTGCGTGCAGAGATCGCTACCTTACTGGCGAAGGATGTGATAGAGCTGGTCCCTCCAGCCGATATGAAGGCAGGGTTTAACAGCTTTTCTCAGCATCTTCGGGTGTGTCCATCCCCAAGACTGGTTTGCAGCGATCGACCTGAAGGATGCATACTTTCATACTTTTATGGGCGTGGCCATCCCCAGACAGTCCAGCTAATCTGGAGACGTTTTGGGGAAGCTTAGGTAGACCTGTTTGCTTCTCCCGAAATGGCCCAATGCCAGTTGTTTTTTACTTCCTGACCAAGGGAACTCTTAGCACAGATGCACTAGCACACAGCTGACCGTGGGACCTACGCAAATATGCATTTCCCACAGTGAGCCTTCTCGCACAGACATTGTGCAAGATCAGGGAGGACGAGGAGCACGTCCTGCTAGTGGCGCCTTACTGGCCCAATCAGACCTGGTTCCCGGAACCAATACTCCTTGTGACAGCCCTTCCCTGCCTCAGAGATGGGGCACCCTGTGGCACCAGTGTCCAGACCTCTGGATATTACATGTCTGGTCCCTAGACGGGACGCGGAGGTACTAGGTGGCCTACCCCAAGGAGTGGTAGACACCATAACTTCAACAAGAGCTGACTCCACGAGACACTCTTATGCCTTGAAGTAGAACCTGTTCATTGAATGAAATCAAGAAATCTAGAGTTCGGGCCAGCAGATTCCCAGGTAACCCTGAGGCCTTGGCCTGGCTATGTGCCCAAGGTTCCCACTACTCTCTTCAGGGACCAGGTGGTGAGCCTGCAAGCGCTGCCCCCGGAGGAGGCAGACTCAGCCCTAGCTTTGCTCTGTCCCGTCTGAGCCCTAAGATGGTATATAGACCAGAAGCAAAGTTTCAGGACCTCAGAACAGCCCTTGTCTGTCACGGAGGCCGGCAGAAGGGGAATGCCGTCTCCTAGCAGAGGATGGCCTACTGTATAGTGGATGGCACCCTGGATTATCAGGCACAGGGTGTGCCCTGCCTGCTCAGGATGCACTCAACTAGAATTGTTGCATCTTCCTGGGTGTTGGCTCCCAGTGCTCCAGGCTCACTGAAGTGGGTAGTGCTATGATATACAGTGAACTGGTATTCTTGTTGCAAACCCCCCGCCTAGGCCATAAAGGGGGTGCAGGAGGCTCGCTCAGGACACTGGAGGGAGGCAGTAGCCGTGGTGTTTTTTTAGGAATCCTAATTCGTCTGTCTCCAACGAGACTCGGAGAGACCGACTGATAGGGAACGCCTCGGTTATGTACGTAACCCTTGCTCCCTGAAGGAGGGAACGGAGACATCATGTCCCGTCGCCACGACTGCTGTACCACCACTGTATTGCCCGGGCCTGGCTCGGCTCCTCAGCGAAAACCTGATTATGCGCTGCACCAGCTGTCTACTAATGCTCATGCTGTGATCAGTGGCAGCTGTATGCAATCAGCACATGCCAATCTGCATTGGCTCGTTTAGTTTACACATAAAGTAGATTGGTCTCTCTAAGTGAGATCCCAATTTGTCTGTCTCCGACGTGACGTCTCCATTCCCTCCTTCAGGGAATGAGGGCTACGTACGTAACCAAAACGTTATGTTGTGTCGTCTGTTAAGACATGAACTTACAAAAAGGTGATTAAAGCTGCCCTAAAACTGTACATGTAAGTATTTATTAGTTATAGGTCACATTTAAAGTAACAGCAGCTAAAATATCCTAATAACCAACTGCTGTGATGTCTGTTAATCAAACAACAAAATTAAAAAGAAGAAGTTAATAACATCTGTAGTTTTAAGCTTTATCTTTATAATTGTACATTTTGGTAACACTTTATTTTACGGTTTCTTAACTAGTTGCTTATTAGCATGTATGTTACTAGAATATTAGCCATTTATTAGTACTAATTGAGTACATATTAATGCCTTATTCTACATGACCTTATTCTACATCCCTAATCCTACCCAATACCTAAACTTAACAGCTACCTTACTAACTATTAATAAGAAGCAAATTAGGAATTTATTGAGGGAAAAGTCGTAGTAAATAGTCAATAAGTGTTTCCTATTCTAAAGTGTTACCAAAATTTGATATAGTTTAGTATTTAATATGACACTTATTATAATGAGTTTATGTGAAGATTGTTTCAAGTTCACTTAAATTAGAAGTTTTTTTTTTTTTTTTTTTTTACAGTCTAGTAAATGTTTAAATGATAGATCTCAATTATAATGTAATGTTGAATGGTTATATTCAATGGTTAAATATTAGGGGGGAAAAAGACACCAGTTGGAATCAGTGATACTTGCCTCCAGTCATAAAAAAAGATGGCATTAAACAAATATTATAAATATATCCATTCTTTATGTTGTATATACATAACTTGAATCATGAATGCAAAATTACTGTAATATAAAAGTATGATTAAAAACTTCAATGTCAGGTAGGATTAATCACAATTAATTTCAGAAAAAAATGTGTGATTAATTAGTTTATTTATATATTTTTGTTTTTAAATCGATTGACACCACTAATCATATTATATTATATTATATTATATTATATTATATTATATTATATTATATTATATTATATTATATTATATTATATTATTATAATATGTGACCCTGGTCAACAAAACCAGTCTTAAGTCGCTGGGGTATATTTGTAGCAACAGTCAAAAATACATTGTATGGGGCAAAATTATTGATTTTTCTTTTATGCCAAAAATCATTAGGATATTAAGTAAAGATCATGTTCCATGAAGATATTTTGTAAATTTCCTACCCTAAATGTATCAAAACATAATTTTTGATAAGTAATATTATTGCTTAGAACTTAATTTGGACAACTTTAAAGGTAATTTTCTCAATTATTATTATTATTATTATTATTATTATTATTATTATTTTATTTTATTTTATTTTATTTTATTTATTTTTTTATTTTTTGCACCCTCAGATTACAGTTTTTTCAAATAGTTGCATATCAGCCAAATATTGTCCTAACAAACCACACTTGAACGGAAAGCTTATTTATGATTATGTATAAATCTCAATTTCGAATTGACCCTTATGACTGGTTTTGTGGTGCAGGGTCACATATTGTTAAATAATATTTTAGATTGCTTAAGGAAAAAAGAAAAATAACTATTCAGTCACTGCATAGAGAGCAGTTTGTGAAGGTAATGTGAAAATTGTATTTTCATTCTTTTTTTTAGAGGCATATAGAATTACTCAGACAACCTTAAAATTAGAGTAGTAATTTACCATATGTATGGCCTGGTGGTCTGTAAAACAAAGTTTCAAAAGTTTTATTTCAGTTCTAATGTAATTTGTTAACATATTGCCACACAGTTAGGGCATTTTATAATTTGACTTACACATATTATTGGAATCAGCATGAGTGTCTCAATGGCTACCATGTTTGCCACACAACAAATGTACCATTAATACAGTATTTTTCAAAGTCATCATTATCATCAACATGTGACAATTAAGCTAAATCAGTATAGTTTTTTGTACAGTTCACAGTTTGTGTTTTTCAACAAAATAGAGGGAAAAAGTCCATAATGAAACAAACAAAAAAAGTTGTTTCAGAAATATCTCACAAAGAATCTAGTAAATGTTTAGGAAAACAAAAATCTATATTTTAACTTAAAGAAAAAATTACTCAAATAGTTCTACTTCTTTTTTAAAAACATTCTCATTACTTCCTTTCGTAGTTTTGTCAGATTTAGTCCATAAATAAGGGGATTTAACATGGGAGGAATGAGTAGAAATTGTAGTGCCATGAAATTACGCAAATCTTGTGACATATTCCTCGAACCATACCGAGTGTACAGCACATCAAACAGCAATGCAACAGACACATTGAGCAATGCAAGAAGATGTGGTACACATGTTTGTATGAATTTGTTTCTGCCCTCTATTGACTTTCTGCATTTTCCAATCAAGTGAATGTATGAGCAAAATATCAATACTGCATGTCCAAAATATATAATAATGATTACATACCCAATCACATTATTTACTGTTGTAGAAAAACAGGAAAGTTTAACAACTGACCAGTTTTCACAATATAGCTTTTCAATAGTAGAGCCACATAAGGTTAGCCTTGATGTTAATACAATTAGAATACACATGCACAAAAATGGAGAAAGCCAGCAAAAAAGGATGCATTCAAAAATCCTCTGATTGGTCATTACTGAATGATATTCTAGTGGTCTACATATTGCCACATACCTGTCATATGCCATCACTGTTAATGTTGAAAAGTCACACAGAACATATGAATAAATAACAAATATCTGAACCAAACATCCAGCATAAGAAATCACATGATGCTGGGATAATAAATCATACATGAATTTAGGGTAAAATCCAGCTGTCCCATAAAGTCCATTCATACACAAATTACATATGAAAACATACATTGGCTCATGAAGCTTCTTATGTGAGATTACAGTGTAAATGATGATTACATTACACAACACGATTAATGGATAATACAATGCAGTCAAGGAAAAAAACACAAATCTGTTTCTCATCGTATCATTTAGTCCTGAGAGTGTAAATACTAAGACAAATGACTCATTATCCAGTGGTGGCTGCATCTGGAATGATATGCTAAGTTAATATATAAGATAATTTGAGAATTCAAATTTTCAGCAATTTAGTCATTTGAGCTAATAGAAACATTAAATACTCTTCAAAGTGCAAGCAAACAAATTAAATGGTTAAAACCTTACCACAGTCTCTGCTTGTATATTTGACTGTTGTGTAAACGGTTGATTTGCTCTGATATATATGGAGGCTGGTCTCATGCTAATTGCCTCGTTTACGAACACTCAAAAAAGCTCTCTAGAGGAACAATTTTTTTTTTTTTTTTTTTTTTTAAATATGTCATATATGTAACTACAGTGCAAAAACCTTTGATGGGCCCCCACCACCCACAGCTGAAAAAAAAAATAAAGAAAAGAAGGTATAATATAATATAATGATATAAAGTGTGTTCAATCTGTTCAACTATAAAACGTGCAATAATATGTGACCCAGGACCACAAAACCAGTCATAAGGGTCTTTTTTTTTTTTTTTTTTAATTGAGATAATCTGAAAGCTTTCCACTGATGTATAGTTTGTTATGATATGACAATCTATGGTCGAGATACAGATTCTGAGAGTGCAAAAAAAAAAATAATAATAATAATAATAAAAAACGTTTTTAATAATAATAATAATAATAATAATAATTATTATTATTATTATTATTATTATTATTATTGAGAAAATCGCCTTTAAAGTTCTCCAAATAAAGTTCTTAGCAATGCATATTACTTCTCAAAAAATTAAGTTTTGACTTATTTATGGAAGGAAATTTACAAAATATCTTCATAGAACATGAGCTTTACTTAATTTCTTAATGATTTTTAACAAAATCTATCATTTTGACCCATACAATGCATTTTTGGCTATTGCTACAAATATACCCCAGCAACTTATGACTGGTTTTGTGGTCCAGGGCCACATATTATTTTTAAAGGAACTGCAGTCATGCTTGGCTCCACAAGGGGCCAGTTTGGTTCTCCCAGGGCAATCAATCAGACCTGAACCTGTTATAAGCTATCCACAACTTCTGGTGATGCAAGGAAATATATATTTTAAAGGTTAAAGCTTTAATCAGAGAGATAATGGTCAGTGAGGTTTAATTAGAGTGTTGTCATTAAATATAATTTTCTGTTCAGTGATCCCACTAAGAGCAGCTCTGGACAGAAAAGCCTTCTGGGTAATGACCATGATTATCAAAGTCAAATTAGGCCATGTGTGAAACCATATGAATTACATAATTTTGCCTACTGCATGATGACTTCAGCTGTTTAGCCCTGAGCTAAACATGAGCCATCTTACCTGTCTTTTAAAAATGTCTCTTCTTAAACTTTCTAAAACTTTCTACAGATCAGCATGATTTAAAGTTAATTGAGATGGTCAAACATTTGAACATTTCTGACACTGCATCTAAATTAGACATATAGCTAGTTCAAGGCAGAAAACTGTCAGAAAGTAAACATTGGGCCTAAAACTGTAATCTATAACCAGCATTAGTGTGTCCAGCTCACCAATGCTTCATGTCTTTAAATTGTGGGGGAAACTAAATTGTGAAATAAATCTAAATAAGATCTGACGGTCCGAACATTTCAACATGCAAAGTGAATCGCACACGGGACTGAACAGAATGTGAGGCTTCGTTTTTCACTGGTTTTGGGATTTCTAGGTTAACAAAACAAGCCCCGAATCAAGGATTCATCTGGCACACCCCTTTAGCTCTGATGAATTGATACAAATGTCACATCACCAGTTGACAGTCATTCAAGGTTTAGCGATCCAAACTTGCTAACGATGTGTGAACACAACTTTGAACAGCACGTGTTGTCCCTGAGCACCGCAACAACATCTCTCATAAAGGTTGGCAACTTTACAAAGTAAACAATGATTCAAAAAACACCTAGACTCTTCGCTAATCAGCACACAAAATATCATTGGTATACTACATAACCATTGAACTAGATTAAAGACATTTACATTTACAAAAGTGAATGTTGGGTTCATTTCACATTAGGAAGACTGGAAGGTATAAGGCAAGAAGTACAAAATCCTTGTCCAGGCAATGGACACTTGTAAAAATTTTACTCTGCAAGTCTGTAAGATGAACTATCATTATTATCATTGTATTATATTGCAAAATTCAAAACTTAAAGAAGTTTCTCTAATTAACACTAAAACCGCCATGCGGGTAAATTTTACCCACGCATAAAAATAGTGTTTTGATATGACTAAAGAACATTTTATTTCACTGTATTATGCCACTGCCTTCATAAAGAAGTGTCTGGAGTCATAAAAAAATGAATGTCTAATCATCAACTATATATATATTTTTTTGTCCTGTTATTTTATGTTCAAGGCTTTTTTATGCAAGCTATACAGTCAGTTTTCATAACCATCAGTATAAGCTAAACAAGCCTGCACTGACAAAGATAATTAAAGGAAAGTAACGACATATGTGGGTGCTGTAATATTATTATCCATTGTCATTAATCAATATATAAAGACAATTCATTTTATTTAAATGACTAAAAAAGCCTATAGACAGTAATGTGTAATAAGAATTCACTACACTGCATAGGATGATGCGATGACAAATTCACCTAATGAATTATTAATTTGTTTAGTTGTACCATTTATAATATAAATAAGAGAACAACGCCAATAAACTATGGGTAATCAAAAAAAGACTGGTTTATTACATAGATTGGATTATTATTATTATTTATTTTTTTATTTTTTTCAGGAAACATGCAGACTAGAATAAATAGCAACACGTGAACAATAAACAATAGAAATGGCAAAACAAAAATTAAATAATTACTCCAAAGTTTGAACAATACAAGTAGGGCTTATGTTAGGCTAAATCATCTAAAAGTGAGATCACTGTCAGATGAGCCGTCAGATGCTGAGCAGACCCATTTTATTCATTTTGTCTTTATTTTTTAAACTAATAACTGCTAATTCAGTGAGTAAAAGGCACTGCCTAGCAATGTACAATGTTAAAACATAAGCAGCAAGATAATGACAGCATGAAAATACAGGTATTATATAGAGGTAAATTTGACCTGTGCTGGTGCTTTGAGGTATAAATGTTCCGTTTTACAATCTGGTTTTATCTAAACACTTTTTAATGCCAGGGAAGTTTAAATGACACAATTTTTAGTAAAAGTCAATGACTGGGAGACTTGAGTGTTTTATTGAAAATCTGTTATGTACATTTGAAAAATACGTACGGGTAAAATTTACCCCATGGTGGTTCTAGTGTTAAACCCTTAAATAGTAAGATGTTAAGGTCATATTGTTTTTAATAAAGCACACTGTATAGTAAGTAATCAGAGTGTTTGATAAGTTATCAAAAACTCTGAGCACTTACTATACAGAGTGCTTTATTAAAAACAATTAGGGTAGAGCTCAGAGACAGGATTGCATCAAGCCACACATTTGGGGAAGAGTTCAGAATTGAACCATGTAGTCTCTAATTGAAGAAGTTTGAAACAATCATGACTTTTCCTAGAGCTGAGAAATTGATGGAGAAGGACCTTGGCTAGAGTCGTGACCAAAAACCTGATGGTCACTCTAGAGTCTCTTTCAGACAGAGATTCCGGAAAATACATGGATAATGCATTTCAGGAATCATTTGATTTTAGTTCAATCACACTGCCAGGGATTTTCCAGAATCTGTGCGTGCGTTCACACACAACCCGTAAGGATCCCATAAAGATATGTGTCATTAAGACATTAGGCTTTAATGTGATGCGTACCGTTACACTAAACTGGTGAACTTTCTCCACTTTAGAGTGGATAGTAAGAAGATCTGCCTTCAAAACATTCGGTAAAAGAGTTTCAATGTGCGTCGTCACTTCTACACAACCTTTACATCACTGGTTCTGGCTTTTGTTCACACACCACTCGTTCCAGGACTGATCCCGGCAATGTTACTAGGTCCCAAACTCAGAATTGTTCCCGGAATTAATCCTGGCCTGTGTTTGCGTTCACACAGAAGGCATTCCAGCAATTTTCCGGAATCAACATGCAGTGTGAAAGTAGCTTATTTGAGCTCCATGATCATATAAGCAGATGGGAGAAACTTACAGAAGGACAAATATCACTGCAACATTTCACCAACCGGGGTTTCATGGTGGTGTGACAAGACTCAATTCTTTCCTCAGTGAAGACACATGAAAACACACTTGCAATTAGCAAAAATGCACCTAAAGGACCCTCAGATTATGGTTCTCTAGTCTGATGAACCTCAATTCCAAGAATCATGTTTGAAGGAAACCAGGCACTTGCACAGTACCATCCCACAAATAAAGTGTGCTGGTAGTAGCCTCATGCTGTGGGGCTGTTTTTAGTGACAGGGACTCGTCAGAGAAGAAAAGCTCAATGCACCAAAATATGAGATTTAATGAAATGAAAACCCAGTCAGTATTCAAACCTAAGACTGGTCAGAAGGTTTACCTTCCAACAGGACAATGACCATAAGCACACAGCAAGAGTGGCTTATAGACAACTCTGTGTATGTCCTTGAGTGGCCCACCTACATCCTGGGCTCAAACCCAGTCAAACTTTATTGGAGAAACCAGAAACATGTCTGCCAGACCCCATCCAAACTGACAACTGCAGATAATTGTCAAATGTTGATGTGCAAATCTTGTTGCATCATCATTCTGTTTTAGCTTTGTCATTATGGTGTATGGAGTGTAGATTGGTGTTGGGAAAAAAGTAATGTGAAACAGTTTAACATAAGGCAGCAACAAAACCAAACAGGAAAAAACGAAGGGGTATGAATATTCTTGCAATACACTGTATTATTTACCAATTCACCCTACACCAACAGACGCCGACAAAGGGCAATAGACACATTGGGTTTTGTCTGATCAGTGTGTAATCTGTTGGTGCTAACGTTGGTTGACACTTGTTTTCACGGACTGTACATGTTGAAAACTAAGTCCTGCTTCAGATAGAGTCAAAACACTGAGGCTGTGTCTTTTCATTCTATCCCCATCCACTCACCTTACGTTCAAATTCAGGAAATGCAAAGAATAAAAAGAAAGAGATAATGTACTCCTGATTTGTATAAAAACTTCTTATTAAGTATATTTATGTATGTATGCATGTATGAATTTATTAATGTATTTATGTAGTTAGTTATTTAGTTAGTGAATTTGCTACAGGCTCCATTAAATATTTAGGTCAAACAGCATTCACTGGTGTGGTGGCAAATCTTTTTAGTGCACCACCAAATGATTTAACTCAAAACACGCAATTAACACAACAACATTAACTTGTTTTCACTCCTAATATAATCCCTTGACCATTTCAGGAAAGCATCTTGACCACAACATCTCCCGGTGGGCTAAGATAAATGGCCCTTCAGGTTTAATTAGCAATTATAACCACAGTTAAGTCCCTTTGGTCATAAGGTCAAAAGACCTGTCCCAGTTAGGCTTATGACTGATGATTTAGAATAACAATATTGCATCATTATATAGATGATGACACTGAGACCGGATAATAATTGTGTATAATGCTATTTTATAATTATTATTAATTATTATTATTTGTCAGTTTCATTTTAATGCAAATTATTACTTTATTATAAAAACAAACAATAACAAAGAATATGTGTTCCCTATTTTAAAGTGTTTCCTAGAAAACAATCATTCTTTAGAGGAAAAAGACTATAGACATCTATACTATAGCTCCACTATAAACAAAATGATGTAACTCAGTCTTTGTCTTTAAGATTGTTCTTATTGGTCAATGACTTGTGGACTACCCACATGAATCATAGTAAACCCTGCATTTAGAATAATAAAACATATTTAAAGCTTTAACACTCTTTTGCATATTCATATTGCATGCATATGTCTAATACACACATTTAGAAAATATAAATATTTGGTTACACATTATTTTAAAGGATACTGTCACAAATGCGGTCTCTGTGGCTCCCTCTAACCGTCGCCAGCGGGAACCCTCTCCGGACTTCTAATATTCGGACTCCATTACCCACAATCCTGTACCTGGGACTCACTTCCTGTTCCGGGTCGCTCCGGTCACTTCCTCTTTGGCGACCATTTATAGAGCGTTTGTTTGGTCTTTCCCTCGCGAAGTTTTGCTAGTCTACCTACCAATCCTGAGCGTTTTTCCTGTGTTTGTCTTGCTGTTGCCAACCGGACTGTTTAACTGTGTGTGAACGATATCTGCCTGCCTTTTCGACCCCTCGCTTGCCTCTGGATTATCCCCTTTGATCGCCGCCCGCCCTTGACTATTTGCCTGGACTCTCGTTTGTGTTTTGGATTATCTTCACCACTACAGTCTGCCGTTGTCAACCCCTGCCTGTCTACTCTGAGTTTTTCATTAAAAATGTCACACTTGGATCCAACGTCTCCTGAGCATTTATTGACAGCGTCACAGATACAGTGTAATTATAAAATTAAGTAATTAATAACATTAATTAACAACATGTGTTTAGGGTTACAGTTGTGATTAGTAAATTTGCTTTCATGGAGCTATCAAAGCAAACAATGAAACAAAGGGATCCTGCAAAAGTCATGACTATGATGACCACCCTATCAGGCCTGACTAGCTTAATTGGGAATTATTAGTATTATTAAGTTTTAGTGAGTCAAGTTATGTCTTTCTCTTCTTTATTCTACAATCTACCAGTGTTACCCTCTGACCTTTGGACAATACATTTTCATACTTTCAGAACTATCACTTGACTGTCATTCACATGCTGTCCTGTAAATTAACAGTGATTAGGATTCAACTGAAATATTTGGTAACACTGTATGTGTCTTTCCCATTATATGTAACATTACCTTAAACATAAGATTTTAAAATATTACACAGTAAGGTAGCACATACCACATGCCAGCAAAAGATTTAAGTAACAATAAGGAAATGTGACATAAATATTTAATTGAATATTAAAGTTGAAATTTTTACAAAACATCAAGCAGATTATTATTTTTATCAGAAGTATGGTGTTTGTGCCTTATAATTCAGGACTAAACAAATCATTTCAGAAACTTCCATAAAGTTTTATGATAAACAACACTGTGATACCAGTAAGCTTTTATTTTTTTTTTTAAAAGTGTCCTGTTCTCTTTTAAGTACTTATTCTGGAAAATGGCCAACTTTTAACCTCTGAAACAAGCATGAAATGTTTTTGCGAATTTCAGGTAAATTTAATCCATAAATAAGGGGATTGAGAACAGGAGGGATAACCAGAAATTCCACTGAAAAAAATATAGCCACAATCTTCAGTTTGTCTGAATCATACCTACTTAAAGCAATATCACAAAATGATGCTATAGAGTAGTTAACAAAACTCATAATGTGAGGAAGACATGTTTGTAATGCTTTGCCCCTAAATTCTTTGGATTTTTTTTGACAAATGATCAAAATTCTGACATAAGTATAGAAAATGAAGAAGGCAGGGAGAAAAACTGTTGTTGCTGTGACAAAAAATCCTATTATGTTGTTGCTTAAAGTAGAAGTCCCACAAGACAGTCGAACCACGGCCCAGTTGGAACAGTACAGTCGAGCTATGTCAGTCCCACATAAAGGCAACCTGGCTGAGAACAAAATAACAAGACCCATAGAAAACACTGCATAAAGTGATGCTATTGCCATGTACAGTGTTGTTGCTTTTGAGGTAATAATTTTATGATATTTTAAAGGGTTGCATATGGCAACATATCTGTCATATGCCATCAGAGTTAATATTGTATATTCAGACATTGCATAAGTATAAATTATAAAAATCTGAACAAAACACGCTGGCCTAGAAATTGTATTTGTATCGAAAATGAGATCAACCACTAATCTAGGGAAGAAACCAGCTGATCCATAGAGATCATTGAAAGACAAACAAGATATTAGTATGTACATTGGTTCATGAAGAGATCTCTCTTTAAACACCACAAACAAAATCACAGCGTTAAATAATATAATTGCTAAATAAACTGTAAGTGTCAATATTAGGATAAGATATCTCATGTGAACAAGATCCTTGAACAAAGTGAAATAAAAATACAAAGGCATGGTTCCATTTTCCATTTGGTGATCAAAAAAGACAATGAAAGTGCCACTCAAATATTTTGATTCAGTTTTTGTCCGTTATTTCAAGAGTAAAGCATCCAAGTAATTTGATGTCCCTTGTTCAGTCTCAAATTATTATTATTATTATCATTATATTTTTAAAGTAACAACTGAGCGAGATGAATAGTGGATTGTTGATCTGAGGCAACTGCTTAATTTGCTGTAAGCAGATTATATAACAAGAGCTGACACCATCTGGGACTTTACCAACTGTACACATGGGAATTGGTCACATTATTTTTTGCTGTTCATTACGTTGACTAACTATTTATCTTTTACGGTTGGTATTTATGTGATAAACTTGGTTTTGGTAAAATAAGTGCAACCATGTATGATAACTTGATTGAGCGATACATTTTGCAACAAAGGCAAGAAAAATTGTCCCACAATATATAATATGATATAATACACAATATGTCCCATAATACAATGTAGCTAGGTATATATTGACAAAATATATGATATAAACATATCACTCTGAAATAGAACCCAATATAAGCAGAATGCAATGGAAAAATAAAATGTTTTATACATTTTTATTTGATCTCCAAGTACTAGAAATTCAACTGTCCATGATGAAAAGCAGTATTTAGTATGTAGTTTACCGCTTATATTACGATTTTATTTCACTAAAATAGCTTTGAAGCCCTCGTTTGATGTTTTTAGATATTTAAATAAATAGCCAGATCAGAAGAAGAAGCCTTCGCTGCTTTCGCACTGCCCAGAGTGAAGAGCTTAAGGCATATGAAACGTCTTTACACAGGCTTTTGTATCGCTGCTTCTGTGTTACAAATATTCAAATAATCACAAAAGTACTGGAATAAACGTTTATTGTTTAGATATAAACACCTACAGTAGTGAACAAAATAGAATAAATCACCTTTTTGAAAGTGACGATACTTCAAATAAAGATAAAAAAAAAGTATCAATTACAACGTAACGCCAGCAGGTGGCAACAAGTGACTGATGAAAAGTAGATTCATTAAAAAAGGTTGATTCATTCAGGAGTGAAACAGGTGACTTCTTTATGTACGAGTCCTTGAATCATTTGTCCAAGTTATTTTTTTATTTTTTTTTTTAACAATTCGTTGAATATTGAATATGTTTTATAAATAGACTGCAGCAATTTTAGTAGAAGCTCTAGTAAATTGTATGTTATTTTGTTTAATTGTCCGTTTTTTTTTTTTTTTTTTTTTCTCAGAATCATGGTAGGAGAATAGTGATATTTATTTAAAAAAATAAATTGTTATTCTACATTTATCCAGAGTCGCGCAACCCTAGCAATGCCCCTGCTCTGATAAATCCATTCTGTGCACCTCCCCTGACATCCTCTCGCATATGAACAGACAGCATCTGAGGTGTGGGAGACGGAGCGGGCGCATCAGGCGCAATCATCAAACATTTTTTAAAGCAAGCCGACGTCATGGTCCTGACCGCATCACCACTGTCTTTACTTTACTGTTTTTAGCAAATATGTGCATTTATTCACATATGACTGGATGTGGTGGACATTCATGATTTTGGCTAATTATGAATGATAAAGAAGTGGGTAAACACCGTGTACCTGCATATACTCTCCACTACACCAGTGGTGCTGATATCATAAACAAAGATAAACATGTACAGTGTAAATAAACAAATACAGTAAAATAATTTTTTTCTAATAATAAATCAAGACCAATTTTATATAAAATTAGATGTGAACACCCATTCCGTTCAGCAGACGCTGTTCAGCCACGCGCTACAAACGCTACTGGTGTGGAAGGACAATGGATGTGCACAGCAAACAAACAGCTTATGCGTTGCTACAGCTCCACCTACGCTTTGCTTACGCTTGCGTTGTGAAACAGGCATAAGTCATCATGGAGATCAGTGTTTGTTTTAGTTGGGATCTTTACCCTTGACGTCCTGTGTTAGATGTCTCTCTGTAGCAATTCATATGGTGTTGTTAAGCAGAGACACCAGTGCTGTACAGTTAGCAGCTATTAGCTGTTTTCTATGAAGAGATCATCATTTAGCTGGCCTGATTCCATCTAATATACAGTATCTCACAGAAGTGAGTACACCCCTCACATTTTTGTAAATATTTTAATATATATTTTAATGTGACAACACTGAAGAAATGACACTTTGCTACAATGTAAATTAGTGAGTGTACAGCTTGTATAATAGTGTACATTTGCTGTCCCCTCAAAATAACTGAATACTGCCATTCATGTCTAAACCACTGGCCACAAAAGTGAGTACACCCCTAAGCGAAAATGTCCAAATTGGGCCCAATTAGCCATTTTCTCTCCCCAGAGTCATGTGACTCATTAGTGTTACAAGGTGTGAATGGGGAGCAGGTGTGTTCAATTTGGTGTTACAGCTCTCACTCTCTCATACTGGTCACTGGAAGTTCAACATGGCACCTCATGGCAAAGAACTCTCTGAGGATCTGAAAAAAAAACAATTGTTGTTCTACATAAAGATGGTGTAGACTATAAGAAGATTGCCAAAACCCGTATATCAACAGGGTTGCGTCAGTGTATTAGATTTACGGAAAATCAAAAGTGATAGGCGCAACAGCACACACAAAGAAACAAACATGAACCAACATACTGCGGTAAAAAATAAGATAAATATTGTGTATAACATGATATAGGTAAGTAACATCACACAACCAAGCACCATTACGATTGCAAATGGGACTGATTTTAGTCCAATAAACTAGTAGTTAATATTAACTGACTTACATTTTAGACACATCATTGGCCATTTTTGCTAACGAAAGTTCTAAGCAAAGCCACAGCATAACAGTCGTGAATCTCCGAGCAACACACAGCTTTGTTTCAGTACTGAAAGATTTAGCATTTTTCAATGAATCGGGTGAGTCAATAATTCAGTGATCCATTCATAAAGACAGTCAATTGCTTTATTAATTGAATTAATTAGCCATTTGAACAAACTGGTTGAATCTGTGACTCACTCATTAAGACAGTGACTTACCGCCACCTACTGGTGGTTCGGTTTCATATTTAAAAGTGTTGCATTTTTCCAACATTTCAGATTTATATGTTAAAAAAGTAAAAAAAAAATAAAAATAAAAATACTGTGCAGTTTTACTGTGTAAATGCATTTTTGGAACCTCTTATCTTCAATAAACTGAGTAAATATATTTAAATGCACCTTTGATGCAGGTTTGGTTTTTCCTCTGCAATGGAAAGATGAAGTTTGTTGATACTGATTTAATTTGAATGGCAACAGCCATACAGAGTCTATTCTAACTGAATGTATTGAAAAAAAAAAAAAAAAAAAAAGTAAGAAAATACTGCCCGTCACAAAGTTAAAAAGTGTGAATTTAAGGCAAATATCAGATGCTGATTCAAGTAAGACCTCATAGAGTAGTAATGAGAGTATGAATGGATTACATTTACACAAAATAATTATTTTTTTTGCACCCGACAAGTAAATTTTTTACATGGACAAGTGAATGACTTAATGTCAAGCCCTGAATATTATATTGCCTACTTGCTCTTCTTTGCATTATTAACATGATGGAGTAAATGTACATTGTGTTTAATGTGCCCTGGGAAAGACATATTAAAATGATATAATACATATTAAACAAGAGATGACTCAAATTAATAATCTTTTTTCCTGTTCATATCATGAACAGATCATAATTACATTGTTGTATTGAGTTTATGCTTCAACCGGACTTAGAATTGTTTATTTTTATTTCTGGTATATTGTGCATCTGGACATAAATGCTGTCATAATTTATCATGATGTGGTGATTCGAGGGAAATGAGTGAGTAAATTGAGATAATATGCACAAATGTATGGGAGATAGAGAACAGAATATATCCGGTGCTATATTGAGCTTATTATATGGAGTGGTCTGACTGGCCATATAAATTACAAACAAGTAAAATGTTTTTTTATTATTGATTATATAACAACAACTTGGAAAAGGGCATACTATTATAATAGGCGGAGACCTAACTTTACCCTGTGCTGACGTAATTTCAGATTTTTGTGAAAAAGGCTAATTCTCACCACTGTTGAGGATCATATGATAAGTGTTTATGTCTAAAAGCATGAGCTGATATAGTTTCTTTTTTTTTTCTTCTTCCCAATATTTAAGCATTACAGTGGTGTTTGTTTAATAGGACTTTTTTCACAGTTCTGTAATAGCTGAATGTCAGTCAATAAACCAAAGAGAGACCACTTCATGATGTTTATTCAAATTATTTAAAACCAGACTTGAGACTTGCTTGTGACTTGAAAGCCCCACCTCTGGTTTACATACTTGTGTCAATTAACTGTTGTATTAATGTAATATCACACTTGTAGCCATGTGAAATCACTCTAAATTAGCATAGCTATGACAGGGCCGAATTATGATGCTGCAGTGGCCAAAGCACGGACCAACACCCTTACCGTTGAGGACCCTTAAGACAAGTCTGAGGCTATCTTTGCCTTAAGAATTTATCTAAAAAAATTTTTTATACGGTTTTGTCCTAATAACTTACAAATACTAAATATTTGTAGCTTTTTTTTTTAGAAAATTTTGAGAAAATAAGGAGAAAAAGCAGGCCCTACGCCAAGGGATGTATGTCCTGAAGCCCCCCTTGCAATGATCTGAAGGACCGACCCCTTCACCCCCGGAATACGATTTTACACGCGAAAAACTATACCCAATGCAATTTCAACTGGGGTACCCCTCCGATCTGATTTGTGCCACCTCAGATTCAATTTCACCCACCCCAATCCCCCAAAACTTGTCTATTTTAACTATTCGATTAAAACGATCACCACCAGTGTATTTAAATGTCCACTGCTAAATTTAAACATGCTTTTTTTGCACCTTGTCTGGTGCTGAGCCAGAGACACGCTCAGTGCTTGTGTTTTTAACCACATAAAAATTATGTTTTAGTCATTTAAATTAATTTCTAGCAAAAAAGACACACAATTATGTTAAATACACAATTATGTTTGTGAGTTTGCTACATGCATGTGTGTAAAGAAAGCGGCAATAATCATTTAAATTAAAATATGACAATGTATATTGTATGATTCTCCGTTAGCCCCCTTTTTTTTCTTAAGAATGTTTTGTGAATCTGGCCCCTGGGCGCATTGCCGTTAGGTCTATTCGCTAATTTCGGCGAATAGACCTAACGGCTAATTTTAACTGTGATTATCTATGGCACCTGGCCTGCAGCCTCATGCTTAATGCCGAATTACAGCCATGCTGATGTATAGCAATATCACATGGCTACTGTGATATATACACAAACACTGCCGTTCAAAATGTTGTCCTGTGATGCAAAGCTGAATTTTCATCAGCCATTACTCAAGTCTTAATTGTCACATGATCCTTCAGAAATCATTCTAATATACTGATTTATTATTAGACTATTATTAAAAAGTTAAATTTCTTTCAAAAAACATATAAAGAATAAAAACATTTACTAAGTGCAATCTTTTTAACTGTAATTTTTATTGTTAGAAAATATTTATATGTTAAATAAATGAATTTCCATGTATCAAATAATTCTAAAACAAGAAGCACAGATTTCAAACAAATATTAAGCAGCACAACTGTTTAAAATGTTTATAACATATATATATATATATATATATATACAAATCGCACTGATCCCAAATTTGTGAACGGCAGTGTGTGTATTTTTGTAAAATATACGTGATTTGTAAAAAGCAACTGCATTAGAAGTATTCTGAAAGTATTTTAAATACTAGAATATTGCAGTTTTGATATGATGTTTGTGAATTTATCACTGTCAAAATATAATATACTTATATAAATATAAGTTAATGGGACAAAATGACATCACCAAATGATGCAACAAAAATAAACATATTATTAACAAGTAATTAAGTTGTTTTTATTTCTAATATGGTCCCTTGACCATCTCAGAAAAATATACTGTTACCACATCTCCCAGTGGTCTAAGGTAAATGGACCTTCAGGTTAATTAGACAAAAAACACTTTAATTAAGTCCCTTGGTCAAACGGCCAAGACCAGTCCCAATGAGGCTGATTACTGTGATGTTAGATAAAGAATATTGCATCACTAGAAAGAGTAGGCCAAGCAGGTGACACTGAGATAGGAATGGTGGTAGAAAATGTGAAGACTGAAAAATATGGCAAACAAGGTTTTATTATTTGTTTACTTCCTAGAGAAGACTCCAAACATAAAATTCTAAATGTACCGCTATGGGCCAGAAATGATGGGACTTATAAAGAAGAAAAAAGATTTACTAAGCGCAATCTTTTTAACTGTGGTTTATATTGTTAAAAATATTTAGATGTTAAATATTTTTTTTTCTCTTTAACTTTTTATGTATCAAATAGTTCTAAAACAAGCAGCACAAGTTCCAAACAAATATTAAGCAACACAACCGTTTAAAACATGTAAAAAAAAAAAAAAAAACATTACAAAATCATACTGATCCGAAACGTGTGAACAGCAGTGTGTGTATATTTGTAAAATATATATGATTTGTAAAAAGCAACTGCATTAAAAGAAGTATTTTAAGTACTAGAATATTGCAGTTTTGATATGATCTGAATTTATCACTGTCAAAATATAATATTACTCAAAGTTAATGGGACCAAATGACATCACCAAATGATGCAACAAAGATAAACATATTATTAACAAGTAATTAAGTTGTTTTCACTTCTAATATGGTCCCTTGACCATCTCAGAAAAAAATATACTGTTACCACATCTCCCAGTGGTCTAAGGTAAATGGACCTTCAGGTTAATTAGACAAAAAACACTATAATTAAGTCCCTTGGTCAAACGGCCAAGACTAGTACCAATGAGGCTGATTACTGTGGAGTTAGATAAAGAATATTGCAACACTACAAAGAGTAGGCCAAGCAGGTGCCACTGGGATAGGGAATTGTGGTGGAAGACTGAAAAATGGTGGTGTGAAGACTGAAAAATGTGGCAAACAAGGTTTTATTCTTATTTTACTTCCCAGAGAAGACTCCAAACATAAAATTCTAAATGTACCGCTATGGGCCAAAAACACTAAAGAGAAGAGTTGCATAACACAGAGAAGCAACCTGTGAGATGCTGATTGTTACTGCAGCAAGAACACACACACACACACAATAACATAAGTAGTATTTCCATTTATACACAGGCAATGCAAAGTCAACTGCACAATACTCTGTTCAAAACAATGCTTGGGAAATAAATAAAAAATAAATAAATAAAATATTTGGCCCTGTAGACATTTTTGTTGACTTTTGTTATATAAACATCTTCTCATAAAAATCTTGGCTGTTGATATGGGCCAGATCCGGTTCAAAGGAAATTTGTTGACTGGGTAGTATTTGTTCGCCGGCCCAAAACTGAGCCCCTGCCCCTCAAAATTTCTGTGCACATCTCTGTTTGTTATAGCAAAATAAATAATAATAATAAAAAAATAAAATAAACTGATTAAACGTTCTTGGTTAATTAATGGTGGTGTAATTATCATCTAGATTCACTGACCTCTTTCAATGGCTAATCTATTAGTTTCATGTTATTTACAATAGCTCTATAAACTAGTATGAAAGTTTATCTTATGCACAAAACCTTAAAATCTGCAGCATCACTTAACCCTCTGATGCATCATGGTCACTACAGTGGACAGCTATTTGGAAGCCATTTTGAACCATTTAAGATGTAGCATCATGTCCCAACCACCAACTGGCGAGGTAGCCCAAGTCCCTAAGTCAGGTACCCCAGGTACCACAAGTCTTGTCTGTGATTCCATTTAATTGTTGCCTTTGTATCTTTTTGTTTGTTTTGAGATATTACATAATATATTCAAAATGGCAACAAGAAAAGGGGATGCACCATGTGCCTCAGGAATAAGTGTTAAATTATTTTCTTCTCAGAAAACCAGACAGGTACAAAAATATTTTTCAGCTAAGTAGGATGTTAGAAATAACTTCATCCAGATTTTTAAAAAATATATGTCTTGTACATTTTTTTTTCTGTGAGAACATATCTGTCCACTACAGTTGACGTCATGCACCAAAGAGCATAATTCTGCCTATGGACCTATATATAGATTATTTCTTATTTTGTATTTTTTATTAAAATGTTGATTTACACTTGATCAATTTACACTTGAATGGTTTTATTGAACAAAAATGTTAAATAGTCTTCAGATTTGATTATTTATTTAAATGCTTACAATCTATATTTACTAATTAGGAAATATAAAAGTGTAAGTATGTATACATGTATTCTGTATGAGTGCAGATATATGTGTGCATAATTGTGTTTGAGTGTGTGGTGGGAATGTGTGTGTGCTTGTGTGTGTTTGTATTTGTGCTCACATGTATGAATAGACCACCACCCCCGCCCCTACCCCACACACCCCCACAGCCCCCCACAAACCTCTTTTTGGCCTGATTTTTCACTTGTTCAAAAGTAAAACTAAACATGTAGAAATACTACTAGTACCAGCAGAGTACAAAACTTACCCATGACTCCCAGCATGCAGCTTTTGAATGTCTACATTGTTAAGATTCATATGCTGATTCTTGATGTCTGTGTGTGTGCTAAATGATGCCATAGATTTAAAGGTGTATTGCATAAGATAAACTTTCATAATAGTTCATACATCTACTGTAAATAACATGAAATTAATATAATAGATAAGCCACTGAATGAGGCTGCATGTCAGTTGTAGTTTGATTTACTGTATTATACTGTAATCTATTTTACAGCAATTAACATATTTTTTTTACAGGATTGCTATTGGCAACCGGTTGCCAGGCAAATCCTGTAAATCCTACAGGATTTTTTTTTTTTTTTTTTTACAGTGTACTTGAACTGTCAGATCTATCTGTTGATTAGTTGAGAACTGTACTAAAATCACCTTCTATTATGATTGGACAATTATAAAGATTTGAAATGGAGTAAAAAAGTTTTGAAAAAAAAAAAAAAAAAGATGTGTAGTCTGTGTTTGGGCCATATAAATTACCAATTTTAACTGGGCTATTATCGACTGAAATGCATATGTTAGCTTGAAGTTTATTCAAATGATTCAAGACTTTGCATGAAAGCAAATTCCATGAACATTCCAAATTAGAAAATTGATAGAAGACATGTTATGAAAGTGAAATGTTATTACTGTAAGAATGTATGAGTGCTGTGTATAGGTGTGTGTGTGTGTGTGTGTGTGTGTAGTTATGACTATGTGTACATGTGTGTGCATAGCATTTTTAAATGTTTGTCAGACTAACATAACTGAAGAAACCAAAATGACAGTGTGTATGTAGCAAAACAACAGCAACTACAATAAAAGGACCATTAAATATGGACATAGTGTGAAACAAGGTTAAAAGTTTAGGGGGCACGAGATCTAGGTGAAGAGGACATTTAATTACTTAAAATGTGGAAAGAGAGAGAGAGATGGACAGAGAAGGAGGGAAGTTAATGTGTAAGTAACACAGTACTCGGGTCGGAGAACTTGATGGTAAGTTCTATTACATTTCATCTTACCTAATCCTTCTTATTATATATAGAGTACATACCCTTTAGGTAGTACCGTGTGTTACCACTCTTTTACTTATAGGAACAGCATATGTACCATGTATGTACCACTGTTAAGTACATCTGTGTTTCTTATTAGTTACCAAGTACATACACTTCTGGTAAGTACCGTGTGTTACCACGCTTTTGGTTATATGTACAATATATTTACCATATATGTACCATGGAAGTACACGTACTGTAAAATAAAGTGCTACCAAAAGTTTTTACCATGAATGTGTCAGTGGGAAATAGTAAGGAGATTTTTTAATTATTTATTAATGAAGTACTGTTTTCTGAGTCAGTGTCGCAAAGATGAAGTTGCCGATCCTGGCTCGCCATCTCCTCTTTGGACGCGCCTTTGGAAAGGAATGCATCTTTACAGATAGGCATGTATTCGTTAAGTTTCAGTTCATTTTTGATAAGCACTCCTGTTGACAACAGTAAGCACATCATGTTTGTTTTCTTTCTTTTATAAAATCACTGTTTGTAACGCTTTGTTGATAGTGTGAGTGCAAATAGTGCACAAATAAAAGTAGACCCTTTACAGTTCAGAAATTATGTATTACTCTTATCTTTATGAGCAAAAATGATGGAATATTTTTAATTGTTTTTGCCTTCAAAGTCGTGATGATGTGAGAAGCCAAAACTGATTGAACAGACTATGATCAGTCTTCTGCTTGCCATTTGGTCATTACTTTAAAAAACAAAAAAGTTTTCTAAATTGGCCTAATAAAAAACAAAACAAAAAAAATATAATCACTTTGCCATTACATACAAAATGGAACTATTTTAATAGCTGAAACAGTATTATAAGCTGTTTTGGGACAACGGAGAAAAAAAAGACTAGGACTCAGGTCGAGAATTCTGATAAGCTGTCTAACAAGGGCCAGGCCAGGGCCTATATTTAAGACCCGTGCAGGGGTCTAGTTTCCACCTTCATGTTTGATAGGCAGCATTCCTCCTCCTCCAAACTCGGCGAGTTGATGCCAATCAATTAAGAGCTCAATTTTGGTCTCATCTGACCACAACACTTTCACCCAGTTCTCCTCTGAACCATTCAGATGTCCACTGGCAAACTTCAGATGGACCTTGTGGGCGCTGCAGGATTTCAGTCCTTTGCGGCGTAGTGTGTTACCAGTCGTTGTCTCCGAGCTGCCATGAGATCATTGACAAGATCCTCCCGTGTACTGTTCTCATGATTATGGAAATTGACATCTTGCATGGAGCCCCAAGCCGAGGGAAATTGACCATTATTTTGTGTTCTTCCATCTGCGAAAAATCGCACAGTTGTCACCTTCTCACCAAGCTGCTTGGCGATGACCTTGTAGCTCATTCCAGCCTTGTGTTGGTCTACAATCTTGTCCCTGACATCCTTGGACAGCTCTTTGGTCTTAGCCGCTGTGGAGAGTTTGGAATCTGATTGCTTGATTGATTCTATGGACAGGTTACTTTTATACAGGTAACAAACTGAGATTATGAACATGCCATGCCACTAAATGCAACATTGTCTCCACATCACTACCAGGCAAAATGTCTCTCTGTGATTATGTTTATGATGTATCTCAGTATGTTGAAGACCCAGCTCAACCTATAGTGTCTGAATGTGACAAGTGATGCAATTGTTAGAAATTACTTTTTAGTAGTCAATTAATATACTGTGATAGATAAAATGTAAATTATATTGAATAAATACAGATGCATGTGCATATGTGCTAGACGGAAAAAAATGGGAAATTTGATTCCTTTTAAACTTTTATGAATCTGTAATTTCTATACCCTGAAATCCATTATTTATTTATTTATTTATTTAAACAATAAATTTATTGAAAGTGACAATAAAGACATTTATACTGTTATAAAAGTTTCCTATTTCAAATAAATGTTTGTTTTAACTTTTTTATAGTCAAATAATATTCAAGAAAATTATAAACAGAAAAAAAAAAAAAAAAAAAAAAAAAAAACATTATTTCTGACATGAATAATAATAATATAATAATAACAACAACTATTATTAATAATTGAGAACCAAGTCAGAATATTGAAATTATTTCTGAAACAATAAACACTTGCTGCTTTGCCAACACTAAAGTATTTCAGCTTTGCCAAAACAGGAATAAATTAGTGAAAAAAAATAGATACTTTTTTGATGATCTTTTGGGAGGTAAAGTACTGCTATTCACAAAAGTTCTAATAATATACCTGGCTAGAAGTAGGTGAACCAAGGACTATTATGGGGGGTTGTTGTGTCACATGGTCTTACCCAATCGCCAAGGTACAAATTTGCATAAACAATATGTTTAAGAGTGAAGTTATAAATACAGCCTCATTTCCTAAATTTCACATTTATTTTTCAACAGACAAAGAAAGATTGTCCACACTTTGAAGCTGGAAAAACACCAACAATTGTAAGATTTAAATTTTCTAAAGTATCACAATTTAAAATAACAGTTATAGGTTGCTGTATGTTTATTGTGTTTTTATTTGTGTTGCACAGATAAATTATACAGGTCCTTCTAAAAAAATTTGCATATTGTGATAAAGTTAATTATTTTCTGTAATGTACTGATAAACATTAGACTTTCATATATTTTAGATTCATTACACACAACTGAAGTAGTTCAAGCCTTTTTTTTTTGTTTTAATATTGATGATTTTGGCATACAGCTCATGAAAACCCAAAATTCCTATCTCAAAAAAATTTGCATATCATGAAAAGGTTCTCTAAACAAGCTATTAACCTAATCATCTGAATCAACTAATTAACTCTAAACACCTGCAAAAGATTCCTGAGGCTTTTAAAAACTCCCAGCCTGGTTCATTACTCAAAACCGCAATCATGGGTAAGACTGCCGACCTGACTGCTGTCCAGAAGGCCATCATTGACACCCTCAAGCAAGAGGGTAAGACACAGAAAGAAATTTCTGAACGAATATGCTGTTCCCAGAGTGCTGTATCAAGGCACCTCAGTGGGAAGTCTGTGGGAAGGAAAAAGTGTGGCAGAAAACGCTGCACAACGAGAGGGGGACCTGCGGAAGCAGTGGACTGAGTCTGGAGTAGAAACATCCAGAACCACCGTGTACAGGCGTGTGCAGGAAATGGGCTACAGGTGCCGCATTCCCCAGGTCAAGCCACTTTTGAACCAGAAACAGCGGCAGAAGCGCCTGACCTGGGCTACAGAGAAGCAGCACTGGACTGTTGCTCAGTGGTCCAAAGTACTTTTTTCGGATGAAAGCAAATTTTGCATGTCATTCGGAAATCAAGGTGCCAGAGTCTGGAGGAAGACTGGGGAGAGGGAAATGCCAAAATGCCTGAAGTCCAGTGTCAAGTACCCACAGTCAGTGATGGTCTGGGGTGCCATGTCAGCTGCTGGTGTTGGTCCACTGTGTTTTATCAAGGCCAGGGTCAATGCAGCTAGCTATCAGGAGATTTTGGAGCACTTCATGCTTCCATCTGCTGAAAAGCTTTATGGAGATGAAGATTTCATTTTTCAGCACGACCTGGCACCTGCTCACAGTGCCAAAACCACTGGTAAATGGTTTACTGACCATGGTATTACTGTGCTCAATTGGCCTGCCAAATCTCCTGACCTGAACCCCATAGAGAATCTGTGGGATATTGTGAAGAGAAAGTTGAGAGACACAAGACCCAACACTCTGGATGAGCTTAAGGCTGCTATCGAAGCATCCTGGGCCTCCATAACACCTCAGCAGTGCCACAGGCTGATTGCCTCCATGCCACGCCGCATTGAAGCAGTCATTTCTGCAAAAGGATTCCCGACCAAGTATTGAGTGCATAACTGAACATAATTATTTGAAGGTTGACTTTTTTTGTATTAAAAACACTTTTCTTTTATTGGTTGGATGAAATATGCTAATTTTTTGAGATAGGAATTTGGGGTTTTCATGAGCTGTATGCCAAAATCATCAATATTAAAACAAAAAAAAGGCTTGAACTACTTCAGTTGTGTGTAATGAATCTAAAATATATGAAAGTCTAATGTTTATCAGTACATTACAGAAAATAAATTTGTATGGTGGCACAGCAGTTGTACCTTTTATCATAGCTAGATTCTTAACTGAGAATTATCAAATCGAATGGCTTTCCTGTATAACACATATCTTTTTTATATATACTTATGGTGGATGTGACATTACAAACCTAACACTTATGGCTTATGATCGACATATTTCTATATGTTATCCTTTCATTTATGAAAAAATAGTCACTCCTACAAAAGTTGTCATTGGTATTTTAGTTACTTGGCTTTTGCCCTTCATTAGAACTGCAGTAACTCTATCACTCACAGCAAACACTGACATCTGTGGAGCTGTCATTGAAAAGGTCTACTGTGATAATTATTCAGTAGTGAAGCTAGCATGCTCCAGTATATCTTATTACAACATCTATGCCACAATAATGATTTTCTTTGCAATTATACTGCCATTTTTCATAATTGCCTATTCTTATGTAAGAATCATCTTAATCTGTTTGAAAATGTCAAAGAGTGAACAAGTCAAACTGTTTAGCACTTGTGTACCACATCTAATGGCACTATTGAACTTTATTATTGGGAGTTCTTATGAACTTCTACAAAGTCGATTTGATACGAGACATGTGCCCTACATAATTTGTGTAATTATTTCCTTGTACTTCCTTATTCTTTCCCCTTTAATAAACCCAATAATTTATGGTATGAGAACTCAAGCAATAAAGGAGGTAATAATGAGGAAACTTTTTCTTAAGATAAACCAAAGGCAAGCTGTGGTAGATTGTGAATGTTAAACTTTTTCTTTGTGTATGTGTGTGTGTGTGTGTGTGTGTGTGTGTGTGTGAATGTGTATATATATTGTGCAATAAAATGATAAACAACTTAATTGCCTGTATTTATCTTTTTGAAAACAACCTCATGGCAATTTTGAAACATGCTTGTATAGTTTCAGTATTATTATTATTATTATTATTATTATTATTATTGTTGTTGTTGTTGTTGTTGTTGTTGTTGTTGTTGTTTATTGGCACACTCAGTCAAACAATGTTCATTTAATATATAAGTAAGTGTATTGTTAAAAATGTTAATTACTGGTTAAGGAAACTGATTGATTGATTTACTTAACAAATTATAATCAAAAGCATAAACACACTGAACCTATTCTTAGACTTCCTCTGTCAGACTCCTCTGTCAGACTACATTGTGTAGGTTATTTCAAGCGCAATACAATACAATGCATGAATAAATGTAAGTATGTGGTGGTTTACCATGCCTGGGGCCAAAGCTTGGTTGATTAGCCAACCAAAGTCAATAGGTTTTAGTACAGTGATATTAACTAGCTTTTGGGGAGAAATTCACATATTCTTTGTGTGAGAATGTTATATGGGATTGTAAAAGTAATTTGATTGTAAAATGAAATAATATCTTTCAGTAGTAATGTATTTTAAAATGATGGGGTTCCTTTAAATATCTGTAGTTAGGCCAATGCAGTTAGACTTCTTTTGTTAGTATGAAGTATAGCTATCTTATTGCTTTAAATCATGAGTACCTTGTTTGTTGGCAATCTACTGTAGAGTTGCTAACACTTTTCCCAACTGGAGCCAGCAATTAATCACAGTGTTCTGTGAACTGATATCGAATAGCTTATCAACTAATATTGAGTATTTTGAAATGTCTACAAAATGTAATCCTTCTCTTTCGCTAACATAAACAAGTTAGTTTCCCATTATTTGATTCCCATAGTCTCTTGAGCCTGCCTCTGGCCACTGAATATTCCCAGAGGTGTGGGATTTAAAAGAATAATTGCTCAAAACTCTACACAGGAGAATAAGATGATGTTGTGGACTAATGACCAGCTGCTTGGTGACATTTAAACTTATGTGTTTTGCCTTGTTGTTATGAATGCACAAAAGGATTTATTATGTTAAAATTGCAGTAATTTTGTCACACAATGGGGGCATAATTGCTCTTCCCTAAGGAATATGGTAATCCAGTCTCTGTGGGAAAGAAGTTTCCGTAAGTACATTGATGATGCTCCAGGAGAAAACATGTTTACCACTAATTCATGACATCGTTACTGTTAGGTTCTTGTATTCAGCATTAGGTTTATGTTCATGTGCGTTTTATTTTGTGATTTCACTGGAACAAATGTACAATATTTAGCAATAGATTGAATTGCTTGTCTGCATAGATGTTTCAAAAACATTTGACATACAACTCACAGGGGAATATCTGATCTGTCTGTTTACACGGCAGGCGCAATCACACATATTTGATTCATATCATATTTATTTACACATATCAAAGAGGCCTGAAACAGATCTGAGAACATCAGAATTCATGTACTTTTTTTTCCGGCTTATGTGTTCATGGAAAAATCTGAATTGGGTCATGAACCATGAACCATACAGTGTAAATGCAGCCTAAATATAAAAATGAGGCAGGCTAAATATATACTATCCTACTATATCGCAGTATGATGTGTATACTGTGAGCAGTACTTATACTCTACTAATACTCTTCTTACACTCTAGTGAGAGTTAGTAGATACATAGGTGCAACGTTACTTATAGTCAACAGAATGTGTTAAAGGGACCATCAGAATAAAGTGAAACCGCTGTTTGCACTTAGTGTAACTAATATATCACTTTTTCCACTAAGCGTAACTGCCAAAAATATAATATAAAATTATAATTAAATATAATAATATAATAATGCTGAATTAATGATCAGTGTTTATCATGTGACGCAAGCATAATTTATTACTTAAAACCTACTACTCTCTTACTTACTGTATACTATTTCACACACTATTATTTAAAAAAAAAAAAATAGTAGGCTGTATTATGCCCTGTGTACTGGGCAGTAAGCAGTAAACAAATATGCCATTTCAAACACAGTTACTGTCTTCAAAGTTGATGTGTTCGAAGCAAGAAAAATGGCCAAGCATTTTCAAAAACTGCAGATCTTGTGGTTTGTTTCCACCATTTGAACAATCCTTTGTTGCAATTGTTCATTAATTTTGCTCTTCTGTCCACGTCCAGGAAGGTTAGCTACAGTGCCATGGGCATGCTCTTGATGATATTGTGCACAGTGGACACAGGAACATTAAGATCTCTAGAGATGGACTTGTAGCCTTAAGATTGTCCATGTTTTTCCACTTTTTTTTTTTTTAATATCCATGCTCAGTGTGGCACACAACACAATTGTTGAGTAAACTTTTTCCATTTTAACTGATTGCATGTCTGATTACTATATTTGCCACACCTGTTACTTGTCACAGGTGTGTCTAAATACAATTTACAGGAGCATCACACACTGTAAAAAAAAAAAAAAAAACATTTGTTGATAATTGTTGATAATAACTTTAAATAATTTGTTACGTGGCTGCCTTCAAATTTTAAGTTCAGTCAACTCAAAAAAGTTTAGTCAACTTGTACTAAGTTGTACTAAGTGACAACTTAGATATTTGAGTTGATTCAATTTAAAAATTTAAGGCAGCAGGATAACAAATTATTTTAAGTTGACTCAACAATTACTTTTTATTTTATTTCAATGCTTGAAAAGCTATTGCAGTGGGTAGATTTTGAACCATCTGCTGTTCAGTATTGCTTTCTCTGTCCAGATATAAGATAGGTATCAAGTGCTGTATGTTCCTACGAAGAGAACCATGTGGAACCACATAGTTGACAGTGTGTGATCTTTCACAAAATTCCCAGATGTTTATAGCAAAACATCAGATCCAGGCTGTACATTAGTCAGTTTCCTGACTTTAAAATACCTCTAAGAATACACAATTTTCCTCCTGTGAGTACTCAGTATCTCCATCAGGAAGAAAATGTTTTAGTAAGTGAGGAACAATTGCTACATGTATTCACTGAGTTAGAATTTCTGGTCCATTATCCATGATCTACATCTCAGAGATATCATGTCTGCTAAGATCGCTTTGAGATGTTCAATTACATTCAGTGACTTTGTCTGAGACATGATTACAATTTGCACATACCTCAAATAAATCCACCATAAACCAAAATGTTCTGTTTTTCAGCATGCACAAATCTGTGCAAATCTTGGCAAAAGTTTTTGCCAAGGCCTTTCTGGAAGCTCAGTGGTACTGAGTGACTCATTTGGATTCACTTTTTGCAGATTCTACATCTATGTACACCATTTAGTTGTTAAATAAGTCCTGGCCACCAAACAGATTGCTATAGACATTTTCTGCACTTTACTGTTCCCTTATGTTATTTCAGCTTGAAGAGGTAGGAATTGATGGCAGGTCAATTATTCTTGAGCATTTCCATGTTTGGAAATGTTTGCTTCTAGTGACTCTGTATCACCACTATTAAGCTCTATCTTTACAGGTTTGCATGGGAGTGGATCAGCAGTCCATAAACTCTTCCCTGAAACATACTCCACAGAATAAAAGTGCCTACTCAGTCTCTTCCTGAGATGTTGAATTCAAGGAGACAAGACCAGTCCAACGACTGTGTTTCTAGCAGTTTGATTATGTGTTTATGATCCTTGTCCATCTTGAACTGTTTTTCAATGAGGAAATATTTGAAACGTTCACATATCCATGTCAGATTTAGCGCTTCATTTTAAACTTGAGCATAACGCTGCTACACGAGTAAGAGAGTGTAAGGCATATGCCACAGGTCTCCACTGTAATTTTCCCATTTCTACAACAGGACTGCTCCCAAACTAAAGTGTGTTAAGTGTGATGCCAGCATTCTGAATCTTTTGCAATATCACATGCAAACATGCATCATGTTCTTCTGCCTAAACAAAATCATCATCACTTATATGACAGGTGACCCCATCCAGTCCTTTCCCAAAAATAACACCCTAATTTAATAAATAATTAGCATAGCTGCTGTTCCAACCAAGCAAAAATTATGTGTTCAACCCAAGCAAAAGAATGTTAATGTGCATTTGATCCTTGATAACTGAAGTACATGGTTGTGAGATACATTATGTGAATGCTTGGCTAAAGAGATATGTCTTTAATCTAGTTTTAAACAGAGAAAGAGTGTGTCTGAACCCCAAACATTATCAGGAAGGCTATTCCAGAGTTTGGGACCCAAATGTGAAAAAGCTCTTCCTCCTTTAGTGGACTTTGCTATGCTAGGTACTACCAAAAGTCCAGAGTTTTGCGACCTTAGGGAGCATGATGAATTGTAGCGTGGTAGAAGACTAGTAGGAGCTAAATGTTAAATTACAGCCCTTTACCGCTAATTTACAGCTCTTTATTGTTACTGTATGTTACCATTATTATATAGTGGTAACCCATTTCATTTTGGAAACAGATTGCTTTAAACCATTTGAGTTTTTTTTTTAAAAGTTGTGTTTATATGGTGTTAGTACAGTGAATTTATTTTTTACTAGTCCATTAAAAAAAATATTTCTTAATATAAAACTGCAAACACTTAAAGTGTAATAATACCAAAAAAAAAAAAAAAAAACACCAACCAAAACATGACTTTTACTGAAATCTTTGTAGATTGTCACACATGTATGTACTGAAGTTAAATATGTACTCTCCTTACCAGTTAAGGAATTTGCATAACTGTTTTTATATGAACATTTACTAATATTTTAGTGAAATTAACTTATTTTGTTGGCTAAATCTGTTACATTTTACAATATATTACTGTTTTTTTTTTTGTTTGTTTTTTTTTTCCCTTGAATTAACATGAATCTACTGGCAGCTCTGGTTGCCAGCATGGTACTTTTAAATGAACACTTGTAATGTGTCCACACTACAAAGTGTTTGAGTAGTTAATGAGATAATTCTGTGATTAATTAAGTGATGGTTGAGCATTAATGATGAACACCTGCTGTTAACAAGCAGAATCACTGAATGAAAGAGAAATACAATAACTACAATTGACTTAAGCCACAGCCTTAGATTAAATCAACTGAAATAAATGAAGACATTAAATGCCTCAAGATCTGATTTAACAACTCCTAAAACATCATTACTTCACTTATTACCAGACTGACTTTATTTCTGTCAGAAGTCTACAGCAGATCTTATTGAGAGTTTGAAGTTGATTGATTTTTTTATTGATTTTTTTTTTTTACTATCATGATGGAGATCAGTGTTTACTTTAGTCAGACTCTTGAACCTTGACTTTTTAACTTTTGTGTGTGTGTGTGTGATTGCTGTAACAGTGTGTTTTTGCAACATGTTTAGTACAGCATAAAGAATCAAATAAAAATATTCTGATGTTATTGGTTATAACAACCAGCCTATTATTTCTGGTTCACTGATTTTAACCAGTGTATGTTTTTTTGTTGAATATTGATATTAAAACCAAACAAACAAGCACTGCTGAGCAATCAGTTGTGAAAAACTGTTAAAACATTATACAAAAAAACAAAAAAAAACAAAACTGCATTGTGATTTGAACACACACATCAAGAATCAGTATGAATCTCACCAATGGTGACAATCCTCAAAATAAATAAACACAATTTCTGAACATCACAAAACACTACTAACATTTTGGTTTTTTTTGTAAATATAAAATCACATATTAAGAGTTCAAGAAAATAACACAATTCAGCAGCATAATTTATTCATGCCGCAATGCATGCTGGGAGTCATGGATGAGTGTTGTACTGTGCTGGTACCCAGCATGAACTGCAGCCTGAAGCTTTTGATTGTCACCATTATTGTGATTCATATGCTGATTATTGATCTCTCTCACAATAATTGCAACATTTACCATGGATTTACCACAGTAACTGTAGTGTCACTGTGTTTTTTTTTTTTTTAATACAGTAACCACAATATGTTCTACACCTTTAATGCGTTTTTTTTTTTTTTTTTTTGTGAAATAATTGTATTTTATTTTCTTGCAGTTATGTTGAAACATACTCCAACAGCTCTTTTAAGAAGCCATCTGTTTGAAAGCCACCACTTGATCCTATTTTTCCAAACTGTAACCTGTAATTTATTTGCACATAGTTTTGCTCTCTCTTTTTGTGGTTCCTCATTACATATTTTTACATTTCAGAATCAAATGTTGACCAATTCTGTCAGAAAGCTGCTAGAAGCAACAGGGAACATGAACTCAAAGCTTCCACTGCTGATCTTAAAGAAACTGCCAAGGAGGCTGAACAAATCCTTTAATGGTTCAACTCTTCACAGTGATGTTGATGACATGACATTTAGCTATGATTGATTTGCTTTAATGAATGCATCCTTATTTTATGTGTTAATAATAACTTTCCTTACAGTCCTCCACAAATATTTTGGTCACAGATCCTTTTTGCCACATTGTCTCAACATGCATTTCTCTTTGTTTCAGCTGACAGGGAAGACCAAAGAAAGGCCTGTCATAGGATTTGAATTTGGCCATCCTGAAGACCAAAAGCTGCAAAGGCAAACATCCTACTCTTTACCTACATCTTTCTCCTTCGTCGCTGTCATTGGTCATGCCCCAAATCTCATGCAGACATTGCCCACTGTAAGTAGTTAGTGTTTATATCATAATGTCCATTGCATTCTTTATTAACCTTTACAAATTTGCACAGTCTCTTCCCCTTCCAACAGTACATGATTTCTGTCCACACCTCAGAGTCTGCCTTTTTTTCCAGGTTGATTTTTATAGGCCACATCTGTCTAAAAAGCAAGAGTCTGGAAATGCTAGTTTAAAGTGTCATGTGACAAGTCAGATCTTCAGTTAATTTGGCCAAAACAGATCACTTGATAGCAAGAACTATAATAATTACTATTTTAGAATCCACACAAACAGACAATAACATTTTGTTTACTGTTATTAATGCTACAGTTACAGTATGTTGTTGTCCACCATTTGTTGTTGTCAATATTTTTATTGTTTATCACATGACAAATTCTCTTTCTTCCTGTCTTGCAGGATTCTCACAGACTGTTTAGTCCTACTGCATCAGCTGTCCACAATATCAGCCCTGCCAAAAGCTTCCACATCTGTCTTTCTCTCTCATGTGGCACATATTCCCTCAGTCCCTTACTGCCAACTTCCAGCCAAGTAGAGATGTCCACAGTAGAGATATGAGAGTGTTGATTGTAGAGGAGATATTAAAAATAAGAATGAATTATTAAATTATAACTGTTATTAACCATTAATGTATCACAATAAAAGCAAACAGTTATTTCAGGATATATATATATATATATATATATATATAATTGTAACATATAATTGTAAGTATTTTAAGTAATATTTTTGCATAGTGTTTGTTAAACAGAAGACAAAATCTTGTTAACTGAGCATTGAATATTATTTATTTAGCATCTTATATTTTCTGTAAATAGTAGACTTATCTTTTTTAAGTTTAAGCTTTTTTTTTTTTTTTTTTTTTGCATATTTCTTAGTTATCTCTATGCAAATACATTTTAAATACAATCAACTGCCTTTTTTTTTTTTTTTTTATAATGGCACATACTGGACAGAAAATGCTGTTCTGGGCACTATGTTTATTTGTGAAAAGTTTGACATATCAATAAACATTGGGAAATAACTAAAAACGTGTTTATTTTTATTTATTTATTTATTTATTTTATTCCTGTAGTTTGGCTGTCAGGTCTAAGAATGGCATGTTTGTAGGGTCCAGACCATTTACAGGAAACAGAAGTGATTAACTGTTTGCCTTTAATACACCATAAATGCACTATAAATGTTACAGAAGCAAAATTGAATAGTAGAACAATGCTTATAGTAGAACAAAAGTAGAACAAAAGTTTTTTTTTTTTTTTGTTTTGTTTTGTTTTGTTTGTTTGGAAGCAAATGAAACATTTTGACCTTTATTTATTTTTCACACAGTATACAAAACTTTTGAGTTAAATTAAATATTGTAACATTAGTGTAAACGTTTACAATAGGAGCCATTAAGTCCTTATTAATATATATGATATAACAATGACAGGGGCCACTTGTGTTTTTAGGGGGCACAGTCATTCAGTCATTTTTCACCACGTAATGTAACACTACAATATCTAGAAGTGAGGTATAAAAATTTAAACTCAAATTATTTTTTTACCATGTTTCATTTATTTTAACTCTGTTTATTTTTTTATTTATTTATTTTTTTATTTATTATTCAATTTATTTATTAACTCTGGATAATTAATGACAAAATTAATGTTTAGACATGTAAACTGATTTCCACTGATACACTATAGGAAAAGATATAAATAACTTACTTTTTTAACAGTGTTGTACGTATAACACAAATCAATCATCCACAAATCAACATCAGTCATCTGAAAATATGTTTATGATGATCTGTAAAATCATGTATTCATAAAAGCTGTATTTGTCTGTTTTTGTGGTTCCTTGAAAACAAATCAACAAATTCATCAAGATTCAATTAATTTGCACGCTTGGATTCGATACTTAAAACACAGAAGTTGCTCATTTGCTCATCTTCCATAGTAGATCTCAGATGTGTCTTGACCAATTTTAACTTCTAGTTCAGTTATGTTACCTTTATAATGGCTTAATTCTTTATACTGAGCAGTTTTACTGGGCAATATGATGATATAACAATGATAACTGATTGAAATCTAACTTCTCTCCTTTAAAAATAGTCAATGTGTCCACCAAAGCGTATTTTAAAAATAGTATACTGTAAAAAAAAACAAAAACAAAAAAACACTGTTACTGTGGTAAAAGCATGGTAAGTGTTGTGGTTATTGTGCTTTACTAAAAAAATACCACAGTAACTGTAGTTTTATTGTGGTATTTTTTAGTAAAGCACAATATACCCATGGTAAGTGTTGTGATTATTGTGCTTTAGCTACAAATACCACAATTAAAATATGGTTACTGTGGTAAACCCATGGTAAGTGTTGTGGTTATTGTGCTTTACTAAAAAATACCACAGTAAACTATGGTTACTGTGGTAAACCCATGGTAAGTGTTGTGATTATTGTGCTTTACTTAAAAAATACCACAGTAACCATAGTTCCCCGTCTGTCATTCACGTTCGACGTTGTGTTGACGTGAAGGACACTAGGGGTCGTTCTAGGGAGCCCGAACACCTCTGACAGCTTTGAGAAAAGGCCAATGAGAATTGGTGTGCAGTATTTGCATAGCCAGCTCCGCCCCGGACATCCGGGTATAAGAGGAGGTGGCTAGGTGCTACACATTGTTCTTCAGAGCCGAATGCAGCATCTCTTTGTTGAGAAGCAGCGCTACTCACCTCTTCGTCGTTGGATCTATGGTACGGGCAGCGGTCTCTTCCTTCTCAGACGTGGCAGCAGTGAGAGTCCCCTGGGTGCTTCGGCGGTGAATCTTGAAGAGCAGATTTCCTGTTATTAAAACTGAAAGAGCAAATTTCTCTAAAAGAGTCAGACACGGTTGGTTAGTGTGTTTACAATGCCTTTCCTTCCGTGTCCTTCTGGTTGCGGCTTCTATCTCTCCCAGAGCAATCGACACGAGCTCTGTCTTCAGTGTTTGGGTCGTGACCATGCTGAAGCACATCAAAGTATGCTCAACTGCACACCCTGCGCTTCTGCATACTTTGACAAGTGCATCCCTCAGTCGATCCCCTGGGCTCAGGCGATCCTCTGTTGGATCCTTGTCTGTCGGTTACGATGATCGTTACTCTCAGCGTGACTGGGTCCCTCCGGGGTACCCAGCCACTAAAACACATCAAAGTATGCTCAACCGCACACCCCGTGCTTCTGCATACTTTGACAAATCAAGCGCATCCTTCAGTCGATCCCCTGAGCTAAGGCAATCCTCTGATGGATCCTTGTATGTCGGTTATGGCGATCAAAGCACCTTATGTCCTCTGGGACAGTGCTCCCCCGAACAAAGGGCTTTTCTTACCACTCAGTCACACCATACCCACCCGAGGTACGTTGGTGGTCCCCCTGAGACCGTTAGCAGAGAGTCTTACAGCTTAGCTCGAGTTACCCAACCTCTCTCGCTGGCTTCTCAGAACCATCCGACTCGGCTATGCTATCCAATTCGCACGGAACCCACCCAAGTTCAGCGGTGTCCTCTCTACCGCAGTTCGGGACGAGACTGCCACTGTTCTTCGGGCGGAAATAGAGCCGTCCCCTCGGCTGATATGAAGAAAGGGTTTTACAGCTCCTACTTCATTGTACCCAAGAAAGGTGGCGGTTTAAGACCAATCCTGGATCTGAGGGTTCTGAATCGGGCCCTTCACAAGCTCCCCTTCAGAATGCTAACCCTCAAACACATTGTCACGTGCAACAGGTTCCAAAATTGGTTTGTGGCGATAGACCTGAAAGACGCGTACTTTCATGTCTCCATTCTTCCAAGGCACAGGTCCTTCCTACAGTTTGCCTTTGAAGGTTGAGCATTTCAGTACAAAGTCACGCAGCCCCACGGTCCCCCTCAAGAGATGTGGCATCTGAGCGGTGCTTTCCTTCCTCCAAGGAGGACTGGATAGGCACCTTTCTGCTTCAACACTTAAGTTTCAGGTAGCCGCTATCGCCGCTAACCACGACCTGATGGAGGGCAGATCGGTTGGGAAGCACGACTTGGTTATACGATTCCTTAAAGGTGCCCGTAGGCTGAACCCCGTCAGACCGCACCTTGTCCCCTCTTGGGATCTGTCTGTGGTCCTCCGGGGCCTACAGTCAGGTTACGTGCCCAAAGTGCCCACCATTCCCTTCAGGGACCAGGTGGTCACTTTGCAAGCTATCCCTTCTCAGGAAGGCGACCCCAACCTCTCCTTGTTATGCCCAGTCCATGCCCTGAGCATTTACTTGGAACGTACTGAAAGCTTCAGATGGCCGAGTCAGCTCTTTGTCTGTTTTGGAGAACAGCAGACGGGGAAGGCTGTCTCCAAACAAAGAATTTCACATTGGATTGTGGATGCGATTCGTTTGGCCTACTAGGCCAGGGGTGTGCCCTGCCCGCCGGGGGTGCACGCCCACTCCACCAGGGGCATCGCAGCGTCGGTAGCGCTAGCGAATGGGACCTCTTTAACAGACATTTGCAGAGCTGCAGGTTGGGCTACACCTAACACGTTTGCCAGGTTCTACAATCTGCGTGTAGAACCAGTCTCTTCAGGAGTCCTGAATGCAAGCCTGGCGGCTCCTGAAGCTGACACAGTGTAGTAGCTTGCTGAAGCGTTGTTCCCTATGGGTGATAACGCTTCCCCAGTTCAGTAAGTTTCCTGGTGTGAACCCTGAACGACACTTCCATCATGTTGCACCCACAACATAGCTATGTTCGGCGGAGGAACTAGCTATCAGAATCTGATATGAGGTTAGGTTGCCTCTTGTGAACTCTCATATTAGGTTGGTGCTCCACATGTGTGTAATTCCACCCATATCCCAGAGATGCGGTATTTCCCTCAAAGACAATCTTGTCTCCGATCCTGAGTTCAGCAGTCTCTCCTTATGCGGAGCCTGCCTCAGGATCTTCCCTTTGTAGTGCTCCCTGTAGGCGTATTTCCCACACGACGACCTCCCTCCGGGCAGGGTGTGGTCTCCGTAGTGATGGAGGGAACGGAGACGTTGTGTCCCCCCTGCCACAATCTCGGACTGCCTCTGAGTGTAGCCGAGTGGCTATTCGGCTCCTCAGATCAGAACAATGTATAGCGCTTAGCCACCTCCTCTTATACCCGGATGTCCGGGGCGGAGTTGGCTATGCAAATACTGCACATCAATTTTCATTGGCCTTTTCTCAAAGCTGTCAGAGGTGTTCAGGCTCCCTAGAGCGACCCCTAGTGTCCTTCACATCGACACAACGTCTCCATTCCCACCATCAGGGAACAAGGGTTACCATACGTAACCAAGACGTTTTACTGTGGTATTTTTTAATAAAGCACAATAAACCCATGTTAAGTGTTGTGATCATTGTGCTTTAGCTACAAATACCACAATTAAACTATGGTTACTGTGGTAAACCCATAGTAAGTGTTGCGATTATTGTGCTTTACTAAAAAAGACCACAGTAAAACTACAGTTACTGTGGTAAACCAAGTGTTGAGGTTACTGGGCTTTAACTACAAATACCACAGTAAAACTAGTTAAGGTGGGAGAAGCATGGTAGTTACTGTGCATTGGTTAAGATGACTGAGCAAAATTTACTATGGTAAAAATATAGTAAATGTGTGTACTTCTGTAAGAACCAGTGGCGTGCACTCGAGCCCCTGTCCCTTTGGGGTCGGACGCTAAAATGCCCTTGCGGTCCGGTTCCTCTGCCGTCGACGGGGGATGTTATAATCTAAGAGATTAAGCAAATTATAATCTAAGAGATCAACGGGGGACCCCCGCGGTCCGCGATTGTGCCCTCTTAATGATATTTTGCCCCTGCCCTGATAAGAGCCATGTATTACATCATAATTAAAACGGTTTTATGAATTTATTTCAAACTGCAACAGTTAGAAGTTAGCTTAGGCTAATGTCAGTAGTAGGCTAAGGTTAGCAACTGTTCTAACTGAGCAGCCCACTGTTCCACTAAAAACTCATTTGAATGCATTTTAACACACAACACCATGCAATGCAGAAACACTAAAATAATTAAAATAATGATCTCATTACAAAATAAAAGAGTGTTGCCCTTACTTACCTGCTTGAAGGTGTACAAGCATCAGGTGAACTGGGCAAGCTGAGCCTCACTGATGACGTCATTGCCGTAGAAAATGCTGCATGGTATTTGTACGCGTCTGCTCTCCACAGAAGTTAATGAGAAGGATTGGCGTGTCACATGCACGCAAAATTACATTTTGACACGTGTATGACACATAATCGGAAAGTGTAAACTCGTGTTATTTATACGCAAATTCACAAGACAGGGTTGAACCATAACATAACTAATGCATTTCAAAGACACAGTTATAGTAATCAAAGAAAAGTCAAAGTGTTCAAAAGTCAAGGGTCAGGAGCCAAACTAAAGCAAACAATGATCTCCACAATGGTAATGTCAAGTGAAATTAAAACTATATTCTAAACCTCTGTTCATTCTCAATAAGATCATCTGTAGATGTCTGACAGACTTAAAAAAGTCAGTCTGATTAGAAATGTGTGAAGCTGGTAAGACTGTGTATTGTTTAAATATTCAGTTGATTTAATCTAAGGCTGTGCCTGAAGCCAGTTATAGTTCTTGTGTTTGTCTTGTTTCTCTTTCAGTCAGTAAATCTGCTCATTAACAGCAGCTGTTCATCAGTGTCTGAATTCAGTCATTAGTTTTCATTTTCTGTCAGGTGGACTATATTACTAAACTCATGTAGGAAATAGTGAATGAGAGTGTAGGGTGATTTGAAACACAGACTCTGAGTGTTGACTTTGAACGCTGTTAATTCACAATATATAGCAGCAGGCCACTTTCTCGAAAATGACAAATATTACCCAGAATGCACTGTTTTCACGGAAAACAGCATGTAACTGTCAATGATTTTTGAACAAAATTTGGCCTTTTCTTACAGCGATTTTTAACAGTGTAAGTAGTAATATTTTGTAATTGCTACGGTGTTCTGACGATTTGTGCTACCCTGTCAGATTTTGCTACCTCCCATTCAAACAGATGGTATGATAATTTGACAGCAAAAATGCTACCTATCAGATTTTGCTTCCAGTATGATATTAATGTGTGATACACCTACCCTAACGTTACAGTATGAAAAATACAGTGTTGATAGCATAATCTGATAGGTAGCATTATTTGTTAGAACACTTAAACCTAACAGGTAGCCAGTGCAGAGACTGTAAAATATGGGGTAATATGATCATATTTTCTTGACCTAGTAAGGACTCTAGCAGCTGCATTTTGGAGTACCTGCATTAAAGATGCAGGACAACCACCTAGTAGTGCATTACAATAGTCCAGTCTAGAAGTCATAATGACATCTGCATCAGAAACAGTTAACATGTTCCATAGCTTGGCAATGTTTCTACGATGGAAGAATGCTGTCTTTGTAACATGGAAAATGTGATTTTCAAAAGACAAGTTGCTGTCTAATATAACACCCAGATTTTTGACTGCAGAGGAAGTAACATCTGTCTAGATGCAAATTATAATCTAAGAGATTCTGTGAACTTTTTTTGGTCCAATAAGTAATACCTCTGTCTTATCTGAATTTAATAGGAGAAAATTATTTGTAATCCAATCTCTTCCTTTTTTAACACACTCTGTTAGTTTTGATAATTTAGAAGTTTCATCTGGTCTTGTTGAGATATATAGTTGAGTATCATCAGCATAACATTGGAAACTAATCCCGTATTTTCTAATAATATTACCAAGTGGCAACATGTATACTTAAAATAGCAGAGGACCTAAGACAGATCCTTGTACCTAATGACATGGGTAAACACCCATGTCATGTCATTTTTAGTGAGGACTAGGAACTGGTCTAGTCACCTATACATTCTTAACACTTTATAATAACATTCAGCTGTAAGTCATTTATATGTGATTAGTTAATGATGAAATAATCTTTTACAAAACATTCACAAATGATTAATAACTGATATGCTAACAATTTGTGTATGTTTTGTTAATTTATTTGCAAGTCAATTACAAGTTCATTTACAAGTAATTACTTAATGATAAACTAATCATTTACAAAACATGACTATGTGTTTATAAATTATTAATAAGTGCTATGTTAAAAAGTGCAAAAATGCAATTATTCTAAAACTATTTTCTTTTTTAAATAATAATAAATTATTTGCTGTCAGGTGAATAAACATGTAAACCCTTTCTCTCATCAGCACAGACTTTCTGTGTGGAGTGTGTTGGATCTAGTGATAATGTAAACCAGTTTACCCTCCAATGAAGATCACACCAGGTGCACAGTGCTAAATGTGTGTCACAGAAGACATCTTTACTTTCACCAGTCAGCCCTTACATTGCATTACACACTACAAATTATTCAAAACCTGTTGTGTAAATGCATGAGTAAATGCATCCCCTAATCTAAAGTGTAAACAATTCATCACTTGTAAATGTGTTACACATCATCTGTAGATCTTTCTTACATGTTAAAAATGATCTGGTGGATACAAGGCATTTACAACACATTCTGCATTTTTTAAACATTTCAATGACTGACATTCAATTATTTATAATTGTTTAATAATATATTGATTAATAACTTATTAACCATTTACTAAGGATCTGTTTGATTATTTCATGATGTTATTTTTTAAGATAACATGACAGATTTGTAAATTGTTAGCATATAATTTATTAATCATTTATGAAAGCATAGTCATGTTTTGTAAATAATTGGTTCATCATTAACTAATTACTTGTTTCATTAAATTCATTAAATGAATTAACAAAACATACATAAATTGTTAGCATATCACTTATTAATGGTTTTTAAATGTTTTGTAAATGATTATTTCATCATTAACTAATCACTTATAAATGACTTACAACTGAACGTTATTATAAAGTGTTACCCATTCTTCATTATATCATCTTTTGTGCTCAATGGAAGAAATAAACTTAACTGTAGAAATAATTAATTAGGAACTGTGTTTATTTCATGCCTGATATAGCATTGCTGATTTGTACATGCTGCTGCATTGTATTAGCACTCAGTATAAATGATTAATTATACAACTTATGGAGGAATTAAATTAATGTTACAATAATGTTAGAATGTCATACTGTTTCATTAAGCAAAAATATCACTGTCATATTGTGATAACCTTTAGGTTAAAAAAATAAAAATAAAAAAAAAAAATAAAAATTGACACAATTTGCATTTAATTTGCATCAAACTTGTCTTTAGGGGACAGATTTTAAGTACAGCCCCATCTCACATTATCCACACTTGTTTTTAAAAAGGCAAAGGGGGGGAGCTCTAACCTGTCTGAAGCTGCATGAAGAATTTGTAAGATGTATGTTTCCTTCATTTTTAATTTTTTTATTCTATTTTAGATGTATTTTATTGTGTAATATAATATGGGATTAACAATTATGCACTGTTTTTCTTTCTATTCTTGACATTGCAGGGTCATATCACAAAGCAAACATCGTAACATCTCTTTTGTTCTGGATGCATACATCAGAATACATGAATTGAAATATGTGTTTATTGCCATGCTGTTTTTACTCTACTCCATAATTGTCACTGCTAATGCAGTGCTTATTTATGTAATATGCATTGAAAGAAAGCTACATAGACCAATGTACTTTTTCATCTGCAATATGGCATGTATAAATTTATATGGAGGCACATCAGTTTCACCTTTTGTCATAATTAGATTTATCACAGAGGATTATCAAATATCATGGCTTTCTTGCATTGTGCAAATATTTTCTATATATACTTATGGTGGATGTGACATAACAAACCTAACAGTTATGGCTTATGATCGATATATTTCTATATGTTATCCCTTATTGTATGACAAAAAAGTAACTCCTACAAAAGTGATAATAGCCATTGTATTCACATGGCTTTTTCCCTTTTTCCGATTTACCATCACTCTGTCACTTACAGCAAACATTGACATTTGTGGTATCATCATTGAAAAGGTTTACTGTGATAATTATTCAGTAGTGAGACTATCATGCTCTGATATTTCATATTACAACGTTTTTGGCACAACAATGATATTTTTTTCAGTTGTACTGCCATTTTTTATCATTTTCTACTCTTACTTAAGAATCATCCTAATCTGTTTAAAACTGTCAAATAGAGGACGAGTCAAACTCTTCAGCACTTGTGTCCCACATTTAATGGCATTATTAAATTTTATCATTGGGAGTTCCTTTGAACTTTTTCAAAGCCGGTTTGATATGAGGCATGTGTCTTACACACTTCGTGTAATACTTTCTTTGTATTTTCTGATTTTGTCTCCAATAATTAATCCAGTCATTTATGGGATGAGAACACAGGCTATAAAGGAAGCTGTAGCAAGAAGACTTTGTCATAGGTTATATCAAAGAAAAGCTGCTGTGAATTGTCAAAGTTGAACATATAAACGCATAAAAACACATGGTAACACTTTACAATAAGGTTAACTACATTAGTTAACATGGCCTAAGAATGAACTATACTTCTACAGCATTAATTCATCTTAGTTAATGTCAACTTCAGCATTTATTAATGCATTATTAAAATCACAAGTTGTGTTTGTTAACAGTAGTTAATGCACTGTGAGCTAACATGAACAAACAATGAACAACTGTATGTTTATTAACTAACATTAACAAAGATTAATAAATAGTGTAATAAATGTACTGTTCATTGTTCATTCATGTTAGTTAATACATTAAGTAATGTTAACAAATGACACATTGTAAAGTGTTACCAAACACATGTATTGTTTCCAGCATACTAATTATAGATAAAAGTGGTGCAATGTAATAAAATGTAATGTCAAACTACTTGTATTTCACATTTCAAACAATGAATTTAATTCTTAACTACTGCAGCAAACAAGCTTTTAGTGATAGTAGAACAAATATCAATGTTGATATTTCTGTACAATTGTCTCTTGTCTCTTGTTCTGGTCTTTTCTGAGTATGTATGCCACACTGATGAGATGAAGCAGAAAACAACAACTAGACAATCAAAGTTATATATATATATATATATATATATATATATATATATATATATATATATATATATATATGCAATGCAATGCAATGTTTCTGTTGTGTGATTTGTGTGTAGTTGTAACAGTACTGTTATGCCTTTTTAGTACTGACAAAAAAAATGTGTAAATTAAACAGATGTGATCTAATCATGTTTTCACTAGACAAAGTGATATTATTATTATAAGTGATATATATTCAATGTTTCTATTTTCTCACTTCAGTGCCATTCAGTATAATCATAAGTAAGTTATCATCATAATGGTAACATGACAGTTGTGCAATTTGACCAAGTTTAATAAATGTGAGGTCAAACATGACATAAATGGGATAAGGGTATAACGAGAAATTTAAAATGGATAATTATCGGGGGAGGTCAAAGAGGGGCAGTAGCAATGCTAATAGAATTCAGTACAGGATTCAGATGTTCAGTGTCTTGTGACAATGATAATACTAGCACTAATAACACTAATATGTGCCAGAAAGATGTCTCATTTAATAGTAAATGCTCAGTAACAGAATTAAAATACTGCTGAAAATAATTCAAATAGTCTACATACTAAGTACAAAATTAATACTTGATCAAAGAATGGAAAATTAATTTTCTCAACATACTGTTTTGGAAGCTATCTTTTGTATATAAACGTTAAAGAGCCAACTAACAGCCTTTGTTCCTCAAAAGCCATTACTCTTTTAGCTTACAGGGGAAAAGAACCATGCTGTTTAACAACACTGTAAGAAGAATTAACTGTCAAATCTTAATTTAGTCTTTACAATCAACACCAACTAGGCCAGGAAAGATGGAGAGGGAGGGTAGAAAAACAAAACAAAAAAAAAGGATACAATTTCAGTTGGTTAGACAGAGCTGAATATAAATAAAAAGGATAAGGGAGGGACCAGTTAGTAAGCTTATCAGTTTCAAATCAAGTTACTCTATGAACAGAAACATTTGTGAGGATAGAACAGTGCCCAGCATTGGCACTTCCAAAGATTTAAGAGGACCCACTTTCCTAAATAGCTGCCAACCCTGTCACCTCCCATTGACATTTGTGCTTGTTCTGTTATGTGTCCTCAATCTGACAACCTTCCAAATTTCCTTATACTTGCTTGATCACAGCAAGTTGTAATAATCAGAGAGGCTTTAAGCTGGTTTAGATCCTACCTGTCTGATTGCTACCACTTTGTTTATTTAAATGGAGAGTCATCTAAATTATCACCAGTAATGTATGGAGTGCCACAAGGATCTGTCCTAGGTCCTCTGCTATTTTCAATATACATTTGGTAATATTATTAGAAAATACAGAATTAGTTTCCATTTTTATGCTGATGGACCAAAAAACAGTACACAGGATCTCTTGGATTACAATTTGCAGCTAGACGGATGTACTGTTAATTCCTCTTCAGTCAAAAATCTGGTTGTTATATTAGACAGCAACTTGTCTTTTAAAAATCATACTTCCCATGTTTCAAAAACAGTAGTCTTACATTGACAAGCTATGGAACATGTTACCTGTTTCTAATGCAGAAAAGGTAGTTCACTGGACTATTGGACTATTGTAATGCTTTGCTAGGTGGTTGTCCTGCATTTGCATACTACTTGTCTATAATGTACTTCATGGTTTAGCTCCTGTGTACATAACACAAAGTTCTGTTAGTGGCCCCGTTCTGGAAGAACCAGCATTGGTTCGCAGATCTATCTTGGCTGCTGTCAGCAGCCCTTTGGCCCATTCCCCTGAGACGAGAACTCCTCTCTCAGGCGAACAGAACGTTATTGTCAGGGTTCTGTCACTTCGGTCTAGTTTATTCATAGTTTTGTGACAGAGACCTGACGCTCCCTTGTCGTGTGTACTTGTGAGCGCATGGCTTTGATTGTTCTCAATTGTGCATTGTTTCGTGTTGGAGTTGGTGTTCGGATCCTGGCACTCATGTCTTGTTCAAGTTTCGGTTTCGTGTCAGGGTTCGGACACTCACGCTCCATGTTCTGTCTTGCTGTGGGAGCATATGGTCTCGAGTTTCCTTGGGTCGTGCGCTCCTCTGTCTATGTATTGTTTTGTTTTGTTTTGCACATGGTCCGAGTTTTGCCACGTGCTTTTCTGTGTCTAGTTCAGTTGCACGCAGCTCATGTTATTGGCTGCGTGCTTCCTTTTTTTTTGTTTCCTTTTGGTTTGTCATGTTTTTCGTGAACACATGGTTTATGAGTTTTTCATTACCTGCGTGTTCAGTTCTTGTCTTGCACGTGGCTAGTGATTTTTGTGTTGCTGGCCATGTGCTTGTGTTTGTTTTGTGTGAGCACATGGCTTTGTTTTGTTTTCATGTGCCATGTGCTCTCATGTCTATTGTCTAACCCCACCCACCTTGTTACCTGATTATTGGTTTATTTGCCCCACCTGTGCTCCCTTGTTACCTTCGTAATCTGTTCCCTTTTTATTCTCCTTGTGTTTGCAGTCCTGTGCGAGTTCATTGTTTCAAGTTTGCCCTGATGTGTCTTGCCTAGCCTAGCCAAGTCTAGCCTGTTTGTTTTCCTCTATGGGGTAGTTTTTGTTTGTTTTTTTATTAATAAAGACCTTCTTCCTGCATTACTGAGTCCTCGCTCTCACTCCTGCCACCCACACCTGACAGATATGGCACCCTCAGCCGATGGGACCCTCCTAACCTCCCAGAGAATGTCATGAATACTATCTCTCAGGCCAGGGCCACATCCACAAGGTGGCTTTACGGCCTTAAATGGTCTGTCTTTACTGCCTGGTGTACTACCCACAGCGTTGACCCAATCTCTTGTGACATATTCCTGATATTGCCTTTCCTACAGGAGCTGCTGGAGAAAGGTTGTTCACCCTCCATGCTCAAGGTCTATGTAGCAGCTATAGGAGCTTTTAATGCCCCTATAGCCGGCCAAACTTCATCATGAAGGTCATACGACCGAAACATTGTTAATAAAATTTTGATAATTGTTGCATAATTTGTAGTGTGCGGTATTTGTTTTTTGTTATTTAGTTGGAGACATTTTTTTGTCTTGGATTTCTGTGCAGATTGCCGTCAGGTGTGCGGGATTAGTAATTAATTGATGGGTTTGTGTTATTAACCCTCTGGGGTCGACGGTCGCGCCGGCGCGACCAGCTCACTTTTTTTAAGATCAGTGCGAAAGATACTAAAATTGCTCTGTCGATATTAGTCACACAAATACGAGTTATACATCATTCAAAATGGTTAAGTGTATACTTTTTTTTGTGTACACTCAGAATAACAACTGAACTTTGTTCTTTTTTTAAATAAAGAAAAAAGACGGGGTGTTTTTTCTGTCTTCAGCGTCTCCGCGCACTGCGATTAGAAACGCTTCAATAAATGTATCTTTAACTCGGTGGAGGCTCAGCACACAGACAGTTAATATACATGGATAGAAAGCTTAATATCTCTACTTTTAAATAAAGCAAGTCTTGTCGAAAACAAATGTTCTGTTATAAAGTAATCCGTATGAAACCAACAACATGTTGAGTTTTGCGCTCAGTGTTCATTAACGATAATGAAGTTGACGCCTCCGCTTTTGATATGATAATTAGCCATGTGCGCCGCGCGGGAATGTTAACGCCCACATCACCGCAAACTAACTTTGAGAATTCATCGCGTTCATCTCAGCTACTGTTCGCTTATGGAAGAAGACACACTGAGAGGACTAAACACTGAATTCACCTCAGATGAAGAACAGAATGCGACGCGCGGCTGATCCACGTGACGCGATCGTTCTGATGAGCAAGTAATGTTTCTTATTTGCATTAGTTAACGTGCTATTCTTACATATACTTGAACACATAGCTGTGTTTTTCTAAAACTATAACTCCTGGCTAAAAGGTTTGAAATCGAGTGAAAAGGATAGGTACAATTCATATAATAGGCTACTACACAATTCATTGTATCTAAATTCTTACGACGCAATGAAGGTTTCATGCTCTATAGGCTGTAATATAAAACAAAATATATAAGTAATAGGACTGTACTGTTTTTAGTGATCGCATACCTGCATCACATATGACTCTTCACTTGAATCTGAGGTAGTTGTATTAACATTATTTGTACGGAATACCAGGGGTAGTTCAGTTTTTGCGGTCGAGTAAATGCACAGATATAATAATTCACTGATGTAATTATATGTGCATCGCCATAATATTGAAGTATATGTACTTGTTTGACGTTACTAAATAATAATATAGATTCTCTAATTGTTATCTGAGTGCTGCTCACACTGCAAAAAAATCTCTATCTTAGATTTTTGTCTTGTTTCCATTCAAAATATTTAAAAAATCTTAAATCAAGAAGGATTTTCTAGACAAGTAAACAGTGCTTCATTCTCTGAGAAAAAGGAGTTTTTCCCCATAGCGTCTTAGCAGACGCAGTACTCGTTCCCGTTTCTCAGGTAACCGAGGTTACATGAGTAACCGAGTGTGTTATGAGTTCTGCTTAACAGTCCAGAGAGTCTTTAACTTTGTACAATGGAACTTGCAATCATGCATAGTTTGTCAATGATGTTTTTGGGAAACATAACCCTGTCTGTCTTTCGGACTACACCACAGATCTGTCAGTAAAATTTGGAAGGTGTCACATTTGAATTTTTCACGTTTAAAATTTTCTAAAATGCATTCACTACAGTACCTGTGGGTCAAGTTTTGGTTTGTGTGTTCTCACTGCAGTAACAAGCGGCATCCCATAGGTTGCTTCTCTGTGTTACATAACTCTTGTTTTCACCTCTTACCTTGTGTTTCTGGTCCATAGTGGTGCATTTACAATTTTATGTTTAGAGTCTTCTCTGGAACTTGTTATTTGAAGTAAAATAAGAATAAAACCATGTTTGCGACATTGCCACTACCATTCCTGCAATGTCACCTGCTTGGTCTACTCTAATAACAAAATATTCTTTATCTAACGCCACACTGATTAGCCTCATTGGGACTGGTCTTGGCCAATTGACCAAGGGACTTAATTAAAGTGTTTTTTTTTTTTTTTTTTTTTTTTATTAACCTAAAAGCCCATTTACCTTGGACCACTGGGATAGCAGTGTCTTTTTCTGAGATGGTCAAGGGACCATATTAGAAGTGAAAACAAATTAATGACTTGGTAATAACATGTTTGTCTTTGTTGCATCATTTAGTGCAATAAAAAACAAACAAACAAAACAAAAAATCAGCATTTGATCCCATTACTTTTGACCTGCTAATTAAAATACTCGTTATAATGCAGTTTCTTTTTCACAAATCATATAACAATATATTTGTAAATAAATGATTGGGTAACACTTTATTTTAGAGACAAATTCTAACTATTATCTAGTTTAGTGTTTCTCAATGGGGGCTTCTTGAACGGGGGGGTTCTTGAAGGGAGTTTACAAAAAACAGAAAAAAACAGAAACTTGCAAAAAAAAAATTAGTCTGCCACATCCTAACGCCATCTCTAAACTGGAGGCATCAAAGCGCACTTTCTACATCTGGTAGCTTAAGCACGTAGAATGCATCAGAAATAAAACACGGAATACATTTACTGTAGTGCTGGCGCTCAGTTACTGAACGACTGATTATTATTAACAGAAATGTGTTTAAAAAATACAGTAATAACAATAAGTCCATAACCATTTAAACAAAAAAAAAAAAAAAACTTTCGCAACCACGCAGTGTAACTGCACTGCCATTGGTTCGTGCAGTAAATAAAAAAAACAGCAAACCAATGGCTCAGCAGCGGAGCTGCATTAGCCTATGGTGATGAAGCCCACCAGAGTCCACTAGAATGAGTGGAGCCATCCGTCTATATTATCGGGCATTTCGCCATAGGATCTCAGATTAATTCCCCTTCAGGGATGACGATCTTCCCTTTGCTGATCTACAGGACTTGAAGCGCTTGCCATTGACATGCCTCACTGTGGACAGAAGCTGCCTTTTCTTCTGCACCTTCATGCTGTTCCCGCCCGAGCCGCCTTCAGTGTCCGGCGCAGACACCAGCTCATCCCCTGCCACCATCCAGTGAGCCTAAAACAGCAAGTTTCCTTTCTAAATGAGCAAGCGGAGTGTTTCCTGCCCGGGCAAGCCCCACACAGAGGCCGCTCTGACTGAGATGGAGTGTTCACATTGTGTGAACATGACTCCAGCCACTCTGCACGCTAGGATCGCTTTCATTTCAGGAAACGACTCCGCCCCTCCCGTTTTCTTCCTCCCAGAGACCTATGAGGAAAAAAGGATTAAGTGCTTAGTCCAGATCCCGCATGCCTTGCCCCTGCCAAGCAGAGAGGATTCTCCCATCCTCTTTGAACTCTCAAACCAACATCCCTCGGCAGATGCGAGCAACATGGTCTCGTTCGGTGTCGAGCTATTAGATGACAGCATGTCTCTAATAGCATCAAACATGGAGGATATGTCAGGCTCTACTACTGACCCCGCCCCCTTGCTGTCTGCCAATCCCAGCAACGCCAAACCAGGTATGGACGGCAAACTTTTCTGCGTCTTCTCTAAAGCTGGGATTGGAGTGGTCTAAGCCAGGGGTCAACGGCCAGCCTAGTGGTGTTGAAACGCCACTTGTGGCTAAACCTCAGTGAAATTAAGGAGGCTGACAAGGTCCTCTTCCTTGACTCTCCAGTCTTCCCTACGGTGCTGTTTGGACCGACAGAAGTCATTCCAGGCAATGCGTCACTTCTTGCCTAAGCGCTCCAGCTCTGCAATGGCCACCGGGCCTCCTGCCAGATGTAGCTATGAATTAGTAAATCGGGATGCTATGCCATAACCTTGAGTCCGCTGATCTCCCATCTCCTTGGGGCTCATGACTCACTCTCTGAGTTGGCTTAGCATACTGCAGGACAGTCCTCGCTGTGACTTCAGGTTCTTCCCTGCAATTTGCACCACTCTTGTCTCCTCTTCTCTCACCCTAGCTGTGCTCTTCCACACTAGGCAGGGATTTGTAAGTCTGGTGGTGTGGGCATCTCGTTCCTCTAGCATTACTCCAGCTCAAGTTCCTGGTTCCCTGAGGGAACAAGATGCTGCATCTTGCGCGTACTTCCGACATCCATGCGAGTGCTTCCTTCTCCCTTCCAGCAGCTGCTTTCACCGCACGTGCTTTATAGCTTCCTGGCCTCTACTTCTGTGACGTCTTGCTTTTTTATTAGACTGTTTACACACGTGTTTCAGAGTGTGGTTACGCTGAAGGTGTTCCCCTAGCATTTTTGGACGCAGCATCTCGTTCCCTCTGGGAACCAGGGCTATATGCGTAACCTGAAACGGTTTTGCTTTATTTGGCTGAGCAGTGATTTGGGTGGCTTGCCAATGTATAAAATTTTTTTAATACATAAAATAAGTAATCTTGACCAGAGTTCTTGTCAGGGGAAGAACTGATTTAAGGTAGCAGTGTAGCAGGTCTTCAACAGCGATTTTAGCGTAATAGTCTTCAAAATATCTTAACCCTTGTAAGATTCCTAGCTTCTCCCAAAGTTCTGTCTCTGAGATCACAGGCACAGTGTGCTAGGGCCTACTCCAAACCAAAACAGGCCCAGCTGTGGGAGGTTTCCTGGGGTGTTTTAGGTTTCTTTAACCCTTTAACTGTCACTCCCATTTTGAACATAGACGTGAAAATGATATATATATATACACATATATAATTCATGAACAAAAACATTTTGTAATATGATTTTGATGTATATTTTCCATGGTAATGCAATGTCTGATTTTAAAATGGACATTGAAAGGATGAATTTTGAGTTTTCAAGTGATATAATTTCTTATGATTTATAAAGTGTGAAAAAGGCAACGAAGAAAGTATTTTTGCGACAAACGTCAGATTTTTGAGGTGCACTCTTGTCATAAATTAATATATTACTTTTCCTACATCATTTTTAACACAAAAAAGGTAAAATATCTCTTTAGGAGTTTTATACCTTTGCAACGATATGTAGTTTGTCATAATTTTATTAGGAATTATTAGGACAAATTAGGAATTATTTGTAAAATGGTGAAGTAAACTTGTGACAATTAAGGGGCTAATTAAACCCAGGTGGTAAAGAGAGTTAGCAACAACAAGCAACAGTAGCCATCATGGCTGTAAGACATTAGCTCAAAATGATTATAGGGAATCAAATGGGAATTAGATCTAACGATTCGATTCAGCTTGATTAGATTAACTTGATTCAGAATTAATGACTTGCACTTATTAACCGTTCGTCCAGTGAAAGGGTTAAATTAGTACATTTTATCAATTCTGAGGTTTATATTACTTCGTGGCCACGACAGTAACATAAACAGTTATTTTGTTAACTCTTAAGAGCAAGGTAACCAAGATCTGGGCATAGATTTAACTTTAAAATACACAACACAAGACAATGCTTCTTTATAAATGAAACAGGAATTTATTTGAGTTACTCTAAGACACACAAACTAAACTACTAACACTTAAACAAATACGCACACACACACACATTCATACTGTTCTAGAGGGTTATGAGGTGAACGGAGTTTAAACGGAATCCAAAAACAACATTACTAGCAATTGCTACTATAGTTCTTAGATTGCAACCTGGTAGAACCACAAAAGCAGAGATTCGGCTTTTAGTTGCTAATAAGGATTTTGTGCACCAATTCAGCGAGCAAAGGAGACTTTGTTTACTTGCGTGCTGTTTGAACAGCCAGGGTTTCCTCCGTGACTTTGCCTGAAGTTCTGATTGGTGGTTCCTTGGATGACGTCTTTGGGAAACATGTTAGTGGTGAGTGATCTGCTTGGCCGGATGGCTCCGACTGGTTGCCGGGTTGCACGATGTGATGCGCGGGAGTTTCTTCTGCAGTCGGAGTTGCGAGACGCAAAGTCTTTGAAGAATTCGGCCGGTTAGCGGAGCTGAGTCTGTTTCCTGTAGAGTTCTGGATGGCACAATCGCGTGATGGTCAGCGTGGTGGAATGGTGGCGTACGGCGAAAGGTGGAAATCGAATGGCGAAAGGAACACGGCGAAAGGCAAGGAATTGTTAGGGGCCTAGGGTTTTAAAGCCCAGCCATTTTGGTCCGTCCCCATGAGGCTTGCTCCAATCGGATCTGGTTGGGGGTGGAGCCACGCTCCAGGCTGTTCCTCCTTGCATAAATTAACCTGTGTCCCACACGTGGTATATCTGTGAGTTTTGTCAATAACTTCAATAAACTTTCGTGATGCAAGTATCATAACCAATAGTAACTTCTCATTCATATAAACATATTGGAAATGAAACAAGCTTCTGGTCAACACCAAACATCAGATATCTTGCATACAGTCAAATACATTTTGTAGCCTTATCTTACTAAAAGGAAATATAATGCAAACACATAAAAGGGGAATATATTCACTCATACACATACACTCGATTACACAAAACACACCACACATATCGAAAGGTAAAGAACATACTATTCATCGGTACTGTTACTCTAATTGTGGTAGAAATAGTCTGTTTTAAGAGTTTGTGTATTCTGAATAGCCGTCCACAGTTTAGTAGAATGCAGAAAGGAGGGGTCTGGGTGACCAGAGTGTCCGGAGGTCATGCTGTGAAGCCCTTTGAGCTTTGCAGGCTGGTTTTTATCATTATAAACCTTTCTGTTTGTATATTTGATTGTCAATTCACGAATAGCGGGTCATTAGCGACACAGGCCATCTGTTCCATGGATGATCTGAGGGGTACCTGTTAATGGGCCCCCTTATCTTGTTCTGGGCAAGACACTGATCAAAGGGGAATGGTTTGAGTAGTTCCTGCAGACAACGAGCGATGGGGGATCCAAGACTGGGTGGCACCAAGGATCAGAGTCATTTTATGACTCTTTTAGATTCATCTGGGCTATTGTGATTCCTGCGGTTTGATGATCTCTGGTCGACTGAGGTCTCACATGGCTCACCTGCTGAACACATTGTGCTGTGTCCTAGTTGGGAAATATGTTATTTCAAGCCCAGTCTATTTTTTTTTTTTTTTTTTTTGCAGAGATGGTACCTATATTTGGTAAGTATGTTACTTATTAATTTGCTATCAGCCAATTTAAGCAATATTTGGACATTGATGTACTACAGATAAGACTTTTGCACAACTTTCACATGACAAAATCTTAAAATCTTGCATTGCTTTGTTTGCTTTTTTATGTTTATTTTTTATTTATTTATTTATTGTACTTTTGTGTATTTACATTTTTGGCTATATAGCTGTATTAACTTGAATTAATACAGTTTGCAGGGAATTAATACCTGAAGACAAAAGTACATGCTGTTAGGATCTCCCACTGGAAATCCTGCAATCTACAAGTAGGTCCTGAGAATTGTGGTTTTATTTGTTATTCTAACTGTATGGACCATTTTGTTCACACCTGTATAGACAGTTCCTGTTGACTACATCTGAGGCACAGTCAAAATGTAAATGCATCTGACTAAAGATACACATAATCTTTCACATCCATAGGATAGACAAAACAAGCTCTGAAAACTGACAAAAGAACACATATACCCAGATGCACATATACACAGCAAAATCCCCAGTGTTAATTTTGTGAGTGTGGACTCATATAAACACTGAAGCAGTGTTGAAGTCAATGAGATAATTGAGTGAGTGAGTGATTAACTGAATGATGATTACAACTACAACTGACTTTTAGCCGCAGCTTCAGATGAAATCAGCTAAAACAAAAGACGGCATCCAGGGTAGTCTACTGTAAATCTGAATTATCGTTCCAAACCGAAGTGCTCAAAACTAGACACTTCAAAGGGCCCTTCGGAATGAAGGATTTTGAAAGGGTATATTGATGGACCTTTCAGGCCCCCATGATCCTTTGCGCACATTTTTTGCATGATGACGGCGCCTCCGTGTGGTCATGGGATGATGACGCAGAAGGGCACTTTAAGAAACAGCTGTTTGGTCCCCTACACCCTAAAGGGAATAAATATGAGATGGGATTTGATGTTATTTCTAGTGAGAAATCAGTATTATATTAATTAAATATTTGTTTAGTTATCACCTACACTTTTTCTATTTTGTTGTATATCATTAAACTGTTATGCTGCCCCAGAAGAATGTCCGAAATCAGTTTCGTGAGGTGCCTTTGTCATCAAACTCTGCCTGCAAAAGTCATCGCCTGATAAGGCAAGGCTGCAAGTCAGCTAGGTTTGTACATTCTGCAACTAGGAAATACAGTGGGGCAAATAAGTATTTAAGTACAATAGGCAAACAGCTTTGTGAGAAGGCAACAACTGTTGGCGCAATTATTACAAAATGGAAGAAATTCAAGATGACTGTCAAGCTCCCTCGGACTGAGGCTCCATGCAAGATCTCGTGTCGTGGAGTATCAATGAACCTGAGAAGGGTGAGGGATCAGCCTAGAACTACATGGGAGGACCTGGTCAATGACCTGAAGAGAGCTGGGACCACAGTCTTAATGGTTACCATTAGTAACACACTACACCGTTGTGGATTAAAATCCTGCAGGTCCCCCTGCTCAAGCCAGCACATGGCCAGGCCCGTCTGAAGTTTGCCAAAGACCATCTGGATGATCCAGAGGAGGCATGGGAGAAGGTCATGTGGTCAGATGATGCCAAAATATAATTTTTTGGTATAAACTCCACTTGCCGTGTTTGGAGGAACAAAAAGCTTGACAAGCTTCAAGCGACAGCTTAAAACTCATCTCTTTCAACTCTATTTGCTGTTACCATAAAAAAAAAAAAAAAAAAAAAATCTCTTTATTCCTTCCCTTTCTAGCTTGTACTTGTCTGAAGCACCACTTGAAATCTGGTATTATAGCACTGCCTGTGTCTGTTTGTCTCCTTAAGAAGAATCGCTCTATGTTCTCCCAACTGTATGTCGCTTTGGACAAAAGCGTCTGCCAAATGCCTAAATGTAAATGTAAATGTAAATGTAAAAAGGATGAGTACAATCCCAAAAACACCATCCCAACCGTGAAGCATGGGGGTGGAAACATCATGCTTTGTGGGATGCTTTTCTGCAAAGGGGACAGGACGACTGCACCGTATTTAGAGAAGAATGGATGGGGACATGTATTGTGAGATTTTGGGCAACAACCTCCTTCCCTCAGTAAGAGCATTGAACATGGGTCTTGGCTGGGTCTTCCAGCATGACAATGACCCCAAACACACAGCCAGGGCAACTAAGGAGTGGCTCTGTAAGAAGCAGTTCAAGGTCCTGGTATGGCCTAGCCAGACTCCAGACCTGAACCCAATAGAAAATCTATGGAGGGAGCTGAAACTCCTTTTTGCCCAGCGACAGCCCCAAAACCTGAAAGATCCGGAGAAGACCTGTATGGAGGAGTGGGCCAAAATCTCTGCTGCAGTGTGTGCAAACCTGGTCAAGAACTACAGGATGACCTCTGTAATTGTAAACAAAGGTTTCTGTACCAAATATTAAGTTCTATTTTTCTATTGTATCAAATACTTATTTCATACAAAAAAAAAAAAAAAAGAAAAAAAAAAGGAAATTAATTATTTAATGGATTAAATAATTAATTGGATTTTTTTTTTCTTTTTAGATTCTGTCTCTCACAGTTGAGGTGTACCTACGATGAAAATGACAGATCTCTCCATTCTTTGTAAGTGGGAAAACTTGAAAAATTGGCAGTGTATCAAATCCTTATTTGCCCCACTGTAACTTTCCACCACTGTTCTATCTTTGTGTCATGTGCTTGACCTTCCATTGCAATGATGCAATATTCTTTATCTACAACATCAGTAACAGGCCTTACTGGGACTGCTATTTTGACCTTATGGCAAAAGGGACTCAATTAAATTGTTGTAATTAAAGCTAAAGGTCCATTTATCTTGACCCAGTGGTAGATGTGTTGGTCGAGATTTCCTGTGATGGCCAAGGGACAATAATAGGGGTTAAAAACACAGGAATGACAAAAAGATGTTTATCTTTGTTCAGTTACATCATTTGGTGATAGACAGTTGGTTAACCTTTAAACTTACATACTCTCATCTTTAATTAATTCAACGAATTAGCCTCAATGTTCTATATTGTAGTAATTTAAATGGTTGTTTATGATACATTTATGTTTTTTATGCGCATTGTTTCTTTTCACTCTTACAATGCATTATATTTACCTAGATAAAGCTATACACTACATACAAGACATGTGTATGTACAAAATAGAACACTAAGACTGATATACCAGGGGTGGGGCGGTCCTGGAGAGCCACCCCTGCTGAAAAAAAAAAAAAACGCATATGCTGGTTAGGTACGTTTTGGTGCTGGTATGCTGGTTTAAGCTGGTCCTTTGCTGGTTTATGCTGGTCCTTAGCTGGTTTAAGCTGGTTCTGTGCTGGTCCTGCACCAGCATAAACCAGCAAAAGAACCAGCATAAATCAGCTAAGGACCAGCTTAAACCTACTTAACCAGCATATGCTGTTTTTTTCAGCAGGGACAGTCCTACAGAGTTTTGCTCCAATACACAATAAAGTACTATTCATTCATTCAATCTTGACAAAAACTCACCTGCCTGTAGATTTCTCTAACTCTTAGACCTTGATTTGTGGGTTCAGCTGTGTTTGATTAGGGTTGGAGCTGAAGTGTACAGGAATGCGGTTCTCCAGGACCAACATTGGCTGTCTCTGTATACTTATATTGAAATTGACATCTGTCCTCTTATAGTGGTGTCCTTGTTACATATTAGCAAAACAGTGAAAAAGTCGTTGCTGTTTATTCTCACAGCGGGCCTCAGTCAATCTAACGTAGTAGCGAGCGCAGATTTGAGCGTATAAATCAACTTACGACAGAGTTCACATGTGATTCATGAAACATTTGTATGCTGCCAATCCCGTTGCACGAATAAACGCATGTTGATAAATTTGGCGGCTGAAAACGATCGTCATTTATATCACGCCCCTAAAAAGCCTTGGCCCTAGAGTTTACGACATGAAAAAACAAAACCTGGCCAAAAAGAGGAAGTAAACTCATGAAAGGAAAAAAAAAATTCTCACTCTAAAAACAGCCTTTAACCTTATATTTGTAAACAATGGCGTTCATTTATATTAAATGCCAATAAATATAACAAAACATTTATAAACTGACACGCCCACACCTCAGTCACCTGGCCGATCCACCATCCAATCACCTACACGATCTCAAAATACCCGCGAACAGTCACCTGAATACTAATCATCATCACCTGTGCACCTCATTATCACCACACCATATATACTTACCCCAGTCAGTCACTCACCAGCCGGAATCGCGTTTACACGCGCCACTCTCCAGCTCTCTCCTCTGATCTGCCTGTGGAAGGAATTACTATCACCATTACAAAGGGAAGTACGACTTTCACTTAAGACTGTTCGCTGTATGCTCACCCGAGCTCATCCTGCTCGTCTAGACTGTGCTGGTCTATGATATCACTTACCTTCACGAACTCTCTCTGTGTTTTAAAATAAAACTACTAAACCTGACGTTTGTCTCCTCTCCTCCTTGGCACGCCGTGACAGGATTCCGGCTCCAAAAAAACAAAATGGAGGCCCACACTTCGGCAACCACAACAACCGACCCATTCACGGAGATGGTTCAAGCCCTCCGGCAATCCCTGCAGGCCGTCAATCCTCCCGCTGTGACAAGCACCAACGCACTCGCCCATGTGCCCATCTCACGCCCTACTGCGTATGCTGGTGATCCGGAGAGCTGCAACGGTTTCCTCCTGCAATGTTCCCTGTATATGGAAGCCAATGCACAAAATTTCCCGAGTGAAATTTCCAAGGTCGCCTTTATGATGTCGCTTCTCACTGGACGAGCACTGCAATGGGCCGAAGCGTTATGGAACACCAAGAGCTCAATGCTAAATTCAGTCAGCACTTTCATGTCGCATTTCAAAGAAGTATTCGGAGTTGCTCTTACCCACCTTTCTGTTCACGATGAACTGCTCCATCTCAAGCAAGGTAACTCTCATATCCATGACTATACTCTCCGTTTCAGATCCCTAGCCGCAAGCAGCGGATGGAATGATGTCGCTCTTCTAGCTGCCTACCGTAAAGGATTATCACTAGCGGTGAAACGTCACATGGTAATTTATGATGACTCCGTGAATATTGAGATGTTTATTAAGAAAGCCATTCAGATTTCCCAGCGTTTGCATGCTTGCAACGAATGTCCTTCACCCAGCACCACCATGAGCGTTTCCTCACCAGTGCCCACCACTGACGCGGAGGAACCAATGATCCCCGACACATACCATCTCACGTCTCACGAACGACAACGCCAGTTAAAGGATCACCTCTGCCTCTATTGTGGAGCAGCCGATCATCTCATCTCGGCCTGTCCCGCACGACCGTCCCGCATCAGGGTGAGTGCCGTCCGTCTTACTCCTACTGTTTCCAATATCCCCCATGTATCTGCAGAAATCACCTTTAATAACCGTCGTTTTCCTGTGCATGTGCTGGTGGATTCGGGAGCGGCAGGGAACTTCATTTCCTCTGAGTTCGTGAAAGCTCACAATCTTCCTACAACCAAGAATGAAACTCGGTACCGTATCACGACCGTGCAAGGGACACCGCTTGGAGACGGACAGATTTCCCTACGGACCCGCAAACTCCAGCTCAAATATGACACTCACCATTCCGAAAGTCTGAATCTGCTCGTTCTTCCGCACTCGACTGTGGACGTCATCCTCGGCCGGCCCTGGCTGATCCAACATCGGCCGCTGGTCGATTGGAGCACGGGTGAGGTTCAGAGCTGGAGCACATACTGCCACACTCATTGTCTGAAGAACACCTCCCAGAACTTACCTGTCCACTCCACCACCGTGGAAAGCCCGGACACCACCACTGTAGTCACCATACCCCCCGAGTATCACCAGTTCAAGGAAGTCTTCAGTAAAGAACAAGCTACTCACTTACCACCCCATCGGCCCTGGGACTGTAGCATCGACCTGCTGCCAGATGCCAAACTTCCTCATGGTAAGATCTATCCACTGTCTCAACCAGAACAGAAGGCCATGAGTGCTTACATCCAGGAAGCTCTACATCAGGGGTTCATCAGACCATCCACCTCACCTGCCGCATCCAGTTTTTTCTTTGTCTCCAAAAAAGATGGAGGATTGAGGCCGTGCATTGATTACCATGTTCTGAATGAAGCCACTATTAAATTCGCCTATCCTCTCCCTTTAGTGCCGGCCGCCTTGGAAGAACTACGAGATGCTAAGATCTTCACCAAACTCGATCTCCGCAGCGCATACAACCTCATCCGTATCCGGGAAGGAGACGAGTGGAAGACAGCCTTCATCACCCCCTCAGGTCACTATGAATACCGGGTTATGCCGTATGGGTTAGCCAACAGTCCCTCAATCTTTCAGAACTTTATGAACGAAATATTCAGAGACTTCCTTCACCAATTTGTCATTGTTTACATAGACGATATCCTGATTTATTCAAACGACCTCTCCCAGCACCAGATTCACGTCAAACAAGTCCTCCAACGTCTACAAGACCATCATCTGTTTCTCAAACTGGAAAAATGTGAATTCCATCAGCCCACCGTCTCCTTCCTGGGTTACGTGATCGCTGCGGAGGGAGTTCGTATGGAGTCTTCCAAGGTGGACGCGGTTACTGACTGGCCAGTTCCCTCTACCATAAAGGAGCTTCAAAGATTCTTGGGATTCGCGAACTTTTATAGGAGATTCATCCACAACTACAGCCTCCATGCATCTCCCCTCACTGCTCTTCTTAAAGGTGCACCTAAGAAACTGCACTGGAGTCCAGAAGCCCAACAAGCTTTCGACCACCTTAAGGGGATGTTCACCACAGCACCCATCCTCCATCATCCGAACCCTGAGGAACCCTTCGTCGTGGAGGTGGATGCAGCAAATACTGGAGTAGGAGCTGTGTTGTCACAATGGTCTGGTGAGCCCCGCACTCTACACCCATGCGCTTCTCCAAAAAGCTAACCCCGGCAGAGCAAAATTACGGGATCGGAGATCGCGAACTTCTCGCCATCAAACTGGCCCTCACAGAATGGCGGCATTGGCTAGAAGGCGCTATTCATCCGTTCACCGTTGTTACCGACCACAAGAACTTGCAGTATCTCAAAGATGCCAAACGTCTGAACGCCCGTCAAGCCAGGTGGTCGTTGTTCTTCGCCCGGTTCAACTTTACCATTACCTACCAGCCAGGTCATAAGAACACTAAAGCCGATGCTCTCTCCCGCATGTACTCTTCAGACTTGTCTGATAACCTACCTGAACCTGTCTTGCCGCCTTCTGTGTTTTTAGCCCCCATCTCCTGGAAGATAGATGAAGAGATTCGCTCCGCCCTTGACTCCGAACCTGCTCCGCCCGGGGTTCCCCCCGGATTACAGTACGTACCATCAACCCTCCGCAATAACCTGTTAAGCACTGTCCATACCTCTCTAGGTTCCGGGCATCCTGGCAGCAGGCGAACCCTCTCGCTCCTCCGTCAACGCTACTGGTGGCCGGAGATGGCAAAGGATGTCTCCACCTACGTTCGAAGCTGCTCGGTCTGTGTAGTGACTGCTACACCACGTCATCTCCCAGAGGGGAAACTCCATCCCTTACCGATTCCCCGCCGACCCTGGACACATCTAGGAGTGGACTTCGCCACAGACCTTCCACCTTCAAGTGGGTATACTGCCATACTTGTCGTTGTTGACAGATTCTCCAAGGCATGTAAACTTATACCCCTAAAAGGTTTACCTACCGCCTTGGAGACGGCAGAAGCTCTGTTCACCTTCGTCTTCCGAAACTTCGGACTACCCGAAGACATCGTCTCGGATCGTGGTCCACAATTCATCTCCAGGGTCTGGCGGGCTTTCTTCCAACTCCTCGGAGTCACCATCAGCCTCACGTCAGGCTACCATCCGCAGTCTAATGGCCAGACCGAGCGCAAAATCCAGGAAATCTCCCGCTATCTCCGTGCCTACTGCTCCCAACATCAGGACACCTGGAGCCAGTATCTACCGTGGGCTGAGTATGCGCAGAATTCCCTCCGTCAAGAAAGTACAGGTCTAACCCCCTTCCAATGTGTTCTAGGGTTTCAGCCACCATTATTCCCCTGGTCCGGGGAGGCCGCCGGAGTGCCCACGGTGGATTCCTGGTTCCAGGAGAGCGAGAGGGTGTGGGACTCAGCTCATGTCCACCTACAGCGTGCAGTCCGAAGGCACACCGAAACCGCCAATCGCCACAGGTCTGATAACCCCATTTACCACCCGGGAGACCAGGTATGGCTATCCACCCGTGATATCCGCCTTCGGCTGCCCTGTAAGAAGCTGAGTCCCCGCTACATAGGGCCGTTCACTATTCACTCCCAAATAAACCCAGTCACCTATCGTCTCAATCTGCCAACCAACTATCGTATACATCCCACTTTCCATGTGTCACTTCTCAAACCCTATGTTGAGCCTATTATCCCTCCTTCCACAGAACCCGACGCGCCGCCAGACCCCCCCCCGAAATCCTCACCGACAACATCTGCCAGGTCATAGACATCCTGGACTCCCGGCGGCGCCACGGCCAACTACAATACCTAGTGGACTGGGAGGGTTACGGACCAGAGGAGAGGTCGTGGATACCCCGTGATGACATTCTGGATCCGACTCTCCTCGAGGACTACCATCGCCTCCACCCCAACCGCCCAGCCCCTCGTGGTCGTGGTCGCCCCCGCAAGAGATCTCGGGTGCCGGGAGTCACCCGTGGAGAGGGGGGTACTGACACGCCCACACCTCAGTCACCTGGCCGATCCACCATCCAATCACCTACACGATCTCAAAATACCCGCGAACAGTCACCTGAATACTAATCATCATCACCTGTGCACCTCATTATCACCACACCATATATACTTACCCCAGTCAGTCACTCACCAGCCGGAATCGCGTTTACACGCGCCACTCTCCAGCTCTCTCCTCTGATCTGCCTGTGGAAGGAATTACTATCACCATTACAAAGGGAAGTACGACTTTCACTTAAGACTGTTCGCTGTATGCTCACCCGAGCTCATCCTGCTCGTCTAGACTGTGCTGGTCTATGATATCACTTACCTTCACAAACTCTCTCTGTGTTTTAAAATAAAACTACTAAACCTGACGTTTGTCTCCTCTCCTCCTTGGCACGCCGTGACATAAACATTATAGCCTATAGTTCTTCTTAATCCACAACAAACCCTTTAAATGTAAAGGTATTACAGAACAAGAATGAAAAAATAAGTAGCTATAAAATTGTATAAATAAGGCACAAATTAGTAAATACAAATTCAAACGTCGAGCTAAAATAAATGAGCAAGTGAAAGCAAAACTAAACGGCATTTGGGCTCACAAGCCTCTCTCATCGACATCCAAATGTTTCATTTTTTGTTTGTTTGTTTGCCATGTAACATTTGGTTGCTAAACTTATCCATGATGTAAACACCCCTGATAGCACACATACATCTCAGAGACATCTATTTGACTTCTGGGAGGAAAAAAAATATTTTATGCGCTCTTTCGCAAAGCTTTTTTACACTCCCTTGAATAAATTTGCATTTTCTGCAGATGGATATATCTACAACTTAAATCATCTATCCAATCAAAAATAAACATTCAGACCTTTAATCTTGACCTTTCACTATAAAACTAATAAAAAGCTAATTAATATATCATCCTCACAAAAACTACTCTCCAAAATGTACAAAATAATAATAAAATCAGACAACACAATAAGTTTACCATAAATAGGAATCAGATCTATCTGTTGCCCCGAATGCCGATTTCTAGACACAAATCTGCAAAAAATTTTCATGACAAAAAAATGCCAACCTGCAACTTACAGTATAAGGTACGTCACAGATTTCACCTAACCTAACAGGACAGAAATAGTTTAAAATGGGATTCACTTCTGAAACATGTTCACATTACACCCAAAATAACGTCTAGGTTACGTAGGTAACCTACGTTCCCTGAAGGAGTGAACGGAGACATTACAGATAACGTTCAGTAACCTCTGAGCTAAAGAGAAAAGGCCAATGTATATTGGCAAGTGTAATTTGCATGCAGCGCCACTCCCCCGGACATACGGGTATATAAGATACATCCACTCATTCAGGTTTTGGCTGAGGAACCGAGCCATAGCCCAGTGTCAGCACAGCTCCAGGATTGTGGCAAGGGGATGTAATGTCTCTGTTCCCTCCTTCAGGGAACGTGGATTACCTACTTAACCTAGACATTCCCCTTTTAGTCATTTACTACACTGTTACAGATGGGCACTACCCATGGAAAATGCCACAATCCTGAAGCTGTGTTACGCGAGAGGACAAATGCTGACAAGCAAGTGCACTCAAAAAAAAAAAAAGTTGATGAATGAATGTAACTAAATTATGTTAAACTTTTCCACCTAACTGAATTGTGTTTTTCCAACAAAATCTAACCAGTTTGAAATGATTTGTTGTAATCTTGTTATATGAACATAAATTAATCTAAACAGCTAAAAAAAAATTGGTCATTCCAACTAGATTCCAGTTGTACATTGAGGGAATTGTCAGCATATTGAGAAAAAAAAAAAAAAAAAAATTATACATGAAATATATTTATTAATATAAATAAATGTACATTTTGTTTAGGCACACACAGACATCAAGAACCAGCGTATGAATCTCAACAATGGTGACAAATAGCATATTCAGAAAGACAGATCAACTTTGAACATCGCAAAGACAATTCAGCTCATAATTTATTCATGTGGCAATGCATGATGGGAACCATGGATGAGTTTTGATTGGCTACAACATGCTGATTTGATGATCACCGTTGTTAAGATTCATACACTGGTTCTTGATGTCTGTGTGTGCCTAAACAATGTTTTTTTTTGTTTGTTTGTTTTGTTTTTGTTTTGTTTTTTTACATATAACTGAGTCTCTGTTACTAAAAAAAAAAAAAAAAACAGTTACACAAATCTATGAAGGTGGGATCAACTGTTTTAATTCACAAAATACTCTGCTACACTAATAAAGAATTTTTCCAAACCTGTTTGTTCATCAAGTTCTTATTTACATGTAATCATAACATGCATAGTTCACATTTAATGACTTGATTCTTCCAAAGGCAATATATGGCCAACCTATTTTTGAACAGACCTTCCTAATATACATCAGTACAAACAATTCAAACAACAATAAAAAAAAAAATAAATAATGGCTTATTGAGGACAAACATGTGCTTGTACTTCTGATAAAGTCCAGTCACCAAACATCAGAACCAGAAGAAATGTCCCACATGCCTTAGCACATCAAACGCTTCTTCAAAGATAGCACCTCCACATTGTTCCCAAAGCATGTGCCAATGAACATGGAAAGGAAGTCCATACACAAAAATCCTTCTACAAAACAAAATACAGACATTCAAAACCAAAACCCATTCCTAAATAATTGTGTATAAATGGCAACCTAAAAGTACTGTAACTGTTGCCTTATTACTATCTTTGCATACACAAATATGTATCAAAAACTGATCAAACCATTTAACATTACTTACAATTGAGCAGCAAACAATTCAGTTTCTCAACAAGGATGATCTCCCAGGAAAGAGCAGGAACACAAAGCACACCATGCTGTCCTCTGTCTCACTCTACTACTTCCTCACCTTTTAATCACACCCAGGGAGTACATCAGGTCCCCCTGGTGGTGAGGATGAAACTACCCCCACTGAGTCATTGTACAGTTCATGATACTGTTACAGACCCTCCCCTTCATTGGAAAGTTTAACATATCCATGGAAAGGCTTCAGGTTCTGCACATGAAAAGTGTCTGGATGATCAATGTCATCTAAGAATGCAACAGAGCAATTAACGGGACCCAAACACTTTAAAATTTTGGCTGGACCTTTCCACTTAGCAGCTAATTTGGACATAAAACCTTCACTGGCCCGTGACAAGGGATGAGAGCGCACCCATACCAACTCCCCAACCTGATACTGAGCATGTTTTCTTCAAAGGTTATAATAGCATCCTTGCTTTCTTTGAGCTTGCTCCACATTCTCTCTCACTGCCTTCAGTAGGTTCTCATAGCGTTCTAGCACTGCATAAGCAGGATTACTGGGATCAGGTGGACTTAACAGGGCTCGCTCTACCGGACCTTTCAACTTTCGCCCCAAAGCGATTTCGGCAGGTGTGAATCTAGTGCTTTCTTGCCAGGCTGTATTAATGGCAAACCTAACTTCTGCCAGCCAGCGATCCCATTACCGATGATTCTGCCAGCCAGCGATCCCATTACCGATGAGGCTATCATAGTTTTGAGCGTGCGGTTAATACGCTCTGTGAGATTAGTCTGAGGATGACTGGCCATGGTAAGTTTTTGGGTTACCCCCCATTGCTTGCATACCAAATTCAAAAGGTGTGAGGTAAATTGAGCTCCTCTGTCAGAAACTAAATAGACAGGAGTACCCCATCGGGTGAAGATTTCATTAACCTGGATATGAGCTATTTGTGGGGATTTGGCTACACGAAGAGGGAATAACTCGACTCATTTTGAGCAGTAATCTACGATCACCAAGAGATACTCGTTTTGCCTTGGACTTTTAGGAAAAGGTCCCATCAGGTCCACTCCCAACATACATCCAGGCTCCACCACCGGGGTATTCTGCAAGTAACCAGACAACTTGGAGATAGAGGGTTTGTACCTCTGGCACACTTGACACTCTACAGTGCTTCCAAACATCTGAACGTAAACTGGGTCAGTACACCATATCCAATAACCTCAGAAGTGTTTTGAGCCGACCAAAGTGGCCGCTCAAAGGATTGTCGTGGGCATATTTCAGGAATTCCTTACGCAAACATCCTGGTACCACCAACTGAAATTTCTGTCCTCCCTGTCCATCTGGGACACTGCAAAACAAAAAGCCATTCCTTACAACATAATGGATTCTTGATAGATCAATATCTGTTTGAATATGGGCCTTATTGACCAATTCCTTTATTTCGGCATCCTCCTGCTGAGCTTTGGCAATTTCATCCCAATCCACTGGTAGGCTTGAGGGTGTTACCAATGAACTTCCAGACTTCACTTGCCTTACCATGCCCACAATTGCAGTGTCTTGCAGACTTCGGGATAATGTATTTGGGACCACGTTGCATTGTCCTTTTCGGTACTTAACTGTAAACTCAAACTCCTGAAGCCGTATAGCCCATCGTGTCAATCTTGATGAGGGTTTGGGGTGATTAAAGACCCAAGTCAACGCTGCATGATCAGTTACAATTTCAAAGGGTCTACCCTCCAAGTAGGGCTGCCACTTCTCCACAGTCCATAGAACAGCACAGCATTCTTTCTCAGACACAGAATACACCTTTTCAGCTCCCTGAAGCAAGCGTGAAGCATAAGCTACAACATGCTCTTCTCCTTCTATGTCTTGAGTCAAAACTGCTCCCAGTCCTTTCTCACTAGCATCTGTCTGCACCTTAAATGCTTTAGTAAAGTCTGGGGATATCAGGACAGGGGTTTGTGTTAAATCATTCTTGATAGTTTCGAATGCCTCTTGACAGGCTTCTGTCCAAGCCCATATGGCTCCCTTCTTCTTTAAAGCATGTAAAGGGGCAGCTTTTTCCGAAAAACATGGTACAAACCTGTGATACCACCCAGCCAGTCCTAGAAACCGTTGCACATCTTTCAGAGTCTGGGGCACAGGAAACTGGCTCACTGATGCCATCTTAGCAGGATCTGTCTTAATGCCTTTTCCTGTTATCAAATGGCCTAAAAAAGTGAGAGATCTTTGCATCATGTTGCACTTTTTAAGGTTTAAAGTCAGCCCAGCTTGATGCAGGCAGCGGAAGACTTGACAGAGGAATAGCAAGTGTTCATTCTCATCCTTTGGATCTACCACAATGTCATCTATATATACAAAGCAGCACTTTCCTTTAACTTCTCTTAGTACACATTCCATTAAACGCTGAAATGAGGCTGCGGCATTCTTAAGGCCGAAAGGAAGACACAAAAATTCAAACAGTCCTGAAGATGTCACAAAAGCAGTTTTAGGAATGCTTTCTGGCTCCAACTCCATCTGCCAGTATCCACTTTTGAGATCCAAGGTGCTAAAAATTTTTGCTCCGTACAAGGATCCCAAAATATCGTGAATTTGGGGCATCGGATAAGCATCCAAGTAAGTTTTTGAATTCAGTCCACGGAAGTCTACACAAAACCAACATCCATAATCCTTCTTAGGAACAATAACAATAGGAGAAGCCCATGGTGAACTGGAAGGTTGTATTATATCATTGGCCAGCATTTCCTTAATCTCGTTATTAATGAACTGTTGCTTCTCCACAGATACACGATATGCTGTCCTACGGATAGGAACCTCATCTACAGTGTTGATACAATGCTTGATTACAGAAGTATGTCCTGCTTCATCTGTACAAACCATAGGCCATTCGCTCATCAACCTCCCTAAATGGCTTTGGAACTCTGAGGTAGTATCAGCTTTGAGGACTATTTGTTGAACAGCCAAGGAGTCTTCTGTTGACACTTCTCTAGGCAAAACAAGATAAAACGACACTAAGGAGTTGGAAAAGGACTTAGCTGGCAAAAAGGGAAACATTTCAGTCTTGTTTTCCTCTTCAGAGAATATGCCATACTGAGCCCTTCGGAAATCTAGCATAATCCCAGCAGTGGTTAAGAAATCCATCGCCAAAATTATTGGTACTGTCAGATCTGAATCTCTCAACACATACAGTGTTAACACGAGTTTTTGTCCTTGCAGCTCACACTCCCAGTTAGACATGCCTATAGAAGAATGACAACATGAATGTCTGTCCTTTACTTGAATTCCACTGCTCTTGTCCTTTCAACTGATTCCAGCAGGATTCTTGAATTAAAGACAGGGTGTTTCCTATGTCCACCATAGCCTGAAAATAGCGACCTCGCAATAATATGGGTAAAGTCACTGTTTTCAATTCAGACTGACTGGGAAGTGAGACAGTCTAAACTACTTGAGTGTTAGCATGAGTCGACCGATGAACGGTGTCTCTGTCATTAGGAGCCTTTTTCTTCTGCATTTCAGAATTGGCATGACTCCAGTATCGTTTGGATTCTTCTAAATCTTTCTCGATCTGCATCCCTATCCTTACCAATTCACTGACATCTCTCACTGTTCCCCGTAACAGACTGACACGGTGAGGGTTACAGTTCCTTAATATAGTTTGCACCATCTCTCTTTCAGACATGTCCTTTTTCCATCTCAAGCACAATGCCCTATAATGGAATGCAAAATCACGTATACTCTCCTTGGCTCCTTGTTTTCTCTCCAGCAATCTTCTTTCAGCTTCAGCTTCATAATCATCATTTAAAAATGAGCGAATAAAGATTTCTTTAAACTGGCGCCACGTCAATACATTTCTTTTTTCTGCTAACCACCAATCTTTTGCTGTGCCCTTCAATACTGAAGTAAGAGCAGCAAGAATTTCGGAGTCACTCAGGGGTCTAATAGCCAAATGTTCCTCACATCGCTCGACAAAAGACACTGGATCTGATTCTGCCTCGCTTCCAAAATGGGGAAACTCTACTTTCACAGGGGGCAGATATGGGGTAGGTCTACACCGATCATCAATATCTGCTTGCAAACAGCACTGGCTCACCTTCTGAATACAGTCTGTACTGCAGTTTTCCAAGGCGGCAACTCTGTGATTTAACTCCTCAATGGCAGTCTGTAGTGACAAATTCAAGTCCACTTCTTCTTCCTTTTCTTCAGGTGGTGGAGGCTCTGTAAAGAGAGGCTGTGGGTCTGCATCTGTAATGGAATCATCCTCTTCAGAATTAATATACAGTTCACTCAATGTATTTCTAAGCTCTTTAACAGGTTCTCTACGAGTCACAAATGGACCAGCTGTAAAATCAGGATTGGGCACGCTCTCATCCTTCTCACCTGGACTTAGGCCTTCCATTTCTTGTGTTGCACCTCAAAGTAATTAGGAATAAATACAGATCGGTCCCTGTTCGGGCGCCATCTATAACTGAGTCTCTGTTACTAAAACAAAACAAAAAAACAGTTACACAAATTTATGAAGGTGGGATCAACTGTTTTACTTCACAATATACTCTGCTACACTAATAAAGAATTTATCCAAACCTGTTTGTTCATCAAATTCTTATTTACATGTAATCATAACATGCATAGTTCACATTTAATGACTTGATTCTTCCAAAGGCAATATATGGCCAACCTATTCTTGAACAGACCTTCTTAATATACATCAGTACAAACAATTCAAACAACAATAAAAAAAAAAAAATATTGAGGACATACATGTGCTTGTACTTCTGATAAAGTCCAGTCACCAAACATCAGAACCAGAAGAAATGTCCCACATGCCTTAGCACATCAAACTCTTCTTCAAAGATAGCACCTCCACATTGTTCACAAAGCATGTGCCAATGAACATGGAAAGGAAGTCCATACACAAAAATCCTTCTACAAAACAAAATACAGACATTCAAAACCAAAACCCATTCCTAAATAATTGTGTATAAATGGCAACCTAAAAGTACTGTAACTGTTGCCTTATTACTACCTTTGCATACACAAATATGTATCAAAAACTGATCAAACCATTTAACATTACTTACAATTGAGCAGCAAACAATTCAGTTTCTCAACAAGGATGATCTCCCAGGAAAGAGCAGGAACACAAAGCACACCATGCTGTCCTCTGTCTCACTCTACTACTTCCTCACCTTTTAATCACACCCAGGGAGCACATCAGGTCCCCCTGGTGGTGAGGATGAAACTACCCCCACTGAGTCATTGTACAGTTCATGATACTGTTACAAACATCAGAACTGCCTGAAAGAAATCTTTTCAAAATGTATAGAAATTTCAGAATCTATTGCCGTTGGTTTACAAGGCTGTTACAGTCAGTAAAGGAAAATTAACTCAGAGATTAGACTCTAGGTGAAATAATGATTATGTTAAAACATAATCATGAACACCTGATGACTGCTGTTCTTGGCTTGTCTGTTTTTTAACAGATACAGCAACCAAACAAAATCTAATATTAAAGATATAAGTGTTAAGATCCCAACTAAAGCAAACACTGGCCACTGTCATGGTAACCTAAAAATGTAATTGTCTTCTTCAGTGATTCTGTTTGATCTTTTGAACAAGATGGCTATGTGTAAATAGCACCACCATCTGTTCCGGAGTGCCCCACTCAAAACGAACAATTGAAATCTAGTTGGAATGACCATTTTTTTTTTAGCTGTTTAGATTAAATTAATTTATGTTCATATAACAAGATTACAACAAATCATTTCAAACTGGTTAGATTTTGTTGGAAAAACACAATTCAGTTAGGTGGAAAAGTTTAACATAATTTAGTTACGTTCGTTCAACAACTTTTTTTTTGAGTGTATGTTCACAACAGAAACATAAATGAATTGTGTTGAATAAACATGATTCATTTTTGTAATTTCAAAGACCTGTTATGACCATTTTTTTCAGTGTGTGTCAAGCAAATGAACTCAATCACGTAACTTTCCCGACGCCATGTGGGCCAAAGCCTGGCCCACCAGGGTTGGTGGTATGAATCAATTGTCGGGGGGTGGAGACAATGACAAGTTTTAGTCATGTGGAATAAAGGGAAAACATACCTATTCTGGCTATAGATATATGAGGGGAAAACAGACGTGGCCGTGAAGAATACTGAGACATTTTGCCACAACCGGTGAGGGTGAAGGAGATCCCGGCTGGAGCACAGTCGCAAACTACTCCGCCCTAGTCCAGACTGTGGGGCAAGGAGGACCCAGAGTTTCAGCTGGAGGAACCAACTGGAGAAAATAGTGCACGGATCCGAAAGGAGTGATGCAGCAAGCCGACACCGAGCCGACCTCCTGCAAATTACCTGATGTTACCCTAAAACACAGGATGCGGAGATTGTAGAACCTTGTGAAGGTATTGGGTGTTGCCCAGCCCACAGCTCTACATATGTCTGCTAGAGAGGCACCGTGCCCCGTGAGCTCGAATTCCTATGGGGCACGGCTCACCTTGGGACTCGTACGCCAAGGTGATGGCATCTACCACCCAATGGGCCAACTTCTGCTTGGAGACAGCATTCCCCTTCTGCTGTCCGCCGTAGTAAACAAAGAGCTGCTCTGAGCGTCTGAAGCTCAGGGTTCAGTCCACGTAAACATGCAGGGCGTGAACGGGACACAGCAACGCTAAGGCCGGGTCTGCCTCCTCTGGGGGCAGAGCTTGCAGGTTTACCACCTGGTCCTGAAAGGGCGTGGTGGGAAACTTGGGCATGTAGCCGGGCCGGGGTCTCAGGATAACGTGAGAGTCAGCCGGCCCGAACTCAAGGCACAATTCGTTGACAGAGAAAGCTTGAAGGTCCCCCACCCTTAATGGAGGCGAGCACGGTCAGGAGCAAGGTCCTCCTCGCACCTCTCAGGAACCTGAAGACCCAGGTGATGCTTAGCCAGGGACAAGCTGCCCACTGCATCATGGTATGCTGCAGTCACTGCAACATACAATTTCAAAGTTGAAGGGGACAGCTTGTGCTCCAACTTCTCCTGCAGGAAGGAGAGCACCACTCTGATCGAACATCTCTATGGGTCATGTGGGCCAATACAGCGTAACCAACAGAACCTGCTCCTCGTCCTCCCTGATCTTGCACAGGGTCTTCCTCCTCAACTGCCGACCCTCCATCTGATACAGAGATGGACATCTGCTCTGGGGCACCAAAGGAGATGCTGGGCTCGCCGCGAGACGAGCGAGCGCCATCCTTTGGCATCTCCCGGACGTCCGTGGGGGCTTGCCCGGCGGAATGGTCTGAACAGTGGTGGTGGCAGCACTGCGATCTCTTCAAGTTCAGTCACTTCAGCACATGATAGGCGAGGCTTCGAAGCAAAAATCTGAATGAGTGGATCCTTCTGGCCATCTTTCATTACCTTCCAGCAGTCATAAATCTGTTGACTCTTTGTCTGAGACCAACCACAACAACACATCTTCATCTAAACTACTATTTGTATTCATTTGAATATTAATGAGAGTTTTGGGGAGGGGTAAGGACAACACTTAAGATAAAGTTTAAGAAAAGGTTAACCAATTTATATACTTATGTGTGTATACACACATCCTCTCATTTATTGTTTTTTAAAGAAGTCTCTTATGCTCATCAAGGCTACATTTATTTGATCAAAATACAGGGAAAAAAAACAGTAATATTGCAAAATTTTATTACAATATAAAATATTGTTTATATATATTGTTTATTATATATACTTTACAATATAATTTATTCCTGTGATGCGAAGCTAAATTTTCATCAGTTGTTACTCCAGTCTTAAATGTCATGCGATCCTTCAGAAATCATCCAAATATGCTAATTTATTATTAGAATTATCAATGTTGGAAACAATTGTTCTGCCAAATATTTATTTGCAGATTATTTATTTATTTACCTGTGATTTTTTTTATTTTATTTTTTTTTTTTTTTTCAGGATTCTTTGATGAATATCAAGTTAAAAAGGACAGCATTTATTCAGAATATTATTTTTTCTAACAATGTAAATCTATGCTATCACTTTTTATTAATTTAACCCATCCTTGGTGAATAAAAGTATTAATTTCTTTCAAAAAAGAAAGAATAAAAATTTACTGTCCCCAAATATTTAAACAGTAGTGCACATTGTTAGAAAATCCTTCTATTTTAAATAAATGCTGTTATTTTTTAACCTTTTATTGATCGAAAAATCCTGAAAAAAAGTATCACAGGTTCCAAAAAAAAAAAAAAATAACAATTATTAAGCAGCACAACTATTTCCAGCACTGATAATAAATCAGTATATTAGAATGATTTTTGAAGCATCATGTGAGACTGAAGACTGGAGTAATGATTCTGAAAATTAAATTAAAATTAAATTAAATTTTAATGTGTATTAATATAGAAAAACACTGATAAAAAAAAAAAAAAAAACAAAAAAAAAAACTTCTTTAAAAAACATTAAATGAGAGGGTGTGTCCAAACTTTTGTCTGGTAATATATATATATATATATGTATGTATGTGTGTGTGTGTGTGTGTGTGTGTGTGTGTGTTTGTACTTGTAACATTGTCAACATCAATATTCTTTTTTATTTTTATATGTTTTATATGTTTGGTCTAAGGGATTCTGTATTTTGTACATGTAAACACTGTCACATCCTTTACTTGCATAATACTTTTTGTCTTTAAACTGAATGCAAAGGCAATTAAAACCAATAATCATGTAGCTACTGTTCTGCAGAAAAGCATACATAAATAAATACAGTCCTTTAAGCCTGGTGTCACTTTGTCATTTGAATACATTTTCAAGTATGGCATTTTGCATTTTAACAATTTTGCAAAATAACTAAATAATAAAGTTATCAAACTTTTAGTGTTATTGCTGTATGAAGACTATTAGATAAAAAAAAATATGGCACATAGACTTAGAATTAGAAGGTTTTATTTATTTATTTATTTATTTAAACATGCACATGGGATTCCTATTACAGTACATTCAGTAACTACATTACTAATATATTTACTAGATATGGATACGGTTGTGCTTAAAAATATACATTTTAAAGTTGTTTTGGTTTTATATGCTGACCAGTCAATTGACAAGCAAGACATTTATAGTTCCCAAATGCTTATACTGTACTACAACAATATAACAATCTAAGGCAGTTACACAACAATAGCACTTTGTTGGAAATATATTTTTGTAATAATACAGTGAGTCACACTGTATTTGTCAATACACTTCTGAGCAAAGTATGTAAACCTCAACATTTTTCAGCAACCCTTACACTATAAAAACACAACATTACAGCACATTTACTTATGCCAGGCTAAAGTTTTATGTACACTAAGGTAATTGCATAAAACAGTGTGTTGTCACTCATTTGTGCTACCATTTATAAATAAGTTCATATTTTACATTTGTTCAGAGATGGAGTGCATAGACCTTGTTCCACAGATCCCAGTTGCTTTAAGTGTAATCTACAAAATTTCTTTCAATTATGGCTTTCTTTATTTTTTTAGTTTTTACTCCATACATGACTGGATTTATAATAGGAGACAAAATAAGAACATACAAAGAGAGTACAACGCGAACAGTGTAAGGCACATGACGCATATTGAATCGACTTTGGAACAATTCAAAGCAACTACCGATTACAAAGTTTAGTAATGCTATTAGATGTGGGACACATGTGCTGAATTTAACTCGACCTGTTTTTGACAACTTCAAGCAGATAAAGATGATCCTTACATATGTATAGAAAATTGTGACAACCAATAGGATGGTAAGGGACATCATAACAGCACCATATATACTGTTGCTTAAAGTATCAGAGCATGCTAACTTCACAACAGAAAAATTGTCACAGTAGACTTTTTCAATGATTACTCCGCAAATGTTAAGATTTGCTGTAATTGAGACAGTGATGGTCGATCGCACACATGGCAAAAGCCAAGAAACTGCAATACCTATCTTCACTTTTGTTGGCGTGACTATTTTTTCATATTCTAAAGGATAGCATATAGATACATATCGATCATAAGCCATAACTGTTAAGTTTGTTAGGTCACAGCCACCATAGGTAAATATACTGAATATTTGCACAAGGCAAGAAAGCCAAGTTATCTGATAATTCTCTGTTAGAATTTTTGTCAAAACAAAAGGTGTAATAGCAGATCCACCATATAAATTAATACATGCCAAATTGCAAATAAAAATGTACATGGGCTTGTGTAGCCCTCTTTCAACACATATTATATAGATGAGTACACTGTTAGAAATTAACATGACTGGGTACAGTAAAAATAGCACCACCACAAAAATATATCTCTGGTCATATATTCCTCTGTATCCATCCAGTATGAAAGAAACATTTTTCATGACAGCTTGATTTCCTAAATGGAGAAAAGCATAGACAATGAGTTATTTAAAAGCTGTTTTTTTTTTGCTCTTTAAACGTGGTCAGAAAAGGGTTTGCAAATCTCTAAAACATTGTACTCTTTGTACAAAACTTTAATGTCAATGCAATACAATGCATACAATAAATATATCACGTAACCAAATAAATGCAAATATAACTTTAAATACATTTAGCTTCAAATAAAATAATAGTAATAGCATTTTAAAAACAATATTACATGTACCTTGTAAATTTTGTAAATTGTGAATCTCTTCTCTGTCTATTGCAGAATAAATGCACGCAACAAGAAACAGCTATATTTAAATGATGGTGACTGAAAAAAAAAATAACTATGCAAATTTATGATGCTTAGTTCATGAAAAAGTAAGCACCTTTCAGACAAGTAAACCTCAAAAATGTCTTGTCCCTGGTTAATATAGCTGCATCATAAAATTTGCTTCCCTCCTCATCAATTCATACCTATCATCAAGGGAAACATGCATTGTCAAAAGTGTTAGGTTAGATTTTGCTGAACGTTTTGAATAAAGACAAATACACATCTGCAATTAAAAACTACAAACAATAATTACAAACAATACAAATGTGGGGTAAACTGTTGCAGAGAAAGCAAAACAAAATTAGTCAGCTAAATTAACTTGTGTCCAGTCCAGTAAAAACATAATACACTTGCAGATTCAAAGTTTTCCTATTTGCAGTGTGTGTGCTGGTTGGAGCTACACTATGGGGTTGAAAATGTTATGCTTTCGCTCGTTCTTGTAAAAGGTTTCCTGTTCAGCTGCTATAATTAGACAAGAGAAGATAGAAAAGGTGTGCATTATTGGAGGACATTTACTGACATTTTACCATTTATACACTATTTATGTAACTAAATAATAAACAAACACCACAGCACAGGAATTCTGCGTCTGATACCAAATTGGCAACACACCATTGTATTATTATTTATTATTATTATTTATTTATTTATTTATTTATTTTTAGATTATGCTATCAGAAGCCTGGAATTAATGACGTGAACAGCATTCCCTTGTGTTTGTTTCCTGTATTATAAATTCAGATGCTTCACCAGCTTTACATAATGTTTTGCTCTATTATGAAAATCTGTTTTCTAATCTGTTATTTTGTTTGTTGTAGGTTCATACTTTTGTCTTAATTTTGATTTTGTTCATGATCTTAATGTAAGTTTATATGACTATTTCAATTTTATTTTTCCATTAGCAATCTCTATAAAAAATAATTATTGAAAGAAAGAAATCTTTTGTATTCATTTAATTTGCAATATCCATGAAATACATTAGCGAGCAAGACATACAGTATACATTTTTATTCAATCTGTTTGTCTAAACATCAAACAAATAATATGGAAAATGGTGCAAATTTTACATCCATCAGACTCACTGGATATATTCATTTGGAATTCAAGATGAAGTACTTCTTGTTTGTTGTGATAACTGTGCTCTATTCGACAATTCTGTTTGCCAATAGCTTTCTTATTGGTGTCATTTATTCAGCAAAAACTCTTCATAAACCAATGTATGTGTTTCTATGTAGTCTGTTTGTTAATGAATTATACGGCAGCACAGCTTTATTTCCTTCCCTTCAGGTTAATCTGATTTTGAATAACAATGAGATTTCTCTTATGTATTGTTACTTGCAGATATTTTGCCTGTATACATATGCAATGATTGAATTTTGCAATTTAGCAGTTATGTCTTTTGATAGACATGTGTCGATCTGTTATCCATTACAGTATAACAAAATCATGACCCCTTTTAGAGTGGGATTGTTAATTGTGTTGGTGTGGTCATACTGTTTAGTTCAATTTTTAATTCTTTTCTCTTTTAATTTTAAGCTGCAACTCTGTGGAAACATTATGGAAAAAGTATGGTGTGACAATTATTTACTTGTGAAACTTGCTTGTTCAAAAACCTCTCTGAATAATACTTACGGCATTTTCGTTAATGTGATGACAGCATTGGTACCGCTGATGTTAATTCTTTATTCATATACAAGAATTCTAAAAATATGTTTGACTTTTTCTAAAGAAGCTAAGCAGAAGGCTCTAAGCACCTGTGCACCCCACATCATATCTCTTTTAAACTTTTCTTTGGGCTGCTTCTTTGAAACAATCCAAAGCAGGTTTGATCATATCAGAATGCCAGCTTTGTTACGTATAATCATTTCAGTCTATTTCCTGATGTGCCAGCCAGTCCTTAACCCTATTATGTATGGAGTAAGACTTAAAAATATCAGACAAGTATGTAAAACCATGATTGTATCAAAAGTAGGTATTACATGAATAAAACACATTATTATTATTATTTTTTATTCATTAATTTATTTGTTTGTTTGTTTATATTTGAAGAACTGTCATTATAGTATATCAGTGTATTTTTTTACAAATGTTTCAGATATTAACCATGTTTAATTAAATATATATATATATATACTTATGAATGTGAATAGCATTACAATGTTGCTGTAAAACTAATGTTTTGGTTTCAGTAAAACAAAACTGTTTGTTTATTTATTTATTTATTTGTGTTTTTAACTGACAATAAATGTCAAGTGTGCTGGCTTCTTTGTCCATGTCTTGTAAAAATACCAGCAAGGAACACATTTCAGTAGATTGTAAGGTGTTGTTATTATGACATATTTTCAATCAAAATTTGGGCAATTAATTTTGTATATATTCATATTAATATTATATTCAGGTAGGTCATAAAATAAATGTACTTTCATATTAATCTCTTTTCCTTAGTTGTGCTTTGTCTGTCATTGTATGTCATTTAATTATTCAACTAAACAAAATAATATTTATTTTGGTATTTTACTTTAATGATGCATTAAAAGAGGTGGCACAGTTGCTCAGTGGGTAGCACTCTTGCCTCACAGGATGAAAAGTTTGCAGGTTCTCCCCATGTCTTATGTGGGTCTGCTCTGGTTCCTCCCAAAATTCAAAAACATATGCAGCAAAGGTGAATCAGAAACTGCCCGTAGGTGTGTGTGTGTGTGTGTGTGTGTGTGTGTGTGTGTGTTTGCATATATATATATATATATATATATATATATATATATATATATATATATATATATATATATATATATATATATATATATGGGTCAATATATATGGGTCAATGATGTGATGCCTAAATTTTCTTTCCATCTGCATTAAAAATGTAGTTAAAAATTTGGTTAAATTTATAAAAAAAGACGTCATACACAAGAAGTACCTCTCCCACATATGTACCTCATATGTATTAACTTTTCAAAAAAACATTAGTTATTTAAATGTGTTCTGTTATTTAAAGTGTCAAAACATCATGTGGTGTGGACTTTCTGGCCATAACTTTTGTTTTGAAAACATCTTTGAAATTACCCTAATTTTTTTTTTTTTTTTTTTGCACTAGTTGGCATGTTTTCCAAAGTGTTTTGTAATCCTGTATAAAACTGAAAAGCATTGCATTTATATTTCCATCATAATATTCAAACAAACTTTGTCCGATCATCTCAATTTAATGAAATACCATGTGGTGCCACCATCAAGAAACTACCATTTTGGGACTTTTATATTGAAATTCATTCAAAGATAGGACTTTTCATCATATACCAGTTTGCCAAGGGCCTATAGATGCATCAAGCAGATTTGTAACTCTCTTTCAAATATGGAAAAAAAAAAACCTTTTTCATGGCTAGTATGTAGGTATCAAATTTAAATTAAGTTTCCCTTCAGTCGTTTCACTACAACATTACTGGATGGGAACATGCTTGTGAACAATCACCTCTGAGCTAAAGAGAAAAGGCCAATGAAAATTGGCGAGTGGATTTGCGTGCGATGCCACTCCGCCGTACATATGGGTGTATAAGAAGGCAGCACACATACACTCATTCAGATATGCCTGCTGAAAGCTGCTTTTCTAAAAGAGTTGAAGAAGAGAAAGAAGATCGCTTTACCGCCGCCGGACTGATCTGCTGACCAAAAGAAGCCCATCTCCTGCTGCCACCGCCACCTGATTGATCTGCCGACTGAAAGAAGCCATCTCCCGCGTCTCGCGGCCGCTGTCCTGTGTCCCGGCAGTCCCGGTGTTTGCATACCGTGCCTCAGCCCCCCTTGGGCATACCAGGTCCTAGAGTTGGGGTACTCGGACTTGTACTCGGACTCGAGTCCGGTCTCGAGTACAATTTTTAGTGGACTCGGACTTGTCACGGACTCGGACGCATTTTTACTCGGACTTGACTCGGACTCGAGCCTTTCGGACTCTGAAAATATTGCCGAGTCCAACCGAGTCCAGGGACAGTATACGGAAATGTAATTGACTCATGCATTATTACAAATGTGACATTCAGTATTCTTTATTGTTTTTAAGTATTGCCAGTAAAGCCGGACAGAATCGGAGTGCAAAAAAAGTTATAGAATACTGTCATCAAAGACGCCGTTTGAAGCTGCACGCAGACGGTAAAACAGACAGATTAATGGATGAACTTGCTGATTGCTTTTCAAACATAAATTTGATTTAAACAGGTCTACATAATGCACATTGCACGTTGATTCTTATCAAAATTGTGAGATATAATCTCGGAACTGCGAAAATAAAATCAAAATATTGAAATACAAACTCAAATGTACTTATTTTTATTTATTTATTCTTTTATTCTAGGGCTGTGCAATTAATCGAAATTTAATTCCGATTTTGGATTCTAACGATTCTAAAAAAATACCACAATCGAGATAAACCATATTGCTCCCGATTCTGCCCCCTTTAGTGCGCATTTGCTCCTCAATAAAAGCCTATTTTCACATGCAAATCAGTAAAATCATGTAAGGTGACTTGCATAAAATGGGACGAAAAGAGAATTCGCGCTGTTCTGTGTATGCATTCAGGGACAGAACAGAACACGGACAGTTATTTAAACAGTTCAGTTTTGTATGTAATGGAAAATGTGATTAGGCATTTTGTTTCCTTTTTTTATCAAGTTAATTTGGAAAGTTGTTGTGAGGATTTTTTTGTTTGTTAAATATAAGTTTTTTTTTTTTGTTTTTTTTTAAGTAGCTACAAACAGCCGCCAACGGAAGACTCTTCATATTCTGTTTAAACAATTTGCCTTCTCAAATCATCACGACGACTAAAATAAAATCTATAGATATAAATCCGTTTATGCAGCGAGTGGAAGCTAAAGCCATATTGCAGGTATAGTGGAGGCGCCAGCGCCATTGCTTGCATTTTTTCCAGTGGAAACAATTAAAGATTTTCCATGATAGACGTGATAAATACATATATAGAAAGCTTTAAATTATTGTTTAACGAAAATAAACCAAATCAAAAACAAAAACGTTTTAATAATGTAGCTAATCCGGAAAGATTTATTTCTCTCTAAAGGCGGTTAAAGAGGAGATTTTGAGTCAGGATCTTTGCGACACTGATTCAGAATACACTAGTTTATTCATTTGAAAAATCTCCTTACTATTTCCCTCCGACACATTCATTGTTATTTATTTTTGCCGGTGCTTTGTGGCAAGTTTCAGCCTATTGAATGCGAAGCTGCGCTGAAGGCACTGCGGCTGACTGAGGCACAAAACGCCTTCCGAGCCGCTCCCGAAAGAGAAAGCGAAAGTCTGACTATATTAAAGTGACTGATTACAATCCTGACCAAAATAATCCTGATTATGATTTTTAATCGAGCAGCCCTATTTTATTCCATGGCTTTCATAGACTTCTACTTGAAAACTGTAAGATAAGCTCCGCCCACAAAATCTTCATCAATTGTTTGCAAACACCAAATTTATATTCCTTACATAACAAACTTTATTAACTATAAATGCATTAAAAAAATATAACGGTTTTATAAATATAAATAATACGGCTGTGAGTTATGGAAAGAATGTAGGCCTCATATTCATCCAAGAAAAAAAAAGTAAAATGCCATCTACTCTGTCTATGGTCTAACCATTCATCATATAAAACCCAAAACACACAGTCATGATCAGAGATATGAGGTGCATTTTCTGCCCTTTAGGTCCCATTCACCAAGCTACCTACCCAGACCCCAGCCCTACCCTTAAATTTGTACATTCACTATATAACAACAACAACAACAACTATATAACAAAAAAAAGTCCTGCCCTATAATTTTTCACATTCTGTAAGCTGTTTCTCTATGAAAGATGTCACAATACATAAATCAAGTAACTTGATCACCCATAACTTCTGTTACATGCTTTTTTTCTAGTTATAAAGGTTTAAACAATGTTAAGATAACGAAAAACATTAGTGTTTCATTGGACTCGGACTCGGCCCTTTGGGACTCGGACTTGAGTCCGACTCGGCCCATTTTGGACTCGGACTCGACTGGTCAAGGACTCGGACTCGACTTGGACTCGACTTAGGTGGACTCGAACCCAACACTACCAGGTCCTGAAAGACCTATTTCTAACACGGTTGTTGAGAGATATTCCCCCGGGATGTCTCTCTGGCCGTGTGCTTTTGGTTGTGGTAGTTTCCTGATGTCTGTTGACAGTCATGATTACTGCCTCTCGTGTCTGGGCCGAGTGCACGCTGAGGCAGCTTTTGTGGATGGTTCATGTGTTCATTGCAAGCGTATGACCATGGCCGCGCTTAAGGTCTGTCTCTCGTTTGCGAGACGGCTGCCCTTGTTCTCTACCCGGGCCAGTTCGGCGAGCTGTAAAGGCTTCTCAGCTGTTCTTGGCCTGGTTAGAGGCGCGGGTGACCACAGAGTGGATATTCGGATTGCTCCGCCGGGCAAGTCCCCATGGACGTCCGAGCCCTCTCGCGGTTACGTGGAGTTTCCTAAGGACGGCGCTGACTCGTTCCATGAGCCCTGCGCCTCCTTCGGTGCCCCAGCAGACGATCAGATGTCTATCAGCTCTCGCTGCCACCGCCTACACAGCTGCGGGCCTGGCCGCCACCACCCTTGCATGCCATGGCTATCCTGCAGGTCTATCAAGCCAAGGCACTAAAAGAACTGCACGAGGGTAGCTCTGACCAAGGTGTGTTGCAGGAGCTGCATGCAGCGAACGACACTGCTCTCCGGACAGTGTTGATCGCAGTGCGGTCCCTTGGTCAGGTGATGGCCACCATGGTGGTCCAGGAGCGCCATCTCTGGCTGAGCTTGGTGCCGATGGCTGACGTCGACAAAGTACGCTTTCTCGACGCACCCGTCTGCCAGACCGGCCTTTTTCTGCGACATTGCCGACATTCCTGGCAGTGCAAAAACAGACAGAGGCTGTCGAAGATGTCTTGCCCTGGCTTCAGGCCTCTGGGCCTCCAGGTGCCCAGCCTCCATTTGCTCGCCGACGGCACCCCCCCCACGACATCATCACCAGCTCCGCCCCCCGCTGCTTCCAAGGAAGGTAGCACCTATACCATGGCATCGAGCTGGCTGCAGGGGAGCGGTGCCGCCCGCTGCTCATCCGCAGAGCTACAAGCCTCCCTGATGCGGGCAACCCAGGGATGGTCTAGGTTGCTCTTGGGGGCTGTTAACATCACCCCACCCCCAGGGGAGGGCCGGGGGGTTTTGTGTGTTCACTGCCACTACCCTCCGGGGTGGTGGTACCCACCTACTTACAAAGAGAGCAATTCCCATCCCTGGGCTCCTCGCCCAAGCCTGTTCCAGAGCGACGCACTGCCTCCTCGGACTCGGAGCCTAGATTCAGAAGGTAGGCACTGCCCCTTGCAGTCAGACTTTACTTCAGAACATTCATCTTGCTGAGTTTAGTTTTCCTTCCCGGACCTGGTTTGCCAGCCTCTTGCTCCTTATGGCAGCCCTCCCTGGGAGATCCCCTGGAGTATGAACTTCCTTCAGGGGACGGGCACTGCTTGGCACCTGCGCCTCAGGCGACTGGACTAGGCCATGGTAGTCCTATCACTCGGGCTAAGCCCCCCCTACTAGGCTGGCTTAGGTGAGGTTTGTTCATTGACTACTGTTCCTCTCATGGGACCTCTGAGATGCTCAATTGGTGTGGTGCTCTCCTTCCTGCAGGAGAAGTTGGAGTGCAGGCTGCCCCTTCAACTTTGGAAAATGCATGTTACAGCAATTGCAGCCTGCTATCGTGCAGTAGACAGGTTTCAAAAAAAAAAAAAAAAACCCTGGGGAGCTTCACCTGGTTAATAGGTCCTGAAGAGGTGTGCTGCACCTCTCTCCTCTTGGGATCTTTCCACAGTCCTCAAAGAAGACTGCGACATGCTCCCTCCGAACTCTGGTTCAGCTGAGCTGAGACATTCTTGCTCCTGACCACGCTCGCCTTTTTAAGAGGGTAGACCTGCAACCGTCTCTGTCAGTGAAGCGTGCCTTCAGCTCGGGCCGGCTACTCTCACGTTATCCTGGGACCCGGGCCCAGGTGGACTGCAAGCTCTGCCCCGGAGGAGGCAGATCCGGCCTTGTGTTGTGGTTCCCGTTCGGGCCTGCAGGTTTACGTGTTCCACACCCAGAGCCTCAGATGCTCCGAGCAGCTCCTTGTTGCTTTGAGGGACAGCAGAAGGGCAATGCTGTCCCCAAGCAGAGGTTGGCCAGAGGGTGGTAACGCCATCACCTTGGCAGAGTTCCAGGGTGGGCTGGTGCACGGCACCTTTCTAGTAACACATGTAGAGCTGCGGGCTGGGCGGCAGCAATGCCTTCGCGAGATCCTACAATTTCCACATTGAGCCGTGTCCTCCCGTGTGCTAACTTAAGAATAATCAGGTTTCTGGCGGGAGGCCAGCTCGGTGTCGACTTGATGCGCCATTCCTTCAGGATCCATGCGCGATATTCTAGTAGTTCCCTCATGCAACCCTAGTCCTCCTTTTCCCACAGCCCGGACTAGGTAGTGGAGTAGTTCATGGCTGTGCTCCTGCCGGAGTTCCTTTGCCCGCCGGTTGTGGCACCATGTCTCAGTATCTTTCACGGTTATGATTGTTTTTCCCTATACATATCTATAGCCAGAATAGATATATGCTTCTCTTACTTTCAACATGACCAGAAATCCTATCATTGTCTCCGCCCCCCCACGACTGCTGCAGAACTCAGCAACCCTGGTGGGCCCACCAAGCTTGGGTCAGAGGTGATTGGTCACAAGCATGTTCCCATCCAGTAACGTCTCCGTTCCCTCCTTCAGGGAACGTGGGTTACCTACATAACCTAGACGTTATTTATACAAGTATTTATTTTCATTATAAAATTCATAGTGACCTTTCATGGGAACTTAGCTTGTTTTATTTAGGTGGCCAGTTCTGTGTGTGTAAATTTTGACTGAATTTGAAATATCATGTGGTGCGACTAGATATCATGTGGTGCGACCACACAGAATGCTCCCCATTACAGATATATGTCCCAGATTGGCAGTTTTTATATTTTTTATTCAGTTATTGTTTTATACACATACAATACTTTATTTTTGTTCATGTACGCAATGGTCGCAGTGTTGTCCGTGGCGGGGGCTTTCTTACCCGAAGAACTGTAAAGTCTGACCACTGGGTGAAGGTTTGGCAGCAGGCCAGTGTTAATGAGACCCGTTGAGTGCCCACCTCGGGACTTGGCAGAGAAGCCAGTGTTGAAGTAGTCGTGCGCCAGGGGCCTCTGAAATTGTTTAAGTGGGACTGCTGTCCTGCTCTTGAACGTATTCAGGCAGCTCAACACTGACTGGGCACGTTCCTGCATGAGGTGTGCAGACCAAGTCCAACCCGAGAAAAGAGATCCTCTGTTGGGAAGAGTTTGCTCTTTTCTCGGTTGCCCCGAAAATCCAACCGGCTAAGGTGCACAAGCACCAAGTCCCTGTGTTCGCACAACTGATCCTGAGCCAGTAGAAGCCAGTTGTCGAGGTAGTTGAGGATGCGAATGCCCTGCTCTCTGAGGGGAACAAGAGCCGCCTCTGCAACTTTTGTGAAGACACAGGGCAACAGGGACAGCCTGAAAGGCAGGACTTTGTACTGACATGATCACCCTTCGAACACAAACCACAAAAATGGTCTGTGGCGTGGAAGGATCAAAACATGAAAGTACGCATCCTGCAGGTCAATCGCTGCAAACCAATCTTGGGGACAGACACACCTAAAGATGTGCTTCTGCGTAAGCATCTTGAATTGTAGTCTGTGAAGGGCCCAGTTCATAAAGCAAAGGACCAAGATCAGCCGTAACCCACCGCCAGCCACCACATAAATTTCTGCCATGGATACACCACTAGACCAAGCCCAGGGTGAGGCCACGCCTCTAGTCGAGTGGACTCTTACTCCCATGGGGCATTGTAGGCCCAAGGATGAGTATGCCAGCATAATAGCCTCAACTATCTATTTGCTTTGTGAATGGAAGCCCCTTGGTACGGCCACAAACAGCTTACAAACAAGATGTCCCTTTAAGTTCAAGTGTGCAGGCCCAAATGTACTGCCTGCATTTCCAGGCAGTTGATGTGAAGGTGACTCTCTGTTTTCGACCAGTGGGTGAAAGCAGGTCTGTCATCACATAGTGCTCCCCAACCTGAGTTGGAGGTGTCTGTCGAGATCACCTTCCTTCTGCAAACCATGTCCAGGGGTAAACCATGTTCCATCCACTGAAGGTCCTTCCAGGGCCTGAGTCACCTTGACGTGAAGGCAACTGTGGCACCAGGCATGGGATGGAACTCTCGACTTCAGCCAGTACTGAAGGGGTTGCATGCGAAGCAGGCCCAACTAAAGTACTGGGGATGCAGAGGCCCAGCATTTTCTGAAAAGCCTTGAGAGGGCAAGAGGCTCCGATTTTGAATGAGGCCAGGCTGAATGGCCAGTGCTCGTTCTGGCATGACTACTGCCCTCATTTGGATGGATTTGAGAACTGTTCCCAGGAACGATATCCGTTAACTGGGGGACAGCGCGCTCTTGGTGAAATTTACCCTGCGTGGCAGGCAATCCAGGTGGTGAGGAGGAAGGATCTGTGAGATAATAGGTCGTCCTCCAACTGGGCCAGAATGAGCAAGTCGTCAAGGTAATTCAGAAAACGGATTCCAATCTGTCTCGGGGGGAAAGAGCCGTGTTCATGCACTTCGTAAAAGCGCGGGAAGCTATGAACAGTTCCAGAGCATGTGAGCAGAGCAGAGCGGGGAGTGGAGTGTGCAAAATATAGAAATATAGTCAGAGCGCGGAGCAGATTTTTATCCAAAGGCCGGAGCGATCCCTCTGTCTTGCTCTGGTTCTGCTCCAATACTGCTCACACCATGAGTCTAGGGCATGCACAAATCCACCCAGTAGTTACCCGTGCCTTCAACAATTAACAATAGCAGCCGTGGCCTAATGGTTAGAGAGTTGGACTTGTAACCGAAAGGTTGCGAGTTTGAGTCCCAGGCCCGGCAGGGATTGTTGGTGGGGGAAGTGAATGATCAGCGCTCTCTGAAAGTGCTCACATAGCTCACAGGATCTCCAATGGTGACACTTGTCTAAACTCAGGACACCCATCTCGTTCGCCCCTCTCTTACACGTTGGCTACTAACATAGAATCACCTGCCGCACAATTCCTCCACTTAAGCAGGCCCATCACGGAAACATCTGACAAGGCAATGCAAAGCAAGTAATAAAATCTCCCTCTTCCTAGCTTGAATTAGTGCATAAGTCTCCGTAGCAAATTATAGCCAGATTCCTGCCTTTATGATTATTATCAGGTTGCGATTTAAGGACTGGTAACAAAGATCGAAATTTGGGATTTTTTCAAACTCAGTAATTTTAATCATCCTTAACCCATATGTGTGTGTATGTGTGTGTGCGTGTGTGTGTGTGTGTGCATGAATGCATGTGAATTTCAGTAGTTTTAGTTTTGTACCTTAGAGTAGCTCAATAAATCATTGTTTCATTTTAAAAAGCCACGCCTTGTGTCTGTGATTTCATAAACTATTGTATGCCCAGATGCAGCTATTTAAGCTTAAAGTATCAAAACCTTTCCTTGTATATATATTAAAAATACGTAAACTGTATGTAAACTGTATTCTTATTATTGCAAGCATATTTTATAACATATAATCCTATTTATTATTTAATTAGGCTATTTAAATCTCCTGTTTAAAAATAGGAAAACAAATATTTATACGGGATATAGGTGTAGAGCAGGGTATGCGCATCGTTCAGAAGTGTTTTGCATTAGCCAAAATCATGACAATCCACCACATGAATAGGTAATCCAATTGCACGCGAATAAATGCAAATATTCCCTAAAAACACCCAGTAAAGACAATGAGGCTTCCATTGAAATATGATTGCGCCCGCTTCGTCCCGCACTCCAGTCAGAGAGGATGCCAACAGACAGTGACAGAAATGCCGCCTGTTCATGCATGCAGTGGTAAAACAATAATTGCTTATTGGATACTAATTTGAATCAGTACATTATAACGCAAACAATACCTTAAATAAATATAGTATACTTATCCAGGCACCACTACACCATATAGTTATATAATACACATTTTAAAATTTCACTGCATTCCTGCTCGTGCCATAAAGACCCATTTCGAATGTTTACGTGCTTTTCTTCTCTTTCTGCTCCCACTCCCTGTGGTTTAGCAGTTACGAAGTAATGTTTTTTTTTTTTTGAACACTTTCTAGCATTTCAGTAATACTTTCAAATTACAGCGAAGCAAACCAGTTGTAGGCTACGGTGTCCTGCAGTAGTCAAAAAGGTACTAAACACTGAATTGTGAATCGATTTCTTCTCGTAAACTCAGTGATATATATTCGGACAGCAATTAAATTACCACACAACCTGTGTTTGTCAAAAAAACAGTAGGTAATTTGGCCAGGGATTTTTACGAGGGTGGTGAGAGAAAAACATCAACATCCTGGATTTGGACCGCAATTAAATCAATGACTAGCCCCTGTATATGGTGAAAATCACTTACGTCCCCATGAAAAACAATTACCGTCCGAATAGGGCTTTAGAGTATTTCAATAAATCATTGCTTCATTTTAATGGACAGTGTCTTGTGTCTTTGAGTTCATAAGTTATTGCATGTCCAGATCCAGCTATCTAATCTTTGAAATATATGTTTATTAACATTCCCTTGTTATATTGTGATCTATGGCCAGGAGCGTGATATAAACAACAGAATCATTAAGATACGCTAAATTAAACCTTTTGGTGGATAAATATTTAAAGAACGTAAACTATTTAGTTGAATTAAATTGATCATATGGTTCTGAATCCTTACAATTTGAATTTCAAACTGAAACTGAGTTGAAATTGACCTAACTTCCCTTACACTACACTTCAAAAATCGTTTGTTGTGAAGGAGTAATGGAGTTACTCCAGGCTGGGTGGCGGAAGAGTCGCGGAGTGGGTTTGCTGCATGTTGATTTTCCTTTCCGTGCCTAAGTTAACAGATTAGAGCAGCCACACTGCCTGCGGAATACGCGCGTATCAGGTGCGGTCCAATCACACCACAACCGTGGCCCCAGTCACGTAACAAACTCGCTCCATGTCCGCCACGCAGGCAGTGTGTCCCAGGCGTAAGGCGATTGAAAACGGCATGCAGAGAAATTTTACATTTGAGTGAGCGTGGAGCGATTTCATCAAAGCGGGTTGAAATTGTAGGTGAGAGGGGAGTGTAATTGAGTGGAGTGGTCTGGTGGTCTTTGAGCGGTGGAGCGGGGGGAGTGAACACCCACGTGAGTGGGGAGCAAAAATTCTCACTGCTTAGCTCCGCTCACATGCTCTGGACAGTCCAAAGGGAAGGACCGTGTACTGATATGCCACTCCTGTCTTGCAGATCAAGAAGATGCCTGAGGTGCCTGGTCCAGCACTAACTCGGGCTGGGGTCCTTGGCGTAGCGTCTGGCCAAACGGGAGCAATGGCGGGACTCAGGCTCGGGTGTTGCTTGGGCAGCTGAGGAGGCGACTAGAAGCAGAGGATGAACTGGAGCGCTTTGGCAGGAAGTGCCGCATTGCTTGGGATGACTTCTGTGCCACGGTGAATTGCTCGGCGAAACCCTCGACTGCAGGTGCAAAGATTCCAGTGGGGGAGACCGGAGAATTGAGGAAGTTGATCTTATCCGCATCCTTGATCTCAATAAGGTTCAGCCACAAGTGGTGCTTAAGCACCACTAGACTGACCGTGGATCTGCCAATCGCTTGAGCTGTCATCTTTGTGGTGCGTAAAGCCAGGTTGTCATGCTGGGCAGCTTTCTGAAAGCTTTGGGGTCTGGGCCGGTCTCGTCTGTGGAATGAAGGAGTTTGGCCTGAAAGACCTGAAGGACCACCATGGAGTGAAGCGCTGAGGCCACTTGTCCAACCAATGAATAGGCTTATCCAGCGAGGGCTGAAGTGGTCCTACACGCCTTAGACAGGTGTGCGGCCTTTACCTTCCATCCGATGGCTGTGGGCAGGCAGAGATCCGCGGCCACCAACTGATCCAGGGGAGGCAACTTGTCGCACATCTTTTCTTTGGCGCCGTTGACGGAGGTGAGGGCGGAGGAAGAGGAGGCACATAGGCAGGCCGAGTAGGGGACGTGCCATTACTTAGTGATCTCGTCATGGACTTTAGGGAAGAATGTCAAAGCTCGTTGATGAGGGGTCTGGCGGCACCCTGGCAAGAACCATTCATCCAGGCACTGCGAGTGGGCTCCTCCGGCAAGGACCTCTCCAAACCCAACAACTCGGTGTCCATGCCCAAGCTGACTGTGCTGAGCTCTGTACAGCAAGTGGGTCGTAAGATGGTCGTAAGACATGCTGTCATCCTTGGCGTCACACTTGCTTCCACCGAAGGAGACCAGATCCCTCGCAGCAGCAAAGGGACACTGGTCTGGGTGGGAGAAGATGATGGGGGAAGCCTCTCTAGGTGGCCAGAGTAAGGTACGTGGGGGATGCTGAGATCCTCTGCCCCACTGCTTTTTCCTCGCAGGCTCTTAGGAGGAAGAAAGCAGGAGTGCAGAGAGGCGAGACTCATATCCTCACAATGAGGACATTCCGTCTCGGTGAGCATGGGCAGCATCCAAGCATGAAACACACTCACTGTGACAGTCAGCAGCATGCAGGGGAGACCTGCACAAATGACAGAAATGGCTATTTGAAACAACGCCATGTGGAAATTTGTTCTTATGAAATGCTCTTTTAAAACAGCTCAGGATTGTCGGATGGCGGCAGGGGACCATGTGAGACTGCAGCTGCTGCAGACGATGAAGGCGAAGGCTTGTCTTGAAGAGCGAAGGCTTGAGTCTCATAGCAAAGATGTAGAGTCGTCGCTGAAGGGGAGGGATCTGAGATCCTACTGCAAATTGCCCACTTATATAGCCTGATAGCCTCGTCCCTTTTGACAGGCTCTGGCGGGCTTCATCACCGTAGGCTCGTGCAGTTTTTTATTTACTGCATGAACCAATGGTCGTGCAGTTACACTACGTTATTGAAAAGTGCTTCAGTCTTGGAGAAAAAGGAGTTTTCCTAAAGCGTCTAAAGCAAACGCAGTATGAGTGAAGTATCGATAGGGAACTGCCATTCGGCTTTGTTTCTAGAGGGAGGGCTTCAGAATGTACAGTACATAATGGAATCCATGTTTCCCTCAATCAACTGCAGCTCCACAGTACCAGCAGACCTCATGCAGCCTCAGACCATGATGCTACCACCACCATGCTTGACTGTAGGCAAGACACAATTTTCTTGGTACTCCTCACCAGGGCATCGCCACACATGCTGGACACCATCTGAACCAAACAAGTTTATTTTAGTCTCATCAGACCACAGGACATGGTTCCAGTAAATCATGCCCTTGGACAGGTTGTCTTCAGCAAACTGCCAGCTTCAGAAGAGGCTTCCTTCTGGGACGATGCCCATGCAAACAGCACTGACAAGCTGACCTTCTACTTCTGCAACCTTTAACACTAGAACTACCGGAATTCTATAAATACTAGAATGGCCATAGCGGTCATTCTGACGGTTCATATTAGACTGAACTTAATGCCATGCCATTTACATTCAAAGCTTCTATCAACGTTTTAAACTAAAGCTTTAAATGTCTGTCATCATATTTTATTAAGTCATCACCCTAAAAATGTGATAATTTTTGTAATATACCATATAGTTGTATATGAGCTACTAGACTGCTCCTGAAGGTGCGTGCCTTGCTTGTGTCTGGCAAGTGGGAGAGCAAAGATTGTTTTCATGGCAGTTAAAAAAAAAAACAAAAAAAAAATACAACTCTAAACGCCCACAAACAAAAGCCTAATATTTCAGTAGATAAACCATTTTGTGAATTTTGGAAATTATTACACATATCTTCTTTTTTTTCAATACATGTGCATGAATATAAACATCATCACTATTGCAAAAAAATGGCCTAATTATTATTTTTTTTTTTCCATGATATCTGTTTTGTCAGGGCTAAAATTAGATTAGCCTATACACATTAGCTATAGCATTACATTAGCGTAATAATAATAATATGGACTATTTTGTCAGAACATTGAAATATGCTATTATTGATAACAGCCAGTCTATAGTTATCTAGGATCAGCCTAACATACCTGGAAGGTGGCAGATTGAATGACAGCAGTTGTCAAAATGTAGGTGTCCATCTGGCTTTTTTATTAACAGGAATTTTAGCTTAGCAATAGCATATAAAACAACTATAACAACAGTTGCTAGGCAACAGAGACACGCATTTTCAACCATGGGAAAAAGGAATTATACCACGTCTGTAATACGAACGGTCATTTTGACCGCTTTTGGCCATTAAATGTAGAAATACTAAGAACTCTTTTGTGTTTTGTAATTTTAATAAAATAACAATGTTAGTATGAACTATACACATATTTAAGAAAAGTCAAGGAATTATAGTTGTGTGGGTTTTACTTCTACAAAGTTATTACACTGCAAAATTTAAAAACGTCAAAATGACCACCTTGGTAGTTCTAGTGTTAAAGCAATGCTGGCAAAATTCATGCATCTGTTTTTTGAAGCCAGGTTCTGCACCTGACACACAGAATGAGTACAACTTTGTTGATCGACCCTTGCAAGGCCTATACTGAATGGAACCCATCTTGGAAAACTTTTTTTGACCTTGACCACTGTAGTGTAACTCGGTTTTTACAGTGTTACTGAACCTCTAATAGCCTTGGCTGTCTTTGTGGAGAGAGCAACAATTCTAATTCTCAAATCCTCAGAGAGTTCTTTGCCATGAGATGCCATGTTGAACATCCAGTGATCAGTGTGAGAGAATTGTACTTAAAGCACCACATTTTAACTGCTCTAATACAAGATACACTTTGTAATGTACTGTCAAGCAGACAAAAACATAAACATGATGAATAGGACATGTGGCTTTGCATGCTTAAACAACATACTGATGTTATCACTTAGGGTGTACTCACTTTTATTGCCAGCTATTTTGACAAATAATGGTTGTATGTTAAGTTATTTTTAGAGGACAGTAAATCTATACACAGTAAAATCCCCAGAGTAAAATCAGCTCTGCTCAGAGTACATTTGGTCCCACTCCAAAAAGAGTTAAAATAACACTGAAGCAGAGTTAAAGTTAATGAGATAATTAAGTGATTAATTAAGTGCTGATTGATCATTAGTGATGAACACCTGCTGTTAACAAACAGAATCACTAAAAGAGAAAATAACATTTTTAAAGTCACCATTATAGTGGTCCATGTTTACTTTAGTAGGGCTCTTGATTCTTGACTTCAATCTTTGATTGTTTTGGGTTGTTGTAACTAAGTTACAAGACTTAAGACTTTTGCAAAATGCAAAAGGCATCAGGTGTTAATGATTATGTTTAATCTAACAATTTTATACACACACATATTCTTTGTTGACTACAGTCAAGAAATCTGTATTTTTTGTGTGCATTTTGGAAGGATTTTTTTTTTCAAGGCATTCTACCCAAAAAAAAAAAAGTGTTTATTTTGTGCACACCCAGACATCAAGAATCCGTGCATGAAGCTCAACAACGGTGACAAATAGCATAATATATTCATGCCGCAGTGCATGATGGGAGCCATGGATGAGTTTTGATTGGCTACAACATGGTCACCATTGTTGTGAATATCATGCTGGTTCTTGATGTCTGTGTGTCTAACTTAAATGTCTTAAAAGCTTGTGATCAAAATATGCTTCAAAGACATTTGTCTGATTTTACTGGAAACATCAAACTGTATATTGCTCAGTGTTTGGGTAACCAACAAAGTAACTTTGGATTGTGAAGGATATGTGTTATTTGTTTGCTAGGCTGTTATAATTAAAAAATAGCTGCCAAACAAAATCTGAATCTTAAAAAGTCAAGGGTTGAGAGTCCAACTAAAGTAAACACTGACCGCTATGATGGTCACATAAAAATGTTGATTGTTAACAGCAGGTGTTCCTCACTAATGACCACTCAGCACTTAATTAATCACTTAATTATCTCATTTACTTTAACTCTGCTTCAGTGTTATTTTAACTCTATTTGGAGTGGGACCAAACGTACTCTGAGCAGAGTTGATTTTACTCTGCCGATTTTACTGTGTACTGCTATACTAGCTGCTCATTGACTATTCTAAAATATATCAAAGTTGAATTTCTATAGTATTGTGCCTTGAGAAAATATACTAAAATGGTTGCTGAAATATATATATATATATATATATATATAGATAGATAGATATAGATATAGATATATATAATTATATCAAACATCATTTATAACAAGGTCATTTATAATAAGGTAGGGGGTTAAGATGGTGTTCGGGGTAAGATCAACAATTTTGCATTTTGTTCTATAACAACTAAATTTCAAAATGTTAATTTGCTATAATAACACATTTGCTGACACCAGGCCCGGCGCCAGGATGGCATAACTGGGGGGGCATTTTAATCCCTTGGGGGGGCTCCACTATACCTTATTGTGACTGATTTCCTGATATCCTTTTCATTTATTCACTAATGTATTACGGCTACCTTTCAGTATTAAATCGACTAGCAATCTTAATAAGCCTAATAATCATGAATTAAATGTGTTATCTCTTACCTAATCTCAGGCGAATGGAAACTTATACATGAAGGCGCAGAGGGATTCAGTGACCTAGGTGGCGTTTCCTTGATTGATGTTTCAGCCTGCGAGGTTTTAAATATTCGTTCCTTAAATGCAACTCACACGAGCTAGTAATAATGTCGCTGTCATATAGTTGGTGGTCTATGCAGCGGCTTTTCTTTTCTGTACTTTACCTATTTTAGTGAGACTGAGCCTGTTTTAATGACCATTAAAATAACCGCTGGCAATGGATATTCGTAAATAGCTTGCTGGCCATTCTGCTGATACAATTAAGCCCGATGGTGACCGAACGGACTCTGAACTTGCCCTGCAGCCTCTCCCTGCACAGGCTGTCAAACCGTCAGCTGAAGTAGGTGATGAGCCTGTGCCCACCCCCAGCAGCAGCGGCTTGGTGTCACTCTCTGCGCTGTCTATGGTCCTGGATGGCTCTTTGATCTCTCTGCTGCCGCCTGACTCCGCACCTGCTCTAATCTTTGGAATGTTCCCTGTTCTGACTGGACTATCCTCGTCTCTCTGCCCTGCTGGAGTTCAGCTTCATTAATAAAGTCTGATTTATCTTCTGATTTAGTTCGCTTTTGTGTCTTCTTTTCCCATGATGATGATAATGACAGCAACATTATTACTAGCTCGTGTGAGTTGCATTGAAGGAACGAATATTTAAAACCTCGCAGGCTGAAACATCAATCAAGGAAACACCACCTAGTTCACTGAATTTCATTTGCGCGCTGAAGCCATTCGCCTGACATTAGGTAGTTGCAGTCATTGGATAAATTCAGTTCTACACGTTTTTAACGAAATCGTTATATCAAAGTATATGACTGAATTTAACTCTCCAATAACGCTTTAATTTACGTCCGTTAAGAAAACTGGGGGAGGCACAAATTCTTTCTGGGGGGGCCACGCCCCCCTTTGCCCCCCTTTGCCCCCCCGTGGTGCCGGGCCTGGCTGACACTGTTGCAATTGCCAGCTAGAGTGTCCTGAAGGGGAACTCTGAGCTTAGCTCACAAAGGTCACCACCATGTCCAGTTATAATGCTTGCCACTCATGTGCTTTCAGTAACTTTCTGTCCTGTGGTTTCTGTACTTGAGCTAATTCACAACATAGCTCCAGAGTTTTGTCCCCTCATAGCTGCCACTCCTGTGTCTCGTCATGACATGGTCACCACTCCAGAGCCATCAGCCCAGAGCCTCTCCACAAGATGGATGCTTTAGAGAGTCTTGTATCATCATGGCTTTCAGCTCAGAGTCTCTTCACAAGATGGTAGCCAGTCCAGAGTCTTCTGTCATGAATGTTGCATTTGAAGCTATTCAGGCAGTGCCCAGCACAGTTGACACTGATGTCCAGTTTGGCACACACTACTGATGTTGGTGTGGACGGCAGACATCCTGGTGGCCTCAAAGCTCTCAAGCCTGGCAATCTCAGACTCTCCACTGCCCTTCCAGTAATGGGGGTTGCCATTTTGTATGTTTGGGCTATACACTGCTCTTTTCCTTTTTAATCAGCATATGCTTTAATCTCTCTCTCTTCCGCAGATCATTGGGGATCAGCAGGAGATGCATTGGTAGTGTTATGTGTTGTTGCATGATATTTCCATTAAAAAGATGCACAGCTGCTGTCTCCAAGGAATCTGCATGGTTCCTGCAATGCTGTGCATTTTGCCCACAGTCCGCATGAATTATTCAATACAACCATTTGCCTGTGGTCAGAATAATGTGATTTTACTGTAATGAAATCCAAGGTACTCTGCAAATTTGCTGAAACGATCGCTGTTAAAAGGAGCTCCATTATCTGTCTTCACAACTTTTGAAATGCTAAACAATTAAGAAAACTTTATAAATCACAGGGATCACAGCATTTACTGTGATGGAATGAAGAACTACCACTGGGTAGTGAGAATATGAATCTATGATGACAAGCATGTTCACCTGTACAGGACCACAGAAATCAACACTGACCTTTTGCCAGGCGTTTTCAGTGAGGCCTAGACATTTGTAATGGCACAGAATGTGCTGCTGGTGTGTTGGCTTGGCAGGCAGTTTTCTACCAGAACTTCAGCTTCTATCCCAGGTAGAAATTTGTTTGTTCTAAGAATGTTCCGAGAACATTATGCTATGTTCTGGTAATGTTTTCAGTGGCAAGTTTTATTTTAGTTCCCAGAATATTTTCCTAAAAGGTAGGATAACATTCTCTAAAAGCATTCTACAAATGTTTATTGATAATATGGTTAGAACATTATCCCCTAAGATTCTAATAAAGACGTAATCTGGAAGCTTCCCATTGGACACTGGATGTGGACTCTAATTAGCAAATTTTGGTTGAAAGTAAAAACCCAACCTTAAGCTCCAAATTAATTAAATAACTCAAAGAACAGCATTGCCAGCTTTACTTATTATAAACCAGATTGACTTTATCTGTCATACATTTACAAAAGGTATTATTGAGATAAGCAGAGGTTTAGATGTTGATGTCTGTTGAAAGTAATTGTTTGGTTTGATGTCAACATTATGGTGAGAAGCATTTGATTTAGTTGGACAATTTGACTCTTGGTTTTTGGATGTTTTTCTGTGACTACATTTGTTATGACAAAAACAGCAAAAGAAAACATCATATTCTCATATAGTTATCTGGTTTCAAAAAGTCTAATCTGTGGTGTTATTTATTATAACATAGAAATTGTTCTAAAGACAGATTCAACAGAATTTCAATCAGGTAATTTCAAAGATTTAAAAACAAAATCTTGTTTATCACACAAACATCAAGAATCAGTGTATGAATCTCAACAATGGTGACATACTTCATGCTGCTATGTTTCCCAGTCAGTTCTCTTCAAGCTGCGTTGAAACACTTTGGGAACGCCCCCGACGTGACACCGTACCTCAAGCGGGCTGACTGTCACGATTGTGAGCTTCTCCAGCTCCACTTGCTCTGCTCCCGCCTGGCTGTGTTCGATGAGACCGGCCAGGCTCGCGATCCTGCTGGCTGTGGTCCCGCTGTTGCCAAGGCTCAGCGTAGACTGCTGTCATGGGGGTCGCAAGTGGATCTAGCCGAGGGATCAGAGACGGGTTCTTCCCTATCTCAGTCCTCAACCGTTAGATCTGCAGCCCTCTCTCAGGGAGGACTTGCCACCACAGTCTCTGGCATATGAGGAGCTTGTGGAGGTTGTAACTCGGCTGGTTGCTAAATTAAATATCGAGTGGCCATCCGAGAAGCAGGACGTTCGTTCAAAAAGTAAATGGGATGAACGCTTCCTGTGTGTAAGATCACAGTCTTCGCGGAGGGGCCTTCCGTTTTTCCCCGATCTGCACACAGAGGTGTCTAGATCGTGGGATAAACCATACTCCTCTCGTATATTCAGTCCCAATGTCACTACATACTCAAATGTTGGGGGCTGAATGAGAGGGGTTATGGGGCGGTGCCAGCGGTGGAGCAGACGCTCGCAAGCTATCTCTCCCCGTCCTCTGCATCGTCTCTGAAGGCCCCTAAGCTTCCCTCCAAGGCACTAAAACCAACTTCCGCCTTGGTCTGTAAAGCTAACACGGTGGCGTGTAAACGGTGGCTGTGTGACCTGCACACAGATTTGTCACTCTGTACTACTAAGGCCCGTGCCATCGGCCGCTCCATGGCAGTTTTGGTGGCTACGGAGCGGCATCTGTGGCTGAACCTGTCTGATATGGAAGATAAGGATTGGTTCTTCCTGCTGGACGCCCTGCTCTCACCTTCTGGCCTTTTCGGCGACGCAGTAAATACTGTCGTCAATAGGTTTCAGGAGGCGAAAAAGCAGGTGGTGGCATTCTAGCGCCAGGTCCCAGGGGCTGCTAAGCAGGAGCAGCCTCAGCCGTCTAGCTCCTTGTACCGCCAGCGTCAGAAGCAGAGCGTCGCTACCCAAACAACAGGGGGTCGGGGTGAAGCTCTGTATCTGGGTCCTCTGGCCAGAAGACGGATCTACGGACCGTTATTTTGTCTAAGAGGGCCCAGACCAAGCGCCCCTGACGCCACCATTGTCACGGGCCTGAAAGCAGCCCCAATTGGGGAGGGAAGGTGTACACCTCAGTATACAGTGCCCTTTCCTCCTCAGCACTCTCAAGGAGCAGTGCCGGTGTCCCTGCCACCTCACGTGCTTCAGGGCTCGGCAGGGTTCCAGCGAGAAGTCAGCCTCGAGGGGCTGGCCCTCCAAAGCCACTCTCTGGCCACACCAGAGACCAGCCTAGAGCGGCTGATTCCCTTAGTAGATTTTGGCAGCATGGAAGCTTCTGCTGAATGTCTCACAATGGGTCCTGCAGACTGTAGAACGAGGTTACAGAATCCAGTTCGGTTCTCTGTGTCTTTTGAAATGCACCATCAAACGGTTTTGGTTCAAGATGTTTACTATAGCTCAGATCATGACACAAATCAGGTCCAAGGACTGGTTTGTCACCATAGATCTGAAGGACACATACTTTCACATCTCCATTCTTCCTCAACACAGGAGGTTCCTGAGGTTTGCTTTCGGGGGCGAAGCTTACCAGTATCGGGTTCTTCCGTTCGGCCTGTCACTCTCGCACTTTCACCAAGTGTGTAACCCTTTACAGGCTGGCGTACCAGATCCTCCTCTAAGCTCAGGGAAAACTGTTCTCACTGACAGCAGTTTACATCCCTGGGCACCTCAATCAGGGAGCAGACATCCTGTCGAGGCAGGGGCTGAGGCCCGGGGAATGGAGACTCCACCCCCAGTCATTGGAGCTCCTATAGAGGGAATTCGGTCAGGCGGAAGTGGACTTATTTGCGTCGCAGGAAACGACACACTGTCCTCTGGTTTTCCCTCACGCATCCAGCTCTGCTGGGGTTGGATGCCATGGTACAGACATGGTCGAGGCTACCCAGTCAACTGCCCAATTGGTACAGTTCTAGAGTTTTTGCAGGACCGTTTCTCCGTGGGGCTAACTCCCTCCACTTTAAAGGTGTACGTGGCGGCCTTGAGTGCTTACCATTCCTTTCTAGGTGGTCAATCTATCGGGAAACATCCCCTTGTTATATGCTTCCTCCGTGGCACACTGAGGCTGAGGCCAGCGCAACGCACTAAGGTGCCTACTTGGGACCTGGCAGTGGTTCTGGAGGGCCTCTGCAGAGCTCCTTTCGAACCCATCGAGGAGGTTCCAGTCAAGTTCCTGACACTTAAGACTGTGTTCCTCCTCGCCGTCTCCTCCCTCAAGCGGGTTGGAGACCTTCAGGCACTTTCTGTATCTGTATCACTCGTATGGCGCAGTGGGCATTTTCGTTCCCAAAGCGTTTCGACGCCTAGGGAATGAGACGCTGCATCTACTTGCCATACTCCTTGCACCCCCTGCACCCACTCGCTTCACAGCAAGCTAAAGTGAGCATGTTGCCGGTGCTCTCTTACACTTCCTGATCACTACGTCATCCCGCTCATGACGTCACGCTTCTCTATTGGACTGATTCTACACACACTTCAGTACGGTGTCTCGCCGGGGGCGTTCCCAAAGCATTTCGATGCAGCATCTCGTCCATAGGGGAACCATGGTTACATACGTAACCTGGACGATTTTGGGTGCATTATACAAAACTCTTCCAGGGCTCCCAGAATGCATTGCAGCATGAAGCATGTCACCATTGTTGAGATTCATACACTGGTTCTTGATGTCTGGTTCTTGTGTGTTTTTAAGATTTTATTTATTTATTTATTTATTTAGCAGCACCCTTTTTAATGTGCTTTATTTTAATGTATGTTTTGTGGTAGTTTCAAAAACAAATGTCCACTGAGTGGTGCTATGAATAAGAATATGAATAAGCGCAGCATCTTGTTCCCGCTTTATCAGGGAGCAGGGTTACAGACGATTTACTACCTTGACATTAAATTTGAAAAAATTGGTTAATGCTGCTGTGTGAGTGTTTTTAAGAGAATAGCTGATGGAGTGGCAGCAAACACCTTTCTTTCCTTTGACCAACATGATCAGTCTTTTAAATATAGAAGCGTCATAGAAACTGTAGTGTGGATTAATTTTATTTTGCTATCGAAGACATATACACACAAAAAATATATTTATATATCTGTAACGGAGTGAATGAGATGAAAGGGGTGCGGATCCAAACCTTTTATATTATTTAATATTTTATTTTATTATAAAATGCTGTTGTGGTGTTCTGTTGACCAGTATAGAAGTTTCACCAACTATATGACTTTTATTTCTGAGAACTCTGGAAATGTAAAATGGACCCATACTTTTTTAAGAGTGTTCATATATATATATATATATATATATAGTTAAATATACATTGCATATTGCACCACAATTATATATACATACAATATTACATATACATACATATTATATACAAGTTTGTTTGGTTAAACCTGAAACTAATTACGTCATTTAAGAGCCATGTCATCATTCCCTTGTGTGTTGTTTTGTTTTGTTTATAAATTCAGATGCTTCACCAGCACAACATAATAAAACTCTGTTTCTCTTATGATGCATTCCAAATAGTTATTTTATACTTGTTAGGTTGATAATCTTGTTTGCAGGTTTTTATTAGTGATTGTTTTTAAATCCGCTAATATTCTTAATATATGTTTACATTATTGATTCAAAATAACTTTCAACTGACTCTGCTCTCTTCAAGACATCTCAGTATCAGCAAAAGGTAGTTTTTGTTGTTGTTGTTGTTGTTGTTGTTTTCGTCTTTAATTATACAGTGCTTTTGCAAATCACACATGTGCTGTTTTATTACAAATTGTACTTTTTCTTTGTTTACAGATGATAATTTGGAATGTTTCACCTTTGTGAATCAAATGGCTACAACATCTACAGTATATGCTGATTATATGAACAACTGTTAACTATTTAATGCTAATACCTGTCATTTATGGATAATTCTACACATTTTACGACCATTATATTGGCTGGATACATTGATATTGGGAATATTAAGTATTTATGTTTCATTGTTTTGATCCTGTTGTTTGTTGCAATCATTATAGCAAATCTGTTAATTATTGGAATAATATGGAAGGAGAAGTCTTTGCATGAACCTATGTATGTTTTTTTATGCAGTTTGTCTGTAAATGAATTGTATGGCAGCATTGCTTTATTTCCCTCCCTTTTACGTAATATGCTACTGTCAAATATTCCAGAAATTTCACTGACCCTTTGCCATGCACAAATATTTGTTTTGTATACGTATGGATCAGTAGAATTTTGTAATTTAGCAGTCATGTCTTATGACAGATATGTGGCCATCTGTTACCCTTTGGAATATCATAGAATCATGTCTTCTGCAAAAACAGTTACATTGATTGCTCTGGGGTGGTCAGTATCACTGATCAAATTTTCCATTAATTTTTCTGTGAGTGTACAGCTAAAGTTGTGTGGAAATGTAATGGACAAAGTATGGTGCGACAACTACATGCTTGTGAAACTGGCATGCTCAGACACCACAGCAAAAAACATCTCTGGCATAATCGGTACTATTGTGACTATTGTTGCTCCTCTAGCATTAATTGTGTTCTCATATGCAAAAATTTTAAGAATTTGTCTAAAGTCTACAAGAGAAACAACCAAAAAGGCTTTAAGCACATGTACTTTGCACCTTTTCTCACTACTGAATTTTTCTGTTGGTTGTTCATTTGAAATGATCCAAAGCAGATTTGATAAGGTGCCTATGCCCCCTGTACTACGTGTGATTCTGTCACTTTATTTTCCAATATGTACACCACTTATCAATCCTATCATGTATGGTATGAGACTTTTTAAGATAAAAAGGGCACTCAAAAAATTAATTTACCCCTGGAACCACATAAACCCATATGACAATAATGTGTAAGACCATTATTTACTGCCACCTATAGGGTAGGATAATATCCTTAATAATTAATATGCTTTTTCAGTAAACCTGCAAATGTGCACAAAAGCTTGTGTTAAGACAAAATTATTATTAGGAATATGTGATAATGACTGATGATTACACAATGTAGAAATATCATAATGTTTAATGTAAGTTAAAGAGCATTTTATTGTATTTTTTAATTTTTTTTTTTTTTAGTAGTAAAATGGTGTTTTTGCATTATCTTCCTGTACTTTTCCAAATTTAATAAAAATAAAAAGGGTACTACAAAATGTTATTTTTAGTTTTAATTTTTTTTACTAATGTTTCTTACTTTGTTCAATCTGAAAGCAAAGAACACAGAACAAAATGTATTTATTTAAACAAAATGTAAATGCTGTTTGTCTTATTGGTTTGACATTATTATGGTGAATAAGTAGTTCAAGATTTGTGTGCCTCCCATACCAGGCTGACCTGCTTAGGGTGAGTGGAGCCCAATGCAGTTTTGGGGCCACAGATTTTTCTTTTGGGGGCAAGAATATGGCCAGTGCTGTTAGCTGCTTCACAGTAGCCTTGATGGCCAGTGTTGGGGAAAGTTACTTTTAAAAGTAATGCATTACAATATTGTGTTACTACCTAAAAAAGTAACTAATTACAGTTAGACATTGTTTAAGAAAAAGGATAATAAATACATAAAGGAAACAAAAAGTAACTGCCGTTCCCCCTCAGTCTTCCTCTCAACGTTACATGGGAGTGTACTTTTTTTTTTTTTTTTTCCGGCCTGTCAGTAACACAGATAACACATAACAGTGTGTATGTGTAGCTATGCTATCATCATTCAGAGCCTTTTTTTTTTTATTTTTTTTATTTAATTTTAATTTTTATTAATTTTTAAATTTTTATTTATTTAACCATACTATGACCGACAAGACCGGGGGACAGAGAAAACCAAGAGAGGAGAAAGAAGGAACAAAAGAAAAGAGAGAGAAGAAAAAAGAGAAAAAAAAAAAAAGAGGATAGAGAAAAAGAGAGAGAACAAAAACAGATAATCTGCTTCCATACCTGCTGACAAAGAGAGAAAACAACAAAAGACACAACAGCAGAAAAACTACAACAACATCCAATGTCCGTATGTATCACAGTAAATACTAAATGTTAAATGGTATTGCGCAGCACACATAACTAATATTACAAAATATGTTTGAAGCAACAGCATTTTAGGACAGTGAGTGTCTGTGAGCACCTGTTTTTACACCAATGTGAATGATTGTGTGTACACCTGTGTGCACACCTGTGTGTGTGAACGCGCTTGTATTCATAAGGTTCCTCCATGTAAATGCTTGATAGTGTGAGTGGGGAACCACAGCCCCGCCCCGCAAGGCATGAAGCAGGCACGAAGGAGACCCGGGCTCCTAAACATCCGGAGGCCCCCCAGGGATAAGACCGGATGGCCAGCTCCTCCTCACAGCCCCCAGCCCCGGACAGAGAACAGAGAACAGGGGTGTAAGGGAAAAAAAAAAAAAAAAAAAAAAAAAAAGGAAGACCCCGTGCTTCACCTCACCCGCTCAAATGTAGTGTTGGTGTATGTTGTTCTAAAGTGCTTTAAAACAGGGGAGGGGCAAGACACTAGGACACGTCAGCTCGTGTCAGCTCGGCCCCTCCCAAGAGCCCTCAATGTCTATGTGCAACTTAAAATTGAGAAGTGGGCATCGGCACCAGAGGGAAGGCTGAATGAACAGACCACCCTCTGGACGCCGTTCAGAGTGCCCACCCCCAAGGCCCTATATGTATGTGTCATGTGACAGTAAGTAATGAGAGTGTCTAAGTAATGATGTATGATTGGGATGCGAGAGGCCACGAGGAGACAGAGGAGTCCCAACTCCCCTGCATCCCAGCGACACACCCGCACCCCAAAAACCCTACCTGTATGTTGGTGTGATGGGGCGGGAGAGGGGAAGCATTAGGGACGGGGAGGAAAACATCGGAGGAGGCAAAGTGCCCCCCCCGCTGGAGCCAGCTCCCCCGCTGACCCCATAGGCACCCCCGTCGTCCCAAACCCGTCCCGGGCAGGGGGCCCAGGCCCATCCAGACCAGGGCCCACGGCAGCCCGGGGTGGCCCACCAGACCCCACAGCAGAGGAAAAACTACCCCCACCCCATCATTCAGTCGACTCCCAGACTACCGAAGACAATAGACACCCAGGTTAAACCAGTCCTCCGCCCCTATTGGGTCCCTCCCTACATGGGAGTGTACTTGAGAGACTAATCACCTCTGAGCTAAAGAAAAGCAGCCAATGAAATTGGCGAGTGGAATTTGCATGCAACGTCACTCCCCGGTACATACGGGTATATAAGATGGCGGCGTGCACACACTCATTCAGATTTCTGCTTCGGAGCCTCGCTGCTGCTGAGCTGACTGCTGAAGAAGAATTGCTGCTGTTGAAAGAAGATCCCCGCGGACCGATTGAAGATCGACCATTTTGCACTCCAGCGACTAGCCTCCTTGGCCTTCCCTGGGCAAACCGGGAGATCTCCTTTCCTAAAAGAGCAAATTTCTAACACGGTCGTGACAGCGTATTTTTAAAGATGTCTATCTGACCATGTGCCTCTGGATGTGGAAGCTTCCTGACTTCCCTTGACGGTCACGATCGCTGCCTCACGTGCCTTGGCCGAAAACACGCCGAGGTGGATTTTGTGGATGGTTGGTGCATTCATTGCGAATGCATGTCCATGGCTACGTTGAGAACCTGCCTCTCATTCACGAGTCGCCTATCCAGAACACTCTGCCGGAAAAATCCCCATGGAGGTCTGGGTCCTCTCGTAGTCCCATGGAGCAACCAAAGAGGGTGCTCACTCACCCCGCAGCGAGCCTAGCGCCTTTTTTGGTGCCCCTGAGGAAGACCGGATGTCTATCGCTGCACAGGGTCCTGCTAAGACCACCCGCAAATCTGCGAAGCGGCCCTGATGCTGTTCCTCCAGCTAAGATGAAGCCGGGATTTTACAGTCCCTACTTCATCGTACCCAAGAAAGGCGGTGGGTTACGACCGATCCTGGACCTTCGAGTTTTGAACCGGTCCCTTTTCAGGCTACCGTTCAACATGCTTACCTCAAAGCGCATTCTCTCATGCATTCGTCACCAGGATTGGTTTGCAGCTATCGACCTGAAGGACACGTATTCCTGAAGGTCTGGATTCTTCCTTGACACAGACCGTTTCTTCGGTTTGCTTTCGAGGGCCAGGCATACCAGTACAAAGTCCCTCCCTTTGGTCTGTCCCTGTCTCCCCCCGTTTTTACCAAACACCCAATTGGGGCTTCGGGTCAACCAGGAGAAGAGCAAGCTCTCCCCTGTGCAGAGCATCTCTTTTCTTGGTATGGAGCTGGACTCGGTCAACATGACCGCACACCTCACAAACGAGCGTGTGCAGTCAGTGCTAAACTGCCTGAATCTTTTCAGACACAAGACAGCAGTCCCTCTCAAAATATTCCAGAGGCTCCTAGGGCATATGGTGGCCACAGCCGCTCGACTTGCTCCATATGAGACCACTTCAGCGCTGGCTACACGACAGAGTCCCGAGATGGGCATGGCGCCCTGGCAACCTTTGGGTCCGGGTCACCCTGGAGTGTCGCCGTCTTTTCAGCCCTTGGTCAGACCCTGCCTTCTTACGGGCGGTGTACCATTAGGTCAGGTGTCCAGGCATGTTGTACTCAACACAGATGCCTCCATGTCGGGCTGGGGTGCCATTTGCAACGGGCAAGCAGCCTCGGGCTCCTGGACAGGACCCCGACTGCAGTGGCATATCAACTGCCCCGAGTTGCTGGCTGTGCTTCTCGCTCTGTGTCATTTTCTTCCGATGCTACGAGACAAGCATGTGCTCGTCCACATGGACAATACACCGACAGTAGCATACATCAACCATCGGGGGGTCTACGCTCTCTTCAGGTGTGTCAACTCGTCTGCCATCTCCTCCTCTGAAGTCAGACGCGGTCAAGTCGCTGCGTGCTGTCCAAATTCCAGGAGAGCTCAATTGTGCAGCCAATGTGCTCCCTGGAGGGTGGTCTAGCTTATTTGGAGTCGATTCAGAGAAGCCCAGATAGATCTGTTTGCCTCCCCAGAATCCTCCCACTGCCAGCTCTTTTACTCTCTGACCAAGGCCCCCCTCGGCAGAGACACACTGGCACACAGCTGTGTGCATGTACAGAATGAAAATAAAGTACCAGTACCATGGGGCTAGTGCCAGGAAAGATCTGGGCTAATTTAACTTTGGACATTTACTTACTTACTTGCAGGACTCCCCTTATCAGACCAGCTCTTAAATGACAAATCCTGTATTGAAGGTGAGAAAAAATGATTACAAGAGATAGGACTAAGAAGAAAACCATCCCTAAGACCAAATGATTTCCTGAATTGGGTCCAGATCTTCAGTTAATGTTTTACCACTGGGCAGTCAATAGATGTGTGGCCAAGTTGTTTCAATATTGGGTTTCTAAAATGTTTGTGGCTCCTTTAAGAGATCGCCTTTCCTTACTCGTGATATTTCCTGTATGCGTGTGCGTGACCAGAACAGCAATTTTCGTCATTATTCAATGAAGCAGCCAAGTGCCATGTTATCATGTGGGCATCGGAGGATTTATTATGGGGTTATGCTGTCTTTCTGGGTAGATACTATTGCAAAATCTTTAATATCTGTGGGAACCAGAGACCTGTTTGTGAATTGCTGACTTGTAATTCTTCATAGATGAGGTTGGATTGTGGGTGATTTTCCACGTATTTTCCACTTTCTCTCCACTTTCATGAAAAAAAAAAAAAAAACTCTCCTAGTTCTCCTTAAAATATCCTCTATCTCATTGGTTGACAGTAAGTCGAGCTCTGACTTCAATTTAAGACGTCTCTTATACAGATCTGGTGTGAGAGACTTAGCGTATTGTTCCTCCAGCCTAGAAATCTCATTGGCTAGATAAATTTGCTTTTATTTAGAATTTCTTTAGACAAAAGAGTGACTTCTTTTATCTCTGGGTCCCAAGAGGGCACTCAACTATCCCATGAGTGTTCAAGCACAGGGACTTGGTGCTCAGGCACCTCAGCCAGTTGAATTTTTGGGTCAACTGGGAAAAGAGCATACTCTTCCTGACACGGAGGATCTATTTTCTTGGTATGGATTTGGTCGAACAGACAGCAGACCTCACAGAGGAACTTGCTCAATCAGTGCTGAACTGCTTGAATATGTTCAACAGCAGGACACTAAAACATTTTTAGAGGTTCCTGGGGCTGCTCCATATGAGACTGCACTGGCTCCATGGCTGAGTCCTGAGGTTTGCATGGCTGTGCAGCACTCACTGGGTCCAAATCTAACTGGCCTGGGGTGTCACATACAACAGGCAAGCAGTCTCGAGAGTGATATGCCACTGCAGTTGCCTGGAGTTGTTAGCAGTGCACCTTGCCTTCACAGTAAAATCAGCTCTGCTCAGAGTACATTTAGTCCCACTCCAAAAAGAGTTAAAGTTAATGAGATAATTAAGTGCTGATTGATCATTAGTGATGAACAACTGCTGTTAACAATCAGAATCACTAAAAGAGAAAATCAAATTTTTAAAGTCACCATTATAGTGGTCCATGTTTACTTTAGTAGGGCTCTTGATTCTTGACTTTGGCATTCTGCAAAAAAAAAAAAAAAAAGTGCTTAATTTGTGCACACCCAGACATCAAGAATCCGCGCATGACGCTCAACAACGGTGACAAATAGCATAATATATTCATGCTGCAGTGCATGATGGGAGCCATGGATGAGTTTTGATTGGCTACAACATGGTCACCATTGTTGTGAATATCATGCTGGTTCTTGATGTCTGTGTGTCTAACTTAAATGTTTTTTTTTTTTTTTTTTAAAAAAAAAAGCTTGTGACCAAAATATGTTTCAAAGACATTTGTCTGATTTTACTGGAAACATCAAACTGTATATTGCTCACAGTGTTTGTGCAACCAACAAAGTAACTTTAAATTAATAATTCAAATATCCACACAGTAAGCAAATCACAACATAATCATCAACTGTGAAGGATGTGTGTTATTTGTTTGTTAGGCTGTTATAATTTAAGAACAGCTGCCAAACAAAATCTGAAGTTTAAAAAGTCAAGGGTTGAGAGTCCAACTAAAGTAAACACTGACCGCTATGATGGTCACATAAAAATGTTGATTTTCTCTTTTAGTGATGCTGATTGTTAACAGCAGGTGTTCATCACTAATGACCACTTAGCACTTAATTAATCACTTAATTATTTCATTAATTTTAACTCCATTTGGAGTGGGATGTACTCTGAGCAGAGTAGATTTTACTCTGGCGGTTTTACTGTGTTGAACGTGTCAAAAAGCACTTATGACACACGGAAACACAGAATGGGTATATGTTATAGTCTCTCTGGACGAAAGACTCAGACCGTTGTTTCTGTTGCTGTCTTCCCGATAAAAGGACTCAGATTCAGAACAAGGAGTGTCTTTTGGAAGGGTACATTTATCCTTTTCTGATGAGGAGGAGATTTAGAATCTGGCGCCTCTCCATCCGGGAAATGTGATTGGCCGTTTGTGTTCGAGGTGGCCCTGGTTCTGTGGAACTCTTTTGCATAAAGTAGAATGCAACATTTCTTTAAAATTGTTACCCACATCTTGAGGAGCAAGAAGAATCCAAACATGATAGGAAACTGTTAAACGATCACTTATTCATACCATAATATGTTAATAGGCCTGCTTTTGTGAACTGTTAGGTTAACAGTCAATGGCCATCAACGTGAACTGTACTTCATCTGAGGGTCAAGTAAATCTCTTGTCGTTTACATCCATTTAAGGCCTCCAAACATAGGTATGAATGGATTTGGATGGATCTTTGTGGCCTTTCTTTGTTTCAGCCACTGCTGTTGCATCCAGAGTTCTGAAAGAGTTTTATGGCAGTCATTTCCAAATCTTAGGATTGGTGAGGGTCAAACCATAGTCCAATGAGAAGTCCTCTCTTAGGTGGTCGTAGGTGCAATCGGTCTTCCTTCCTGTCCTGCATGAGGTGTCTAGCAGTTGTCTTAGCATCTTATTTGTTGTTTCTGAACATTTGTTTATGTTTTTCCACTAAGATCAAATCACAGTGTGGCACATCTACCTCCACACTTGGCAGTTCATGAGCTCACACTTACAGATAATAAACAGAGTAAAGGTAATCAGCTGAAGCTGGATGCAATCATTGCATGCCAATGTGCATTGGCTTATTTAGTTTACACTCAAAGTAGACTGGTCTCTCTAGAAAGATCCCCAATTCCCCAGCATCGACATGATGTCTCTCAGGCATTAGCCTGAGGTGACAGAACTATATGTAAATGTACTGTTATGCTTTCGTATATATAAGTAGCAATAGACTGACTCACATTCTCCAGACTCCATTGGCCCCCTGCCTACATGTGATCTCCCCTGAGTTGGTATCGTTCCTGAAGTCACCCTGATTACTCACCAGGCCTGCCAGGCAGGGGCAGCCCATGCCTTCTACAAGCTGCTCATACATTGCCCATCAGATGCAGAGTGTCACTTCCCAACACCACTGGCCTCTGAGGGCAAGCCTCTTTTATTAGAATTAATTCACAGCTCATCACACCTCAGTCCCAGCTTCCCCTCAGTGCACTCAGGGGACCATTTTGCTAACCCCACAAACTATGGTGCTTCGGGGCACAGCAGTTTCCACCGAGTTCAGGTATCATTGTCTGTCTGGAGACGTTCTCTTTGGTCACACTCCATTTGCAAATTGTTATACAAGATCCTCCTGTGGCAACAGGGCAAGCTGCTCTCTTTAACTGCAGTGTACATTTCTGGGTACATGAATCAGGGAACAAACATCCTATTGATGCACAGGCTGAGGCCCAGGAAATGGAGACGCACTCTGAAGTTGTGGAGATGATTTGGAAGGAGTTGTTGTCAGTTGGAATTTGTTTGCATCACAAGAAACAACCCACTGTCCATTTAGCCCTTCTAGGATTGGGTGCCATGGTGCAGATGTGGCCAAGGCTGCACCTGTATGCCTTTCCATCCAATCACTTTGCTCCCAGGAGCTCTAAAGAGGGTCCATCTAATATTGGTAGCCCCATTCTGGCTGGCCCAAGTATGGTTCTTAGACCTGTTGTCCCTCCTTGATGGCTTTCCATTGGAGATTCTCGTTAGGAAATACCTTCTGTCTCAGACAGGGGGCACAGTCTTTCAACCCCGCCAGGAGTTGTGGGTTTGTGCATGCCACTGACTGAGGCTGTAAGCCACATGTGGGTTCTGAATTATTATCATTTTTTTACAGCTTTTTTTTTTTTTTTTTTACGTCTTTTAAGAAAGTAGGAGACCTTCAGGTCCTGTTAGTTTCCCTACTGTGTTTGGAGTTTCACCTGGCACAGTAAAAGCTTACCCTAGACCAGAGTAATTATGAATTATTAGAAATACAGTACATACCCAAGGCTTCATGTGATGCCAGCAATGCCACCTTGGCCGTGTATTATTTTCTAACAAATCGATAGCCCGGAGTCACTTACTTATTTAAACAGTACAAAAAAAAAAAAAAAAACATGAAATGTAAGTAGTTCAGAGTGCACCTTTAAGCAAATCGTTGGTAATTAAAATAAATATGGTTTAATATACACAGTACTGTTTCCTAACAATTTTACAAAGATTTCAACAACAAAGTTAAGTAGCTCTTACATGAAATCAAGTAAATGTTTTGTTATTAAAATAATTAATTCTGTTAAATGTTGCACAGCAACTTTTTTTTTCTGGTCACATGTACAATGTACACAGTTTAGATCATGATTGCTATGACATGACTGAAAAATGTCAAGAAAATGATGAAACCCAAAACATATATAATAATATATAATATATAATAGAAGAGTCAACAGAAAAGTAGATTATACTATTTGCTAAACTGACATGTTCTAAGACTCTGGAAATGGGTTCACAAAGTGAACAACTGTCAGAAATGGGTTGTCTTACTCCAAAAGCACCGTTACTGAATCATTTGAAAACAAATGAACACACTGTTAAAAATTGCTGTTAAAAAACTGCCAAATTTTGACAGTAACATGCTGTTTTCCATTAAAACAGTGCATTCTGGGTAATATTTGTCATTTTCGAGAAAGTAGCCTGCTGCTATATCGTGAATTAACGGCGTTCAAAATCGACACTCAGATTCTGTGTTTCAAATCACACAGTACACCCTCATTCACTATTCTCTTCATGAGTTTACTAATACAGTCCACCTGACAGAGACAGTGAAAACTAATGAGTGAATTCAGACACTGATGAACAGCTGCTGTTAATGAGCAGATTTACTGATTAAAAGAAAATCAAGACAAACACAAGGACTACAACTGACTTCAGTTACAGATTTAAATGAAATCAACTGAATATTTAAACAACACACAGTCTTACCAGCTTTACGCATTTCTAATCAGACTGACTTTATTTCTGTCAGACATCTACAGATGATCTTATTGAGAATGAAGGTTTAGATGATGATGTTTTAGTTTTGCTTGACATTACCATTGTGGAGATCAGTGTTTGCTTTAGTTGGGCTCCTGACCTTTGGCTTTTGAACATTACTTTGTTGTAACTGTATCTTCCAATGATTTAGTTATGATAGAGCGGTTTAGGTTGGGTGTGTGATGTTGGCTGCAAGCATTCTTGCTGTAAGCATCATGTTGTAGTCGGACTTTGAACTTTGCTGGTCATTTGAAATACTGTTAATAGTGTTGACTCATTAGTGATGTTTTATTTTTCCCCATAGCTTTATATTATGAGCTTTACCAGTGTGGTGACAATCAGAAATGCAGGATTTAATAACAGCGCAGGTTTAAAACAATTTGAACTACTGTTTCAAAAACACTCAAAAATAGACATCAAGAATCAGCATATGAATCTCAACAATGGTGACAATCAAAAGCTTCATGCTGCAATGCATGCTGGGTACCAGCACATTACAACGCTCATTCATGACTCCCAGCATGCATTGCGGCATGAATAAATTATGCTGCTGAATTGTCTATTTATTTTCTTGTATTCTTACTATGTGTTTTTTCTTTTGCGTTGCATTTTAGTATTGTGTTTTGTAATATTCAGAAAATATCAGTTTATTTATTTTGAGGATTATCACCATCATTGAGATTCATATGTTGATTCTTGGTGTGTGTGTTCAAATCACAATAGAGATTTTTATTTTTTTTTCTCCATAAGTTCTGTTTTTATGGTCTTTCACAACAGTTCTCCTCACATTATTTTGCTTTTATTATCGCTATTCAATAAAAGAGAAGATGCTGATAAGATCTAGTGAATCAAGAGTAAGGTTGTTAAAACAAACTCATAAACAGCAGAATCACACTTTCCTTTTATTTGGCTCTTTAAACCATGCGTTATTAAATCACATTGTTACAGCAGCCAACAAAAAGTTAATGCTAAAATGTTAAGGTCCAAGAGCCCGACTAAAGTAAACACTGATCTCCATCATGGTAGTGGCAATAGGATCTTCTGTAGACTTCTGACAGTAATAAAGTCAGTCTAGTAATAAGTGAAGCTGGTAATGCTGTTTTAGGAGTTGTTTATTGAGATCTTGAGAGATTTCATTACTTCTTTTATTTCAGTTGATTTAATCTAAGTCTGTGGCTAAAGTCAGTTGTAGTTCTTGTGTTTCTCTTTCATTCAGTGATTCTGCTTGTTAACAGCAGGTGTTCATCAGTAATGCTCAACCATCACTTAATTAATCACAGAATTATCTCATTAACTTCAGTGTTACTCAAACGCTCTGTAGAAATTTAAAGGGTTAAAGAAGTAGTAAGATGGAAAAAAACAGCATTAAATGTAATTTAACAGTAATAAACTGTAATTAATTTACGGCAAAGCGCTGTAGAAAAACAGTATCTTGCTGGCAACTGAGCGAGAAGGGTCTGTCTGCGGACTGCAAGACAGGGGCGTAACATGAAGGAGGCGTAACTTGTAGCAGGAGGCGTAACTTGAAGTTGTCCACATCTCACAGCAAGAGAGGGGCGTAACATGAATGAGGCGTAACTTGTAGCAGGAGGCGTAACTTGAAGTTGTCCAAATCTCACAGAACCACGCGAGATAATGGTAAAATAATTATTCACTGTACTAACACCATATAAACTCTACTTCTTTGAAAACTCATGGTTTGAAGCAATCGGTTTCCAAAATGAAATGAGTTACCACATGGTTTAATAACAGTAACATACTGTAACAATGAAGAGCTGTAACTTAATGGTAGAGACCTGCAAATTAACAGTACAATGCTGGCACCACAGCTGCCAGTAGATTACTGTTATTTTACACTGAAATTCTTTACAGTGTTTCAAAGTACAATTTATCATAATTTATCATATTGCTTTATATATGGTCATGTCTTAAATTGAGGCTGAAATTGGCACACAAAGGCAAGAAAAGCAGTAAAGCTAATGAGAAAGTTAAAACATTAAACACACTTATTAGAAACCATTAAAAATTAATTCCTTTGGAAAAGAAAGAAAGAAAGAAAGTTTCTGATGTCTAGTCACTAGAAAATGGTTGCATACAATTAAAATTAACTGGTTTGCAGAACATTTCACACAATGTTTTAGATAATGGAATTAGATGCTTACTTTTAATAATAATGATTATAGCTTTTACTAGCAACAATACAAATTTAAATGTTTAAAAATAAATAAATACACAAATTATTATTATTATTATTATTATTATTATTATTATTATTATTTAAAATCGCAGTAAATGTTTTTTGTTTTTTTGTTTTTTTTCCTAGAGTAAAGTATCTGTGGTTATGGTAAATCTTAAGAGATGTTAAATCTCTACAGTAAATCTGAGGTTCCAGGTAAACAGGAACTTAGAAAAGACTATTCTGACCTTTTTTTTCCCTCATACAATTTCAGGAAAATGAAAAACCAGTTTATACATATATTACATATATAATGCATTAATGAATGCATGCACAATATGTAAATATCAAGTACATACATACAATTTCAGAGTCCTGCTCTGAAGCTTGAAAATAATGTACAAATGTAAAAATAAGAAACATTTAAATGTGTTCAAATAGACTTGCAATTTATTTAGTAGTAATAAACAGTGCATCATTACACCTTTGTTCAGTTTTCAAATTAAAACCAAGAGCAAGTATTTTTCTTTGTAATATTTTTGTGAGGCTATTGCTGATCTCCTTTGTTCTAATTCCATAAATAAGTGGATGTAGAAGTGGAGGGATCAGAATAAAATGAATCGACATAAACACATTAACTTCTTTTGAAAGACTTATATTAAATCGATTGTATATCACAGAGAATAGAGAGGCCAGTGAAAAATTTATAAAAGTAATCAAGTGTGGTGTGCATGTTTTTAGAGCCTTTTTTCGGGCACTTACTGATGCATTCAAAGAGACAAACAATATCCGCACATATGATAAGATGACAAAGATTAGAGGTAGAACAACAAAAACAAGTACTAGACATATGCCATACAGGTCTCCCCAGGTATTTTTGACACAGGAGAGATTAACAACCGCCAAATTGTCACAAAACAACTTGTTTATTGTATACCTGCACATTGGCAGCCTTGAGGTAAGGTAAACCTGTACAGCCAGAGAGCAGATAGGAACACAGTACACAATAAAAAGCAGAACTCTAATTTTAGCTGGAGTCATTATATTGTGATATTGTAGAGGCTTGCAAATCGAAACATATCTATCATATGCCATAAGTGTCAGTATTGCATACGCACATGTTCCATAAACATTAATAAAAAATACTTGCAGAATACAGTCAGTATACAGAATATCTTTCATATCATCAATAAGATTCTCCATTATTTTAGGAAGTACAGCAGAGGATCCAATTAGTCCATTAATAGCAAGGTTGAACAAAAATATGTACATGGGCTTATGGAGAGATGTGTCCAAGCAGATCACCAGCATCAGTGTTACATTTGCAAAAACAGTTGTAAGATATACTGCAAGAGAGATTACAAAAACTCCATAATTAAGAGCACCAGGAGGTCCATAACTGGTAAAAATCAAAGTGATGTTCAAACTTTGCAGAAACATTTTCCTGTTGAAGAGAAAGAAAGATATTTCACATTAGAATAAACGATGGACTATATAGTATATTCATCAAAATATTATATTTTGAAATATCCAGTTACCTTTTGTTTTCAGACTCTCTTGTCTTCTGAGGATCTTAGCTGCTGTACAGTAGCTTTATATTACTTTGTTCCACAAGTCCCACCTCTGTTGGATTTCATCTGCTTAAAGGCCCTACCCCCTTTTATTTCAAACTTTAAATTATAATAGCAGCCAGGGAAGTATTAAAATGTCAAAATCTTTTCACAGCAGTTTTATTAAATAAATAAGATAATGCAGAATATGAGTAAAAATATCCACAGAGAAGAGAAAACATCAATATAACAGCTTTGTATATAAAACAAAGACAAGTGCAGACAATAAACTGAGGACACCAAAGAGCAGAACTGGGGTCTGTTCTTCATACCTTGAGATGATTTGACATTTGCCAGATCTTTTGATCTTGATAATTGATCTCTAGCTAATTTAGTTCTTCAAACAAGTTTGTGTATTTGATTAAAATATCTTGATTAAGTTGTCTGAGATTACCCTGTGTTGTCATGTTCTTTAGAAAGGGCCAATATATTGAGTAGTTTTGTCCTGCAATACCAGTTGTACCAATACCTGCATTTTCAAAACCGCAGTCTTAAGGGCTGCACTTCTAGGACCACTGGGTTTTTTAGGTGCATTTACTAGGTTTATAATAATCGACTATGGTGTGTGTGTTTAGTTTCCCTTACAAAAAACGTCTTGGTTACGTATGGTAACGCTCGTTATCTGATTCGACGTTGTGTCGACGTGAAGGACACTAGGGGAATTGGTGTACAGAATTTGCATAGCCAGCTCCGCCCTGGACATCCAGGTATAAGAGGAGGTGGCTAAGCTCTGCTCATTTGTTCTGTTCTGAGGAGCCGAATAGCAACTCTGCTACACTCAGAGGCAGTCCAAAGTTGTGGCTGGGGGACACAATGTCTCCGTTCCCTCCATCAGGGAACAAGGGTTACCATACATAACCAAGACGTTCCCCTTTCTGTCATTCACGTTCGACGTTGTGTCGACGTGAAGGACACTAGGGGTCCCAGTGGAAAACGCCACAACTAGCCGACTGCGTCATGAGTGTATGGAGTGCAAGTAATAACAGGTCTACGTGTTAAATAAGTGCAACTGACCTCTTTGTGACCTTCCCAAGAGCTTCAGCCAGCCTTTCCTCACCTTTGGTTGAACATCTTGGAAGACATTGGGCCAGTGAGACCACACCCTGCCCGAAGGGGAGGTCGTCGTGTGGAGAGTACACCTGAGGACTCACACTAGGGGAGCGCTACAAAGGGAAGATCCTGAGGCAGGCTCCACATAAGGAGAGACTGCTGGGCTCAGGATCAGTGACAAGTTGTCTTTTAAGGGAAACACAGCATCTCTGGGAATATAGGTGGAAATACACGCATGGGGCCACGTTAGGAGCCACTACATGTGGAGCACCAACCTAATATGAGAGTTCACAAGAGGTAACCTAACCTCACATTTGATTCTGATAGCTAGTTCTTCTGCCGAACATAGCTACGTAGCGGGTGCAGCATGATGTAAGTGTCGTTCAGGGTTCACGCCAGGAAACTTAACTGAGGGATCGTCAGCGCCCGTAGGGGAAGATGCTATAGCAAGCTACTACACTGTACCAGCTTCAGGAGCTTCCCAGGCTTGCGTTCAGGACTCCTGAAGAGACTGGTTCCATGCGCAGATTGTAGAATTTGGCAAACATGTTAGGTGTAGCCCAACCTGCAGCTCTGCAAATGTCTGTTAGAGAAGTCCTGTTCGCTAGCGCTGCGACGCTGCAATGCCCCTGGTGGAGTGGGCATGCACACCCAGCGGGCAGGTCACACCTTTGGCCTGGTAGGCCGTACGAATCACATCCATGATCCAATGGGAGATTCTTTGTTTGGAGACAGCCTTCCCCTTCTGCTGTCCTCCAAAACAGACAAAGAGCTGACCCGACCATCTGAAGCTTTCAGTACGTTCCAAGTAAATGCTCAGGGCACGGACTGGGCATATCGAGGAGAGGTTGGGGTCGCCTTCCTGAGAAGGGATAGCTTGCAAAGTGACCACCTGGTCCCTGAAGGGAGTGCTGGGCACTTTGGGCACGTAACCGGGCCAGGGTCTCAGGATAATGTGAGAATTAGCCGGCCCGAATTCGAGGCACGAGTCACTGATGGAGAGGGCTAGAAGTGAGCGCAGTCAGGAGAGCCGTCTTTTGGGAGAGAGCACTGAGTTCGACCGACTGAAGAGGCTCAAAGTGATCTAGCTGTAGGCCCCGGTGGACCACAGGTAGATCCCAAGAGGGGAAAAGGTGCGGTCTGATGGGGTTCAGTCTACGTGCACCTTTAAGTAATCGTATAACCAAGTCATGCTTCCCAAACGATCTGCCTTCCACCAGGTCGTAATTAGCGGATATAGCGGCCTTGAGCATTGAAGCAGAAAGGTGCCTATCCAGTCCTCCTGGAGGAAGGAAAGCACTGCTTGGATGCCACATCTCCATGGGTCCTCCCTCTGGGAAGAACACCAGTTCGTGAATTTGTGCCATCCGAGGTTGTACAGCCGCCTCGTTTAGGGGGCTCTAGACTGCAACAGAGTGTTTACCACTGCCAGTGGGAGATCTCTGAAGTCCTCCTGGTTGCGTCCAGGGACCATACATGGAGGTTCCAGAGATCTGGGCGCGGGTGCCAGATTGTGCCCTTCCCCTATGAAAGGAGGTCCTTCCTCAGGGGAATGCGCCAGGGAGGAATGGGGGAGAGGAGCACCAGCTCCGAGAACCAAACCCTGTTGGGTCAGTAGGGGGCCACCAACAGGATCTGTTTTCTGTCCTCCCTGACTTTGCACAGGATTTGTGCAATGAGGGTCACTGGGGGAAACTCATACTTGAGTAGGCACTGGGGCCAGCTGTGTGCCAGTGCATCTGTGCTGAGGGGCACCTCGGACAGACCGTACCACAACTGGCAGTGAGTGGTTTCTAGCGAGGCAAACAGGTCGATCTGAGCCAGACCGAAAAGACTCCAAATCAGCTGAACCGTCTGAGGGTGAAGTCTCCACTCGCCCCGGAGCGAAGTCTGTCGGGAGAGCGCGTCCACTACCCGATTGATTTTGCCCGGTATGTAGGTGGCTCGTAGAGACTTGAGTTTGTTTCGACACCAAAGGAGGAGTTGGCGGGGTAGCTGGGACATGCTACAGTCGTGGAGGTGTCTGACCGGACCAGCATGTTTGCCCTGAACCAAAGGTCGGAACCTCTTCAGGGACAGAAACACTGTCAACAGCTCGAGGCAATTGATATGCCAATGCAGCTGAGGGTCCGTCCAGACCCCCGAGGCTGCTTGCCCATTGCACACAGTTCCCCAGCCCATCTTGGACGCGTCTGTCATAACCAAAATGCATCTGGACACTTGCATGCGTAGATGCGCAGACACAAAATGTCTTTCCAAGGGCTGAAGGTTTTGAGACATACAGGTGTGACGTGCACCCGGTATGAACCTTGGTGCCATGCCCATCTCAGGACTCCTTTGATAAAGTAGAATTTGCTAGGTGGCGAGGTCACACAAAAATAGTGTCCCTGAGGCTGCAGTTTCTGGTATTGCAGGATTATACTATTGGGATATGTCGATACGCGAAACCATGATCATCAATGCAACTATCGGCTGGCATAATGACATAATTAAGATCAAGGAAACAGCCAAGCAAGCAAAATGACATAAAAGTTCTAATAGACAAATAAAATATCTAACCTGGTGGCCCTGCTGGAGCAGAGGGCCAAGGCAGAACCTGAGGATTTGAGCACTGAGATGGAGCTGGGGACTAGGAAGGCCGAGGCGGAGGTGGTGGGACTTAGGATGATAGCGGGTCAGCTGGATGGAGGAACACTGTGAAGCTGACGAGTAGAGTCTGCAGTAGAGCCAGTGAGATGACCAAGACCAAAACAAAGGACCCAGTGAAGCCGGAGGCACTGCACTGTATGATGACTAAATCGATTACCCCTTATTTCCACTGCACACGTCTGCGGCACGTTATGACTCCAACGCAGCCACTGGATCTGATTCACCAGCCGTGCCGTGGCAAGTTTCTGAAACGAATGCGCTAGGCGCTTTTATCTTTGACGTCTTGCTGTCGTCAAAGGCATCAGCAACAGGCAGTATCTCTGACTATCATCAATACACATTACTATCATCTATCGGCACAAACCTAAATTGAAGGTTGTGATGACGCTTCGTTTCCTTGTCATGATGTATTCTCTTGAAAATACTTTATGTGTGTTGGATGTAAACTCCTATGAGGAATTTAACCATTCAATGCGAATTTATCTAAGAATATTCTTAAATAAGGAAATTGGTCCATGTGTATTTCATCATCCAAAATCCTGTTTGTGGTACAGCAAAGTGTTGTGATTATCTCTGAATTAAGACTGACACTTAAGATTTAGTCCTACACTGTACTTAAATTAGATGTTTGATAACTAACTTATAAGTGCAGCTTTGAGCCAAAAAGTTTTTTACACTTAAGTCAATTCTTAACAGTGTTCTTGAGAGCAATTATTAGAGGCCCTAGGCCGGTATTTATCAAGCATCTAAGAATTACTCTCAAGAAAACTTGAGAATTGACTTAAATGTAAAAAACTTGTTGTGCATAAAAGTTAGTTATCAAGCATCTCAGTCGTAATTTCAGCGACGGGTAATTTGAAATAAAACGGCTCTAATAGTCTTTTTCCAAGGTAAGTTTTTCACTTCACCACATCTATTCCACATTGAATAGCTTTTCATCTTTACATGACTGTTAAAGTTAACTTACATTTTCTTAAACCAGATCAAGAGATCTTTAACAGACATCTTGCAGACATACGCGTGCTCTCTGGGTATTTGACTTTGACTTGACAGCAAATACTAGACTAAAACACTCTTCTCCTCAAATACAAAAAATAAAAAATAAAAAACATTAACCTTCATAAATATAGTGTTTCTTGAGTAAAAAAAAAGTACTTATTCAATAGTTTTTATTTACCTTCAGACTCCAAACCAGCAAATGGGACATTCCACCGATTGGGTAACATTTATGTCCCCAGAATATCACATGTATAAAAATGCAAAAATACATTTTATTATTAAGCAAAGTGTATTCACATTTAGCTAACTGCAAAATTTAGAATGTATAATTAAAATCTATGAAAAACTATGTAGAACACTAGATAATAGCAGTTACTGCATGTCCCCACTCCCTGCTTCTATAGTTTGCTAGGAAATATTATGATTAAAATCCTTCAGAAATGTCCTCTTTTTTGCAATTATGTGCAACTTTATATCCAATCAATGATTTCCAATTTTCAAAAGAAAAAAACAAAAAAGTCCATAACATCTTTGATAAAATACACATTTTAGTCGTGTCCCCAGGTTTTCACTCATTCCTGTTACCCTAACACATTTCCCCCTCTGATTAACATGGGACATCCCAAAAGACCTTTTTTTTAACAGAAAGTGGCATCATCCAGATCTTTTATAGGCAATGGGGAGGCCAAATTTAAGTATTCTCATTTTCTTTTCAATATTGAAATATTGAAATATTGGTGTCTGAAATGGTCAACCTCAGCATACTGCTTATTATTTTTAGATGTTATTTGTTAATTAAAAAAAATACACATGTTTGATAAATCACTAAATGTGCTTAGTATCCTCATGCTATTAGCATGTGTGCCATGTGTCTATTTAGCATGTATTTGCTAAATCTATGCTAAAAACTCAATCCTGTTACCCTCAGTCCTGTTACTTTTAAGTCATAACAGGACTGAGTAATAGTAACAGGAGTGAGTTGCATTATCTGGTGCATTGATATAATAATGTGAATATTAGTTAATGTGAGATGATTTACTTGATCTTTTTAGGTATCACAGTTACCATTACTTATATTGTAAATGTATGTACCATGTATTTACCAAATTACCATACTTGCAGAGTGCCAATCCACCACTAAGTGCTGCAGAAAAGCAGTAACTTTATTGTGAATGAAATTTTACACACACACACACACACACACACACACACACACATATATGTAAGCAATAAGGTACGAGAGGCCGTGCTGTATCGTGAATAAATCACGGCTGAAGGGCGTTGTTAGGCACGACGCGAAGCGTGTGGTAACCTTTTATAAAACGGTTACCACACAATGCAAATATTAAAAATATGTATTCATGTTTTCATTAAGTAAAATCATTAAGCCTTCCGCTGTAAAAAATAGTCTCTAACTGCAACCGAATGTTCTTATATGCGTCATTTCATGGAACTCAAATACAAACAGGCTAGGAAACATTTGACTGACACTGTAAGTAAAAAACAAGCACAAATTATAGTGGTGTTCACTATAAACATTTATTATAAACGCCCAGCCTAATTATTTAAAAGAGAAACTGAACGTTGCTGGTAAATGCGCAATGCAAACTCACTTGCCTTTCCTATTCGTCACCAATCTGTTTTGCACTTTTTTAAAAACAGCAACATTTTACAAATGTGCCAGTTTTACACAGGGTGTATATTTTTATTTTGTATCTGAGCTGTGCGGTTTGGATGCCGTCATGAATGACTAGGCGCTTATGTTTAACGAAGCGTAAAAAGCGAAAGCCGCTATATACCACACTAAATGCGCCATCCATTGGACTTTACTGATATTGCATCAAATTAGCCAGTTTATTCCAACTGCCTCACGGGCCGGATGAAAACGCCTGGCGAGCCGTAGTTTGCCCCCCTCTGGTTTAAGGTATTGTTTTCGTTATTATAAAATGATTTAAATCAGTAATCAATAATAATTAGTACTTTCCACTCGCTCTCCTTCCCTGGCGTGCTCTCGTGTGTGAACAGCAGCATCCCAGATGCGGGACACAGAGCGGGCGCATCAGCCGCAATCATCAAGTGATGTTTTATTAACAAATTTCGGGAGGAGAACGCGCAGATAATTAACACGGCCAATTCATCATCAGCAATCACACTCCCTATCCAATTAGCACAAGAGAGAATCCCTATATATACTCAAAGCAGCCTTACCTTCACCATCTCTTGTTTTCAGCACTTTCGGCCAACCAAGCCACCGCTAAAATGTCAGAGATAGAAATGTTTCAGAACGATAAATCCCCGGAGGCTGCGGTATCTTCTCCAGTCACGACTCAGGCTACCACCGCCCCTCAGGATCCTCCAAGTGAGCCCGCGGCTGCACCACGGGGGCGCAGGCCTTCTCGTGCTGCCACTCATCCCCCTAGACGCCGACCTACTCCATCTCGTTCACCTTCAAGGCGTCAACCACCTTCCCCGGCGTCCTCTTACGCCTCAGCCATCTCTTCAGTCCCAGCCACTGGGAAATTGACCGTGGCAGGACTGCGGCAAGCTCTCACCAACGCCGGCGTCGTTTATCCACGCCGAGCCACAAAAGCGGAGCTCCTCGACCTCTTCACCTCCCTTCAGTCGGGCGAACCTCTATTTTTCACACCTCCCCCCAAGGCCGCCGTCAGAGCAACCTCAGGCCGCAGCGCCCCTTATTCACGGCCCGGTCAATCTACTACCGCTTCTAGGACCGGGTCCCGCTCTTCATGCCCCGCCAAAAGGCCTTCAGCAAGCCTTGGTCGTGCTCTGGACACAGAGGCCGCCAGTCCGCCTCCACCCCCCTGCTCTTCTGAACACCAGCTGGCCGGCGACGTCCGTGATCGCCAGGCTGTTGCTTCTCCAAGTCACCGCATCAGCACGAGCACACCTTCGGCTGAAAAAACCCACCCGCAGCTGATTCCTCACCTCACCCCAAATCCCCTCCCCTATCCATGGCCGGCAGCGCCGCCTTCTCACCCCAGCGCGAGCATGCCTCCGCTTCCGGCGCAAGCCCCAGCGCCCATCACCTCTTTCAGCTATCCTTCTCTTTCTTCCGCTCCAGCTGCCATTTACAGCGCGAGCATGCCTCCGCTTATGGCGCAAGCCCCAGCGCCCGTTACCTCTTCCAGCTATCCATCTTTTTCTTCCGCCCCGGGAGCCATCTATAGCGCGAGCATGCCTCCGCTTACGGCACAAGCTCCGGTGCCCGCTATCACTTTTCTGTATCCACCTTTTTCTTCCGCCCCAGGAGCCAGTCATAGCGCGAGCATGCCTCCGCCACTATTCCCGGCAGCTTCTTTTCCCCCTTCCCAGGCCCGTCCTCCCTTCACGCTAGCCTCAGCTGCACCTCTGCCAGTTCCCCCGAACGCAACTGCACTGGAGCCACCCCCCGTCCCCAACGCCATCCGGACCCAAATTTTAGCAGGTGCAGACATTGATCTTTTTACACTCCTTTCTCCTATCTCTCCCTCACCCCCGGATCGCCAAATCAATTGCGGCGATTTCTCAGTCACCCTTAAAAATTCCGCCCACAATCCGTCTCGCATTCTGTCGTTCGCTGAATTCACCATTGCTTTCAACCGTTTCACAGAGGTCATTTGTTCTGTTTTTCCCCACAGGAGACGCGAGCTCAGCGACTACCTGTCCATAGTCGCTGAGCTTGCGTTATCTTACGGAGGCGCGCACTTTTACACCTACCACAAGCTGTTTTCAGCTAAATGCGCAATCCGTGTAGCTCAGTGGAACCAATGTCCCTATTGGGGGACTTTGGACACTGAGCTTCACAGCAGGGTATTCTTAGGCTGCCGTAACATCGCCTGCGCAGTCTGCCGCTCTTTCTCCCACTCCACTATTTCCTGCCCTTTCGTCAACCCTTCTGTCCCCTCTTGCCCCGATCCATCCCAGCCCAAATCCACTAGTTACGTCCCACGCCTTATGGACACCCCCGCAATCCCCACACCTTCACTTCACCGCCGCCCTTCCTCCTCCGACAGCCAAACCTGCACCAGCTTTAATAACGGCAGGTGCACTAGACAACGCTGTCGTTTTCTGCATGTCTGTAACTTTTGCGGCGGCTCCCATGCCCGCTTGATCTGTCCAGTACAGAAAGCGGCAAATAAAAATGTTAAGCAGTATTTATCGACTCCTGTTAATATTTCTGGTCTATCTGCAGAATTGCTTCATCATCCTGATTCTAATTTTACAGATTATATTCTTTCAGGTCTCTCTCATGGCTTCCACCCCGGTGTCGTAAGTCTTCCCTCCCAGAGTCTCGTCTGCCCAAATCTCCAGTCCGCTCTCACCGAACCCGAAACAGTCGACCTTCTAATTAAAAAAGAAATAGACGCTAATTTCATGATCGGCCCTTTTTCCGTTCCTCCCTTTAATGTCTTTCGCGTCAGCCCCATCGGCGTAGCAACCAGGAAATTTTCAGGTAAAAAACGCCTCATAATCGATCTCTCATCCCCGCATAATTCCCCGTTTCCAAGCATTAACAGTCTCATCCCGCTCGAAGAGTATTCTCTCCACTATCACGACATTGATCAGGCCATCGCCCTTATCAAAGAAGCAGGTCGCGGCGCCTGGCTGGCCAAAGTCGACATCACTTCTGCATTTAAAGTCATGCCCATCCACCCAGATTTCTGGCATTTATTTGGCATCCGCTGGCAAGAAAAATTTTATTTTTCTGTCCGTCTAACATTTGGCTGTAGAAGCAGCCCTAAAATATTTGACATGTTGTCAGAGGCGATTTGCTGGATCCTCTCCAACAACTATCATTTACCTTATCTGGTCCATCTTTTAGACGACTTCTTAATCATTTCACCCCCCGACTCCCTCCCAGCCGCCCACCTCTCGATAGCCCAAAAGCTCTTCGCAGAGCTCGGGATTCCCCTCGCCCAAGACAAAACCATAGGCCCTAGCACTTCCATCGAATTCTTGGGAGTCAATTTAGATTCCCAAAAATTCCAGGCATCATTACCAAAAGAAAAAATCGATAGAACGATTCTGGTAGCCTCCACTCTCTCAGCCGCCTCTAGCTGTTCCAAAGCGAACTATTATCTGTTTTGGGTCATCTGAATTTCGCGATGCGTATCATCCCGCAGGGCCGCCCCTTCATCTCCCACCTCCTCTTCCTCGCATCCTCTGCTCATGCTCTAGAAGACCAAATATCTCTTAACGACGCATGCCGAAATGAACTTAACCTGTGGATATCCTTTCTTAAACAATGGAATGGATTATCTTTTTTCTATAACAACCTGATTTCCTCCCCAATCGATATCCGTCTATTTACCGACGCTGCCCCCTCCGTCGGGTTCGGCGGTTTTTTCCAAGGCCGTTGGTTCGCTTCCACATGGCCCCCCCAGCTGGCAGATTTACCACAGTATTTATCATCCTCAGCACTATTCGAGCTTTATCCATTAGTAATCGCAGCCGCTCTTTGGGGCAAAGAATGGTCGGCCACCAGTATAGTCGTGCATTGCGACAACGAAGCTACCGTACACTGCATTAATAAAGGTCGTTCCCATTCTCTCGCATTAATGCCCTTACTAAGAAGGCTGATCTGGATTTCAGCTCGTGACCAATTCATCATAACTGCAAAACACATCCCTGGGTCAAAAAATCTAATCGCCGACTCTCTCTCTCGTTTTGCCTTTCAGAAATTCAGAGCATTGACTCCAGAGGCGGATCCGCTTCCAACCCCAGTACCTCCTTATTCAGAACTGATATTTCCATAAACCACCCGCTGAGACCTCTCCTAGAAGCCTCTCTTAATTCCATCCTGCAAGCTGTCTCCCCCAGAACACTTCAGTCATATTTAACAGCGTGGAATTGTTTTAAAACTTTCCACTCCACTTATAATCTAGCATTCCCAGATTTTTCCCTGCTAACCATTACTTCCTTCATCTCTTATCTCAATGCCATAAAAACCCTCCAAATCGGCTCAATCAAAGGATACCTAAGCGGGATCCAGTTTTTTCACAAGCTCATATACGGCTCGCCTTCAACCAATATTTCCAATTCTCAGACGTCCCTACTCATTAAAGGCATTCAAAAAACCCATCCCACCCGCCCCGACACCCGCCAACCCATAACCCTAAAAATCCTTACTAAATGCATCTCCACCCTCCGTAAGGGTTACCAATCTTTACACACTGCCCGTACCCTAGATGCCATGTTTATCCTGGCCTTCTTCGGTTTTCTTAGATGCTCCGAACTCACTATTACATCCAACTTCGACCCAAACATTCACCCAACCATTTCCGATCTAGCAGTGCTAGACAACGAAGTCATCTCTTTCTTCATAAAGCAAAGCAAGACAGACCAATTAAAGAGAGGGCATTTCATCTACATCTTCAACCTCCAATCACACATTCAACCATTCCAAACCCTTCTAGCCTTCCTCCAGCTCAGGAAATCCCAGTCCAAAAATCCTTCCGATCCCCTTTTTACAGATGACTTTAACCGCCCAGCCACTCGATTCTGGTTCCAAAAGCATCTTAAATCTGTCTTGCTCCTATCCGGTACCCCAGCCGATAACTTCTCAAGCCATTCATTTCGAATAGGCGCAGCCACAACAGCGGCCCAAAAAGGTCTCTCCCAGCACCAAATCCAAACACTCGGTCGCTGGTCATCAGAAGCCTTCAAGAGCTACATCCGATCTGACCGTTCCCTCATCAAGGAAGCCCACCAGACCCTAATCAGTTAAATCCACCTGATTCAGTCCATCTTTAGAAACCCTACATCAGCCCCTTTTCAATCCCACTTCATCTATCTCAACCGCATACCCCTTTTAAGCGCTTTGCTTTTTATCTGTGGCCGTAGCCACTCCCACCACTGCCCCCGCTTGAGCCTCTACACTCAAAGCCCCTTTATGCTCCCACTGGAGTCCCCTCCCTCATTTTTATTTATTTATTTATTTTTTTATTTTATTTTTTTTCCCACTGCCGCAGCAGTACCCACTCACGCTCCCGTCCCTCCCTCATTTTTCCACTGCCGCAGCAGTGCCCGCTCCCGCCGGAGCTCCTCCCTTATCTCCTCGCCGCCGCATCGCCATCAGCACCGCTGGACACTTATTAACATTTCCCCGCTGCCGCAGCAGCTCCCGCTCCCGCTGGAGCCCCTCCACATTCCCCAGTCTACCGCAGCAGTGCCCTCTCATGCTGCTGGATCTCGCTGAAGCCCCCTCCCTCACTTTCCCACTGCCGCAGCAGTTCCCGCTCCCGCTGGAGCACCTCCCCTATCCACCACCGCCACAGCTGAACCCACTCCCGCTCCCGCTGGAGCCCCTTCCTTTTCTTCCCACCATCACAGCAGTTCCCACTCCCGCAGGAGGCTTTTCTATATCTTGCCGCAGCAGTACCCCCGGGAGCCCCTCCCATATTCTTCCCCGGCCACAATAATGCCAGCTACTCCATCCAAACGTCCAGCATCCTTCCAGCTCAGACCTAGCTTTTTGGGGGGCCATTAACCGCATTCTGGCTGCTGTCCTGCAATATATAGCATTTTGGGGGAGCACTTTGGGTTCGGGCCGATTGCCGAGCTCGGACCCCTCTCCCGGGCAGGGGGAGTGCCCTGGGCTCGGGATTAACTACCGAGCTCGGAGCCCTCTCCCGGACAGCACGCCAAATACGCTTATCCTTTACTTAGTTTATTTATCTGTAAGTGCGAACTCGTGAAGTGATGTTTTATTAACAAATTTCGGGAGGAGAACGCGCAGATAATTAACACGCCCAATTCATCATCAGCAATCACACTCCCTATCCAATTAGCACAAGAGAGAATCCCTATATATACTCAAAGCAGCCTTACCTTCACCATCTCTTGTTTTCAGCATCCCTCCACCACCCCGTCTCCTCACCTACAGTCCGGGGGGGGAGCACTTTGGGTTCGGGCCGATTGCCGAGCTCGGACCCCTCTCCCGGGCAGGGGGAGTGCCCTGGGCTCGGGATTAACTACCGAGCTCGGAGCCCTCTCCCGGACAGCACGCCAAATACGCTTATCCTTTACTTAGTTTATTTATCTGTAAGTGCGAACTCGTGAAACATATTTCAAAGACAGTCATGATTTTGGCTAATGCAGGATGATGCACATCGGCGGGTATTAGAAGTGGATATACGCAATGCCGCCTGATAAACAAGTTAAAGCTCATTGTGCCATACTTGAGACCATTTTCTTCGGTTAAAATGTTGAATGAGTCTGGCATGAGTTCTCGGTTCCCCTCTTTTTCTATAAGTCCGTGTGTAACTGCACATCAAACCAGACTTTGTTTGCCAGTACTTCAGATGTGTTGGGATTAAGCATGTCAGACAGTTTAATGGTGCTGTCCTTAGCAGAAATCGGTGTGTATTTCCAAATTGTTAATCAAACCACTCATCTAACGTCATATAAATCAAAATTTACTTGAAACATTTTAGCCTGTTAGCTCTTATTGCTTTCTTCAAATAAGAACTAATATATGTTTATGTTGCTAAGGGTGCTGCGCAGTGATACTAAGAACGATTGGGTGGAACGGTCATAGCCGTGCTGTATCGTGAATAAAACACAGCTGCTGACCAATCAGAATCCAGGAATGGAACTAACCGTTTTAAAAATATATATATATATATATATATATATATATACACATACAAATAAATAACACAAATTCCTTCAGAAAACTCTCTTTCACACACACAAGCTGTACAGACATGCACACATACACACACACACACGTTGTGTTTCCATGTTTTATGGGGACAATCCATAGGCATAATAGTTTTTACGTTGTACAAACCTTATTTTCTGTCGCCCTACACCTAAACCTAGCCCTCACAGGAGATTGTGCATACTTTTTACTTTCTCAAGAAAAAAAAAAAAAAATAATAATAATAATAATAATTCTGTATTATATATAAGCCCGTTTCCTCATGGGAACCTCACAAATGTCCCCACAAGGTCAAAATTTTCTAGTTTTACTATCCTTGTGGGGACATTTGGTCCCCATAATGTGATAAATACCAGGTGCACAGAGACACACACACACACACACACACACACACACACACACACACACACGCACACACACGCAGTGTGTGTCAGGATATTCATTCCTCTTACACAGTTCATTCCTGTTATTAAATTGTTTTGTACTAACAAATGAGATTAAATGACAGATATTTCACCATCATCTTTCCATGAGTTCCATGCCCGGTACTCATTCTCCTGAGATGGACGTGGCATAAGGGTTTGATAATACCAAGTAACTCGGATTCTGATTTACTAATCGGTTACTGGCACTTTTCTTCATGCAATGCCAGGAAACTCTGTATCGTTGCACACTCTGTACTCTGTATGCACAGTTTTCAATGTAATTGTTTATGTTTGCTTTTTCTTTATAGAGACTATACATAACCCCCCCCCCCCCCATTCCTCTTACACAGTTCATTCCTGTTATTAAATTGTTTTGTACTAACAAATGAGATTAAATGTTTTTTTTTAATCATATTACTCATGTGAATTCGAAATTATTCCATTCTCTAATTATAGGGCTCATGGCGGTGTTCTAGAGAATTGCACAGGCTGTCATGTTAATGTCACTGACTAAGACAGGGGAGGGCGGCAGACTGGGGTTTGTTTTCACCCCAGTCCGTAAAAGTTCTACGGGGTGGGTTTTCTAATGACTAAAATCAATATACTAAGTTGTAATGTCAATGGCCCCCATAAACGTACAAGTTTTTTAGAACTATTGCAACGAAAAAAAGTTGGCATTGCTTTAATCCAGGATTCTCACTTGCGGAAGGAAGATGTTCATAGATGCAACAATAAATATTATGAGGTGGTCTCTTTTGCTGTGACTGATAATAAAACTAGAGGTGTTCTGATAATTGCTAGAAGAAATTCAAATATTTCAGTTTTAGACAAAAATGGTGATAATGCTGGCAGAATAGCTCATATAAAGACTATGGTTGAGAACAGGAAGATAGCATTTCTCTCAGTTTATGCACCATGTAGTCCAGATCCAACTTTTTTTTTCAGAATTATCTACCTATCTCACTGATCTCACAGACTTTGAGATTGTAATGGGAGCAGATATGAACGCTGTAATGTCCAATGAACTTGATAGATCTGGTGACAATTTGTCTAACTCCCAGTCTGTTTCTACTGAGCAACTCAATCAATGCATAGCCTCTTTTTCACTAGTAGATGCATGGTGATTATTCAATCCTTCCCAAAAATCTTACACATTTTTCTCAGCTAGACAAAAATCATGTTCACGGATTGACTACATTTTTGCTTCCTCTTCCTTGACCTCAATGCTACTTGAAGTCGACATCTTTCCCATTGCTCTCTCTGACCATAGCAGTAATTTTTTGAAGCTTTCAATCACCCAGCGGCCGCCGTGACAGCAATCTCGTTTTAATTCTAATTTATTAAAGGACAATTTTTTTGTGAACAATTCAGAAGTAAGCTACGTGAATTTATTGACATCAACAAAGGTTTGGTAGATGACCCACGGATTCTTTGTGAAGCGACAAAGGGGTTCATAAGGAATTTTTCAATATCATTTGCTTCCTTTCGTCAGAAAATCCACCGCAAGAAAGTCTCTGACCTGGAATCCAATCTTCGATCACTAGAACAGGCAAATCAATACACTTTTTCTGACAATACAGCAGCTAGAATTGAAACTGTTAGGAAAGAACTTAATTTGTTATATAGGGAGAGAGCCGAATTTCTGATTCAAAGATCCAGACAAAACTATTATTTTCAAGGTAGCAGACCTAGCCATTTAGCGCTAAGACTACGTAATAGTGAAAAATGTGCTAATATTACAGCGATGAAATCTCAAACTGGCGAGGTTCTGACTGATCAGAAGAGTATAAATGACACTTTTCATTCCTTCTATTGTGATCTTTATAGTTCCAACTCTAAATGTGAACCTACATCTTTCACTTCTTTTTTATCTTCTCTTTACCTTCCACATCTGTCAGAATCTGACTCTGAGTCTTTGGATAGACCTTTATCACTTATTAAATATAATCATCGATTAAAGTTAAGAGCAAAAAGAAATCCCCAGGCCTAGATGGCATACCAGTGGAGTTTTACTTGACCTTCTGGTCTGATTTGGGGCCACTTATGTTGGATATGATGCAATATTCGATTGATCAAGGATCCTTTCCACAAAATATGAACATGGCCATTATATCTCTTCTACTAAAAAAAGATCAAGACTATACTTTATGTTCAAGTTACCGCCCACTTTCTCTAATTGGTACAGATGTTAAAATCTATGCAAAAGTTTTAGCCTGCCGCCTAGAAAGTTTTATGACCAAACTTGTTAATTATGATCAAACAGGGTTTATTAAATCTCGTTCTGCTTCAGATAATCTGCGAAGACTACTTCACATAATCTCCTCATCTGAACAATTGATTTCTCCCACTGCTATACTCTCTTTAGATACAATGAAAGCATTCGACCATTTGGAGTAGAACTATTTATGGGCAGTGCTAGATCACCTAGGTTTTAGCTCTAATTTTATAAATATGATTAAAATCCTCTATGCTAATCCCTCAGCCACTATTCTTACGGCCCAGATAAGTTCACAATCATTACCAATTGGAAGAGGCACCCGCCAGGGTTTCACCTTTACTGTTTGCATTATCTTTTGAACCTCTTGCTCAAGCTATACGTCAGTCAGAACTTATACTGCCTACATCTGTTAAGAATACTTCGCATCACATATCTTTATTTGCAGATAATATATTGCTATTTTTGGACAATCCAGTTTTATCAATCCCTCACGTTTTAAATTTATTTGTTCAGTTTGGTAATCTATCAGGGTATCAAATCAATAGGACAAAGTTGTATCTGCTCCCTCTCAATTTTTGTGTTGGATCTGCTACTTTTTCTGATTTCATTCCAAAGTCTTTTACATACTTAGGTGTGTATATATATATATATATATATATACATACATACATATAGATAGATAGATAGACAGATAGAGACATTATCCATAATTACTATCTGGTCTAAGGATATCAGTGGTGATTTACAAACTTTATTCTCTGATCAAATTTGGGAGACATTCACATCAGCTTCAAAAAACCCAAATCATCAGATGATCCTTTGGAAATTACTACATAAAGTTTATTTGTCTCCTTTAAAAGGCTTCTATATGCATGTGTCACCTTCCCCAAACTACAATCTATGTCCGCAGGGGGCACTTGGTACATATTTACATTTTTTGGGGGGAATGCTCTTCACTTTCTCTTTTCTGGTCTCAGCTTGCTCTTGACATATCATTTTTAGGAAAAGATGTGGTTTTGACTCCAGATCTTTTATTCTTAAATGATGAACTGTCTACAGCTCGCATTCATAGAGCAAAAACAAACTTTGAAGTTGTGGTGTGCCATTTTTGACACTGTTAAATCTTTTATTTCCTCTTTTTGATGTATGATTTATTTGTTAATTTTATTTATTTATTTTCTTTATCTCCTTTGATTTAGTATTATATTCTATATTTTCTCCACTGCAATGTTTTTTTGTTTGGTTTTTTTTTAATTTCCTAAACACATTGTGGGTCTGCCTAGTGGGTTGGTGGGTGGGGGGTATGACAGATTAAAATTGACACGCCATTTTTTGTACAATCCTGCAATGTATATCAATAAATAACTGTTCACACACACACACACACACACAAAATATATATATATATATATATATAATCTTGTAGTTTGGATCTCCTGTAAAATACAAAAAAAAAAAAAAAATAAATGCTCCAAACTATGTGCTGCACAAAAGAAAGAGGCGGGAGGAATGAGGTTTGACTTACAGTTTGAGGAGCCAATGGAATTACAAGGTTTAGTGGCGGTGGCATCACTTACTGATCCAGGATCGATTATATTTCTGATATTTTGCTTTAGAAAATTTAGCTTTTGTTGATGCTACTGCGCTACTTGATCAGAAAAAAAGCTTTGCTAGTGAAAAGCTATTTGATTAAAAAAACAGTGACGTTACCACCATACTACTGAGAAATGTAGTTAAACTACTGCCCAATACTGTGTAGATAAACAATACTATTGTCTATTGGCACAAATTTACATAAACACCACCCCAGGGAACATGTAAAAAAGGGGACGAAGCCATGTTGAGTTGCATTAAGCCAGACGTGCACTGTGCGATTTCCATGCGAATTTCAACCAGGCACCATCTCACACTGTACGAGAAGATCGCATATGATGCTTGATTCGTAGCTCTGCTTCAACTGTGCAATATCCCCATGAGAGGTGACCAAAATTTCTGACATGTCAGAAATTCATCCGACCGCCCGATTGCTTCTCGTTTCCCCCTGCACACTGCACAACAAACGACGCACGACAAAGGTGAAATTCGGCACGATTCAAAAAAGAGTCGCACAAGTCAAAATTCGGCTCAAAATCAGAGAAGAGGAGTTGTCAAAACTAGGGATACATGAAAAAAATCTGTGTACACATGAATTTTGATTCTGTTTTCTAACGATTCTAATGGATTCACAAGTTTTAAAATGTTCTAAAGCAGCAGTACTTAATCCTGTTCCTTGCATCCACCTGCTCTGCATCTCTCTCTCTCTCTCTCTCTTACACACACACACCCCTGATTCAGATCATCAGCTCGTCAGATCCATCAATAAACTCTGTTCCAATACAATTTATGTCTATAGACTGATAGATATTTTTTGCATAGCTATGACAAGCGTTAAACATTGTTCTGTGCAATCCTCCTCGCGACAGCCAGCACTAAGGACTAAGGGGAGTTGGTAACAGAACACCAGCTATAAGAGCACCTCTTGTCAACCATCCTTCCTGAGATCCCCTCTACTCTCCTTAGTGTTACACCTTCTATGTGCTCTACTTCTTGAAGAGAGAGGTACATGAGTGGCGATGGTAACTTCTGGTCCTGCTCAAAATCGTTGGATCACGACAGACCAGACCTCTCAGAAGTTTTAGGAGATAATCTACTTTGGCAAAAACTCTCTTAGTGGCATGGGCCGTAACTTCCAACATCTCCCTGTTTGCAGGTCTGACAGGCTGGGATGACTTAATACTCATACTTTCCTCATCATCACCAACTACATCCACGTCCTCATCATCTGAACTGCATTTGATCTACACATTTTTGCTGTGCTTGCATTGCGGGGAAAATGTGAGAAGGTTGAATCCATGCTTGACATTAAACATGCACCTTTTTTTGTGATTAGTGATGTAGTTCTAGACCACCATATCAACAATGACCTTGTTCTATTCAAGATAAAGTTAATTGTCCATATGAATTTTTCATTCTGAACATGAACTTACATGTAAATAACAGAAGTTTTCCTGGGAGGACTATAAATCTGCATATCCAACAATCATAGCACAATATTCATAAATATAGAATTGTATTGACAAACTCTTTAGATATGTTTCCAAGCTTCTCTAAAGGGGAGATTATATATATATATATATATATATATATATATGGTCAGTTGGGGTAACTCTGATTTCATTTGAAAATGTTCTACACATTCTACACTTTCTATCAGTTCCACTTCTCTACACCCCTTTCTCTATCCACTCCACCATCTTTTAGATTTATACCTGTTTGTTTACACCCCTTTCTTCTCTCTATTATTTTACTATACTATGCTCTTTGCATAGTTATTGCTGAAGATCAGTATCTAAGGTTGTTGTAGTCCCGATTGAAATGCATTATGGGAAGTGTAGTTCGGAGAAATGTGCTTGTGTGGCGTGTGCTCTCGCTGTGCTGCGTAGTTGAGAAAATGGAGGAAGAATGTTATATTCTGCTTTTATTTAAGTTCAAGTCAGTCCACCCATGACTTTTTGTGCACTGTAACCTTGACACCTTTTATCTGCACAAGAGAGTTAAACGGCATGCATCAGCTAACTTTGTCCATCTCATCATTGTACAAACATGAATTAAGCAGCTGCTATGCTGTCGCTGGGACTGATGAAATGGATAAAGTAATAGCAGTTATCAAATGACTAAATTATGATATTTTCTGTGGGATCTGGGGTCTTATCTATTGAATTGCAATGTATATCCATTATGTTTAATTAACATAATGCACGTCTGATTGAGTTAAGTCAGTCGGGGTGGAAGCCCAGGCTCACATTGTCATAGGCCACTATATTGTTAAGCCGGTCAGTTTGGCAGGTGGCATGACTTGACTCAAGTCAGACTTAGGTCACAAATTTTAGGACTTGAGACTTGCTTGCCAAATATTCCTACACAGCAAAAATGCTCAATGTTAATTTAACACTCTGAGTGTGGACACATATAGACACTGAAGTAGTGTTAAAATAACACTGAGCAGTGTTGAATTTAATGAGATAATTGGGTAATTAGCAGCTGATGAATAAACATTAGTATAGACACCTGATGATAACAAGCAGAATCACCAAAGGAGAAAATCAACATTTTTAAGCAACCATTATAGTGGTCAATGTTTGCATTAGTTGGGATCTTGACCCTTCTTTAATGTTAGATTTTGTTTGGCTGCTGTGTCTATGTTAAAAAAGACAGACAAGTCAAGAGCAGCAGTCACTCATGATTATGTTTTAACATCATATTTATTTCACCTATAACATCTAATCTCAGAGTTTTATTGTCTATAACAGCCTTGTAAACCAACAGCAATAGATCCTGTATTTTCTATACATTTCGGAGAAATTTCATTTAGGTAGTTCTTATTCAAAATTCAAAAATATTTTTTTAGGACACACAGACATCAAGAATCAGCATATGAATCTCAACAATGGTGATAAACAGCATATTCAGAAAAACAGATGATCTCAAAACAAATAGAAAGACAATGCAATGGCAATGCATGATGGGAACTACGGATGAGTTTTGATTGGCTACATGCTTATTTAATGCTCACCATTGTTGTGATTCTCATGCTGATTCTTGATGTCTGTGTGTGCCTAAACAATATGTTTTTTTGTTTTTTTTTATTCAGAACTGCTTGAAAGAAATCTTTTCAAAATGTAAAAAAAACTACAGGATCTATTGCTGTTGGTTTACAAGACTGTTATAGTCAATAAAGAAAAACTCTAAGATTAGATGCTAGGTGAAATAATGATGATGTGAAAACATAATCATGAGCGTCTGATGACTGCGGCTCTTGACTTGTCTGGCTGTTTTAGCATAGACACAGCAGCCAAACAAAATCTAATATTAAAGATATAAGGGTCAAGATCCTAACTAATGCAAACACTGACCACTATAATGGTTGCTTTAAAAATGTAGATTTTCTCATTTGGCGATTCTGCTTGTTAACATCAGGTGTCTATACTAATGTTTATTCATCAGCTGTTAATTACCCAATTATCTCATTAACTTCAACACTGCTCGGTGTTTTTTTAACACTACTTCAGTGTCTATATGTGCCCACACTCAGAGTGTTAATTTAACACTGAGGGTTTTTGCTGTGTATAATGCAGTAGTTTACTTGTCACTTCCCTGTGAAATGTAGGTTTGACCTTACTGTTGCTTACATGCATTCAAATTAGGTAAACTGTGACGAACATGTTTTCTCTAAACAATTAAATTTAAGTGATTTTGTGTAAACATTCCATTTTAATCCTTTAACCCTTCAACAACTTTGCTGTGAGTTCCATAGACAATAAAGGTATGTTCACGGAGAACTACCTTCTCAAACCTGTTTGCAAATGTAATTGTAAGTGATGAAGTCAGTCACGCTTTTTTTCAGCTAACGCTAATGTCTTGGCTAGTCAAAGGTTATACTAGTTGTCATAGACTTAATGTTTTGGTTGAGCAGACACAGACAAACAAAAAACTCAAACTTGCAAGCACAACCATACACATGCAAACTCACACATTCACTCACAAATATTAATTATAAATATTGAATTGCTTGACTTAAAGCAGTCATTAGACTTCACTTGCTTGAGTCTCACAAAAATCAACTTGGACTTGAGACTTACTTGTGACTTGCACAAGTGTGACATACTCCCACCTCTGCAGTTTGGTAGCCAAGGCTCACACAGTCATAGGCCACTAGTGTTAAGCCAGTTGGCATGGTAGCCCAGGCACACATAGCCATAGGCCACTAGCATTAAGCTGGTCGGCATGGTTAGGGTTTCCGTTTTAGAACCGGTTCCAAATTTCCAAGAACCGGGTATTCGATAAGACATGCTTTTTAATTCTGCTTAACGATTGAAATTTAAAATCAAATTATTAAAGTGCAGGAAGGGAAAGAACTTGTACACTGTTTGTGTGCAGCAAACACATCTGAAGCATGAGCACAGTGAACAGAAGTCCCATTGTGGGTTCCTAGACTGTTTCCTTTCCGTGCATTTCATCATAAACACAGCAGTTTTTTTGTTTTACCTAATGAGTTGTGTGGGCAACATGCTGGAGTACAAAAATCCAGGCTGGAGTTTAACTTTTTGTAAAATATAAGTTATATGTTATTTATAATGCTTTAAAAATGATTTTATTTCTGGAACTCAACTTGGTTTGTGGTTTCGCAACCACAGTTCAATGGCCAAGATAGAAATCCCCAAAGAAAGGTTTTTTTTTATTATTTTTTTTTTTTAATCTGTTGACATCATCTCCATCACGGCAGAGGGGCTTTATAAAACAGCCCAGTCACAATGTTTTGCAGTGCACACAGATATTCACCTGCATTAATATTAAGGTAAACTTTTTTGAGTGTTATATTTGCAAGTCCTGCATATCATACAAGACTTGCAGAGATATATTTAAAGTTATTGTAGCAACCATTTACATTCATTAATGATACTTTATTTATTATTATTTATTTATTTTTTTTTTTTTTTATCTTTAATAATAATACTTTATTATGATAAAAGTTATTCAATAAGTAATTCAAACAGTGCTTTCATGTCTTTTTATTTACTTTTCCAGCCTGCAGGATGAACAAGTCTGTTGGTTTTGATCTGGTATTTTCAACATATGAGACACTGGGCCCACGGAAACATGTATTGATTATTTTAATTGTTTTACTTTACTCAGTTGCAACCTTAGCAAACATATTTATAATGCTTGTCATCTACTTAGAATCAAGTCTCCATAAGCCCATGTATATATTTTTGTTTAACCTAATATGCAGTGGACTGCTTGGAAGCAGTGCTGTTTGGCCTAAAGTGCTTTCAAATCTCTTAACTGATTTGCACACTAGTTCGTATGGGGGGTGTCTTCTCCAAGTGTATTTGCTTAGTATTTATGTTGCTTGCACTTACTCATCTTTAACAGTAATGGCCTATGATAGATATTTATCCATTTGTAAACCATTAGAGTACCATAGTATCATGAATCCCAGTAAAATTAAAATTTGGCTAATGTTAAGCAACTTAATTCCGGTTTTATTAATAGCTGGTCAAATATATTTGACATCAAGAATTCCCTTATGCAGCCATACTCTTAATAAATTATTTTGTGATAACCTTTCAGTCATTAACATATCATGCGGTACGAGTAGCCTCAGCCTTTTAAGCAATGTGTATGGTTTACTTATAATAGTTTGTATATCTGTGCTCCCTACATTTTTGATTTTGCTGTCTTATGCTAAAATACTTTCAGTTAGTTTAAAGTTGTCAAAAAATGGTCAAAGCAAAGCACTTGGAACGTGCATTCCTCATTTGATAATCTTCATAAACTATTCCATTGCCACAGTTTTTTCTGTTATATATAACAGACTGACGGTGATTATGCCTAGCGAGATGAATATCTTTATATCAGTCCAAGTAACATTGTTGCCACCACTTTTGCATCCAGTAATTTATGGTGTTAGAACCAAAGAGATCAGAAAATGTACTGTTAAAATAACCCAGAGATTGTATGCATCAACAAACTGTTATTATACTTCAAAACCAAAAGTACCTAAAATATTTGGAATTTCATGATCTCTGTAATATATATATATATATATATATATATATATATATATATTTTTTTTTTTTTTTTTTTTTTCTTTACAGTTCTAAATGATTAAAAGCAAATACACTTTTACAATGTTTTGTCTACTTTCAGACTGTATACAGAGAAGCTGTGGACACAAAACCTGATAATATGTTGTCCCGCATGTTTGAGGTTCTTGTGCTTCAACTGTAGCAAGAACATCTGACCTTTGTACAATGGAACTCACATGCTGAATATGCTTTTTCCAGGTTTTAAGGGTACAAAAATCGTAATGTGTTCAAGATTGGTTTCAGATTTTAACCCCCTTGCAAACTCATTTATGCTTATATGCTTAGCATATAAACCTATTTTCAGATACTGTAAAATGTACTAAAAACAGCCTAAGTCATGTCAAGTCAAGTCACCTTTATTTATATAGTGCTTTTTACAATACAGATTGTGTCAAATCAGCTTTACAGTATCAATTAGGAAGGTAGTGTGTCAATAATGCAAAAGGAAACAGTCACCATCTTTCAGTTAAAGCAAGTTAATCATTGAATTCAGTGACGCTATCATCCAGCTCAGTTCAATTAGTATACAATATTGCTGGAAATTAAGTGTCCCCAACTGAGCAAGCCAGAGGCTAATATTATAAAAAATAATTTGTACCGTTACTTTGTACATAATATGGCTAAGCCACATCTGTACCTGTTCATTTAGCACTGTTGCACTACTCTGTTTCAGGAAAAAGTAAATAAAAACAGTAATGCACAAATGAAAATGCCATTTATTTTGATAAAATAATATTTTTATAAAACAGCAATTTATAGATGCACAATTATTTCTAATTTGTTGAGCTATGTTGTCTTTGTGGTGGGTTATTTTTGTCAGTCGTGTTGAAAACAGGGACCCAAACTTTATTTTGTTTTTTTCAGCAAATGTGTTCTTTCTTTCTCTCTTTAACATCTTTTTTATATTACATTGAGCTTTCAAATTTAGCAGCCTACCTCACCACTTATTCTCGCTGACACCAGGTAATAAAGTAAATAATTCAGAATTGACTTATTATTACCATCTTAAATCTTAAATCACTAGCATAACTGAGATTAATTTAATCTGCTGTTAAAAATAAATAAATAAATAAATAAATAAATAAATCATTTTGTACTGACAGAAGATATAAAACACTTATACAAACTCCCATACAGATATGCAGACCTAAGCTTCATTAGCCTTGTTTTGGTAAATGCAATAGCATAATCTTGTCCACACGATGGAGCATGTGTATAAGGAATAGTGGCCTACAGCAAATGCTGCTGTTTACTTGTTTTATACATTCAGAATATACACTTGGTGAGCTCATAAAAACGTTGTTTTTTCATGAATTTATTTTCAATCTCTTTTTAAAGCAAACACTTCTTTAAAATCTGTATTAACTGTAATAAAAGCTGTGGGTACACTATGACTCATTAGTTACGCATTAGTAAATAGTCGAGTCATCATTTATAAAGCATTATCCCCACATTATTAGACAGTACTAAGCAGTTTATGAAACCACATTTATAATGTTTAATAATTGTATTTTCATAATTTATTAATTATCAATTAATAATTTCTAAATTAAGTATTATATTATTAACAGACCATTTATTTAGGAGTTGTCAGTGGTTTATAAGATCATTAAGAAAGTGTAACTAAATGATTGATAAACTTTAAGTGTACATTTATACATATTCAGAAATACATTAATAGCTTGTTAATAAATGATTCATTAACATGTATTCTTACTGTAATGCATTATTAATTCAGGTAGTTATGAAACATTTAGTAGTTGTCAGTTATCTATTTTTTGTGAGCTCATCCAAAGTGAAGACTATTTATGCCTTTTAAAACTTTTACAATTATAAAACACTATAATAACGCTCAGTTGTAAGTCATTTATAAGTGATTTGTTAATGATGAAATAATCATTTACAAAACATTTAGAAACCATTAATAAGTGATATGCTAACAATGTACGTATGTTTTGTAAATTCATTTACAAGTAATTAGTTAATGATGAACCAATCATTTACAAAACATGACTGTGCATTCATAAATGATTAATAAGTGATATGCTAACAATTTACAAATATGTCATAAGTTATCTTAAAAAAAATAGCATATCATGAAATAAACAGATCCTCAGTAAATGGTTAATAAGTTACTAGTTCATATAATATTAAACAATTATAAATAATTTAAATGTCAGTCATTGAAATGTTTATCCTCCACTGAAGATCAATAATGAATAAATCACTTACAAATCTTTCTGCATCCCCTATTCTAAAGTGTAAACAATTCATCAGTTGTAAATGTTTTACTCATCATTTGTAGATCTTTCCCCCCAGTGTGTATAACCACACAACCTGTAACCAGCAGGTTTATAAAACATTTACAACTAATGAGTAGTTTACACTTTAGATGCAGATGCAGATGGGGATGCAGAAAGTGTTGTAAATGCCTTGTATACACCAGATCATTTTTAACATGTAAGAAAGATCTACAAATGATGTGTAACACACTTACAAGTGATGAATTGTTTATACTTAAGACTAGGGGATGCAGAAAGACTTGTAAAGTATTTACTCATGCATTTACACAACAGGTTTTGAATAATTTGTAGTGTGTAATGCAATTTAAGGGCTGACTGGTGAGAGTAAAGATGTCTTCTGTGACACACATGGAGTAATTTAGCACTGTGCACCTGGTGTGATCTTCATTGGAGGGTAAAACTGGTTTACTTTATCACTAGATCCAACACACTCCACACAAAACACAAGTCTGTGCTGATGAGAGAAAGGGTTTACACGTTTATTCACAGCAAGTAATTTATTTGTTAAAAAGCGAATTTGCGCTTTTTAACATAGCACTTATTAATCATTTATAAACACATAGTCATGTTTTGTAAATGATTAGTTCATCATTAACTAATTGACTTATAAATTAATTAACAAAACATACACAAATTGTCAGCATATCACTTATTAATCATTTGTGAATGTTTAGTAAAATATTATTTCATCATTAACTAATCACTTATAATTACTTACAGCTGAATGTTATTATAGTGTTATAGAAATATTTATTTCAAGATGCAAACAAAAAAAAAAAATCTGTATGACTGTACACTTGTTATAAAATGAAAAATGAACCTCTTCAATGTCATAGAAAAATAAAAATGCCTGTACACCTCCAGAGAACATTACTTAGCAGTAACATGAATCTAAGCCTCTGCAATCTGATATAAAAATAGATTTTTGATAATTTGTTGAATATATTTGATTTTGTATTGTGCCACACTTGGCACTTCTTTGTGACTTTGTGAATTTTCACTCAGCCATGAAACAGAAACAAGAAAACCTTACTACACCAAAAATATAAAAATATAGATCGGAGATGGATTTTGGGGTTGAATTTAGAGGTTATTGCAATTTCTGAGCATTAATGCAGTCTAATAATAAACCTAATTAATGCAGTCTAATAATCCTTTAACAAATTTTGATTATAGAAATGTGTTAGTGTTTTATGTGTAAACCAGGTTCAAGAGATGGGTCTTTAATCTAGATTTAAACTGACAGAGTGTGTCTGCCTCCTGAACAATGTTAGGTAGATTGTTCCATAGTTTGGACGCTAAATATGAAAATGATCTGCCACCCACAGTTGATTTTGATATTCGAGCTTTGAGAATGCAGCAGACTACATGAGGGACTACAATGTGATAATAGCTTGCTTAAATACTGGGGAGCTAAACCATTGAGGGCTTTATAAGTAATCAGCAAGATTTTAAAATCTATACGATGTTTAATAGGGAGCCAGTGCAGTGTTGACAGAACTGGGCTAATATGGTCATACTTCCTGGTTCTAGTAAGAACTTTAGCTGCTGCATTTTGGACCATTGGAGCATTGCAATAATCTATCCTAGAGGTCATGAACGTGTGGATTAACGTTTCTGCATTTGAAATCGAGAGCATAGGTTGTAATTTAATTTTTTAAGATGGAAAAATGCAGTTTTGCAAATGGTAGAAATGTGGCTAGAGGGTAAAGTTCAAACAAAGCTGAGGACTGGGATAAGTTGAGCATCTGGAGGGGCCATGAAGACGCAAACCAGTGTCCTTGGTAAAATCCTCCAAAACCGGTAGATGGGGCTGGTTTTAGAGCGGGTCATTGCCGTGGCAACCCCAAAGTCTGCCCCTACCTCATCCCAAAGTCCACGTAGAGCAGTTCATAGACATGTCTACCTAGATGACTACTTGGTCGACTATGCTGGGAAACCATCTGGGCAGGCTGTTAGACCTAAAGAGAAGACCATCTCCCATCTCTTGTTTGGAACAACTGGTTCATCAGAGGACTTTATGCTGCAGATAATGGAAATTACAAAGCAGCAAAGTGAGACTGCTAGGTGTCAAACAGAGCTCTTGGTGAAAGTCCTACTACACAGCACTCCTACCCACTCCAGATCCTGCAATCAGTGGAGAAGGGACAGACAAAATCTGAAGTAAGCCCTCATGATGTTAGTTCAGATCCTCATACTTGGCCACAGCCTGCCAAACCCCCACCCCCATTAGTTGAGGAGCTCTCCCAAGCTCAACAGAAGATACAGCCGGCCCTACCAGTTTGTGCTGAGGGAAATAGATGCTTTGGAGAACCTACCACCTATCCGTGCTGGTGATGAGTGGGCATTCATTGACTTCTCTTTTGAGTCCAAGCCACAGTCGGCATGCTCAAAGCCTTGAAGGGGGATAGAATTGAAAAACTGCACAGTGGGTCGATTGTAAAATGTCTTTTGAGCTGCCTTCTTCATTTACAACAAACCCAATTTAGGAGGCATTACCTCAAAAGAAACCCAGATAAGACTAAAGGCTAGTTCACACTACAGGATTTTAAGCCCGATTTAAGCCCGATTTGCAAGTTAACGAGCTCGCCGACAGGTCGGGCTGTAATCGGGGGAAAATCAGTGGGTGATCGGCGCTCCTGAGTCTTTATGTGTGAACTACACAACGACGCATCAAAGAGGCTCGCAGACTTGTCGCCGACATCTCGTCGACAAAAAACAGATATCTAGCATGCCAAATATCTGGAGCGGTCGGCCGACTCGACATCACGTGATGTTGGGTGTCTCAACGAGCTGTTACGGGAGTTCAAAAACAAACAGCAGCATCAACATGGCATCAAGAAAAATGTGGACAGAAGAAATGGAAGAAAATTTAATTGAGCTGTGGCAGCAGCACGATTGTCTGGATACACGTATTCGTATTGAACCGTTCGGTACGAGGCTTTTCGGTTCGGTACGCATTACAAACCGAACGATTCAATTCGTTGGACTAATCCTATTACATTTGGAAAATAAAAAAACTTGGAGTGTGTGAAATATAATCATTATAATGTTCTCAGTGCCACTACGAAACAAGGCAGCCCAAACGACGTAACTCCCAAAGAAAAACACAATACTCCAGGAGGGGTGTGACGGTGAGGTAAATTCGTTCGAATATCCCTTCTTTCCCTCGCTTTTTTTCCGCTTTTAAACAGCTTGTAAATGCCAGTGCGCATTTTAGTTTTAGTTTCACTTTTGAATTAGCGCCAATTTGACGTCAAACTGTACGGAAAACTCACTTGTATTAAACAGAATGATTAATCTATTATCAAAACGAATGCGAATATAGGCTATAGGCCTAATATAAAATAACAAATAACTTATAAAGTTTAAATATAAAACACTGGAGATCACCAAATGGTGGAAGCTTCCAAAATCATCTTAGATAAATAGCAAAAGTCTAAAATATTTTTAAAGCAGGCGCTACTTGTTTTTCTCACCTCACTGGTCAGATGGACTCATTCTCCTCATGTGATAAATGAAATCCGATCGCTACCGCTGATCTGAGATGCATAGCCTTCTTTATGTTAGTTTTAATACATAAAAAATGTGTAAAAATCAAGGAAATTTCTCTGTCTTTTTTTTGGCTATATCGAAAACGTACCGAACCGTGACACATCGAACCACAAATTTTGTGAACTGTTACACCCCTAATATACACATACATATATATCTCGTGACAAAACGTGGTTTGGGGAACTGATAGAGTTGCTGGGCGACAGAGTTTTTGTCTGCTCATGTAGTGTGTAACCCCCGGTTGCGGATTATTTACATAGAGTCACGTAGTGTGAACGCCACAACAACTTAAAGACAGACAATCAAGTCATGTAGTCTGAACTCCACAGCGATCTGCCGACGTTTAAAGTCGTGTAGTGTGAACTTGGCTTAAGTTCTCTCTCCTCGAGTTTGCAGATTGGTTGCAGCTGGAAGCCAACTGTATGGAGTTTGATCCAACTGATGAGTCAAGATCCACAAAACAAGATCAAGAGCAGCATTTCGGGGACACAGTAAACAAACCACTGTACTGCATGGCGTAGAGCAAAGGCAGGCCATAGAACCAAAACCCAATTCCAGGCCAGTTCACCCCAAAGTATCTACCCAGCAGAAAGTTTTGGATACCTTTGCTGTACTCGATGATGGCTTGGAGCGCACAATTCTGCTTGCCACAGCTGCACAGCACCTTGGTCTGAAGGGCAAGCCAGAACAACTGAATTTGCAGACGGTGCATCAAGACATCAGAACATTGTACTTCTGTAACCAAAGGGAAAGGTTCAGTATTCAGGGAACCTTCATACCACCTCTGGTCAAAGCTTGTCAAACCCCTACTGCTTATTGGTTGAGATCATACTGAGCTCATCACCCCAATAGAACCAGTGCGACTGGGTCCACCAGAGGGTCCTGCTGCTGTCAGAATTCACCTTGGCTGGACCTTGCAAGGCCCCTCTAAACATCTCCAGGATCAAATCCCAGTCTCACAGTGTCTGTTCACATCTACCTGCTAACCATCTGCAGAACTGTACTGCCAAGTTGAAAGGTTATGGCAAATAGATATCCTGCCTTATCACAGTGAAAAGATGGTAGTAAGGTCACAACAAGACCAAGAAGTGTTGAACATGCTTTAGACACAGACAGTGCGGGTGAAAGTAGATAGAGTTGACCAATATGCCACACCACTTTTGAGAGTTAAATCCATGCCCCTGCTGCAAGTTCCGAAGGAAGCAGTGAATGTGCCACCTCCGTAACATCGAAGCTCTGTCCACAGAATCATGGTGTCTGCCCCACCATATTGTAATGCACAATGTGTAACACAGAGTGGTGTTCAGTTGCTCGTACACCTGTAAGGGGAAAAATCTAAACAAGCAGTTGTTATCTGGAACTACATTGGCCCCTCTCTCCTAGGAGTGTTAATTCGTTTCAGAGAACATCAAGTAGCATCAGTAGAGATATCAAAGGGATGAAACCCCACCAGATGTGTATGAGTGACAGGTCCTTCAATTCGCTTAACTTCAACTGCTGCTCAACTTCAGTCATGCTTGTCATCTCAAAACCTCTATGAATGTTTCCAGTTTTTTTACACTTTTCACAGCACAGAGCATGTTTTAAGGTTGTCAATGACCTACTTATAGCCACCGACTCAGGCAATCCTACTAGATCCTTCCTGCTTTTGACACTATCAAAGCATTTTCATTTCACAACTCTCTGCTCTTGGTATTTCTGGAACTGCTCTATCCTGGTTCACTTCTTACCAGTGGGCAAGCAACAAGGCCTCAGTAGTTAACCATCTTCCTAAAGAGGCCAGATCGGATAATACTGAGTTGTGGATTTCTCACAGTCAATCAGACCCACAAAAAATGACCTTGGGATTAACCTGGCATTGCATACAAGACACGCTCCATTACCACCACCGTTTTCTCTCCTATCCTAAGATTACAATGAGAAACATTTACAGAGTTCTCGACAGCCAGTACAACCCTCTGGGCTACATAATCCCCTTCACCACTAGAGCTAAAATCCTAGTGCAGCAAGAAACGAGAATGGAATGACCCCCTTCTTGCTTCTGAATAGCTCAAGGACTGGCAAAGATGAGAATATGAACTGAAGCATCTAGCCCTGATCATCATGCTCGTTGTTATGTATCAGCTGCATTAGATGTTCCAGGGTTGGAATGAGAACTCCACATCTTCTGTAACGCCTCAGAGGCAGTCTATGGTTCAGTAACATACCTTCATTTGACAGAGGTCCTGTCAAATAAGTTACATCTGCTGTAACTTATTTGACAGGGCCTCCACAGGCTTTCCATGGACAATGCATTAATAGGTCATTATTAATAAATCCAACTGTTTTATGAATTAATACCTACAGTAGAGTGCTCAGGGAACACCATTCAGTAGTTTCATGTAAATTAGAGCTCATAAAATGACTTAATTTGCTTACAAATGCGCTGTCCATTTGCTGTTCGTGGACAGTGCATTTTTAAAGTAAACATGCATATTGATGAGTTGTAATGTCTATGAACTGGTCAGACAGTGTTTTCTGAGTAAAGTACTGTATGTTTTGCATTATAAAATGATTGTAAATTTGCATTATGTCTTGCATTGTCCACAGAAAGCCTGTGGAGGCCACCTTTGACCTCCTATAACTTATTTGACTGGGCCTCCACAGGCTTTCCGTGGTCAATAAGTCAAAATGTAAGTTTACAATCATTTTAGAAACTCAAAGATTATTGTTTGCAATTATTGTTTGTCTGCTTGCAGCTGAGTCCCTTCGCCAGTCGCACATGACAGAGACTACTATTCAGCACTATGTAATGAATGTTGGAAATTTCATTATGTATGTTTTGAAGCTCCTTCACAATCATGCCGACTTACAGCGCCCTCATCAGCCTTTGCCGCGACATGAAAAGCATGCGAAGGTCTCTCAAAAGGGGCATTGCTGTCCACAGAACATCGGTAATGGCCAAGAAAGAGGGTCGGATTATTCCAAAGGCCACCCTAAGAGAGTGCTGGACAAAGGTGATGAAGGCCATCCCAGAGCTACTGGGTAAGCAATCTAACTTTCGCTTTGACTCAGTCTACTTACCTGCTGTTGACTGTAGATCCCTGACGTTGTGCTCTCTCCTGTCCATAGCCCTCCTGGAAAATGACCCCTTGTCAAAAGTGCTTTGGCAATTTTACGGCCACTTTGCTGCGTTGATGTCATGCATTTACGGCCACAGAGGGGGAGTTTTTCAAAATATTACTGTAGACGAGGTGCTGACAGCACAAAAATCAACAGCGCAAAAGGCACACTTGATAAATGTGAGAATCTGACTTGCTTTTCATAACTCTGCTTTATTCGTTTGTTGCCTCTTCTTAGTGGCTTGTGTTTTTTCTGGTGTGTCCACAGGTTACCAGCCACAAGACAGACTAGGCTTTTTTTGGGCCTGCGCAAATAGCCCTGACTGATGCGGAGTACTGATGGCTCTATAAGGGTGGTTTCCCTACAGTGGTTCAGGCTGTAGGATTGCCAAAGAGCTAAAGAAACATTATTAGCACAATGGTATAAAACTGCACCCACTGCCACTTATACCAACGATGGAAATAAGTGCAGTTAGAATAGCTAAATATGTGGGAGAGCGTTGCTATTGAGTGACTATGTTGTATTGCAATATGTAGCACGTCAATGTTAATGTGAATCAATCAGGTGTGACAATTAGCAGACCCCCAATGTACACACATCTTGGCCTACAGGCCTTGATCGCTATCAGCTCCTCTGTGTTTTCAAGAATGCCAAATGGCCCTTTTTTACTGAAACTGTCTGGGACAGGAAAGCAGAATTTTTTGATCATTTTCAACCTTACAGACCCCCCTTGGCACCGTTGGCCACACATAAAGAGGCAAAAGGTGACATAGTCCATGAAAACATGATTTCTGTTGTGTACAGATGCCATCTTCAGATTTCTGGTCCAGACTTGTTGCAGTTGGTCAGTCTTTGCTCTCCTTTCAGCCCTGTGTGAGTGGTCATCCTTCATCGAATGGTGTTGCATCTTTCATGGATATGCAAATTGTCCATTAAATGCTTCACACCTCCATAAGAGCAGGCACTGAAGATGGTAGAACATGCTTGTTCCTCTTTCTGAGGCAGGACACAGGATGTGATCTTGTGCAGCAGAGATCCTGTGATTTCAAAAGATCATATGGCACAACAAACAGCAAAGACATACATGGCATTGGCACTGATCAGAGGTTTGATGTGGTCAGATTGAATTTGTCTCTGGCAAATAGCCCTTAAATTGGTGTACTTAAAAGATGGTCAAGGTGAGAACAAAAGATGATCTGAGAAGCTCTTACACCATTTTTGGAAACATTAAAATAAATTGCATTATACTAAAATCAACAATTATTGATTTCAACACCCTCCTTCATCAATAAGAGTATCAGCAAAATATTCAGTGTAACCAAATATAGACAATCAATTGTCCAATCAGTTTCAACTAAAATGGTCAACATACAAAGAAGCAGCAATCAAATTAGTTTCAGAAATGTTTCAAAAGCATACATGATATTTCAGCTCAATTTTTTGTACTTAGGGAATAATGAAAAATACTAATTTACATCTGAAATTTGTGAAGTGATTAGATAAAACCAAAGAAAAACAAACAAACAACAATGGGATGAAACCCACAATTATAAGTATAGTCATGTATAGACTTAAATATTCTATGCATACAATTTTAAGGCAGTATAAGACAGATGTAGATTTGACTCTGTGTATGAAGATCAAATAGTATCATATGTGGCTGCATTTAGCTGTGGCTATGTGTCAGTATAATCATGCTCAAAACAAAGGCAAGGAATTTTTACAATTGTGATGCAAATTTAGTCCTGTTGTAACAGGGAAAAAGCATGAGAATGTGAGTATGAGGTGTGATCTGGCTCAAAATACTTCCATAACAATGTTTTTTGTTAAGGAGTATGATAAAGTGCAAAGTTCAGAGGTATTGGATCCTGCTGTGAGGAAAGCATTTTCTTTGTTAAGGCAACTGTGAAATCACGCTGTGGCCACATGGCATTTCTATGCTCCTCTACATGGTTTAACTACAGCTATATGGAAAATAGCAGAGTGTACCACTCAGCAGACAAATTCAACATAGACAGAAGCAGTCAAAAAAGCAATAGACAAGTGCCACAAAAGGAAGTAGTTAAATCTGTCTAATGTATAGATAGTTTTGATTGTATTTTCCTTTTATTAATCTTTTATATCCAGTGTTTGTGTGTTGTTGTTTAAAAAAAAAAAAAAAAGTAAACACTTTAGAATAATGGTCCGTTGTTAACAAGTAACTATGCAGGAAGTAATAGGTAGTACTACATTAACACTGAGCTTATTACTGTTAACTAATATGGAAGCAATATTAACTAAGCAGTAAGTAGTAACAAATATAGGACAAAAATAGTTCCTTGTTAGGTATTCAGTAATTGCTAAAAAAATATTTGCTAACTAAGATCAATTAATAAAGAATAACCACCTCAGAAATGTATGGCTGTACAGTATATGTCAGATATAAAATATATTAAATTACTTAATAAATTACATGTGAAATCAATAGTAATCCTTCACAAATTACTCAAGCATTAAACATCTTGTCAGTCCACAGGGACCACTACCTGGACCAAAAAAGTGAAAAACACATTAACAAGTTAAACAATTTAACACGTCACTAATACTCAAGTGGACTAACAAGGTAACACTCGAGTAGTTAATGAGGGTTTAATGTGTTTTTCACTTTAAAATAATGGTCCAGATCACTAGTAGTTCCTAGGGGCTGACAAGGTAATGCTTGAGTATTAGTGGGCAGTTAAGTTGTTTAACTTGTTAACATGTCTTTCATTTTGAAATAATGATCCAGATCACTAGTATTTCTTGAGGACTGAGAAGGTAACGGTTGAGTAATTACTGAAGGGTTAACTTGTTTTTCACTTTAAAATAATGGTCCAGATCACTAGTAGTTCTTGAGGGCTGAGAAGGTAACGGCTGAGTAATTACTGAAGGGTTAACTTGTTTAACTTGTTAACATGTCTTTCATTTTGAAATAATGATCCATATCACAAGTAGTTATTGAGGGCTGAGAAGGTAACAGTTGAGTAATTACTGAAGGGTTAACTTGTTTTTCACTTTAAAATAATGGTCCAGATCACTAGTTGTTCCTGGGCACTGACAAGGTAACTCTTGAGTAATTAGTGAGGGATTGACATTAAATTTCATATGTTAATTTAATATGTTTTTTAGACATGTTACTGTTGTGATTAATAATTAATTGGTTATTTTGTATTAATTTATCATAGTTAGCAAGTAGCTCTTAATCAGTATAGTTTTATTTGGTAACTATTTAATACCTAATAAGGAACTACCTTTGTCCTAAATGTGCTACTACTTACTGCTTAGTTCATCTTGCTTCCATATTAGTAGTATTAAGATCAGTGTTACTGTAGTACTACCTATTACTTCCTGCATAGTTACTTGTTAACAACAGACCATTATTCTAAAGTGTTACCGTTATTTCTTTTTCATCATAAAAACGTATAGTCTGTCATTTATTTCCACACATTTTAGTAATAATTATCATTGAATTTAAAATGTAACATTAATTTAACTTTTATTATTATTATTTATTAGGATACCATTGTTTATTTTTGCTGATTAGGATATCATCAAAACACAGGCAATTATTATGTAACTATTAATAAAATCATTGCAGTGACCAATTCTAACTTATTAATGCATTGTCCACTGAAAACCTATGGAAAATAAGTTACAGCTGTCACTTGTCCACATGTAACCTATTTTACTGCTACAGTTTGAGAAACCTTAAAGTAATAAGGTTTAATGCACTTCATGTTGTAAATTACAATGAATGGAACATTTTTTTTTTTTACTTTTTGCAATTTTTGTTCATTATGGAACAAGATATTCCTATTTAAATCAATGTGTTAAATGAGTTGTTAAAAGTAATCCAAAAGTAATCTGATTAGATTACCTAAAATGTGTAATGTAATGGATTACGTTACTGACTACAATTTTTGTCATGTAATCTGGAACTAGTAACTGATTACAATTTGTAAGTAATCTACCCAGCTCTGTTAGTGGGCTCCACAGGGTGTCCGCAGGCCTCACAGTGCATAGGCACCCCTAGAGGCATACATACGGAGCCTGTGGCTGACTTTGGCCCCCGTACCTGCTTTTTCAAACATCCAGATAACCATTAGGTTAAGTGGCAAATGTCGTCATTATTATTTGAATAATGTCAGGCTGTAAACGGGTTGGGATTTTTAAAAAGCTGTCAATCAAAATTTACTTTGTCTGGCTCAGTCCGAATTCTTTCGGGCTTAACTTTTAAGGCCGATTACAGCTCTAGTACAACTACAGTATAACTATAGCTGTTTTTGGGAGAGCTCACTCCTGTAGCCCACGACAGTCACTCTCCCTGGAGAACGGCTACTCCCTCTCTATTGGAGTTGACTCGGGGAAACTCAGATAAATTTGTTTCCCCAGAATCCTCCATTGACAGCCCTCCCTCTCCCTTCGACAGGGACACATTCGCACTCCGCTGCCCTGGGGTATCAAGTACGCCTTCTTCCCCAGTGAGCCTCCTTTGCCTGTGTAAATTCAGGGAGGTCGAGGAGCAGGTCCACTTGGCTGTGCCATATTGGCCACCCAGATTGGCTGTCCCTTTAACTTTGGAAGTGCCTGCTATTGTGCAGTAGACGGGTTTCAAAAAAACAAACAAACAAACAAACAAAAAAAACCTGGGGAGCTTTACCTGGTCGATAGTTCCTGAAGAGGTGCATGGAGGAAGAAAAGCCTCCAGTCCGCACCTCTTCCCTCGTGGGATCTTTCTGCAGTCCTCAAAGTCCACAATCCACAGTCTCCGTGTTGAGCCATCCTCCCGTGTGCTAACTTAAGAAAAATTAGGTTTCTGGCTGGAGGCAGGCTCGCTTGCTGCGCCATTTCTTCGGAATCCGTGTGCTATATTCCAGTAGTTCCCTCATGCAACTTTGGTCCTCCTTGCCCCGCAGCCCAGACTAGGTAGCAAAGTAGTTGATGGCTGTGCTCCAGCCAGAGTGCCCGCCGGTTGTGGCATCATGTCTCAGTAACTTTCACGGTTATGATCGTTTTTTTCTCTATACATATCTATAGCCAGAATAGGTATATTCTTCTCTTTCTTTCCAAATGACCAGAAATACTGTCATTGTGTTGTGAGTATTTGCAGTGTGTTTCTGTGTTTGATTGTGTTGTGACTATTTGCAGCACATTTCTGTTTTCACAGCACGTTTCTTTATGTGTTTGTGTTGTGAGTGTTGTCAAACTGATGAAGGTGCTTTTGCTATTTGCATGTGTTTTTGTTAAGTTGCAGCATGTTGAGCTCTCTCGGCCACCGTAGATATGTATTAAAAGGCAAGGCAATTTTATTTTATTAAAAGAGCATTTACTTATCTTAAGCCGGGCTTACACTGTGTGATTTTGGAATTGGCTAGGGAAACTAGATCAAAACTTCGCAACCAAACAATGGAGAACCCGGTCTATTTATACTGTGAGTGACAGGAGCAAGATGGCTGACAGGGGTGAGAGGTGAGAGGGGGTTATGGGTAATGTAGTGAGAAAAGGTCCAACAGAACAGAGAAGGCTCCCTCTGGAGGTGAAGGAGGGAGAGATGATGGCAGGGAACTGCTGTGACTTGACTTGGGTCTGAGGGAATTGCTGTGACTTGACTTGGCTCAGAAGGAACAGCTGTGACTTAACTTGGCTCAGAAGGAACAGCTGTGGCTGTACTTGGCTCTGGAACTTCAGCTGTTGTGGCTAGACATGACTCTTGACTTGGCCTTGGAACGACGGCTGTAACTTGACTTGGAACAACAGCTGCCACTGGACTTGACACTGGAACAATGGCTGGGCTTGACACTGGATGGACAGCTGTGACCGAACTTGACTCAGGATGGGCAGCCATGACAGGTGCTGACTCAGGATGGGCGGCCATGACAGGTGCTGACTCTGGAAGGGCGGACATGACAGGTGTTGACTCTGGACGGGCGGCCATGACAGGTGCTGACTCTGGAAGGGCAGCCATGTTGTCATCTGCAAACTCGGGTGCGGCAGCCATCTTGTCACAGGCAGACTCTGGAGCAGCTGCCATCTTGCCTGGTGCAGGCTGTGGTATGGTGGCCATCTTGTCATGTGCAAACTCTGATGCAGCAGCCACCTTGTCGTGTGCAAAATCTGGAGTGGCGGCCATCTTGACATGTGCTGGTTGTGGAGTGGCAGCCATCTTGTCCCTAGATGTCTGGGCTGACTTGGCAGGCTTGACACTAGTGAGCGCAGGTCTGGTTGGCTTAGGGGAATTAACATCTTGAGGTGCTAGCAGCGGTGGGAGGTCATACATGCTGTATATCGGTCCGAGGTGATCGCCCTCTGTGAAATCCTCAGTATCAAATGAACCTATGCCAGAACTATGTATTTCAAGATACTGTAAACCAATAGACTTACTGTACTACTTTAATTAATAGTAATAATAATAACAACAACAGCAACAACAATAATAACAATACTACTACTACTACTACTACTACGCATCATGTATCCTATTTGAGTCTGACCACAACAACTAGTCACCATCACAAGTAATGTTTTCTCTGGCTAATCAGCAAAGGAAGTAGCATCTGGAGTGGCGTATCTATCCCCGGCATGGCACCTCATCAATGTCACCACAGGCATCCTCCATTGCATGGAGAAGGGGTATGTCTTTGTGTTGGTGACCATATATTTTCCAACGCCATGCTGAAAAGAACTCTTACATCTTACATCTCATTCATAAATGGAACATATAGTGAAATTATGATGCTCTGCAGCTGCTTCTAGTTCCAAAAACAGACAGGACAAAACATTATTATATGACAGTGTGAACAACCTTGTCAATGTAGCACCTTGTCTATGTAGCACAGTAGACTGGAATACAGTACTAGTGACAGGACAGTAAAGTTAACCTGTACATACTCATAGTGCAGTTCTTTCACTCTGTCAGAATTTTGTTCAAATGGTATTCTGTAGAGCTGCTTGACAGTAATCTGATGGATTTTCAGTACATGGCTAAATAAATTCACCCCATTTCAGAAGCACCCTCTGTGATTTTATTCTGGAACTGGGCCTGCTCCTTCCTTCATGGGAATTGACACCAGTTGTAACTAATTAATATTCACTCTACACAATATGCAATTGCTCTGTAAAGTGAACATCATTTTAATAAGGTTATTTATTTCTCCAAGATGATGCAATTCTGTGATCAAGATATGTAATGGAAAAAAATCTATTGACCTCATCTTCATCCTAGTGGCAGAAGGGCTTTATAAAACAGCCCAGTCACAATGTTTTGCAGTGCACATAGATGCTCATCTGCATTAACAATAAGGTACAGTTTGTTTTTTATTTTATTTTTATTTTTTTTATTTATTTTTTTGTTACATTTGCCTTACCTAATTCCTGCATATTGCACAAGACTTTCAGAGATATATTTAAAGTTAGTTTAACAATTATTTACATTTATTAATAATACTTTGTTGTTGTTGTTGTTTTATCTTTAAAAAATAATACATTATTATGATAATATGTCATTCAATAAGAAATTTTCTGTCTTATTATTTGCTTTTCCAGCCTGAAGGATGAACAAGTCTGTTGGTTTTGATCTGGTATTCTCAACATATGAGTCACTGGGCCCACAGAAATATGTATTGACTATTTTAATTGTTTTACTTTACTCAGTTGCAACCTTAGCAAACATATTTATAATGCTTGTCATCTACTTAGAATCAAGTCTCCATAAGCCCATGTATATATTTTTGTTTAACCTGACATGCAGTGGACTGCTTGGAAGCAGTGCTGTTTGGCCTAAAGTGCTTTCAAATCTTCTAACTGATTTGCACGCTAGTTCATATGGGGGGTGTCTTCTCCAAATCTATGTACTCAGTATTTATGCTGCTTGCACTTACTCTACTTTAACAGTAATGGCCTATGATAGGTATATATCCATTTGTAAGCCATTACAGTACCATAACATAATGAATCCAACTAAAATTAAAATTTGGCTAATGTTAATCAACTTAATTCCTGTTGTCTCGATAGCTGGTCAAATATATTTGACATCAAGAATTCCCTTATGCAGCCATACTCTTAATAAACTATTTTGTGATAACCTTTCAGTTATGAACATAGCATGTGGTGCGAGTAGTCTCAGCCTTTTGAGCAATGTGTATGGTTTACTTATAATAGTTTGTTTATCTGTGATTCCTACATTTCTGATTTTGCTGTCTTATGCTAAAATACTTTCTGTTAGTTTAAAGGTGTCAAAAAATGGTCAAAGCAAGGCACTTAGAACATGCATTCCTCATTTGATAATCTTCATAAACTATTCTATTGCCACAGTTTTTTCTGTTATATATAACAGACTGACTGTGATTACATCTAGTGAGATGAATGTCTTTATATCAGTCCAAATAACACTGTTGCCACCACTTTTGCATCCAGTAATATATGGTGTTAGAACGAAAGAAATCAGAAAATGTACAGTTAAAATAACCCAGAGATTGTATGCATCAACAAACTGTTATTATACTTCAAAACTAAAAGTACCTCAAATATTTGCAATTTCATGATCTCTGTAAAATACTTTTTTTTTATACTCACTATGTAAAACTATAGACAACCAAATGTTTTGTCTTGACTACTTTCAGAGTGTAAACAAAGCTCACAGCACAATATGTGCAAATGATTCTGATGTGCATTGTTTTTTTTGTTTTTTTTTGTTTTCTATCCAGAATCCAGTACTAGGTATGTGTCAGTTTGGTTAAATGAATGACAGCAGGACTTAAACTGACATGGACACAAAATGTCATGATATGTCGTCCAGCATGATTTGAGCATGTTCTTGTGCTTCAATTGACTTTTGTACAATGGAGTTCACATGCTAGGTATGCTTTCTCCAGGTTTAAATAGTAAAAACAAAACAAAACAATCTAAATAAATAAATAAATTGGTTTAGCATTTAAATCTATTTTCACATATGCAGACTGTAAAATGTACTAATAAAAGCATAAAAAACATTTCTACCATTAATTTGTGCATATTATGGCCAATCCATAGCTTTACCTGTTCATTTAGTACTGTGACACTACTATATTTCTGAAGAGAATAAAAGCCACATTTTATATTAATACATGATCAGTAATGCACAAATTACATGTCATTTAAATTGAGAAGAGTAATTATAAAACAAAGTAATATACAGATGCACAATTATTCCTAATTTGTTGAGCTGTGATGTTTCAGAATTTCCCACATCTTAATATTTAGCAAACATACGTCCTGTGGTGATTTGTCACCATCTAGTGTTATCTTTGGGTTGTTCTTTTCATCAATCACGTTGACACGAGACTTTTGAAAGAGACTTTTGGAACTTTATTTACCTTTTCAGCGAATATGTTCTTCCTCTCTCGCTTTGTCAGCGTGAATAAGAGCTGAGTTAGGCTACTAAATTTCAGAGCATAATAAAGCACACAATTCAGTATTCAGTATGCTACCTGTTTTAATCTTAATTACTGGCATAACTGAGATTAATTTAATGTTTTGTTAAAAAAAAACATTTTGCAATGACAAGATATATGATAGTTAAATATAAAACCCCCCATATACTTATATGCAGACGTAAGCTTCAATAGTCTAGTTTTGGTAAATGCAATAGCACAATTTTGTCCACACGATGGAGCATGTGTATAAGGAAAATGTCCAACAGCAACATAGCATAGCACTCACACACACACACACACACACACTATACACACACAATATATATATATATATATATATATATATATATATATATATATATTAGTGGCAGTTTGAGCATCAAAACTGTCTACTGAAAAATTTAATTGTGAAAAATTCTCTACTGTCTAAAGTAGCATGTTGGAACATGAGGAAGCATGAGTAGCATGAGGAATTTTGTTGAAATTGTTGATGCTTGTATGGTTGTCTTATGTCGTGGTACCTTACGACAGTGGTTTTCAATCCTAGACCTGGGGACCCACATCACTGTACATTTTGTACATCTCTCTTTACTGACACACTTAACTTAGTTCATGGAGCTCCTCCTTAAGGAGCTGATGATCTGAAGCAGGAGTGTTTAACAAGAGAGACATACAAAATGTGCAGTGCTGTGACCACAATTGTAAACCACTGCCTTTATGCGCACCTCCTGAGCTCCTGGTCATTTTCAAACATGTTTAAAAACATTTGAGTTGGCCTGAATTTAACCAGTGTAAAGACTGTCCCCTATTCCTAAATCATACACAACCACATTACTTTGTTCTGTTTTCTACAGGATTTTTGAGACTGTGGAGGCTGGGAAAAAGAAAATTATATATATATATATATATATATATATATATATATATATATATATACTGTACATTTTAAAGTTAAAATAGTCTGTTGGTGCACTTTGAGATTAAGAGCTCCAACCTATGCTCAGTGTGGAAATTTAAAATAAAAGCAAACAACAAACAAAAAAAAAAAAAAAAAAAAAATGTGATGCCCCCAAGTTTGAACTTCCAAAATGCAGCTCCAAAATTACATCCAGCTTCAAAGGGCTCTAAACGATCCCAGACGATGAAGTAGGGTCTTATCTAGCAAAACGATCAATTATTTTCAAAACAAATCAACAATTTATATACTTTTTAACCTCAAATGCTCATCTTGTCCCTGTGCTGTGCATGCACAGTCTGTGTGATCTGAGTCAAGACAGTTAGGGTATGTCGAAAAACTCCCATTTCGTTTTCGTCTTCAACTTTAAAATCATCTTACACCGTTGTTTTACCTATTTTGTAAAGGGTGTTTGATCTTCTTTGTATGTTCACTTTGTAAACACTGGGTTGGTACTTCTGCAGTGATATAGGACGATTTTGAAGTTGGGGAAGAAAACAAGATGGGAGCTTTTCAGCATACCCTAACTGTATTGATCCGGATCACACAGACTACACATGTGCATCGCAGAGACAAGACGAGTTTGAGGTTAAATAGTATATAAACTGTCAATTTGTTTTGAAAATAAACAATAGTTTCGCTATATAAGACCCTTCTTCCGTGGCTGGGATCATTTAGAACCCTTTGAAGCTGCATTTAAACTGCATTATGGAAGTTCAAATTATCTTTCCAGATTTTGCCTTTCCTTTAGAAGCTGGACTTAAGTTCAAAAGGAAGATTCACAGTTTGTGGCCAATATAAAAAAAAAAGTCTGACTTATTTAAATTGTCTATAAAATTAATTGTTTAATTAGTTTTATTTGCTTTTTGTTTGTGTGTAGATTCAAGGGAAAGGTGAAAAATTCTGGGTCTGGTAAGTCTGGGAACAACTGAAGAAGGCAGCAGTAAGGAAACAGAAGTAATCATCAGAATGTAAGTTCTTTGAGAATGTGTGCATTATTTATTACAAGTGTTTTAATTTAAATGTAGTAATGTACACTGGAGATCAAAATTAGAGAACAATTTATAAACAATTGAACAATTCTGAAATAATGTCATCTTCACTGTTCAACAGTTGAAGGAGTTTTTGTCCTGTCTATACAATGCTACCAGAACACCATTTCCACAAAATAACTAAGGCATTTCAACAAAAAACATTATTTTGCAGAAAACACACTGATCAAAATTAGAGTTATTGGTGTTAATCTGGCACCTGGTGCTAATTCCCTTGATTATCTGTCAACCCTTATTTAACTGGCAGCCTAACTTACAGTTTCACTGACTCTGCAAGATGGTGGGCCGTTCTAAAGTGACTGAAAGCCTCCGGCAGCAGGTTGTCCAGATGAAGGCCAAAGGGATGACCCTATCAGCCATAGCAAGACAAGTTGGTCGTTCCAAATCTGTGATTTCAAGAATATTGAATCTTTACAACATCACAAACTCATTCAAGTCCCCCAAGAAGGCTGGTCGTCCACAGAAGACAAATACAAGAGAGGACAGGATACTGCGGAGGATCTCAATGGGCAATCGTTTCCACACTGCAGCTGGAATTGCTCACCAGTTCAGCGCTGAACAGGGTAAGGATCTGTCTCGTCATAGAGTGTCTCGACGTTTAAGAGCATTTGGACTGAAAGCCCACTCTGCAGTGACCAAACCTCTCATTAGCAGAAAGAATCAAAAGGCTAGACTAAGCTTTGCTGAGGAGCATGTTGTGTGGACAGAGGAGAACTGGTCCAAAGTTCACTTCAGTGATGAAAGCAAGTTTAATTTATTTGGGTCCGATGGGAAACATTATGTTCGGCGACAAACTGGAGAAAGACTGAACCCAAAGTGTGTAAAGAAGTGAAAAGTGGAGGAGGAAGTGTCATGGTTTGGGGCATGTTTTCTGCAGCAGGAGTTGGGCCTCTTATACAGCTACATGGCAGAGTGAATGCAAATGTTTATCAGAACCTTCTTCAACAACATATGGTTCCTTCCCTGCGTTCATCACCCAATCAGCCCGCAGTGTTCATGCAGGACAACGCTCCATGTCACACAGCAAAACGGGTAAAGCAGTTCCTTGAAACTGAAAACATTGAAATAATGACATGGCCTCTGGAAAATCCTTGGCGACAAAGTTATGGCCAAGAAACCCACTACACTACACTAACAGTTGTGTTGCCTAATGTGTTTGTGTACACTACAGTTCAAAAGGTTGGAGTCACTAAGATATATATATATATATATATATATATATATATACATAATTTTTTTTCTTTGGGAAGACATTAATCGCAAGGATGTATTAAATTGATCAAAAGTGGTAGTAAATGCATTAATAATGTTACTATATATATATATATATATATATATAAGTTTTAAACCTTTGTACTTTGTATTCATAAAACAATCCTGAAAAAAATCAAAGGTTTGCACAAAAATATTAAAGGGATAGTTCACCCAAAAATTAAAATTGTTTATCTGCTTACCCAAAGGGCATCCAAGATGTTCTGTTCTGTTTTTTTTTAATTTGTTTTTTTTTTTTTTTTGACTCTCAAAGCCATGGATCCAATTGACTGTCATTATAGTTCAAAATGTTTTTTTGTTTGTTTGTTTTTGTGTGTGTGTTCTACTGAAGAAACAAAGTCACCTACCTTTTGTATGTCCTGGGGGGTAAACAGATAAACATCAAATTTTCCTTTTTGGGTGCTATCCTTTTCAAGTAGCACAACTGTATTCAACATTGACAATAATCAGAGATGTTTCTTGAGCAGTAAATCATCGTATGATAATGATCATGTGACACTCAAGACTGGAGTAAAGGCTTCTTAAAAATTCAGCTTTGCCTCACAGGAAATAAATTCATTTTATAGTATATTTGAAAAACAATATAAAACATTTTAAAGTGTGTCAATAATGCAAAAGAAAACGGTTACCATTTTTCGGTTAAAGCAGTGATGCTATCATCCAGTTCAGTTCAATTAGTATACAATATCGCTGGAAATTAAGTGTCCCCACCTGAGCAAGCCAGAGGCGACAGCGGCAAGGAACCAAAACTCCATCTGTGACAGAAATTGAGAGAAAAAAAAAAAAAAACTTGGGAGAAACCAGGCTCAGTCGGGGGGGTCAGTTCTAGAGTTGTAGAGGTCATCTATAAACATCTAACTATGTTTAATAGGGAGCCAGTAGTGCAGTCTTGACAGAACCGGGCTAATATGGTCATACTTTCTGGTTTATTAAGAACTCTAGCTGCTGCATTTTGGACTAGCTCGAGTTTGTTTATTAAGCATGCCAAACAACCACCCGATAAAGCATTACAATAATCTATCCTGGAGGTCATGAACACATGAATTAACGTTTCTGCATTTGACATGTTTCGCCGGGCAAGAGAAGAGCGGCACCTCCCCCAGAGGGATGAAGACCATTTCTTTTCAACAGGTCAGGTGTGCCCCAAAAACTTGTCCAATTGTCTATGAAAGTGGGCACCACTTAGACATCCAGCCATTGAGTGACGACAGTCTGCTATGTATCTCATCACCACGGTAAGCAGTGTACATACATCAGCAACATGAACAAGGTGTTCCTCCCTTTCAGCTGCCAGAGAAGAATATTGTTAATAAGAATAATACAGTACAGGCTCAGGATGGCAAAGAGGAGAAAGAACATGTTTGACATAATTTTCTCATACCTTTGCCATGTGTTATAATAAAAACAATAAATCTGACTACAGTAAAATGGTAACTTTTATTAAAAGTCTCTGACTCTGCACTAGAGGAACTCTTTGCTAAATAAGACCAAGTGCTGAGCCTCGTTCTTCAGCAAAACACTGCATCAACCTTTCATTAGTAGATCAAGAGATCATCATCAAGTGTCACCCTCCTATACTTCCGTCAAAAGATCATGCCTTCTGCTGCTGGGGTAAGAAAGACACTCTTCTTCTTCGCCACAGCTGTCCAGAAACTAACTCTGGCTCCTCAGCAAAGAGTCTTCTTCACAGCTGGAGACAAAGATCTCAGATTTTCCTGAGAAAAGCCAACATGCATATATTATTATTATTATTTTTATTTATTTATTTTTTTTTTTGGATTGGCCTAATACAGGGGATATGTAATCTTTGCATTGTTTTATTTACATATTGTTACCCTTTATGAATGTTATTTTGTTTATGAATGGTATTTTCTTTATTTCTATTATCTTCTGAGAAGCTCAAGAACTAAGGTCCTTTGGTAATTGTAATATTGTTTAGGTTTTGCTTCTGACAGTGACACAGTATTAAACCACATCACCACCAGATATTTGTAGCAGGTACACGGGACACTCAGGAAACAAATTAACTTAAAGTAGTGAAGAAGTTACTACTGAATTGTTTCCTATCTTTTATCAGTTTTTTTATTTTTGTAAAAAAATAAATAAATAAAAAAAAATATGGGGAGTTATGTCAATAAGAGTACTGATAATTATTGATCATTTTCACAGTTAAAATCTTAACTATACCCATCATTAATGAGATATTGAAACTTTTTCAGTAAATCAGTGGTTGTGTATTATTCATTGACTATTTTATGTAATTTATGTATTAATGTGTTCAGTTATTTGTGCTCATGACTTGGTAACACTTTACATGGTTAAAGAATAGGTGTGATGTTGAAAATGTAATTGGCTTAGAGAATAACACTGAATAAAAGCTGATTAATAAATGAATGCACTGTGTTTTTTCTAATTTTCTGTTAGAATTTTCTGTTTTTGTATTGGCTTCCATGTATACTTTGAATATATTCACTAATCCTCCTATAACAATTACAAAAACATTTGAATTTACTAAAAGAGAATATTTATGAGTTTGTCATTTATATACTGATTTTACGAGCACATCCTCAGGACCCGGACTAAAGGTGAGAAGTAAATATTAAAATATAGAGACCGTGCTAGTTTGGTTGTTAGAATGTACTTACCATGTCCCAGCAACATGACACTGTAACATCGCCACAACAAATATGGAAATCACAAAGTTACGTTGCTGGTACGTTATTTGGTATGTCGCTGCGACCAATATGTTCCTTTATAGTCATGCTCTCACAACGTGGCAGTTTGGTTGTTGAGACATAGTCACCACGTTCCAGTGACGTACCAAATAATGTCGCCATTACCAATATGGGAATCACAAAGTTAAGTCGCTGAAACATTATTTGGTATGTTGCTGCGACAAATATGGTCCAGTTCAGTAACGTTGTCACGACATAATTGCATTAGCTGGGAAGTGACCTCATCAACACAGATAAAATGTTGCTCTGCAGCTGCCCCATGTGATTACATTTAACTAGAAAAAAACAATTTGAAACAGGAACCACAGTCCTATGATACAACAACAAAAAAAAAATTAGCTCTATTTCACTATGGGAGTCACACAGAGACTCATGGGAACACAACACAGTGTATTTAGAGACCATGATATATGTCAAGCTTTCGATTCACTGTTCAGCAATGTAATAGGGGAAGTACAATATGGGTTGATTTAATACTACTTCTTTTTTTCAGTTATATATCAATCTGATACATTTTTAACTTTTTACTTAAAAAGCTAAATTCATTCAAATTCAAAAAAAAGAAAAAAGAAAGGTAAAGTGCTGTGAATTATTTTTATTAATATTATTATTTATATTATCATTATTTATTGGCAATCACTACAGTGATTACATTTGTTGGTACTTTTTCATTTAAATGACTGCAATAAAGCAATTAGCTACTGTATAATTTCTCTTTTCAGTTTCATCAGGTTCATTTGGTGAACAGTACTCTGTGTACAAAGGATTTTTCAACATGAAGAATCTTTCTGCACAAAATATCTCATTCACTGAGTTCAAATTAAATGGTTTCTACAGCCTAGGAGAATGGAGGCCTTTTTTATTTATACCTTTCTTTCTGATGTTTTTATTGGCTATCACAGCTAATTCTATTCTTATATATTTGATCAAAACTCAAAAGTCTCTACACTCTCCCATGTATGTTCTAATAGCTGTTATGGCAGGTGTAGACTTGATTATGCCAATATTTTTTATACCTAATATGCTTCTTAGCTTTTTATTTAACTGGAGTGAGATATCTCTAACAGGTTGTTTGATACAAATGTTTGGCATTCATTTTGTTGGACCACTTCAAATTACTTTGCTTTTTTGGATGGCATTGGATCGGTACTTTGCAATATGCAAACCTCTTTACTATCACAAATACATGGAAATCTCTAATTTTGTAAAGTTTGTTTTTGCGCCAGTAATCAGAAATGGACTCCTGATTGTCACCATGGTCTCTCTGGCTGGAAAACTTTCATTTTGTGCAACAAATGTCATTGATCACTGTTTTTGTGAGCACATGGCATTGGTTCAGTTAGCATGTGGAGATATATCCATTAATAATATTGTAGGACTTCTGTCTGCTTTCTTTATAGCAGCGGCAGATTTTATTCTCATTACTGTCTCTTATGGTGTAATATTAATCTCTGTGTTGAAATCTGGAAAAGTTCATATGAAGACCTTACACACCTGCATTACTCACTTAATTGTATTATCTGTTAGTTTGACAACTGCTCTGACTTCATTTTTGTCATACAGAATAAGGAATAATATTTCTTCCAATAACCGTATATTTATAAGCATCATCTATTTATTCTTCCCAAGCTGTCTTCACCCACTAATCTATGGATGGAGAATAAAAGAAATAAGAGAAACATTTCTGAAGTTCATAAACAATTCCAAAGTCTTTTCTTTAATAAAATGAATGCCTGTTACCAATGGATGGACACTCAGTAATATAATAATACTCTGAAAATGTAACTAATAAAAGATAATACTGTCAAGATAGGAGTGTGATTTTATTGATGCATTAGTATGATTTTTTGTAGTTGTTTGGTTTGTTTGTTTTAATAAACACATCTAAAGATGCAAATTTAATTTGTGTCATTTGTACCTTGACAGGAGCTAAAGTATTGCTATTATCAACGCTCCGTAAAATGAATAATAATAATAATAATAACAATAATAATAATAATAATAATAATAATAATAATAATAATAATTCAATAAAATTGAATTGAAAAGAAAACAATTGATAAATGAAAATGGATACTGCATTTTAATATATGTGTGATATTCTGACTGTGGATCCACTGAGTTAATAAATCAGTTTCAATATTTTTTAATAAATTTGTGATACATTATTGTAGTATCCAATAGTTTTGACCGTTTCCTGGGGAGAAGTAACCGCATTGTGGGCTTCCAATACTACACAGCAAAATCCTCAGTGTTAAATTAACACTGCTCAGTGTTTATATAATCCACAAACTGTTAAAATTAACACCAAAGCAGTGTTAAAGTTAACGAGATTCATTGAGTGATGATTGACCATTATTGAAGATACCTGATGTTAACAAGCAGAATCACCAAAGAAGAAAATCAACATTTTTATGTCAGCATTATAATGGTTAGTGTTTACGTTAGTTGGGCTGTTGACCCTTGACTTTTTAATATTTGGCTCTTTGCCAGACAGGCAAAGAGCAAAAGTCATCCAGTGATGATAATAATTATGTTTTGACACAATCATCATGTGGTGATATGATTAATTGAGTTAGGTTTTCTTTGTTGGTTACATGAACAACATAAGATCTGACATTTTCAGTATAATCAGACAGATGCTTTTAAAAATAATTTTGATTGAAAACTTTACTAATAAAATAAATTTAAAAAAAAAAACAACAACAACTGCAATTTAAACACACAGACATCAAGAACCAGCTGTTAGGTTTTGGGACTCTTTTTGTAGTGTTTTCTGTTGGTTCAGTCCTGTTTTAGTTTGGTTCCTTCCACTTCCTGTTTGCCCTTATTTGGTTTTGTGCCTGTCTCTCCCCTAATTAAGTCATTATTAATTTTTCACGATCACCTGTCTGTGTCTCGTTACCACCCTATTTAAGTTGGATTCTGTTCATTGTTTGTTTGTCCGTTCTCGTCGTTGTGTGCGTGTCTCCTTGCCTGTCACCCAGTGGATTATTACTGTGGATTATTACTGTGGATTTTGTTTATTAAAGACTTGTTTTGTACTCGATCATATCTTGAACTCCTCGTTTGTCCTCCCTGCACGACACGTGACAGAAGAACGGACCTAAACAGTATTTCTGCGTGTTTTACCCCCGTCTTTTGTTTTCGTTTTTGTCCAGTGTTTTATTTTGAGTTTTTTTTCACCATGAACCCCCTGTGCCGTCCTGAATATCTCCTCGCTCGAGGACCATACAAGACTGTTTATATCCCTCGCAAACTATACCAGCTATCCGGATGACATGCTCTGCTCGTTCTACGACGCCAGCCTTAACACCGTGTGCAGAGCACTGTCGTCCGAAGATGGTCCTCGAGCGGACTTCTCCGCCTTCGTGGAGTGGACGCTGGCGAGAAACGGATTCCCCCTCACCGTCTGCCCCGAGGAGGACCTCGCCAGTGCCACTCCAGACCCAGAGCCCAGCCAGCCACCACCCAGCTGTGCGGAGCTGCCCGAGCCCACCGCAGACGGAGAACCAGAGCCTGCCGCAGTTGAGTCATCGCCATCAGGAGCGATCGAGCGGACGACTACCCAGGAGCCAGAGCCCGAGACGTCTGACCAGGTGCGAGAGCCGGCAACCGTGGAGATTGCGGGGGCTATGGAAAGCCCCGCCCACGCCGCCACTGCTGAGGGTGAGCTATACCTGGACTCAAAGGGATTACATAACTTGGACACTGAATTATCTATCTCCCTTCCGTCATCCTCTGAACTTTTAAACGAACAAAAAATCCCACCCAGCCTCCCTCTCCCACCTCCTCTCACTGACTGTTTTCCTGCCTCAACGCCCACTCCACTGGGTCTCGTCAGTCCCGCCGCTCACCCTCAGCTCACCATCTGTGGCGTGGGCTCGCCGCGGGTCTGCTCATCTCCAGCTCCGTTGGCGTTGAGTCCGGAGGATCCCTCATCTCCATCTCCAGCCTCCGATCCTCGGACTCCGCCTGGGCCCTCCGACCCTGCGGCTGCACCATGGCACCTAGCTCCCTCATCTCCACCGTCGCCCGTTGATCCACCAGCTCCACCGGGCTCCCTCGTCCCTACGGCTCCGCCCCGGTCAGTCGTAACCCTGCCATCGCCTCTGGACTCCACTCCTCCGGCTGCACCTCGTCGCTCCGTCCCTCCGGCTCGGCTGGACTCCTCCTTCCCTCCAGCTCCGCCTCGGTCCTCGATCGCTCAGGCTCCACTGCGGCTCTCCGGATCTCCGCCTCCGCCTCCGTCGCAGGTGCCATCTGTTTCGCCTTGGCCCTCCGGATCCTCGGTGTCGCCCCGGATCTTCGGCTCTTCGTCTCCGCCTCGGGCTGCACCACCACCTGCTCCACCGCCGTCGGTCGGCCCCCTGGAGTCGTCAGCCCCTCCTCCACCATGGCTCCTCCCTCCGTCGACTCCACCGTGGGCTGCCATCTCGGCTGTGGCCTGGGTCCCACCTGGCTCCTCCTGCTTCAGATCCCTCCTGTCGTCTCCCTGGCTCCTCCCTCCGGCTGATCCACCCTGGACCCTCCTGTCGTCTCCCTGGCTCCTCCCTCCGGCTGATCCACCCTGGACCCTCCTGTCGTCTCCCTGGCTCCTCCCTCCGGCTGATCCACCCTGGACCCTCCTGTCATCTCCCTGGCTCCTCCCTCCATCATCTCCTCCCTGGACTCCCTTTGTTCTCCTCCTCCCGGATGTCCGTCCCCCTCCTGAGCCCCCACCCAAGCCCCCCCATGCTTCTGTTTTCGGCGCGAGTTCACGCCTTCCGGGAGGGGGGGAGTTATGTCAGGTTTTGGGACTCTTTTTGTAGTGTTTTCTGTTGGTTCAGTACTGTTTTAGTTTGGTTCCTTCCACTTCCTGTTTGCCCTTATTTGGTTTTGTGCCTGTCTCTCCCCTAATTAAGTCATTATTAGTTAATCACGATCACCTGTCTGTGTCTCGTTACCACCCTATTTAAGTTGGATTCTGTTCATTGTTTGTTTGTCCGTTCTTGTCGTTGTGTGCGTGTCTCCTTGCCTGTCACCCTGTGGATTATTACTGTGGATTATTACTGTGGATTTTGTTTATTAAAGACTTGTTTTGTACTCGATCATATCTTGAACTCCTCGTTTGTCCTCCCTGCATGACACGTGACACCAGCGTGATATTCACAACAATGATGACCATCGAAAAAGCATGTTGTAGCCATATATACATATATATATATGTATGTATATAATCAGACTCTAAATGAGTTCAGTTGGTGAATCAGGACAGTTAATGATTATGTTGAAACATAATCACCACCACCTGATGATTTTTGCTCTTTGCAAAAATCTTGCTGTTATAATTCAGTTATAACAGCCAAATAAAATGTAATTATAAAAAGTCAAGGGTTAAGAGCCCAACTAATATAAACACTGACCACTATAATAATATTACAACAAAAGGAGATGAGCTCCATTCCTCTATGGGAGTCACACACAGACTCTTGGGAAAGCAACTCTGTGTATTTAGAGACCATGATATGTGTCAAGCTTTCATTTTATCTGGAAAAAAAAAGAAAGATCTCTATTTATTATTGTAATGGAGGAGAACACTAAGTAATGAATGATTTTAGTAGACAGGATAAGAGGATAAGTGGATAATCATTGAATTGTTAATATAAAAGATTTGTGATTATAGTGTGGCTAAAAGGGAAACTTGTCAATTTTTTTTCTTCTTAGTTTCATCAACTTCATTAGTTTAAATAGAAAACTGTGTGCACAAAGAGGGTTTTCAGCATGAAGGATTTTCTTGCACAAAATGTTTCATTCACTGAGTTCAGATTTAATGGTTTCTACAGCCTAGGAGAATGGAGGCCTTTTTTATTTATTCCTTTCTTTATGATGTTTTTATTAGCTATTATATCAAATTGTATTGTCATATATTTAATTATATGTCAAAAGTCTCTGCATTCTCCTATGTATGTACTAATAGGTGTTATGGCTGTGTTAGACCTGATCATGCCTATATTTTTTGTACCAAGCATGCTTCTAAGTTTTTTATTCAACTGGAGTAGGATATCTCTAACTGGTTGTTTAATACAAATGTTTGGCATTCATTTTGTTGGAACCTTTCAAATTACACTGCTTTTTTGGATGGCACTGGATCGTTATTTTGCAATATGCAGACCTCTTTACTATCATAAATACATGGAAATCCCTAACTTTCTAAAGTTTGTTTTTGCACCAGCAATAAGAAATGGACTCCTGATGGTCACCATGGTTTCTTTAGCTGGAAGACTGTCATTTTGTGCAACAAATGTCATTGATCACTGTTTTTGTGAGCATATGGCATTGGTTCAGTTAGCATGTGGAGATATATCTATTAATAATATTGTAGGACTTTTATCTGCTTTCCTTATACCAGCAGCAGATTTTATTCTTATTGCTGTTTCTTATGTTGTGATTTTTACCTCTGTGTTGAAATCTGGAAAAGCTCATATGAAGGCCTTAAACACCTGCATTACTCACCTAATTATCCTGTCAATTAGTTTGTTTTCTGCGTTGATTGCATTTTTGTCATACAGAATAAGAAATAACATTTCTTCCAGCAACCGTATATTCATAAGTATCATATACTTATTTTTTCCAAGTTGTTTTAACCCAATAATCTATGGATGGAGAACAAAAGAAATAAGGCAAACATTTCTGAAGTTTATAAACAATCCAAAGGTCTTTGCTTCTACAACATGATAATACAGCACATAAAAAATAAACATGTCCTTAATAAAAGAAGCTGTTGCTTTAAGGGAAGTAAGCTATATGTTATTGTGTAGATAAATGCATAATAAATTTAAAGATAAAAATCTTTACAGACACACCTAAAATCAAATACAGCTACACAGATGCATAAACATGAGTGTAATTTAGTAAAGTGCACTATATTATCACCAAAGTCATATCTGTCAAACAATGGGGTCATTTTGAGTACTTTTTTTTTTATTAAAACCACTTTGTTGTTGTTGTTTTTTTTTTGTTTTGTTTTGTTTTTTGTATGGAATGGAATGGAATATTGTTTCTGCCCTAATCACTTTAAATTTAGCAAAAACATAAAAGCTACTGCATTTAAAACATTGTTATGAGCAAAATATTATGTTATCAATACTGTACGCTCTCAGTGTCAAAAGACTGTTGCAACAAGATTCAAGCTAATAAACCATTTAGAAACCATCATGTAGCCTTAGTCATCAAAGTGAATGATTTTTCAATATTTGTTAAAACAAAACATATATCCATTAATAAAAAAAAAAAAAACATATATCCATTCTGAGGGCTTTTCACCTTTGAAATAGTTCTAGATAAATGCAATGGAGTTATAAACTGAGTTATTTTGCTTCACAGTTCACACGCTCATAAGGTAACATTTCACACTGCTGTGTCATTGATTACACAAATGCAGCATGAGACCTCTTTACATGAAGGATACAGCATTGTCCATCCTTAGATCGTAGCTTGTATTGCCCTGTAGTACCAAGGCATTCCTGAATGGAATTTTAGGACTATAAAGGTAAAAAAAAATAAATAATAATAATAATAATAATAATAATAAAGTATTTTCTTCACTCGTAATTCAGCTGTCGTCGTTATACATTTTCCGCTTGAATGCTAAAATAACTGGATCTAGCCGTAATATTCTAACACTGCACTGCTCCACACTGTACAAGAATGGCATAGCAATAAAGGGTTAACGCTGGGGAAAAAAAAAAAAAAATATTTGCTAACCTTGCTGCTAACCGCACTTTTAAATTACAGGTGTAAAATGTTCCTTTATTTGGGGTTAAATAAGGGGTTTAGAACAATGATAACCAAGGGTTAAACACAGGATGAAAAGCCCTGTGGTGTTAGAAGTGATATGGGAGTGATTTAGACAAATTCTATGACTTTGTCAAGGAGCTACAGCAAGATCTCCAACATTCAAAAATCAAAAAGCAGCTGTTGCTGGTCTCTGCAAGACAACAACATCCTGTGAAATGGAAGTGCACACTTCACTGAAGAGAGAACACATGAGTGATGGTGGGCTGACCTCTGACCCCACTAAAGTGGTCACAGTGAAGAACGTGTCCTCACCACACAATGTTATTGCCTTACCAAAGGCTACTTAATCAGCATTATCAACCAACTGCACCATTTACCTGCCAAACAAAGACATCTCTGTGCATGAAAGTGCACTGAAATGGCCGTCAAACCCGTGACTTCCCACCCGTGAACTCGTACTAGATTGATGCACTCGGACGGTAATTGTTTCTCATGGGGACGTAAGTGATTTTCACATTTACAGGGTTACAATCCAGCATGTCAATATTTTTCTCTCACCACCCTCGTAAAAATCCCTGACCGAATTACTCACTGTTTTTTGACAAACACCAAGGTCGTGTGGTAATTTAATTGCCGTCTGAATCCACCTCTCTGAGTTCACTGAAACAATCAATTCACCCTTCTGGCTACTGCAGAACGCAGACCGTAGCCTACAACTAGTTTGCTTCACTGTAATTTGCATGTATTACTAGAATGCTAGAAAGTGTTTAAAAAAACAATACTTCGTAACTGCTCCACCACAGTAAGTGGGAGCAGAAAGAGAAAAAAAAGCATGTAAACATTCGAAATGGGTCTTTATCGCAGCAGCATGTATGCAAATGCAGTTCTAAAATGTGTATTATATAATTATATCCAGGGGTATAGCGGTGCTTGGAGAAGTATACTCTTCATTTATTTAAGGTATTGTTTGCGTTATAATGTACTGATTCAAATTAGTGACCAATAAGTAATTATTTGACCACTGCGTGCCTCCCCTGACATTCTCTTGCGCATGAACACTTGGCATTTCTGTCACTGTCTACATTCACTCCGCAAAAAATCTGATTTTTTCATTAAATGTGACCCAGGTGTGTTTTTTGCGTGACAGTGTGAACGGCACAAACCGCATGGAACCTGATCTTTTACAATCAGATCTGAGCCACTTGAATATGTGGTTCTAAATCCATTACAGGTCGGATGTTTCGCAATGTGACCTCAGTCTGAACAGTCAGATTGCAGTTCATGCGACTTTTATGTCATTCGAGATTGACACGTGTCACAAACGTGCACTAGCGCATATCACCACAGGTGTGTTTGCACGTTAAAACATGGAGGAGAGCAGTGAATTCAAGCAGTGGAGGGACAGTGAAGTACTAGAGTGAAGCACACTGACTTTCGTGGCCTTCATGTTTACGTCTTACGACAGCGTGATACGCGTGACGTCTTACGTTACTGTTGTTGTGCGCATGAGTTTCAGCTCAGGCTAATGACAAGTTCACACATGAATCAGATATGGACCACATTTTAAAAAAAAATGCGAACAGGCAAATAAAAAATCAGATCTGAGCAGAAAATTGGAATTGAGCATTAAGACTCGCAGTCTGAATGAATCTTAGTGGGATTAATTAGCTCAAAGGGGAAATATTAATAATTAATCATAACTCGTTATAATTAATTATAATATTTGGATAATTCAGAAGAATTATCTTGATGAAACAGAATTCACATTACAATCAATTGACCTGTTCGTCCGGCGAACATTCAGGGTAAATTCATATGTATTCACAGAAAAACTATTTTCTTGGTCGCAGAAAATAACTTTGTTAAATACTAATGCATTAGAGCACGTAGCTTTGATCGGAAATCGTAAAATTTTGCAATTTGCAAGGCAGAATCAGAAACTCGTGTAATTTGTGCACAAGAACTTTATTAACTACAGACTAACACATAACTAATCTAAACAACACATACATACACACACACACACATCAGGCATACATGGTAAGGCTAAAGGGGATGGATAGGTACGGAAAGAGGGAGAGGGGAGAGTCAGAGTTAACCATCTCTAAAAACCATCAGTTTCTACTTATACAGTATACGATAGCTTACATCAGACCTCTGTCTGGTACAAGGTATTATACTTGCATTTGACCTGGCTGTGGGACGAGGGTCTCGGGAAGCCTTTGAAACAGGTCCAGATGGTTCCATTTGATGGCCGGAGTTGCAATTTCTTGAAACTCCGAGGTTGTCCTTGAGTTTGTTGTGCTCAGGAGAGTCGTCTCTCCTGGGTGAGCACATGGCTTTGTGTGAAATGGGGTTTGCTGGCATTGTGGGACACAGCGGATATGTAGGCCACAATCCAGAGATGAAGATGTAGAGGAAGAAATGTCTGGTCGAGGACATTTCCATGATGATGAGCTCCAGGGATGAGTGAAAACAAACTCCAGTGTTGTAGGTTTGAGTCTTGTGGTCAAAAGCCATTTCTATGGTTAGGAAGGCCGCATGTGGCTGGGGCACAGGCCTGCAGCCTTGTCGTGGAGGACCTCTACGCAACAAACAATCTGAAGATTTTGCAGAAGAGAGGGCGGAACTGTGTCCTGAGCCCTTTAAAGTCTGGAGAGAGTCACACCTTCCCAAATGGGTTTGACCAATGAGAAGGTTGACTTTCTCAGTGGGAGGTTAGAGACTGAGTCCTCATTTTACAACCCTTTGTTTCAGAGACATGGCATTTTGCATATGTAAATCAACAGGGGTTCAGGCCAAAAATACTAAGGATTCTTAGAACACTAATATGTTGCACAGGTATCAACAAATAATATCCACCATCTTTTAGATAATCAAAATACGAATTCAAAGATACCAAACACGGCATGTATGTGGTTATACTAGACTAGTGATATATCATAGCACATGCATAAAACAGTTACACAATACCCAAGACTACATGCAGGAACGGTCATAATATACACAGTGATCCGTGATTATTTGTGTGTTCGTCACAGAAAGGTTTGTCTAAGAATTGACAAAATAAGTCACTTCCAATATTAGTATGTTTGCTTTAGAGACAGTCAGGATGGGGGAAGAGTCTCTATACATACTTTTGGATCGTAAAGCTTATCTGGTCTGCCAGAAGTGTCCTGGTTGCCATGGTAACCGGGCCCATCTAAGACTTTGTGGCACCCAGTGTTGGTTTGGGTGAGGGGAAGTCTGTGCTTAATTGTTAATTCAATAAACCACTGATTTGGGTAAATCTAATGAACCATTGTCTGATTGATCCATACCCTACATTAGGTTCCCTCTCTGTCATTCACTTCGACGTTGTGTTGAATGATACGACACTAGGGCTTACTCTCGGGAGCCCAAACACCTCTGATATTTTGAGAAAAGGCCACTGAAATTGGGTGTGCATATGTTGCATAGCTGGCTCTGCCCCGGACATCCAGGTATAAATATGACAGCGTGGCATCCGCTCACTCTTTCTTTTTTCCGGAGCCAAATGCAGCGTCTCCCTGTGAGAAGCTGCACCACTCACTTCTTTGTCATTGGATCTACGGCATGGTCAGTGGTCTCTCCCCTCTCAGACTCAGCTTGCTGCAGCGAGAGTCCCCTGGGTCCCTTCCGCAACACTTTGGAAAAATTTGCCCAGCAGTTCACCACAGTAAAGAAGCAGACAGAGGCCATTAAACACATCCTGCCTCAATGGGGTTCGGGCCCTAGCCCTAGGGTATGATAGAGCTGGTCCCCTCAGCTGAAAAAAGAAGGGGTTTTACAGCCCCTACTTCATTGTACCCAAAAAGGATGGTGGGCTCAGACCAATCCTGGATTTGAGAGTCTTGAACCAGGCTCCCGTTCAAGATGCTAACCCTCAAACACATTATCACGTATGTCAAGGTACAAGATTAGTTTGTGGCAATAGAACTGTACTTTCATGTCTCAATCGTTCCAAGACACAGGCCGTTCCTACGGTTTGCCTTCAAAGGTTGTGAGTTTCAGTACAAGGTCCTTCCCTTTGAGCTGTCCCTGTCACCTCTTGTCTTAAAAGCATCCCTATTCTCGGTATACAACTGGACTCGGTCGCTATGACTGCATGCCTTTCTCAAGGCTGTGCTGAGTCATTGCTGAACTGCGTGAGAACCCTCAAAAGCAGAACAGCGGCTCCTCTGATGCACTTCCAGAGGCTCCATGCTAGGGTGCCATGTACAACAGGCAAGCAGCCTCAAGGGTCTGGACAGGCCTTTGGCTTCACTGGCATATCAAGTTGTTGACAGTCTTCCTGGCTGAAGGAGTTCCGACCTAGCAAGCACGTGTTAGTTCGGACAGACTACACAGCGACTGTAGTTTACATCAACCACCAGGGTGGTGTTTGCTTATTTCGCATCTCACAACTGTCCCATCTCTTATTCTGGAGTTAGCACAGACTGAAGTCTCTGCATGCCATGTATATCCCTGGTGAACTCAACCATGTAGCCACTGCGTTTCACGACAGACTTCGCTTCAGGGCGAATTGAGACTTCACCCTAAAAGGCCCAGCTGCTTTGGAGTTGATTTGGCCAGGCTCGGATAGATCTGTTTGCCTCGTCGGAATTCACCCACTGCCAGTTATGGCACTGTCTGACCGATGCCCCCCTCGGTACAGATGCACTGGTGCACAGCTGACCCAGGGGGCTATGCAAATATGCCTTTCCCCAGTGAGTCTCATCGCACAGACTTTGTGCAAAGTCAGGGAGGACAGGTAACAGCTTCTGATGGTGTCCCCGTATTGGCCCAACAGGTGCCTGGACTTTCTGCTTCAACACTTAAGGTCCAGGTGACAGCAATATCGGCCAGCCATGACCTAGTGGAAGGCAGATCGGTGGGGAAGCAAAATTTGGTTATCAAATTTCTCAGAAGTACCCAGAGTTGAACCCTTCTAGGCTGTGCCTCATCCTTTCTTAGGATCTGTCTGTGGTTCTCCAGGGCCTACAGCAAGATCCGTTTGAGCCCCTTCAGTCAGTCAACCTCAGCGCTCTCTCTATGAAGATGACACTCCTGACTCCACTCATATCAATTAAAAGAGTGAGAGACCTCCAAGCCCTCTCCGTTAACGATTTGTGCCTAGAATTCGGGCAGACTCTCAGGTTATCCCCTGGCCTGGATATGTGCCCAAGGTACCCACCACTCCTTTCAGAGATCAGTTGGTCACCTTTAAAGCTATCCCTTCTAAGGAAGAGGACCCCAATCTCTCCATGTTTTGCCAAGTCCATGCCCTGCGCATCTAAATTTAACCCCCTGGGGTCGAAGGTCGTGCCGGCGCGACCAGCTCACTTTTTTTAAGATCAGTGCGAAAGACACTAAAAATACTCTGTCGATATTAGTCACACAAATAAGAGTTATACACCATTCAAAATGGTTAAGTGTATACTTTTTTGTGTACACTCACAATAACAACTGAACTTTGTTCTTTTTTTAAAATAAAGAAAACAGACAGGGTGTTTTTTTCTGTCTTCAGTGTCTCCGCGCACTGCGATTAGAAACACCTCAATAAATGTATCTTTAACTCGGTGGAGGCTCAGCACACAGACAGTTTATATACATGGATAGAAAGCTTAATATCTCTACTTTTAAATAAAGCAAGTCTTGTCGAAAACAAATGTTCTGTTATAAAGTAATCCGTATGAAACCAACAGCATGTTGAGTTTGGCACTCAGAGTTCATTATAAGTTAATTTGTTAACACCCTCTCTTTAGTTTTGCTTTTGATATGATAATTAGCCATGTGCACCGCGCCAGGATGTTAACGCCCACATCACCGCAAACTAACCTTGAGAATTCATCGAGTTCATCTCAGCTAATGTTCGCTTATGGAAGAAGACACACTGAGAGGAGTAAACACAGAATTCACCTCAGATGAAGAACAGAATGCGACGCGCGGCTGATCCACGTGAGGCGATCCTTCTAATGAGCAAGTAATGTTTCTTATTTGCATTAGTTAAGGTGATATTTTCACATAAACTTGAACACATAGCTGGGTTTTTCCAAAACTATAACTATTGGCTAAAAGGTTTGAAATCAAGTGAAAAGGATAGGTACAATTCATACAATACAATACAATCCACTTGTATAAATTCTTACGACGCACTGAAGGTTTCACGCTCTATAGGCTATAATATAAAACAAAATACGATATAAAAGTAATAGGACTGTACTGTTTTTAGTGATCGCATACCTGCATCACATATCTTTCACTTGAGTCTGAGGTAGTTTTATTAACATTATTTCTATGGCAGTACCAATATTGAAGTACTTGTTTGACATTACAAAATCTAATGTTTTTGTCATGCATGGTTATTAGTGATTGATATTAGTAATAATAATATAGTTTCTTTTATTTTGTTATCAGCATTTGTAAGTGCACTGTAATCAAATATTTCTAAAAATCTAATATTTTACTGATGTAATTATGTTTACATTGTCATAATTCAAACAGTATTTGTACTTGTTTGGCATTACAGAAACAGTGATAATAATATAGATTCTCTAATTGTTATCTGTGTGCAGGGACGGACTGGCCATCTGGCAGACCTGGCATTTTCCCGGTGGGCCGACGTACTTTTTGGGCCGGCCGATATTCTCTGTTTGATCAGCTCATAAAACTCTTAGCAGCCTAATTTTTCTGCCAAATTTGTTGACGGCGCTGTGGTCTTAGCGCCTGTGTAATGAATTTGTCAAAAAAAAAACAAACAAAAAAAAACCGTAGGATTTATTTATTTATTTTTTCAGACAGACGGGCCCATGTGACATTTAATCTGCAGCCCATTGGTTCTTTTTTAACTGACTTTGGGCTGACCCAATCACATCTTTAGACAACTCCTATTTTGGGCTATGTGTGTGCGTGTCTATCTGTCAAAATAGTCAAGAGAGAGATGGAGAAAAAAACGAAAGGGAGGCGCAGAGAAAAAAGAAAGGCTCTTCAAACGGACGCTGCAAAGTGTTGCAAAATAACACATATGTTTTCTGCCGCAGCAGGACCTTCGTCAGCTGCCGTGGCTGATGAGAGCGATGATGATGCCGGTGGCACTGAAAGCGCCGGCGAGGTCGAAGAGGATAAAGAAAGGGAGAGAGTGGAAGTGAGTGTAGAGCCTGCCCTGCAGTAAGCAGAACTGCTTTCAGAACACTTAGGCTATGTAATGAGTGTAGATACCCCTTGATAAAATTGAGCCAAAAACACAAAATAACGGTGAATAGCACTGTAATAAATTAATTGTTTCCCTGTTGAGTTAAACGTTTTACTTTTTAATCGTCTCTGATACATTGCTTTTATTATTTAACATTATTTTTTTAATCAGCATTAACAGTGAGTCAGCAGGCAGTGTTTTTGTTATGTTCATTATTTAATTAGGCTGTAGAGTAAATGTATTTTTAGGACCTAACAAAAATGTATACAGAAATGAAAGTGAGACACCCACACGACTATTTCGTATATTACTGCTTTTATCAGAGAATATTAATACTGTACCTGACTGCATTATGTTAACAATAATTCACCACATATAGTCTCTCCTTATGTCTTTTTGAGCCAGGTTGAGATAGCGTCCTTAGAAGAAGAGAGTGTCAGTGAGAGAAAGAGCAGGGAGCAGGGGGACTTTTGCTTTTAAAGGTTAATCCAAGAAGTTCACAAGCACCCCTTTGAAGTAAGTTTACAGTTTATTTAATGCTATACTATGGGAAACAGTCTGATCAACAATTTATCATGTCTCTTTCTCCCTCAAACACACAGACACACAGGATTCATCAGTGTGGATTATAGTTTTATTATATTAATAAATTACAATTTTCAGAAGTTTTTAATGTGTCTTTCACCATTTCCTATATGTGACCCTGGAGCACAAAACCAGTCTTAAGTCGCTGGGGTATATTTGTAGCAATAGCCAAAAATACATTGTATGGGTCAAAATTATATATTTTTTTAATGACAAAAATCACTAGGATATTAAGCAAAAATCAAGTTCCAGATATTTTGTAAATTTTGTACCGTAAATGTATCAAAGCTTAATTTTTAATAAGTAATATGCATTGTTAAGAACTTAATTTGGACAACTTTAAAGGTGATTTTCTCAATATTTTTATTTTTTTTGCACACTCAGATTCCAGATTTCAAATAGTTGTATCTCAGCCAAATATGTCCGATCCTAACAAACCATACATCAATGGAAAGCTTGTTTATTCAACTTTCAGATGATATATAAATCTCAATTTTGAAAAATTGACACTTATGACTGGTTTTGTGGTCCAGGGTCACATATATGGCTTTAGTGCTTTTATGGAGTTAGTATACTTATTCAAGGGCTTGCAAAGATGGGTAGCATTTTGATCGTATGTGGGCCGGTCAGGGCCAAAATGCCAGGGCCGATTTTTTGTCCCAGTCCAGCCCTGTCTGTGTGCTCACTTTTTAACAGATTTGCTAGTGAAAAGTGTTAATATATCTTCACATTTGTAGCACTGCAAGCAAGGCACAACACTTTTCCACATAGAGGAATTACAACGAAATAGATGAAAATCTTTGAGCATTCTCACATTCTTTCTTCACAGCACTCCAACTTGATAGGCGAACATTAGCTTTGATGGGGGAACATTAGCCATTGTGGGAGTGTCTTTTGTCTCTCCTTGTGTGAATTACATGAATATTCAGAGCTATTAACACTCCCATGAATATGGCAATGCTGGCCAAAAACTTACTTTCAAAATTCAAATCATTATATCTTTGTTTGTGATGAAGTGGTCAGAATGATTCTCACATCATTGTCAAGTAAATATTCTAGCCTACAAGGCTGATTACTCAAATGATTTTGTCAGAACTATTCAGTATGTGTTTAAAGGCCTTGTTTCAGCTAAATGTTTTTTCCAAAAATGTGCTAACCACGCATAATATATATATTTTTTTTTCTACAAAATGCAAACATGTACATCCATCTTTCTCACATATTATTGTAGCACAGTTTGTGCTGAATAAAAAAAAATAGTAAATAGTATGTTATAAGTAGCTGAAATAAGCACAAATGTCAGGGCAAGTCAACACACCTCAAGGGCCCCAAAATCACCTCAGACCCCAGAGGGTTAACACACTTTTAGACGTTCTGACCCGCACTTTGTCTGTTTCAGAGGACAGCAGAAGGGAAATGCTGTCTCCAAGCAAAGGATCTCCCACTGGATTGTGGATGCGATCAGTATGACCTGCCAGGTCAGATGTTTACCCCGCGCCCACTCGACCAGTGGAGTCGCAGCCTCGGCAGCTCCAGCTAATGGGGCCTTTCTAACAGACATCTGCAGAGCTCCAGGTTGGACTACGCGTTTGCAAGATTCTACAGTCTTCTGTAGTGAATTTTGCTTTCACCAACCTAGGGGGCAAAACAGTGTTGTGATGGATATTCACGTCACAGGTGACGTTAAGATTCTTGGATCATATGTCACTTAATGTGTGGTTATGAGTACATCACATAATTAAGATTAGTGGGATTTCTAACTTGTAGAACCTTTCACTCTATTATCAACACAAGGAAGACACAAGTGTAATAAAATAAATATATTAGCAAAAGATAGACAAGAGTAATAAATAACTACTAAATGAATACCATGAATGAAAAAGGAATAAAGTGCATAAGATGCATAAAATACAAGTGATTCAGTTAGGTGTTGCTATGTCAGAGATATGTTATCTCATGGAAAGATAAACTCTAAGAGAAGAACCTTATTAAACTCTGAAGAACCTTATTATGCATCAAACAAATAAATGAGCTATTATTTGCTATCAACTGCAATCAGCTATATAATATCTAATGTTAGAAAAATGAGAATTAGAAAAATTACATACTGATAATATACAATGCCAAAGTCTCTGGAAGAGGTTTGGAAGTGATATTTATGTTCTCTGTGGTTGAGTGAGCAGTCCATGGTGGTGAATTCTTCCACTGGTTGTGCTGGTAGCAGTCAGTGGGAATAGGAGCAGGAATCCGTTTTGACAGCCTTGAACATAAAGCGCTGTAGGATGCTGATTCTCCTGGAGCACCAAGGTGTCCTAAGATCTGGAACACGCAGGCAAAGTACCTGAAGTGAAGGGTCTGCTCGCTGGAGCTGAACCTTGTTGCAAATGTCTGTGTGTCTTCTGCCTCTCTGGGCTAGAGACTCAGAACTTGGTAGATCCGCTTTGTCTCTCTCGGATGGAGATTCAGGACATGCTGCATCTGTTGTTGTCTTGATGGATGAAGACTCTGAACATAGAGTATCTCTTTGCTCACAGGCTTAAGGCCCAGAACGTGGTCGTATCTGTTGCTGCCTTAAAGCTGGAGACTCAAAGCATGGAGTGTCTGTTTCTGCCTCTCTGGACAGTAGACTCAGAGCGGTGTTGCTGTTATTGCCTCTTCTCTTACAGGACTCAGTACTTTGTTGCTCTCCTAATGTCTCACCTTTGTAGGCCGGAGACTCAGAACGGTTATCTGTTGCTTCTTTCCCTATAGCGGGATGGAGACTCAGAACGTGTTGCTCTGTTAGTGTCACTTCCCTCGCAGGACTCAGACTCAAAACTTTTGATTTATTGGTGTCGCTTTCATTACAGGACTGCCACTCAAAACGGGTATCTGCTATTGTCTCACCCTTGCAGACCAGAGACCCAGAGCTGGGGTGTTACTGTTAGTGTCTCTCTGGACAGGAGACTCAGAAGATTGGATGGTTCCATCAGAGTAGGGGGGGACATGGGGTGGCCCACCCCTCTTTCCTCTTGTGGAATTTATTTGCATAGTCTAAACACAAAGTTAGGAAAGTGTCATTAAAGTTTTACCGGTGCATTTCTCACTTTCCAAATCACAAGAATACGTTTGACAATGTTACGAATGAATTAAGTATGTTGGGAAAAGATTGAACTGTCATGCATGCATTAATTTGTCCAGTAACAGCTTAGTTTGTGTAAGATATTGCATTACACATCACTGTCAATGAGAATACTTATATATAGAATATATAGAAGATGTGTGTGTTGTGGTTCGTCATCAGTTCAAGGTTTGAAAACATAGTTTTGGATGGATCTCCGTGATCTCTCTTTGTTTCACCTACTGTTGCTGCGTCTGGAGATTCTAAGGAATTTTTATGGCTGTCACAGGACCAAAACTTGGGAATCACTCTCAAGGTGGGTGGAGGGCAGAAACTGCGTTTTGACCAATAGGAAGTTTTGTCCTTCAAAGGTCTTCTTTTTGCCTTCTAAGAGGTGTCTGGTAGTTTTTCTGGCGTCTTTATCTGATGGTGTTGGACAGTTTGCTTATGTTAGTCCACCAAGCTCCAGTTAAAATGTAGCAGACCTTTGTCCACTATTGTAGTCAGATAGGGGCCCCCGCCATAAACTGGTCCTTAATGTGGCCCCATGTGTGTATCCCCACCTATATTCCCTAGAGATGTGGCGTTTCCCCCAAAACAGGCTCTGTCTCTAGGTTTTGAGTTTGGCAGTCTCCCCTTGCATGGAGCCCACCTCAGAATCTTTCCTTTGTAGCACTCCCTCAGTGAGTCCTTAGGTGTTATTCACATGTGATCTCCCCATCGGGTAGGGTGTGATTTCTGTATAGTGTCTTTCCTCCTGGGGGGAACAGTCACTGTACCATTGTTCTTCCAAGATTCCCACCTGAAGGTGAGAAAAGGCCAGCTGAAGATTATTGGGCATTGGACGGTCACAAAGAAGTGAAGTGCATTTATCTAACACGTGAACTTATTAATATTTGCATTTCCGTACACTTGTGATGCAGTCTGAGTTGCTGGTGTTTTCCCTTGGGACCCCTAGTGTCGTATAAGTGAATGACAGAGAGGGAACGTCTCGGTTACGTATGGTAACCCTCGTACCCTGATGGAGGGAATGGAGACTTTGTGGTGTGTTTTTAAAAGGAAATTGTTATCATGGATCCCATATGTTTGGATAAAGAGCATGTGTAGCCCTAAGTGTTTATTAACAGCTTGAAAGAGACAGATAAATATTGCCCCCTTTAAATGTTGAACTTGGTAATGACTGAGTTCTGAATATGAGGAAACTACTATGATGAAACTGCTGCAATGTGTTTAAAAGGGTTTTATTCTTATCAAAGTCAGCTTCATCAGTATAAGGCATCCTAAGTGGTGCATTAGCCAAGGATTGGTTTCTGATACTAGTAGAGTGGAATTAGCTTTCAGTACATGAGTTTGAGTGAGTTCGCTACAGAGAATGCTCCCGATCTGAGCTGTGTTTTCATATTACGGGTAAGATGACGATAATTAATCCACTAGTAATGCACAGTATTGTGTTTGTGTAAAACAGTAGTTTGTGCGTTTGTATCTCAGGCTAAATATTTGTCCTAACAAACCAAACATGGAAAGCTTATTTCTTCAGGTTTCAGATAATGTATAAATTTAATTTTTTAAAAAACTGACCATTATGACTGGTTTTGTGGTCCAGGGTCACATGTTTTGTGTTGTGTTTATTTTGTTATTGAGAGGAAAGCATGCAGCACATATTTACATATTCATCTAAACGCTGTTCTCAGCAGTGTCTGGTTCAGCTGTTGTGGCTAGAAGGGATATGGCTACGGGCGGAAGTGATGCAAGTCTTGCAAAATCTAGGTCTCTAGCTGTCTTCTTCACTATCCACTTTTTTTCCTGTCCATCCAGCTAGATTTTTGTAGATAATGTCCACTAATCGTTTGTCGATAATGTCAACTACATTATCTTGTCGGTAAATTTTGTCAATAATGTCCACTAATCGTTTCAGCCCTAGTGAGAATGTGATATTAAAATGTGGTAACAGATACTGGGTTAAAATACTGTTTGTGTAATAAAGTTAAAACAATGAACTAAAAAAATAATAATAATAAAAAATGTGATGACTTTGATTGCTGGTCTTAAAAATCCTAAGCTTAGAAAACAGTCACCACTCCCACAAAAACTGAAGTCCAATGATACAGCAAAAAGGAGATTAATTGGAGTAGCACACAGACTCATGGGAACATGACAGTGTATTTAGATACCATAATATTTGTCAAGCTTTCATCACGCTCTAATAAGATGAGAAGTCTTAACTAGAAAAAAAAAAAAAAAAAAAAAAAAATCTTTAAAGGTTTCTATTCAGCAATGTAATGGGGAGAGCACAGACTAATGGGTGATGTGGGCAGATTTAATACAATATCTGATATCTAATTATGTATGCACTTTATGCTTGTCATGAGTCAATCCATTGTACTTCAGAATTGAAGTGTTGGAGGTACATAACAGTATAATAAAGCAAGAAACCTCAGAATTAAGGTAAACTAATTATATGCTAATGTATTAAACACAGGTATACTAAGTAAGCCAGTGAGCCAGATGTTTTTTTTTTTGTTTTTTTTTTCTTCTTAATGTGATGAAATGGAAATGACCTTAAATACTAAACAGTTCTATTATTTATTTATTCAAAATGTCATGGCTGATAGACAAGTGTATTTTGGTGTTGTTAAAATGAAAACCTAACTATTATTTATTTTCTAATTTTCTATTACGTAATTTCTTTGAACAGAATACTGCGTGTGCAAAAGGAGTTCTTGGCATGAAGAATTTTTCTGCACAAAATATCTCTTTCACAGACTTCAAATTTAATGGTTTTTACAGCCTAGGAGAATGGAGGGCTTTTTTATTTATCCCTTTCTTTCTTATGTTTTTATTAGCTATTACAGCAAATTCCATTCTTATACATTTAATTATAAGCCAAAAGTCTCTGCATTCTCCTATGTGTATATTAATAGGTTTAATGGGTGTGGTAGACTTGCTCTTGCCTATATTTTTTGTACCTAACATGCTTTTTAGCTTTTTATTTAACTGGAATGGGATATCTTTAACTGGTTGCTTGATTCAAATGTTTTGCCTCCATTTTGTTGGAACATTTCAAACTACTTTGCTTTTTTGGATGGCACTGGATCGATATTTTGCAATATGCAAACCTCTTTACTATCATAAATACAAGGAGATCTGTAACTTTCTAAAGTTTGTTTATGCACCACTAATCAGAAATGGACTTCTGATTGTTGCTATTGTCTCTCTGGCTGGAAGACTGTCTTTTTGTGCAACAAATGTCATTGATCACTGTTTTTGTGAGCACATGGCATTGGTTCAGTTAGCATGTGGAGATATATCCATTAATAATATTGTAGGACTTTTGACTGTTTTCCTTGTGCCAACTGCAGATTTTATTCTAATTACTGTTTCCTATGTTGTGATTTTTACCTCTGTTTTCAAATCTGGCAAAGCTCACATGAAGGCCTTAAACACCTGCATTACCCACTTAATTGTCCTATCAATTGCTTTGATTTCTGCCTTGATTGCATTTCTATCATACAGAATAAGAAACAACATTTCTTCCAACAACCGTATAGTTATAAGTGTCATGTACTTATGTTTTCCAAGTTGCTTTAATCCAATAATCTATGGATGGAGAACAAAAGAAATAAGACATGTGTTTCTGAAATTTATAAAGCAAAAGGTGTTTTCTTTAGAAAAATGAATGAATACAATGTGACCTTAATATGATATAAGAAGTTGTTGTTGAGGGAGGAAAGCTATCTATAAAATGAATAAATGTACATTAAAGACAATATGTATATAAAAAACGTGTAGTGTACAAATATTGTCTTTACACACACAGAGACAGGCCTTTGTGGTGGCCAGGTGAGATAGCCAAAAATATCAATACATAAATACATTACTATTTCTCTAGGCTGCTATGGGTAAGCCATGCACTTGAATATATATATATATATATATATATATATATTCTAAATAATAAAAAACATAAGTATCTAAATAATTATATTCGTGATTAATATTCGTTCAAATAATGTTTTCAATACGTATAATTGTTCCAATTTTGTCTGAATAATAAATAAATAAATAAATAAGATGTATTTTAGATTTTAATGTGGCCGATAAGTGTGTGTCTCATCATGATGTCCTGGGACAGTGTCCAGAGTTCCATGTAACCTATTTAAATACTAATCTAATTGTCCCAATTAGAGACACTCATCCACAAACTACTTATCAAATAGGTTACATCTATAAAACCAGTGGTCAAAGATCACAGAAATGTGGCATTCTGGCAGCCGTAGAAAAAACAGAAAGGGCCCTAAACTCTGAAGACTCTAGATGTGTGCCTTTTTTTCTGTTCTTTTTTTTTTTTTTTTTTTTTTTTTCTGCTTGCATTCCTTGACCTCATTCACTCATTAATAATGCTATGTCTGGCTTTCAGAGGAAAAGGCCTGTGTAAGAAATTTGTGTAAAATACTCCAGATAATTTTGAGCCAAAAACTGATATAATATGTTTCATCACGATGTCCTGTGACAGTGTTCAGAGTTCCTTGTCCTTTTGATCTATGTAAATACTAAATAAATGAACAACAGCCATGCAGTCATGCAGCCACTGAGTGGAATAACAGCATTATAAATAAATTGTGTTATTAATTGTGTTATTACTTTTTTCCACAAGTAATCACACAAATTACACTAGGGGTCCCAGTGGAAAATGCCAACAACTCGCGGACTACGTCACGAGTGTACGGAGTGCAAATAATAATAGGGTTACATGTTAGTTAAATGCAACTCACCTCTTTGTGACCTTCCAATATCCAAGGGTCATCAGCTAGCCTTTCCTCACCTTTAGCTGGGCATCTTGGGACACATTGGGACAGTGTGCTCGGTATACCATGGTGTCTCCTGGGAAGGAGTGGCTTGCGGGGTGACCACCTGGTTGGTGGTGGGCACCTTGGGCACTTATCTGGACTGGGGTTTCAAGACCACATGAGAGTTTGCCGGCCCAGATTCTAGGCACGAGTCATAGACAAAGAGGGCATCGTCAGGAAGGGCACTGAAGTCGACTGACTGAAGGCTCAGAGGATCTTGTCGTAGGCCCCGGAGGAGCACACACAGATCCAAGAGAAGATAAAGTGCTACCTAATTGGGTTGGCCATCAAGAACTTCAGATCAGCACCATCAAGCAGAAATCAGATAACCAAAACAAGCTTCTCCACCGATCTGCCTTCTAACAAGTCGTGATGAGCAGATATAGCAGCTTTCTGAACCTTGAGAGAGAAGCAAAAAGGTGCCTTCCAAGGCCTCCTTGGTGGAAAGATAGGCTTGAATTGACACCCCTACTCCGTGGATTCTTCCCTTGGGAAGAAGACCTGCTTGCCATTTTTGTGCCAACTGGGTTTGAGCAGCCGCATTGTGGAGGGGGCTTCTGGACTGAAACAGTTGGGTGTACCACCGCTGGTAGAAGGTCTCTGAAATTATCCTGGTCACATCCAGGGACCATGGTCGGAGGTTTCCGAGACCTGGGCGCAGGTGCCAGATTGTGTCCTTCAACTGAGGAAGGAGGTTCTTCCTTAGAGGAATGTGCCAGTGAGGTTCACTGGGGAAGGCTTCATACTTGAGAAGCCGATGGGTTAGCTGTGTAACTAGTGTATCTGTACAGAGGGGGTCTTGGACAGGCCAAAGAGGCCTTACTTGAGAGCCACAAGGGTCAGATGTGTGCCAGTGTATCTGTACCGAGGGGAGGCTCGGAGTGACCATGCCACACATGGCAGTGAGTGGATTTCAGTGAGGTAACAGGAGAACATGAGCCTGGCCAAATTGACTCCAAAAACAGCTGGGTCATCTGGGCGTGAAGTCTCAACTCATCCTGTAGCAAAGTCTGTTGTGAGAGCGCACCGGCTGCACGATTGAGTTTGTCTGGAATGTAAGTAGAAATTTGAGTCTGTGTTGACTCCAGATAGGAGATGGTGGGCCGGTTGTGATGTGCAAGAGGAGCGGACTCCGCCCTGGTGGTAGGTAAGCGCTACAGTCAATGTGTTGTCTTGACCAGAGCAACACGCGCGCTTGCCCTGAACCAGAGGTCGGAACCTATTCAGGGCCAAGAGTAGGGTCAACAACTTGAGGCAGTTGATGTGCCACTGCAACTGAGGGTTTGTCCAAACGCTGAGCCAGTTGAGAACGCAAATGCCCATTTCCCATTTGCCTCTGCGACTTTCGTAAAAGGTGCAAGGCAACAGGGACAGCCCGGGGGAGGGGAGCCTTAGAAGGGTCGAGAAGCGTTCAGGTCTATGCCATAAACCAGTGGTTTTCAACCACGTTCCTGGAGCCCCTCCAACACTGCACATTTTGCATCTCTCCTTTGTCTGACACACCCATTTCAGGTCTTGAAGTCTCTACTAATGAGATGATTATCTGAATCAGGTGTGTTTGATTAAGGAGACATGGAAAACATGCAGTGTTGGGGGGGCTCCAGGAACGTGGTTGAGAACCACTGGCATAAACCAACCCTGTTTCTGACACATGATAAGCTGGGCTGGGGGTAGCATTTTGAGCAGACACTTGTGAAAGTCCTGCTTCAAAAAGCTCCCAGATCCAGGATTGATAATAGTCCCCCATACTAGGGTAGAATGAGACAGGGACCAGAATCCATGCCTTATTTCAGCTGAAGGGGACTTGCTTCATTGCGACCTTCGTCAGAAGGGGTGCGTTTCTTGCTTGAAGGCTGCAGCATTCTACCCCGAGCTGAGTAAGTAGAATGTTGCTGAACCTGAGTAGGCGCCTTACAAGCTGGATTGCATAGCCGGGTCGGATGGTTCAAGGAAGTTGCCAAGAGGGATATCCATCCTTTAGACTCTCCAACGGACCTTGTGGAAACCATGTGCAAACACAGGGAATGTGTTTGATGTGTTTTCATTTGAAACAACAGTGTCTGGCCACCTCGCAGAGGGCCAGGAAACTGAGATAATAACCCAGGTAGAAGGAATGGTTCTAAGACCAAATCATGGCGATGCACCAGAGCGTGGATCTAAATGCGAGGTAGCCATTAATCAGTTTGAACCCAAAAGTACTTTTACACCTAACATCTCTAATCCCTCTGTCAACACATTTTGTCGTCTGGTAGAAAATGACATAGATAAAATGTTGATGGAAAAACCCAAGTTTGAGTTGAAGAATCTAAATAAAATTTAAAGAGCAGCTTTAGAGGATTTAAAAAAAATGATAAATCTATTCTAATTCAAAGAGCAGATAAAGGAGGAGCTGTAGTCATACAAAACAGACAAATATATTTCTAAAGTAAAAATTATGCTTAGTGATTCTTCATGTTATAAAAAAACTAATGTTTAATCTTACTACAGAATATAAATCCCAGATAGACAAAATGTTAAATCGAGGTATTGAAGAAAAATGGATAACGGAACAAGAATTCAAATGGTTAAAAAATCATCATCCAGTCATCCCAGTGCTTTATGCCTTACCTAAAATACATAAATCTATTGTTGATCTGACTTACCGACCTATAGTATCTGGTATTGGTTCTCTTACTGAAAAACTGTCTATATTTATAGATTATCATTTACAACCATTACTGAAACAACTGCCTTCTTATTTGAGAGATACAACAGATTTTTTGCATAAATTACAATCTCATTCCAAGTTGGATGACAACGATTGGCTAGTAACATTAGACGCAACATCTTTGTATACTTCAATTCCACTCAGAGAAGGTTTAGAATCGTCTTGGTTACGTATGGTAACCCTTGTTCCCTGATGGAGGGAACGGAGACGTTGTGTCGAAGTGAAGACACTAGGGGTTGCTCTAGGGAGCCCGAACACCTCTGACAGCTTTAAGAAAAGGCCAATGAGAATTGGTATGCAGTATTTGCATAGCCCGCTCCGCCCCGGACATCCGGGCATAAGAGGAGGGGGCTAAGCAACACTCATTGTTCTGATCTGAGGAGCCGAAGCACCCGGCTACACTCAGAGGCAGTCCGAGGTTGTGGCAGGGGGGACACAACGTCTCCGTTCCCTCCATCAGGGAACGAGGGTTACCATACGTAACCAAGACGTTCCCCGTCTGTCGTTCACGTTCGATGTTGTGTCGAAGTGAAGACACTAGGGGTCCCAGTTGAAAACGCCACAACCAGCGGACTGCGTCACAAGTGCATGGAGTGCAAATATTAACAGGTCTTGCGTGTTAAATAAATGTCACTCACCTCTACGTGACCTTCCAATGCCCAAGAGCTTCAGCCAGCCTTTCTTCACCTTTAAAGAACATCTTGGAGAACATATGGAGACCACACCCTGCCTGGAGAGAGGTATTCGTGTGGAGAATACACCTGAGGGCTCGCACTAGGTTAGCACAGCAAGGGGACGATCCTGAGGCAGGCTCCGCATAAGGAGAGACTGCTGAGCTCAGGATCGGAGACAAGATTTGTCTTAAGGGAAACACCGCATCACTGGGAGTATAGGTGGAGATACACACATGGGGCCGCATTAGGAGCCACTACATGTGGGGCACCAACCTAATATGAGAGTTCACAAGAGGCAACCTAACCTCATATTAGATTCTGATAGCTAGTTCCTCCGCCGAACAAAGCTACGTTGCGGGTGCAACATGATGGAAATTGTTGTTCAGGGTTCACGCCAGGGAACTTACTGAACTTGGGGAAGCGTCATCACCCGTGGGGAACAACGCTTCAGCAAGCTTCTACACCGTGTCAGCTTCAAGAGTTACTGGGCTTGCGTTCAGGACTCCCGAAGAGACTGGTTCTACACGCAGATTGTAGAACCTGGCAAACGTGTTAGGTGTAGCCCAACCTGCAGCTCTGCAAATGTCTGTTAAAGAGATCCCGTTCGCCAGTGCAACCAACGCTGCGACGCCCCTGGTGGAGTGGGCGTGCACCCCCAGCGGGCAGGGCACCCCTGTGGCCTGGTAGGCCAAACGAATCGCATCCACAATCCAGTGGGAGATTCTTTGTTTGGAGACAGCCTTCCCCTTCTGCTGTCCTCCAAAACAGACAAAGAGCTGACTCGACCATCTGAAGCTTTCAGTACGTTCCAAGTAAATGCTCAAGGCACGGACTGGGCATAACAAGGAGAGGTTGGGGTCGCCTTCCTGAGAAGGGATAGCTTGCAGAGTGACCACCTGGTCCCTGAAGGGAGTGGTGGGCACTTTGGGCACATAGCCGGGCCGGGATCTCAGGATGACGTGAGAGTTAGCTGGCCCAAATTCGAGGCACGAGTCACTGACGGACAGGGCTTGGAGGTCTCACGCTCTTTTGATAGATGTGAGCGCAGTCAGGAGAGCCGTCTTTTGAGAGAGAGCACTGAGTTCGACTGACTGAAGAGGCTCAAAGGGATCTGACTGTAGGCTCCGGAGGACCACAGACAGATCCCAAGAGGGGACAAGGTGCAGTCTGACGGGGTTCAGCCTACGTGCACCTTTAAGGAATCGTATAACCAAATCGTGCTTCCCAACCGATCTGCCTTCCACCAGGTCGTGGTTAGTGGCAATAGTGGCCACCTGGACCTTGTGTTGAAGCAGAAAGGTGTCTATCCAGTCCTCCTTGGAGGAAGGAAAACACCGTTTGGATGCCACATCTCTGTGGGTTCTCCCCCTGGGAGGAACACCAGTTTGTGAATTTGCGCCATCTGAGGTCGTACAGCCGCCTCGTAGAGGGAGCTCACGACTGCAACAGAGTGTTTACCACTGCCAGTGGGAGATCTCTGAAATCCTCCTGGTTGCGTCCAGGGACCATACGTAGAGGTTCCAGAGATCTGGGCGAGGGTGCCAGATCGTGCCCTTCCCCTGTGAAAGGAGGTCCTTCCTCAGGGGAATGCGCCAGGGAGGAACGGGGGAGAGGAGCACCAGCTCCGAGAACCAAACCCTGTTGGGCCAGTAGGGGGCCACCAAAAGGATCTGCTCTCTGTCCTCCCTGACTTTGCACAGGGTCTGTGCAATTAGGCTCACTGGTGGAAACGCATACTTGAGAAGGCCCTGGGGCCAGCTGTGTGCCAGTGCATCTGTGCCGAGGGGCGCCTCGGACAGACCGCACCACAACTGGCAGTGAGTGTTTTCTATCGAGGCAAACAGGTCGACCTGGGCCTGACCGAAAAGACTCCAGATCAGCTGAACCGTCTGAGGGTGAAGTCTCCACTCGCCCCGAAGTGAAGTCTGTCGGGAGAGCGCGTCCGCTACCCAATTGAGTTTGCCCGGTATGTGGGTGGCTCGTAGAGACTTGACATTGTTTCAGCACCAGCACATGTTTGCCCTGAACAAAAGGTCGGAACCTCTTCACGGCCAAAAAACACTGTCAACAGCTTGAGGCAATTGATATGCCAATGCATGCCAATGTAACGGTCTCATGTGCATCAGGCCCAGTGGCATGATGGCGGCTGAGGATGCCATGTGACCCAGGAGCCTCTGAAATTGTTTGAGGGGGACCGTCGGGCTGCGTGAGAGCTTCTGGATGCAGCTCAGCGCTGACTGTGCACGCTCCGGGGAGAGCTGTGCATTCATGGCAACCGAGTCTAGTTGTACACCGAGAAAAGAGATGCTCCGTACCGGGGCGAGCTTGCTGTTTTCCCAGTTGACCCGAAACCCCAGATGGTTGAAAACCACATCCCTGTGTTTGCATACCAACTCCTGAGAGTGTGCTATGACCAGCCAGTCGTCGAGGTAATTGAGAATGCAGATGCCCACCTCCCGGAGAGGGGCAAGGGCTGCTTCTGCGACTTTCGTATAGACGCGAGGAGACAGGGAGAACCCAAATGGGGGCGTCAAGAAAGCGAACTTTCTCAGCGTCCTTCATTTCTGCCAGATTCAGCCAAAGGTGGCGCTCCTGGACCACCATGGTGGACATCGCCCTCCCCAGAGCCTGTGCCGTGACTTTCGTAGCTCGTAGAGCATAGTCAGTCGCTGAGAGCAGATCCTGCAAAAGCTCTGGTTTGGGAACACCCTCGTGCAACTCGCTAAGAACCTTGGCCTGATAGACCTGCAGGACGACCATAGCGTGAAGGGCGGACGCAGCTTGTCCAGAAGCAGCATAAGCCTTCCCCACGAGAGCGGAAGAAGCCTTACATGCCCTGGACGGGAGTTTTGGGCGGTCCCGCCAGGTGGCGGCGGTCTGCGGGCAAAGATGCACCGCGATCGCACGCCCCACGGCGGGAACCTCCGTATACCCCTTCGCTGGACCTCCATCAAGGGTGGTGAGAGAGGAAGAACCGCTAAGACGCGTTCTGGCTGAAAAAGGAGCCTTCCACGACTTAGTCAGTTCTTCATGCACTTCCGGGAAGAAAGGAACTGGGGTAGAACGCGGCCGAGAACCGCGGTCGTTACCCAGATACCAATCATCCAGCCGCGAGCGCTCAGGACGGGGCGGAGACTTCCACCCCGCTTCCTTTCCCACTCTCCGATGCTGCAGACACTTCTTCCTCTCCCGCAGGAGCTCTGAATAACCAATCCAACCCGTACTGAGACGAGTTTTCAAAGTCATCCGAAAGCTCGACCAGCAGACACACAGAGTGCGAGGGATGCGGGGAATTACCCGGCGAACCGCTCGTTCTCTCTCGTTCGTCATCAACACGCACCACAGCGGCCTCGTACCCGGAAGTAGAAGGACCAGCCGCGGAAGCGGTTGATGCGAGCCACGGTCTTTTAGTAAAGAACGCGACTCGCGAACAAAGTGTGCTGAGGGACATGTCCTCGCAAGCAGGACATCCCCCATCACCGAACACTGCTTCAGCATGCTCACGACCCAAACACTGAAGACAGAGCTCGTGCCGATCGGTCTGGGAGAGATAGAAGCCGCAACCAGAAGGACACGGAAGGAAAGGCATTGTAAAAACACAAACCCACCGTGTCTGCACTCTTTTAGAGAAATTTGCTCTTTTAGTTTTTAATAAGAGGAAATCTGCTCTTCAAGATTCGCCGTCAAAGCACCCAGGGGACTCTCACTGCTGCTGTGTTCGAGAAGGAATAGACTGCTGCCCGTGCCGTAGATCCAACGACGAAAGAGGTGAGTAACGCTGCTTCTCAATGAAGAGATGCTGCATTCGGCTCCGAAGAAACAGAACAATGAGTGTTGCTTAGCCCCCTCCTCTTATGTCCGGATGTCCGGGGCGGAGTGGGCTGTGCAAATACTGCATACCAATTCTCATTGGCCTTTTCTCAAAGCTGTCAGAGGTGTTCGGGCTCCCTAGAGCGACCCCTAGTGTCTTCACTTCGACACAACGTCGAACGTGAACGACAGACAGGGAACTTTAGATTATTTCCTTAAAACTTCTCAAAATTTTACATTTTCTCCACAGTTTATTTTTAATTTGACCAAATTTATTTTAGCTAAAAATTACTTTTGTGTGTGATAAAGAATATTACCTTTAAATTCAAGGTACCGCTATGGGTACACCTTTAGCACCCAGTTACGTTAACCTATTCATGGGGAAGTTTGAATTGGATTTTATTTACAATAATAATCCCTTTGGAAAATTCATTAAACACTGGGCAAGATACATTGATGATTGTTTTCTCATTTGGAAAGGAAGTGAAGAAAAGTTGCATGAATTTTTACATTTTTTGAACTCTAGATTAGACTCCATTACATTTTCAGTTGAGAATAGTTTGTCATCAATTCATATTTTGAATGTGCAAATATCTAAAATTAATAACAAAATTTCTACCACAGTTTTTCGTAAATCAACAGACAAAAACACATTATTGTCTGCTGATAGTCATCACCCAATACCTCTGAAAAAAGATTTACCATTAAGCCAACTTTACAGACTTATTTGTGACTCAGAAGAGGAATTTAAAAAAAATAAAATAAAATAAACAAAAAATCTTCAAAAATTTTGAAGAATTGTTTTTGTTCAAGAGGATACCCAGATACTTGGTTTTGTTCAGCAGTTGAAAAAGTAAAAAAATCTGAAAGGATTCAGTTACTAAATTATCACAAAAAAGAAAATAAATAAATAAATAAATAAATAATTCTCAGTAAATTATATTTTAACTTAAACACGAAAAATAGTTATCAGATTAAATCCATTATAAACAAATATTGGTTTATCTTAACTTTAGACCCCTCCTTAAAAGACATTTCAAACTACCTCCAATGTTTAACTATAAAATATCTCAAAATTTGGCAAATATGTTAGTTAGGTCAGATGTGGTATGTGATGACAAAAAAGATACATACAAGGTTGTTTTCCATGTCGAAATTGCACATCATGTTCTTCAATATTACAATGTAAAAACTGTACATGCTTTTGACAAATAAAACATTTCAAATTAAAACTTGTATTACATGTTCCACTAACAATATAGTATATTTACTTCAATGCCCATGTCCTATATGTGGGTAAAACATCTAGACCCTTGAGAATTAGAATTAGTGAACATAAATCCACTATTCGTAGACATGATAATACTTCTCCAGTTGCTAGACAGTTTATTGAATATAACCATAATATTGAACAACTGAAATGTGTAGGGATTGAGAAAATAACAAGATATCAATAAAAAAGTTATTGGATGTTTTATTTAAAGACAATGTCACCTTTGGGTTTAAATGAAAATTTTGATCTTTCATGTTTTCTGTAAAGGTTTTATTTATTTATTTATTTATTTTTTTTTTTTTAATGAGGCTGGATCCCTTTCTCGACCCCCTACCGGGAGAGGATCTGGGTAGGTAGTGAGCCTTCTATCTTGGGAGGTATGTCACAGGGGTCGTGTCACGAGGTATGTGACGTGTCAAACCCGTTGTGGGCCCGTCGCCCAGAGGACGGGTTAGTGATGCCACCTTCCTGCGAAATAGCCATAAGCAGGCCAGACTGTGGGACTGACTAACTGCGGGACCACGACAGTCTATGCAGGGGGCCGTCTTTGGTGATGAACAGATGGAAGTGTTGTCCCAGGGAAGCAGGGCTAGGCCTGACCACAGGAGGAACACTGGAGGTCTGCTCCTTCACATGGGGAGTTACTGTAACTATCCAAGGTGTCACCCAAAAGACCCACCTGGAGAAATGGGCCGCTGAGAAGCGAGCTTCTAAACATGCCGCATCTCAACCAGGTTAAGCCACTGGTGGCGCTCCTGGATAACCGTGGTGGACATCGCTCTACCCAGAGTCTGTGTTGTGACATTCGATGCTCAGACGCATAAACAGAACAGAACGCAGTTCCTACTCTGAGGTGAGATCCCCCTCATGAAGATCCCCCAGCAAGCAGGATGGCAAAAGTGTTCATGGTGGACACAGCCTGTCCAGAAGACATTGAAAACCGTGCAACACTGTGACTGCAACTGTACTGAAGCACCAACCCACCCAGGGAATCCCAGAAGACCCTTGCGCTGGAGCCCGATGAGGGAGATGAGGGAGGAGGACCTGGTTTATTGTGTTTTAGCTGAAAAAAACGTTATCATGACGTTATCATCAATACCTTGTACAATACCTTGTTCCGGAAGCCATGAACACGCGGGGCAAGGCAGAGTGTTCCACTCAAGCCTGATGTGTTTGGTTGCCTGTTCAAGCATAGCTTCCACTTCAGTGTCTGCCCAAACTGAGACTTGCTCAGGAGACTGCCATCCAGCTTGCTCAGTCGAGGCATCAGCTTCCCATGGTTTATGCCCTCCTTCCGATCTGCAGCCAACCTTTCAACCAACTTAAGGTTTTGGACAGAAATCAAGTCGTACTAAGAGAACTATCAACCTGTCCAAAAACCTGATCGGGGGCTGCAAGGAACAAGCGATCCGCGGGGTCACCAGGCGGAACTAAAACTCGTTTCTTTCGCTCACCATCGAAGCACATTGCATTTGTAACCGGAAGTAGAAGGACCGAAACGGGAAGCAGTCGGGTTGAGCCGCAGCTTCTTTGAAAAGAACGCGGCTCGTTAGCATAGCGTACCCACAGTTATGTTCTTGCAAGCAGAACATAAACTGTCAATGAAGCACTGTTTCAGCGTGAGACTAGCTCAACACTGAAGACAACAATCATGCCGATTCTTTTTCTTTAGGTAGGAACTGCAACCAGGAAGACATGGACAGAAAGGCATTTTGTAAACTCACACTCCATCCATGTCAGCTCTTTTAGAGAGATTGCTCTTTTAGGAGGAAATTGCTTTTTTAGAGATTGTCGCCGAAGCACCCAGGGGTACTCTCACTACAACCAGCAAGGCTTAAGAAGGGAGAGACCGCTGCCCGTGCCATAGATCCAACGACGAAGTGGTGAGTGGTGCTGCTTCTCACAGAGAGATGCTGCATTCGACTCTAAAGAAATAGAACGAATGAGCAAATGCTGGCTATCCCCTTTTATACCCGAATGGCCGGGGTGGGGCTAGCCATGCAAATTCTGCACACCAATTTTCACTGGCCTTTTCTCAAACCTGTTAGAGGTGTTCGGGCTCCCTAGAGCGACCCCTAATGTCTTCACTTCGACACAACGTCGAACGTGGATGAGAGATAGGGAACCCAAAATCACACTGAGTTAAGAATTAGCATTAGCTTTCTTGGTCAATCTGGAAATAGTTGAAATTTCCTGAGAGCTCAGCGACCCAAGTAACCAGTGTGACCCAGCATGGAAGTTTGCATAGTGTTTTTTTGGGGGGGAGGGGGGATCCGTGCTGGCCAGAGTGTGATGTCCTGTGTTGTAAAATTAAGAATCAGAAGTCTTACAATCTTTCTAGTATTTACAGTTTTTCTCAAAACATATTCTCACTCATTAAGACACAATTTGCTCTGTGACAAACTTGTGATGGAAAACCCTAAACACAAGAGTGCACAGATGGCACGGGTGTATTCTGCAATTTGAGAGGTACATACAACTGCAACTATGAGGTGGAGAAAGAGGAGAACAAAAAAACAAGAACATTATTTTAACAGATGAAATTAGAGCTACTGTTATAGACCATGTTTTTGTGCATGGAATGACAGAGACAGCACAAAGTGGCTTGTGGAATGTTGGTCCACTCCTCTTCAATAGCTGTGCTAAGTTGCTGGATATTGGCAGGAACTGGAACACTGGAACTGCAGTCAGATCGAGACACCGATGAGGACAACAAGCATGCAGATGAGCTTCCCTGAGACAGTTTGTAGAGAAATTCTTTGGTTATGCAAACTGATTGTTGCAGCAGCTGTCTGGGTGGCTGGTCTCAGACAATCTTGGAGGTGAAGATGCTGGAGGTCCTGGGCTGGCGTGGTTGCACGTGGTCTGCGGTTGTGAGGCCGGTTGGATGTACTGCCAAATTCTCTGAAACGCCTTTGGAGATGGCTTATGGTAGAGAAATTAACATTCAGTTCATGGGCAAAAGCTCTGGTGAACATTCCTGCAGTCAGCATGCCAACTGCATACTCCCTCAAAACTTCAAAAAATATCTATGATATTGTGCTGTGTGATACATTTTAAAGTGGCCTTTTACTATGGCCAGCCTAAGGCAGCCTAAGTGTGTGTGTGTGTGTGTGTGTGTATACTGCTCAAAAAAATTAAAGAAACACTTTTTAATCAGAGTATAGCATCAATTTAATTAAACTCGTGATATTGATCTGGTCATTTGAGTAGCAGAGGGGGTTGTTAATCAATTTCAGCTGCTTTGGTGTTAATGAAATTAACAACAGGTGCACTAGATGGTCAACAATGAGATGACCCCCAAAACAGGAATGGTTTTACAGGTGGATGCAACTGATATATTTTTTTTCCCGCTCATGTTTTGGTCCATCCAACACCACCAGGTTACAGCCCAGACTGTCCATGAGCTCAGTGATTCCCTGGTCTACATCTGGGAGAAAATGCCCCTAGGACACAATCTGTTGTCTCAATAGGAGCATGCCCGGATGTTGTCAGGCATGCATACACACACTTGGGGGCCATACAAACTACTGAGTACCATTTTGAGTTGCTGCAATGAAATTTCAGCATAATGGATTAACCAGCTGCATACTTTCTTCACTTTGATTTTCAGGGTGTCTTTGAATTCAGCCCTCTGTATGTTAATCATTTTCATTTTCATCAAACCATGTGGCATCCTTTCGTTCCTAACACATGACCCAGTTCATATCATTATAGATATCCGTCATGATATATTTTCCGTCATGATATATTTTCTTATATTTTATTTTTTTGAGCAGTGTATATATGTATATATATATATATATATATATATACACATACACACCCACGCAAGCATGCATGCACACAAGCAAACACACACACACACATGTCTGTATTTTTCCTTTTTTGGGATATTCACCACACTTAGGTGTGATTTCTTTTGAGTGTGTGTATGTTTTTGTATGTTTAAAAAAACTATTAATTACACAGTAAACATTATTTTTTGTAACAACTTGCACTGCGTTCTCCATTTTTTAATGTAGTGTCTAATGAATGATCTGTAGTATGCATAGTAGTGATTGATGTGTGTATGATCTGAAAACTTTATTTTGAGGACAGGTGAAATGGTTTTGAAGCAATTGTTTGATTTTGCCAGAAGAGTCAGGGGTTCTCTGAATTAGTTTGAACATTTGGATTTGTTACATTAGGTTTTGAGACAGTGAGTGATAGTTTCAAAAAAATGTGTTTTAGCAATTCAGAAAAACTGTAATACAATCAGTCTGGCACCAACACGTAAATAGACAAATATCAATATCTGGGTCATGATGCAAGGTTAGTCACAATCTCATTAACAAGGTCCTGTTGTTGAAAAATAGATTAATTAACTTGTGTAAGATAATTGAGCCCTTGGTGATGTCAAATGTCTCGCTTGGTCAACTCAGACCTTCGGCCTGCATCCCCTGAGTGCTATTTGGTGTGTTTTTTAGTGAGATGAAAATAAGTTTGACCCTGACTGTAGTTATAGCAACATAAACATAGAGGGCCCTTGAGATTAATCTAGTCAAGTAAACAGTCCAGGAAATGAATTACAGCTATTGAAGATTTTATTATTTACAATATGAAAATCTATTTTCCATGTTTCTGCTATTCTCTACTAAGTTTCCAGGCCTACTCATGATTAGGCCTACAAATACTCTGACTACCATAAGACAAGCTAGGGAGATGAAAACATGATATGTATTACTGAAGGTAGTTGATGGATAAAAACATTCTATTTGTTCGAAATGCATTGCAGTGACGTTTGATTGTTGGTCATAAAAAAAAAAAAAAAAAAAAAAAAAAATTCACAGAAATCAGAAAAACAAATGACCACTACCACAAAAAGTAATGAGCTTTATTGCTCGATGGGAGTAGCACACAGACACATGGGAACACAACACAGTACAATAAGAGCTCATGATATTTGTATTAAGTGTAACGAAAGCTTCAAACCTAAGACACCACATCTTATCTCATTTATAGTTAATTTGTTTTATTTTGATTGCTACAGAAACAACACAGGGTTATATTTGTCACCATGGTGTAAATATGTGTTCGATTTCAGGATATCCTTATGTCATTAAAAGGAAAACTTGACCAACTACATTTCCCGGTTTCAGCAACAAACAGAACACAGTGTGAGCAAAAAGTTTTATTCAGCATGAAGGATCATGTTGCAATAAATAGTTCATTCACAGACTTTAAACTGAATGGTTTCTATGGCCTAGGAGAATGGAGGCCCCTTTTATTTATCCCTTTCTTTTTGATGTTTTCATTGGCATTAACAGCAAATTCTATTCTCATATATTTAATCAAATCTCAAAAGTCTCTTCATTCTCCTATGTATGCATTAATAGGTGTTTTGGCAGTTTTAGACTTAATCTTGCCAGTATTTTTTGTACCTAACATGCTTCTGAGCTTTTTATTTAATTGGAGTGGGATTTCTCTGACTGGTTGTTTGATACAAATGTTTGGCATTCATTTTGTTGGAGCATTTCAATCTACTTTACTTTTGTGGATGGCACTGGATCGTTACTTTGCCATATGCAAACCTCTTCATTATCATAAATGCATGGACATTGCTAACTTTTCCAAATTTGTTTTTCTGCCATTATTCAGAAATGGATTTCTGATGGTCACCATGGTCTCTTTAGCAGGAAAACTGTCATTTTGTAACAATATTATCGATCACTGCTTATGTGAGCACATGGCATTGGTTCAGTTAGCATGTGGTGATACATCAATTAATAACATTGTAGGACTTCTGTCTGCTTTCATGATCCCAACTACTGATTTTATTCTCATTACTATTTCTTATGTTGTGATTTTTTCCTCTGTGTTTAGATCTGGTAAGGCTCAATTAAAGGCCATAAATACCTGCATTACTCACATTATTGTTATGACACTTAGTTTGACTTCTGCTTTGATTGCATTTATGTCCTACAGAATAAGAAGTAATGTTTCATCTAGCAACCGTATATTTATGAGCATAATATACATTTTGTTTCCAAGTTGTTTTAACCCAATAATCTATGGATGGAGAACAAAAGAAATAAGACAAACTTTTCATATATTTATAAAGAATGGAAAAGTTTTGCCTTTTTAAAATAAGTGAAAGTAATTGATGTTAGAAAATACATGAAAATTAGCTATTGTAATACATGTAAAGCACACATGTATTTTGGATTAAATAGCAACAAGTGGAAAAAATGTATCGTATGAATTGCTTACTTTCAAGATATATATGTCATATGTATTCTGTTCAGCTGCATAATGAGAACTCTTAGTTTGTATTTAGTTTACTTGTATTTGTTTACACAGTTGTCCTTTTAGATCATTTTCTATGGCTGCATCTCAAAGCTTAGGCATCTGCCTTTCTGCCTTTCTGCCCTAACAGGCAATGCATTTACAGGCATTAGTTATGCAGTGGTACCCAACCTTGTTCCAACACTGCACAATTTCATGTCTCATTTGTCCAAAATACCCATTACAGGCCTTGGACTATCGACCTTATTTTTTCTGTTTAAGTAGTTGCTAAATTCAAATGTCCACTTACTGTTTCAACCGCAGACTGTGAATGATTACTGTATTCAATAAAAAATAAATAAATAAAATAAAAGAAATCTGACAATAATTATTGTGTCACTAGAAGAGTAAGTAAAAGTAAGTATTATATAAGTGTTATAAAAATAAAATAAAATAAAATAAAAATTGTCACAAATTCAACCTCTGTGTTTCCTCCTGTTTCATCTGCACTTCACTGATTCTATAGTGCTGTCAACATCTGATTATTCCAATCTACACTGTTGGTTGGTTTGGAAAGGCCATGGATACTGAGGCAAGCTACACCATGATCTGTAAGAGTCTGTGAGAAAAGCTCTCCCCACAAGATAATTTTCAACCTTGGTCTCTTTGTCCACTGTATCTGGCTAATGGTGAAGCATGATTCTCTCAGGATGATTATAGATACAAAATCATGTTCCCAACAAAACTTTTCCATTGCCTGATGCTGTTCTTCACCTAAGGTGCTCACATATGCTGTACTTTTAGAACTGTATTTCAGTTTCATATGTCCACCAAAAAAAAAAAAAAAAAAAGCCCATCCCATAAAAGGGTCATTCATTTCAACCCAGCAATGCAAGTGTACCAGATATCAGTGTTTTGCTGAAAAGTTATATTCCTCCTCCTGCATGCATATTTTCACCTCCGGTCAGCCCAGTGTAATACACTTAGCTCATGAAGAAAAACACAGACATGGGTAAATCTTAGACCTTGTTTACACGATGCATTTTTGTCAATGCAATCACAATTGGACAACCCTAAACACAGGTTCTGAAATGTTTTGAGCTTATTTATTTTTGACCACTTCCAGAGGTTGTCAAAAATGCGTTTGACCCAAGGTCTGTTTCATAAAACAAATTTAGCAAATACATATTTTTTTTATTTTGACTCAGTGTCAAATGAATTGGTTCCATAAAGCAAGTTTAACATACAACATTTGCTGTTTATGCTGGGAAAATAACCGGGGCAGGCTACAGTAGTTGTCAGGCTAAACTGAGTTCCTCTGACAACAACCAGTAGGTACGCAATGACATTACTACTGACTCTGTCACATACCATTATTTGACTTTATTAACCACTATTTGTTTAAAATAAACTAAACGTATGCAGAAAATTCAGCTTAAATATTAGATAAAATGTATAGGCTACTACAACCAGTTGTATTTAATGTATTGTACCCAAGATTTAATGACACTGTTAATGACACAGTGGTTCTCAAAGTGCTAGTGGTACTTAGGCTCCCTCTAGTGGTATGCAAAGGAATAACTTAATTAAAGATAAATGAATGTTAAAACAAAATATATATATATATATATATATATATATATATTCTCTTTCTGCAAAACCTTAAACAAGTTGAGTTACACATTCTCACTCACTTAGACACAATTTGCTCTGTGATGTACTTGTAATGCAAAAGCCTAAAGACAAGAAAGCAAAAGTTGAGCACAACTGCAACACGGCTGTCATTGTTTACACACAATAATTTTCTAGTTTCTAAATAAATATGCAAAATATAAGCCAGTTCAAAGTGCACAGGTGGCACAGGTGTATCCTACAATTTGAGAGGTACAAAAGAGTGCAAATATGAGGTAGACGAAAAAGAGCAAAACCAAGAACAGTCTTTTCAGATGAAATTTGAGCTACTGTAATAGACCACGTTCTTGTGCATGGAATGACGGAGACAGCACAAAGAGCCTGATATTAGCAGATTGTCTGTGGCCACCAAAATCAGTTGGAAAGTTCAAAAGAAGAATAGAAAATAGCTTTTTTCCCACTGTATTTTTATTTTATTGTATTTTGGTCATTTTGCTACATGAAAGCGTCATGTGATCTCCGCGAATATGAATGTTGATGTCTACTCTGATCATTTCCAGCAGGTTACCTCTGGAGGGTCTTTGGGTAGGGAGTAGTGGGAGGATGACTGCCTAAAAAACTGCTGGAATCAAGTCAGGGTAGTAGATGGAAATTAATGCCTACCTCCACCTCATCCCTCCCCACATTTTGTAATAAAAAATAGGTTGTTTTTACAGCGTGGCAATAAGGTGGGGTGAATAAAGGGAATTGCTGGTCCTGCCAAAAGGAAAAACTGACCTAGTGATGACACTAGCCCACTCCCAACCCATGGCTGGACATCTAGCAGCAGAAAATACCCTCCAACGTCTCCGGGATCGTTTTCACTGGCCGGGTATGAACATGGATGTTCGTCGCTTCTGCCAAGCCTGCGAAGTTTGTCAGAAAACCACTCCAAAGAAACCAGCTCTGGCCCCCCTAATACCACTTCCAGTCATTGAGGTTCCATTCACCCATATTGGCATGGACTTGGTAAGGCCTCTACCAAAATCTGCACGAGGACACGAATATATCCTAGTCATTGTGGGCTATGCCACCTGCTACCTGGAAGCCATTTCCCTTCGTCGAGCAACCTCAGCAGCCATAACTCTGGAGCTGTTTATGCTGTGTAGCCGTGTTGGGATCCCTACGGAGATACTCACAAACCAGGGCATGCCTTTCGTCTCCCGTATCTTGGCCCATCTACACAAGCTTTTGAAGGTAAAGCATCTCTGTACTTCTGTCTACCATCCCCAGACTGATGGGCTTGTCGAGCGCTTTAATAAAACCTTGAAACAGATGTTGAAGAGGGTGGTTGCTGAGGATGGGCGTGATTGGGACCGGATGCTGCCTTATGTGCTGTTTGGGATCAGAGAAGTACCTCAAGCCTCCACAGGGTTCACCCCATTTGAACTCTTGTTTGGCTGTCAACCAAGGGGATTTCTAGATGTAGCTAAAGAGGCTTGGGAGCAACAGCCTTCTCCTCATCGCTCCCTCGTTGAGCATGTACACAGCATGAGAGACCGCATCGAGAGGGTGATGCCCCTTGTTAGACAACATCTCGTTGAGTCCCAGCAGGCCCAACAATGGTTATATGATCGGCCAGCTCAGCCACGGGAATTTCAGCCCGGCGATAAAGTTCTTGTCCTGGTTCCTGACTTGTAAGTTCTTGGCTACATGGCAGGGCCCTTATACTGTAATTTACAGACTGCGCCAGCCTGGGAGGTGGAAGAAGGAACAAATATACAACATCAACCTTCTGAAGTGATGGGTTGTGAAAGCTCCATCGGCTGCCTTGATAGCTGAAGTCAGTGATCCCATAATAGACCTCGGAAGTCACCTAGCAGGTCCCCAGAGAAAGGAGTTGGAATGTGGTCTGTGAAAATCTTTAAAGATGTCTTTTCTGAACTTCCGGGTCTCACCTACATCCTCACTCATCAAATACGGACCCCTCCCCGGGTTGTTGTCCGGCAGCGTCCCTACAGTGTACCCGAATCTTGCAGGCAAGCCATTAAGGAGGAGGTGAAGAAAATGCTCCAACTGCAAGTGATTGAACCATCCCATAGCCCCTGGTCCAGTCCAGTTGTCATGGTCCCTAAACCTGATGGCAAGTTAAATGAAGTCTCACAGTTCGACAGCTACCTCATGCCCGAGTGGATGAGCTCATTGAAAGGCTAGGAAAGGTACGTTACATCTCCACGCTAGACCTTACCAAGGGCTACTGGCAGGTCCCCCTGAGCACCTGAGATAAGCAGAAAATGGCCTTCAGCACCCCTAGTGGTCATTGGCAGTACTGCATTCTTCCCTTTGGCCTGCATGGGGCCTTCCAAAGGCTCATGGATGTTGTCCTACGGCCCCATCAGGAGTATGCAGCAGACTATCTCAATGATGTTGTGATCCACTCTGAGAAATGGGAGGACCATTTAACCAGGTTACGGGAAGTGCTGTCTGCATTACGTCGGGCTGGACTAACTGCTAATCCCCGCAAATGCCATCTGGGACTTAATGAAGCACGTTACCTGGGCTACCGCATAGGTCAAGGTCTTATCTTTCCTCAGAATGAGAAGGTGGCAGCTATACGGGACTGTCCCCGGCCAACCAAGAAGAAGCAGGTACAAGCTTTCCTGGGGTTAGCTGGCTATTATCGATGTTTCATTTTTAGCCATCACCTCTCTGACTTGTCCCCTTACAGACCTGACAAAATAGGCCAACCAGACAAAATACAGTGAAGTTCTGAAGCAGAGGAGGCATTCCAGTGTCTAAAAACTGCTCTTTCATTGTCCCCAGTTCTACATGCCCCTGACTTTTCTCTGCCATTTACCCTCCAGACAGATGCTTCAGACACTGGCCTGGGAGCAGTTCTGTCACAAACCATCCAAGGAGAAGAACATTCATCTCCAATGGAAATGCGGATGGTTTGTTCCGAATGTTCTCTGGCTGGTCAGGTCTGGTAAGGGTCATTCCTAACCTTCCTAGTCCATTAACAATTCTTGCTTCAACCAACAGGACCAACAACAAAGGAAAAAGTGGGGGGAATGTGGTGGGTTGCCAGCAGCTCATCATGCATCACGACTGGCAATACATACAAACGAGCTGAGGAGCAATAACCAAGCCCAGCTGATGGCAATCAGTCAATCTCCTAGACAAGGATTTAAACCTCAGTGGAAACAGAAGAGGTAGAGATTCTTCTCTCGATTGAAGTTAATGTTTGTGCTTTTGTCTCTTTGCCAGAGAGAGACTAAAAGGAGTTTGGTATTCTGGATCCTCCACAGGCACACATATTTTGCTGTGGCTCTGACCTTAGCTCCAAAATGTGATATATATATATATATATATAGAGAGAGAGAGAGAGAGAGAGAGAGAGAGAGAGAGAGAGAGAGATACAGGTCCTTCTCAAAAAATTAGCATATTGTGATAAAGTTCATTATTTTCTGTAATGTACTGATAAACATTAGACTTTCATATATTTTAGATTCATTACACACAACTGAAGTAGTTCAAGCCTTTTATTGTTTTAATATTGATGATTTTGGCATACAGCTCATGAAAACCCAAAATTCCTATCTCAAAAAGTTAGCATATTTCATCCGACCAATAAAAGAAAAGTGTTTTTAATACAAAAAAAGTCAACCTTCAAATAATTATGTTCAGTTATGCACTCAATACTTGGTCGGGAATCCTTTTGCAGAAATGACTGCTTCAATGCGGCGTGGCATGGAGGCAATCAGCCTGTGGCACTGCTGAGGTGTTATGGAGGCCCAGGATGCTTCGATAGTGGCCTTAAGCTCATCCAGAGTGTTGGGTCTTGCGTCTCTCAACTTTCTCTTCACAATATCCCACAGATTCTCTATGGGGTTCAGGTCAGGAGAGTTGGCAGGCCAATTGAGCACAGTAATACCATGGTCAGTAAACCATTTACCATTACCAGTTTTGGCACTGTGAGCAGGTGCCAGGTCGTGCTGAAAAATGAAATCTTCATCTCCATAAAGCTTTTCAGCAGATGGAAGCATGAAGTGCTCCAAAATCTCCTGACAGCTAGCTGCATTGACCCTGCCCTTGATAAAACACAGTGGACCAACACCAGAAGCTGACATGGCACCCCAGACCATCACTGACTGTGGGTACTTGACACTGGACTTCAGGCATTTTGGCATTTCCCTCTCCCCAGTCTTCTTCCAGACTCTGGCACCTTGATTTCCGAATGACATGCAAAATTTGCTTTCATCCGAAAAAAGTACTTTGGACCACTGAGCAACAGTCCAGTGCTGCTTCTCTGTAGCCCAGGTCAGGCGCTTCTGCCGCTGTTTCTGGTTCAAAAGTGGCTTGACCTGGGGAATGCGGCACCTGTAGCCCATTTCCTGCACACGCCTGTACACGGTGGCTCTGGATGTTTCTACTCCAGACTCAGTCCACTGCTTCCGCAGGTCCCCCTCTCGTTGTGCAGCGTTTTCTGCCACACTTTTTCCTTCCCACAGACTTCCCACTGAGGTGCCTTGATACAGCACTCTGGGAACAGCCTAATCATTCAGAAATTTCTTTCTGTGTCTTACCCTCTTGTTTGAGAGTGTCAGTGATGGCCTTCTGGACAGCAGTCAGGTCGGCAGTCTTACCCATGATTGCGGTTTTGAGTAATGAACCAGGCTGGGAGTTTTTAAAAGCCTCAGGAATCTTTTGCAGGTGTTTAGAGTTAATTAGTTGATTCAGATGATTAGGTTAATAGCTCGTTTAGAGAACCTTTTCATGATATGCTAATTTTTTGAGATAGGAATTTTGGGTTTTCATGAGCTGTATGCCAAAATCATCAATATTAAAACAAAAAAAAGGCTTGAACTACTTCACTTGTGTGTAATGAATCTAAAATATATGAAAGTCTAATGTTTATCAGTACATTACAGAAAATAATGAACTTTATCACAATATGCTATTTTTTTGAGAAGGATAGATAGATAGATATGGATAGATAGATAAATAGATTGACATATAGAGATATATAGAGATAGATAGATAGATAGATAGATAGATAGATAGATAGAGATATAGATAAATAGATTGAGATATAGAGATATATAGAGATAGATAGATAGATAGATAGATAGATAGATAGATAGATAGATATGGATAGATAGATAGATAGATAGATAGATAGATAGATAGATAGATTGAGATATAGAGATATATAGAGATAGATAAATAGATTGAGATATAGAGATAGCTAGATAGATAGATAGAGATATAGATAAATAGATTGAGATATAGAGATATATAGAGATAGATAAATAGATTGAGATATAGAGATATATAGAGATAGATAAATAGATTGAGATATAGAGATATATAGAAATAGATGATAGATAGATAGATAGATAGATAGATAGATAGAGATATAGATAAATAGATTGAGAGATAGAGATAGATAGATAGATAGATAGATAGATAGAGATATAGATAAATAGATTGAGATATAGAGATAGAGATATAGATAAATAGATTGAGATATAGAGATATATAGAGATAGATAGATAGATAGATAGATAGAGATAGAGATAAATAGATTGAGATATAGATAGATAGATAGATAGATAAATAGATTGAGATATAGAGATAGATAGACAGATAGATAGATAGATAGATAGATAGAGATAAATAGATTGAGATATAGAGATAGATAGATAGATAGATAGATAGATAGATATAGAGATATAGAGATAGATAGACAGATAGATAGAGATATAGATAAATAGATTGAGATATAGAGATATATAGAGATAGATAGACAGATAGATAGATAGATAGATAGATAGATAGATAGAGATAGATAGACAGATAGATAGATAGATAGATAGATAGATAGATAGATAGATAGATAGATAGATAGATAGAGATATAAATAGATAGTCTCCAATAATAATCTCCACGCTTCTCCCAAGACACGACACACCACCACACATCATCTACAGCATCAATGCTGAAATTACCTGTGGCTGTTCTGCACTCCCCAATGTACACCTGGCCCACCACCATCACATTGGCCTCCAACACCTGTATGATGGACTGCTCCTACACAAAGACGGAGTACGTATTACGTAAGTCCCTAAAAGATACAGCCCTGGGCCAGGCCGATACAGCCCTGGGCCGAAGACCAGCATCACCGAGACACTTGTTACCAACTCCACGATACCACCAGCCTATTCACCCCTACATACCCAGACATCCCCCTCCAACCCTGGTGAGGAAAGACATCGCCTGGACAAACACCACACGTCATCCACCACATCCACCAATGGCTCCCTACACACCTGTAAACCTGCAGTCACCAACTTCACATCCACCTACTGCCCATCAAACCCCCGTAAGAAAGAAAAAAAACAAAAACCACCCCACACCAAGAGAACCCTCCACAGCCAAGAGCACAAAGCTACGCTGAAGTTGCAGCCTGGCCTCCTGCTCCACCCAGCACCTCCACACCTGCCAGTGAACTGAGTCAGGTCAGAGAGATGTTACAAACACTGTGCAACCAGCTCCTGAACAGATAAGGACAACATACACAAACACAGTGCACTAAGATTTAAAAAAAAAAAAAAAAAAGAGTGCACTAATGTAAATTGTTCATCATATACATTCTCATAGATTATTTTCTCTCTGTCTTACCAAATAGGTTTATCTTTAACTATTCTAATATATTAATGCGTTCATTTCATGTAAGTTGTTGGAGTATTCAGGGTCTTCATTCTTCAACTTTTGGTTCTAAAAGCACAGACCCAGTTTTTCTGAAAAATAACAAAGATGCTGACATTATCATTCTCACTGAAACCTGGTGTCGAAAGGATGCGCTTACCTACTGTCCCTTAGGCTACTATGAAGTAATTGTGCCCTCAGTTAAATTAAGTACAGTCCATCGTGGACGAGACTCAGGAGGTATCTTAGTGTGGTACAAAGAAGATCTGGCCAAACACATTTCTGTTATTACACTTGGTAAATTTCATTGCTGCACTGTTAAAAATTTCTTGTAATTTTACAGGAAATTCCTGGCAACTAATTGCCGTGAATTTACCGCAAAAAATATACAGGTAATATACTGTATTTTAATTACAATAAAGTGCTGTATTTATACAGCAGTGCTGCTGTGATTATAGTAGAATTATTACAATAAAATGCTGTAATTTCTTATAATTTACTGTATATTTACTGCAACTCAGTTGCCAGGAATTTCCTGTAATTTTACAGGAGAAAATTACAATTTGATTTTGTAATTGAATATACTTTACATATGCTGTTATTTGTAAATGTTACAATAAAAACTCAAATTTTCCACACTATGCAACAGCACATATTACAAAATTCAAACTTTTTTCCAAACAAAGTATGTTTATTTCTTTTTCATATAAACAAATTGCAGTTTCACTGAAGAATCTAGCTCACTTCCAAATGTCCATCACTGGGAACATGGTTGTATACAACAAATGCACCTGCCAGACAAAGGAAGTTGTGGGGGGCAGGGGGCATTAACATTAGCCCATCAAGTCAAAGTCCAGGAGTTTTCTTACAGTTTTTCTCAATTGCTTTGGCTCAGTTCTCAAATGATTTTTTTATTTCCCAAAACATTAAGTTCAGATCTCTGAACAATTCGCTTCTTTTTCACATCAGATTGGAATTTCTTATTGATTTGAGCAAATTGCAAATGCTTTGGCACATGTGTGCAAAGAGTACATACAACTGTCTGCAGTTTGGACAACAAATAATTGCATATGGCTTGTTGATCAAACCTGATGACTCGATTCTCACTTACACTGTCAAACACTTCAGAACTTCTCAGACATTTTTTATTGTGTAAGCCATCACATTCAAAACGATCTATTCAATTATCATAATTAGTATACATGAATGTATATTCTAAAATATATCTGACATTGACATTGTTTGTAATGTCTGCTAAATTGGCACATGACCTCTAATTGCAATCGCAATCTAATTGCAAATTACCTCTAATATGAATCAACCATTTAACCATTTAACCAATCAACTTTAGGAGTATATATATGTAGATTGCCCACAGCACAATCACTACTGTAGAATTTTTTGAGAATGGAGGACGTTCACAACCCTGAACTGCAGCAACATGCTCGTGGAAGAGCAATTGGAAGGCGTGTAAGAATACGTGGTGGTGGTAGAGGAAGAAATAATCGAGGAAGAGGTGGAATTAGAAGAGTCAGAGTCTCTGATGAAATCAGAGCCACACTTGTGGATCATGTCATAAATCATGGTTTTACAATGGAAAAGGCTGGTCGAAGAGTACAGCCTAATGTAAACAGGTCCACAGTGTCATCAATTGTGCAAACCTTTCGTAGGGAAAACAGGTAAATATGTATTTTTTTGTTTTACAGTATGTAAAGTATTTTTACAGTATAAACAACAATATTGTAAAGGTAAATGCAAGTCTATTTGTTTATTCTATAGAAGTGCACGACAACCTTGCGCTGGTGGCAGAGCAGCAGTATTTAACCAACTGCAAGAACAAGAAATTTGCAACATGGTCATAGCCAACAATTCCATCAGGCTAAGAGAGATCCAAAGTGCAATCATAAATGACAATAATGTCTTTGCAAATATAAATTCTGTCAGCATTTCCACCATAGACAGAGTTTTAAAAAGACATCAGATGACTATGAAACAGCTCTATAAGGTGCCATTTGAGACAGTGAAACAGTGACAGTGAAAGAGTCAAGGCGTTGCGGTACCAGTATGTCCAGGTAAAGCATTGGTGTGCACTTAGTGAGTTTTCCTGTATTTCTAAGATGCCTGTATTACTTTACTGTAAGTTTCAGAAACCCATAAGAAAATACATTTACGGTTAAATTTTTTTTCTGTGTTTCTTCATAGAGAATCATGGAGTTAGAAGTACATGAAACGACCCACATTCTTGTTTTTGTGGACGAGGCTGGGTTTAATCTGTCCAAAGGCCGGAGACGTGGTCGCAATCTCATTGGACACCGAGCCACAATTGAAATACCAGGCCAACGTGGGGCCAATATTACAATGTGTGCTGCCATTTCAGAGAACGGTGTGAGCACACATATTCCACACATTGGGCCCTATAATACCCAACTTCTCCTGGCCTTCCTAAATGCACTTTACAGAGACCTGATGAGAACAAGAAAGAGGTTTAGTTAGACCACATTTGCCTAATTATGTTGTTGTCTGGGATAATGTCAGCTTCCACCGAACCAACAGTGTTAGGGACTGGTTTGCTGCACATGAAAGGATAACAGTGGAATTCCTTCCACCATACTCTCCATTCCTAAATCCAATAGAAGAGTTTTTTTCAGCATGGAGGTGGAAAGTGTATGATCATAGACCACAAAATCAGATGTCTTTGTTGGATGCCATGAATGCTGCATGTGAGGACATCACAGCTGACCATTGCAGGGGATGGGTGCGGCATACAAGGAGATTTTTTCCACGGTGTGTGGCAATGGAAAACATCAGATGTGATGTTGATGAAAATCTTTGGCCTGACCAACGTGAGCGACAAGATGTCCACCAAGAATATATATTTTTTTTTTTTTCTCATTAATGTTGTTTTTGTGTATTTGTGGTAATACACAAATATGAAATGTAAAGTGAAATCTTGTTACTCTTGTCAGTTACTTTACATGTACAGTAATACACTTGTATTGTGTATATATACATGAAGTACAAAAATAAACACTGTACAAATACAAATGTTCATAGACTTTTTTTTTTTTTTTTTTCTACATACTATTGACTTTTCTCAACAAATATGAGATTTTTGTTTAAACCCTTAATTTTCATGGTTGACTGTTGTGGTGAAAAAACAACTAAACATTTTGACCAGTGTGGCTCACACAATGACAAAAATACTTTAGATTTTCGTGGCCTTGGCCAAATTATTGACACAATAACTAGGTTTTGAAGCATGAATTAAATGTTTTGGGTGAGTAACTACATTTTGCAGACATGCTATAAAGTTTTGAAGTTCCTGCAAACAGTTGTGACATTTGCACTCACAGTTTAGAGAATGTTAAGACTGTTTCGAAAAATGTGCCAAAGCAATTGAGAAAAACTGTAAGAGGGTGCAGACAGGTGCGTTGAGCTTGTGTCTCTTTGCTTTGCTGCCCGTCTGGGAGTTGATTCCACAAAAAGGTTTTTGTTTATGGGTCCATTGTTTGTCCTGAACAGTTAAACTGCCTGCTGTTCTTTAGAAAAATCCTTCAGGTCCCACAAATCCTGTGGTTTTTCAGCATTTTTGTGTATTTGAACCCTTTCAAACAGTGACTGTATGATTTTGAGATCCATCTTTTCACACTGAGGCAATACTCATATGCAAATATTACTGAAGGTTCAAATGCTCACTGATGCTCCAGAAGAAGAAACACTATGCTTTAAAATCTGAGAGGTGAAAACTTTTGAACAAAATGAAGATGTGCAATTTTTTCTTGTTTTGCCTAAATATATATTTTTTTCATTTAGTACTGCAGTTCATAAGCTACAGTAGATACTGCTACTGAAAAGACAAAATAAGTGTAATTTACAATGATCTTTAAATGCAAAAAGTTTTCAACCCCCTGGCTCTTAATGCATTGCGTTTCCTTCTAAAGCATCAGTGAATGTTTCAACCTTCTGTAATAATTGTGTACGAGTCCCTCAGTTGTCCTCAGTATGAAAAGATGCATGTCAAAATCATAGTCTGAAAGGGTTCAAATACACAAAAATGTTGGAAAACCACAGAATTTGTGGGAGCTAGAGAATTTTTATGAAGAACAGCAGGCAGTTTAACTGTTCAGGACAAACAATGGACTCATGAACAACTATCATTAAACAAAAAAAAAACAGCTGTGGATAATTCAGGTAAGAACACATTAATTAGAATCAACTTATTCAAACTTTTGAACAGAGTCGATTCTATAAATTCAACTATAATTTTCTCTTGTGGACTATATGTAAATGTCTTTTATGTGAAATGTCTTACTCAGGTCAGTACTAAATAAATAACCTGCATTTTGTATGTTCTCTTATTTTGTTAAAATAACATTTTGCAGATTCTGCAAGATGTTATGCAAACTTTTGACTTCAACTGCATGTACTATATATTGTAGGTCACTTTGAACAAAAGTGTTTGCAAAATACCTTAACCATACTTCAAAAAAACAGATGAGAATGCTGGATCTATTTTCTTTATTAGTGTGTGAACAGTTTAAACATACCTCTGGACAAATTCAAGAGTGCTGGAGGCTTCTTTAGGATACTGCAAGTTGAACACAGTAAGAAGTGAAGGTCACTGCCACTCCATTCAAAAGATTGTTGTGGGGCCCCCTTCAGTGTACATCATGCACTTGTCTCTCCTGAAATGCATTAACAATATGATAATTAAAAAAGCACTAGAAAACTGCACTACATAAACACACAAACATGCACGAGTGGCGGTGTTGCCAATTTTATCGAGTTGGAGACAAACATGATATTGTTTTTGCCAATTTAGAGTACGCTTTTTATGAATGCAATAGGTTTATACTGAATTACAGTCATTCTTTTCATCTTTTACACATATATCCATGTAACAACAGTTAACAGGGCTTAAAGCAAATACATTTTATGTGCTGGAAATATGTTCAGGGTATAATAACAAAAAGTTCAGTGCACCTATAAAATCAAAACAATGTACCACTTTTAAATTTGGCTGCTATCCCCTTCAAAATAATCTCACTGTGCAATGATATACAGTTCTCAGTGCTTCACTTGGTTGGAACACTCCCTGGAAGCCTCGCTATTTAAGCCTGTCCAATACATCTATGATGTGTTTTGGATCTCCTCTGCTGTCAAAATGGTGACCCAGTGTTCATTTTTGAAAATTTGCGCATTTTCCACGCACTGTGAGCGTTTTCATATTGGAGCACGCTGGATATGCTTAGATCCTCTTAAATAACACATGCTCCAGAGATCGTTTCAACTGAAGCAGAAGCACTGGGAGCTGTGTATCACTAGACAAAAAGACTACTTCAAAGGGGACAGTGGCCAAAATTAAATCAGGTATACTTTAGCTTTTTATAGTCATAGTCTCAATATTTTGATTTCACCTCATAATTATTTTTTGAATCTACAACAGCCAGAATTCCAGTATAGTGCAAAAAACCTTAAGCCCTGTAATAAACCTTAAAAAAATAAGGGAGAATATACCTTGGACAATTAACATTAAGCAAGGTGTGCTGGGTAGGGTCTCTTTCTGGATATCAGCAGCTGTGGGGTTTCAGGAGGGCTAGGGAATACAAAAAAAATGTATGAACATGACAAAATGTAATACAAATTACACAACAAATACCAGTTACAAATCTATTATTATTTTAATAGTCCATACAGTCTAGCTTTGAGACAAAGAAAATGGAATCCACTTAATACCAAGCAAAATAGTGTGCAAACCACAATGACTTCAAGACCCCCGATTAAAAGACCGCAAAACATAAGTCATAATAACGTTATATTAGCCTGTCTGGTAGCACATATAATCAATGCAATAACCTGAGCTAAGGAAGCTAACCGGGCTAATGCTTATTTTTACAGTCTATGTGCTAACGTTAATAAATGCTAATGTTATTTGAACTGCCATCATTGTGGTGGTTTTGCATGTGATAACGTAACTTACCTTTTTTTCCGTGTCACCTCCGTCGAGGTTCCAAGCGAGTCGAGGCAAGCCGAGGACATGGCGTTTCGATATAATCAACAGCAAATCACTCAGTAACTAAATAATCCAACTAGCCGGTGTCTCAGTTGTCTTTTCCTTTGGCGTTGACCATTCAGGACCGTAGCGAAGTTAGTTTTAAATTGGATAGAGTAAGAAAACGCCATTTGAAACTAACTTCACCGCGGAGAGAAATCTGAAAATATACCAAACGAAACAATCGACACTCACTTAAATCACCCGTATATATATAATATATCCATAGATTTTACGTTACAAACCTGAGACGTGTTCCTTCTTCCAAAAATGTTTAAATACTTCTGGTAACGTTTGCCGCATAATTTCAAAATTCAAACAGCAGCGATCCCACAATGCTATGTGGTTGCTGTAAAATAATGCTTTTACAGTCTATTTACAATAATATTGCAGGACTGTCCGTAAATTTCCCATCATGCATTTGCGTTTACAGCAAAAACATGAATACAACTGGTTGCTGTAAAATTTATTGTAAAAATTACATCAATGGCTAACAGTGTGGTTAAAACTAAATCAAATTGGCATTTCATCTACTGACACATATCTCTGTGCCATCTACATTCCTCCAGCAGAATCCCCTTACCATGATGAGGAATATCTGAATAACATCCACACAGAGATCAGCCATTTCCAGGCCCAGGGAAATGTGCTGCTGTGTGGAGACTTTAACGCAAGAACTGGATCTGAATCTGATAACATAGATCCAAAGGGCAATGAACATGTCTTTGGCCAAAACCCCCTGAGTCTCACATAAAACCTCCCACCAAGAAACAATCTTGACCAAACTGTAAATAAAAATGGTATAGAATTAGTGCAGCTCTGCCGAGCCTCAGACCTGTACATACTTAATGGCAGGATCAGAGGGGACTCTTTAGGGAGGTTCACATGTCGTTCAGGTCTTGGAGCTAGTGTAGTTGACTATGCCATCACTGATATGGACCCATCCTCCTTCAGTGCATTCACTGTCATACAACAAACTGCATTTTCTGATCATAACCAAATTAACATTTTAAAACACACCACACACTAACACAAAACGTTCTCAAAACCTGTAAAATGTATCAAATCCAGCCAGGATACAAATGGGCTTCAGACAGCACAGAAAAATGTATTCAAGCCCTCAATTCTGAAGAACTGAAAAATCTAATCATTACATTTATTAGCAAAAAACTTGAAACAACTAAAGATGGTGTTAATTTGGCTATAAATGAAAAAAATTGCATATTTAACAAAGCAGCATGTAAAACTGAGTTGAAAATGAAAGGCAAAAAACATAGTAAAAAAACACCAAAAGATGAAAAATGGTTCGATTCAGACTGCAAAACATTAAGAAAGCAACTTAGAAAATTATCTAATCTGAAACATAATGAACCAAAAAATGCTGACATAAGAACTGAATACTCTTCAAAATTAAAGCAATACAAAGACACAATCAGAATGAAAAAGAAACACCATCTGAAAAAAAGTCTACAAGAAATAGAACCAATTAATCATAATCAGTTTTGGGATATGTGGAATAATTTGAACACAACAAAACCACAAGACGAAAATTTATATAAAGCAATTCCTTCAAAACAACTTAATAACAATTATGCTCAGACCAAACAAATCTACAAACTTACGAAAACACAATTAAAAATATTCAAAACCCACTTGACTTCCAAATTACACAAGAAGAATTGACAAAAAAACTCAAAAGCCAAAAAGGTAAAAAATCTTGTGGTCCTGATAGCATTCTAGGTGAAATGCTGAAACACAGCACACCTGAGCTTCAGATAGCTGTGCTCAAATTATTAAACCTTGTACTTAGTTCAGGCTGTTTTCCTGACATCTGGAGCCAAGGACTTATTACCCCAATTCATAAGAGTGGAGATACATTGGACCCTAATAATTTCAGAGGCATTTGTGTGAGCAGTAATCTGGGGAAGTTATTTAGCAGTATTTTAAATAATAGAATTGTGAACTTCCTTAATGAACACAGTGTCCTGAGCCCTAGTCAGATTGGCTTTCTTCCAAATTACAGAACTACTGACCACATTTACACCCTACACACCTTAATCAATAAACATGTAAAACAGACCAAAAACAGAAAAATATTTGCATGCTTTGTTGATTTCAAAAAAGCATTTGATTCTATTTGGCATGACGGATTATATTACAAACTTTTACAAAGTGGTGTAGGGGGTAAAGTCTATGATATTATTAAATCAATGTATTCAAACAACAAATGTGCAATACAAATTGGCAATAAACATACAGAATTCTTCACCCAGAAAAGAGGAGTGCGGCAGGGCTGTAGTCTGAGTCCAACACTGTTTAACATTTACATTAATGAATTAGCGGTGCAGTTGGAACAGTCTACAGTCCCTGGACTCACACTACAAGACAAAAACATAAAGTTTTTACTATACGCAGATGATCTGGTGCTGCTGTCACCCACTCCACAGGGACTGCAGCAGCACCTAGACCTGCTGGAGAACTACTGTCAGAACTGGGCCCTGGCAGTAAACCTCAAAAAGACCAACATTATGGTCTTTCAGAAAAAGGCCAGATGTCAGGAACACAGATACCAGTTCAATCTAGGCAGCACCACCCCTAGAACACACGATGCAGTACACTTACCTCGGCCTAATCATCACTGCATCAGGGAGCTTCAGTATGGCGGTGAATGCACTCAAAGATAAAGCTCGAAGAGCTCTGTATGCCATTAAGAGAAAATTCCAAAATATTGAAATACCAATTCCAATTTGGTGTAAAATCTTTGATAGTGTAATTCAGCCCATAGCGCTATATGGAAGTGAGGTATGGGGTCCACTCAGTGATCAGAGCTACACTAGATGGGACAGACATCCAACAGAAGCCCTACACACAGAATTCTGCAAATTGATTCTAAAATTACAAAGAAGAACACCCAATAATGCATGCAGGGCAGAATTAGGCCGATTTCCATTGATAATTAATGTACAAAAAAGAACCCTCAAATTTTGGATGCATCTAAAATCGAGTCCCACAGAATCACTACATTTTAAAGCACTACAAACCCAAGAACTGAACCCTGAAAAGAGTCCCCTAAGTCAGCTGGTTCTGAGACTTACTAACCTGACTAACTCTACTAACATGAACCAGTCTCAGACCAGCACTGCTTCTCACTCAAACATCAAAATAAATCAAATTATTAAACTATCTAAAAATATATATCTGGAACATTGGGATCAAGAAGCTAAAACACAAAGTAAATTACAATTCTATCGTACTATAAAATCAAATTATGAATTGGAAGAATATCTCCAAAGGATTAGAGACATAAAGCAGAGACAAATCCTGACCAAGTACAGGCTCAGTGAGCACCGTCTAGCCATAGAAACCGGCCGTTACAAAAAGAGCTGGCTACCCAGAGAAGAAAGAGTGTGTGCTCACTGCAAGACAGGAGAGACTGAGACAGAGGTGCACTTCCTCCTCCATTGTAACAAATTTAAAACAACAAGAGACCTCTACATAAACAATTTGAAAAAAGAATAAAGAATTTTACAGCCATGACTGACCAGGAAAATTTAAAGATAATATTAGGAGAGGGACAGACAGCAGCACTGGCTGCAAGATATGTATGGACGTGCCACAGCCTGAGAGACAGTGGGTAAATGTGTGAAATGTATGTTATGCGTGTATTATGTCTGACCCCAGTATGTTTTATTTCTGTATACTATAGTGATGTTTATATGTAGATCTTTATAGATGTTTATATGTTATATGTTATTGTTAAATGTTCACACGTTCTATTTTGATACACTATCTAAGTTTAATTTATTTTTTTTCCCTATTCTATTTTGATCTTCTCATTATTATTATTATTATTTCACATTTTTTGAAGGCTTTGGCAATATTGTATTTTTACAGTCATGCCAATAAAGCAGTTTTGAATTGAATTGAATTGAATTGATAGATAGATAATACTCAATATTATCCCTACACTAAGAAGAAAGGAATCTGTAAAGGAAGTCAGATCTGCATTTTTGAATCAGCTGATCACTCCCCCCATTTCCAAACCATCAATCTGTACAACAGTGGAATGGTCTTAATTCAAGGGAATGAAGCTAGTCTCCAAGATTTCGAAAAATCATTTCCCCTTTTAAAGCAGACAGTTGAGGAGGAAACACCATGCAGTGTTAAAGAGGAACCTGAAGATGAGAATGAACTGCTGCCCTGCTCTCCAGTCAACACATCTTCGACCCCATCTGTTGAACTGAGGACTGAGCATGCCACACATGCATCCAGTTATCTCCAGTGTCTTCCTGAGAAAATGGCTCTTTTAGAGATTGAGGTGTCAGAACTAAAGCAGCTAATCCTGAGCCGCCCAGATGAATTTACCATCAATAATCTTAAGGCTGAAATTAAGGATTTGCACAACATCAACATGACACTTAAGGCTGAAATGTCAAAAATGAAAGAGGACTCAATACAGAGAGAAAGAAAGTTAGAGAAAAATATCTGTGAGTTGAATGAAAAGCTGAAAGAACAGACTGCAATGTATTTACATCTTAAAAACAAGGAAAGTGAATCTCCCAACAACAGCTGCACCGAAACTAATTTACAACTCCATCACGAAGTGACGTCACAAAACTCTACACCTCCAGACTCAATGAATGGCCATGTGTAAGAGCGCACTCACACACCGCTGCCGTCCCACAGAACACCAGCGACTCAGGCCTCAGTAGTTCTTCTGATGGACTCAATTGGAAAGAACATTGAACCCAAGACCTCTTCCCCAGACAGCGAGTTCGGGCGCTCCACTGCAGAAACACAAAATGTGTGCATGAACTGCTCACTAATGATGATCTTGGCAGCCCGCAATGTATTATCATTCATACAGGCACGAATGACCTCCATAGTTTAAATGAAGGTACAGCCAAGGCAATGCATGAGATGGCAGAGAAAGCCTCACAGACATTCCCAACTTCACGTATACTGGTCTCCACCTTGCTTCCAAGGCTCGATGTCCCACCCTCTGTGATTGATAAGGTCAACGAAGAGGTCCGTCACTCTTGTTCCAGTCTGCCCAATGTGCACCTAGTCCATCATAGCTCTATAAGACCCTGCCACCTGTATGACGGGCTCCACCTGAACCAGGATGGGGTCAGGATTTTTGTTGGGCACTTCCCAACAACTGGCTATAAGGGTGCAAAAAGAAATGTGAGACTGCAGCCGTTTGAGCCTTCTGGACCTTCATCTCGCTCAAGACCACCACAAGAACTTCATAGACCACCCATGACTTCAGGATGGCCTCACAGACATCAAGAGAGGCAGCCGTACACTGAAGGCCTGTCCCAGCACCCAGCTATGCCCAGGTAGTATCACAGCAGACACCGTCAGCAGCAGCAGCTCAGGAACTCTCCATTAGTGATGTGGGAGAAATTAAACATCTGCTAAGTCTTCTCTGCAACAAAATGCTCAACTAAAATCTACAATGACTGATCAGAACACAATGATTATCATTGTGATTAATTGTATTTTCGATTGATGGTATTGTTATTATTATTACTATATCATTGTTGTTGTTATCTTTAGTCGTTATTCACAAAGATTTATTTTAAATGAGTTTAACTTCCTTTTTTTTTTTTTTTTTTTTTAACTTGTTCCACTATTACGTAGTTATTTTATTTATTTTGTTTTATTTTAATATTATTTTTTGTTTGTTTGTTTGTTTTTGCCTCCAGATAAACAGCAGTATTACTTAATTTTTGATCATATCAAAAATGTTAAATATTAGCTTTTGGAATATTCAGGGTTTATGCTCAAAAACATTTGGATTAAAAAGCACAAACGCAGATTTTTTTAAATAGCATCACAAATGTTGACATCCTAATTCTAACTGAAACATGGTGTAGATCAGATGTGTTCACTCAGTGTCCTGCAAGTTAGTCTGAAATCATAGTGCCCTCCTGGAAACTCGACTCAATACATTGTGGTAGAGATTCTGGAGGTTTAGTCATATGGATAAAAAATGACCTTGCTCCTTTTACATCACCAGTACACCAAGGCAAAAATCCCATTTGGTTAAAACTGGATAAAAGCTTTGGAATTCTAGATAGAGACCTTTTTATCTGTGGAATTTATATTCCTCCACCAGATTCTCCATACTATGACAATGAAGTATTTTACACTTTACAGGAAGAAATTAATCAATATCAAAATCTGGGGAAGATTTTACTATGTGGAGATTTAAATGCTCAAACTGGTTCAGAATTAGACTATATTGATAATTGTTTTGAGCTTATGTAGGTTATTTGGCTTTTTATGAATTTCTCTTGATTTGATGTTTTCACATTTAATAAACAGATTGATCTGGCTGTGATCAGACAGGGGTGACTGAGCTTTGACAGTAAATGCACTGAAATGGGAGGAGCTTATATTTGATAAGGCATAATCTACCACACTTTTCCCAAGACCTGAGCTATAAGTAAATTGTCCACAGGAATCTCCTTTGATTCTACCATTGAGGATATAAAGACCTAAAGTTTGACAAAGGTGGGCTACCTCTTTCCCATGCCTATTGACTCCAGTATTCTGGTTATTTCTTCTAGGTAAAGTACTGAAGAGATATTGGGGTATATGTGTAAACAGATGTTTATCTCCTGATCAACTTATAGATAGATAGATAGATAGAGATATATGGAGAGATAGATATATAGATGGATAGATATAATTCTGTTCTTGGTTTTATTCTTCCTCATCCTCCTTTTCCACCACCTCATTTTTGTACTTTTCTGTACCTCTCTGATTGAAGGATGCACGTGTGCATCTGTGAACATTGAACTGGCTTATATTTGTATATTTAAATATTTAGAAACAAGTGTGAAGAATTTTAAATTAATATGTGTAAACGTTGACAGCCATGTTGCAGCTGTGCTTAATTTTTGCTTTCTTGTGTTTAGGGTTTTGCATCACAAGTTCATCACAGAACAAACTGTGTCTTAGTGACTGAGAATGTGTTTAGAGTTTTGCAAAAAGAGTGCATGAGATCTGCAAACAGTGTCTAAACTAACTCAACTTGTTTAAGGTTTTGCCTTAGTGCCTTTTGTTTAGTGTTTTGCAGAAAGACTGATTTATTTGACAAATTGGTTTAGGCTATTGAGAATTTGGTTCAAAAACTCTAATCTAGGGTGACCACCTGGCAATAGTTCTGTTGCGGGACATATTTGTGATTTTGCGGGACAATGTGGGACACATGCAAGACAGATACATTTTCCATTGTTATGCTATATAAATACTGATATACATCCGTTGTCATATGCGCTTATTTATGTTTCTGAGCGTGCACATGTAACCGAGAGAAAACACGTCCGTTTTATTTGAAAGTGAAAGAATCAACCTGCGAGAGAATTGTGCCCTGGCATTACAATAATGCGCACTTGACATTTGTCATTACAATAACTCAAATAACTTACAATAATGAACTATTAAAATAAGAAGAATGTAACATCTGACAGTTGCATCGATTTTTTAAATTTGTTAAAATTGACAAAGAATATCCTGTTTTTCCGTCTGCGATCGACCATTTCTGTCGGTGGTGCTAGATCACATGAGGTCTGTACATCTTTTGCGTGGAAACTACGCTGCAAAAAAAAAAAAATAATAATAATAAAAAGCTTTCTTAAAAAAGCATACATACATGTTTTCTTAATATGATAATTTAAAAAAATCAACAGACTCATGAAAATGCGGGACATTTCTTCAGACTGTGACGTGCGGGACAAGGGGTGAAAATGCTGTGCGGTACAACGCAAAGCGGGACGGGTGGTCACCCTACTCTAATCTGACTGTTACATTTTACAGTACCTGGAATTTACTGGCAACAGAGTTTCTACTTTTTCTACAGTTTGACACTGTAAATTAATTACAGTTTATTGCTGTTAAATTACATTTTATGCTGTTTTTTTTACATCTTACATCTTTAACACTTTAAACCCCACAACAAAATCCTGAGTTTTAAATGAACACTTACAATGTGTCCACGCTACAGAGTGTTCAAGTACACAGCAAAAAGCCCAGAGTTAAATTAACTCTCCTGGGAGTTTATATGAGTCCACACTCAAGAGTGTGAGTGTGTTAAAATCAGAGTGTTAAATTAACACTGAGTCAGAGTTAAAGTTAATGAAATAATTAGTGATTAATTAAGCAATGACTGATCATTATTGAAGACACCTGATGATAACAAGCAGAATCACCAACAGAGAAAATCACAATTTTTAAGCAACCATTATAGCGGTCAGTGTTTGCATTAGTTGGGCTCTTGACCCTTACATTGTTAACATTAGAGTTTGTTTTGCTGCTGTATCTATGTTAAAGCGGACAGACAAACCAAAAGAAAGATGGCCATGTGGCCTTAGTCTATGTTTTGACATGTTCTTAATGTAACGAGTTTAGTTTCTTTACTGATTAGATCAACTCTGTGACAATATATCAATAATCAGACAGATGTTTTTCAGGTGTATTTTGATTAAAAAAAATCCTTTAATTAAGACATACAGATAAGAAGAATCAGCATGAGAATCACAACAATGGTGACCATCAAAAAAGCATGTTGTAACTAATCAAAACTCATCCATGCCTCCCATCATGCATTGCAGCATGAATAAATTATGAGCTGAAATGTCTCTGTACTCTCCTTTATCTGTTTTTCTGAATATGCTGTTTGTCACCATTGTTGAGATTCATACTCTGGTTCTTGATATCTGTGTGTGCCTAAACATGACTTTTTCAGTTATATACATATAACACATCACAACTGCGTGTGAGTAGATCTTTTTTTTTGTGGATTCACAAGGCTAAACACTCAAGATAATTATTTGACCTGAATCACTGAACTCATTTAGAGTGTATCCTCTGAGTTATATTTCCAATAAAGGAAACATAAATTAGAGATTAGAGTCCAAAAGAGTTAAATGATTATGTCACAACTTGTGCTTTTGATTTGTCTGGCTGATTAAACTGAAATCGAGCAGCCAAACAAATTCTAACTTTAAAAACATAAGGGTCAAGTGACCAACTAATGCAAACACTGACCACTATAATGGTTGCTTAAATATTGTGATTTTCTCTTTTGGTGATTCTGCTTGTTATCATCAGGTGTCTTCAATAATGATCAATCATCACTTAATTAGTCACTAATTTTCTCATTAACTTTAACTCTGACTCAGTGTTAATTTAACACTCAGATTTTAACACACACACACTCTTGAGTGTGGACTCAATTAAACTCCCAGGAGAGTTAATTTAACTCTGGGCTTTTTGCTGTGTAACACTGAAGCAGTGCTAAAGTTAATGAGATAATTATTTGATTAATTAGGTGTTGAACACCTACTGGTAATAAGCAGAATCACTGAATGAAAGAGAAACACAAGAACTACAACTGACTTAACTGCCTTATGAAATCAACTGAAATAAAAGACATTAAGGCTACATCCACACAAAGCCAGAGCTTTCCCTATCCAAACTTTTTTTTCCCCTCGTCTCAAGAAATATCTGCATCCACATGAATCTGACACAAAACTATGTAGTATACATGCCAGATACATGCCAGTTTTGCAAATAACATAATCAGTTTTAAACAACAGGTTAATTGGTTCTCAGTGTTTTCTTTTTACCAAGCAATGTTCTAGATCATTGTTTTCAAACTCAATTCCTGAAGGGCCACAGCTCTGCACAGTTTAGCTCCAACCCTAATCAAACACACCTGATCCAGCTAATCAAGCTCTTCAGAGTAACTAGAAACTTCCAAGCAGGTGTGAGTTGGAGCTGCAGCCCTCCAGGAATTGAGTTTGAGACCAATGTTCTAGATGTTTCAGGATATTATAACAAAATAGAAAGAAGAGAAAAAAAAAAAAGAAAAAAAACACACAGATCACTCACAGCAACATATAACAAACATGTTATTAAACACAAATATCAAGAATAAATGTATGAATCTCAGTAACGGTGCAATCAACAAAATAAACAGATCAACTCTGAACATCACAAAACATGCTACTAAAATTCAACACACCCAAAAAAAAAAAGCAAAAATAAAAGCAAATAGTAAGAATTAAAGAAAATAAGGGGACAATTTAGCAGCATATTTTTTCATGCAGCAATGCATGCTGGGAGTCTGGTGAGTTTTTTACTCTGCTGGTACCCAGCATGCATTGCAGAATGCAGCTTTTGAATGTCACCATTGTTGAGATTCATATGCTGATTCTTGAAGTTAGACTTACTCAACAGCCAAATCTCGTTGAGTATGAATGCAATCTGCCGTGTTGATGTTATCACAAGCGCAAAAATTTAAAAGATACGACGGACAGGTGCACTAACACCTGTATGGCGTCATTTTACTGCCATTAATAGCCGAGCGCACAACTAATGCCGGCGCGCGCAGTAAATCACTTCCGCGAGAGGAAAACAGAGCTACACGCGAGGAAACAGGAGCTCGCGAGCTCATTTCAAACCCGCGCGCGCGCGCGTGACATCTTCTCTGCGCACAGATCAAGCTCTCCCGTCCTCGGATACAGCTCGCAGCACGCGCGTCATCATTCCCCACACTCTCGCGCTCGATCTTCTATTCCGCTCGCGCGAACACTTTTCTTTTTGTCAGTCGTGGGGCGGGGCTTACTTTAATATAATGTACAGATTTAAATTGTACTAATATATAATAAATTAATACATGATAAAATATAAATGCATAGATTTTATAAAACTTAAGCTTTATTTAGATTTTTATTTAAAGCCAAAATAAATAAAAATCTATTTTAAATAAATGCTGTTCTTTTCAACTTTTTGTTAAAGAATCCTGGAGAAAAAAAAAAAAAAAAAAAAACAGGTTTCAACAAAATATTAAGCAGCACAATAGTTTCCAACATTGATAATAAATCAGCATATTAGAATGATTTCTGAAGGTAATTGTCATTTCTGAGTAATGATGCTGAAATTTTGGCTTTGGATCACAGGAATAAATTACATTTTAATTACTTAAATTGAAATAATATTTCACAATATTAGTTTTTTTTCTGTATTTTGATCAAATAAATGCAGCCTTGATGAGCATAAGAAACGTCTTTAAAAACCATTAAAAATCATACTCATCCCAAACTTTTGAGCAGTAGTGTTACGTTAAATTATATATATATATATATATATATATATATTATTTTTTATCTTATTTTTTTTTTTTAATGCAAATGCATATATTTTATAACATTTTAACTTTTTATTTAGTTTCTTATTTATTGCTAAAATAAGATATTTGTTTAAAATATATTTTTAATGTATTTAAAATACACACTTACACATATAAGTGCCTTTATAAATATTGTTAAATAATAATAAAAAATAAATAAATAAAATGTATTTTGGCATTAAATAAAAATCTAAATAAAGTTTAAGTTTTATAAAATCTATGCATTTATATATATATATATATATATATATATATTAATTTATTGTATATTAGTATAATTTAATCTGTACATTATATTAAAGTAAGCCCCGCCCCACGACTGACAAAAAGAAAAGTGTTCGCGCGAGCGGAATAGAAGATTGAGCGCGAGAGTGTGGGGAATGATGACGCGCGCGGGTTTAAAATGAGCTCGCGAGCTCCTGTTTCCTCGCGTGTAGATCTTTTTTCATCTCGCGGAAGTGATTTACTGCGCGCGCCGGCATTAGTTGTGCGCTCGGCTATTAATGGCAGTAAAATGACGCCATACACCTGACATCATCAGTAGCTTGGCAAACATACCTCATTTGCTTTTCTACAAATTTAGCAAAGATGTTTGCAATATCAGAACAGTCTGCACAAAGGAGACATCGGGCAGCCACTCGAAGATCTCGCCTTTGGAGAAGAATCTTTATTTTATACTGTAAAAGTGTAAGTACAAGTTCTTAAAAAATAACATTATCCGAGAATAATTGCACTATAATATTGATAAATGATCACTAATACTATCATTTTCAGTAAGAAAATATGTAATTTAATTGAGTAAAACAAGAAACATGTTATTTAATTGTATTGTCATGATTTTATGCATGAATAGTAGAAATGTAGCCAATGTGAATACATACATTTTCAGTAAAGCAGATAATGCATGAAATAATAACTATATTTAACTGACAATAGGATGAACAAAAAATAGTAAACAAATTAATAAAACATCACAAATAAATAAGTCAGCAACACATGCATATCATTCTAACAAGCTATAATATTTACAGGTGGTTAACCCCACATCCTACTGCCATCTGAACAGAGCTGTGCCAATTCTGCTGCTCTATTTGGATGAAGCGGTTAACCACCGTGCCCACCTCCACCTGTCTTTGCCGTCCATCATGTCCCTCATTGGTGCATTCAGACTGGAATCTGACCATGGGTGGGAGACGGACATCGAGGTGCTTGTCTTCCTCTACTGGCTGGCCCATGCAGCATCCTACACGGCGGTGTCACAGACCTTCGATATCCCCAAGTCCTCTGTGCATGACATTGTGCACAGAGTGAGCCAGGCAGTCATGGGAATTTTGAGGAAGGTGATTTCATTTCCAACCAGTGATGACCTGGAGGCAGTGGGAGCATGATTTGCACAGCTGGCTGGGTCACCAGCTTTCAACAGGGCAGTTGGTGCAATAGATGGTTGTCAAATCCGCATAAAACCTCCAGCAAATAACTCCCACTGTTATTACAACAGGAAACTGTTTCATTCTATCCAACTCCAGGCCATCACTGATCACCAGGGTAAATTCCTTGATGTCTTTGTGGGATATCCTGGGTCTATGCACGATGCCAGAGTGCTGCGGAACAGCCCTGTCTACACTGGCAGCCTTTATCCACCACCAGGCAAGTGCATCCTCAGGGATGGTGGCTACCCTTGTCTGAGTACACCAATCTGCCTCATCACGCCATTCAGAGAGCCTGTACAAAACCCTGTGCAGGCTTGTTTCAACAAAAAGCACTCCCGCACATCGTTGAGAGAGCTTTCAGTATGATGAAGACACACTGGCGCTCGATTTTCTTCAAAGCTTTGGAGGTGAGCCCTGCCTTTGTGCCTGAAGTGGTCGCGTGCTGTGCTGTGCTTCACAATCTTGCGCTTTTGAATGGCGACATCGTTGAGGCAGAGAATGAGGAAGACCATGATGACGGCCCCCCTGAACCCCACAACCCTCAGGCAAGAGTGGGAGATGTGCGTGACAATCTGGCTGCTGCGGTGTCTGCTCCAAACATCTGTGTGCCTGCTCTCCATGAGCATGATTACCTTTAAAACATTTAAAAAGATTCATTTTTTTTTACAATTCATGTCAGCATTTTGTTTGTTTACAGATTAATTTAATATGTTTACAGTTACATGCTTATTTTTGTTATAGCTTTATTACCTTTGTGGTGTAGTGGGCTCAACTACTGAACTGGTAAGCAGAAGTTGCTGGTCGATCTCTGCAGCCATCACCACCAGTGTCTTTGTGCAAGCCACTTTACTCCAGGTTGCTCCTGGGTCATTGGCCCTGTAATATATGCATTGTAAATCATTTTGGAATAAAACATCTGCCAAATGCATAAATGTAAATAGATGTAATATATTTTTGTAAAATATTTATATTTCTATTTGGTGGGTTAAAGGGTTAAAAAAGAAAGTTAAAAAAAGAGGGATCAAACAACATGAAGGTAAGTACATAATAAATACACATAAATACTGACTGAATTCATTTGTTTGGGTGCACTAACTTTTCAGTCACAATTATACTGTGTGTAGTTAATGCAAATCTTAAGGTAATTTGAGTAGAGTATTAAGTTTAACTAGGGTCATAGAGGGCCATTGTCCCAAAGAGTTTTTTGTACCCTAATTATACACACCTGAACAATCAATTTAAACCAATTAATAACTGACTAATTGAAAATTACTGACAGGTGTGTTGGAACTGAACTCTACAGGGCAGTAGCCCTCCGTGACCTGCTTTGAATATGCATGTATTAATTAGTCACATAATACACAATAATAATATTGTTTTGCACATTACACCACACATATTCACAAAATATTCATCACTTCATAAATATTTAATTTATGAATGTTATCACTATTTAAAAATTCTAACTAAATATCTAAAGTCTATAGCATACTGTAAATGTCTACAAATTAGGCCACCATTTGATATTGTTGTTGAAATGGTATAATGATCAAATGTGGCAAGAATTTAGTGTGACCTCCTTTACACTTGAGCAACAGAAGGAACCTGGCTTTCTTAAACTTAAATGTAAAAGGACTGGAAGGCAGATAATACTTCTGATTAAAAGAGTTTCTTGTTTGACACTTTCTTAGTGATGTTTGCCTAAAGAAGCCATTTTGCAGTTATTTATGTATTTTCTTAAATGCATTTATTTTCTTGATTTTCTGTTTCTGTTTCTTTTTTTTTTTTATCTTAATAAAGACAGCAAAATGTAGATGGTCATTAAAGCATTGCTAAAACAAAGCTGGTTGTGCCTAATGGTTTTTGCACAGTACTGTATACATACACACACACACACACACACACACACACACACACATATATATATATGTGTGTGTGTGTGTGTATATACATATTCTCAATTTAATTATATTTGCAAATATTTTTTTCATTATTACACAAAATTAAATGATCAGAAGATGCTTTTGTTTTATCATTTATTTTTTGGCAAGGATTTCAAGGAGGGAAAGAAATTTCATCCCTTTCCTTTGTCTCTCTCCTTTCCTCTCTCTCTCACTTCCCATTGCCATCTCTCTTCTCTTTCTCTTGCTTCTCTTTCTTCACTCCTAAAACAGATGTGTTAAAAATAACACAACCTGTGTTATATTTAACACATCTGTGTGTCTAGTTAAGGACAACACATTTATGTGTTAATTTCAAACTCAACCAGTATGATATTTGTCTTAACACAGGTTGACATTTTTAAAATATTTAACTCACTAGTGTGTCATAATTTACAATTTATGACACATTTAGTGTGTTAAAAAAGGACAACACATTTTGTGTTATTCTTAACACAGGCAGTGTGTCAAAATATTTAACACATTAATGTGTAAAAAAATCACGCAATCACCTGATCTGATGTTAACAAGCAGAATCAACAAAGAAAAAAAACATATTTTAAGTCATTAAGCGATGCGTGTTTACTTTAGTTGGGCTCTTGATTCTTGAATTTTTAATATTACATTTTATTTGGCTGCTATAACAGCTAGACTTTTGCAAAGAGCAAAAGTCATCAGGTGGTGATGATTATGTTGTAACGTAATCATTATTTGTCTAGAGTCACTGACTGAACTCATTTAGAGTCTAGTTATATTTTCTCTAATGATTACACAGTGAAAAATATCTGCATTTTATATTATTTTCGGAAGGATTTCTTACAAGCTGTTCTAGGACCAAAAAAAAAAAACTTGTAAAAAAAAGCATTTATTTTAGGCACACATAGGCATCAAGAATAAGGATATGAATCTCAACAACGGTGACAAATAGCATAATTTGTTCATGCTATGAATGATGGGAGCCATGGATGAGTTTTGATTGGCTACAACATGCTTTTTTGATGGTTACCATTGTTGTGTATATCATGCTGGTTCTTGATGTCTGTGTGATGTCAAAATGACAGACTTTTTTAAAATTTTCAAGCAAACTTAATTTTAAAAACATCTGTGATTACACTGGAAATTTCAGATCTTATGTGGTCCACAGTGTTTATGTAATTAACTAAGAAAACCTAACCCAGTTATTCAGGTCACTACATGATGTCAAAACATAATTGTCACCACTGAATGACTTTTGCTCTTTGCAAAAGTCCAGCTGTTACAATCCAGTTACAGCAGCCAAATAAAATCTCATATTAAAAATCAGACCAAGAGCCCAACTAATGCAAACACTGACCTCTATAATGATGACTTAAAATGTGATTTTCTCCTTTGGTGATTCTGCTTGTGTGTGTATTTGGTCCCACAATACAGTGTTAAATTATCATTAAGTTCAACTCTGCTTCAGTGTTACTTTATCTCAATCCCTGAAGATTCTCCAAATAAACCTTTAAAGAACTCCACATCATCATGAGAAACGTTTCCCTGTTAACATTTTAACAGGGAAATCCATATAGCTGACATGAGTGATCCACATCATCCACCAATGAAAAAAGAGGTGTGAACAGCTGAGCAGTGACATAGACAGCAATGTGATTGGATGATATTTAACACATATTGTGCTGGACACATTGTGTTATTTCTCTTTCTCTTTACACCTGATCAACTTAAAATCACACAAAATGTGTTAAAATGGCCATAACACAAAAAAAAATGTGTTAATAATTAACACATTCATTTTAAGAGTGTTGTCTTTCCTGTCTCACTTGTCTCTCTTGTTCTCTTTGGTCCTCCTTCTCCTCCATTTCTCTCCATCGTCTCTCATCTCTCTCTCCGCTTCCCTCTCCTCCATCTCTCTTATGATGTCCTCCATGTGTTTCAGCCTTTTTCGGGTAGCCCTTGCTGGCTCTGGGCTCACTGAGGATGAAGAACAAGCAGCAGCATCTGGACCAGATGAGGCAATAAGGGCAGGTGGAGTGATGGAGGGTCTGCCCCCAATTGCCTCATCCATGGCACTAAACCATTTCCAGGATGCTGCTGTGGGTTCTCCATCCTCAGTACCAACACCGGTCTGTGGACATTTCAGTTCCTACAAAAATGCACAAGCATAATACAAAAGCAGTCATTTTAATAGCAAAATGTCATCTGATTTCTATATCAGAAGTAACAAAATGATCTTACTTTATATTTTTGTTTGAGGTTTTCCTTTTTTTTTTTTTTTTAATACTCACATTTGTAAACACCTTCTTTCAAATTTTCCGCCATGATCAATTATGACGTATCCTCTTATTCTTCTTTATAATGTATCCTTGCGCGTAGCCTCATGGGATAGAAAAGTATCCATCGTATGAGCACTCAAGAATCTGGGCAGAAGCAGTAGGCCATCCAGGAACTTCTAGACTACTCTTTATGAATCCTAAGGATTCTGACATACTTATTCGCTCGGCTACTGCTTTTCCCCTACTATATAGTAGAGAAGTACGCGGTTTCGGGCGCACTTTAAGTAGACGTACGTCTGAATCTCGCAAGAATTAGTACGTCATCCAGGTAATTCTCGCCTACTCTTTTATGAATCCTAAGGATTCGGACATACTTATTTGCTCGCCTACTGCTTTTCCCCTATTATATAGTAGAGAAGTAGGCGGTTTCGGACGTAGCCTCTGTGTCTCTAAGTTATGCTGTTGTTTAAAAGATTTTGTGCATAAGATAATCTTTCATAATAGTGTGAAATATCATCTTGCAGTGTCATACTGCTATTGTAAATAACATGAAACTAATAAAAAAGCACAGTCATCATTATAGACTAGCCATTAGATAATGATTACGCCATCATTAACAATTAACCAAGAACATTTAATCAGAATTTTTCTAGCTGTTTTTTCTTTCTACAACAAACGTGCGTCCCAAACACAATTACAGCAACCAGAAAATTAAAAAGTCAAGGGTCAAAAGCCCAACTAAAGTAAACTCTGATCACCATGATAGTGAATCTGCTTGTTATATTTTTTGCCTATTGTTTACACACTTTTTGCAGAATTTGGCTCATTATGTCAAAACTCTACACACAAGCCAATCAGACATAACAATTGGAGATTAACAACTCACATCTATGCCAAAATGAAACACTGCAATCAAAAATTAACACTCCTTTCTAAAAATGAAATTCTTGCAACAAAACCATACACACAAGCACTATTTAAATTATTCTTTCATATCACCAGTGTAAGGATTTACCCACTGCCCCAAACGCAGAGGCCAGTGACCTGGCTGAAGGTTGAATGCGTGTTCGGTCCCTTCTCAGCGCTTCTGCAAAATGTATTTAATTCTTCAGAATTTAGTTTGAGTTTTAGTTTAGCTCTGCATTTAATCTGACTCCAATTTCAGGTGATCATTAAATTTAGTTAATATTTCTAATTACAAACTGATTACAGATTACAGATTACAGGATGGTGTGGAGGCGCCGGCAGGGCAGGACGATATGGGGGCACCGGCAGGGCAAGAACATGGACAGGAGAGGCCTCTGCCGTGCAGTGTGCAACCCACACACTCAGGATGGCCACCAGCATTACAGGAAGGACTGAGATCAGAGGCACAGTCTCTTTGGTTGCCAGTGCTGAGGCCCTGGGGATGCCAGCAGCTCGCACTGACATCAATGGCAGATCCTTCACACAGGCAATCAATCCGTTAAGTCTGGGTCCAGGTATGGCGTCCATCCTGGCTGGTGCAGACTGTGGTGCGGCGGCCATCTTGACAAGTGCAGACTGTGGCACAGCGGCCATCTTGACGGGTGCAGTCACTGGCGTGGCGGCCCTCCTGGCAGGTGCAGACTCTGGCGTGGCGGCTATCTTGACAAGAGCAGTCACTGGCATGGCGGCCATCTTGACAGGGGACTCTGGCATGGTGGCCATCTTGACAGCTGCAGACTCTGGCGTGGTGGCTATCTTGACGTGGGTAGGCCCTGGAGCAGCAGGCTTGACGTGGGTAGGCCTTGGAGCAGCAGATGTGACATGAACAGGCCCTGATGCAGCAAAAATGGCGTGAACAGGCTTGACATGAGCAGGCTTTGGTGTGGGGGGCACTGTGGGACTGCAGGGTTCTCCATCCACAACTCCCACAGTAAAATTTGAACCAGCCAGCAAAAGAGCATGGTCAATATATTGTTCCAGTGACTAATGTATTCTCCCTCCTGGAAGCTGGAAACGAATGGAATTGTTCAATCCCCCTCTAAAAATGTCCTTGAGCGCCATGTCATTAAAAGGCACCAAATGGCACAGTCCACAAAAGTCAAAAACATAACCCTCTATGCTCTATCTCCTTGACACAGGCAAAGGAGACGTGAAACTACTGGGTTCATGAGTGGTTGTGTATTCTGTAACGGATGTCCACTGAGGCAAGTTGATTTGATGAACCCATGTGCAGTTTATTGACAAACGTGAAGTAATCCCAACATAATCCAAACAATAATCCAAAAACAGAGACTTGACATGAACAGACTTGATTTGACTTGGCTATGAAACAGGCATGGCATGAAGACAGACTTGGCATGAAAACAGACTGAGACAGAGACTCACCAAAGTGGGTTACAACGTTAATACACCACAAAGGAACAATAGAACACGAGGGCAACTTATACTGAACAGACAGGGTCACATGACACAAGCATACCAATAAGAAAACAAAGAACAACACATGGTAACCAATCAAAACATGACACATGGACAAGCAGGATAACATGAGGAAACAAGGGAAGCAAGGCATAAACAGGAACCAAGACAAGACTTCAAAATAAAAGACATGAAAACATGAACATGAAACAACCCAAAACAAAACCCAAACACCCACATTACATTGATCATCCCTCCTTTCATGTTCCTTTCTTAACAGTTCTTGCTTCTAACCACCTTATGTTGATTTATTTTCCCAGCACTAATAGTGCTTCCAACTTCTTTCACACATACAGTATACCCTCTTTCTACACTCTGGTCATTTCTCTTATTCTTGTACAACATTCTTTATTCTTCTAAACCAATGCTGAATCATCATGAGACTAAATGCCATATTGGCCCTTGCAATATAATATAAGGTTGTTATAATATAAATTATATTACATAAATATTTTATTACTGGTCTCTGGAGGCCCACCTGAATGACTTGTTCAGAACAACTGATTATCATCTCACTGATCTTTTGGAAGATACATCTTTGATTTGGCCCTGTGACTACAGCAGTTCCAGCATGTGCATAGCAACAAGCCAAACTGGAATCCAATCCAGTTGTAGATTGTAATGCTGTGGACACCAAATGCCCCGAAAGCAGATACTGAAAGCATTGGTCAAATCATTGCTCAATCTAAAGATTTTGAGGTAACACTTTACAACAAGGGTTTTAGCCTACAACATTACCATGAACCAAGAATGGACAATGCTTCTACACCATTTGTCATTCATGGTTCATGTCAATTTTAAAACCACTATTCACAGTAAATTCCCCGGTGTTAAATCAACACCGCTTGGTGTTCATATGGGAACCACCAGCAGGGTGTTAAAAGTAACACTGAAGCAGTGTTAGAGTTAATTAGGTATTTGAGTGGTTAATTAAGTGATGATTGATCATTATTGAAGACACCTGATGTTAACAAGCAGAATCACCAAAGGAGAAAATCAAAAAAATTTTAAGCAACCATTATAGCGGTCAGTGTTTGCATTAGTTAGTCTCTTGACCCTTACATTTTCAACATTAGAGTTTGTTTGGCTGCTATAATAGCCAGACAAATCAAAGGAAAGGCATCCATGTGTCTTTGATTTAGTTTTTTCCTTATTTTGACCTTATGTATAATGTGACCTGTATAACAAAGTTAGGTTTTTTTACTGGTTGCATCAATCCTGTGGACAATATATCTATAATGAGACAGATGTTTTTAAATTTATTTAGATCCAAAAGTTAAAAAAAAAAAAAAAAAAAAACTTTAATGAAGACACAGACATGAAGAATCAGCATGAGAATCACAACAATGGTGAGCATCAAATAAGCATGTTGTAACCAATCAAACTCTGTGGCTCCCATCATGCATTGCAGCATGAATAAATTATGAGCTTAATTGTCTTTGTAATTTATTTTATTCTTACGATTTTCTTTTGTTTGTCACCATTGTTGAGATTCATACTCTGGTTGTTGATATCTGTGTGTGCTTAAACAAACATTTTTATATCACATCAAAACTCTTTTAAAACCAGTTAAAAATATATATATTAATTTTCATAACTATTTGACCTGAATCATTGAACTCATTTAGAGTGTAATTTCTGAGTTATATTTCCAACATAGCTTGAAGATTAAACTAATCTGATGATTCAGATCAAATCATCATCATCTCCTAATAACTTCAGCTCTTGGTTTGTCTGGATGCTATAATTAACATACAGCAGCCAAACAAACTCTAATGTTAAAAATTGTAAGGGTCTAGAGACTAACTAATGCAAACACTGATCGCTATAATGGTTGCTTAAAAATGTTGCTTTTCTGCTTTGGTGATTCTGCTTGTTAACATCAGGTGTTTTCAATAATGATCAATCATCACTTAATTAATCACTCAAATACCTAATTAACTCTAACACTGCTTCAGTGTTACTTTTAACACCCTGCTGGTGGTTCCCATATGAACACCGAGTGGTGTTGATTTAACACCGGGGAATTTATTGTGTTAACCAATAAGTCCTTATTGGAAAGTGTCATCAATTTCTTTTATTTTTAAGTTAGGATGTCCCTAGGTGTTTCTTTTTGAGAATCTGTTTGAGTGTGAGAAAGTTTGGGGGTTGGGCAAACCCAGAGCAAATGCAGAGTACACCTACTGTTTCAGATTTTATGGTCTCCTCATGTTTGTCTGTCTGTTTTAAGACTTGAAATCACACAGGAGTGTAGAAAGTGTTGTAAGCTTTAAGCTGCATTTACTAAGACTGCACTTTAAGCAGTGTTGTTGAGCCAAATATTGTGATGTCAGAGGTTTTAACCACTTTTACAATTTTTGCCCATTGCTTGAACACTATAGACACATGCTTAAACCAAAGTAACATAACTTGAAGTTGCTGTTATTATACCTTAAACAAAGTGTAACCATACCTTAAACAAAAGCACTGCTTTGCACTTTAGTTGCAATTCTGTAACACACTTGCTCCTTTCTGCAACACACTTGCTCCTAGACACTACACACTATTTCATACATAAGACACTTAGTTCAAAAATGAAATCTCAGGGTACCATTGGGAAAACACATCTATTCAAAATACAACACACATTGCTTAATTGAAAAGACGTTGACACACACCTAAAAACACTTACTTACAAAACTGAACACCAATCAGCCAGCTACAAAAAGGCCTCAGTTAAGCCATTTTGAGAACTTTGCAAGCATGGAGGCAGGGAGAGCTAGAGGCAGAGGAAGACAGAGAGAGAGAGAGAAGGACGTGGTCGAAGAGGCCACGCATGGACCATTATTTCGGATGACATAAAAGCAACTTTGGTGGACCATGTCATAAACCATGGCCTGACTATGAGGGAAGCTGAGCAGAGAGTCCATCCTAATCTAAGCCGTTTCACAGTTTCATCCATAATAAGGACATTCCGAATGGAAAACAGGTATGTCTTCAACTCTCTACTCAGACTGTATCTACAGTATTTACAGTACTGTACCATATCACGTTACTGTATCACATGTATTGTATTCCAGGGTGGCTAATGCTCCTTTTCAAATAAAAGTGGTAGTTTTGTGAAACATACCATGATAACGTGTTGAGATGTTTCAGTACTGTGTATGGTAAATACAGTAAAGTTCAGTATACACAGCAAACAAGAACAATTTGTGGTTGCATTTTTCTACAGAATGGCTAGAAGACCTACTGGGGGTGGACGCCAATGCCTGTTCACCCAACAGCAGGAACTTGCCATAGTGAACCTAGTCACAGCAAACAATGCAATCCGTCTCCACCAGCTACAGCAACAAATACTTGCAGATATGCAAGTATTCAACAACATAAATTGAGTAAGCATTACAACTAACAGACGCATCTTGGTAAAGCACAACATGACCATGAAGCAATTGTACAGGGTCCCATTTGAGTGGAACAGTGTCAGGGTCAAAGACCTTTGACATGAATATGTACAGGTAAGTGTTTCAGGCCTTTATATTTACAATAAAGAATGGGTGCAGTCCAGTAACAGATGAATATATACCACTGGATTAGTACCACATAGATACATTCAGAAAGCTACACAGGTACCTGTGTGGTGGGGTGGGTCGGTTCTGTATATGTAGTAGTGTAAGTGTGTGCTTTGAGTAAAGCCATCCATAATATGTATTTTTTGTTACAGAGAATCTTGGACATGGATGGAGCTGCCCAGCCGCATGAATGTATTTACATTGATGAGGCTGGATTCAACCTTAGCAAAAACAGACGACGGGGACGTAATATAATTGGCCAAAGGGCAATTTTGCACGTCCCGGGGCAGCGCGGGGGAAATATCACATTGTGTGCTGCCGTAAGTCTTCGAGGCCTACTGCACCATCATGCCAACCTGGGTCCCTATAATGCGCAACACATCATCACATTTCTTGATGCACTTCATGATCCAGTTGGACAGGATGGACCAGAGCTGGTTCACCAACCATGATCAATTTGAAGTTCTGTACTTGCCCCCTTACTCACCATTTCTAAATCCTATAGAGGATTTTTTTTTCCGCTAGGAGATGGCGCGTATATGACCGCCAACCACATGCCCGTATGCCTCTTCTGCAGGCAATGGAACAGGCCTGCGGAGACATTGAAGTGAGGTCTATCCAAGGATGGATTCGACACACAAGGGGATATTTTCCCCGATGCTTAGCGAGAGAAGACATTGCTTGTGATGTTGATGAGATCCTGTGACCAGACCTCAACAGACAGCAGGATCCATAAGCCCACTTGTGCACAATTGTGTTTTTCTGTGTTTACAGTAGTGTATTGTTTGTTTTATTTTTGATTTAACTGAATTTACTGTACTGTAAAATATACTACTGTAATGTAATGATTTTGAAATCAGTATTTCATTTTTTGGTTGTTGTGAAAACAAGCCCTCTGTGGAACTGAATAAAAACTTTGAAAACAAAAGACTGCAGTTTTTTATATAAAGTAGACTGGTGTGTTGCTGCTGATCATAAAGTGTATTCATATGATGCAAGTGGGTATCATTTTGTCATCAGAGTGACATTTTGACAAAGTATTGTTAGGTTTTGATAGCAGAGTTTCAATTTGACATATATGTGAATAGTTTATTTACCAGTGTTGTGTCTTATTTGCTTGTGTGTAGAGTTTTGACACAATGAGCCAAATTTAGTAAAATGTGTGTAAGCAATGGGCAAAAACTGTAAGTGATTTTCAATGCATTTATTTTTATTAATTTAATTATTTGACTACCCCTCCCCCAGGAGGAGTTGTGCATGTCCTCTGAATACGTTTAGCCCTTAGGCCCAGCTACAAGCCTCTCAGTAACATTACAATTACCATTATATGTGCTATAATTTTAGAATTTAAATTTAATGTCTCTTTTTCTTACAGTAACCGAGATTTCTGCATGGCAGCAGTTCTCAGAAACTGAGACATACTTTTTGCCAGATTAAAGTGTCTTTTGAAATTCTCTAGTGTTTACAAAAGATTCTAGTGAGAACTTGATTATCTTTTTAGTTAATCCACTCACAAATTTTCTTAACTTCCTTAAACATAACTGTTTGGATTTCCAATGTTGCAAAGTTATTTCTACAAAGTCAATAAACGATTGTGATAGGATCAGAATTTAGATTTTTTTTTTGAGTACCAGAATAAAATGTGGGTGATGTTATTCCAATTTCGAATTTCCATCTCTTACAATATTTGGATTTTGGTTCAAGAGACTTCATTCTTCATCTACTCTGCCGCTATCATGTCCCTGTTAATTCATGTGGTTTCGTCTAATTCTTAAGCCCCACCGGATTTTTACGGTCTCCGGTCTAATTTATGAGTATTCCGACTCATTCTACAAATATGTCTATATTGGGTGCGTCTTAGCTTTCCCTCAACATTTCTAAAAAGGCAAATAAGAATTGACTTACCTCAGCAGCTAGAGAAAGGGAAGGAGAAGCTCAAACCTCTTTCTGGAACACACTTGAATTTTGCGCTGAAAAGACCCTCATCTGAGACTGGGAGATCACTATGGAACGTCACCAACTGTAAGGATTTACCCACTGGCCCAAACGCAGAGGCCAGTGACCTGGTTGAAGGTTGAATGCATGTTCTGTCTCTTCTCAGCGCTTTTGCAAAATTTACTTAATTCCTCAGACTTTAGTTTGAGTTTTAGTTTAGCTCCGCGTTTAATCTCCAATTTCAAGTGATCATTAAATTTAGTTAATATTTCTAATTACAAACTGATTACAAGTATCGATTATTAATCTAGATATTTGATTATTCTAGAAATCCATTACTTTTTGTTCATTAAGGACCTGTATCACTTAGCAATTCACTCGGCCAACTGTGAACGCACGACACAAGCTATCTAGTTCCGAACTTACTCAGTGGATGCAGGGTGATCACAATATCTTTAAGCCGAGGCGCTCCGCTCACACATAACGAAAAGTATATTCCTTTTGTAATCACACTTGTTAAGTCAGTGATAGTCAGACATCTGAAGATCCCTAATGATGAGCCCGTGCCACATTCATTGGTACTTCAGTATGATGTATCCTGGAAGCAGACTTGTGGAAATATCAGACTACACTTTAATCTACTATAAATAATGATTTTAAAAGAGATCAGAAGGAATCAAATGTAGCAGTTTATTTGTCAGGTAAATATTGTATAATGCCAATTACACAATGAAACAATGAGAATCCAATTCAGATTTAAATGCAGTTCCAATTCAAATAAATACATCAATTGCTCAAAGATTAATTTAAGAGTAAGAGAGGCATACCTGACCTTAAGAAAAGTACATAGCATGAGAGCTACGGGCCTCCGAATGCGGAGTCGCCCCTGTGTTTGGTTATTTTGGTTTTATACCCAGACCAGAACAAACAAATCTTTCAATCTTTGATTGTAAAAACATAAAAACACACACCTGACCAGAGATAAGAAAAAACATTCCTGCTAGCCCCTAAGGGGGAAGCATGCCCCTCAGCTGCAGAGCACAATCCTACGAAAGTTTCCAATCTTTTTCATAATATAAATGACTGCTGCAAAATTGAGACCATTTTAACAATTGCACAAAGACCTTTAAAATGATACTAAAGGGAAAAACAACATATTCACAAGATATAACATATGTGGTACATATATATTCCTGGTGAACTTTAAGGGGGAAAACCTTGTGTTGGGGAAAGTGTGAAAAGGCAGGGAGAAGAGAGGGAGGAAGGGGTCGTAAATAAGCAAGGGGGTGGTGTTGTTTGATCTCTTTGAAGACCACATATCCAGATTAGTTGTGTTCTGTTGCATGAAATCAGTGTTTGTGAATTTAATTTCTTGAGGAAATAATTTCACATCTTACACCAGCAACACACTGATGGGCTTTATATAAAACACTGCAGTCTTTGTGTTTCTATTTTTATTGTCATTAGCTCAGACTCAGTCTTCTGTAAAACTCAAAAATAGAATTTCTGCAGTAATCAAGTTTTAACAAAAAACAAACATTCAAAATTGAATCACAAATCATCAAATGTATCAACAAAACAAAACAATTACTGAATAAATTGCTATTGGGGAAAAAAAAAAAACATATACACAGCAAAAAGCCCAGAGTTAAATTAACTATCCTGGGAGTTTATATGAGTCCACACTCAAGAGTGTGAAAGTGTTAAAATCAGAGTGTTAAATTAACAAAAATCCTTTAATTAAGACATACAGACAAGAAGAATCAGCATGAGAATCACAACAATGGTGACCATCAAAAAAGCATGTTGTAACCAATCAAAACTCATCCATGCCTCCCATCATGCATTGCGGCATGAATAAATTATGAGCTGAAATGTCTCTGTACACTCCTTTATCTGTTTTTCTGAATATGCTGTTTGTCACCATTGTTGAGATTCATACTCTGGTTCTTGATGTCTGTGTGTGCCTAAACAAATGACTTTTTCAGTTATATACATATAACACATCACAACTGCGTGTGAGTAGTTCTTCTATTTTTTTTTTTTTTTTTTTTTTTGTGTGGATTCACAAGGCTAAACACTCAAGATAATTATTTGACCTGAATCACTGAATCATCATCATATGACTTGCGCTTTTGATTTGTCTGGCTGATTAAACTGAAATCTAGCAGCCAGACAAATTCTAACTTTAAAAACATAAGGGTCAAGTGACCAACTAATGCAAACACTGACCACTATAATGGTTGCTTAAATATTGTGATTTTCTCTTTTGGTGATTCTGCTTGTTATCATCAGGTGTCTTCAATAATGATCAATCATCACTTAATTAGTCACTAATTATCTCATTAACTTTAACTCTGACTCAGTGTTAATTTAACACTCAGATTTTAACACTCTCACACTCTTGAGTGTGGACTCAAATAAACTCCCAGGAGAGTTAATTTAACTCTGGGCTTTTTGCTGTGTACTTGTTTTGGGTGGGGGGAGCTTATGGATACCTTCTGATTTCACCCTAATGTCTCCGCATGCCTCTTCCAAAGTTCTCAAAATGGCTTACCTGAGGTCTATTTGTAGTGCTAAGTCTCAGACCGATTGGTGTTATGTTTTCTGTGCAAGGGTTTTCAGGTGTGTATGTAAGTGCCTACAATTGCCAGATGAGTTTTGCTTTTTGAACAGAGTGTTTCCCAATGATAACAGGTGATTTTGTTTTTGAACAAAGTGTCTAATGTGAGAAAACGTGTGTAGTGTTTTGCAATAAGTGTAATTGTAAACAAAGTGCAAAGTTGACAATGTGTTTAAGCTATGGTTACACTGTGTTTAAGGTATGTTACAAGAAGTTTAGGTATTGAGGCTTTGGTCTAAGCATTCGGTTTTAGTGTGTAAGCATTGGGCAAAAACTGTAACAGCAGCTGTTGGCTGAATTCACTCATTAGTTTTTAAGTATAGTCAGGTGGACTATATTAGTAAACTCATGTAGGGAATAATGAATGAGGGTGTGGGGTGTGATTTGAAACACAGCTTTTGACTGCTGACTCTAAGCGGTGTTAATTCACAGGATTTTGTTGTTGTCAAAAAAAAAAAAAAAAAAAGGATTTTACTGTCATAATATGGCGTTGTTGTTTTTTTTTTGTTTTTTTTTTTGTTTTTTTTTACAGCATTAACAGAACAGTAACCCAAACCACACAGCACAAGTGGCTTATAGACAACTCTGTGAATGTCCTTAAGTGGCCGAGCCAGAGCCTGCTTGAATCCAATTAAACATTTCTGGAGAAACCTGGAATTGTTCTGTTGTGGCAAGAAGTGCAAGACAGATCACAATTCTGAAAACTACATTACAAATTACAAACACAAATGCAAATCTAAAAAAAAAATAAAAATTCACAAAACACAACAGCAATTCCAAAAACATTATAACAAGTCAGAAAACACAATGACAAATCCAAAAGCAAAATAACAAGACAGAAAACACTAAGCACTGATATATCAATCAACAGTGATGTATTTGAGTGTGTGTGCATGTTTTATAGTCCTTTCTAATATCTTGTCAAAGTTGCTATGAAAGTCATGGATGTAAGAGAGTACACATCACTTATCCATTTACAGTCCATTTAAGAGTTGTTGGTTTTTAAGGACGCACAAGCAATAGTAAGTTATTCAAACCATGTATTATTTATAACATATCAATTACTGCCACCAGGGAAGTGGTCCATTCTGTAAAAGTAATACCTGTTATACCTGTATTTTTTTTTAGAATATTTCCCAAGTGATGTTCAACAGAGCAAGAGAATGTTTTCACATTATTTCCTATTATTATTTTTTTTTCTTCTAGAGAAAGTCTGATTTCTTATAGTTGCTTGAATAAAAGAATTAACAAATAAATAAATAACTGCTAAGGTCAATATTATTAGCCCCCTTAAGAAAATATTAGTTTGATTAGCTATAGAACAAACAACTGTTGTCCAATGACTTGCCAAATTAACTTAATTTGCCTGATTAACCTAATTAACCTAGTTAAGCCTTTAAATTGCTCATTAAGCTGAGGATTAGTATCTTGCGAAACAACTAGTAAAATAATATGCACTGTCATCATGGGAAAGACAAATTAAATTAGTTTGGACTTCAGAGAAAGAATTGTTAATGCTCATAAAGATGGAGAAGGAAACACACATTTATCAAAGCGTTTTCAAGTGTCAAGAACTGCAGTGAGATGCATTATCAAGAAGTTTAAAGAGACCAACACAGTGGAGAACAAGATGGGCAGAGGCAGGAAGTGAAAGATTTCAAAAACTTTGGAAAGAAAACTAGTGAGAGAGGTTTCTAAAGACCCAAGAACAACTGCCAAGACACTAGTGAATGACCCAGCCAAATCTGGAACTGATGTCTCAACGAAGACAGTCACTAGAGCCCTGCACAGGAATGAACTGTGAGGTTGACGACCAAGAAAGACTCAACTTCTGAAGAAGAGACACCTCCAAGCTAGAATGAAGTTTGCTAAGAACAACCTGGGGGAATGTGATGCATACTGGAAACGTGTCCTTTGGTCAGGTGAGACAAAACTAGAGCTTTTTGGCCATAGAGTTGTTGCCTATGTTTGGAGAAAGAAGGGAGAGGCATTCAACCCCAAGAACACCGTTCCCACAGTGAAACATGGTGGTGGGAGTATAATGCTGTGGGGACGTTTCAGTGCGTTTGGAACTGGGAATCTCGTCAGGGTTGAAGGAAACATTAAAAATTAAGACTATAAGAAGATTTTGAAAGACAACCTCAGACAGTCTGCAAGAAAACTTGGTTTGGGTCGACATTTTGACTTCCAGCATGATAACAACCCAAAGCATACCTCACTTTTGGTGAAGAAATACCTCCAAATGAGCAAAGTGAGTGTACTTGACTGGCCTGCACAAAGCCCAGACTTGAATCCAATAGAAAATCTGTGGGGCACACTAAAGCCCAGAGTTTGTGCCAGAAGACCAACAAATCTGGAGGAGCTTGAGAGATTTGCTAAGGAAGAATGGGCTGTCATTCCTCAGGAGACATGCTTGAAACTTGTTGAGAACTACAGCAAGCGACTAAAGGCTGTTATCAAGCAAAGGGGGGGTTGACTATTAACATCAGAGGGCTAATAATTTTGACCAGTAGACTTTTTAAAATTCTTGGTTATACATTTATTTCTTTTGTATTACAAACCCTAAAAGCTTCCTGAATAAAGTATTATGTTTAAAAATGCTGTGTTGATAAAATTGTCTTTCTGTTAAACATTAAAAAAAAAAATGAAATATTTTATAAGGGGCTAATAAATTTGTCTTCAACTGTATATATGACGATGCCTTCTGAACTATGGGTCACGCCATGGCCTTGTGAACTATGTGTTCTGCCATGGCCGCCTGAATGGTGCGTTCCGCCATGGCCCCCTGAACGTTACGTTTGTATGCTTCTCTTTGTTTTCTGGTATCGTCACTTATTAAAGGATTATATTTGAAGAATTCTATGTCTCATGTCTCCTTATTCAAGCTCCAGCAGCAACACGTTACATCACCGATGGAGTTTTGGTTCCTTGCTGCTGTCGCCTCTGGCCTGCTCAGTTGGGAACACTTAATTTCCAATGATATTTTATACTAATTGAATTGAGCTGGATGATAACATCACTGAATTCAATGATTAACTTCCTTTAACTGAAAATTGTTTACACATTACATTACTATTTGATACTGTAAAGCTGCTTTGACACAATGTGTATTGTAAAAATCGCTATATGAATAAAGGTGACTTGACTTGACTTCAGTTCCAACCAGTTCCAGTACCAGCTGACCTGGCTGCCTGTAATTATCAAGTTAAGGGGTGACCACACTGCACTTTTCATTCAACTGACTTCCATTTATACACATGCAAATGCTTCTGACTGGTAATGCAAGCTCGTGCAAAAAGTTCCATTCCATTTCACTGTGTTTCAAAGTTCAAGCTTTGTAAACTCTGGCCTGCAAATTCATATCACTTGAAACCATTTGACCAACAGCAGATTGATATGTCACAGCAAGACCATTAAAAGTACATATGCAAGAAAGTCCAACAGATTGTATGTTTTTACATTTTAGATGTATTATTATTATTTGTGTGTTGTAGTTACATTTTTGTTTTATATCTCAGTATATTGCTGTATTTTAACTAAAAAAATTGCTTTTATTTGATTTATATAGTATACCTTGCAAGTTGCTGACGCATCAATAAATTTGGGTGATTCAAGAACCGGAGTCATTAAATTCATAAAATTTACTACCAGATAGCAGAAGTTTCCCAGGGGACTGTTTAAATGGTGAAAACAGAGAATGAGCCCAGGGAATATCAAGGATCCGTGAAGTTAAGAAACTATCCAAAGAGAAGGGCACTTTTAATCAGTCTAAAACTAATTAAATCACCAGCTACTGAACATATCTGGTCATAATTATTCACTTATGACAAGAGTTGCTGAGACACAAAGTGATAATGAAAGGAAATTAATTGGTGTGACTGATTCTAGTTAATAATTTCTACATGAGAGGCATGGAAGCATTATATAGACAGCCCCATGTGTGTCTATGTCTTCTTGTTTAATGAGAAGTTTATGTTTAATAATTAATGATGAAAACAGTACAAGACACAGAGAACAGTAAGTACTCTTACTGTTTTCATCATTAGCATTTTAATGTACTAATGAGAATGTACTGTCCTTGCTCTGGTCTCAGGCGACAAAAAAAATAAAAATAAATAAATAAATAAATAAATAAAATGCAGCCATTTATTTGAATAAGTAATAATCAAGTGAATTGTGGTAAACAATATATCATCACAATTTCATAAAAAAAAAAAAATATATATATATATATATATATATATATATACAGTTATCTTTAAATGTTCATTGGGATATTTAAATCATGGACATTTAGGAAATTATTGATTTTTTTTTTTTTTTTTTTTTTTTTTTTTGCTCAAAGTAGACTACCATAAGATTCATATAGAGTCATCAAGGCCTAACTTGTCAAGTTTATTTGTATACCGCTTTTCACGAAACATATCGTTTCAAAGCAGCTTTACAGCAAATTAAAGTTTGTACAATAATTAAAGCTTGTTCAATTAAAGTTTGTACAATAATTAAAGTTTATTCAATTAAAGTTTGTACAATTTGTACAATGTTAACAGATCACTGTAGTAAAATTCGGTAGTGGTGTATGGTCTTTCAGGGCTGATATCATCTAAAGTCCTCCGAGGGGTTGGCATCATCATCTCTTCTTAGGTGCTCTTGATCCAGACTGAAGCTTGTGTAATTCCTATTTAAAAGGATTTGCAAAAAGGATTTGTTCAACCAAAGTTAAAGATTAATAATGTGCAATTGATCAGATATAACTGCAGTAAAAGATTATGAGATGCATTATGTCAATGCTTGGCTAAAAATATGTGTCTTTAATCTAGATTTAAACAGAGAGAGTGTGCCTGAACCCCAAACGTTATCAGAAAGGCTATTCCAGAGTTTGGGAGCCAACGTGATGGATTGTAGTGTGGCAGAAGACTAGTTAGGTACGCAGGAGCTGAACCATTTAGGGCCTTATAGGTAAGAAGTAATATTTTGTAGTTGATACGCAACCTAATAGGAAGCCAGTGCAGAGACTTTAAAATTGGGGTAATATGATCATATTTTCTTGACCTGGTAAGGACTATAGCAGCTGCATTTTGGACTACCTGTAGCTTGTTTATTAAAGATGCAGGACAACCACCTAGCAATGCATTACAACAGTCCAGCCTAGAGGTCATAAATGCATGAACTAACTTTTCTGCATCAGAAACAGGTAACATGTTTCATAGCTTGGCAATGTTTCTAAGATGGAAGAATGCTGTTTTTGTACATTGGGAAATATGATTTTTAAAAGACAAGTTGCTGTCTAATATAACACCCAGACTTTTGACTGTAGAGGAAGTAACATTACATCCATCTAGTTGCAAATTGTAATCCAATAATTCTGTGTATTATTTTTGGTCCAATAAGTAATATCTCTGTGGGAAATATGATTTTCAAAAGACAAGTTGCTGTCTAATATAACACCCAGACTTTTGACTGTAGAGGAAGTAACATTACATCCATCTAGTTGCAAATTGTAATCCAAGAATTCTGTGTATTATTTTTGGTCCAATAAGTAATATTTCTGTCTTATCTGAATTTAATAGGAGAAAATTATTGGTCATCCAATCTTTTACATTTTTAACTTTGATAATTTAGAGTATCATTAGCATAACAATGGAAACTAATTCCATATTTCCTAATAATATTGCCAAGGGGCAACATGTATATTGAGAAAAGCAGAGGACCTAGGACAGATCCTTGAGGCACTCAATTGAGATGACTCCCTGTTTAAATAAACAAAGTGGTAGCGACAGAACCTAAACCATCTTAGGATCTAAACCATCTTAAAGCCTGCCCTTGAATACCTGCATAGTTTTGTAATCGATCTATTAGTATATCATGATCTATAGTGTTGAATGCAGTACGTTTTTCTCTAACTTTTTTCAATTTGATGGGGGCAACAGCTTCTAACATATTAGAGAAGATAGTGTCCATGTTGCTAGTCAATTTGTCTAGATCCTGTGTATTACTGGGTGTACAAAGCAGTTGAGATAAATCAAGCAGGTTATTAGCAGTGCCGATTTTTAGACACAATATCATGCGCAACTCGTCAGTAATGCCGGTTCTCTGATTAGTCCTAAATCTCATTCACCTGTTCATTCATGCAGTCACGTTTACTACACAGAGCCGTAGTTCACTGACAAGCTACGCAAATATCGCCTTCAGTATCGCATGCGATACATATCGATAATGCACGTGAAACTGCATAGCTTGTCAGCGAACTACGGCTCTGTGTAGTAAACGTGGCTGCATGAATGAACAGGTAAATGAGATTTACGGCTAATCACAGAACCAGCATTACTGACGAGATACGCATGATAATTCGCGTCCGAATATCGGCACAGCCCTAGTTATTAGCAAATCTATTTTTGGTGGCTGGAACAATGGTTCTGCCCAGACGATAACGCGGAGCCATATAGTTAATATCAGTAATACGCAGCATACATGATACAAGGAAATGGTCAGTAACATCATCGCTTTGAGGTACGATATCTATATCAGTAAGATAAATTCAATGTGATATAATTAAATCTAGCGTATGATTGAAACGAGTGGGCCCGGTGACATTTTGTTTGACTCCAAAAGAATTTAATAGGTCAGTAAACGCAAGCCCTAAGGCATTATTTGTATTATAGACGTGAATGTTAAAGTCTCCAACAATTAGCGCTTTATCAAAATTAACCAATAGGTCAGAAAGGAAATCTGCAAATTATTTTAGAAAATCTGTATACGGCCCTAGTGGTCTATACACAGTAGCTAAAATAAGAGATAAGACAGATTTCTTTTGCATATCTGAAAGAGTAACTTTAAGCAAAAGTATTTCAAATGAATTAAACTTGTATCCTTTTGTCTGAGTTACATTGAGAATATCACTATATATTGTTTGTGACACCACCGCCAAGACCAATCTGATGGGGCTCATGCTTATAACAGTAGCTTGGTGGAGTAGACTCCCCAGACAGCAAAAATCATCTGGTCCAGATCCGATTCATATGCTGGTTCTTGGTGTCTGTGTGTGTCTAAATGGCACTGGAGATCAGTTTTTTAACATGCACTACATAGTTTATATATATATATATATATAACCACAACTGTTAGTACAATATATTGTTTGTATACTGTAGTTCTACAGGGTTGATTATACAACACTTATGAATATGTATGTGTACAGTTACTTTGTTTTCCAACCAGCTCATGATGACCATGTCATCATATAAAAGCAGCTAATATCTTCTCATCTCTGAGCACTGATTTCACTACTTCACAACACCACATGTGTTGCTTCAGAAAGATCTAACACAAGAAGTTAAGGGTGAAAAGCCCAACTAAAGCAAACACACTGATTTTCATGACGGTGGCATCATTTTAACCAATAAAACATACACATCTGATCCTCTGTAATTCTCAGTAACAGCAGGTGTTCATTACTAATGCACAATCATCATTTAATTAGTCACTTAATTATCTCATTAACTCTTTGGGGACTTTGGATTTGACTCGAGACTTGCTTGTGACTAGAAAGGAATGACTTGGTCCCATCTCTGACCTCCTGCTGAAAAACTGTGCTAATCTAGGTGATTGGAATAAAATACTGGGGAGGACTTTTACTCATGGCACATAGATTTTCCACCTCTGTTCCCGCCCACTGAAACCAGGCTTACAGCACTGAAATGGATGTGACTGTAACGCGGATTTGCCGGTTTGAAAACGGATCTGACACAGAGTCAGCTGCTGTCTGGGTCATTTAGACCAATATAATCATTACATTTTAGCCAGGTTTCAGTCAAGCAGAGTACATCAAAACTATTATCGGTGATTAAATTTATGTTTTGACCTCACTATTCGAGGAACAGACACAGTGTTTATAGATTGAACAGCACTAGTACTATCATTTAAGTGTTCAGAACACAAGCCATCATAGCAGTTATTTGAGAATTGCCTTACTAGTCTATTGGAGCGTAGTGTCCTGGAGATGTTGTACGACAGCAGTTCTGCGCAGACTCTGCTGGGGTGTAGGCCATCAGCACGGAAAAGCCTAGGACGTTCCCAGAAAAATTCCAATTATCAACAAAGAGCAGTTTCTGTTCTTTACACCATGTCAATAACCATTCATTTAGCGCAAAAATCAACTGAACCTTTCGTGCCCAGGTCGATACGTGGGAAGTGGTCCTGACACGATGATCCTCGTCGCGAGCCTGATGTCATTCACCCCCGCGTGCAGAACGATCGTGCCGACGCTCTCGCCGTCCTTCAGGATTGTGGGTATCTGCGCAGAAACATCGAGAACACGAGCACCAGGAAAACAATGAGTTTGCACTTTACCTCTAGCTAAAGTAGCACGGACATACCTGACGATGGAATCACCGACGATCACAGTTTCGCATTCCGTCTCGCGGAGGGGAGCGAAACGGTTTCAAGTGGAGATCTTGAAGACCGTAGCCGGCAGGGGAGCCATAGCAGCCCAATAAAATCTAATATTACAAAGTCAAGAATCAAGGGCCCTACTAAATTAAACACTGATCACTATAATGATGGCTTCACAAATATATTTTCTCTTTTGGTGATTCTGCTTGTTAAGCAACACTGCTCAGAATGTATTTGGTCCCACTCCAAGGAGTGTTAAAGTAACACTGAAGCAGAGTTAAAAAAATAACACTCAAGCATTGTTGAATTTAGTGAGATAATTTGGTGATGATTGAGCATTATTAAAGGCACCCGATGTTAACAAGCAGAATCACCAAAGGAGAAAATCAAAATTTTTAAGTCCTCATTATAGTGGTCAGTGTTTACTTTTGTTTAATGTGTGTAAACAATGCAAGCAAGATTAGGGGCAACCACGCTGGTGAGGCTAACGGTCTATAAGCTGGCGGACTCGGGTATTCAAAACAAAACTAGTGTTAACAAGGGACTCTGGTTGTTTTAATTGTAAAATGCAACAAGGAGTATATTCACACGTTATAAGAAACATAAATTATGGTGTAAAAATTTGATTTCCGGTTAAAAAAGTAGACAATATTCAATTTGACGGAGCTCAAACTCAAAGCAAACGGCAGCAACCAACGGGAAGTAGACATAACTTGACAGCAATGTTATTTTTATATTACTAAATAAATTTTTTGGTAATATTTTGAATCTTATTTTGCAGTTGCCAAGTTTTTCAAAAATGTTTTTTTATTGTTATTATGGTCACTAAGGCTCTAATTATTATTATTATTAGTTTATATGTTTTTTTTTTTTGTTTGTTTGTTTCTTTTTTTTGTTTTTTGTATTCATTCATTCATTTAAATATTTAGTTTTAGTCAGCAAAGAGAACAAAGACATGTTGGGTTTTCTTAAACCTACAGTACCAAAAAAAAAAAGTGATTTGATATTTGTAAGTAAAAACATTTTATTTTAAATGTCATTTTATTTTTTTTTTAAATACAAACAGTATATTTAGCACATTTCTAGAATATTTAGAATATTTACATTGTGTCCATCAGTTGATTTTGCCAATAAATTTGTTATTTTGATTGACATTAAAGTGAACAGTTTTATTATTATTATTATTATTATTATTATTATTACAAAGATCAAAAAAAGTTACAGGCCTCATGTAAGTGGTGCAAAGATTACAAAAAAAGAAAGAAAGAAAGAAAGAAAGAAAGAAAGAAAGAAAGAAAGAAAGAAAGAATTTGTAACTTTAAATTACTTATTAACACTCTCATTTTACCTACAAAAATAAGGCCTCAAAGTCACATTTTGTCCTTCCAAAAGGGAACACTACCTCACGCCATACCCATTTAGGAAAACAACAACAACAAACCGCAATAATAATGATGACAAGTCATTGTCCTAGCACTGTATCAGGGGAGGGGAGCAAGGAATATTTAAGAGAGGTAGCATGTCCTAAATTAGAAGAGGGGGGAGTGCTCGAAATAGAGACAGATAAAAGAAAAAGATTGAAACATTTATGCACGTGTTTATAGAGTTACATTTTACAGAGATGAAAAACAAAAAGAGGAATATGTTTGTTGATCTAATAATAATTTGTTGATCAAATCTCTCGCTACAGTTAATGCAGGTCTGAGCATGAAATACAAGCCACATTAAAGGACACCATTGTTGTTTAAATGTAAGCATATTTCTTTACTTCTTATCTTCAGATTATATTGTTTGTTATTTCTGTGAACATGTTTTCTCTGCATTAACTGTAAACATGTTTTGTCTTTATAGCAAACTCTGATCAAAGGAATGGATGACAGGACATTCAACTTCTCTCATCAGGAACTCTACTTGATTGGATTCACGGACCTGCAAGAGTATCGTCGATATCTGTTCATTCCTTTTTTAATCATCTTTGCTTTCACATTGTCTGCAAACTCAATTATAATGTTAGTTATTGTAAAAGAAAGCAAGTTACATGCGCCCATGTACATTCTGATTGGGTTTACAGCAGCTCTTGGGTTTATACAGCCAATATTTCTGGTTCCGAGAATGTTAATCAGTTTTCTGTTTGGCAGAAATATGATTTACAAGGATGAATGTCTTGTTCAAATGTTTTGTCTGCATATGGCAGGATGTTTTCAGTCGACTATTTTGGTTGGGATGGCAGTTGACAGATTATTTGCCATTATTTTCCCCTTACAGTACCATGACTATGTAAACTTTAAATCATCATTGATATTCTGTTTGTCACTTTGTTTCCGTAACTTGCTTTACGTTGTTGCAATGGTCGGCTTGATTGGGCCGCTCTATTTTTGTAAATCAAATGTGATTTATCATTGTGTTTGTGAGCATACATCCGTTGTTAATTTAGCCTGTGGTGATCTGAGTAAGAACTACATGGCTGGAATTATTGGTTTTGGCTTATTATCAAGTGACTGTATATTTATAGTCTGCTCTTATTTTGTAATTTTTGTGATTATAGCTCGCTCTCCTTCTGGCGAATCACGCCAAAAAGCCATCTATACGTGTAGCACGCATTTAATGGTCTTAACGGTAGCATTTCTCTGTGCTGTGGTAGCATTTGTTGGCTACAGGGTTAGTACCATACCTAAAGATTTCCGTGTGTTAGGTACCTTGTCATATCTACTTCTTCCGAACTGCTTTAACCCAGTAATCTATGGAATACGAACAAAGGAAATCAGAGTTCAAGTTGTTAAATATTTATCTTCTAACAAGGTTGATTCATATTAACTCTGTATCTTTCATTTTACGTTGTTGCCTCTTAATCTTTAATTCCAATTTATTGTACATAAAGGAAAATGTTTGTTATTAGGATGTGTAAAACATGTACCTGTGGAATTGTGTTTGTTGGATTTAAATCTTAAAATATAGAACAGGCATACAGAATATTTTCTGGTTTACTTTGGGAAAACTAACCCTGCACACACACCCATACAAACAACAATTTGTTATGTGGACATTGAAAATTAATAATATCACTGATTTTTATTTAGATTTTTAGCAGTGTTTAGTTTAACTGACACTAACCCTTTTCCAGACATCAGAAGTAGTTTGTTATGAAAACATTTGCTGTGATAACCATTTAAATACCATGTAAATGCATGTTTCGTTGTTGAGTGTCAAGTAAAAAAAACAAAACAAATTCAATAAATAAAATGTAAACTTTAAAAGGTAAGGCTGTTTTTTTGTTGTTTTGTTTGTCTTTTTGTGAAATGTTTTCCCTTTTTTCTGAACCTGCATTATATCTCACATTTCTCTGCTGCAGTTTTTATAAATCAAACACACACTCAAAAAAATAACTTGTTGGTCTAACGTAATTTAATTATGACACACATTTCCACACATTTGAATAGTTTTACCTCAAATTTAGGCAATTTGAACCAAAGAGAAACATTCATTTTGAACCAATGCGATTAAATCATTATAAACCAAATCATTTTTGAAAATCACAATTTTTAAGCAACCACTATAGTGGTCAGTGTTTGCATTAGTTGGGATCTTGACCTTTATGTTATTGACATTAGATTTTGTTTGACTGCTGGATTTCAGTTTAATCAGCCAGACAAGCTGAAAACACAAGTCATCCTGATTGTGTTTTAACAATCATTTAACTCATTTGGAGTTTAATCTTTTATTTATGTTTCTTTTATTGGAAATTTAACTCAGAGATTATACTCTAAATAAGTTCAATGATGCAGGTCAAATAATTGTCTTGAGTGTTTAGCCTTGTGAATCCACAACCAAATAACTTTTTTTTAATACATTTTAGAAGAATTTCTTACAAGCTGTTGTGATGTGATATATATTAAAAAGCGTTTGATTGGAGTTTTGTTTGGCTACAACATGCTTTTTTGATGCTCACCATTGTTGTGATTCTCATGCTGATTCTTCATGTCTGTGTGTCTTAATTAAAGACTTTTTGATCAAAATAAATTTTAAAAACATCTGTCTGATTATAGATATATTGTCACAGGGTTGATATTATCAGTAAAGAAACTTAACTCTGTTATACAGGACACATTACATTAAAAAAAGAGACCAACTAATGCAAACACTGACCATTATAATGATTGCTTAAAAATTGTGATTTTGAAAACGATTTGACTCAACAAGACTGAATTGTTTAAAGGTAAATGCCACAAGACAGGTCTAAGGAAAATTATTTGATCTCATTGGTTCAAAATGAATGTTTCTCTTTGGTTCAAATTTCTCATACATCTCAGCATCTCCATAAAGCTTGTCAGCAGATGGAAGCATAAAGTGCTCCAAAATCTCCTGGTAGATGGTTGCATTGATTGTGCACTTGATAAAACACAATCGACCAACACCAGCAGACGTCATGGCACCCCAAATCATTACTGACTTAAGAAACTTCTCCATTGGACTTTAAGCAGCTTGGATTCTGTGCCTCTCCAGTGTTCCTTCAGACTCTGGGACCATGATTTCAACATGAAATGCAAAATTTTCTTTTATCTGAAAAGAGGACTTCGGACCACTGAGCAACAGTTCAGTTCTTTTTCTCCTTAGCCCAGGTAAGATGCTTCTGATGTTGTTTCTGTTTCAGAAGTGGTTTGGTAATCCTTTTTCTGAAGATGTCTGAGTGTGGTGACTCTTGATGCCCTGACTCCGGCTTCATTCTACTTCTTTTGAAGCACTCCAAAGTGTTTGAATCGGCTTTATTTGACAGTATTGTCAAGCCTGCGGTCATCCCTGTTGATCGTGCACTTTTGCCTACCCAATTTCTTCCTTCCAGTCAATTTTGCATTTAATATGCTTTAATACATCACTCTGTAAACAGCCACCCCATTCAGTAATGACTATCTGTGACTTACTCTCCTTGTGGAGGGTGTCATTGATTGTCTCCTGGATCATTCCTAAATCAGCAATCTTCCCCATTAGTGTGGTTTCAAAGAACAAGAGATGCTCAGAATTTATGCTGTAGGGATGGTCATTTAATGAAACTGAAATGTAAATATTCTAATATTTTGAGATACTGGATTTTTGACTTTCATGAGCTTTACGCTCTAATCATCAATAAATAAATGTTTTACTTAAAGCTGCAGTCTGTAAGTTTTGCCTCTGTGTCGCCATCTCTGTCTGAACACCTGCAATTGCAGTTAATTGCGCAATTATCTTCCTTGCGTGGGTTGTGCTCCATCACAGCTCAAGAGCGGATGAATCTAACGTTTCGGTAGCTGTCAGTCACCGCACCGTTGTGGATTTTCACTGTATTTAGGAATCACAGATTCAAATATATCGCCCAAATAAGGGGTATCACCTGATATTGTCATCTAAGAGTAAGTAGCAAGTCTAAAACTTTTGTTTTGACCAACTGAGGAAAAACGCTACAGGAGTTTAAATCTAACGATCTGTTATCTCATATCACATCAAACTAGCAAGTTATTGTTACTGTTATACTTTGTTCTCAGATTGTTCATGTTAACAACATCAGCATTGCATAACTACGTGTATGTATTGTGTAGCGTTACTGTTTCTGTAAAGTCTAATCTCCGATTGACATAAAATTCGAATTTCATATGAAGAAATTCTTTTAGCCGAAAAAGCAAATCATTCTTCCTTAGGATCATTGTTCTCTTTAAAATACAAAACGTGTAATCCCATGTAGGCTATCTGCAAATAGATGCATATTTAAAACTGGAGTAATCTAATTTCAGTCACTTGTATTTCATAAACACAAACTTTTTGGATTACAATTTGCAACCAAAAAAAGGTATTTAATTATTTCAGCCACTGTGAGAAAAGGTTATAAACTATCCGGCACCTGCAGCATTCTCACATGCAATTATGTTACTAGCAGGAATGCCTTCTTTATGTTTACAGAAGTGACATAATGATGCAGTGGCATGCTTGAATTTCCCTGCCTGTTTTTTTTTTGTTTGTTTTGTTTTGTGTTTTTTTTTAATAAAACACCTTTAAACTCAACAAATCTTGCAATTGTTTATTGAAGTTGCTTTATCTTATCAGTTTTTATCTTGATAAACATACTTAACCAAAAGCATGTTTTGTTCTGTATGTGATATATCTGGTTGAGTCACATATTAAAGAATAACGTATTGCATCCTCTCTCTCAGCCAGGATAGTGTTTTCTCACTTTTTTGCCACACAAGTCAGTGAATTCATTTTGTATATTAGGAAGCATCCAAAAGCCTTCATAAAATCAATTTATTCCCCTCTATCTGTTTGAATTTAACGCTACATGTGACTATCTACTCCTTTGGCTGTTCTGCAGACTACTTTTTCATACCGTCTGTCTCACTGTCCTCTGAAGAATCACTGTCTCTAACGTCTACATTTTCTTCACAAGTCTTACTTCTACCTCCTGCTTCAAACCTCTCTTTCTCCTCTGCATTATAAACACAGGACTGATATTACCCTAAGCCACAAATTATATAGTATGCAATACTGCTGTCATCTTCATGTACATAGCACAAACTAGTGTAAGTAGTAATGACACTAGTGCTATTATTACTTTCGTCTTTGTGACTGTGAGATTATTTTTTTTCTTACAGATAATATTTGTAAATGATCCTAGGAAAGCATACATGCTATGTACTTGATATTAATATAGATGACTTTTTTATATATTTAAAAAAAAAAACAAATGTCCTTTTTGTTAAAAATGTTACAAATCTGTTGGATGCCTAAACATCTGTAGCCTATTGTATTCTCTGATCCTACCTTCACTCACTTTCTTAGACTCAGCATCGTTAAAAGGAGCAGCTGCCTTGTGATGGACCCGCTGCTGCACTCTCTGTGAACACAGTGTACTGAAATAAATAAATATTACGTTTGCTCATATTAAAGGGGTCATATGATGTTGCTAAAAATAACATTATTTTGTGTACTTGGTGTAATGCAATGTATTTAAGGGTGTTTCTTCAACTACAGGCATTTTTAGCCTTGAAAAGTTGAGTAAAAAAAAAAACTTTTTCAAAAGTCACTTAACAAAATCTCATAAATTTAAATAATCTGTCTAGTTTTAAGTTCTGTAAGTGGACAAACTTATATTACAAGAGAAACTGTTAATATTTTACATTTTTTCCAACCTGCAATGAACAAATGTCATTTCCACCACATCTCAATATACAGCTGTTATTTAAAAATAGAATAACTTGTGCCACTCAATAATTGTCTAAGATCATTTTTGGAACTAGTTTTAACAGTTTTTCCACATTTTACAATAATTATACATTTGTCAATTATATAAATTAACTGCTCTAAGGACCAAATGCTGAACTGTATGGAAGAGGATTAGGGCCACACAATAAAAAAATAAATAAAATCTCGAGATTAAAGTCATTAAATTTCGAGAAAAAAGTCGTTAAATTGCGAGAAAAAAGTCGAGATTAAATGTTGAGATTAAAATCGTTAAATTGCGAGAAAAAAGTCGAGATTAAATGTTGAGATTAAACTCGTTAAATTTCGAGAAAAAAGTCATTCAATTGCGAGAAGAAAGTCGAGATTAAATGTTGAGATTAAACTCGTTAAATTTCGAGAAAAAAAGTCGTTAAATTGCGAGAAAAAAGTCGAGATTAAATGTTGAGATTAAACTCGTTAAATTTCGAGAAAAAAGTCGTTAAATTGTGAGAAAAAGGTCGAGATTAAATGTTGAGATTAAACTCGTTAAATTGCGAGAAAAAGTCGTTAAATTGCGAGAAAAAAGTCATTAAATTTAGAGTAAAAACTCGTTAAATTTCGAGAAAAAAGTCGTTAAATTGCGAGAAAAAAGACGAGATCAAATGTTGAGATTAATCTCGTTAAATTGCGAGAAAAAATGTCGTTAAATTTCGAGGAAAAATGTCGTTAAATTTCGAGAAAAAAGTCGTTAGATTTCGAGAAAAAAGTCGTTAAATTTCGAGAAAAAAAGTCGGTCAGGACCGTGGCGCCAGCTTGCTTTGAAATTGATGATCGCGCCTGATGCGCCCGCGCCCGCTCTGTCTCCCGCACTCCAGATGCTATTCCCGTTCATAAACGAGAGCTTGTCAGGGAAGGCGTGCGAATGGGAAAAAGTACTAATTATTATTGATTACTGATTTGAGTCAGTTTATAATAACGAAAACAATACCTTACAAATAAAAAGAAGCAGGTTTTTACGATCAGAAATTTCTTAAACCTGTAAACTTTTATGTATCCAGTAAACAAATGAGTTCTGAGTCCGACCTGAGTCCGTCTTTTTCCCCTTTCTCCCCAAACAGTTTATAGTACTGTTTAAGCTACAAAACGGCTACATTTTGTATATAATGGCAAATTGGTTATATTTTGTTTCGTTTTTTTTTATTAAGTTAATTTAGAAAAACGTTTGGAGCATTTTTGTTCGTTAAATATAGGTTTTTGTTTTTTTAAGTAACAAATAGCGACCAGCGGAAGACTGTTTATAGTCTGATCAATTTGCCTTCTCAAATCATCACGAATCAAATATCTAACGAGCGTTAGATATCCATTTTAAATATAAATTCTTGCATTTAAAATGATTCTAACTAATTGCTGTTGTGTTTCTGCTGTTTTCCACGTCAGTGTAGTTGAGAATGAGAGCCCTGTTTCATCTGTCTTAAAACGAGTTTAAATAACCGCAGAAGCAGTGTTTTTTTTTTATCGGAGAGCGCTGCTCCAAACGCGAATGCTTCTCACAGTGCTTAGTGGTCGCCTGATCGACCTGCATGTAAAAGCATTGTTTTGGGTCTGCGCTGTGCTGTCTTTAGACAGAGCTAATAACATAACGGTCCATGCAGCACTCTTAGTGGCGCTGTTCCGCTTTTGAGTTAGCCAATTGCGGTCACCAGCGTAGGAATCACAATGTGAGTGGGACCAGAGAAATTTGGGTTGGCTTAGCCAAAAAATGCATCTGTTATCAAAACAGGCCAACCCAAGGACTCCTGCTTGAATACACCATGGTTTAATCAGAGCATAAGCACGGCGGCCACACCACACTCATGCGCACATCTGAAAGACGCAACACCTACCAAAACCGGCAAATGTAATTACAATGAATGTGTCGGGGAAACAGTAAGGAGATATTTGAATGATTTATTAATAAAGTATATTCTGAGATAGCCTATATATGAGGTATATTCTCCTCTTTGGATGCACCTAGAGAGAAATGGTCTTTACGGATTATATAGGCTAATGAAAGAGTTTTTTTCCGATTTGTTTTATTTCGTTAAGTAATAATTTAAAGCTTTCTTTATATGTTTTTATCATGTCTGTCAGGTGTGTATTCGGTTCATTTTTGTCTTGTTTGTTTCCTTTATTTGATAAAACTGTTTGTAACGTTTTGGTGATATTAGTGCATACAAATAAGAGTAGACCTTTTAATGTTCCGAATGATATGATGCGCCTCTATTACCTGCAAAGCAACTTAAGCTTCCACTCTCCGCAAAACGATTGGGGATGCGCCTAATAGCGCACATTTATGTTTAACGTTTACTAAGACTGTTGTATAGCTGCTTAATTGTTTTATATCTATATATTTTATTTTATGCAAGTCGAGATGATTTGAGAAAACAAACTGATCAAACAGACTATGAACAGTCTTCCTCTGGCCGCTGTTCGTTACTTAAAAAAACAAAAAGCTATATTTAACGAACAAAAATGCTCCAAACGTTTTTCTAAATTAACTTAATAAAAAAAACGAAACAAAATATAACCAATTTGCCATTATATACAAAATGTAACCGTTTTGTATCTTAAACAGTACTATAAACTGTTTGGGGAGAAAGGGGAAAAAGACGGACTCAGGTCGGACTCAGAACTCATGAACATTTAATCTCGACTTTTTTCTCACAATTTAACGACTTTTTTTCTCGCAATTTAACGAGTTTAATCTCAACATTTAATCTCGACTTTCTTCTCGCAATTTAACGACTTTTTTCTCGCAATTTAACGATTTTAATCTCAACATTTAATCTCGACTTTTTTCTCGCAATTTAACGACTTTTTTCTCGAAATTTAATGACTTTAATCTCGAGATTTTATTTATTTTTTTATTGCGTGGCCCTAATCCTCTTCCGTAGGAACTGTACACCTGTCACACTCTCAAATTAAATACTGGTTTGGGTAAGAGCTTATTAGATAATAAATAACTTGAATTTTTATATTTAGTAGAGCATGATCTCATCAATTGTCAATACATTTTTAGTGTGTGATGAGAACTTTTTAAATATTTTTTAGAAAATGTGTGTGGTGATGGAAATGACAGGGTGTGGTGGAAATGACAGTGAGTTAACGTGGCTGTAGAAAAACAGTAGAGATATTTATTAGAAAAATTCTTAAACTCTTCACACTCATGAAACTCAATTGTTCAAGTCATTAACACTTGTGTATCAATTTAAAAAGGTTACACAGAGGTTCATAGAGGACAAAAATGTCCATGTCAAAAAAAAAAAAAAAAAAAAAAAATGTCATAAAAATTTGAATCTTGGGAGTACAGACTTGAGCGTGGTCTCATTTTAAAGACCTTGGCAGATTATTGTTGGAGTTGAAAAGGTTGTAAAAAATTTAAACCAAAAAAGTTATAGAGGTTTAATTTTATGAAAATGATTTATGAGCATTTTTTTAAATATAAAATACATATTTTATAAAACATTTTGAATTAAACAACTCAGAAATTGTAAGAAAATCAAAGCCATAAATTTGAACAAGCTGTGTTCCAAATTTGAGGTTGACATCTCAAATAAATAGCTTTTTAGTGTTTTGCATAAGCAGAAAACATGAATAAAGCAAGTAGTTTGCTTTATATGGCAAACTAAAGTGTAAAAAGTAGTCAGCATTTAATTGTGAAGCCTTGTCAACAGAATAAAAGCCTGTTAACAAATACTGTATCATTTTATAGTTTTAATGGGTTTCAATAAGAATATTTTTTGTCAAAAAGGTGCTGAGAGGAACTTTTTTTTTTTTTTTTTTTTTTGTACCTAGTGTAAAATAGATTTATTATAGGAAATGAGGGTGAAATATTAAAATTCCAATGCAATTTTTAACTATACATGTCATTTCCACCACAGAGGGAAGTGTGGTGGAAATGACTGTGGTGGAAATGACATTTCTTTATTTTTTGTGAAAAAATGGAAGATAGCTTCACTGATTAGCTTTTAATTAATATTTAGCATTTCATGTATGCAAAATACTCTTATTTAAGTTAAAAATTTTAACTTTTTAAAAACACCCTTGAAGGTACAGCATGTTTGGAAATGACGTAGAATAAATGTATTTATTGATCAAGTGATATTTACCCTGATTTTTCTTCATTAGTTGTTGATGGAAATTTAAATTCCCTCCATGTCCAACATGTGCTCTGATGACACTAAACATTTCCACAGAAACCACCGAAACAATCTTTCACACAAACTTCTTAAAGGGACATTACAGTGTTGTGGTGGAAATGACACCAATACTGTGTGACAGCTATATTTTGTATAAAAATTAATATTTATAGCGGTCTCACATTAAATACTAAAATGTATTTTAATTCTTTTACTAGAGCTTAATTCAGGTACATTAAAAGTTACCAGATAAGTCATATTTTTAAACTGTATTTTCATTGTTGAAGTTTAAAAGTCTGGGAGTCAAGGAGAAAACAGTGATTTTGACACCTATAAGAAGGTTAAAAAGTGTGAAAAATCATAATAGAAAGGAAATTTTTTTAAAAAGTTGGTATTATTGTTAGTTTGACAAAGAAAAAATAATTTGTTCAAAATTATATGTATTTTTAAAATTATGAGCAAAGAACATAAAAGTGCCCATAGTCTAAGAATCACCCTTAAGTGGTTTGAGGTTCAAAAAACACATTATTTGTTGCTGATTAGCCAGCTATTCAGTGCATTGTGATTGGCTGAATACTTCAAGCGTGTGACGCAAATGTTACACTCTTTACCATGTTATGATGTTGTGTCCCGGTGAGATGAGACAAAAACAATAAAATCCATTATAAATGAGCCATTTTTTGCATTCAGTGAGGACATAATTACTGATTATAATGAGAACTTTGATGTTCTGATTGGGATAGAGGGGATAGACAGGCCTTGCCTCTTACCAAAATGAAACCATCATATTCAACCATCAGTTGAACTATTTGCTTTACACAATGACGTTTTTCGAAATGCATTGGATAAAAAAGTATGATGAGGACATCTGCTGGTCAAAAGCTGGCATATGCAAAATTTAAATCTGTTACACACATTGTTAATAACAGGATACATTTTGTTTTTATCTTTAATCAATGACAGCAATCACAGCGAAAAAAAATATATTGTATAATGTTTTAATGTATAATCCATTGCTAACCTTTCATCTAAACACCATGATCATAGTTTTCATTTGAGGAAAAAACAAATAAAAGATTTGATTAATTTGACTGAATGAAACCATGTATATGGTTTTAAGAGAGCATACATATTTCCATATTTGTATATCTGACTTCTGTTTTCAGTAAGGAAATGCAAAACTAGGCTACATTACAAACAATCTTAAAGGTAATCTCTGAAATCTCTTACACTGAATAAAATACAGTGTATATGCTTCAAGAGCTTATGAGGGTGAGCTCTATGGGAGAGGCAGACAGACTCTTGGGGGCAAAACATGAAGTATTTAGAGACTATGATATGTGTCTACCTTTCATTTAATCCTGAGATGTGTAGAAGACAAGGCAGTGACTGAAAAAATAATTTGAGATAAAAGATTTTGTGATTTCTATCATTACCAGAAACAGGTGGTATGATTTATGTGTGTAAATATATATATATATTCCTCTATTTTCTGCCTGTCAAATGTTTTAAGTTATGCAAGTGTCTAGTTTGGACTCTCTTTCTCTAGAACGTTTTTATGTGTAGATTTATATCACATTAAAACAAAGGTTCAGAATCAAGGTATTGGAATATTCAGCCAAATCTAATAAGCATTAATATCATTGTATTAAGTGCATCATAATACTTTTGGAAGATCACAATAATAAATGGTATCTGAAGCCATTTAATTATCAGTAATTATACTCAACAACAGGATTATTTGTTCAACAATGAAAAAAAAAAAAAAAGAATGCTGCATGGTGTTTATAAGGAAACCTGATCATCTCTCTCCCTCCCTCTCTCTCTCTCTCTCTCTCTCTCTCTCTTAGTTTCATCAACATAATTTGAACAGAATACTGCATGTGCAGAGAGGTTTTTCAGCATGAAGGATCTTACTGCAGAAAATATTTCATTCACAGACTTTAAACTGATTGGTTTCTACAGCCTAGGAGAATGGAGGCCTTTATTATTTGTCCCTTTCTTTCTGATGTTTTTATTGGCTATCATGGCAAATTCTATATTAATATATATAATCATCTCTCAAAAATCTCTACATTCTCCTATGTATGTACTAATTGGTCTTATGGCTGTTGTAGACCTAATGTTGCCAATATTTTTTGTACCTAACATGCTTCTAAACTTTTTATTTAATTGGAGCAGGATTTCTCTAACTAGTTGCTTGATACAAATGTTTAGCCTTCATTTTGTTGGAACATTTCAATCTACTTTGCTTCTGTGGATGGCACTGGATCGTTACTTCGCAATTTGCAAACCTCTTTATTATCACAAATACATGGAAATCTCTAAATTTCTAAAGTATGTTGTAGTGCCAGTAATCAGAAATGTATTCCTGATAGTCATCACTGTCTCTCTGGCAGGAAAACTGTCATTTTGTGTAACAAATATCATTGATCATTGTTTTTGTGAACACATGGTATTGGTTCAGTTAGCATGTGGAGATATATCTATTAATAACATTGTAGGACTTTTGACTGTTTTCCTTATCCCAACTGCAGATTTTATTCTTATCAGTGTTTCTTACATTGTGATTTTCACCTCTGTGTTCAAATCTGGCAAAACTAACATGAAGGCCTTAAACACCTGCATTACTCATTTCATTGTTATGTCAGTTACTTTGACCTTTGCCTTAATTGCATTTTTGTCATACAGAATAAGAAATAATTTTTCTCCTAGTAGTCGTGTATTTGTGAGCACAATGTACTTACTTTTTCCGAGTTGTTTTAACCCTATTATTTATGGAGTGAGAACAAAGGAAATAAGGCAAACATTTCTAAAGTTCATAAAAAATGTAAGGGTCTTAGCTTTGTAATGAATCAAATAAAAATGGGCATTAATACACTGACTCTGTCACATTAATAGAATGGGGGTTGGGGGGATGCCTGATATGCCCATTTCAGGTCTTAGAATCTCTACTAAAGAGCTGATGAGCTGGTGTGTTTAATCAAGGAGACGAGCAAAAGTATTAGGGGACTCCAGCAATGTGGCTGAGAACATCTGGTACTGTACAGAGGTAGGTGTAGGTAGGCTTCACTGTAGAATGATTTCAGACATGTAATACAATGCTTCTACTGTGCACTTCACTGTAGCATAAGTTTTCAGCACAAAGAATAAGAAAGAAATGCAACATTAAATGCTAAGTTTTATTATTTTTTTACACCATATAAAAATAGAACAGATGTTGTAAGTTAAAAGGGGCTCAGGTCTTCAGAGAGTTGTAGTCTCAGAGACAGTGGATGTCTGAGAAGCAGTAGCTGTATCATATCCTGTGGAAGTTGAGAAGCAGCAGCTGTCTGATATTCAAGGCCTGTCTCATAGATGGTGGCAGCTTTAGAGCCAGTTTCAGTTTCTGAGGCAGTGTCCATCTCAGAGGTAGTTTCAGTCTCAAAGCCACTGGCAAGCTGAGAGCCACCAGCAATCTGATATTCAAGGCCAGTCTCAGAGGCAGTGGTAGGCTCCAATGCAGTGTCAGCCTGAGATGCAGTACTAGTCTCATCGACCAAGATGGCGGCGCGTGCACAACGCGAGGCTCAGCGTCTCTCCAGTTTTTGCAGTTTTGCGGTAATTCTCCTGCTCATATCGGGTCTGTTCGTGCAGAACAGTTGTGCATTAACATCGTACACCCGACAGGAGCTTTTGGATATAAGTTTGCACATTTCCGACAGTTTTATCAGCAATCTTCGTCTCGCCCCTGAGATCGCCAAAACAATCGAGGCTGCGCACCCTACTCGGCCGGGCGGAAGTGCTCGAAGGCGGCGGCGCGACCGTAAACAAAGGAGGGGGAAACGCGGAGGACTGAGAGCTAAGCTAAAGCTAACACCACACCGGCTCTCTCTCCCCAGCATTTTCCTCGCCAATGTGAGGTCTATGGTGAACAAAATGGACGAGATTCGACTCCGCATTAGCCACAGCAAGAGGCTTTTGAACTGCAATGTCATGATTTTCACCGAAACATGGCTAAACAGCGGCATACCGGATAACGCTATTGACATAGCTGGACACCAAACATTCCGAGCAGATAGATCGGCTGATGACACCGGTAAGACCAGAGGCGGAGGATTGTGCATTTATGTTAACAAAGCTTGGTGCACGAACTCTGTTAGTGTTGTCAAACACTGCTCAGCTAACCTAGAGTTTCTCATGGTTAAGTGCAGACCGTTTTATCTGCCGCGGGAGTTTACATCAGTCATTATAACCGCTGCTTACATTCCTCCCGACGCTGATGCCAAGCTCGCAATGAACGAACTTCATGCGGCCATCAGTAAACAACAGACTATTCACCCGGAGGCTGCATTTATTGTTGCGGGGGATTTTAATCACTCCAACTTAAAGACAGTGCTCCCAAAATTTCATCAGAACGTTTCCTGTCACACCAGAGGCAACAAAACTTTGGACCATGTCTATACAAACATGGCTGAAGCCTACACTGTGACCCCCCTCCCCCACCTGGGACAATCAGATCACCTTTCTTTGTTCCTCATCCCCAAATATTCACCCCTCATCAACCGTGTGAAGCCATCAGTGAAGACCATCAAAGTGTGGCCAGCGGGGGCAGACCTCACACTCCAGGACAGGTTTCAAAATACTGACTGGAGTATGTTTGCTTCTCAGGCCACATGTGGCTTTCACACGGACATAAACAGCTATACTTCCTCTGTTCTGGATTACATTAACACCACCGCAGACAGTGTCACAACTCAGAAGCAGATCACCACATACCCAAATCAGAAGCCATGGATGAACAAGGAGGTGCGCCTCCTGCTGAAGGCACGCAACACAGCCTTCAGATCAGGAGATGCACAGGCCTACAGCACATCCAGGGCAGATCTGAAGAGGGGCATCAAAAAGGCCAAGCACTGCTACAAGCTAAAGATAGAGGATCACTTTTCCAACTCTGACCCTCGACGCATGTGGCAGGGCATCCAGGCCATCAGTGACTACAAACCCAGCCATTCCACCCCAACAGACACAAATGCCTCTTTCCTGAACGAGCTCAATGACTTTTATGCTCGCTTTGAGAGAGACAATAGAGGATCTGCCACCAAGCTTACATCTACAAATAATCACCAGTCCATCACACTGACCTCCACAGATGTGTATACTGCACTGAGCCGGATCAACACGCGCAAGGCTGCTGGACCAGACGGCATCCCTGGACGCGTACTTAGGGCATGTGCGGAGCAGCTTGCTGGGGTTTTTACAGACATTTTTAACATGTCCCTCGCTCAAGCGGCTGTGCCTACTTGCTTTAAATCCACCTCCATTGTGCCAGTGCCAAAACACTCTAAACCATCATGCCTGAATGACTACCGTCCTGTAGCACTCACACCCATCATCATGAAGTGCTTTGAACGGCTGGTCCTGGAACACCTGAAAAACTGTCTCCCGTCTACACTGGACCCACTCCAGTTTGCATACCGGACCAATAGGAGCACAGAGGATGCAGTCTCCATAGCATTGCACTCTGTACTCGCACACTTGGACAATAAGAACACTCATGCACGTATACTGTTTGTCGACTTCAGCTCGGCATTCAACACCGTCATCCCCTCCAAGCTAATCACTAAACTTGGAGATCTGGGCATTAACACCTCACTCTGCAATTGGATTATGGACTTTCTGACCAACAGACCTCAGCATGTTAGGTCAGGCCTCACTTGCTCTACCACCATCATGCTCAACACTGGTGTACCACAAGGCTGTGTGCTGAGCCCTTTCCTCTACTCCCTCTTCACCCACGACTGCAGAGCTTTGAATGGATCAAACACCATCATCAAGTTTGCAGACGATACTACGGTGATCGGTCTCATTAGCAACAACGATGAGACTGCCTACAGGGAGGAGGTCCAGCACTTGGCCACATGGTGCACAGAAAATAACCTGCTCCTTAACACCACCAAAACTAAGGAGCTGATTATAGACTTCAGGAAGGAGAGAGGAAGCAAACATGATCCCATCCAGATTAACGGGATGGCTGTTGAGCGTGTCTCCTGCTTCAAGTTCCTGGGGACCCACATCTCAGAAGACCTGTCCTGGACCACCAACACCTCCAGCCTGGTCAAGAAGGCCCATCAGCGACTCTTCTTCTTGAGGACACTGAAGAAAAATCAGATGTCCCCAGCCATCCTGGTGAACTTTTACCGCTGCACAATAGAGAGCATACTAACCAACTGTGTCACAGTCTGGTATGGAAGCTGCTCTGTTGCGGAGCAAAAAGCACTGCAGCGGGTGGTGAAAGCTGCCCAACGCATCACTGGGACTCCACTCCCTGCCATCAAAGACTTGCAGAGGAAAAACTGCCTGCGTCGTGCACGCAGTATTCTTAAGGACTCCTCTCACCCCGCCCACGGACTGTTTTCTCTCCTGCCTTCCGGCAGGCGCTTCAGGAGCCTCCGGACTAGAACCAGCAGACTGAGGAACAGCTTCTTTCCTAGAACTGTCTCCTCACTGAACTCTGCCCCTCATTGATTCCACTGCATCTCCTTCACACCTTCACTTCCCTCATCCTCCTCATACCTCTTTAATCAACCATAACCTTTGTATTTGCACTATTAACTTGTATTTGCACTACATGATCACTCATATGCACTAAGGGACTTAAAAACCACTATTCTAATGCTCATTTGCACTACCTGTCTGTCTTCACTCTCAATCATTGTATAATTGCAGCATATATTATACTGCAATTCACTACTCAATCCACTGCACTGATACCTCGGATGAACATCTGATCAAAATTTCACCTGCAGTATTTAATATTCTATTCAGTATTTAATATACACTGCACTTCATTGCACATTTTACTACATTGTAAATATCCCATCTGTAAATATCCCATCTGTAATTCCTGCCTATAGTACATAACCATCTGTATATTATGTTCATAGTATGTATCCATCTGTAATTATTACCATAGAACGCTTTATCTACATTTAAATTATTTAACTTATATCCTGCACTTTACTTCTTATTGCACTTCTGGTTAGACCTAAACTGCATTTCGTTGCATTGTACTTGTACATGTGTAATGACAATAAAGTTGAATCTAATCTAATCTAATCTAATCTAGTCTCAACCTGAGAGGAGTGTTGTCTTTGAGGCAGCGTCAGCCTGAAATGTACTGTCAGTCTGAAATGCACTGTAATTCTGAGATGTAGTGCCGGTCTGTGAGGTAGTCTCAATTTGAGAGGCAGTCTTAGTTTGACAGGCAGTGCCAGTTTCAGAGAAGATGTTATTCTGAGATGCAGCACCATTTTCAGAGGGAGTGTCAGCCTGAGAGGCGGAGTGAGTCGGAGAGGCAGTGAAAGTTTGGTGGCAGAGTCAGTCTCAAAGGTAGTGACAGACTCAGAAGCAATCCCAGGCACAATATCAATCTCAGATGCATTATAGATCTCAGACGCAATGTCAGTATCAGGGAGAGTATTAGTCTCAGAGACAATGATAATCTCAGGTGCAATGTAGACCTTAGGCACAACATCAGATTCGGGGACAGTCATAGTCTCAAGCACATTGTCAATCTCAAAGACAATTATGTTCTCAGGGACAATGTCAGTCTCAGAGACGGTGACAGTCTCAGGAGCAGTGACAGTCTCAGAGAACATGTCAGTTTGAGGAGTAAGGACAGTCTTAGAAAAAGCATCAATCTTAGGAGCTGTGACAGTCTCAGACACAGTGTCGGTCTCAGGCGCAGTGTCCATCTTGGAGACAGTGTCGGCCTCAGGAGCAGTGTCTGTCTCAGGAGCAATGACAGTCTCCGAGACAGTAACAGCCCTAGGAGCAGTGACAGTCTCAGAGGCAGTGTCTGTCTCAGGAGCAATGACAGTCTCCGAGGCAGTAACAGCCCTAGGAGCAGTGACAGTCTCAGAGACAGTGTCGGCCTCAGGAGCAGTGTCTGTCACAGAGACAGTGTCGGTCTCAGGAGCAGTGACAGTCTCAGAGGCAGCGTCGGCCTCAGGAGCAGTGTTCATCTTAGAGACAGTGTCCGTCTCAGGAGCAGTGACAGTCTCAGAGACAGTGTCAGTCTCAGACACAATCTCCCTTTCAGAGGTAGTGGCAACCTCAGATCCTGTGGCAAAAAAAGGCACTGGTGAACTGTGAACTGGTGGGGTTGTGTGACGTTTGCTTCAGGGAGGCCTGTTAAGGGTGGGTTTTCATTTGTCCCTAACAGGGTAGATATTTTTGGTTTCCCATTGTAGTTTGATTTTTATAAATGCTTAAATTTATTTGTATGATCTTGACCATTATATATATATATTTTTTACAAATACTTTCATGATTACACAAAAAGTTATATTAAAACTGTTTGATTTCCTACATTTCTTACCAGAAATGAATCATATGCTCAGGACAGGTCATACAATAATGCACTTACCTTGATATTCTGTCAAACTCCTCTCCAGTTGTCTCGTATTTATCTTTCTGGTGATTTATATTTGTTTGGTGTCCTCCTCTTTCATTGTATCGGGTGAATTGCTTTTCACCCTGGTGGAGAACCACCATAACATCACCAAACTAGCAGTGATCAGCATAGTTTGATGTTTTTGGAAACCAGACAACTGTGCAAAGTCTTGCAGACTTAATTCAGCTAATTTAAAAGTCTAATATATTAAGAATGCAGTTGAGCAGAATGAAAATTGTTGTCAAGCAGAGCGAATCTTGCAGTCGAGCAGAAGGATTATTCAATGGAGCAGACAAAGTTGTGATGGCAATCAAGAAGAATGAATATTATGCAGAATCTGAACATTCTAATTCTTATCATGTGACATCACAGTCAGTGCCGGTCGGTTCATGCTAAGCATTCTAGGCACGTGATGAGGGATTCGCGGGGGAATTTCAGGGGGTTGATTTTTCCCACCTTCTAACTGGAAATAACATCTGGAACGCTGCTTTAAGTCGGATATCTGACCTTGAACTCAGAACTGGCCATAGTGTGGAGTCCTTATGTCAAACTTAAAAAACACTAGAGATTATAAAATGATACCTTAATTGTCAGCTGTTTTCAAAACAAAAGGCAGAATTTTTCTGCTGTTTTTGCCATAATTGACAAAAATATGTTACGTGAGGTGTGATTGACTGGAACTCACTTAAAGTGGGACGTTCTTCCGACCTTGACTGGAACGTGGCATAAGGGGCTACCAGCAAAAGAATTACAACAAATAAATAAACAAACAACAGGATAAAAATTACACAGTATTTTCATGTTTTGTCCAAAAGAATTTGGTTTATTTATAGAGGGAAAGCATGCTCTGTCTCATAAACGCACACACATACGACGCACGCGCGGACACGGTGAACTGAAAGCCCCGTCTTTATAATAGATTCGCAATGAAAAAGATAGAAACGTCGCTATATTGAAGCAGTTAAGTTCACTCACGTTGAATCTTTCTTCTTCTCTGTGGAAAGCTTTACACTCTAAAAAACGAATGTGTTTATTATTAGTAACACATTATAACAAACACATTTTAAGTCATCATTATAGAGGTCAGTGTTTGCATTAGTTGGGCTCTTGGTCTGATTTTTAATGTAAGTTTTTATTTGGCTGCTGTAACTGGATTGTAACAGCTAGATTTTTGCAAAGAGCAAAAGTCATTCAGTGGTGACGATTATGTTTTGACATCATGTAGTGTAGTGACCTGAACAACTGGGTTAGGTTTTCTTAGTTAATCACATAAACACTGTGGACCACATAAGATCTGAAATTTCCAGTGTAATCACAGACGTTTTTAAAATTAATTTTGCTTGAAAATTTTAAAAAGCCTGTCATTTTGACATCACACAGACATCAAGAACCAGTGTGATATACACAACAATGGTAACCATCAAAAAAGCATGTTGTAGCCAATCAAAACTCATTCATGGCTCCCATCATGCATTGCAGCATGAACAAATTATGCTATTTGTCACCATTGTTGAGATTCATGTCCTTATTCTTGATGCCTATGTGTGCCTAAAATAAATGCTTTTAACATTTTTTTTGGTCCTAAAACAGCTTGTAAGAAATCAAAAAATGATATAAAATACAGATATTTTTCACTGTGGAATCACAAGGTTAGTGTAATTAGAGAAAATATAACTTGACTCTAGACAAATAATGATTACGTTACAACATAATCATCACCACCTGATGACATTTGCTCTTTGCAAAAGTCTAGCTGTTATAGCAGCCAAATAAAATGTAATATTAAAAAGTCAAGAATCAAGATCCCAACTAAAGTAAACACGTATCGCTATAATGACTTAAAATATGTTTTTCTTTGTTGATTCTGCTTGTTAACATCAGATCTGGTGACTGCGATTACACATTAATTTTGATTTTTTACACATTAATGTGTTAAATATTTTAACACACTGCCTGTGTTAAGAATAATGTCCTTAACTAGACACACAGATGTGTTAAATATAACACAGGTTGTGTTGTTTTTAACACATCTGATTTTTTAACACACTAAACGTGTCATAAATTGTAAATTATGACACACTAGTGTGTTAAATATTTTAAAAATGTCAAGCTGTGTTAAGACAAATATCACACTGGTTGAGTTTGAAATTAACACATAAATGTGTTGTCCTTAACTAGACACACAGATGTGTTAAATATAATGCAGGTTGTGTTATTTTTAACACATCTGTTTTAAGAGTGTAGATTCCATAATTCACTAATTTATTCACCTATGCTGTTTTAATGCTTAGCTTGCTTGTTTTAAAATACCCTTAAGAAAATTAACCAATGTTTTTCTTACAAAATTTTACTAAAAGTTGGTAATACTAGGGTTATACAAATGATAATCAGTGCACCAAAAACATGATTCATTTTCGTAAGGGTAGTAAAAGTAAGAGTAGAGTTAACCCTCATGCAACCTTATGGACATTTTTGTCCACCCTTACAAAAAATAACTGCAGTACCTACAACTGCATTACAACTGTAGTGCAAAGTAGCATAACTGCAGTACAGTGAAGTACAACTGGAAATTTGCAGTATAAAGAAGTATTTAACTGCAGTCAATTAAAGTTCAACAGCAGTAAAACTGCAGTACAATAAAGTACAACTGTAGATTTGCAGTATAGTGAAGTACAGATACAATATAACTGCAGTTCAGTGATACACTGAAAAGCATGTGAAGATTTCAGATGCAAAAAAATTCTAAGTCTGTCTTATTTCTTTATTTTTATTTATTTATTTATTTATTTATTATTAACTTTTCTCTTTTTTTCCCCGTAATACAGTGCTGTATTGTGCAACATGTAGCAAGTGCTGTGGCTACAACTGTATTTATTTATTTATTTATTTATTTATTTTATTTTATTTATGTAGTCTTCTACAAAAAAAAAAAAATACTTATACTAAATATATTTTTGTACAAAAAAGGTAAAGGTAAATCAGCGTCTGTTCTGTAGTATGGACATAAAACTATAAAATACTTTTTGGTTTGGAAACGTTGTTCATATGTGTTTAATGTTGTTTTTCAGCTTGTTATATTCACTCTAATAATCTATCGTTATACAAATGTGTAAATAATAATGTGACATAGTTACCCCATTTTTTATTTTTTTTTTTTTTTAAATATATATTTTAAAATCTTAAAAGCTAATCTATTAAACATAAAAATCTCAATCCAATTAGTGACAAACCTGATGCATTTAATTATCATATGGCTTAGCAATTTAGTTATAAGCAGATCTGTAGAAATGTGTCAGCTCAGTTAAATTCTAATTACAGTAGTGCCATTGGTACATTATTTATAATAATGTAATGAACAAAATGCACTAAACATACTGCATATTTGTTTGTTTGCGTTTTTGGGAGAGTGTCAAACCCTAATTGACATGAGGAAAAAAAAAACATTGAAAAGTGTTTATTTGACAGTGTACCCCTCTCTGCAACAGAGAAAGCAAAAAGTGTCATTATTTCATTAAAATCAGTGTTGACTCAGTTCATTTTAATAACTGAATAAAAGCATCAAATATCTAATAAGTCCAATGCATCTACATAGCAGTTCTGCAGAAAACAGTGGTGCTATCATCTAGCTCAGTTCAGTCCTCATCCAATATTGTCAGTGCAGTCAATAATATTGCTGAATATTTTGTGTCCCCAAATAAGCATGCCAATAGTCAACAGTGACAAAGAACCCAAACTATGTGAGCAAAGTATGCTTAGTTTGGGGATAATTTATCTTCTGGCCAACAAATGAACATAGTATGATTTCATCACAATTTAATGTAAAAATTTACAGGACTGCAGGTCTACAAGTAGCTGGAGATATTAATCTCTTTTAAATACTATCCAAAATCAGGTTTGCATTGCATCTGTGGCTGACTAATGTGTGTGAGTGAATTTAATGCATTTGCAGAAATAAAGTCTTGCCAACATCTGTTGAGTGCCTTTTCACGTTTTCTCTTTTCTCCTCTACACAGCAAAAACGCTCAGTGTTAAATTAACACTCTCAGTGTAAATTTAACACTCTGAGTGTGGACACATATAGACACTGAAGTAGTGTTAAAATAACACTGAGCAGTGTTGAAGTTAATGAGATAATTGGGTAATTAACAGCTGATAAATAAACATTAGTATAGATACCTGATGATAACGAGCAGAATCACCAAAGGAGAAAATCAACATTTTTAAGCAACCATTACAGTGGTTAGTGTCTGCATTAGTTGTGATCTTGACCCTTATGTCTTTAATATTAGACTTTGTTTGGCTGCTGTATCTACGTTAAAACAGACAGTCAAGTCAAGAGCAGCAGTCATCAGGCGCACATGATTATGCACATGATATATTATGCTATTTGTCACCATTGTTGAGCTTCATGCGTGGATTCTTGATGTCTAGGTGTGCACAAATTAAAAAAAATTTCTTTTGCAGAATGCCTTGAAAAAAATCCTTCCAAAATGCACAAAAGAAAGATTTTTTTTTGACTGTGGAACCACAGGGCTACTGTAGTCAATAAAGAATATGTGTGTATTAAATGGTTAGATTACACAGTGCATCAAGACAAACAATGATTTTGTCAAAACATAATCATTAACAGCTGATGCTTTTTGCAAAAGTCTGGCTGCTAAAACTTAGTTACAACAACCCAAAACAATCTAAGAATACAAAGTCAAGAATCAAGAGCCCTACTAAAGTAAACATGGACCACTATAATGGTGACTTTAAATATGTGATTTTCTCTTTTAGTGATTCTGATTGTTAACAGCAGTTGTTCATCACTAATGATCAATTAATCACTTAATTATTTCATTAACTTTAACTCTGCTTCAGTGTTATTTTAACTCTTTTTGGAGTGGGACCAAATGTACTCTGAGCAGAGTTGATTTTACTCTGGGGATTTTACTGTGTAACAATAGCAGAACCTTTTTTGGTGCTACATAGAACCCTTTTTATAGGGTTCCATAAAGAATCATGCTTTGAAAATACTGTATAGGACCTTAACAGTGTTATAAATAACCTTTTTAATTATGCATTTTAATTAATATTGGTATATTAATATATTTATATAATTATGAAAATTTGCCTGGTATCAAAATAAATATTTTTTAATGACGTGAATTTGTAGCAAAAATGACAGTGCTATTACAACAGTTATTAGCAGAATACATTAATAAATGACAATTTACATTGAACATAAATAAAGAAGTAAAACAAAATAGAAACTGAAAATAGTGGAATGAAGACCAAGTTCCAGTGAAAAATTAATTTTCATAATCCTCTATGATGCCTGCAAGTCCATCATTGTACAGTATTATTTTGGCTAATGCAGGACAATACTGAATAATGCGCATCGGATGGTATTAGATGTATACCCTCCACTACACCACTGACTAATGCACGAATCGTATATAATGTTACACATCAGATATTCTTTCCCAACAGTTCCCAAGCGTTCACTAAAGACAGAACAGATTAATGAACTCATATTTATAAAAACCTCAAATTCGTGTAAAATCGATATATTCTTGCATGTAGCTCAAAATAGCCTGTGCGCATTTAAACTCATTTTGCCAGCACTGGTCACATAAAACGTCATTAAACTGCGGGTAAGCACCAACTAGCAGTTTTAATGACGTACAGAATGCAATGCCTCCGATCTGCCTGTTTACATGACGGTCGCATTGGCATATATCTGATTTATATCTGATTTATTTCCACATATGACTGAGGCCTGAATCCAATCTCGAAATATCCGAATGCATTTTTTTCTGTTTACACTGTCATAAAACAGATCCGATCTGTTTCACATATGACCAAAAAATCTGAATTGTGTCGAATTTAACTGGCAGTGTAAACAGGGCCTTTAACAGGACCTAGCTTTAACACGTATGTATTATACAATTTTAATGGACTTCACAGAGGCAACCGGTTTCATGTCGAGTGGTTCTTTGCCTCCACCTCATGCATTAAAATCATGTAATTCACACCTAGCCATGGAGTAGTCCTTGTATATGAAGAGGGTTAGGTTAGACAAAGTATTAAATGAAGGGGGCACAATAACTGTGGAACACATATTCTAAATACTGTATTCCAATAATATATTTACATACACATTTATAAATTATCTTGTTTTATTATTAGTATTTTTATTTAAGGTTAGAAATTTGAATGAAAAACCAATTAGGATTAAGTGGGGAAATAATTGTGGAGGGCTCTGTACAGTATTTAAACATGACTGTGTCTGTGCTTTTTTTTTTTTTTTTCTAGAAAGTTATTGTGCAAGTAGTTGCATGGACTATGAGGGACAGAAAGTTCAGAAATGAAGATCTTCATGTGTTTTCTGAAGATGAATGGAATACTTGTGGGCAACATGAGACATATTTTTTTATTTATTTTTTTTATTTTATTTTTTTTGATGAACTAACCTTATAACTTCTTTTACTTAGTGTTTAAAGCCATTGTTAATACTGACCAATATGCCATAAAACATTAACTGGGAGTAATATGAATAGTTTTCACAAACACTCATTGACATCACAATTCGTGATTTATTTTAAGCATATGCCTATAGTGAAACGCGTAACTGAAACTTGAGCATTTCTGTCTGTTTGTTTTTCCAGACTACATCTAAAATAATGTTTCCAGAACATAAGAGATAAAGGCAGTCATAAGAACCAAGCAGAATTATGAGGATAAGCTCTACACAAAAAGAAGCCTGTATGAATAATGTGGGAAGAAATAAGCATGACTGCATGATTTGTAAAGTCTCACAGTTATTTTAAGTTTAAAGAAAATTAAATAATTTTGTTGTTGCATTGCTGTTTGAGACATCCACTGTTGTTTTGTACCTTAATTCATTAAATTGCTGATGTGTGCAAATAAAACTTGTTATTCTGAATACAGCATTTTATTAGTATTGCACTTTGGTTGTATTGATCTGTACTTCTGTTGTATTATATTGCATGCAGTACTACTGCACTTTTATTGTAGTATAATTGTAGTACTAGTATTGTAATACTAGTATTGTAGCTAATTGTAGTAGCTGTATTGCAGTAATACTGCAGGTTTATTCCAAATGTATTATAGTAATACAATTATTAGTCTTCTTTCCTAAAAAGTTAATGTCTTTATCTTTGCCCATGTCTTGCTCTTCTTGTAAACATCATAGGACCACTCCAGATATGCATCAATGCTTTGTCAATTAAAGGCCAGCAATGCAGCTTGCACCAAAGCCCAGCTGTAGTCAGTTTCTACTTTCTGAATTTTGAGGATGGTACACTTTGACTAGAACTATATTAGCCAAAACGTCAGGGATGGAATACTATGCTCATTGCTTAGCAACTTTCATACTGGAAGAGGCAAAGTGAGGGCACAACACTACACCTCTCTTTGAAACTACACCTCCTGTTGCATAATAAGGTATAATGACACATATTTATTTTTATTAAGATGATGAACCAGATTGCTTAAGGCTATTTCGGTGTAAAGGTGTGTTGTCAAAAGGGTTCACTTGGATGGAATTGCTGTATGTAGCCAGGCATGTTAAAGAAGATGCTGTCACACTGTTCAGGGATATGATGTGTGAGGTGCATTTCCATAAGAATATTTTCACTTGCATGCACTTCTTTACCTCACACAGTAAATTCCCCGGTGTTAAATCAACACCGCTTGGTGTTCATATGGGAACCACCAGCAGGGTGTTAAAAGTAACACCAAAGCAGTGTTAGAGTTAATTAGGTATTTGAGTGGTTAATTAAGTGATGATTGATCATTATTGAAGACACCTGATGTTAACAAGCAGAATCACCAAAGGAGAAAATCAAAAAAATTTTAAGCAACCATTATAGCAGTCAGTGTTTGCATTAGTTAGTCTCTTGACCCTTACATTTTTAACATTAGAGTTTGTTTGACCTTATGTATAATGTGACCTGTATAACAAAGTTAGGTTTTTTTTACTGGTTGCATCAATCCTGTGGACAATATATCTATAATGAGACAGATGTTTTTAAATTTATTTAGATCCAAAAGTTAAAAAAAAAAAAAAAAAACTTTAATGAAGACACAGACATGAAGAATCAGCATGAGAATCACAACAATGGTGAGCATCAAATAAGCATGTTGTAACCAATCAAACTCTGTGGCTCCCATCATGCATTGCAGCATGAATAAATTATGAGCTTAATTGTCTTTGTAATTTATTTTATTCCTACGATTTTCTTTTGTTTGTCACCATTGTTGAGATTCATACTCTGGTTGTTGATATCTGTGTGTGCTTAAACAAACATTTTTATATCACATCAAAACTCTTTTAAAACCAGTAAAAAATATATATATTAATTTTCATAACTATTTGACCTGAATCATTGAACTCATTTAGAGTGTAATTTCCGAGTTATATTTCCAACATAGCTTGAAGATTAAACTAATCTGATGATTCAGATCAAATCATCATCATCTCCTAATAACTTCAGCTCTTGGTTTGTCTGGATGCTATAATTAACATACAGCAGCCAAACAAACTCTAATGTTAAAAATTGTAAGGGTCTAGAGACTAACTAATGCAAACACTGATCGCTATAATGGTTGCTTAAAAATGTTGCTTTTCTGCTTTGGTGATTCTGCTTGTTAACATCAGGTGTTTTCAATAATGATCAATCATCACTTAATTAATCACTCAAATACCTAATTAACACTGCTTCAGTGTTACTTTTAACACCCTGCTGGTGGTTCCCATATGAACACCGAGTGGTGTTGATTTAACACCGGGGAATTTATTGTGCAGAAGCAATAACCTTAAGTATGTTTTATTTAAGTTTTCTGTGATATTTTCAGAGATCAACTCCTGAGCAAATGTTAACGTCAATATTTTGTAGTAGACCTGCATGGCTTACACTCTGAGAAATACCTCTAACTATTTTTCCTCTTCGTATGTTGCTTGCTGGTCTAAATTGTGTTTCTGTTTTGAGATGACATATGGCCCCAGACGGTCAATGTAATGCTATAACAAAGTCGATTTGACGTTTTGAGCATTGTGAAAGAGGACTCTGTGTTGCAAGTTGCAAAATTTGCGAATTGCTTGTACCTCTAGATAGGGCACTTCCTGCAACCTATACAACATATATGCTGGTATGTAAAAAAAGAGCACAGCATGGATTTTTTTTTTTTTTTTTTTTTTACAAAATGTGCAGGGCAGGGATGCCTCCAGGACAGGTTTGAAAACCACTGGTCTAAACCATTGGTAAGGCATGTTGGTCCAAGGTTTTCTAAGAATCTGTCAGCGGTGCAATCTTCTTCCAGTCTTTTAGAAAATTACTAATCTGAATTTAATGGAACATGCAGCACCTTTTTATATTTGCTTTTTTTCTATATTTGATATTTATTTTTAAATATGTGCTATAAAAAGACATTTTTATTTATATCTGAGTTAGTCTGGGCTCAAACCATAAAAAGGATCAGAGAGTTGATGGGTATGAAAGCGAATGCTTGACGAATGTCAAACATAAAACTAAATTTATCATAATGGTGAATGGCTTGTCGGCTATGGCAACACCCAGTCAGTAGTAGATCATAGGGAGTCTAGATCTTTGGTGTAAATGCATTTACAAAATGAAAAATCTCCAGCAATTAGTTTAAGGACTGGGTTAAATAGTTGAAATTAGTCTTTTATTCTATTAACAAAGAGGTAAACATTGCCTGGCTCATTTTCAAAAAGGACAAAATAGCAATTCTATGCAGCAGTACAGCACAAATAATCGAATAAAATGATGATAAAATGACAAATTATAGGAACTTAGAAGATAATTATTATAAACAAAATAAAATTGCAAAAGAAAAAAAAACCTTATAAAAATTAAGGAATAAAGAAAATAAAATGAATAGCATATGATAAAATATGAGCCTATGGTAGGAAATGTGTAACAATTCATTAATATCAATCAGTTATCATAACAATAATCAATAAACAATCACAACTGTGTGCTGGTGTGGAACTCATGGATTAGATGACAACTCCCTAAGACATAACAGTGGAATTGTTAAAACAATCACAACTGTGTGCTAGTGTGGAACTCATTAAACCTGTGGATCAGATGACACCTCTCTCAGACATAACAGTGGAATTAATAAAAGAATCACAACTGTGTGCTAATATGGAACTCATGGAATAGATGACACCTCCCTCAGACATTATGAGACTTCCTGAAGCAGTCAATACGCATTGGCCTTCTCACAGCCAAATGATGTGTGACCCTCACAGACACGACATCTGACAAACCTATTTTCTGCAAAACAAAAGGAATACTTACGATTTCTCTTTTGTATAGCTTTTGGAGCACATTTGCAGATGTTATGGTTCAGAAAACATCTTTATAGAATCGTGTTTATTGGCCAGTGAGCCACACCATCAAACCTGGGTATATCAGTCACAGCAGCTGACACTGAGGATGGCCTCCCATGCCCTTTTGGTGGTTTTTAGGAGACTTTGGGTGACTGCTCACTAAAATCCACAGAGATCATAGTCACCACTCATGACTGTTGACCACAGCACTGTGGAAAAAGAGTAAGTCCAAGAATAAAATGGCCACCACACTTTTTTTTTAATCTTATTTTGCCGTGGTAATGGAATGCCTGAAGATCATGTACAGTCATGTGAAAAAGCTAGGACACCCTATTGAATTCCATGGTTTTCTGTACCAGGACATAATAAAAAAATTATATGGTCATTGGCAGGTCTTAACATTTGGAAACATAAATCCTCAGATAAACAACATTACATGACAAATCACACCGTGTCATTATTTATTTAACAAAAACAACCAAGATGGAAAAGTCATGTGTGACAAAGTTAGGACACCCTATGATTCAATTGCTTGTAGATCCACTTTTAGCAGTAATAACGTGAAGTAATAATTTCCTGTATGACTTTATCAGTCTCTCTCATCATTCAGGGGGAATTTTGGCCCACTCTTCTTTACAACCTTGCTGTTGTTTATTGAGGTTCATTGACATTTGTTTATGGACAGCTCTCACCACAGCATTTGAGTCAGGATGAGGTCTGGACTTTGACTGGGCCACTGCAACACCTTGATTCTTTTCAGTCATTCTGTTGTAGATTTACTGGTTTGCTTGGGATCATTGTCCTGTTGCATGACCCAATTTTGGTCAAGCTTTAGCTGTCAGATGGTCTCACATTTGACTTTGAATACTTTGATATACAGAGGAGTTCATGGTCTGTTGCGGCCTTCCGACTGGTTTCGCTCGGAGCCGCTATGGCGGGAGAGGTATAAAGTGTTCTGACGCTTAGGTACAGTTCAATCCTTATATTTTGTTTTATTCGTAAAGGTATTCGCATATTTAGCATACAACCACAGTCAAAAACTGGTGCCCTTCCTCTCCCGGCCGCTGATTCCCAATCAGCTGTGACTTGTGCATAATATTACGCTCACAAAAGGGGGGGGCACTAACACACATACTGTATAGTGCATTAGAGCCATTCAGTATTCAGTCCACCAAGTACTGTGACACAATAAATATTTCAGAAAAGCCAAAATTAAACATAAGTTTTAAACCAACAAAATATCAAATTATTCATTGCAAAAATGGCTCCAACATTCTGCCCCCTAATTGTCCATATTGACAATTATCATAATAAACATGGAGCCATAAAGAAATATAGTTCATTCATTCACATATGTTAGAGTCTTAAAGTCCATACATTTATATGCATATCTCACAGTCCACAGAAGAAGAAAAAAATCTTATTTTCTTATAAAGTACAAAGAAATATGTCTATGTTAAAGTCAAATTAGGGTAGGTCAGGGTCAGTCAAGTCTGGCCTCCAAGAGAAGACATAGTTTAGTGATGGGCCTTTCCAGGATGTTACCCTTTGTTTGGACTTTTACTCATCTGACATAGCCTCTGCTATCTGGGATTGTCTCTATCACTCTCCCCATAAGCCAAGAGTTGTGTGTTGTGGTTTCATCCACTATCAGAACGAGGTCATTGGTCTTCAGATTTCTTTTAATCACGTTCCACTTCTGTCTCTCTTGCATTAGGGGAAGATATTCTCTGATCTACCATTTCCAGAACAGGTCAGCAATGTATTGTACTTGTTTCCATCTTCGTCTGGGATAGCGGTCATCCTTTTTAAACAATACTGGTGGCAGCAGGGACTTTCCTTTTAACTGCAGCAGATGGTTCGGTGTGAGGGCCTCAGGGTCACGTGCATCTTCTGAGACTGCAGTGATAGGCCTGTCATTCAGGATGTTCTCTACCTCACACAGGACTGTCTGCAGGCTTTCATCATCCAACACTTGTTGTCAAATTACAGATTAGAGGATCTTCTTAATGGTTCGGATGAGCCTCTCCCAAGCACCTCCGTGGTGTGAGCCAAAGGGGGGATTGAAATACCATTTTATTCCTTTAGCCGACAGGTGTTGTTGCACCCTTTCCTGCTTAAGCTGACCAAGTTCTTCTCTCAGTTCACGGTCAGCCCCCACAAAGTTTGTGCCATTGTCAGAGACCATTCTTTTGACCTGACCCCTTCTGCTTATGAATCTTCTTATAGCAGAGATGCAGGAATCTGTGTCTAAGGAATGTGCCAGCTCTAGATGTACTGCTCTCGTAAGTGAACAAGACTCTGTACCTTTTTACCACACTTCGGCTCTTCATGGCTTCAAGAGGGCCAAAGTAATTGACGCCCACATATGTGAAGGGAGGGTGATCTGGCAGTGTGCGGCTTAAAGGCAGGTCAGACATCTTCTGCACACTAGGGGGAGTGTGCCAACATCTGCAAAAATATGCAGTCTCTTAGGATACCTCTGGCAGCAGAATTTGCTTTAATAACCCAGTATTGCTGGCAAAGTTTTGAAAGCATCTGATTTCTGCCACTGTGGCCCACTAAAATATGGATGTGACTAAGAAGCAATCTGGTCAGATGCTTGAGTTCTTCTGGCATTGCCATCCTATTTAGTCTTCTGCCAACTCTCAGAACTCCATCACAGAGGTAAGGTTGATCCTGAGAGAGAGTTGGTTTGTAAAGTTTGCTACTTTTCTACTTTACGGTATCCTTCCCAGTCTGCAACATTACACTCCTCTGGGAAATGCCGCTGTTGAATATAGTTCAGAAGGGCCTTTTCAGCTTGCATTAGTTGTTCGACAGAGAGTAGGTGGTTCTGTAGTTTGACCTTCTTGTCAGACTGCTTGTAAGTGAGTGCTTCTGCCTTTTTTCTCTTGCTCAGATGTCTAAGCAGGTCTTTGAACTGGAGAAGCCTTGCTGTGGCTCTTTTGAGTCTGTCCCATGAAGAGAAGTGTTTTATAAACTCAAGAATTGGATCTTGAGCTTCTATTACTTCTGTACCAAAAACAGCAACAGTCTTCTTGACCTCCGGATCATTATCAGAAAGAATGGCTGAAATCTCTGTATAAACTGGCCAAGACTTCTCTGACAGTTTTAGAAAGGCTGGACAATGTAGCCATCTCTCGGATTTCAGGAATTTTTCAGCTGTTAGACCATGCGATGCATCATCCGCTGGGTTGAGAGCGGTGTTTACATATCGCCACTGGAACTTTTTGGACAGGGCTCTGATGGTAGATACTCTGTTCGCCACATATGTCTGAAAGCGATTAGTGTCATTTAAGATGTATTTTATGACAGAGGTGCTGTCAGTCCAGTAGATTGGAGGCTGAAGAGAGTATTCTAGTTTTTTCTCTAACATTCTGTTGATGCGCACTGCTAGAACTGCAGCTGCCAGTTCCAGTCTAGGGATGGTGATAGGTTTCAGCGGTGTTACTCTTCCTTTGCTCATCACAAAGGCAATGTGCTTGAGACCTTTAATGTTGGTGAGTCTCAAGTAGCTAGCTGTGCCAAATCCCATCTCACTGGCATCGCAGAAATGGTGTAGCTGAGCATCACAGTCTTCCCCAAAGTCCTTTGGCCGGTAACATCTGCTGATGCCACCAGATTTACTTCCGGTGGCGCTGCACTGCTGGCGACACGGACTCTCACGCTCCAACTCTCCTGATTGTTAATGGTTTTATTATTTTTAACTTTAATTTTTAAACTAGACGTGTCCCTGACAGCAAATTTCATCAGGCCTGATTCTGGCCCACACTCCTACAAATCTGCAAAACGGACTTGGGCCAGTGTCTTTTGGCACAACGGGCCAATACCGGCACGCATCTGGTTTTCCATTCATCTGGGCCAGCACTGGGCCAGCTCCGTACCAGACTCGGCCCAGATCCGATCTGCGATAGTAGACCGTGCCCACTGAAACCAGACACGGGCCGGATCCATCTAGGACTGTGATACAGCACTGAAACGGATGTGACTGTAACGCGGATTTGCCGGTTGAAAACGAATCTGGCACAGAGTCAGATGCTGTCTGTGTCATTGACCGGACTTTTAGAAAGGAATAACTGTGTTTTATTTTTAAGTATAAGTATTTATTTTATAGTCGGTCCCTGAGGAAGGTAACACGCATGGCAGCCCAAATGTGGCTACTCGTTTGGATCCTGATCCTAGCTCTTGCGACTCTGATCTGTTACACTCATCCTGTAACATTTTGCAACAGAGGGATACCTATGAGATACACAAGAGACGAACTTCTGCGCCTTTCCGGTTCTCTGGATTAACAACGGCAGCGGACCCGCTGAGCTCGTCATTTGATGCGAGAAAATCAACGGTGAAAAGACGCCAAAGGAAAAGAGGCCAAAGAGGAGGCATTCGTCAGCGTCTTCGGCGTAGGAGGAACAGACCACCTTTGCCGGGAATAATTTTAAGCAACGTAAGATCCCTTCAAAATAAAATTCAGGAGCTTCGTGTAAAAACTAAGACTTGCTTCAAATATAGAGAAGCGGGCCTTATGGTGCCTACAGAAACATCCCAGACAGCAAATTTCATCCGGCCTGATTCTGGCCCACACTCCTGCAAATCCGCAAAACGGACTTGGGCCAGTGTCTTTTGGCACAACGGGCCAATACCGGCACGCATCTGGTTTTCCGCTCATCTGGGCCAGCACTGGGCCAGCTCCGTACGGATGTGACTGTAACGCGGATTTGCCGGTTGAAAACGAATCTGGCACAGAGTCAGATGCTGTCTGGGATGGTTGCATTCGGCTTTGGCAGACTCGCAGTTCGAGATGGAAGGTTTCTCCCTGGTTCGAGCCGACCATTCAGTTACATCGGGCAAGATCCGCGGTGAAGGTGTGTGCGTGTTTGTGAACAAAGGTTGGTGTACCCAGTTCACAGTGAGATCAGTAGTATGCAACACTGATATTGAACTGATTTGCTTGAGTTTGAGACCTTTTTATTTACCAAGGGAGTTTGGAAATATAATCATTTGTGGGACTTATGTTCCTCCTTCTGGTAACGCAGTGAGAGCAGCGGAACAAATTAATGACTGTGTTCAACAACAACTTCAACGCACACCAAGTACTCCTGTGTTTGTATTAGGTGATTTTAACCATTGTAAACTGGAACTGTCATTACCTGATTTTGAGCAATATGTTAAATGCCCTACAAGAGACAACAGAATCCTTGATAAATGTTATGGGAATGTTAAAAGGGCCTATGTCGCAAAACCTAGGCCTCCATTAGCAAGGTCGGATCACAACACAGTCCATCTAATCCCAACGTATAAGACGCTTTTGAAGAGGTCTAAACCTGTTGTTAAAAATGTGCAGGTGTGGTCGGAAAACAGTATTGAATCATTGAAGGGCTGTTTTCTATGTACCGATTGGGATATTTTTAATAGTACTGATTTGGATGAAACTACAGAAGTAATAACCGATTATATCAACTTTTGTACAGACAATGTGGTTTCAAAAAAACAGGTAATGATCTATCCTAACAATAAAGTTTATATTACTAAAGAGATAAAGTACTGTATTAATAGGAAAAAAATCACTTTTAGAAACCATGATCGTGCAGCACTTAAGTCTGCCCAGAAAGACTTAAATCAGTTGCTAAGAGCAGCTAGGAAAAAACAAAAACACATTTTAGAAGATAATTTTTATAAGTTTAATACGCAAAAGATGTGGAATTCGATAAAAGACATAACTAATATGAAATCGGCAAAAAAGATGTTCGTAACTAATGATGATATGCAAAAAGGCAGATGATCTCAATCGATTCTTTATAATTATGACTGTATGAAGGAATTGAACTTGATAGTCACTTCCGATCAAAGGGATAACAGGCTGTTAATAGACACTAATCATGTTCAGGCGTTATTTAGAAAATTACATCCAAAAAAATCAGCAGGCCCTGATGGTATTTCCTCTCATTTATTAAGAGCTTGTGCAGAGGAGTTGTCCCTGGTTTGGTGTTCTATATTTCAATGGTCTATTGACTCTAAAACAGTACCGGCAATTTGGAAAAAGTCTCTTATTATTCCTGTGCCTAAAACTGCTCGTCCCCTGGAGAATAATGATTTCAGGCCAATTGCTTTGACGTCAATAGTTATAAAGTGTTTTGAAAAGTATATGGTATCTATGTTAAGAGCAGATGTAAATAACAAATTAGACCCATTTCAGTTTGCTTACAGAAAAGGTAGAGGAACAGGTGATGCCATTAATACTTTAATGCATCTGGTTTTAAATCATTTGGAGGATTCAGATGCTTATGCTCGACTGCTATTTATTGATTTTAGTTCTGCATTTAACACTATTCAACCACATGTTTTAATAAAGAAACTAAATCAGCTTGACGTGAACCCTGCCATTATACAGTGGTATTATTCCTTTTTAACAGATATAACTCAGAGAGTCAAAGTAAACGATAGTCTGTCTCAGGTGGAGTTCTGTAGTACTGGTGTTCCACAGGGCTGTGTCAGTTCTCCAGTTCTTTTTACACTGTACACTAATGAGTGCTCTAGTAGGCACCCTCAGAACTACATTTTTAAGTATTCTGATGATACAGCTATTTTAAGTTTATTGAAAAAGCAAGACTCTTCTTCTATCTATCACTCTGAGATTATGTAATTTATTGATTGGTGTGACATTAATTTCCTAAAAGTGAATACAAAGAAAACTGAGGAGATTATTTTTGACCCTAAGGGTATTGAAGATCATTCCCCTGTAGACCGTGGAAATTGTACAAGTACAATCTTATAAGTATTTAGGTGTGTATATTGATAAATCTCTTACATGGGACACGCATGCTCAATGGGTCTGTGAAAGACTCTCACAAAGACTATTTTCTACGTAGACTGTGGTTTTATGGTGTTGATCGTAAAATCATTTTTCTTTTTTATCAATCTGTATTAGAAAGTGTTATCAGGTATGGTCTGTCTACTTGGTACGGAAACCTTAATGTAAAATCCTGCTATGAAACTGAAAAAAAACTGCTATGAAATTGATAGGTCAAAAAGACGATCTCAGTATTTAGTCTCTCTATACACAATGTTCATTGAGAGAGGCCAGAAGAATTTTAAATGACCCGTCTCACGTCTTACACCCCTGTTACGAACTGTTACCATCTGGGAGAAGGTACAGGATCCCACGTTGCAGACTGAATAGATTTAAAAATTCCTTTGTGCCGGCATCTATTAAGTTGTTGAATGAACTGAATGAGGAACATTGAGTGACGCTGTGTTGTGTTTTCATGTATTGTATGTCTATTATGTATGGGTAGCATGTTTTTAGGTGAATCAGGAGATGTTGGAATATTGAGCTTGAGTCCACTTCAAATTTCCCTTTCAGGGACAATAAAGTATATTTAATTTCATGTTTAACTTTTTCAACTGTTCTAATCCGCCTAACCACGACTCCCATCTTTTGGCAATGATGGGTGGAATCTCAGAGTCCCATCCACAGCTTTCCCTGCAGAGCTCTTGCATTATCCTCTTAGCTGAAAGAATCATAGGGGCCTGAAATCCGAGAGGATCGTAAACAGAGTTGGCGACTGAGAGTATACCCCGTCTTGTGTAGGGATGTGGTTTCAGAGAGACATTGAAACACAATGTGTCTGCAGTAATGTTCCACTGCACCCCAAGAGCATGCTCAAGTGGTAGCTCGCTCTTCTTCAAGTTGACATCTGCTAACTCCCTTGAAGATCTGTCATCTTCTGGGATTGAAGCTAGCACAGAGCTGCTGTTACTGACCCATTTTGTTAATCTGAAGCCTCCAGTAGCACATGTCTCTCTTAGCTCACAAACCAGACGTATGGTCTGCTTCTCAGAGGCAACAGATTTCAGGCAATCGTCTACATAAAAATTTTTCTTAATTGTGCTCAGCACATCTGTGGCTACCTTGCCCTCCATGTCTATGGCAGCTCTCTTCAAGGCATAGTTGGCGCAGCTTGGCGAAGAGACTGCACCAAAGAGATGCACCACCATTCGATAATCTGTTAGGGGTTGGTTAATGTCACCATCAGGCCACCACAAAAAATGAAGGAAGTCAACATCACTCTCAGGCACTCGGACCTGATGGAACATGCCCTCAATATCTGCCATCATGGCCACCGGTTCCTGTCTAAATTTGAGGATTACACCAAGTAGTGTGTTCGTCAGATCAGGTCCTTGCAGCAGCTGCTGATTCAATGAGGTGCCCTGAAAAGATGCTGTGCATTCAAACACAACACGGATCTTGTTCTTCTTCTTATGGTAGACTTCATGGTGCGGAATGTACCACACCTTGCCATCACTTCTGGATAGCTGGTGGTCTGGCACCATCTCGGCATGGCCTTTGGCAAACATAGTATTGATGAATTTTATATAATCCGAACGAAATTACTCATTCTTTATAAGTTTTCTTCGCAGAGTCATGGCTCTTATTTCAGCCACAGCCCTGTTATTCGGCATGGTCAAGTTCTCACCTGATTTATCAGCAATTCTCAAGAACTTTCTGTCCTCAAAAGATCAGATTGTTCCTCACAAATCCTCTCCGGGAAATCCATATTATACTGCTGAACAAGCAGTTCTTCTAATCTTGCCACAGAGATTCTGTGTGAGGAGACACACGGTCGACCATGTCCATCTGAATATGAACCACCATTTAATGGACCTTTAATCAGCCATCCTAATTGAGTCTTGATGGCATATGGGCCATTTCCTTGGCTTGGAATGATCCACCAGGGCTCCAAAGCTTGTGGAGCATTGGCTCCAATAAGCAGACCGATACCTGCATTGATGGTGGGGAGTTGAACCTCCTTTAAATATGACCACTTCCGATTGTCCTTATCTGTAACTATGTTTCCATGATTCACAGGAATGCTGGGCTGTGAGTAGACTTCGGGTAACTGTATAGTTCCAGATCCTTCAATGCTGCTCACCTCCAAACCATTCACACAGTAAGTATTCACTGCTCTTTCTTGTCCCATGGTTCTCAGTAGGATTTCTGTTTTTCTGCCCTCCAGATGCAGATCCCTCATCAGTTTCTTTGTACAAAAGCAGGCAGAACTTCCTGGGTCAAGGAAAATGTACATCTGTATGAAGTAATTGTTCCTAACAGATTTTACCCTGGCAGGCTTACAATCATACTCGCCGGCCCCAGTATGCTTTGAAGTAATGGACATAGCCACTGGGTTACTGCTGACAGATGTAGGAACAGCAGATTGCTTCAATTGGTCATTGTCCTGGCTCCTTTTTACAGAGGGTTGTTGTTGCAAAACGGTTGGGTGTCTTTTTTGACAGGTGAAACAGATCAGTCATTTCTTGCACATATTGCTCATGTGACCTTTGAGAAGACGTGCATAGCACATACCATTCTCTTTTAAGAACTTAATCTTTTATTGGTGTTGCTTTGACGCCATTTGATGGCAAGATTCCATGAAGTGAACTCCTTTACAGAAAAAACATGGCTTGATGAATGCCACTCTAGAGATGTTCTCAGTCTGGTTTTCTGAGAAGTGCTTTGATGCCTTAGGCCTAGGGGCATTACAGGAGTGACTGTGGTAGCAAAGCCTTTTTTAATCATGAACCGCTTCTGTGTGTCAGATGGTTTCATGGCCTTAGCAGGAGACTGGATAGAGCCAAACACAGGATCCAACAAGATTTTCACCTGTTTTTCTATAAACTCCACAACATGATGAAAATTTGCACTTAGTTGTGTGTTTTCGTATATTTCTGAAGCTCTCATCCTCCTTAGTTCTTGCAACTTGTATGGAATCTTTGACAGTATCAGCCTTAAGGATGATGGGGTGTCAAGCTCATTCATATCTGTAAGCAGTAGTGAGATGGTAGGGGTCGCCAAAGTATAGAAGACGTTTAACCTCCAAATATCCTTGATTTGAGTCCATATGCAGGCAGCTTCTGACAAGTTCCCTTGCTTGACCGTAAGTGTATTGTTTCAGAAAGTACAGTCGATCAACATTGTTGTCAGTCTTTGCCTCCACAGAGTGCTCAAAAGCCTGAATGAATGGACAGTAGCTGAAAAGATCACCATAAAAATGGGTATTTCTCTGGGAGGAAGAGATGATTGCCTTCATTTCTGGATTATTAAATCTGCAAGATCTGGTGTTGTTGGAGTAGGTGATGTAGGCATTTGATCCAGAGGGCTACTTCTTATAGGTTGATCAACATTAATGGTTGCTGTTGGTACATGTGTTTGAAACGTAGGTCCAGTAATAACAAAGGGCCTATGTATTATTGGCTTTGGCTTTTGTTTTGGTTCTCCCATAATTGCTGAAGAGGTGTTTTAGGTACTACCCCAAGATGTGTGTATTCAACAGGAGATTTATGTGCATAAGTATCAAAATATTCATTCATTGTATCACCTTGTATTTGTGAGACAAAATCACCAGTGGATTTTAGTCGAGCACTAGATTCATAACTTTCCAACACTTTTAATTTAGCATCAGCTGCAGCAATATTGGTTTGAATTTCTATTAATTCCATTCTGTTTTGGAGTTTTGCTTTCTCTATTTCAAGAGCATGTTTTTGTTGCAGACCTGCTGCTTTGGCTGCAAGTGCTGCTTTTACTGCTTCAGCTTGTGCACATAATGACGAAATAGAAGAGGCATTTGATCTTTTTGATCCAGCCTTAGACACACTGTCATCAGGAGCAACGTCAGTTTGTGGATCCTTTTCTAATTCTTGCTCGCTTTGTATTTGTGAATGCAATTTTGATTCTATCCACCTTTCAACACCATCTACAAAACTGTGAAAGTCATTCATTTTGGGTTGATACCATTCAACATCATCTTTGTCTTTAAGCTCTCCACTCATTCCAGATTGAAATGATGCATGCACTTCAGAAAATTCATTCATAGCACATTTTAACACAATAATACTCTTCTTTAAAATTTCAACGTTTGAATTTGAGTTGAAAAGCATCCTTGTTTCATTTATCTTTCTTGTACATACACCCAACTTTCCTCTACGAGTGGACATTATAGCCTTCAGATTTACTTCCATCATTTCAGTCATCTTTATTAACGAGCATTCTGGGACTTTAAATTTATCTCCGTTATCACAGCATTTTCCATGATCGATCTATTGCCAGCAGTATGAATGTTTTGTTTAATGCACCTCTGTTGTCAAGAACACACGTCACTTCCTGCTCGTTGTTGCCGTATGCTTTGAGTTTGGGCTCCGTCAAGTCAATTTAATATTGTCTAATTTACAAACGAAAATCTAATTTTTACACCATCATTTACGTTTCTTATAACGTGTGAATATATCCCTTGTAGTGTTTTAAAACTAAAACAACCAGAGTACCTTGTTAACACTAGGTTTGTTTTGAATTCCCGATCCCGCTAGCTTATAGCCCGTTAGCATCACCAGCGTGGTTGCCGCTACTCTTGCTTGCGTTGTTTATACACACACACTAACATTGTTTACTAACTGTTACTTGCTTTAATGGCAAATTTGTGTCTACCTTTGAATACAGGTGATGACACGTTCGAGCTGCACTCGGTGCAGGTGGAGCTGGAGGCCGTGGAGAAGCAGATCCGCCAGCTCCTGGAGAGGCAGGCCGAGCTGAGGGCAGCTCTGGAATCCTCTCGGGTAAGTATACAGCGCGATACTAACACTCCTACCACTTCCACTCCTTGTGCTTCTCTGTGCAGGCCCTCTGCACCCAGGACGCGCTCTTCCCAGATGTCCTTCACTCCGGCGCCGGGACACCACGGACCCTGGGTGCAGCAGCAGCGGAAGACGCGAGCCAGGCCACGGATGATGACCTCTCCCCCTCCGCCGCCCCCGGTCTTCGAGATCTCCACCCGGAACCGCTTCGCTCCCCTCCGCGAGACGGAACGCAACGCTGTGATCGTCGGAGATTCCATCGTCAGGTACATTCGTGCTACTTTAGCTAAAGGTAATGTGCAAACTCATTGTTTCCCAGGTGCTCGTGTTCTCTATGTTTCTGCGCAGATACCCGCAATCCTGAAGGACGAGAGCGTCGGCGCGATCGTCCTGCACGCGGGGGTGAACGACATCAGGCTGCGGCAGACGGAGGTCTTGAAGCGGGACTTCGGCAGCCTGATCGAGACGGTTCGCAGCACGGCGCCCGAGACGAGGATCATCGTGTCAGGACCGCTTCCCGCGTATTCGTGGGCACGAAAGGTTCAGTAGACTTTTTGCTCTAAATGAATGGTTATTGACATGGTGTAAAGAACAGAAACTGCTCTTTGTTAATAATTGGAATCTTTTCTGGGAGCGTCCTAGGCTTTTCCGTGCTGATGGCCTGCACCCCAGCAGAGTCGGAGCAGAACTGCTGTCGGACAACATCTCCAGGACGCTGCGCTCCATTTGACTAGTAAGCCGATTCCCAAATAACTGCTATGATGGTTTTTGCTCTGAACACTTAAATGATAGCACTAGTGCTGTCCAATCTATAAATACTGTGTCTGTTCCTCGAATAGTGAGGTCAAAACATACAGTTAATGCAGGATCTAGAAAAAATCTGATCGTGATTAACCCGGAAAAATGCAAAATAAACGAACAAAAACCATTTTTAAAGTTTGGGCTTCTAAACATTAGATCACTCGCACCCAAAGCAGTTATTGTAAATGAAATGATCACAGATAATAGTTTTGATGTACTCTGCTTGACTGAAACCTGGCTAAAACCAAATGATTATATTGGTCTAAATGAGTCTACTCCACCAAGCTACTGTTATAAGCATGAGCCCCATCAGATTGGTCGTGGCGGTGGTGTCGCAACAATATATAGTGATATTCTCAATGTAACTCAGAAAAAAGGATACAAGTTTAATTCCTTTGAAATACTTTTGCTTAAAGTTACTGTCAGATTTGCAAAAGAAATCTGTCTTATCTCTTATTTTAGCTACTGTGTATAGACCACCCGGGCCGTATGCAGACTTTCTAAAAGAATTTTCAGATTTCCTTTCCGACCTGTTGGTTAATTTTGATAAAGCACTAATTGTCGGAGACTTTAACATTCACGTCGATAATACAAGTGATGCCTTAGGGCTTGCGTTTACTGACCTATTAAATTCGTTTGGAGTCAAGCAAAATGTCACCGGGCCCACTTATCGTTTCAATCATACGCTAGATTTAATTATATCGCATGGAATTGATCTTACTGACATAGATATCGTACCTCAAAGCGATGATGTTACTGACCATTTCCTTGTATCATGCACGCTGCGTATGACTGATATTAACTATATCGCTCCGCGCTATCGTTTGGGCAGAACCATTGTTCCAGCCACCAAACATTTATCTGAGGGGGAAGACTCTGCTGAGCGACACCCTGGGCCACCAAGAGCATCGGGTTGGAGGTGCCTAATGCGCCTTCTTCCGAGCTCTCGAGGCTGGACGATTGGTATCTGGGAGCCTGGACCATTGGTATCTGGGAGCCTGGCAAGTTCAAAGACGTCCTTTTCAGATCTGTCCGATTGGACACAGATGCCTCTGTTCTACGTGCAGAGATTGCAGTCCTCCTGGTGAAGGATGCAATCAAGGCGGTCCCTCCAGCCGAGATGAAGTCAGGATTCTACAGTCCCTACTTCTTCGTACCCAAGAAGAGCTGCATGTTACGATCAATCCTGGACCTTCAAGTCCTTTCAAGCTACCGTTCAAGATGCTTACCTCGAAGCGAATTATTTTATGCGTACGTCACCAGGATTGATTTGCAGCCACCAACCTGAAGAATGTGTACTTTCATGTCTTGATTTACTTCGACACAGACCTTTTCTTTGGTTTGCTTTCAAGAGTCAGGCATATCAGTACAAAGTCATCCCCTTTGGCCTGTCCCTGTCTCCCCACATGTTTACCAAACTCGCGGAGAGTGCCCTGGCCCCGCTTTGGGAGCAGGGCATTCGCATCCTCAACTCGATGACTGATATAATAGCTTACTCTCAAGATCTGTTGTACGAGCACAAGGAACTGGTGCTCCAGCACCTTAGCCATTTGGGGCTTCAGGTCAACCTGGAGAAGAGCAAGCTCTCCCCGGTGCAGAGCATCTATTTTCTCGGGATGGAGCTAGATGTGGTCAACATGACAGCATGCCTCACCAGCGAGCGTGCACAGTCAGTGCTGAACTGCCTGAAATTATTCAGGCACAAGACAGTGGTCCCTCTCAAAACTTTCCACAGGCTCCTGGGGCATATGGCAGCTGCAGCCATGTTAATGTCGCTCGGCTTGGTCCATATGAGAACACTTCAGCGCTGGCTACACAACCAAATCCTGTGATGGGCATGGCACTGTGGCACATTCCGTGTTGGTGTTACCCCAGAGTGTCGCCACCTCTTCAGCCCTTGTTCAGACCCTTGTCTTCCTAGGGGCTGGTGTACCCTTAGGACAGGCCTCGATGCATGTAGTGGTCAACACAGATGCCTCCATGATGGGCTGGGGTGCCGTATGCAATGGGCAAGCAGCTTTGGGCTCCAAGACAGGACCTTGACTGTATTGGCATATCAATTGCCTCAAGTTGCTAGCAGTGCTTCTCACTCTACGCCAGTTCCTACCGATGTTGTGAACCAGACATGTGCTAGTCCGCGCAGACAATACAGCGACTGTAGTGTACATCAACCACCAGGGTGGTCTATGCTCCCGTTGCATCTCCTCTGCAGTCAGACATGGCTCAAAACAGCTGCACGCTGTTCACGTTCCAGGAGAGCTTAGTCACGCAGCCGATGTGCTCTCACAACAGCTCACCTTTCCTGGAGAATGGTGACTCCATCCCCAGATGGTCCAGCCTATCTGTATTCGAATCAGGGAGGCTCAGATAGATCTTCTACTCCCTGACTGAGGCCCCCCTCAGCACAAAGCGCTGGCACACACAGCTGGCCCCGGGGTCCCCTCAAGTATGCCTTTCCAACAGTGAGCCTCCTTGCACAGACCCTGGGCAAGATCAGAGAGGACGATGAGCAGGGTCTGCTGGTTGCACTTACTGGCCCACCCAGCCTGGTTTGCTGACCTTATGTTCCTCACGGCAGCCCCTCCCTGGAAGATTCCCCTGAGAAAGGACCTTGGGCACGATTTCGACTTGTGGAACCTACGTGTGCCTTCTGGATGAGATGCGATAGACCTCAATGGCCTTTCCCAGGCTGTGAGTGACACTATCACTCAGGCTAGAGCCCCCTCTACGAAGCAAGCATATGCTCTAAGGTGGGGTCTGTTCGTTGATTGGTGGGATGTTCAGTCAGAGTGGTGCTCTCCTTCCTGCAGGAAAAGTTGGAGCGCACGCTATCCCCCTCCACTTTGAAAGTATATGTTGCAGCAATTGCAGCATATCACGATGCAGTGGATGGCTTGTCCCTAGGGAGGCATCACCTGATTGTCAGGTTCCTGAGAGGTGTGAGGAGATTAAACTCTCCTAGGCTGCCCCTCTTGGGATCTCTGTTTTGTCCTCCAAGGCCTATGGAGACCTCCTTTCCCTTGAGGAGGCAGACACGGCCTTAGTGTTGCTGTGTCCCGTTTATGCACTGCGCGTTTACGTGGACCACACCCGGAGCGTCAGATGCTCTAAGCAGCTCTTTGTCTGAAAGGGGATGCTGTCTCCAAACCAAGGCTGGCCCATTGGCATACAAGTCCATGCACCGTAGACTGGACTAGAACGGAGTAGTCCGTGACTGTGCTCCGGTAGGGGCCTTTCTTTCGCCTCAGTGTCTGTCTCAGTATCTCCACCTTGCTTCACCTTGTTCCTATTCATATATCTATAACTTAGGTATATTCTTCCCTTTTTCCCACATGACTTAAATTTTGTCAATGTGTTCCGCCCCCCAACGGTTGTCTCAGAAATCGAGACAGGGGTAGCTGCAGCCTGGAGCAATGGGTGTGCCGAAAGGTGGGGGCATGCCTAAAGGTAGGAGCGTGCCAAAAGGTTTCTCATTGGTGAAAGCTTTGTTGGTATTACTTAATGAAAATGTCATTTTTCATGTTTGTTCACTTCACAGTGCTTTAACTAATGTTAAAAAATACAACTTTTAATTTACATTTACTTAAGAGGCAACTTCAGAGGCGCTTGTATCCAAAAAAAAATATTGTAATTTGTTTTTGATTATTAGTAAACTAGAACCTAAATTCGCGGTGGTGATGACATCAGTAACCCACGCCATGCAGGAGTTGCAAAGGTACTTTCGAAAGTTATTCAAAATAATAATATTCTTAATATCATCAACACTGTTTTTACCAGGGTACGGCTCATCTTAAGCTTTAACTAAACCTCTTGGCACGCCCCCTACCCTTTGGCGAGACCAATGAGAAACCTTTTGGTACGCCCCCTACCCTTCGGCGAGACCAATGAGAAACCTTTTGGCACGCCCAACCTTTTGGCACGCCCATTGCTCCAAGCTGCAGTTATCCGTACTACGAGAAATCTGGCACCCCTGGTGGGCCTGTTAATCCAGTTTACAGGGCATTGGGCAGGTTACGTGTTGAGTCCATTTGTCCTGACATGCTTGCCTGTCAGCATTTGTACCTCAACTACGTAATGCGGTTCATGATTGTGGCGTTTTCCATGGGTAGGCCCCAGAAACGTCACTCAACGTAACGTCGTAGTGAACGACTGAGGGGGAACATCTAGGTTACATCTGTAACTCCTGACGTTACGTCCCCTTGCCACAATCCTGTACTGCGCTGAATGCCGGGTTGCGGCTTGGCTCCTCAGCAAAAACCTTTAAATGATCCTCTGAAAAAAAAATAAAAATAAAAAAAAAATTGCCACATACTGTAATTAAATTAATGTCAGAGCTGTGGCACAGTGCTCAGAGCAGACTCATGGGGACAACTTGTGTCTGTCCTGTGTTATGTCCCACGTGTTGCATTTTATGTTATTAAATTGTTTATTGCATTATTTTAGTGTCATATCTTTTGGCCTGGTGGTGTTTTGTCCATATTTTATGGACAGGCCACTTAAAAAGAATTCTGATTCAACATGTGGCTTTTTGATTGTTCAGTACATTTTAAAGTTAAGCAGATTTTAGTAACTAGATTGGTATATTAACATTATATGACTCAATGAAATTTACAGTTAAAAGCTGTAAAATATGCCTGCATCAATATGTAATCCTATAATACATATTTTAATTCTCAATATTTGCGTGTAGCTATTACTAGCTTTAGGTGCAGAATGATAGTACAATGAAGCAATAGAACTAAAATATGTTTGTCAAGGATGTTGCAAGAGTTTACGCTACCTTACCAACCCCCCTCAGCAGAACTAATTAACCCGGACAATAGTGATCAGGTAATTGCTTCATTCTTCCTGGAACAGCATCTTCATCTACTTGTTTGAATGTATGGAGTGAGGTCATTAGAAATCGTATAAGGTCAGCGGCTGTATAGTTTTTTTTTTTTTTTTTGTCATACTCCTATGGGAGTAGAGATCAAACTCAGTGTATATATGTTCTCATTCAACTGGCCTCAGGTCTTAATGGGGCCCCTGCTCTACAGGTGAATGACCAAACGAGAGCGAAGCCAAGAAACTCGGGCAGGTAGGTTTCACCATACAGTCAATTCTCAATGATTATTGCCAAAGCGATCAAGTGATCATGTATTTTTATGTGACTGCAGGAATGAATGTATGTGTATTGAAAATAAACCAGTATAACAGAGCTAAACTACATGGCTCACCACAAGTGTGATGTTTATTTAATTACATCAAGTGAAAAATAATAATTTTGTACTTGCCCTATGAAATAGGTTGCTGTGACTACATTCCAAGTGCCATGATTGAGGAACACCAAGAAGCAAACTTCTCGCATACAAAATTCTTATTTATGGGATTTCCAGAGATCTACAAATACAGACGTCTTCTTTTCCTGCCATTTTTTCTAAGTTACATTTTGGTTGTGGTTGGGAATTCTTTGTTACTTTCCGTGATCAGAAATACCGAAAGTCTTCACAGTCCCATGTACATACTAGTGTCTTTTTTGGCAGTTGTTGACATCATTGTACCCACTGCCATTATCCCAGCAATGCTTCTTGGTTTCCTCTTTGACTTGAATGAGATATCTTTAACTGGATGTTTGACACAAATGTTTGTTACTCATTTCTTTTCTTCTGTAGAATCCACTATACTTTTAGCTATGGCTTTAGACCGCTTTGCAGCCATTTGCAAGCCATTACATTACACTGAAATCATGAACACATCCATGATTTTGAAACTGCTGCTTTTCACACTGGTTAGAAGCGGCACTATAATGTTTGCACTGGTCGCTTTGGCTGCACCTTTGTCTTTTTGTGAGTCTAATGTTATCCATCATTGCTACTGTGACCACATGGCACTTGTGAGCTTGGCTTGTGATTCAATAACCAAAAATAATGCAATGGGATTAGTCGTGATTATCTGTTTTGTGGGAATCGACATATCTGTTATTTTCTTCTCCTATGTGAAAATCTTGCATGTTGTGTTGGGGGCTGCAGCTGGAGAGGATCGTTGGAAAGCATTTCATACCTGTGGTACACACTTAATGGTTATGATGTGTTTTTATTTTGTTGGTAGTATTACTTTTCTCTCACGAAATCTTAACATTCCAATCCCAGTTGATGTTAATACCTTTCTGGGTGTCATGTATATAGTATTTCCTGCAAGTGTCAATCCAATCATTTATGGTGTGCGAACAAAAGAATTAAGGAACGCTTTATTGAAAATGTTCAAAATAAATATTAACAGAGTTTCCATTGTAAAGGTTTCAACGATAAAGGTTTAATTGTCTGGGCAGTCTTTTCATTTGACACTTTGTCTAGTAATCACAGCTAATGAAACAGAAATGTTTGTAGTTCTGTAAGTAGTCTTTTGGTGTTAGAAACAGTGAACATAACCAAACCAACAATGTTAATCTAAGTCTGTTCAACTGTGAATTTCAGATAAACACCCTGACAGTAAAAAGTAAACTTTGTTAACACTCCCTTGATTTGCAAACCATGTCCACTTCTGTTTGCTGTTACACATACACTATAATAAATAGATCAATTGGATTAATAAAAGTAAATTCAAAGAACAGTGTGCTTATAGCTTTAATGTTATAGATTGTTCCTGCTAACAATCAAGTAGTTGGTTCACCCCTAAAATAGGGTGTCCCAGGTAAAAGAGTTACTAAGACAACAATCCTTTTCTATTACCATTAGGTACGTAAGAACAATCCAAAAAGTAGGAGCAAAATCATCTTTTCAACAAGCAATTTATGGCTTTAGAACCATTTTTTATGCAAAATGTATTCAGAAAATTGATATTTTAGGTATTTAGTCATTACACCGATGTCCTGATATTGTGCCCTTTAAGATACTTAATCCAAAGCTATATCCAGGATGACTGTTTCTTTGTATATTTGCACATTTAAGTTAATTCCAAAAATACCAATAAAAATAAAATAAAAACCTAATAAAGGAAATATCATGAGACATTTTATTGTCACTGTTTATTTACATGAGAAGGCACAGGTTAATCATTTGCTCAAGTTCATTATACCTATTATGTTAACTCCAATGAAAGAGCTCTAAGTTAAGCAGTGACAACAGAATAAATGATCTTAGGGATCATCAGAATTCCCAAAGTAATCAGGTGTGCAAAGAGAGGGGACTCTTCTAACCATTCCAGGGCTAATTAAATAACCATCTACTTGACACAGCTGCTAATAATTGGCCACTCATGACTGAGTTGTTCAAACAGTAAATGCTAATGAATATAAACTGACTTGCAAAGTAAACAAAAGGGCAATTTATATGAAGATCACCATGTGTGCTCGTTTTCAAGTTTGCACGTCTGAAATAAACATCACATGTTTTTTTTTTTTTTTTTACATACTTTGTAGCTATTGTAGAAGCAGGCCTGTAGGTTGACATGGATGGTGAAGCCTGTCCCAAAATCTCAAACTTTAGGCAGGGAAACACCCAAGACAGATGTTGCATGTCTTTGTGGGGGCAACACACAATTATTTAATTTTTGTTACTTGATTTACTTAATGTTTGTGTTTAAATCTGAACCAATAGCACTAGTGTCTTTTAATAGTTTCACTATGCAATTTGTTTTTGATTTCTTTATTATTTATTATGCTGTGAAGCAATCAAATATAATAAATTTTATTATGATTCCCAGTAACACTTTATTTAGAAGGTCCCTTTTGAACATTCTGTTGACAGTAAGTAACACTGCATCTACATGTCAGCTAACTCTCATTAGAGTATTAGTAGTCTGTCTGCTTAGTATTTTCTAACTCTTTATTGCAATGGTCTCCTAACAGACATTCTGACAATAAGCAACTTTGCTAGTACATGTCAACTTAATCTACCCCTAACACTACCAGCCTACTAATACTCTACTAACTCTCTAATGAGATGTTACTTATAGTCAACAGAATGTGTTAAAGCCAGGGACCATCAAAATAAAGTGAAACCTGATTCACAAATAAATTAATAACATTCTTTAATCTGTATTCATCATTGTGCATTAACTACCCATATACTAAATATATTAATTGCAGCAAATATAGTGGTAGAATGATATATCTGGTAAAAAGGTGTTATTTAATTCTCCCATGAACAGCATCCTGCTTAAAAGCAAAAAGAGTGATATTGTCTAACAATCTGTTCAGGAGTGTTCATTTCAATTAAATGTAAAATAACCTCTATAGTAATCAAGATGTTTTAGTGAAGATGGTAATAATACTTCCAAACAATATTTCAAAGGGCGTTTTGTTGTGACTAATTGTGTTTCAAATTTAACAAGTCCTAATCCCCTGTGCAGTGCTGAGGGGAGGTAAAGTTAGAGTACTTAAGAGCAGCGAAGAGTTTGCTTAGTTGGGGGGAGAGGCAGAACAGGGAACAGACAAATACTGTACAAGACAGGGTGCACATCAGAGCTTCAACTAAATATGAAAAACAATAATTTCACTGATTTCTTCTTTAAAAAAATGTATCCTTAATACATTGTATAGGTAACAATGTATTTTCTTTGTTTTGTCTATGCTTTAGAATGCCTTTAAAATGTTTACATTTTCATGTATTTGAGTATGGGATTAAATAGTTTACACATTCTGAGGAATAACTGTGGTTTATTCTTGTTACTTTATTTTTGAAGGTCTGTACTGCACACTTTTGAAAAGCGGGATGGGTGACCGATCAGTCAACTTCTCTTTTACTGAATTCCAGTTAATTGGATTCACAGATCTTAAAGGGTATCGGCCACTACTCTTCATTCCCTTTTGCATCATTTTAGTGTATACATTATTTGCTAATGGCATTTTGATGATCGTCATTGCAAAAGAGAGAAAATTACATGCTCCCATGTATATTCTAATTGGACTGATTGCAGCTTTGGGTTTCTTTGTGCCAGTATACTTTATTCCAAGGATGTTGGTTGGTTTTTTGTGGGAAATGAATACAATTACGCGACATGAATGTCTAATGCAAATGTTTTGTCTGCATTTTTCTGGTTGCTTTCAGTCCACTATCTTACTTGGGATGGCTGTGGACCGATATTTTGCTATTATTTATCCATTACGCTACAATGACTTTGTAAATTTGACAAACTCACTTATTTTCTCTGCGATTTTTAGCATTCGAAACGCTGTTAGCATTATTGCCATGGTTGGTTTAGTTGTGCCACTTACTTTTTGTAGAACAAATTTGATTTACCACAGTTTTTGTGAGCACACATCAGTTGTCAATCTAGCTTGTAATGATATTACTAAAAATTATTTAGCTCTTACAGTAGCTTTCAGTATAACATCTGCTGACTGTTTTCTGATTTTTTGCTCTTACGTCATAATTTTTGTTGTTATATTTCGTTCACCTTCCGGTGAATCCCGCCACAAAGCTATTCACACATGTACCACACATTTAATGACCATAGCAATAGCCTACATCAGTGTTACTGCAGCATTTGTTGGGTATAGAGTAGCTACAATACCCCGAGATGTTCGCATCATAACAAGCGCGTTGTATCATCTTGTTCCTGCAATATGTAACCCTGTAATTTATGGTCTCAGAACCACAGAAATTAGAACCCAAATTGTGAAATGCTTAAAATTTAATAAAATTGCTACATATTGATTGGCAAATACACTGCATGAAAGAAATTTATAACAAAAATATTTCTGTTGATTGCCTGTTGTATGAGGGTTTTTTCCCCCCTAGTATGTTCATCATGTACCTGAGTTCATTATACTCACAATTCACTCTCTGTTGGTATTAATACTGCTGGTAGTTAATACGGATTAAAAAATGGCTATAAAAATAAAAATAAAATACATTTATTACTGTCGGTTTTGTTCTGTTTTATGGATTTTCTGTGTTTTGTTCCTGCTTCTCATTTATTGAAACAGACACTGCTTGTGTTGCACACTTTTCAACTATTGCTTTAGTTGTTTTACCCTTTACTATTGTCTTGTTTGTTCAGTTTTCTTTGTATTGTGTTTGTATGTATTTGTCTGTGGTTCTCATTGTTTGCCGGTGGATTATCTTTTGTTTATAATAAAAATTAGGATGTTGAGATCCACCTCATCCTTGTTTGCTTACCTGCTGTGACAATTACAATGTATATACATTGTATACTATATACTATAATTTCCTACCAAACTAAATAAATGATGGATGCATTCATTAAATTGTCCAATTATTTGAAGTCTGTGTAAAGGCAATTCAGAAAATTGTTTCTGAACACACTGTAAATGTTAGAAATGTATTGCTGAAAACACAACAAGACTCTGTAACTATGTAGTACTGAATTGAAGTAGTACTCTAAACTATATAGTACTGAACTGTTTATCACCATTTTTGTGTTCAGGATTTTTTGGGCGGGCCCATTGAGCATGGCCCCATCCTTAACACTGTAAAAACTAGAGCACATTCGATCAGTGGTTTGTCCGCTCAATTGTGACATGAGTTAGTTCTAACCCTAATCAAACACACCTAGACATGCTAACCAATGTCTTCAGGATCATAAGAAAATCACAGGTAGGTGAGATCAGGGTTGAAGCTAAACTCTGCAGCACACTGGCCCTCTAGGGCAAGATTTGAGGAAACCCTGGCCTACAGTTTGCTAGCTAGCTATGTCTTCATCATGTAAATGCATATTACCTGGTTATGATAATTTACAAAACAGCTCAGTCATCACTTTAGATTGTGAAAGTTAAGAAAAACAGCGGCTTTCCTGAAAGTTGGTATGGTTTCAGCACAGACAGTGATTTGAGAGCAGAGAATATTGTCAGAGAATTATATTCATTAATAAATTATTAACAAACATTATACAGGTGCATTTCAAAAAATTTGAATATTGTGACAGTTTTTGTTTGTTTGTAACTTATTTCAAAAATGGAAACATTCATATATTCTAGATTCATTACATGTAAATTAAAAGATTTCAAAAGTTTTTTTGGTTTAATTTTGATGATTAGAGCTTACAGCTCATGAAAGTCAAAAATCCAGTATCTAAAAATATTGGAATATTTCCTAAGATCAATCAGAAAAAGGATTTGCAAAACAGAAAAGTTCAAGTTCAAGTTCTGTATAGTATGTTGATTTATGCACTCAATACTTGGTCGGCAGCACATATTACAGCAAATGACTTGCTCCTAGCACAAATTACAGCATCGGTGAAGTGTGGCATTGAAGTGATCAGCCTGTGACACTGCTGAGGCACTATTGAGCCTTCAAATCATCTGTATATTGTTGGATTGACTGTTTTCCATCTTTGTCTTAAAAATATCCCATAGATTCTCAATGGGGTTCAGGTAAGGCATGTTGGCTGGCCAATAAAGCACAGTAATATCATGGTCAGCAAATCACTTGGAAGTGTTTTTTGCACCGTGGGCAGGTGCTAAAGTCCTGCTGGAAAGGAAATCAGCATCTCCATAAAGCTTGTCAGCAGATGGAAGCATAAAGTGCTCCAAAATCTCCTGGTAGGTGGCTGCATTGACTTTGCACTTGATGGACCAACACCAGCAGACGTCACGGCACCCCAAATTATTACTGACTTCAGAAACTTCACACTAGACTTCAGGCAGCTTGGATTCTATGCCTCTTCAGTCTTCCTTCAGACTCTGGGGCCATGATTTCAACATGAAATCCAAAATTTACTTTTATCTGAAAAGAGGACTTTGGACCACTGAGCAACAGTGCAGTTCTTTTTCTGCTTCTGACGTTGTTTCTGTTTCAGAAGTGGCTTGGTAGTCCGTTTCCTGAAGACATCTGAGTGTGGTGACTCTTAATGCACAGACTCCGTCTTCATTCTGCTCCCAAGTGTTTTAATTAGCTTTACTTGACAGTATTCTCAAGTTTGTGGTCATCCCTGTTGTGTGTGCACCTTTGTCTACCCAGTTTCTTCCTTCCAATCAACTTTGCATTTAATATGCTTTTTTTATATAGCCCATTCAGTAATGACTGAATGATGTGACTTACTCTCTTTGTGGATGGTGTCAGTGATTGTCTCCTGGACCATTGCAAAGTCAGCAGTTTTCCCCATTAGTGTGGTTTCAAAGAACAAGAGATACCCAGAATTTATACTGTAGGGATGGTCATTTAATGAAACTCAGATGTAAATATTTTAATATTTTGAGATACTAGATTTTTGACTTTCATGAGCTGTACACTCTAATCATCAAAATTAAAGCAAAAAAAAAAACTTTTGAAATACTTTACATGTAATGAATCTAGAATATATGAAAGTTTATTTTATTTTAATTTTTTTTGGTCGGCGCCGATAGCCTAGTGGGCAGTGCACCAACATACAGCACCATTGTGTTACAGGCGTCCCGAGTTCAAATCCCAGCTTGAGGACCTTTCCCGACCCTACCCCCTTCTCTCTCTCCCACTTCGCTTCCTGTCAGCTATGATCTGTTCTATCATGATAAAGCCAAAAAGGCCAAAAATAAATCTTAAAAAAAAAAGTTTATTTCTTTAAAAAAAAAAAAAAAACTTTTCATCATATTGTTTTTTTTAGATGCACCTATATAATGTTTAACTAACCATTACTTAATATATATTCAAATATCTAGAAATATGAGATAATGTGCTTGTTAATGTTAACTATTGAACTACAAATGGCATCAAACTTCCAATTTATATGATCATTTATATATATATTTTTTTAAATCTTCAAATGATTTTGACATGGTTTACAATGATTTAAAACTTCATTAACTAATCATTAACAAACATTATATAATACGTAATGGATCATCAGTTAATATTTACAAATGTCATAAAACTTTAAATGCATTTTAAAAATATACAAATTATTTTAACAGAAATTATACAATGATTACAAGTGTATTTGTTGATGTACTTCTGAATGCTTACAAATGTCATTAAACCTATTAGCTAATGGTCATATTTACATTTACAAATGTTATGAAAATATACCTTAATTAGTCATTTTAAGCATTTTACAAATTATTCATGCTAATTTATTCATTAACTCATCACAGTCAGTAAAGGTCATATATTTGGTCTTTGGTTGTTGTGAAGATTTTTTTCTATTTGCACATCTTAAATAATTTATTAATCATTCGTTAATGTTTTTGCAGTACCCAATCTAAAGTGGAAACTATTCATCAATTGTACATTTTTATAAACATTTACTTATCATTAGTACCTTTATGAGCAGTCATTTTGATTGCAAAAATTGTCCCAATTGACCGGATTTCACCCTCTTTTCACATCTTTACAAATCATTTATTAACCATTTGTTAATGTTTTTGCAGTCCCCAATCTAAAGTCTAGACTATTCATCATTTGTAAATGTTTGTAAACATTTTTTTTTTTTTTTTTTGTATCTTTATTGGCACTGGACTTTTAGCTACTGTAACAGCATTTATGTAAAGGGGTGGTTAGCTCAGCTTAGCTGAATGCTTAGTAAAAACATAACACACATTTTACAGGAGGGGGAAAAACTAATTTTAAAGAAAATACTTCATTTTTTATTTATCAGAATAATGCAATATAAACAGATTAAGTTGTGTTGCCTTATAGTAATCAAATTGACTCCGTACACTGCTGACCCCTTACCCAACCCTTAAACCTATCCATACCACCAAACCTGTCCCTAACCCTACCCCTACCCATATCACCCCTCAATAACAGCAGAAATGTTGTGCATTAACAAAAGCTTTTAATCATTGTAGAACATCTGCCACAAAGGTTGACTATCTGAACAAACCTGGAAGCACAAGAAAAGATTTGTAACTTTTTTTTCAAAGCAGTGTTTACAGAATTTGCCTCAGCTGTCAAACTTGATGCTGTATGCACTTTGATGTTAATAAAAACATTATATACTTACATATGAGTAAGAAAGAAACTGAAATAAAAAAAATATATATATAAATGGGTCAGTTAATCACTGATTTAAGGTGTTCAAAAAAGGTAAATTTATTCAGTAATGAAACACTGCTGTGTGCAGAGATGCACAACATGGCTTTGTTTAGAACCGGTTTTGCCAATATTTAGCAAAAAAGACAATATTTTCTTCATGATTTATAATGGTAAAGTCTACCACAGATCATGCTAAATGCTAACCAATCTGTTTATATAATCGTTATAAATGTGTGTCTGTGTGTTTCCTAGAAAGTCTGTGCATATAAAAGGCCTACTATAATTAAAAATCTATATTTGTTGCTATACAGTAACAATAATATAAATTTGACAGATGGTGAGATTGTTATTATTAATTTAAAGGTTACAGTAAGTTATAGGTACCTGAAGCAGCTGCAGTTTGTTTTTTAATGTGCATGCAAACTAGGGGTGTGTGTTACTGACAAAAAATAATATCTCAATATTTACTGGGATTTTATCGATAATGATAATTAGACAATATTTTGCTGTGTGTGTTGTTGGGTTACAGTGCAGACTCCTAAAGATTTGTATATTCTTCATATTCTGTGTGGTCAGTTCACAGCAGTGACAGAAATGATTATTTTCCAAAAAGTTTAAATTGATTTTTTAGCTTTTATGGACATTTTTACCTTTATAAAGCCAATTTTTCTAAAAGTGTGCATCAAAGTAAAATTATTTTAAGTCAAATTCTTACATTTCATCAGTCATTTATAATATTAATACACAGTAAAATCACCAGAGTAAAATCAACTCTGCTCAGAGTACATTTGGTCCCACTCCAAATAGAGTTAAAATAACACTGAAGCAGAGTTAAAGTTAATGAGATAATTAAGTGATTAATTAAGTGCTGAGTGGTCATTAGTGATGAACACCTGCTGTTAACAATCAGCATCACTAAAAGAGAAAATCAACATTTTTATGTGACCATCATAGCGGTCAGTGTTTACTTTAGTTGGACTCTCAACCCTTGACTTTTCAAACTTCAGATTTTGTTTGGCAGCTGTTCTTAAATTATTGCAGCCTAGCAAACGAATAGCACATATCATTCACAGTTGATGATTATGTTTTGATTTGCTTACTGTGTGGATATTTGAATTATTAATTTAAGTTACTTTGTTGGTTACACAAACACTGTGAGCAATATACAGTTTGATGTTTCCAGTAAAATCAAATGTCTTTGAAACATATTTTGGTCACAAGTTTTTAAAAAAAAAAAAAAAACATTTAAGTTAGACACACAGACATCAAGAACCAGCATGATATTCACAACAATGGTGACCATGTTGTAGCCAATCAAAACTCATCCATGGCTCCCATCATGCACTGCAGCATGAATATATTATGCTATTTGTCACCGTTGTTGAGCTTCATGCGCGGCTTCTTGATGTCTGGGTGTGCATAAATTAAACAATTTTTTTTTTTGCCTTGAAAAAAATCCTTCCAAAATGCACAAAAAATACAGATTTTTTTGACTGTGGAACCACAGGCCTACTGTAGTTAATAAAGAATATGTGTGTATAAAATGGTTAGATTACACAGTGCATCAGGACAAACAATGATTTTGTCAAAACATAATCACTAACACCTGATGCTTTTTGCAAAAGTCTGGCTTCTAAAACTTAGTTACAACAACCCAAAACAATCTAAGATTACAAAGTCAAGAATCAAGAGCCCTACTAAAGTAAACATGGACCACCATAATGGTGACTTTAAAAAATGTGATTTTCTCTTTTAGTGATTCTGATTGTTAACAGCAGTTGTTCATCACTAATGAGCAATCAGCACTTTATTAATCACTTAATTATCTCATTAACTTTAACTCTGCTTCAGTGTTATTTTAACTCTTTTTGGAGTGGGACCAAATGTACTCTGAGCAGAGTTGATTTTACTCTGGGGATTTTACTGTGTACATTTTGGCTGTTACCAAACAAATTAAATCAGTATCAATAAAATTCATCTTTGTAGAAGTTGCATATGAAGTAGCATTTCGATGTATTTACAGATGATAATGCAGCTAGATTTGAAATTATTTTAAAAGTGAGAAGATACTTTGAATGTAAAATCAAAACCACCAGTAGGTGGCAACAAGTCGCTGTTAATAAGTGAGGCATTGCAATTAAACCTGTATCATTTAAATGATTGATTCATTTAGGAAAGAAACACTGTCATGTTGCAAAACAGTGCTGTGGCTATGTTTAAAATGATTTTTGTTGACAAAATTGAGCAAAAACAGGAAATATGCTGTCTAACATGTAAGTCTTTTAATATTAACTTCATGTTTATTGAACTGTTGTATACAATTAATATCACATTTGTAGTCATGCAGATTTTTGAAGGAAAAAACGGCACTCTTTGTGTGATATTGATTAACTATATGTAATTATATAAACATATACATTTTCTGGCACCATATCTTGAATTACTTGGTCATTTTAATAGACTGAATCATGCAGTGAAAGAACACATCAGGTAATGTAACATTATGCGTGCACTCTGTAAGTCAGTTTTTTTTTTTTTTTTCCCAATATACTCAAATCGCACATAGTTAAAACGACAATTACGATATTATCGCAGATGGTATATATTGCACACCCCTAACGCAAACTCAATCTTGACAAGACATGGTAATAAAAACATTTGGGGCTTCAGCCCCCCTAGCCCACCCCTGACACTGCCCTTGTTTGATTCCCAGGTAATGAATGAATAACTTAATAAAATGTGTATAATTACATCTGGCAAATGCTTGAAAGTAAATGCAATGTAAAACAAAATGTATTTTGGGTTATCTAATTCTGCATTTCTGTAAAATGGACAGCTGGCTGTATGATGAATTTGCCCCTGATGTACTTAGATGTACTTAGATGTACTTAACAGTGATGTTTCAGTTTTACCTCAGTATTTCATGTTTGCACTGTTTTATGTCACGTCTGTCACTGAATTTAGGGACCGTCTGTAAAGTCACATACGGCATTTGTGTTCACGTTTCTAACTTAAATAGCATTTGAAGTGAATTACTCTACTAGCAATCAAGAGACAGCACAGAAAATATTTCATGCCTTTCTGTGTTCAGCTAAGTTAGTTAACTTCAACTAACTGACATTATTAGCTTGCATTAGTTAATGTTATCATCGATACTATGGCAGTCATGCACTAGAAGAGGATCCAAAATAATAAATACTTCCGAAGCTGCAGACGACATCCAGACCAGAAACTTGAAAATAACAAACAGAAGGGCTCACAAATATTGTTTAAAATCTCTACAGAGATGTTTTGGTTACGTATGGTAACCATTGTTCCCTGATAGATGGAACAGAGACGTTGTGTCGAATGTATGACACTAGGTGCTCTCGGGAGCCTAAACACCTCTGACAGTTTTGAGAAAAGGCCAGTGAAATTGGGTGTGCAGATTTTGCATAGCTGGCTATGCCCTGGACATCCAGAATGTTCTATTCTGAGGAGTCAAGTAGCAACTCAACTACACTCAGAGGCAGGAGTTGTGGCAGGAAGGTAACAACATCTCCATTCCCTCCATCAGAGAACGAGGGTTACCATACGTAACCAAGACATTCCCCTTCTGTAGTTCACTTCGTCGGTGTGTCGAATGTACAACACTAGGGGTCCCAGTGTGAAACTTAGCAACTGACGAACTGTGTCACGAGTGTACAGAGTGCAAATAATAACAGGTTCACGTGCAACTCACCTCTTTGTAACCTTCCAATGCCCAAGAGCCTTCAGCTGGCCTTTTCTCACCTTCGGCTGAGAATCTTGAAGGAACATTGGGACAGTGGCAGTTCCCCACAGTGGGAAACAGACATTACAGAGATCACACCCTACCCAGAGGGGAGGTATTCGTGTGAAAAAACACCTAGAGAGTCCTGTAGACACTGGTTCCAATGCGTAGATTTTAGAATCTGAAGAATATGTTAGGTGTAGCCCCACCTTCAGCTCTAAATCCAATAGCTGACCTTAGTAATATTTAGTTATCTTTACTTAGTTGCTATACTTACTAGGTTTTATTAAGTTACAGCTACTTTCAAGACAAATAAAACAATTTACTCACTGCTTTGAGTGACGTTTACTTTAAATATTTAAATAGCCACAAAGGAACCAATGACATTAATAAACCAGTGAGAGGCAGCAGTGCACTAATATGTTGCTAATGTGCAACATAACAGCAGAAGAAGAAGAAAAGAAAGGCTTTGAGGTGGGGCAATTCTTAACAGACTTTTCATTCATTTCCTGCTGATGCAGTAATTCAACATGAAATCAAAGTTATTTGATTTCTAGAAAAGAAAAGTAATAAATAGGTTACTTTCAGAAGGTGACCTATATTCCTATATATAGGTACTTTTCATGTTGACTAATAGTCTTCTGCAATTTCAATGTTTATTATAAAAACTTTGAGGAACTTTTAACTGAGTTGATGTAATCATTTAACTTTTGGGGTAATAAACACACAGTCACACACAGACTTCAACATTCAGCATGTGAATCACAACAATGGTAACAACTAAGTTTTATTTATTTTTATTAACTGTATTAACTTTTTGTTGTGCTACTATTGACACAAGACAGCAAATAAAATTGGCAAATAAAAACAACAGTAAAACAAAGCAATTGCATAATTTATTCATGCCGCAATGCACTCTGTGAGTCAGTGAGTAGCTATACTAAGTCAAGAGTAAACCTAACGTAAAGAATCAAGTACCCTCTACTGATCTTTTTTAGTTACTAGAACTCTTGTAATTCCCCTGGTTAAGTGGGCACTCACTCCCAGCGGGCAGGGTATACCTCTGGCCTGGTAGGCCATACAAATTGCGTCCACGCATTCCCTTTCTGCTGTCCTCCAAAAAGGGAGTGGTGGGAACCTTGGGCACTCTTAAGAAATCGAATAACCAAATCATGCTTCCCCACTGATCTGCCTTCCACTAGGTCATGGTTAGCAGATATAGCAGCTACCTAAACCTTAAGTGTTGAAGCAGAAAGATGACTTTCCAGGCCTCCTTGGAGGAAGAACAGCACTGATTGTACAGCATATCTCATTCATTATTATGCTTGTTTATTTTATAGTACTTGTTCAAAATGAAACCAGAAACACTTGTTGAATGTAGAAATAAAAAAAAAAGTTCTAATTAATTAAAAATATAATAAATTATAATTTTAAAATAAATTGCACCTGAACATCTCAGAACTAGAACCAGCACAATAACCTGGTCTATTAACTTTACGTAAAATGATAAAAACAACAGTATATCTTGATTCTATCAAGATATCCACAGGTAGCCAAATCTGTTTCAGAGTTGAAGCTCTGATCACCACCTGATCAGACACATTTTTTGTAAGATTAAATGTGTATGTCATGTGTGGTGCCTAGATGCTCTCTTAATATTGTTGCAGAAGCCTTGTAAACTTTTTTTTTTTTTTTTTCAGCTAGGCAATATCTTGTTCACTTATTTGGAGAATCAGGGTTATACATAACCAAGACATTCCCTTCATTAAACTTCCTTTCATGAAACACTCATTAAACATTCCAATCACAACATTAAACAACCAATCACACACATCCATCTTCGACTACAATTATATAAAGTATTAATAAGATACAATAACGCTTACTATAGAATCCAAAATATTTTTAACAGACATTTTGATGAAAACAATAATGATACAGTCATATAAATCTAAATAATCCCTTAAAGTAGAGAAATATGAAACTCAGAGATCATAATCATGCAACATCCCTGCAAACGTGTCACTGCAGGGCCCATGCTGGCTTTTTGTGGGCACATTGGGATAGGGCCAGCCCACACTGAACCTAAACCTGAACAGATGAATTAAAGGTGCTGTATGTAAGATTGACGCCAAGTGGTTGAACTAGGTATTGCAGTCCAAATTCAAAATATTGAAGTAGGCTGCTGCATCATCCGGAGGTCGCATTTGTTGGCCGCATACATTGAGGTGGCTCAGTTGTAATCGTTATCAAGTAGACTGTTATTCATTGTGAGGTGTAAAATATTATAATTTATTTCTAACTTTGAAATCTAAAGGTTAATTTTCTCAAACGAGACTGCCTCAATGACTTATGCATTAAACATACAAGCCCGTTATGCCGTAAACCTAACATTAAGCCCTCTACTCCGCAAATCCACACTCTGGAGTTACTATTTTTACTATTTTTCCCTTGCCCCAACGACAACACATTGATGAATAAAATTAATAAATAGTTTCTCATTCATGTCTAAATAGTAGTAGCCTTGTGTTCTTTCTCACTGCAGCCCAAGACAGGCCTCAATAGCTAAAAAAATACAAGAATATAAGAAGTGTATATCAATGTAGCTAGATTACAATAGCATCAAGTAATTCAGTTGCATTTGTATTGGTAAATGAAATATTTGTATTTAGTAATTTTCCTATTTTTCTGTCACGGTTGTTTCTGATGTGATAAACAGCCATGACCCGTCTGCACCTCCGCACAATTCGGTCTCGAATACACGCTGTCTGAGGAACCAGTAAACACAGTGTAAACATGAGTACTGTCTGAATGTTAAATTTATTTCAATTTTTCCTACTCGTAGCCAGGATACATCATAATTATTACATGTCAAGGAGAAAATGAGCCAACTCCGCATTTGTTTGTCTGTTTAGCTCTCTCCATCTCTCAAACGCATCTCCAATATTTATACGGCTTCTTTTATACCGTAGCATTGTTTTTCAGATAAACAAATATGTTAACTTAGCATGTTTCTTAAATATCTGCAAATATATTATGGTATTTTTATGCTTTAGTAAAGTCAAAATCTTACATACAGCACCTTAAGACACAAATCTGACAAGATCCACTTTCCTGTTTAGCTTTAACCATAATCAAACACACCTGAGCATGCTAATCAATGTCTTCAGGATCATTAGAAAATCACAGGTATTTAAATTTGATCAAATTTGTAGCTAAACTCCGCAGGAAAATGGATCTCACAAGCCAAATTTGAGGATTCCTGCTATTAGGCCCTTTTTTCAGAGTCTGATTGAAAATGGTCCTTTCAGCCAAGTCCTCCTGCTTCTGAAGTTGAGAGTGAGATAAAAATGTGGTTGCAGAATTCAAGAGACAGAGCGGGTGGATGAAAGGAGTGCTACCACCATCTACTGACTAGTTGAGAGACCTTGGGGGAAGAGTGAGCTTTGCCGTGGAACCATGGAAAAAGCTGTGAAATCATATAGAGAAGGACTAGGAAAAGGCGTTACATTTTGTACATGTTTGCACACTGACAAAGAAATGATCAGTCTATAATTTTAATAGTATGTTTATTTAAAAAAAAAAATAACGCATTTCAAAAAAGTTATAATTTGATTTGCATGGGACGTTTCCCATCAGAAAACTCGAACTGCGTCTGAAACGCTTTGGGGAACGAGATGCCCATGCCTCCATACTTTCAAATCAGAGTACCAGAGGGGACATTGCAATGTCTCCTGAGTCACAAAGAGATCCATCTGAGCCTGGCCAAACACTCTCTAAATCTTCTTCACCACCTCGGGGTGAAGCATCCATTCCTCTGCCCCTTCCTCGACAGGATGTCTGCTCCCATATTGAGATGCCCAGCAATATGCACTGCTTTCAGCGAAAAGAGTTTGTCCTGGGTCCACACAAGGATCTGGTGGGCCAGCTTGTTCAAGGGGCGTGAACGCAGACCTCCCTAGTGGTTGATGTAGTACCAACACATGCGCACCAACACATAGCGATCTGTTAGGTCCAGAAGGAAGTGTCTCACTGTTCGAAACATGGCCAGCATCTTTAGACAGTTGATATGCCATGCGAGATGGCGACCGCTCCACAAACCGTAGCCACTCATGACTGCTTCCCAACCAGTGAGGGATGCGTCTGTCACTAGTGTCACACGGTGACAAGTAGCTCTCAGAACCGGGCACTGAGACATGAACCAAGGCTTCCTCCACATGTCCAAGGCACGTAGGCATCGCCGCGTGACCTTGATCATGCAAAGCGGATTTCCCCTCAGGGAGAACCCCTTGGTTCTGAGCCACCATTTTAGAGGCCGCATGTACAGCAGACCAAGAGGTATCACGTTGAATGCCGCTGCTATCAGACCCAATAGTTTTTGCAACTCTTTTACAGTAATTAATCAGCCTTCTCTGACTCACGTGACTGCAGCAAGGATCGGCTTGATACAAGCAGGTGACAGACGTGCCTGCATTGTGGTCGAATCCCACACCACGCCTAGATAAGTGGCCCTCTGTAATGGATACAGCGCACTTTTCTTAGCATTCAGACTTAACACCACCATTTTCATGCGGGCAAGAACGACATCTCTATGTCGAGTCGCCAACTGCTCTGAGTGAGCTAGAATCAACCAATTGTCAATGTATTTGAGTATGCGGATGCCCTGGAGTTGCAGGGGAGCCAGAACTGCATCCACACACTTTGTGAATGTACGGGGGGAGAGTACTAGGCTGAAGGGAAGTACTCAATATTGGTATGCTTCGCCCCTGAAAGCAAACCTCAGGAACTTCCTGCGTTGAGGAAGAATGGTGACATGGAAGTAGGCGTCTTTTAGATCTATCGTGACAAACCAGTCCTTGGACCTGATTAGAGACACAACCTGTTTGAGTGTCAGCATCTTGAACTTCAGTTGTCTGAATGAGCGGTTCAGCCAACGCAGATCTAAAATGGGCTGCAAGCCTCCATCCTTCTTCGGAACAATGAAGTACCGGCTGTAAAACCCTGCCTCCCTCTCGTGAGGAGGGATCACCCCGATAGCCTCCTTCCTCAGGAGGGTGTTAACTTCTTGCTCCATGACCAGAGCCTGCTCAGGGCTCACGAGAGTGGGAAAGACCCCATCAAAAGATGGCAGCGGAGCGCCGAACTGGATGTAATACCCTTTCTCTACAGTGTACAGGACCCATGCAGGCACGTTTGGCAGTAGTTTCCACGCTGCTAAATAGTCTACTAAGGGAACCAGCCTCTCGAGACTTGCCTCTGGTGTTGCCTGAGCTGCTAGCTTGGTACCCTATAACGTCAGAGTGGCAGGAGAACACCGTACTGTTCTAGGGACCATGAGGGGCCTGAGTAGCAACGCTCTGCCTCTGTGCCTCACGGTATGAGGAGCCGCCGCTTGCTTACGTGCCTCCTGGTACCTGCTGAAGACAGAATTGACTGTGTCACCAAACAGGCCAGAAGCGGGGTGTCCAGGAGAAAGAGAGAGCCTTCCGGGAGAGAGCCAGAGAGAAGAGAGTGGGGAAAAAAGAAACAGAAAGCAAAAAAAAAAAAAAAAACTAACAATGTTAAATTTAATTAGTCTTTTAGAGATATTTATCAATTATAATTAATATAAGGACAGTGTTGCTACCTCCTCTTGACTCTTTTCCCTCCCCATCTTGCTTAAATATTGATGAACAGATGAAGATGAACCAATGACAGTGGCTTCAGACAATAAGGGTCAGCAGGTCCATGAGTGTTAAAAGATTATTAGATTAGAAATAACCAAGAGGGGTATAATTCTGAGGATGGCTTCAGACAAAGAAGATCAGTGGATTCATGATTGCTGGAAGTTTATAAGAGATAACCAAGAGGGGTGTAATTCTGGGCGGTTTAATTCTATTGTATTATTTGTAATTTAAATGGACAGGTTTTCCATGGAGACGTACTCTATTAGTAATTTTTTCCAAAATGTAATATGTATGGCATTCCTTGATTTCCAGTTCGTGAGGATAGTTTTTTTGGCAATAGTTAGAGCCACCAGCTGACTATTTGTATTGTTTAAATTGATTAACGATATGTCACCTAATAAGCAGAGGGGGGGGAGATAATGGGATGTGACATCCCATAAGGATGGATATGAGTCGGTTACGTTTTCCCAAAAAATTTTAATTGCGGTGCAATCCCAAATGGTGTGAAAATAGGTGTCTGGAGTGTTTTGTGTACAATGTGAGCATGTATCTGAAGTAAAACCCATTTTAAATAATTTTCGTCCAGTTAGATGAGATCTATGAAGTATTTTGTACTGTATAAGTTGCAGGTTGGCATTTTTTGTCATGAAGAAGATATTTTTTGCAGATTTGTGTCCAGAAGGCGGCATCAGGAGTAATAGATAAGTCTGACTCCCATTTAGCAGTTGGTAGACTCAATGTGTTGTCTGATTTTGATATCATCTTGTATATTTTAGAGAGTTGTTTTTTTTTTTTTTGAGGAGGATAAATTAATTAGCTCTAAGATTGGAGGAGAAAGGTCTAGATTAATTGTATGAATGTCGATTTTTGATTGAATTGATGATTTGATTTGTGAGTATTCCAAGAAACAGTTACTCCCAATGCCGTATTTCTGGACCAAGTAGGAAAATGGTGCCAGGTTATTATTGTGAAGGATATGCTGAAGTTGTGTGATGCCTTTTCTGCCCATGTGCATATATTCAGTGGTTTCTTGTTATCTAAAAAATCTGGGTTATTCCAGATCGGAGTGTATTTGGACGGTGCAAGAGGGGAGTTCATGATTTGATGAAATTTCCACCAGGCAGTCAGAGCTACTGCTATTGTCAGCATTTTAAAACAGTTATGCTTTTTGATTGTCTGATTATAGAAGGGTAATTCTGAAGTGTTAATGTCTTTACAAATTGTTTGTTCAAGATGTGCTTTCTGATGGGTTATGGTAAATCCATTTGTGTATTACTTGGAGCTGGTTGGCCAGAAAGTAGTAATAGAGATGCTGTGCTTCCAGTCCTCTTTGCAGTTTTGGTTTTTGTAAGGTAGTCAATTTAATTCTTGGGGTCTTATTTTTCCAGTAGAATTTGGTAATGAATCTAGTGATTTAAACCAAGTAAGGGTGGGTTGTGTTGGAGGCATTGAAAATAAATAATTTAATTTAGGGAGTATAATCATTTTAATTACTGATATTCTGCCCATAATGGATAGTGGTAGGTTCATCCAGCGTTGAAGATCATCGTCTATTTATTTAAGTCAGTGGTTCCCAATTCCGGTCCTGGGGACTCCCTGCTCTGCACATTTTGCATATATCCCTTATTTAACACACCTGATTAACATCATCAGCTTGTTAGGGGAGAGAGCCATGAACTGAACTAATGAGCTGATGATCTCAATCAGGTGTGTTAAATAAGGGAGACATGCAAAATGTGCAGAGCAAGGGGTCCCCAGGACCGGAATTGGGAACCACTGATTTAAGTAATGGAGTATAGTTGAGTCCAAACAGCTCTGACAGCCTGGGGGAAACCTTGATACCTAGATATGTGATATAATTGGTGCACAGAGGAATTGGTGCCCAGACAGCAAAAATCATCTGGTCCAGATCCGGCCCATACTGTCAGGTGTCGTGTATGGGAGGACAAACGAGGAGAACGAGGTTGAGATCAGGAACAAAACAAGTCTTTTAATAACCAAAATCCACAATAAATCCATGTAGGAGACAGGCAAGGAGACACACACACAACGACGAGAACGGACAACCAAACACTGAACAGAATCCAACTTAAATAGGGTGGTTAACAAGACACAGACAGGTGATGGTGATTACTAATAATGACTTAATTAGGGGTGGAGACAGGAACAAAACCAAATAAGGGCAAACAGGAAGTGGAAGGAACCAAAGACAAACAGGACTAAACCAAATCAAAACACAACAAAAAGAGTCCCAAAACCTGACATAACTCCCCCCCTCCCGGAAGGCGCGACCTCGCGCCGAAAACAGAAACATGGGGGGGCTTGGGTGGGGGCTCAGGAGGAGGACGGACATCCGGGAGGAGGAGAACAAAGGGAGTCCAGGGAGGAGATGATGGAGGGAGGAGCCAGGGAGACGACAGGAGTGTGCAGGGTGGATCAGCAGGAGGGAGGAACCAGGGAGACGACAGGAGGGTCCAGGGTGGATCAGCAGAAGGGAGGAGCCAGGGAGACGACAGGAGTGTCCAGGGTGGATCAGCCGGAGGGAGGAGCCAGGGAGACGACAGGAGTGTCCAGGGTGGATCAGCCGGAGGGAGGAGCCAGGGAGACGACAGGAGTGTCCAGGGTGGATCAGCAGGAGGGAGGAGCCAGGGAGAAGACAGGAGGGAGCTGAAGCAGGAGGAGCCAGGGGGAACCCAGATCCCAGCCGTGACGGTAGCCCACGGCGGAGCCGACGGAGGGAGGAGCCATGGTGGAGGAAGGGCTGACGACTCCAGGGGGCCGACCGACGGCGGCGGAGCAGGTGGTGGTGGAGCCCGAGGCGGAGACGGAGAGCCGAAGATCTGGGGCGACACCGAGGATCCGGAGGGCCAAGGCGGAACAGATGGCACCTGCGACCGAGGCGGAGGCGGAGATCCGGAGAGCCGCAGTGGAGCCGGAGCGATCGAGGACCGAGGCGGAGCTGGAGGGAGGGAGGAGTCCAGCCGAGCCGGAGGTACGGAGCGACGAGGCGCAGCCGGAGGAGTGGAGTCCAGAGGCGATGGCAGGGTGACGACTGACCGGGGCGGAGCCGTAGGGACGAGGGAGCCCGGTGGAGCTGGTGGATCGACGGGCGACAGTGGAGATGAGGGAGCTGGGTGCCATGGTGCAGCCGCAGGGTTTGAGGGCCGAGGCGGAGTCCGAGGATCGGAGGCTGGAGGTGGAGATGAGGCATCCTCCGGACTCAACGCCAACGGAGCTGGAGATGGACAGACCCGCGGCGAGCCCACGCCACAGATGGTGAGCTGAGGGTGAGCGGCGGGACGAGACCCAGTGGAGTGGGCGTTGAGGCAGGAAAACAGTCAATGAGAGGAGGCGGGAGAGGGAGGCTGGGTGGGATTTTTGGTTCGTTTAAATGTTCAGAGGATGACGGAAGGGAGATGGATAATTCAGTGTCCAAGTTATGTAATCCCTTTGAGTCCAGATATAGCTCACCCTCAGCAGTGGCGGCGTGGGCGGGGCTTTCCGTAGCCCCCGCAATCTCCACGGTTGCCGGCTCTCGCACCTGGTCAGACGTCTCGGGCTCTGGCTCCGGGGCAGTCGTCCGCTCGATCGCTCCTGATGGCGATGGCTCAACTGCGGCAGGCTCTGGCTCTCCATCCGCGGTGGGCTCGGGCAGCTCCGCACAGCTGGGTGGTGGCTGGCTGGGCTCTGGGTCTGGAGTGGCACGGTGGCAGACGGTGAGGGGGGATCCGTTTCTCGCCAGTGTCCACTCCACGAAGGCGGCGAAATTCGCTCGAGGACCATCTTCGGATGACAGTGCTCTGCACGCGGTGTTGAGGCTGGCGTCATAGAATGAGCAGAGCACGTCGTCCGGATAGCTGGTAATGTTGGCGATGGCTATGAACAGTCTCGTATGGTCCTCGAGCAAGCTCTCCCCCTGCTTCAGCAGGAGAAGGAGATATTCGGGACGGCACAGGGGGTTCATAACGAAAAAAAACTCAAAATAAACACTGAACAAAAAACGAAAAACAAAAGACGGGGAAAAACACGCAGCAATACTGTTTAGGTCCGTTCTTCTGTCAGGTGTCGTGTATGGGAGGACAAACGAGGAGAACGAGGTTGAGATCAGGAACAAAACAAGTCTTTTAATAACCAAAATCCACAATAAATCCACGTAGGAGACAGGCAAGGAGACACACACACAACGACGAGAACGAACGGACAACCAAACACTGAACAGAATCCAACTTAAATAGGGTGGTTAACAAGACACAGACAGGTGATGGTGATTACTAATAATGACTTAATTAGGGGTGGAGACAGGAACAAAACCAAATAAGGGCAAACAGGAAGTGGAAGGAACCAAAGACAAACAGGACTAAACCAAATCAAAACACAACAAAAAGAGTCCCAAAACCTGACACATACCTCCTCAAATTCGCAAAATGAATTTGCAGAGGTGGAAAATCCATGTGCCATGAGTAAAAGTCCTCCCCAGTATTTTGTTCCAATCAACTGGATTTGCTAATTAGCACAGTTTTTCAGCAGGAGGTCAGAGATGGGACTCCTTTCGAGTCACAAGAAATTCTCGAGTCAAATCCAAAGTCCCCAAAGATTAAATGAGATAATTATGAAATGATGATTGTCCATTAGTGATGAACACCTGCTGCTATCGAGAATTACAGAAGATCAGATGTTGATGTTTTATTAGTTAAAATGATGCCACCAACATGAAGATCAGTGTGTTTGCTTTAGTTGGGTTCTTCACCCTTAACTTCTTGTGTTAGATCTGTTTGTAGCAACACATGTGGTGTTGTGAAGTATTGAGATCAATGCTCAGTGATGAAAAGATATTAGCTGCTTTTTTTGATGAGATATATGTGTGTTTGTTGTATAATCATCCCAATAAAACTGCAGTATGCAAACACACTGATCTTCATGACAGTGGCATCATTTTAACCAATAAAACATACACATCTGATCCTCTGTAATTCTCAATAACAGCAGGTGTTCATTACTAATGCACAATCATCATTTAATTAGTCACTTAATTATCTCATTAACTCTTTGGGGACTTGGGATTTGACTCGAGACTTGCTTGTGACTCGAAAGGAATGACTTGGTCCCATCTCTGACCTCCTGATGAAAAACTGTGCTAATTCGCAAATCTAGGTGATTGGAACAAAATACTGGGGAGGACTTTTACTCATGGCACATGGATTTTCCACCTCTTTTCCCACCCACTGAAACCAGGCCCGGGCTGGATCCGTCTTACAGCACTGAAACGGATGTGACTGTAACTTGGATTTGCCGGTTTGAAAACGGATCTGGCACAGAGTCAGCTGCTGTCTGGGTGATGCCTGGGATGTCACATCCAAGCAGGCAGAATGTAATGAGAGTATAGCAGATTTGCTCCAATTGATTGAGTATTCAGAAATGTTCGAGAATGAATCATTGAGTTTAATCGTTTCCTGTAATGATGATTGGGGGTCTTCTAAATATAATAGTATATCAACAGCGTAGAGACACATCCGTTTCAGTGCTGTATCACCGTCTTACACAGATCCGGCCCGGGCCTGGTTTCAGTGGGCGCGGAATACTGTCGCAGAGCGGATTTGGGCCGAGTCTGGTACGGACCTGGCCCAGTGCTGGTCCAGATGCGGGAAAACCAGATGTGTGCCGGTATTGGCTCGTTGTGCCAAAAGACACCGGCCCAAGTCCGTTTTGCGGATTTGCAGTGGTATGGGCCGGATCTGGACCAGATGATTTTTGCTGTCTGGGTAATAATGACTAAACAAATTAAATAAGCAAAATGACTTAAAAGCTGACTTTTTTTTCTCTTCATAGCAACACAGTATAACAAAGAGGCCTCGCAACTAAGGTAAAGCTTAAGTGTATTCTAATCCTTTAATATTGATAATACATGAAAAGCTCATTTATGTTTACATTTTTATTCATACCCAGACAGCAGCTGACTCTGTGCCGGATTCATTTTCAAACCGGCAAATCCGTGTTACAGTCACATCCGTTTCAGTGCTGTATCACCGTCTTAGACGGATCCAGCCCGGGCCTGGTTTCAGTGGACGCGGACTACTGTCGCAGAGCGGATCCGGGCTGAGTCTGGTACGGAGCTGGCTCAGTGCTGGTCCAGATGAGGGAAAACCTGATGTGTGCCGGTATTGGCCCGTTGTGCCAAAAGACACCAGCCCAAGTCCGTTTTGCGGATTTGCGGATGTATGGGCCGGATCTGGACCACATGATTTTTGCTGTCTGGGGACTTATTTTGTGGTGTATATTTAATGTTTGAATTCCTTTAATGTAGCTGTTTTGACGGATAGCTGCTGCTAATGGTTCAATGAAAATGGTGAATAGTGAAGGAGAGAGTGGGCATCCTTGTCTAGTCCCCCGGTGCAGTGTGAAGCTACGTGAGGTTAGTCCATTGGTGATAACATTGGCTGAAGGAGATGTATACAGAATTTTGATCCAGTTAATGAATGACCAAACCTCTCTAATGCGGAAAACAGGAATTTCCAATTTACTCTATCAAAGGCTTTTTCTGCATCAAGTGTGACTATGGTTTTGGCTTTTGTAATTGATGAATAATACATTAAATTAAAAAGTCTGCGTGTGTTGTTAGATGCAAGCCTGCCTTTCATGAATCCGGTTTCGTCTGGATGTATTATATTTGGAGTAACTTTTTCTATTCTATGTGCTAGTGCTTTAGTGATAATTTTAATGTCTACATTGATGAGGGAAATTGGACGATAGCTGTGTTCATGTTATCTGGGAGTTTTAATTTCTGTTTTGATTCCTTTATCATACGGAAAAAGAGTGGTGATAAAATGGACCAGAAGCGTTTATAGAACTCAACAGGGAATCCATCTGGACCTGGTGCTTTATTATTTGGCATGAGTGTAAGAGCATTTAAAATTTCATGTTCTGTTAAAGGTGCTTCAAGAGTATTTATTTGATGATTATTAAGTTTAGGTAGGTTGATATTGTTGAGAAATCAATTGATGTCTTCCTGACTTGGATCTTTTTCAGAGGAATATAATTTACTGTAAAAGTTTTGAAAGATTAGATTTATTTCTTCTGGTGAGTTGGTGGGTTTTCCTGCTGTGTTCGTAATAACTGGTATTGTTGTTTTTTCCTTATTTTGTTTGATTTGATTTGCCAGATATTTACCAGATTTGTTACTGTGGTGGAAATTTTCTTGTCTTAGCCTATAAATTAAGAATTGGGTATGTTTATTGATTAATTCATTTAATTAAAATTTATATTTTCTTAATGCTTCTTGTGTTTCTTATGTTGGTTATTTATGTTGATATCTTCTAGTTCTTTAATTTGTTTGTTTGAGTTTTGCTTGTTGTTCCTTTTCTTTCCTTTTTTTGTAAACGCAAAATTAAATTATTTTTCCTCTTATTACAGCTTTCCCTGCCTCCCAGAGAAGAGATGGAGATGATTCTGGGGAGTCATTCATCTCTAGAAATGTCCACTCTCTTTTAAAATAACTGTCAAAGTCGTGATCTTTTAGAAGAGATGTGTTAAATCGTTAAATTTATGTGGACTGATTATATTCCATTTTAATGTTACCGGGGCATGATCACTAATGACTATTTGATGAATTTTTGATTCAGAAATATTTGACATCATAGAATTACTGGTGAGAAAAAAGTCAATGCGGGAATATGATAGATGAACTGGTGAAAAAAAAAAGAGTATTCTTTAATGTTAGAGTGTTGTAGTCGCCAACTATCGCCAAAACCAAAATCATTCATGAACTGTTTTATGGTGTCTGCAGATTTCCAAATACGTTTATTACCTGAACTATTAGATCTATCTATTGATGAGGTAGAATTGTGTTGAAGTCACCTGCTATTATAACTGGACAGTTAGTAAATTTTGAAATGGAAGAAAAAAAGGTCTGAAAAAACGATGGGTCTGTGGATCTGTGTTTGGGCTGTATACATTGCTCGGATCCGGGCCGAGTCTGGTACAGAGCTGGCCCAGTGCTGGTCCAGATGAGGGAAAACCAGATGTGTGCCGGTATTGGCCCGTTGTGCCAAAAGACAGTGGTATGGGCCGGATCTATCTTCAAGACACAACTTAAAATGCATCTGTTCAATATGTGTTTTGAATAATCTGGCTTTGTATGTTTTGTTGCATCATGTGTCTAATTGTACTGTATGTAACTATATTGTAAAGCGACCTTGAGCTTTGGAAAGGTGCTATATAAATAAAACTTCTTCTTTTTCTTTTTCTTCTTCTTCTAGTAGTGTTGACTGACAGGCAGAGTCTACTGTAGGTCTGTGCAGGTATTCTGGGGAATGAGCCGCAAGCAGTCATCAGCACACTGCATACTAGACAAGACTCACACTGTTGAGGCCTGGTGCCTTCAGATATTATGGTGCCTTTCTTTCTAGTCTGAAGTCCAGCTATTGCTTTCAGGTTTGTCATGAAGAATCTATGTGATACATTGGATGAAGATGTTAAAGTATGTGCTAAATCCTTATCATGCATTAACTTTGTTATACTACTTTTCACAAATAATGCCTTACACTAAAACAAAAGTTCTGTTGTTTATTTTTGACACTTAAAAGGATTTTCAATGTTGTTATTAGTATTAATTTTAAACCTGTTGTATTTTTAATGAAACTGAATAAATTCAAATTAAGCAAAATCAGCAGCTGATCAGTCATGCAATGTAAATCTTTGTTGTTGTTGTTGTTTGTTTGTTTGTTTGTTTGTTTGTTTGTTTGTTTGTTTGTTTTTCAGTACACATAGGTATGACATCACTTGTGATAATACATGGTCAGAGTGTAATTAACACAAAAAATAACATAATTGGACCCTTGGTGATGTCAGCTTTACCTCAAGGTCCAATCTAACCTCAAGCCTGTTCCCCTTGAGTGCTACTTAATGTGTTTACTATCAAGTAGTAAGTTTGACCCTTGTTATAGCAACAAAAACATAGAGGACCCTTGAGATGGGTCTAGCTAAACAAAGTTCAGTAATGAGTGATGTATTCCCTAACTACTAAGAGTTCCCTAACTACTGTCATAAGGGGGCAAAGTCAAAAGTCACATCTTATAATAATTGCAGAAAAGTAATACTTATTACACATAAAGTAATTATAATTTATTGAAGGTAAAATTATAGAAGAAAAGGTCCAGCCAGTGGCATTAAAAAGACAAGGGATTTTCAAGAATGTGAAAATGTATTTATTTATTTATTTATTTTTATAAAATGTGCAAAACAATAGTCAGTGTAATTATGTTGTGCCATTTAATTATATATATATATATATATATATATATATCAATATTTAAAATGTTGGAATATGAAATACTTGTTTATAGGTCACTTATAAAAATAGACCTGTAAAGATCTATATATTGTCATAATGCAACTTTTCAGTTGATTTCAGTATAAAATCCTGTTTGCAATGCAAAAAGACACTTCTCAGTGTGTTAGAAGTTTTTTGCACATCCATTTACGAAAGAGTTTAAGTGGTCAGATCGCTCCGTCCAGCGTCTCTATGACCAGTAACAGTGAGTTAGAGCCTCTGAGCGATCTAACAGAACGTTTTGTCTTCTTATGTTGGAAATCTTATTTCTCACTCAGGGAAAGCCGTTTCAAGCAATGGGAAGAGAAATGATGACCAACATTAAAAAAATTTTTTAGACGTATAAAATCCTGTTTGCAACGCAAAAAGACATTTCTCAGTTTGTTAGAAGTTTTGGTAACACTTTATTTTGATGGTCCCCCTATAGATTGACTGCTGACTATAAGTTACTTTGTAAATGCATATCTACTTACTCTCACCAGGGCAGTATCTGTACATTGTCTACTGAATGTTCTGTAGCAATCATTATAATGTCTATAACATGTAAGCAGCTATTAAACATTTAGTCACTAAAGTGTTAGTAATGTGTTATCAATTTAGGTTGTAGATGTTCAACAGCATATTAACAGATATGCAATAAATCCTCAACAAGTTCTCAGTACCTTTATACAGCAAAGTTAAGAGCATTTTAATAGTCAGCATGTAGTTGTTCACCAGTGTATCAACAGACTTTCAGCACACATTCAATTGTCTATAAGTAGCAATACAAGATAATTTAAATAAACTTTAAACCTATATAAGGATACTTACTTCTGATCTTTTCAATTATTAGAAATTATAGAGTATTTTCAAGAGTGCTCTACTAACTGTTTGTTGCATAGAAGTTACCTTTCAGTAGACAGTCAATTTACTTTGAGGTACATTCATCTATTCATCTGTTGTCACATTTGGCCCATCAAAATGAAGTGAAAATCTAAGAAATGATGTTGAATGACACTTACGGGCCAACATCACAGACAGCATAGCAGCTAGTCAGTGGATGTTCAGCAGACAGTCAATAGTTAGTACCAACACTGGTAAGAATTTGATTTAAGATTAAGAAAACTACAACACCACAGTTCCAAATGGGAAATAAATAAGAGTCATCAGTTTGTCCAACCAACAGCTTTTAATGAACTGTGTCAAAAATTTCAATAAACATTTCTATGGAAAACATGAAATGAAAAAGCCTCCTTTTTTACATTGCAATGTGTGAATTGTGAAAAAGTGTGTGTATATATATATATATATATATATATATATAAGAAAAAAAAAACATGGACATTTTGTATGGCCACGCAACAAGGTTAGAAACATGAATTAAAAAGAAAGAAAGAGAAAGAGAGAGAGAAAGCAAGCAAGAAAGAAAAAGAAAGCGATAGAGTCAGCGATAGAACTGTGTGATGTCATGCAAAAGCCTTCCAAGAATCCCATGTCTGTATCTTCTGCCTAACCAGAAAGTCCATTCTATATATATTAGATGGTTTTTGAGAGCATTCTCTGACCGGTTTGCACGCATCCTCCACACCTCTCTTTTGAAGTTTACCCATGCCCTTTCAATGTTCTGTGTATGTACCCCTGTCGATGGATTAACAAAATGAATGCTATGGTTCACTGTGTGGTGTTGATATCCTCTCTCTGAAAGAGTTGAGTATGCACGCCACTCATCACTATGAATGATGCTGCCTCTTTTTACATGTTTTTCAATGATTGGCAAAAGGGTTGTCTTGTCCCTTTTGTCCACCAACCGCAATACTGGTTTTCGGGAGGGCAAAATCTCAGCCATTCCAAATACCCAGCTTTTCCTTCTCCACGCACCTCCAAAGCGCCCTCTGGCATACTGAAAATAGAATAAATGGAATTAATGTTTACACTCTTATTTCATAAAAGTCAAGCACTAGCCTCAAAATAACAATTTTTAGGTCAACTGACAGTCGTAGTATACTGACTATAGTAATCCAAATGTTATTATTCTTACAAAAATGATTTACAGCATCTCTTTAATTAGAACAATGTAACAATATTGTGTCTAGTCTACACTGTAAAATAACAAAAAAAAAAAAAAAAAAAAAATCTGGTGAAATGCATGCCAGCTCAGGGTGCCAAACATTTACTATTAATAGAAATAATGGTACTATTGGTACTATTGGCACTATTGGCGCTATTGTTGAGATCCATACACTGATTCTTGATGTGTGTGAGAGATGTTTGTGAGAGTCGAAAAGACCGCTCAAACCAATTTCTTTATAATGAATGAAATAAAGAACTGAATAACAGTCATAACATCACAAGTCTCCTGTAAGTAATGCAAAATTAACAGCTAACACACTCTGAAAGAAGACTCTGGATGATATCAGTGAATCAGGCCACTATATTTGACCCTGGACCACATAACCAGTCTTAAGTTGCTGGGGTATATTTCTAGCAATAGCCAAAAATACACTGTATGGGTCAAAATTACCAAAAAAAAAAAAAAGATAAATAATTTATGCCAAAAATCAATAGGATATTAAGTAAAAATCATGTTCCATTAAGATATTTTTAAATTTCGTACCATAAATGTATTGAAACTTAATTTTTGATAAGTAATATACATTGCTAAGAACCTAATTAGTCATCATCAATCTGGAAGACTGCCTTTTGCATAAACTGCTTACATTAGTATTAAAAGTTAGTTACCTATATTTTATATTTTTAAGATGGGTCTTAACTTTAAGTCAGTTGCATAAAAATGTTTGTTAAATTTATGACCAACAAGTAACTGCTAACTAACTTCAGTTGTCAGACAAGTTCTTAAGACACTCCACAACTGGCCCATGGTCTTGAGCATTTTGCCACTCTTTAAAATGATTGCAAAGTAACATGATTTATTTATTTTTATTTTTTAGATGTCACATTACAACACCCGGAAAAAACGCAACTTGGGAAGTGTAGAGGATGAAGGTAAGCCAAATAGTACTATTTGACAATTTTGTTTTAGCAGTTTTCTTACACTTACTATACGCTAGTTTATTTAGTGTATTTTTGCTTTTCAGTGTATTTCTGTGTTTTGCTGTAGTGTGTCAGTAGGAAATATCAGTTCACATTTCCAAACATTTATTTTGCCATTAATTGTAATAATCCAGTGAGATTTTTGTTTGTACAAGGATTCTGACAACAGACAGTGCTTCACACAGAGATCTGAGATCTCATCATCATCCAGTCTGTCTGGAATGACATGAAGAAACAGAACAAACTCAGACAGACTACATCCAGATGAACTGTGGCCTCCAAGATGCTTCAAGAGACCTACCTGCAAAGCTCCCTGAAAAACTATGTGCAAGTGTACTGAGGGCAAAGGCCCTCAAAAAACCCTTAAACACAAAGGATGGTCATAATTTAATTTATTTGACCATTGATTCAATTTAGTTAATAGAAGTTAATTGATAAAGAAAATCTATATAGCATCCTCATTTTACAACATTTTTACACAAGTGCCTAAAACTTTTAATAGTTCTGTAGCTTTGCAGGTAGTTTTCTCTGAGATGTTGCCAGAGTTTGTTCTGTTTCTTCATGTAATTACAGACAGACTGGATTATGATGAGATCAGATCTCATTAGATTATTAAAATGAATGGCAAAATGAATGTTTGGAAATGTAAACTGATATTTCCTACTGACACATTGCAAAAGATAGTGTTCTAATAATTTTGGCCACCGCTATATATGTATAGTTGTGCTCTTAAGTTTACACACACACTTGCAGAATATGCAATAATTGTTTTTTTACAATTAATAATTGTAACAAAATAAGAGGGATCATGAAATTTGCAAGTTGTTTTATTTAGTACTGTCCTGAATAAGCTGTTTCACAAAACAGATGTTTGGATATACTCCACAAGGCAAGATAATAAAAGTTAATAATAAAAAAATATGAGTTTACATACCCTTGAATCATAATACTGTGTCCTGTTTCCTGGAAGATCCACGACTGTTATTATGTTTAGTGATAGTTGTTCATGAGTCCCTTGTTTGTCCTGAACAGTTCAGCTGTCTGCTGTTCTTCAGAAAAATTCTTCAGCTCCTGCACATTCTTTGATTTTCAGCAGTATCTGCATATTTGAACCTTTCCAAAAGTGAGTGTATGATTTTGAGATGCATGTTTTCACACTGAGGACAATTGAGGGACTTATACATAACTGTTACAAAAGATGAAGACTGATGCTCACTGATGCTTAACATGCTCAACACAAAACAGAGCCGGGGATTGTAAACTATTTGAAATGAATGATCAGGGTAAATTGTACTTATATTGTCTTTTGGGAGTGAAGTGGCTATGTGAAGTGATATGTTAAATGACAAAAAAAAAAAAGTAAATAAAAGAAAAATGTACACATCCTCATCCTGTTCAAAAGTTTACACTCCCGGCTCTTAATGCGTTGTGTTGTCTTCTTAAACATCAGTGAATGTTTTCACCTTTTGTAATAGATATGTAAGAGTCTCTCAATTGTTCTTAGTGTGAAAAGATGGATGTCAAAATAATACAGTCCATTTTGGAACGTGTATATATACAGGGGTTGGACAATGAAACTGAAACACTTGGTAAAGACCAAAATTAGTAGAGTGTTGGGCCTCCTTTTGTGACCAAAAAAGTATCACTTCGTTTTGGGATTGACAAATACAAGTCATACACAGTAGTCAGAGGGATTTTGAACCATTCCTTTTCTAGAACAGTGGCCAGGTCACTATGTGATTCTGGTGTAGGAAAACGTTTCCTGACTCGCTCCTCCAAAACATCCCAAAGTGCCTCAAAAATATTCAGATCTGGTCATGGGAGATGTTCAGCTTTACTTTCATGTTCATCAAACCTCTCTGTCACTGCTCTTGCTGTGTGTATTGGTGCATTATCATCCTGATACACAGCATCACCTTCAGGGTACAATGTTTGAAGCATTGGGTGCACATAGTCAACCTTCACACTCTGCTCTTACTGCTGCAATGTGCATGAAACCTCCAATACTATATTGGCCAGTGTTTCAGTTTCATTGTCCAACTCTTGTGTGTATGTGTATATATATGTGACCCTGGAGCACATAACCAGTCTTAAGTCGCTGGGGTATATTTGTAGCAATAGCCAAAAATATATTGTATGGGTCAAAATTATCAAAAAAACATTTTATGCCAAAAATCATTAGGATATTAAGTAAAAACCATGTTCCATTTAGATATTTTGTAAATTTTGTACTGTTAATGTATCAAAACTTAATTTTTGATAAGTAATATGCATTGCTAAGAACTTAATTTGGACAACTTTAAAGGCAATTTTCTCAGTATTTTTATTTTTTTGCACCCTCAGATTACAGATTTCAAATAGTTGTATCTCGGCCAAATATTACCTACATACATCAATGGAAAGCTTATTTATACAACTTTCAGATGATATATAAATCTCAATATTGAAAAATTGACACTTATGACACTGGTTTTGTGGTCCAGGGTCACACGTATACACACACACACACACACACACACGTACACATATCTATCTATCTATCTATATATATATATTGTATGCAATTGTGAAATATAACTGTCACTGTGTTTTTGTTGTTGTTTTAGCTCCAGTGACTACAATGAAGCCAATTAAACAAGAAATACTGATTTGGCAAAACAAGGCAGAATTATTACAAAATAAAGTGAATGAGTTGGAAGCCTTGAACAGCGAGCTTCGGCAGCAAGTAGTGGAGCTTTCAGCGCAGCAAAGTAACAACTTAACATATTTGTTGGATAATTTATATATTAATACATATATTTGATATAATGTATACAATTTTATATTAATATATCTTTTGTTGGATTTGATTGCTTCTATTGTCCTCATTTTTAAATGTAAATGTAAATATTAAATCATACAGATTAGAAGTTAGTGGTTTTCAGATTTTTATATTAAAGCATTTTTTGAGCACCTTAATTTTATTTTATGTATCATGCAATTACAGTAAAAGGAAACTGAATTGTATAATGAATTTGTAATGATTTTGATGCAATATTTTGTTATATTTCTTCATTCAGATGACCCGATCCCGAGTACATCAGTGGCACGTGAAGGAACTGGTGCTGTTGACCTATCTAGTGGTGGGAACACATCAACTGATGGAGAGGCATCAGTCACAGAAGATTCATATGATGACTCTTCTGACTCTTCAAGTTCAAGTTCAGAAGAGACTTCTCAAAGAAGAAAAACAAAGAAAAGCAAAACCAAGAAAAACAAAAGCAAGAAACATAAGAAGAACAAGAAGAAAGTCAAGAAGAATGAATATGACAAGATAAAACGAGGTACACACAGTTGTCTTTTTTATGGTTGTTTTTCTGTTGTTGTTGTTTTTGGTTTTTTGTTGTTGTTTTTTTTTGGGGGGGGGGGTTTGCAATGTAGATACTTATTTTTGTATGATGGCGTGCCACTTTAAAAAAATTTAAATCTAACATTGCAAAATTAAAGTAGAAATATTTCAAGAATAAATCAAAATATTTTGAGAATAAAGTCGAAATTACACGAATAAAGTTGAAATGTTTCAACAATAAATTAGAAATTACAAGAATAAAGTCGAAATGTTATAAAATAAAGTCAATATTACGAGAATTAAACAGTAGCAAATAAAGTTAGAGTTTTGCATATATTGCACGTAAATGGCCTGGATTGGCAGCACCAGGAGAAGTTGCCAGGCCACCGGAATTAATCTGAATATACAATTGAAGTCGAAAGATTACATACACCTTGCAGAATCTGCAAAATGTTAATTATTTTACCAAAATAAGAGGGATCATACAAAATGCATGTAATTTTTTATTCACTACTGACCTGAGTAAGATATTTCACATAAAAGATGTTTACATATAGTCCACAATTTACATATAGTATATAGTTTCACCCCCAGGCTCTTAATACATTGTTTTTCCTTCTGGATTATTAGTGAGTGTTTGAACCTTTTGTAATAGTTGCATATGAGTCTCTCAGTTGTCCTCAGTGTGAAAAGATGGATCTCATACAGTCATTGTTGGAAAGTGTTCAAATACACAAAAACGCTGAAAAACCAAGTTTGTTCAGAACAAACACTATCACTAAACAAAAAAAAAAGGCTGTGGATCACTCAGGTAACAACACAATATTAGGAATCAAGTGTATAGAACAGGAAGTGTATTAAAATGTTTTGAACTGGGTCATTTTTATAAATGCAACTATTATTTTCTCTTGTGGACTATATAACATCTTTTATGTGAAATATCTTACTCAGGTCAGTAGTAAATACAAAATAACAAAAAAGCATTTTGTATGATCCCTCTTATTTTGGTAAAAGAATTAACATTTTGTAGATTCGCAGACAGATTGCCTGGAATGTTTTTATTACCATGTCTTGTGTGCATGAAGATTGAGTTTTCATGTGCATTAAAATAATTTCTATTAAACTTGCACTTAAACAGCCAAATGCAGCGGCTTCAGGTATCTGTAACATATTGTAGCCTGTAAATTTATAATAAAGATCTCACCATCTGTCAAAGTTATATTATTGTTTCTGTATAACAACAAATATAGATTTTTGATTATGGTATATGCGCAGACTTTGTAGGACACACATTTAGAGTGATTATATGAACAGATTGCTTTTAGCATGGTCTGTGGCAGACAAAAAAAAGAAGTTGATATTAAATTGTACAGAAAATATTGTCTTTTTGCTCTATTTTGCGAAAATAGTTGTAAACAAAACCATGTTGTGCATCTCTGCACACAGCAGTGTTACATTACTAATTGATTTGTTTTAATGCGTTGAGCAGTGTTTCATTGATTCATTCAAAAAATAGCTTTGTTTAACAAAGTTTCTTACTTTGTTCCTGAATAAATCAGCCGTCTTGGACGAATCGATTGAATAAATGATTTAACAACTTGCTGCCACCTTCTGGTAATTTTAGTCAAATTTTTAAAAGTATTATTCTATTTTTTTCCCGAACATTTCAAATTTCTGTTCTAAATTTAAAATTTAAAATCTACGTTTGTAAATGCAAATTCTTATTAATTATACTCTTATGTCTCTTAAAAAAATTTAAATGTAACTTTTTAAAATAGCCTATTTTATTTAAAGTGTATCCAATGTATTCTGATACAGTATCTCTGGGCTAAGCCCTGCATATCCTCTCACCATAGAACCGCTCCTGCTAGCAGGAACAGTATGAAATAATATTTCACAACTTCATCTACATTCATTATTCATACTGAGCCAGCCACTCAATAATAGCAATAAGCTTTTCACTTTTGATACTTTTAATGTAAAACAAGGTCTTAGCTTTAAAAATGTGTTGGTTTTATAGTTAAATACAAACAATGTTTCTTACAATAATGTTTTTCACACTCTTAAATGTGACGGGACGGATCACTGTATTCATGTGAATCAACCGTTTTTTTGATTACAATGAAATTTAATTAAATTATAGCCTACTGTTTTCTTTGTGAAAATTCCACCACCTATTCTGCAACAAATGTCTGTGGCATCCAATTTTCATTCCTTACATGTATTTAATTAAGAAGAGAAAGAAAACATTCTAAAGGTTCAAATGCATTCCTATATATTAACACAAGTTAATGTCTTTTTTCCTTTTTTTCCCTCTATATTTCAAGTTACAGCACAACTTAAATGTGAAGAAGCATCAGAAGGCATGAAAAAAAAACAGTATAGCATAAATGTAATGAAACAAGTGTCTCATTGTAATCGAGAAGATGATTGATTCACACGCCACATGCTGAGGTGAATACAGCGACTTGTCACACCACAATAAAGAGCATAAATTATTGTAAAACATATTATTTGTATTTCACTATAAAACTAACAGATTTTGAAAGTTGAGACTTTGGAATTTTTCCCGGTTCTCCCAATCCAGGCCATGTGCAATAGGCTAAAAAATATTTTTTTTCTTAAAATATTATAACTTTAATCTCGTTGTTGCTGCAAATTAATTCACATAATTTTGACTTTATTCTCAAAAATGTTGACTTTATTTTTTAAACAGTTTATTCTTGAAATATTACAACTTTAATGTTGTAATCTCAGATTTTTAAAAGTTTTTTTTTTTTACGTGGCACTATAACTTTAATGTCTGTCTGTTTGGGATCCATGTGCAACTTTATTGAACAATGCTCAAGGTACAACTGGCAGAGGTTGATAAACAGCGTCAAACACAACGTAGGCAGAGCAAGAGTTTGGTCAGAGCCCATCAAGGGTCGAGGCAGGCAGCTGACAATAGAATAATCTGTAGACAGGCGTAGGTCAAAAGGCAGGCAGAGATCAATCAGAAATGGGGAAACAGTCAGCAACAGAAAAACAAACACGGGATAATAACACTCAGAATTGCCAGTAGGGCTGGGTATGGTTAAACAATTTTCAATAACGGTGCCATATGATCCCATAACGCACACTTTTTGTGTCCTGTACTATGGATGGAGATCTTTTCTGAAACACCAGTATGGATGAAGACTGTTTTCATTTGTAAACAAATACACACCAGTGTAAACGTAGCCTTGCATCTAAGAGGGCTGGGGCACTTTCAGGCTACATCCTCACTTGTTAGCCACATCTCAGATTATAACCGCTGTAAACTAGTTGGTGTGTTCGACTTGCACAGGACAGAGAGAGCTAACGTTAGAGAGAGCAGACTGCTTTGTATGTTTCCAAATCGCTCTCACGAATGTCAAATATCGATCTGTGCGGCATCGCTTCTAGTCAAACACACCTAGTGCTATAGGCTTATGGTTTACTGATGTTGGTAAGATTAACTGGTATCGAAGTTTAGTGCTGAACGACAAGGTGTTTTCCGATGCTCAATGGTATCAAGGCAATTCGGTGTGTGCCTAAAATGTTTCGAACTCGATACCCAGCCCTAATGGTCAGCCACAGCAAAATAAGACTTCACATGGGACTAAGCGTGAGCGTGGCTTTTATAGCCTATCTAAGATGGCCGACACCTGTGCCGGCAATCAGCCCAAGTATGGGGTTATGGGTAATGGAGTCTGGGTTGTGTCTAATACTCAAATGACATTCCCCCTGGTGGCGATCTTTCAGAAAAGAAAATACATTCCAGGGAGTCATTTATGTTAGTCAAAATATATTTATGAATGAAATGAAAGTAATTTAAGTGATTAAGTAATCACCAATGAGATTATGGTAATTCATATGTTCAGAGTGATTTAACTCAATAGGATATACAGTATACTATACTGTGTCAGAACAGAAGTCATAGATCTTTCTGTACAAGGAACAGTTTGGTTAAGCAGATGGTCTTAGGAGCATCATACTTTTTTCTTTTCTTAGTACCCAAAAATGTGTTTACAAATTGATAAGATACTTTATAACTAGTCTGGAAAAATAAACCACACAAAATTAAGAAAAATGTCCTTGTCAAAAAAAATATTTAAAGGCAGGCTAAATATTCTTGAAGTTTAAAATGTACTTTGCTTAAAAACTGTTTTACATAAGACAAAGAAACATATGGCCCTGTATTTTTGTAAATATTTTTTTTTTTTTGGTGGTGGTGGGGGGGGTACGTTGTTGACGTAATCTTTGTTATTGCGATATTCACTTTGGTTTGTTTTTCAGCTAACAACATTCGTGATGTCATACATCGCTATAAAAGGCTGGTGAAGCTGACAAGACGTGGAGCAACCATGACCAAAGCCTTCCAAAGAGAAGGTGTCTCTCGGAATGCAGTAGCCCTGCTTGCTCCAATTGCAGAGCTGTACTTTGCAGACAGGGAGCAGTTCAACAGCGTTAGCATTAGCTTCACACCAGGGAAGTTAGCTGAATTTGCTCAAAAGTGCAGAGAACACATTGTAGGTGATGTACAAAAAAAAGTGCTATCGATGAAACACAAAGGATCACTTTTGCCTTTTTGTTTAAATAAGTGATATGTTTAAAAACATTTTTGCTGTGTTCACTGTGTGTTTTTATATTTCTTTGTTAACTGTTATTTGCAACAGTGTTGTTTAATTTTTTTCAAAAGTTTTTATGTTTGATTCTCTCACTTGTATGTTATTTTGATACCCTTGACAGCAGTTCATTAAAAGCTGTTGGTTGGACAAACTGATGACTCTTATTTATTTCCCATTTGGAACTGTGGTGTTGTAGTTTTCTTAATCTTAAATCAAATTCTTACCAGTGTTGGTACTAACTGTCTATTGACTGTCTGCTGAACATCCACTGACTAGCTGCTATGCTGTCTGTGATGTTGGCCCGTAAGTGTCATTCAACATCATTTCTTAGATTTTCACTTCATTTTGATGGGCCAAATGTGACAACAGATGAATAGATGAATGTACCTCAAAGTAAATTGACTGTCTACTGAAAGGTAACTTCTATGCAACAAACAGTTAGTAGAGCACTCTTGAAAATACTCTATAATTTCTAATAATTGAAAAGATCAGAAGTAAGTATCCTTATATAGGTTTAAAGTTTATTTAAATTATCTTGTATTGCTACTTATAGACAATTGAATGTGTGCTGAAAGTCTGTTGATACACTGGTGAACAACTACATGCTGACTATTAAAATGCTCTTAACTTTGCTGTATAAAGGTACTGAGAACTTGTTGAGGATTTATTGCATGTCTGTTAATATGCTGTTGAACATCTACAACCTAAATTGATAACACATTACTAACACTTTAGTGACTAAATGTTTAATAGCTGCTTACATGTTATAGACATTATAATGATTGCTACAGAACATTCAGTAGACAATGTACAGATACTGCCCTGGTGAGAGTAAGTAGATATGCATTTACAAAGTAACTTATAGTCAGCAGACAATCTATAGGGGGACCATCAAAATAAAGTGTTACCGAAGTTTTTTGCACATCCCTTTACGAAAGAGTTTAAGTACTCACCTCTCTCGTCGTTGGATCTACGGCACGGGCAGCGGTCTCTTCCTTCTCGAACGCAGTAGCAGTGAGAGTCCCCTGGGTGCTTCGACGGCGAATCTTGAAGAGCAGATTTCCTCTTAATAAAATCTAAAAGAGCAAATTTCTCTAAAAGAGTGCAGACACGGTGGGTTTGTGTGTTTACTATGCCTTTCCTTCCGTGTCCTTCTGGTTGCGGCTTCTTTCTCTCCCAAAACGATCGGCACAAGCTCTGTCTTCAGTGTTTGGGTCGTGACCATGCTGAAGCGGCGTTCGGCGAGGGCGGATGTCCTGCTTGCGAGGACATGCCCCTCAGCACACTTCGTTCGCAAGTCGCGTTCTTTACTAAAAGACCGCGGCTCGCATCAACCGCTCCCGCGGCTCGTCCTTCTACTTCCGGGTACGAGGCTGCCGCGGCGCGTGTTGATGAAGAGCGGGGAGGTAATTCCCCGCGTCCCTCGCGCTCTGTGTGTCTGCTGGTCGAGCTTTCGGATGACTTTGAAAACTCGTCTCAGTACGGGTTGGATTGGTTATTCGGGGCTCCTGCGGGGGAGGAAGAAGTGCCTGCAGCATCGGAGAGTGGGCAGCCATCTGAAGCAGACGCGCTGTCTGAGGCACCCGCTGCGGGGGCGGGTTCTCAGTCAGTAGCAGTAGCAGAAATGGCGGCCATGCTCGAACGGGCGGCCAAAGCAATCGGGATTGAGTGGAAGTCTCCGCCCCGTCCTGAGCGCTCACGGCTGGATGATTGGTATCTGGGTAACGACCGTGGTTCTCGGCCACGTTCTACCCCAGTTCCTTTCTTCCCGGAAGTGCATGAGGAAGTCGTGGAAGGCTCCTTTTTCAGCCAGAACGCGTCTTAGCGGTTCTTCCTCTCTCACCACCCTCGATGGAGGTCCAGCGAAGGGGTATACGGAGGTTCCCGCCGTGGAGCGTGCGATCGCAGTGCATTTTTGGCCGCAGACCGCCGCCACCTGGCGGGACCGCCCAAAACTCCCGTCCAGGGCATGTAAGGCTTCTTCCGCTCTCGTGGGGAAGGCTTATGCTGCTTCTGGACAAGCTGCGTCCGCCCTTCACGCTATGGCCGTCCTGCAGGTCTATCAGGCCAAGGTTCTTAGCGAGTTGCACGAGGGTGTTCCCAAACCACAGCTTTTGCAGGATCTGCGCTCGGTGACTGACTATGCTCTACGAGCTACGAAGGTCACGGCGCAGGCTCTGGGGAGGGCGATGTCCACCATGGTGGTCCAGGAGCGCCACCTTTGGCTGAATCTGGCGGAAATGAAGGACGCTGAGAAGGTTCACTTTCTTGACGCCCCCATTTCTCAGGCTGGTCTCTTTGGCGACACTGTCGAGGAATTTGCACAGCAGTTCTCCGCAGTGAAGAAACAGACGGAGGCTATCAAACACATCTTGCCTCGTCGGGCGCCGGCCCCCGGGCACGCACCCCCGAAGCAGCAGCCTCCGCCTGTTTCACGCCGAGGACGACCGCCTTCCAGACCGGCTCAGGGCCCGCCACAGGCTGGTCCTGCACCTAAACCAGCCTTGCGGTCGAGCTCTCGCAAGAAGGTGGCGCCGTTAGCTCAGTCTCAGGCCGCTAAGAACCCTCGTCAGGCTTCGAAGCGTTCCTGAAACGAGCAGCCCGGAGGAGAGAGATCTGCTGACCTGTCTGGATCCACACTCGGCGAGAGGACGAGTGTGGGTTTCGGCTCCACCCCGGCTGTCTGTCTCACGGCAGACGGCCACCACATGGTCAATAAAAGAGCAATTTTCTTCTCTGGGCGAAAAAATCTATGTGACTGCGTCCCTCCGGGGTACCCAGCCACTAAAACATGTCAAAGCATGCTCAACCGCAAGCCCTGCGCTTCTGCATGCTTTGACGAATCAAGCGCATCCATCAGTCAATCCCCTGAGTTCAGGCGATCTTCGGATGGATCCTTGTCTGTCGGTTTCGATGGTCAACGCTCCCATGGCTGGGTCCCTCCGGGGTACCCAGCCACCAAAACACATCAAAGCATGCTCAACCGCAAAACCTGCGCTTCTGCATACTTTGACAGAGAAACAAGCGCATCCGTCAGTCGATCCCCTGAGCTCAGGCGATCTTCTCACGGATCCTTGTATGTCGGTTATGGCGATCAAAGCACCTTGTGTCCTCCGGGACAGCACGCCCCCGAACAAAGGGCTTTCACCACAACTCAGTCACACTGTACCCACCCGAGGTACGTCGGTGGTCCCCCTGAGACCGTTGGCAGAGAGTTTTACAGCTTGGCTCGAGATACCCAACCTCTCTCGCTGGCTTCTCAGAACCATCCGACTCGGCTATGCTATCCAATTCGCACGCAACCCGCCCAAGTTCAGTGGCATCTTCTCTACCGCGGTTCGGGACGAGAATGCTGCGGTTCTTCGGGCGGAGATCGCGACCCTTTTGGCGAAGGACGTGATACAGCCGGTCCCCTCGGCCGACATGAAGAAAGGGTTCTACAGCCCCTACTTCATTGTACCCAAGAAAGGTGGCGGTTTAAGACCAATCCTGGATCTGAGGATTCTGAATCGGGCCCTTCACAAGCTCCCCTTCAGAATGCTAACGCTCAAACGCATTCTCACGTGTATCAGATTCCAGGATTGGTTTGTGGCAATAGACCTGAAAGACGCGTACTTTCATGTCTCGATTCTTCCAAGACACAGGCCCTTCCTGCGGTTTGCCTTTGAAGGTCGAGCATTTCAGTACAAAGTCCTTCCATTTGGGCTCTCCCTGTCTCCCCGCGTCTTTACGAAAGTCGCAGAAGCAGCCCTTGCCCCTCTCCGTTTCGGGTCAACTGGGAAAAGAGCAAGCTCGCCCCGGTACGGAGCATCTCTTTTCTCGGTATACAACTAGACTCGGTTGCCATGAATGCACGGCTCTCCCCGGAGCGTGCACAGTCAGTGCTGAGCTGCATCCAGAAGCTCTCACGCAGCCCGACGGTCCCCCTCAAACAATTTCAGAGGCTCCTGGGTCACATGGCATCCGCAGCCGCTGTCACACCGCTGGGCCTGATGCACATGAGACCGTTACAACACTGGCTGCGTTCCCGAGTCCCGAGATGGTCCTCCTGTCTGTGGTCCTCCGGGGCCTACAGTCAGATCCCTTTGAGCCGCTCCAGTCAGTCGAACTCAGTGCTCTCTCCCAAAAGAAGGCTCTCCTGACTGCGCTCACATCGATCAAAAGAGTGGGAGACCTCCAAGCCCTCTCCGTCAGTGACCTTGTTATGCCCAGTCCGTGCCCTGAGCATTTACTTGGAACGTACTGAAAGCTTCAGACGGTCGAGTCAACTCTTTGTCTGTTTTGGAGGACAGCAGAAGGGGAAAGCTGTCTCCAAACAAAGAATTTCCCACTGGATTGTGAATGCGATTCGTTTGGCCTACCAGGCCACAGGGGTGCCCTGCCCGCTGGGGGTGCACGCCCACTCCACCAGGGGCGTCGCAGCGTTGGTTGCGCTGGCGAACGGGATCTCTTTAACAGACATTTGCAGAGCTGCAGGTTGGGCTACACCTAACACGTTTGCCAGGTTCTACAATCTGCGTGTAGAACCAGTCTCTTCGGGAGTCCTGAACGCAAGCCCAGTAACTCCTGAAGCTGACACGGTGTAGAAGCTTGCTGAAGCGTCGTTCCCCACGGGTGATGACGCTTCCCCAGTTCAGTAAGTTTCCTGGCGTAAACCCTGAACGACAATTTCCATCATGTTGCACCTGCAACGTAGCTATGTTCAGCGGAGGAACTAGCTATCAGAATCTAATATGAGGTTAGGTTGCCTCTTGTGAACTCTCATATTAGGTTGGTGCCCCACATGTAGTGGCTCCTAATGCGGCCCCATGTCTGTATCTCCACCTATACTCTCAGAGATGCGGTGTTTCCCTTAAGACAAAACTTGTCTCCGACCCTGAGCTCAGCAGTCTCTCCTCATGTGGAGCCTGCCTCAGGATCGTCCCCTTGTTGTGCTCCCCTAATGCGAGCCCTCAAGTGTATTCTCCACACGAATACCTCCCTCCGGGCAGGGTGTGGTCTCCGTAGTGCCCATCCCCCCCCCCGGGGAGGACGGACACTGGCCCAATGTTCTCCAAGATGTTCAACCAAAGGTGAGTAAAAAGGCTGGCTGAAGCTCTTGGGCATTGGAAGGTCACGTAGAGGTGAGTGACATTTATCTAACACGCAAGACCTGTTAATATTTGCACTCCATGCACTCGTGACGCGGTCCGCTGGTTGTGGCGTTTTCAACTGGGACCCCTAGTCGTCACTTCGACACAACGTCGAACGTGAACGACAGACGGGGAACGTCTTGGTTACGTATGGTAACCCTCGTTCCCTGATGGAGGGAACGGAGACGTTGTGTCCCCCTTGCCACAACCTCGGACCGCCTCTGAGTGTAGCCGGGTGCTTCGCCTCCTCAGATCAGAACAATGAGTATTGCCTAGCCCCCCCCTCTTATGCCCGGATCTCCGGGGCAGAGCGGGCTATGCAAATACTGCATACCAATTCTCATTGGCCTTTTCTCAAAGCTGTCAGAGGTATTCGGGCTCTCAAGAGTGACCCCTAGTCGTCACTTGGACACAACGTCTCCGTTCCCTCCATCAGGGAACGAGGGTTACCATACGTAACCAAGACGTTTTTTGCACATCCCTTTATGCAAGCGTCTCAGTGGTCAGATCGCTCTGTCCAGCGTCTCTATGACCAGTAACAGTGAGTTAGAGCCTCTGAGCGGTCTAACAGAACGTATTGCCTACTTATGTTGGAAATCTTATTTCTCACTCAGGGAAAGGCGTTTTAAGCAATGGGAAGAGAAGTGGTGACCAACATTAAAAAAATTTTTTAGACATGTATAAAATCCTGTTTGCATGCAAAAAGACACTTCTCAGTGTGTTAGAAGTTTTTTGCACATCCATTTACGAAAGAGTTTAAGTGGTCAGATTGCTCCGTCCAGCGTCTCTATGACCAGTAACAGTGAGTTAGAGCCTCTGAGCGGTCTAACAGAATGTATTGCCCGCTTATGTTGGAAATCTTATTTCTCACTCAGGGAAAACCGTTTTAAGCAATGGGAAGACAAATAGTGACCAATATTTAAAAAATTGTTTAGACATGAATAAAATCCTGTTTGCAATGCAAAAAGACACTTCTCAGTGTATTAGAAGTTTGCAATGCAAAAAGACACTTCTCAGTGTGTTAGAAGTTTTTTGCACATCCCTTTATGCAAGAGTCTCAGTGGTCAGATCGCTCTGTGCAGCGTCTTTATGACCAGTAACAGTGAGTTAGAGCCTATGAGCGGTCTAACAGAATGTTTTAGCTGCTTATGTTGGAAATCTTATTTCTCACTCAGGGAAAGGCGTTTTAAGCAATGGGAAGAGAAATAGTGACCAACATTAAAAAATTGTTTAGACATGAATTAAATCCTGTTTGCAATGCAAAAAGACATTTCTCAGTGTGTTAGATCTTTTTTTTTTTCAACGTATATGTTGCATAACTGACAATTTGTAGATGGTTCTCATAAAAATATCATAGCTTAGAACACTTATCACTGAAGTAATGTGTGCAATCTTATTATACAGTTAAAGGAACACAGCTCTGTTCCTCTATGGGAAAAGTTAACTGACTTATCAGAATCAGCCTTACTCACCAAGTGTGTGTCACACAAGCAAAACATGGGAACACAGCATGGTGTATTTAGAGGCCATGATTATATTTCAAACTTCAATTTCATTCGAACATGTAAGAAAAAGCCTAATAATGACTAAACAAATTAAATAAGCAAAATGACTTAAAAGCTGACTTTTATTTTCTCTTCATAGCAACACAGTATAACAAAGAGGCCTCGCAACTAAGGTAAAGCTTAAGTGTATTCTAATCCTTTAATATTGTTAATACATGAAAAGCTCATTTATGTTTACATTTTTATTTATAAAAGTGAAATAGCCAAATCTCATGACTGCGTACAATACTTTAGTGATTATTAGCAAAGCATACTGTACTTATTGAACTTATCTATAGGCTTCAAACTTTTTTTTTTTTTAGCTGAATACTGTAAAAGGTTTGATCGACATGGAGAATCTTTCTGTTCAAAATATCTCATTCACAGACATTAAATGAAATGTTTTTTACAGCCTAGGAGAATGGAGGCCTTTCCCCCTCAGCTGTTCACTCTGACGTTACGTTGAGTAACGTATTTTGGGGTCTCACTTGGGATGAGCTTTAGAAGAAAAGGCCAATGAACATTGGCAAATGGAATTTGCATGTCAAGCCACTCCCCCGTACATGCAGGTATATAAGATGGCGGCGTGCATCCACTATTCTGATTTTTGCTGCTGAGCAAGCCTTCATAGAAGAAAAAGAAGATAGAAGAAGAAATCTGCTCTTGGCTGCGTGGAGAAAAGAAGATTTCTCACCAGCAATACAGTGAAGTTCCTGCCTGAGTGCACTGCTGTGCCGCAGTCCTTCCTTGGGCAACCAGCCTAAAAGAGCAAATTTCTTACACGGTCGTTGAGAGTGTCTTGATGACTTTCTGACCATGTGTTTTTGGGTGCGGTAGTTTCCTGACTTCTGACACAGACACAATCACTGTCTCTCATGCCTGGGCCATAAAACATGCTGAGACTGCGTTCGTGGATGGTTCATGCATTCGTTGCAAATGCATGACCATGGCTATGCTTTAGTCATGCCTCTCATTTGTGATGAGGCTTTTCTTGTCTGATACCCACACCAGTTCAGCGGGCTCTGAGTGCTCCTCGGCTGCCCTGGTTAAAAGCAAGGGAGATCTGAGGATTACAGTTCGGATTATTCTGCTGAGTAAACCCCCACGGAAGTCTGACTCATCATTCATAGCCCCAGTTACCTTTCAAAATATGACACCCGCTCATCCCATGGCAAGCCTTGTGTCTCTCTTGGTGCTCCAGAGGAAGACAGGATTTCTATCGCTGCATCAGAGAAGGGGCTTTCATCTGCAGAGGCTGTCGATTCCGCTGAGCAGCTCCCCAAAGTGGCAGCTTACCAGGTGGAGTCTGACACAGAACTGGTGGCCATGCTTCCCCGGGCCTCCAGGGGCACCGGGTTGGAGGTGGAACATCTTCTCCCGAGCATTCGAGGCTGTATGTTTGGCTGGCCCCCGCACATGACTTCCAAGCCCTGTTTGGCCCCAGTCCTTTCTTCCCAGAAGTGTATGAAATGCTCACCAAGATGTGGAAGGCTCTGGGCATTCTTGTTTGGGCTCTTCCCTCCTCACTACCCTTGATGGAGGCACATGCCTGCTGTTCAAAGCCTGTAAGCTGTCCTAACGCCACGGCGATCCAGGCCAAGGGAGTTCTGACCAGAGGTTGATGTAGGACTGTGCACGGTGTCCGACTTCATTCTCCAGAACGACTAAGGTGACAGCGTGGTCCCTCAGTCAGACAAAGTTTGCTTTCTCGACACACCCGCCTTTCCGGCAACACTGTCAAGGACTTTGCCCAGAAGTTCTCAGCAGTACTAAACAGAAGTAGGTGATCTAACAAAGCTTTTGTTTGTTCATCGCCGAGGGTGCTCCCCTACAGCCTCTACACCTGCTCCGCCCCTCAACGGGGATGTTGAGCTGGCCATAAAAGAGCGGCGCACCCCATTCCTCAGAACACCGCTATATCCACTGCAAGACGGCAAAGTGACCCTAAATTGGGTTACCCAGGGGTGGAGAACTTTGGCTCTTCGGGGGACAATGACCTCCAGGTTAGCGGTACCCACCCTTTCGAAAAAGAGCAAATCTCTCTTTTTTGAAACTGAGCTTCAGCACGGTGGCCAAGACCATAAAGAGGTTTAACTGGACAGGTTCCACTCAGAACAGGCCTCACCATAGTCAACCAAAGAAGTTGAGTGCACGTGCTTAGCATCATATCCAGAGGATTATGGAAAATAGACGTATGAGTGCTGCCAGCATTGCTGCAGAGGTTGAAGGGGCAGCCTGTCAGTGCTCAGGTGACCCATACTCAGAATTTGTGCTCTGCATTTAACCTATCCAAGTGCACACATGGTAGTGAACACACCCCCGGAGCAGTGGGCAGCCATATTGCTATCGCTGCGGTGCCCGGGGAGCAGTTGGGGGTTCGGTGCCTTGCTCAAGGGTCTCACCTCAGTCGTGGTATTGAGGGTGGAAAGAGCGCTGATCATTCACTCTGCCCACTGACAATCCCTGCCAGACCTGGGACTCGAACTCGCAACAAGTACAACAAGGACTACAAGTCAGAGTCTCTAACCATTAGACCACAGCTCCCCCTATTGAGGGAACCATGATTGCCAACATGTACTGTGTCATACTGAAGCTGTTTCTATTGCTCCCTTCAGCGACTGGGCTGCAGGGCAGTATTCCAACATGATAACGACTCCAAACACACCTCCAAGACGATCACTGCCTTGCTAAAGAAGCTGAGGGTATAAGTGATGGACTGGCCAAGCATGTCTCCAGACCTAAACTCTATTGAGCATCTGTAGGGCATCCTCAAACGGAAGGTGGAGGAGCGCAAGGTGGTCAGCGATTTAGACATTAATGGCTGTGTGTTCAGTTATTTTGAGGGGACAGCAAATTTACATTGTTATACAGGCTGTACACTTACTACTTTACATTGTAGCAAAGCATAATTTCTTCATTGTTGTCACATGAAAAGATATAATAAAATATTTACAAAAATGTGAGAGGTGCACTCACTTCTGTGAGATACTGTATTAGCTCACTCAGGAGATCTGCTGTGCAAGCGCAGGGACTTGGTGTGGCAGTACCTCAGCCATCTGGGGCTTCGGGTCAACTGGGAAAAGAGCTAGCTCTCCCTTGCGCAGATGGAGTATGGAGCTTGGTCAACTGACTGCGTACCTCATGAGCAAGCGCACACAGTCAGTGCTGTGTGGCCTGAACCTTTTTCACGGGGTAGTCCGGGACTGTGTCCGGCAGGGGGTCTCCTTCACCCCCTCTGGTTGTGGCATCATGTCTCAGTATTTCTATGGTAACTTTACAGTGTTTCCCATTCATATATCTACAACCTAGAAATTTCTATCATTTACTTCCCACATGACTTATCTTGTCAATGTGCTTCGCCCCCCAGCAGTTGTTTCAGAGATCTGGCACCCCTGGTGGGCCCCTTATCAGCTTACAGGGCATTTGGCAGGTTACGTATTGAGCCATTTATCCTGACACGCTTATCTGTGAGCATTTGTACCTCAATTCGTAACGTGGCTCAGGATTGTGGTGTTTTCCAGAGGAGACCCCAAAATACATTGCTCGTCAGAGTGAACGACTGAGGGGGAACGTCTCGGTTACGTCTGTAACCCTCATTAGAAAGCCGGGTTGCTGCTCAGGTCCTCAGTGCAAACCTGAATGAGTGGATGCATGCCGCCATCATACAGTATATACCTATATGTACAGGGGAGTGGCTTGGCATGCAAATTCCACTTGCCAATATTCATTGACCTTTTTTTAAAAACTAGCTCAGAGGTGATTGGGCTCCCAAGTGAGACTCCAAAATACGTCACTCGATTTAACATGTCCGTTCCCTCCTTCAGGGAACGAGGGTTACAGACATAATCTAGTTAATCTAGTCTTGTTTTTATTTATTCCTTTATTTCTGATGTTTTTAATGTCTTTTACAGCAAATTCTATTCTTTCATGTTTAATTATATCTCAAACGTCTCTGCATTTTCCTATGTATGTACTAATAGGTTTGATGGCTGTTGTAGATTGGAGTGGGATATCCCTAGTTGAGCGTGTGTGATTAATATACTTGCATTCTTCATATTCATGATGAAACATTAGTTTGAATGTCTGCTGAGGAAAGCATTATCTTTGTCGTAACATTAGTATTCTTTCATCTGCTAAGGGTAATTTTGCTGTTCAGTGCATTTGTTCACTGCATCAAGCTGTTGTTGAAGCTGCACTGTTTCTCAACACTAAACACTATTATTAAATATATTATTTGTATAAAATATTGTTTATATAAAATTTTATTTATTGAATAATACTATTTAATAAACAGCAACAAAAACAGGCCAGACCAAAAAAGTTGCTAGGCAATTCAGTTAAAAGTACAATGGCAGTGTTTTGATATACAACACTGAACTTACATAAACATGAGATTTTGATAAAAACTACATTCTCTGGAACAAATAATAGATTAATGAGACCAAAGACTGTCTGCTAGATTTACCCAAAACAAATTACATCTCATGTTTAAACACTACAGAGACATCAGTGCCAGTGGTAAATTCCAGAAGATCTGGCCAAGCTGAGGCCAGATCGGTGGATTCATGAGAGCTAAATGGCCACCGACCATATGGAGCCTACATGTCCGAAAAGGTTGAAGCAAATTTTCAAATAGACGTAGTCTTTATTAACAAACTGCATATTTGAAATATAAACAAGTACATTCTCGCCTGAAAACTTCTTAAAACTGCTTTCTGTGACACAAAAACAGTATTATTTATAAAATGACAGACAGCTGTTGGAGTTCTGATATCACTCTAATATTGCACTCCTGTCAGATTCAAGGACCAGAAAGAACTGTTGTGTGTGTGTGTGTGTGTGTGTGTGTGTGTGTGTGTGTGTGTGTGTATATATATATATATATATATATATATATATATATATATATATATATATATAATTATTATTGTGAATATAGCTAAAATAAGGCAGATTTTAAAGATTTTAACAGCCTTGTTGATAGCTAAATCCATTATCCTTGCTCGCCTCACTATTGCTGCTTTTATTGAATGGGTTTCTTTTGTTATTTTGTCTGGCTCAACCAGACAATGTGTGGATGGAATTTGTGTCAGTAACATTTGCCAAGAAAATGCAAATAATGGGGATATGTAATGAACTGTTGTTAAAGAACAACACTTAAAGTAAGGTGGGCATGTTTCTTTTTTTTTTTTTTTCTTTTTTTTTTTAAAGATAAACTAATACTAATTAAATAAATGCTATTTATATGTTGCTATATTGTACAATTTTGAATTACCATCTATTTAGAAAGATCCTTTTTGGGCCTGTATTGTGACACCTAGCAGAAAGAAGAGCTCTGTTTCTCAATGGGAATAGTGCTCATGGGAACACATCATGGAGTATTTAGAGACCATGATTGGGGTAAAGTTTTCATTACACTCTAACTTGTAAGACAAAGCATTATGGTAGAAAAACAAAGTCCAGTAAAGTAATCTGTATAGATTTCCATTCATCAACATAGCTTGTTTTCTCTCTCTCTTCACAGCAGCTTCACATCACTATTTAACCAAGAGGCCATTTAAAAAGTGATTGTTTATCTAACACTGTCAAATGCACTGCATTGTAGTATAGCTTACTGTATTGGATTGATCAGCATGAGGAATCTTTCTGCTCAAAATGTTTTACTCACAGACTTCAAACTGAACGGTTTCTACAGCCTAGGAGAATGGAGGCCTTTTTTATTTATCCCTTTCTTTCTGATGTTTTTATTGTCTATTACAGCAAATTCTATTCTCATATATTTAATCATATGTCAAAAGTCTCTGCATTCTCCCATGTATGTACTAATAGGTTTGATGGCTGCTGTAGACTTAATCTTGCCTATATTTTTTGTACCTAATATGCTGCTTAGCTTTATATTCAACTGGAGTGGGATATCTCTAGTTGGTTGTTTGATACAAATGTTTTGCATTCATTATGTTGGTGCATTTCAGTCTACATTGCTTTTGTGGATGGCACTAGATCGTTACTTTGCAATATGCAAACCTCTTTACTATCACAAATACATGGAAATCCCTAATTTTCTAAAGTTTGTTGTTGTCCCATTAATCAGAAATGGACTGTTGAATATTTCCATGGTTTCTCTGGCTGGAAAACTGACATTCTGTGTAACAAACGTTATTGATCACTGTTTTTGTGAGCACATGGCACTGGTTCAGTTAGCATGCGGAGATATAACTATCAATAACTTGGTAGGACTTTTGACTGCTTTCCTTATACCAACTGCTGATTGTATTATTATTACTGTATCCTATGTTGTGATTTTTGCCTCTGTGTTTAAATCTGGTAAGGCCCACATGAAGGCCATAAACACCTGCATCACCCACATCATTGTCATGACAAGTAGTTTGATTTTTGCCCTGATTGCATTCATGTCATACAGAATAAGAAATAATTTTTCTTCTAATAGTCGTGTGTTTGTGAGCACAATGTATTTACTTTTTCCAAGTTGTTTTAACCCAATTGTTTATGGAGTGAGAACAAAGGAAATAAGACAAAGATTTATTCAGTTTATTAATGAATTAAAGGTCTTTCCTTTGTAAGTAAAACCAGTTTAGATAAGATCAACAGTATGTTGAAACTGTAATATTTAATAAGAATGTTTTTTTTGTTTGTTTGTTTGTTTGTTTGTTTTGTATAAGTTATAGTTTAAACTATAAGCTGTATGTATGTGGTAAACAAATGTGTAACAAAAGTTAATAATGTGATATAAAAATGGTAATTTGCAAGAATTATATATAATAGAATTTTGTATGCAGAACTCTTAGTTATTATTTAAATGATTAACTGGGAAAAAAATCCAAAACAAAAAAGTTCTTTTTTAAGTGATGCAATAGTGTGTACCATTTTTTTACTATTAAAAGATGGAAGACCTTAATGCTGCATCAGTGGAAATGAATTTATTAAATGTTTTACTTATCTCTATTATAAAAAGAAATATAACCAGTTGTCTGTAAAATTATTATTAGTGTTCTCCTACATACATAACATACCAATTTAGATACCAGCTTTCAAAAAATAAGTAACTGTGAATTTATTTGGTTAAATCTTGGTTAAATCATACTGTCGTAACCTCCATTCCCTGATAGAGGGAATGAGATGTTGTGTTGATGTAATGACATTAGGGGTCACACTTGGGAGTTCCAAACACCTATACTTTGAGATAAGGCCAATGAGAATTGGCTAGTCAGTTTTGCATGCACCACTACCCCATACATATGGGTATAAGTAAAGTCAAGTCACGCTTATTTATTTAGCGCATTTTACAATACAGATCGTGTCAAAGCAGCTTTACAGTATTAAATAGGAAAATAGTGTGTCAATGCAAAAGGACAACAGTAAACACACAATTTTCAGTTAAAGGCAGTTCATCATTGAATTCAGTGATGTCACCATCCATCTCAGTTCAGTTCAAATAGTATACGATATTGCTGGAAATTAAGTGTCCCCAACAAAGCAAGCCAGAGGTGAAAGCGGCAAGGAACCAAAAATCCAGTGATGACGAAAATGGAGAAAAAAACCTTGGGAGAAACCAGGCTCAGTCGGGGGACCAGTTCTCTTCTGACCGGACGAACCAGCAGTTTGTTTCATGTTGCAGCAAAGTCAGATTGAGCAGAGGATTCCTGTGGTCTTCACTGGGGATCTGTCTCTTGGGCTCATCTAATTGACATGGTCTCCGCTGACATTCAGGGCTGTAGAGGTCTCTAGGTCATCTCTAGGTAATGATCTACCATCTGGGCTGGATACGGACTGGACCCAGGGCATTGCAGTTACCATCTGATCTGGATACAGAATGGGCCTGGACCTTAGCGTAGATGCAATTCTTCTTACGATGCAACAAGTACATCCAGTGTCAAGTGTTTCCGATTTCGGTTGATCTAATTAATGCAGCTTAATCTCTTAACGAATCTGAATTATAGAAATGTATTAATATGTTATGTGTAAGCCAGGTTAAAGATATGGGTCTTTAATCGAGATTTAAACTGACAGAGAGTGTCTGCCTCCCAAACAATGTTAGGTAGATTGTTCCAGAGTTAGGGCACTAAATAAGAAAATATTCTAGGTATTATCAAATTGCCAGAGTTTTGAGTATGCAGCAGACGTGAGGGACTATAAAACAATAAGAGCTCACTCAAGTACTGAGGAGTTAAACTATTCAGGGCTTTATAAGTAAATAGCAAGATTTAAAACCTATACAATGTTTAATAGGGAGCCAGTGCAGCGTTGACAGAATCGGCTACTATGGTCATACTTCCTGGTTCTAGTAAGAACTCTAGCTGCTGCATTTTGGACCAGCTGGAGTTTGTTTATTAAGCGAGCCAAACAATCACCCAATAAAGCATTACAATAATCTAACATTGAGGTCATGAATGCATTAATTAATGTTTCCGCATTTGACATTTGCAAATGCTAAAAATGTGCCTTTCAAAGGAAAGATCAAATAGCACACCTAGGTTCGTAACTGATGACAAAGAATTGACAGAGCAGCCATCAAGTATTAGACAGTGTTTTAAGTTATTACACCTTGTTTTTGTTTTTTTTGTTTGTTTTTAGAATTTAGCAGTAAGAAATTACTTGTCATCCAGACTTCTTTATATCAACTATGCATTCCGTTTTCCAGTTCCATTTTTCCAGTTCCAGTTTTTCAAATCGGTATGTTTTGCTAAAATATAGAGCTGAGTATCATAAGCATAACAGTGAAAGCTAACACCATGTTTCCTGGTGATATCTGCCAAGGGTAAAATGTAAATGTTGTAAAAAGTAATGGCCCTAGTACTGAGCCTTGAGGTACTCCATACTGCACTTGTGATTGATATGATACCTCTTTATTCATCACCAAAAATTGATGGCGCTCAGATAAGTATGATTTGAACTATGCCAATGCACTTCCACTAATGCCAACATAATTTTCAAATCTATTCAAGAAAATGTTCAAAAATGTCAAATGTAGCAGTAAGATCCAGTAGCACAGTCGGATGATGATGGTCATATGTTACTTTTGAGAGCATTTAACAAGTTTATACAAATCTTCCTCTCCTATAGTAGAGAATGAGTGGAACTGTTCCTGAGGAGATCTATAGCACACTATCTGATGCGATACTGTAGCTGACAACTGCATAGTTACAATTTTATTTCTAAAAGTATTGATCTTGGAAGTAAAGTAGTTCATAAAGTCATTACAGCTGTGCTGTTGAGAAAAGTCAACGCCTGTTGCTGATTTATTCTTTGTTAATTAAGCCAATGTATTTTAAAGTCTCTGGGCACTTTTCTAAAATCCTATATGGCATGGGCTACACGCTAGATTTTGTTCCCATGTTTGGGTTGGCTTAAAGCCACCTTGGGCCCCACTTCACTTAGGTATCCTCACTGATACCTCTTGACCATCTGCTCGCTAATACTTGTGGAGACACTCCTAGGCTAGTCCCCTTAGTAACCGTTTTCTTCTAAAATCCATGTTTATGGTAAGTGCACACGCAAGTCTCTGGGCACTTTTCTAAAATTCTGTATGGTATGGGTTATGTGCTAGATTTCGTTCCCGTTCTTGAGTTAGTTTAAAGCCCCAGGCACCTTGGGCCCCACTCTACCTATGTTTCCTTAAACAGGGTGCTGGACCCATGCAGAGCTAGCGGTAGCCCCTGCATGAAAGGCACGCCAAGGTTACCCTAGGCATTAGGCTGTCTGTCTGCTTCCTGACCTGGGCCCCAGGTACTCAAGTGCAAACTCTAAGACGATGTGCCATATTACTAGAGAGAAGAGCGGCACCACCCCCAGAGGTATGAAGACCATCTCTTTTCAACAGGTCAGGTCTGCCCCAAAAACTCATCCAATTGTCTATGAAACATATGTTATTCTACGAGCACCACTTAGACATCCAGCCATTGAGTGACCGTCACCACAGTAAGCAGGGATGGGAACAGAGCATATTACAGCATCTGACATCATACTTGCAAGTTCACACAACTGTTCAACATTAAAGTGTTCAACATTAAAGTGGGGCAAATAAGTATTTGATACACTGCTGATTTTTCAAGTTTTCCTACTTACAAAGAATGGAGAGATCTGTAATTTTCATCGTAGGTACAGCTCAACTGTGAGAGACAGAATAAAAAAATCCAGAAAATCACATTGTATGATTTTTAAATAATTAATTTCCATTTTATTGCATGAAATAAGTATTTGAGAACTTAATATAGAACTTAATATTTGGTACAGAAACCTTTGTTTACAATTACAGAGGTCAGATGTTTCCTGTAGTTGTTGACCAGGTCTGCACACACTCCAGCAGGGATTTTGGCCCACTCCTCCATATAGGTCTTCTCCAGATCTTTCAGGTTTTGGGGCTGTTGCTGGGAAACACAGAGTTTCAGCTTCCTCCATAGATTTTCTATTGGGTTCAGGTTTGGAGACTGGCTAAGCCACTCCAGGACCTTGAAATGGTTCTTACATATTCACTCCTTAGTTGCCCTGGCTGTGTGTTTGGGTCATGGTACTCATCCTTCTTCTTCATCCAAACACGGCGAGTGGAGTTTATACCAAAAAGTTCTATTTTGGTCTCATCTGACCACATGACCTTCTCCCATGCCTTCTCTGGATCATCCAGATGGTCTTTGGCAAACTTCAGACGGGCCTGGACATGTGCTGGGTTGAGCAGGGGGACCTTGCGTGCGCTACGAGACTTTAATCCATGATAGTGTAGAGTGTTACTAATGGTAACTTTTGAGACTGTGGTCCCAGCTCTCTTCAGTTCATTGACCAGGTCCTTCCATGTAGTTTTAGGCTGATCCCTCACCTTTCTCAGGATCATTGATACTCCACAAGGCGAGATTTTGCATGGAGCCCCAGTCCGAGGGAAACTGACAGTCATCTTGAATTTCTTCCGTTTTCTAATAGTTGTGGCAACAGTTGTTGCCTTCTCACCAAGCTATTGGCCTATTGTCCTGTAGCCCATCCCAGCCTTGTGCAGGTCTACAATTTTGTTCCTAGTGTCTTAGCTCTTTGGTCTTGCCCATAGTGGAGAGGTTGGAGTCTGATTGATTGAGTGTGTGGACTGGTGTCTTTTATACAGGTAACAACTTCAAACAGGTGCAATTAATACAGGTAATGAGTGGAGGATATTAGGGCTTCTTAAAGACAATCTAACAGGTCTGTGAGAGCCAGAATTCTTGCTGGTTGGTAGGTGATCAAATACTTATTTCATGCAATAAAATGGAAATTAATTACTTAAAAATTATGTGATTTTCTGGATTTTTTTTTTTTTTTTTTTTGATTCTGTCTCTCACAGTTGAGGTGTACCTATGATGAAAATGACAGATCTCTTCAATCTTTGTAGGTAGGAAAACTTGAAAAATCGTACAAAATACTTATTTGCCCCACTGTATTTTTCCAACTGGCAAAGTCGAACATCAAAACCGTCCACTGTATTGTGATATGTTGCAATGGCAGCAACAAATACTTTCAAAGTGGAGGGGGACAGCCTGTGCTCCAACTTCTCCTGCAGGAAGGAAAGCACTACTCCGACCGAGCATCTCTGTGGGTCCTCCCGTCAGGAGGAGCACCAGTCAACAAACAGACCCCACCTCAGAGCATAGGCCTGCCTCGTTGAGGGGGCTCTAGCCTGAGCAATGGTATCAACAACAGCTTGGTGAAAGCCCATGAGGTCTAGAAGCCACACGTGTAGGATCCACAGATTGGGACGGGGTGCCTAGTCGTGCCCTCCCCCTTGCCCAGCGTCTGAAGAGTAGGTGTCGGGCGAGTTGTGACATACGACGAGAACGTAGATCACCTTGACGATTGATGTACGCTATCATTGCTGTGTTGTCCGTATGGACCAGCACATGCTTGTTGTGCAGCATTGGAAGAAACCGACGCAGAGCGAGAAGCACGGAGGTCTGGCACCCAGCTGCCTGGTGTTCTCATGCCGAGGCAAGATGTGTTTAATCAACTCTGTCTGCTTCTGTACTGCCGAGAACTGTGGGGCAAAGTCCTCAACAGTGTCGCCGAAGAGGCCAGCCTGCGAAACGATTGTGTCAAGAAAGCGTACTTTGTCGACGTCAGCCATCTGCGCCAGGTTGAGCCAGAGATGGCACTCTTGGACCGCCATAGTGGACATCACCTGACCAAGGAGGGTGAAGTCAGTCGTTGTGCGCAGTTCCTGCATCAACCTACGGTCAGAACTACCCTCGTGCAGTTCTTTTAGTGCCTTGGCCTGGTGGACCTGCAGGATGGCCAGACGATTCCACCATGTGGCAAGTTTTGCAGGCACAAGTACACCGCAACCGCACACTACCCTGGGCTGGGTAGAGGACGAGGGCAAGTGACTCGCAAACGAGAGGCATGATCTCAATGTAGCAATGGACATGCGGTCGCAATGAACGCACAAACCATCCACGAAAACCCCCTCAGCGTGTTTTCGGCCCAGGCACATGAGGCAGCGATCATGACCGTCAAGAGAAGTCAGGAAGCTTCTGCATCCAGAGGCACACAGTCGGATAGACATTTTTATAAAGATGCTGTCGATGGCCGTGCAAGAAATTCACTCTTTTAAATTTCTCATATTGCCTAGGGAAGGAAGCCGCGATGGGAAAAGGGACAGCGCCTCGCTGAAGTGCAATAAGCCGATCTCCCGATCGGCCTGCAGGAACTTTTAAAAGGTAACACTTTAGAATACTGTTCCGTCATTACTATTTTTTTCATATATCCCAGAGAACTACTAAGAACTACTATATACAGGATCATAATTAATGTGAATGATGCAAAATGTATAATTAATTCTAAAGTGAAGATCATGATAACTCTGTATTAATGACTGAAATCATTGTAAGCTTTTGAGGTATATGTAAGTTTTTGGATAGTAATGACTCAAGTGTTACTACATCCTTCTAAAGGAATTACTAATTATTTGGATCCGTATTCTAAAGTGAAGATCACTATATACATGGGAATAGTTAATGTGAATAATGCAAAATGTGTAATTAATTCTAAAGTGAAAATCATGGTAACCCACTAGTGACGACTCAAGTGTTACCAAAGTATTAGTATTACTATTCAGAACCTTACAAAAACCTCAATAGTTTTTAATTACTTTATTCATTACTGGGGAGTTATCATAATCTTCACTTGAGAATACTGATACTAATTAATAATTCCTTTTGACAGATTTGGCAATTCTTGAGTCATTACTAGTGGGTTACCATGATTTTCACTTTAGAATTAATTATACATTTTGCATTATTCACATTAACTATTAACATGTATATAGTAGTTCTTAGTAGTTCGCGAGGAGATATGAAAAAATAGTAGCTAATGATTAGCTAATAGTGAACTACCACGTTCAACTGAGTGCTATTACTTACTTATTCGTTAATCAGAGTTTATTGTTAGTTAATATTAGTTACTAGAACGTTAATAGTGCATTAGTCATTTGTTCCTGCAATATTCATTAATGACAGAACTGTATTCTAAAAACTTAAAACACAGTCTAATACTTAAAACACAGTCTAATACTCGATGGCTGCTCTGTAAATTTGTTGTCATGAGTTAGGAACCTAGGTGTGCTATTTGATAACAATCTTTCCTTCGAAAACCACATCTCTAGCATTTGCAAAATAGTATTTTTAATAACACCTGATGCCCTCGCTGAGGAATGGCATCTACGCTAAAATTAGTCTGTCTCCTGCTTATTCCGAGGTCAGATCCAGTCTGTATCCTGATCAGATGGTCACTGGAGTTCCCTGATCCAGTCCGTATCCAGATGGTGGGTCAGCACATATAGACCACCTCTACAGGTATAAAATGCTTGTATGTTGGTCAGAGGAGAACTGACCCCCCGACTGAGCCTGGTTTCTCCCAAGGTTTTTTTTTGTAGCACAGATGGAGTTTTGGTTCCTTGCCACTGTTGCCTATGCCTTGCTCAGTTGGGGACAATTACATTAGTTATTAATTTGGAATTATTGATTAATTTAAACAAAAATTATTTACGGTTTCTTTTTGCATTAATAATATATGACCTTCCTATTTGATAATGTAAAGTTGCTTTGATGCAATCTGTATTGTAAAAAGCGTTATATAAATAAAGGTGACTTGACTTGACTAGTTACAGGTTACAGTTACAGTGTTACAGGTTTGTCTCCCAAATCAGCTTAGCAGTGGTGAGGCACCAAAGCAGAAATCTGAGTGAGTGTATGCACGCCGCCATCTTATATACACATATGTACGGGGGAGTGGCATTGCATGCAAATTCCACTCGCCAGTGTTCATTGGCCTGTTTTTTTTTAAGCTTTCAAGTACAATCCCATGTAATGTCGTAGTAAACAACTAAATGAGAAATCAAGTTGCAGTAACAAATAATTTAGCACATACAAATAAAACTCCACAATAATTAAAAAAAAAAAAAAACATCAAAACCACCAAGCCAAACAAACTTTACTTACACAGAACTGAAGGGAAAAGAAAACAAACAAAAAACGATTTAATGATTAAGAAAACAAGAAAGAAAATAGGGGGAGGACACAGTTTTTTTTATCTCTCAAAAGAATGAGATCGTCATATTCCCCATAGCAAATACATAAACGTGAAGCAGGGCACTAAACTACATAATAAGAACCAGACACGCACAGTCCCCTTCAATATAACCAGGATAACTTTAGCAGCACAAAGAGAACGACAGCAGCAAACAATCACCATATAAACGAGAGGGAGAATCCTACAACAAACACAAAAGGAGATGTTACCAGTCATCATGTTTTCTCTACTCCCAATTAGAGCTGTGTTTAAAACACTCACCGTCAGAATATCCACTAAAGCAGCACCGAAAGGGCACCAGCACCACAGTGAAAAGATGCACTACAATTAACAGAAATGCTTCAAAGTTATGCACACCCAACCAGTTTAAAATAACCACTTGTTAAAGCACAGCGTGCTTACCAGCAACCACTGTCTACATGGACAATATAACGGGAAAGTCGGACGTGACGCATCCCAGTCAACAGCCACTCAGCCCTTAAATGAAACCTACCACTCTCTGATAGGTGAACACTGCTGTCAATCGCTTAGTCCTGTCATACAGACAACCCTGATAGTTTATGCAATAGACCACCGATGTGTTGTCTGTACAAACAAACACATGATGGGCCCTCAGATCTGGAAGAAGGTGTTTCAGTGTTTGAAACACAGCTATCATCTCCAGGCTATTTACAGTATTACCACAAAAGAAGATGACCCCTCCACACTACCCATGAGGGAAGTGTCCGAAGACGAGCTCCCAGCAACCAAGGTTTCTTCCACATGAACAAGAAATAAAGGCATCTGTGTATAACCTTGATCATGCGAAATGGTTTTCCCATTGGGGAGAAGCTCTTGGTCTTGAGCCACCACTGCAAAGGTCTGATGTACAGCAAGGCAAAAGGTATCATGTTGGATGCAGCTGCCATCAGACATGACAATCTCTAAAACAGTGAGTGAATGGCCATGTTGAACAAATGACACGCAGCTGTAAGGATCAAATTGATAAGACCAGAAAAAAAGATGTGCATGCATCATTGTCAAATCACATACCACATCTAAATAAATGCTACTCTGTATTAGAAAAAAACGAACTTTTCCTCACTTTCAGCCTTAATCCCAACTCCTTTATATAGGTGAGGATTTGCTCAATATTAACCAATCGTAGTTTACTACACAAATGCTGTGGAGTTGCAGAGGAGCCAGAAATGTATTCATGCATTTGGTAAAAGTGGGTACTGGTATGCTTCTCCCTCAAAAGCAAACACTTTCAGTGTTGAGGAAGGATGGATACATTAAAGTATGTGTGTTTTAGATCTATTGTGACAAACCAGTCCACAGATCTAATCTTAGTCACAATTTCACTCAATGTCAACATTTTGACAGTACAGCTTAGTTGCAGATCTAAGATCAGATGCAACCCCACCATCCTTCTTTGAAACAATAAAGAACTGGCTATAGAACCTAGACCTAGACTCTCTCTCCCAATTAAAGAAACACATTGTAGTTTGTCAAGATAGTAGCTACTTTTCGTTCCATTACCAGACACTGCTTGGGGCAGACTACTGTGGGAATGACCCTGTTGAATCGAGGTGGATGATTCTGTAGCCTCTTTCTACAGTCTGGATGACCCATTGAGACACATTTGGCAGAAGTTTCCATGCTGCCAGATGTTCTACTAAGAGAACCCTTCTCTCGAGACTGGACTCTGGTGTAGTCAATTAGACACCCGTAAGTGGAGATCAGGAAAAATCTATAGGTCCTGAGGTGCAGGTTGTGATTTTAGGTTTGTGATTTCTGCTAAAATGCAGCGTTGGAGCACTTACCACTTCAGTTGCTTATGCATAGCTTTCCATTCACTTCAAATATTATGTGATACAACCTTAGCTTGTAATCTATATCCAATACACTTTTAACCTTTCTGATTTCTCTATGCTAACATTTAAATATTCTGTTCCCTTTCAGTCGGTCCAACACTAGGGGTCACTCTTGGGAGCCCAGAAACCTATGACATAATTGAGAAAATGCCAATGAAATTGGCGAGCCCAATGTCCTCACCACCCTTGACAACGGTCCATCGAGGGAAAACACTAAGGTTCCCCGGGAGAGAATGATAACTCAGCTATAACTCAGGTTGATGGTAGACTTCCAGGTGCCCTTCTGGACACCCGAGTCAATAGCCCGGATTGCCGAGATACAATTTTTCAAATTCTGACCCTTATAACTCCGAAATTGGACTACCCTGGAACTACGGAGATGGGCATGTTTGGAAGGATCCGGAAAACCCTACCTGAGTTTCAGCTCTGGGGACCTCCACCCCACCGAGGTATAAGCAAAAAACTAGATCCGTCCACCCCACCTCAGACCTACTCCTTCTAGCCGGCCACAGTGCACCCTCCCTGTCTTGGAAAGGCATCTCGAAGGGATTGTTAGTCTGACCCAAAAATCCCGCCAGAGCTCCTCACAAACGCACTCGCCCCATGCCCCTAGCTGGCGGAGATAAAGCCCCCCAAAGTTAAAACTTTGAACAGCTATAACTCCGCCAAACTTGGGACAAATTTAGACCTCCGGGACCCCTAGCATTACTAGCAAGTAATATTAATTGTTCCACCATTTGCAGGGTATAGATGAGGTAGCAGCACCAGAAGTTTCTTTCAACCATCTTTGATGATAGTTAGAGTTGCCGATTTCTTGATAATAAGGGACATGCCTGCTTGTTCTACTCCTCTACAAAACAGTCTTTTTTTTTTTTTTGCTGTTTAGGGCCTTCAGCCAGCAGAATCACACCATCAGCAGTATGGGGTATGTACTAGGGTACATACTTTTGTGAGGAAACAGCTGATCACTTTATAAACTGACAGCATGTCCAAATATCATCAATGTGTTTATGAACATTTGGGAGTGAGATGGATCTAGGGAGTCTGATGGATCAGACTTGTTTGTTCAGCACATCCCACAGATGCTTGATTGGATTGAGATTTGGGAAATTTGGAAGCCACGTCAACACCTCAAACTCATTATTGTGTTCCTTTTAGCTTTGTGGCAGGATGCATTATCCTGCTGAAAGAGGCCACAGCCACCAGGGAATACCATTTCCATGAAAGGGTGTACATGGTCTGCAACAATGCTTAGGTGGTACGTGTCAAAGTAACATCCACATGGATGGGAGGATCCAAGGTTTACCAGCAGAACATTGCCCAAAGCATCACGTTGCCTCCACCGGCTTGCCTTTTGGACATCCTGTTCACCAGTTCATCCTGGTGCCATGTGTTCAAGCGATGCACACACCCAGCCATTTACATGATGTAAAGGAAAATGCGATTCATCAGACCAGGCCACCTTTTTCCATTGTTCCATAGTCCAGTTCTGATGCTCACATGCCCAATGATTGTGCTTTCGGCGGAGTGATGGAGTGACGTGCAATGACTGATGGCCCCGTCAAACTGAACATATATGCTGTCTTCAGGCATAATTACTATTTATTAGAGATGTACCGATGTATCGGCCAATAATCAGCCAAAAATATATATATTTATATATTATCTGCCTGCAACTCATACTGTGTGTGAAGAAAATCTGTGTTGAATTTAGGGCTTTCAAAATTAACGTGACAATAAGGCATTAACAGTTAAAAATAGCGACATTAAAGCAGGCTCTATTTGACCCTATGAATCACCCTTAGCTCAAGCCAGAGTTGCCAGATCCACAGTTTTTCTCTACACCAAACATTATTTGTAGTGCACCTCCCATCCAATAATCACTTAGAGCAAGGGTGTCAAATTCCTGGAGGACAGGAGCCCTGCAGTTTAGATGCAACCCTAATTAAACACACCTTATCCAACTAATCAAGTCCTTCAGACTTAATTAAAAACTGCATAGTATGTATGTTGGAGCAGGGCTGCAGCCCTCCAGGAGTTTGACACCCCTGACATAGAGCTTTCTTACTTCTGATAAGAAGCAAAATCTGTATGTTCTATTACAAAATTCAAATAACAAATGCTATTTTTACACTTTTAAATGTAATACCAGACAGCAAAATTCATCTGGTCCAGATCCGGCCCATACCTCTGCAAATCCGCAAAACAGACTTGGGCTGGTGTCTTTTGTCACAACGGGCCAATACCGGCACACATCTGGTTTTCCCTCATCTGGACCAGCACTGGGCCAGCTCCGTACCAGACTCGGCCCGGATCCGCTCTGCGACAGTAGTCTGCACCCACTGAAACCAGGCCCGGGCCGGATTCGTCTAAGACGGTGATACAGCACTGAAATGTATGTGACTGTAACGTGGATTTGCCGGTTTGAAAACGAATCCGGCACACAGTCCGCTGCTGTCTGGGATGTGACAGATCACTATATCACCTCTGTTAAGCAGCAATGCGGAGTGTGCGTATTTTCCACCCTGACAGCAAATTTCATCCGGCCTGATTCTGGCCCACACTCCTGCAAATCTGCAAAACGGACTTGGGCCAGTGTCTTTTGGCACAACGGACCAATACCGGCACGCATCTGGTTTTCCGCTCATCTGGGCCAGCACTGGGCCAGCTCCGTCCCGGATCCGCTCTGCGATAGTAGACCGTGCCCACTGAAACCAGACACGGGCCGGATCCATCTAGGACTGTGATACAGCACTGAAACGGATGTGACTGTAACACGGATTTGCCGGTTGAAAACGAATCTGGCACAGAGTCAGATGCTGTCTGGGCAGTTTACAGTTTTTTTCAATTGCTAACAAGCATTTACCAATACTTAAAGTACTTTTTCTAAACTCTTAACACAGCAACACACCTACATCACACAATTAGCCAAATAGTTAAATTTCTGTCCAAAACCACATTTTGTTAAATAAATTCAAACTTTACATTTAAAAATGCTTAATACCTTTTTCTACTTATACTAACTGTATAAAAACATAGCAAACCTTATTAAAAAACAAGTCCTTTGGTCAAAACTTCAAACATATAGTCAATGAGTGCGTTTACATGGACCCTCTTAATGCGATTATAATGGGATTTTGACAATATTACGATTAAACTTTACTTCATGTAAACGCAATACTTCGATCTAAATAATGCGATTAAGCTCATAATGGCAGCAAGCATAATCGTATTAACATAGGTGGCGTATGCCGATTTTAATCGAAATATACAGGCATGTAAACACATTAATCGCAGTATTGCCGCTCTGGAAAATCACTTCCACTGGAAATCAATGCAAGTGACGGCGCTGGCGCATCCATGTCCTGCAAAATGGCTTTAGCTTCCACTTTCCGCACAAACGAAGCGCACATTGTTTAACGTTTAAACCAATCTTGTTTTATACTTTAACCCTTTTAAATCTATAGATTTAATTTTTTATTTGAGAAGGCAAATTGATCAAACAGACTGAACAGTCTTCCGCTGGCGGCTGTTCACTACTTAAAAAAACACAAACTTATATTTAACGAAAAAAAAAATCCTCCCAACAACTTCCCAAATTAATTTAACAAAAAAACAAATAATAATAATAAAAAAAAAAAAAAAAAAAAAAAACGAAACGAAATATATGCCTAATTACTTTGCCATTACATACAAAAACTGAACTATTTTAATAGCTGGAAAAATAGAGCTAAAGGATCACTTGTCCCTGTTCTTTTCTGTCTCTGAATGCATAGCCTACACAGAACAGCGCGAATTCTCTTTGGTGCTTTTAAAAACACGACACAAAATAAACGTTAATAAATCAAGCACGTCCCATTTCTTGCAAGTCACTGATTTGCATGTGAAATTAGGCTTTTATGGAGGAGCAAAAGCGCAGCAAAGGTGGTGGAATAGGAAGCAAATAATCATTGATTGTATTTTCAGAATCGTTTGAAGCTTGAAATAGAAACCGAAATAAAATTTCGATTAATTGCACAGCCCTATTTATTTATTTCTTTATTTTCATTTTATTATTATTTGGCTATTTGTATCTTTTCCATGCCGTTGCCAGCAGCAGCCTGCTCATCTTGTCAAAAATGCCTTTGTTCTGAGATGGTGGTGATAAACGTTTAAGCTAACATTGTGATATGCTTGAAGTGTTTTATTTCTATGAATTTTAGTCAGATCAAGTGTTGATTTAAGAGGCTAAATCAAACGTGGTATAAACGTAGTACGTTTACATGTGCACGAATAATGCGATTATTTCCAATAATCAGAGTAAGGATTTAATCGCATTATGGTGTTTACATGTCAAGAGTAAACTCTTCACTCCCGTTTACATGCAATTTCCATTAATCTGATTATTCGCTAAGAATTGTGGTTACTTCTTACCGCTTTTAATGATGGATTCGGAAAGAGTAGGAGTGTTGCTTACCGCTATTTTAATTAATTTACGTCTCATACAAAACGCTTTAGTATGGTTGTACTGCATGTTTCCTCGGCGCAATAGCGTTACGCGCCGTCTCTGGATGAGGGTGAGGAGTAGAGCCCTGCACGGGCCATAAATCTGGGCCCTGGCCCGAGATGCTCAGGCCCTAGCCCGACCCCGGTCCGAGAGCGTATCAGAACTTTTGGCCGGAGTCCGACCCGTGCCAGTCTTTTTTTCTCCCACCTTACTGTTTCAGCTATTAAAATAGGCCTATTTCAGTTTTGTATATAATGGCAAACTGGATATATTTCGTTTCCGTCTTTTATTAAGTTAATTTAGAAAAACGTTTGGAGTATTTTTTTGTTCGTTAGATGTAAGTTTTTTTTTGTTGTTGTTTTTTTTTAAGTGACGACCTGAAGCGCAGGCGGCTGGCCGTCAATTTATACCACGTTTGATTTAGCCTCTTAAATCAACACTTGATCTGACTAAAATTCATAGAAATAAAACACTTCAAGCATATCACAATGTTAGCTTTAAACGTTTATCACCACCATCTCAGAACAAAGGCATTTTTGACAAGATGAGCAGGCTGCTGCTGGCAACTGCATGGAAAAGATACAAATAGCCAAATAATAATAAAATGAAAATAAAGAAATAAATAAATAGATAGGGCTGTGAAATTAATCGACATTTTATTTCGATTTCTGTTTCAAGCTTCAAACGATTCTGAAAATACAATCAACGATTATTTACTCCCTATTCCGCCACCTTTGCTGCGCTTTTGCTCCTCCATAAAAGCCTAAAAAAAGCCGTTTCACATGCAAATCAGTGACTTGCAGGAAATGGGACGTGCTTGATTTATTAACGTTTGTTTTGTGTCGTGTTTTTAAACACGACACTAAAAATTTAAAGAGAATTCGCGCTGTTCTGTGTATGCATTCGGGGACAGAAAAGAACATGGACAAGTGATCCTTTAGCTATTCTATTTTTTCAGCTATTAAAATAGTTCAGTTTTTGTATGTAATGGCAAAGTAATTAGGCATATATTTCGTTTCGTTTTTTTTTTTTTTTTTGTTTTTTTTAATTAAATTAATTTGGGAAGTTGTTGGGAGGATTTTTTTTTTGTTGTTGTTCGTTAAATATAAGTTTGTTTTTTTTAAGTAGTGAACAGCCGCCAGCGGAGGACTGTTCAGTCTGTTTGATCAGTTTGCCTTCTCAAATAAAAAAATAAAATCTATAGATTTAAAAGGGTTAAAGTATAAAACAAAATTGGTTTAAACCTTAAACAATGTGCGCTTCGTTTGTGCGGAAAGTGGAAGCTAAAGCCATTTCGCTGGACATGGATGCGCCAGCGCCGTCACTTGCATTGATTTCCAGTGGAAGTGATTTTCCAGAGCGGCAATACTGCGATTAATGTGTTTACATGCCTGTATATTTCGATTAAAATCGGCATACGCCACCTATGTTAATACGATTATGCTTGCTGCGATTATGAACTTAATCGCATTATTTCGAAGTATTGCGTTTACATGAGGTAAAGTTTAATCGCAATATTGTCAAAATCCCATTATAATCGCATTAAGAGGGTCCATGTAAACACACTCATTGTCAAAATCCCATTATAATCGCATTACAGTTTTTTTCAACTGCTAACATACTTTTGTCCAATCTGTAGTTACATTTTCAAAACTCTAAACACAATTAGCACAACATCCGTCTGTTGTGACCATATCACAGTAAATTCCCCGGTGTTAAATCAACACCACTCGGTGTTCATATGGGAACCACCAGCAGGGTGTTAAAAGTAACACTGAAGCAGTGTTAGAGTTAATTAGGTATTTGAGTGATTAATTAAGTGATGATTGATCATTATTGAAGACACCTGATGTTAACAAGCAGAATCACCAAAGCAGAAAAGCAACATTTTTAAGCAACCATTATAGCGGTCAGTGTTTGCATTAGTTAGTCTCTAAACCCTTACAATTTTTAACATTAGAGTTTGTTTGGCTGCTGTATGTTAATTATAGCATCCAAACAAACCAAGAGCTGAAGTTATTAGGAGATGATGATGATTTGATCTGAATCATCAGATCAGTTTAATCTTTAAGCTATGTTGGAAATATAACTCAGAAATTACACTCTAAATGAGTTCAATGATCAAATAGTTATGAAAATTAATATATATATTTTTAACTGGTTTTAAAAGAGTTTTGATGTGATATAAAAATGTTTGTTTAAGCACACACAGATATCAACAACCAGAGTATGAATCTCAACAATGGTGACAAACAAAAGAAAATCGTAAGAATAAAATAAATTACAAAGACAGTAAAGCTCATAATTTATTCATGCTGCAATGCATGATGGGAGCCACAGAGTTTGATTGGTTACAACATGCTTATTTGATGCTCACCTTGTTGTGATTCTCATGCTGATTCTTCATTAAAGTTTTTTTTTTTTTTTTTAACTTTTGGATCGAAATAAATTTAAAAACATCTGTCTCATTATAGATATATGATGCAACCAGTAAAAAAACCTAACTTTGTTATACAGGTCACTACATAAGGTCAAAATAAGGACAAAATCAAAGACACATAGATGCCTTTCCTTTGATTTGTCTGGCTATTATAGCAGCCAAACAAACTCTAATGTTAAAAATGTAAGGGTCAAGAGACTAACTAATGCAAACACTGACTGCTATAATGGTTGCTTAAAATTTTTTTGATTTTCTCCTTTGGTGATTCTGCTTGTTAACATCAGGTGTCTTCAATAATGATCAATCATCACTTAATTAACCACTCAAATACCTAATTAACTCTAACACTGCTTCGGTGTTACTTTTAACACCCTGCTGGTGGTTCCCATATGAACACCAAGCGGTGTTGATTTAACACCGGAGAATTTACTGTGTACCATTAACACAATTTGTGTTGTTTTCACACAATATGCAGTCAATTACCATGTTTCTAAAATGCCAACATTTAATTTTCGTACAAGCCTTCCCAAAACCAAAATCATGGGTAATTTTAGTCTTATTTTCAAATGCTTAAACACAGCATGTCAAAAATGAAGACTTAATGCTCCAAACCTTAAATACAGTACACAGTAAAATCGCCAGAGTAAAATCAACTCTGCTCAGAGTACATTTGGTCCCACTCCAAATAGAGTTAAAATAACACTGAAGCAGAGTTAAAGTTAATGAGATAATTAAGTGATTAATTAAGTGCTGAGTGGTCATTAGTGATGAACACCTGCTGTTAACAATCAGCATCACTAAAAGAGAAAATCAACATTTTTATGTGACCATCATAGCGGTCAGTGTTTACTTTAGTTGGACTCTCAACCCTTGACTTTTTAAACTTCAGATTTTGTTTTCAGATTATAACAGCCTAGCAAACAAATAACACATATCATTCACAGTTGATGATTATGTTGTGTTTTGCTTACTGTGTGGATATTTGAGTTATTATTCCAGTAAAACCAGACAAATGTCTTTAAAACATATTTTGGTCACAAGCTTTATAAAAAAAAAAAAAAATGTAAGTTAGAGACACAGACATCAAGAACCAGCATGATATTCACAACAATGGTGACCATATTGTAGCCAATCAAAACTCATCCATGGCTCCCATCGTGCATTGCGGCATGCATAAATTATGAGCTGAATCGTCTTTGTAATTTCCTTTATTTTTACTATTTTCTTTTGTTTTATGTGACTATTTAGTAGCTTGTTTTGTGATGATCAGAGTTGATCTGTTTTTCTGAATATGCTGTTTGTCACCGTTGTTGAGATTCATACTCTGGTTCTTGATGTCTGCATGTGCCTAAACAAATGACTTTTTTCAGAAACGTTTATATGTATAAATAAATATATAACACATCACAACATCTTGCAGGTATTATTTAAATAAAAAAAGCTTTTGCTGTGGATTCACAAGGCTAAAGACTCAAGATAATTGTTTGATCTGAATCATTGAACTCATTTAGAATACAAGCTCTGAGTTATATTTCCAATAAAAGAAACATAATTTAGTGCTTAGACTCCAAAAAGAGTTAAATGATTATGTTACAACATAATCATCATCACCTGATGATTTGTGGTGTTAGCTTGTCTGGCTGACTAAACTGAAATCCAGCAGCCAACCATAATCTAACATTAAAGATATAAGGGTCAAGATCCCAACTAATGCAAACATTGACCGCTATAATGGTTGCTTAAAAATGTTGATTTTCTCCTTTGGCGATTCTGCTTGTTATCATCAGATGTCTTCAATAATGATCAATCATCACTTAATGAATCACTAATTATCTCATTAACTTTAACTCTGCTTCAGTGTTAATTTAACACTCTGATTTTAACACACTCACACTCTTGAGCGTGGACTCAAATAAACTCCCGAGAGAGTTAATTTAACTCTGGGCTTTTTGCTGTGTAGTTGTAGGAGGTAGAGGAGTAGTTGGATTAGAAAAAGGGAGAAGAAGAGGTAGGGGAGAGGAGTAAGAATGTGTGTTGGACTGTGCATTTGTTTGTTTTTTTCCCCCTACACATGTGGAACCTATGAAAGCTTATTTCTTCCACAGAATATAAAGGGTAAAGGGTAATTGTGACTTTATTATCTGAATTAGTCTGAATTGCAAGATGTAAACTCACAATTCCAAGAAAATATAAAATTGTGAGATAAAAAGGTCACAGTTAGCCTTTACCATTTATATTCCGTGGCAAAATTGTAACCAAAGACCATATATGTTGGATTTTTGGTTGATCACTGGCATCAGCTACCATGGGGGCACTATCCATATTCACCCCCTACCCTACCCACAAGCAATGGTTCCAAATGAATTTCTGCATAGGTTACCCTATCTTTTTGTTTTGTGCATTCTGTAAAGTAATGACTCAATTCAGTTAGATAGTATGTTGCCAAGAAAGAACACATTCAACACTTTAAAATGTAAAATGGGTTTTGTTGAAGGCAAACTGAAGACCAAAAAAAAAACAATATATCTAATTTATATCTATTATATGCAGGTAGAACTGAAACATGACAAGTAATGCAGTTTTTGTAAAGCCATCAACTGTTAGTATTTTGACAATCACTGTATTATGATTGACTATATGTTTCAGTTGGATAGAAACTACTGCTGTTTTGATCGAATGACTCGGTTCTGAATAAGGTTTGCTGTGTTTTTATAGAGTTAGTATAAGTAGAAAAAGGTATTAAACATTTTGAAATGTAGAGTTTGAATTTATTTAACAAAATGTGATTTTGGACAGAAAATGAACTATTTGGCTAATTGTGTGATGTAGGTGTGTTGCTGTGTTAAGAGTTTAGAAAAAGTACTTAAAGTATTGGTAAACGCTTGTTAGCAATTGAAAAAAACTGTAAGAGGGTCCATGTAAACGCACTCAATCATAGCACAATGATTGTCAAAATATTAACAGTTGATGACTTTACAAAAACTGCATTACTTGTCATGTTTAATTATAACTGCATATAATACATAATATAAAATCCATTGTTAGTTTAAATTTAGCCTTCAGTTTGCCTTCAACTGAAATCCATTTTACATTTCAAAGTGTTGAATTTGTTCTTTCTTGGCAACATACTATCTAAAACTGAACTGAGTCATTACTTTACAGAATGTACAATAGAACCTTGAAATTGCTTTCCAGTGGGTAGGGGTTGGATTTGGATGGTGCCCCCATGGTAGCTGATGCCATTGATCAACAAAAATTGGTTATAATTTTGCTGCAGAATATAAAGGGTAAATGGTAACTGTGACCTATTTATCTCACTTCTTTTCTTGGAATTGTGAGTTTACATCTTGCAATTCAGACTTTATCAGAATTGTGAGATAAAAGTCACAATTACCCTTTCCCTTTATATTCAGTGGCAGAAATAAGCTTTCACAGGTTCTACATGTGTAAGGGGAAAAAACAAACATAACAATGCACAGTGCAACACACATTCTTACTCCTCTCCCATACCTCTTCTTCTCTTTTTTTCTCTCTGATTCTTTGTGTTGTTCTGCATCCACAAAATCAATTCAGAGAGGTCTTTTTTACTCTGTGTTGATGTAATGGAAATAGCTTCAACACCTGTCTATTCCTCCAACTGAGACTGGAATCAGCTATTTCTAAATATTTCATTCATCTGTTATTTAAATATGCTTATCAGTTGTTACACTATTTTATATAGAGATATTTTCAATCATTTTGAGCTGTTGTTGTTGTTGTTGCAGAAATAGAGGCTTTACACTGTATTTAAGGTTCAGAGCATTAGGTCTTCATTTCTGACATGCTGTGTTTAAGCATTTGCAAATAAGACTAAAAAGACCCATTATTTTTGTTTTGGGTAAGCTTGTACGAAAAGAAAATGTTTGCATTTTAGAAACATGGTAATTGACTGCATATTGTGTGAAAACAACACAAATTGTGTTAATGGTATGGTCACAACAGACAGATGTTGTGCTAATTGTGTTTAGGGATTTGAAAATGTAACTACAGATTGGACAAAAGTATGTTAGCAATAGAAAAAAACTGTAATGTTATAAAAAAAAAAACAAAAAAAAAAACATGAAGGAACATCAGAAGGTATGTTGAAATACACACTATAGCTTACCAAAATGTATCATGTCTAATGTAATCACTCAATCAGTGTTTCAACCCCAGAAAGATTTCAATAAAACAGATTGCGAACAGTATGACACTTAATGTGGCATTTACCTCAGCAAAGATATTCACTGTTCACAGTTCATCATTTTTATTTGAGTGTAATTATTATGACATCTGAAAATAAATAACAGCCAAATTATAGGGTTTTCTGTTTAGTTAACATCAAATTATGAGAGATTTCAGATTCAGTTATGAGAGATTTATTTCCCTTAAGAAAATCAGTATCGGCATCAGTATTAGCAGATATCAGTCTGAATAATCGACTATCGGTATCAGCAGAGAAATTCAGTATCGGTGCACCTCTGTACTTTTTATATAATTTTTTGTTTTTTTTTTGTTTTTCATGCTGCTAAGAGGACTTGCATAATTGCATACATACATACATACATAACTGCACTGTTCCCATAAAACATGGAAACCCAATGTGTGTGTGTGTGTGTGTGTGTGTGTGTGTGTGTGTGTGTGTGTGTTAGTGTGCATCATTGTATTTTCGGGGAGAAAAAAAAATTGTGTTTAAGAAACACTACTCTATGGAAACGAACTATGAGAACAGTCAGACTCATGGGAATAAAGCATGGTGTATTTAGAGACCATGACTTGTGTCAAGCTTACATTTCTCTCTGAAATGTAAGACAAAGCATTATGATGGAAAAATAAATTACATGAAGAAGTGGTACAGATTTCTATTCACTGACATACTGGGGAGATCACAGATTAATGTATGAAATGCCTATATAGATAAACAGAATATATCTTGTTTAATTCAGTTATATGTGTTTTTATGTAATTATTCTCCTTTTTATATAATTGTAATGAACTGAACATCTAACTTGTAAAAGTGTCAAATTTAGCTTTTTCTCCACAGCAGCTTTATATCACAGTGCAACAAAGAGGCCTGACAATTAAGGTAAATCTCAGCATCCCATTTTGACAATATGTTAACAATGATGTTAACAAAGATTCATTGTTATAATTATTATTATATGTGTTTCATAAGTGATTTTTCTTACATGATGTAAATACAATACATGAAAAGTACGTCCTCTTTGCATTTAAATTGTAATTAACATTAAAATACCAGATTCACATTGTAACACTATAGTGATTATTTATCTAACGCTGTCAAATGTGATGAACTGTAGTATAGTCTATTGTAAGAATGGAAACATGATCAAATTCAGTTTTTGAAACGTATTTCTTTGCACAGAACGCTGTTTGTAAAGGGATTGATCAGCATGAAGAATCTTTCTGCTCAAAATATTTCATTCACAGACTTCAAACTAAATGGTTTCCACAGCCTAGGAGAATGGAGGCCTTTTTTATTTATCCCTTTCTTTCTGATATTTTTATTGTCTATTATAGCAAATTCTACACTTGTTTGTTTAATTACATTTCAAAAGTCTCTGCATTCTCCAATGTGTGTACTAATAGGTTTGATGGCTATTGTAGACTTATTCTTGCCTCTATTTTTTGTACCTAACATGCTTCTTAGCTTTTTATTCAACTGGAGTGGAATATCACTAACTGGTTGTTTGATACAAATGTTTTTTATTAATTTTGTTGGCTCATTTCAATCTACTTTGATTTTGTGGATGGCAGTGGACCGTTACTTTGCAATATTCAGACCTCTTTTTTATCATAAATACATGGAAATCCCTAACTTTCTAAAGTTTGTTGTTGTGCCAGTAATTAGAAATGGACTCCTAAATATCAGCATGGTCTCTTTGGGTGGAAAACTGACATTTTGCTTAACAAATATCATTGATCACTGTTTTTGTGAGCATATGGCATTGGTTCAGTTAGCATGTGGAGATATAACTATTAATAATATTGTAGGACTTTTGACTGTTTTCCTTATACCAATTGCAGATTTTATACTTGTTACTGTTTCTTATGTTGTGATTTTTTCCTCTTTGTTTAAATCTGGTAAAGCTCACATGAAGACCATAAACACTTGTATTACTCACATCATTGTTATGGCAAGTAACTTGATTTTTGCCCTGATTGCATTCATGTCATACAGAATAAGAAATAATTTTTCTGCTAATAGTCGTGTGTTTCTGAGCACAATGTACATACTTTTCCCAAGCTGTTTTAACCCAATTATTTATGGAGTGAGAACAAAGGAAATAAGAAAAAAGTTTCTTCAGTTTATAAGTGAAGGAAAAATCTACTCATTGTGAGATATCCGCTAAAACTGTAACATTTATATAAAAATGTACTGTTTTATTATATAATTTAACATAATTTTGTGTAATTAGCTCAACTAGATTGAAAATATGTACATATGAGATATAAATATATTTACAAGAATGACATACCACTGTGCATATTTTTTGTATGCAGAACTGAATGGATTTAAAAAGGATTTAATTCAATAAAAAAAAGCACACAGCACTCCACTGAAAGGCAGTTTCCAACCATTCCAGTGCCCACCTGACACAGTCTACAATATACTACATATACAAAGAATACCCTTTTTATACACTCCCACTAAGAGAAATGTTCAGTTGCCTCAATTTTTTGTTTGTTTTTGGTGTGGAATTATAGGTCATAGCTTAAACTACATAAATAATATATAATTATGATATGATAGAAACACTTTAAGTCAGGGATGGGCAAACTGTGTCCTGGAGGGCACTGACCAACCCTGATAAAACTCACCTTCCTGTAGCTTTCTAGTAATCCTAAAGACATTGATTAGCTGGTTCAGGTGTGGTTGATTAGGGTTTAAGCTAAACTTTGCAGGACAGTAGCCCTCGAGGACTGAGTTTGCCCATTCCAGAGGTCTAGTATCCTTTCCCTAATTCAGTCTGGGGGTCTAATGCCCACTGAATGGCTTCTTGAAGGCCAATGACACACCTGCTCTACAGTGAGGGAAAAAATGTATTTGATCCCCTGCTGATTTGCTGAAAAAAATGATCAGTCTATAATTTTAGTCTATAATAATGGTAGGTTTATTTGAACAGTGAGAGACAGAATAACAAAAAAAAACATACACACACATTTCAAAAAAGTTATAAATCCCCTATCGGTCAGCAAGATTTCTGGCTCCTAATCTCAGTTTGTTACCTGTATAAAAGACACCTTTCCACAGAAGCAATCAAACAATCAGTGCCCGCAAGGTCCCCCTGCTCAGCTCAAGAAAGCACATGTACAGGCCTGTCTGAAGTTTGCCAATGAACATCTGAATGATTCAGAGGAGAACTGGGTCAAAGTGTTGTGGTTAGATGAGACCAAAGTGGCATCAACTCAACTCACCGTGTTTGAAGGAGGAGGAATGCTGAATGACCCCAATAACACCATCCCCACCATCAAACATGGAGGTGAAAACATTATGCTTTGAGGGTGTTTTTCTGCTAAGGGGACAGGAGAACGACACCGCACCAAAGGGACAGTGAACAAGGCAATGTACTGTCAAATCTTGGGTGAGAAACTTTTTCTCTCAGCCACAGGATTGAAAATGGGTTGTGGATAGGTATTCCAGCATGACAAAAATCCCTCCTGATATGTGCGCAAACCTGGTGGCTGACTACAAGAAACGTCTGACCTCTGTGAAGGGTTTTGTCACCAAGTACTAAGTCATGTTTTGCAAAGGGGTCAAATACTTCTTTCGCTCATTAAAAAAGAAATCAATTTATAACTTTTTTGAAATAAGTTTTTCTGGATTTTGTTGTTTGTTTGTTTGTTTTTATTCTGCCTCTCACTGTTCAAATAAACCTACCATTAAAATTAAAGACTGGTTATTTCTTCATCACTGGGTAAAATGAATGATTCTGTGATTCACTTATTAATACTTTCCACCACCTAGTGGCACCTTCTGTTGCTGTCTATGCAGGATCAGAAAGCTATGTGGGTTTTGCACAGATGCAGCAGACACAAGCAGTGCACTGACCAGCTATTTGTATGCTTTGTCAACCTGGTCCATGAGAAGGTGCTAAACAGTACCTTTCTCATTGGATTGAAAAGCTATTTCTACAGCATATAAACTTGCAGGCAGAGCCAGATCTTATTACTTTTATGTGTACACTCTACTAGAGGCATGGTTACATCATCAGCATAGTCGGTGTGCATCCTTTCAGGTATGAAACAAGGTGTTGTTAGCAAATGGCTTACATTAGTTTCTGTCCCATTCCCACAGCACCACCCTGAGGTTACCAGTCAGCTTGGTTCAGTTTGCATCCAGGCAAGATGTTTGACTCCACCAGAGAGGACTGTGGCTGTCATGTCATTTGGATAATTCTTTTTTATTTATTTATTTATTTATTATTTTTGCAATAAAGAAATTATTGTTTGTTTGTTTTTGTTTGTTTGTTTGTTTGTTTGTTTGTTTTTGTATTACTGTACAGAGAGAGTTAGGTTAATGTTAGGTTTAGAGGTAGGAGTAGGATTTTTTATAGTGACTATAAAAAAATATATTTATGATTATTGTTAATAAATGGCCATTTCCCTTCATATTTTGGCCAGTTACATTTTATATCCTTTTATATTCACTATAAAATGGGTAGGTTTTGGTTTGAGGGTTGGTTAAGGATACGAATATATTAATGAAATAAAAGATATGTAAATATTTTATTTTTTTTAGCTAAAAATACATACCCAGACAGCAAAAATCATCTGGTCCAGATCCGGCGCAAACCCCGTAAATCCGCAAAACAGACGGTGTCTTTTGGCACAACGGGCCAATACCGGCATACATCAGGTTTTCCCTCATCTGCTGAGGTGGAAAATTCATGTGCCATAAGTAAAAGTCCTCCCCAGTGTTTTGTTCCAATCAACTGAAGCACAGTTTTTCAGCAAGAGATCAGAGATGGGACCAAGCCATTCCTTTCAAGTCACAAGAATTTCTCAAGTCAAATCCAAAGTCCCCAAAGATTTAGACACAGACATCAAGAACCAGCACATGAATCTCAACAATGGTGACAATCAACAAAATGTTTCATGCTGGGTAATACCATAGTAAAAACTCATGCATCTCATCATGCACTGCAGTATAAATAATTGTCACCACTGTTGAGATTCATATGCTGGTTCTTGGTGTCTGTGTGTGTCTTAATGGCACTGGAGATCAGTTTTTAAAATGCAGTACATAGTTTTTTTTTGTTTGTTAACTATTACAACAATATATTGTCTATATACTGTAGTTCTACAGGGCTGATTATACAACATTTAAACACACACACATAAATATGTATGTGTAAAGTTACTTTGTTTTCCAACCAGCTCATGATGGCCATGTCATCATATAAAAGCAGCTAACATCTTCTCATCACTGATCTCACTACTTCACAACACCACGTGTCACTTCAGAAAGATATAGCATAAGAAGTTAAGGGTGAAGAGCCCAACTAAAGCAAACACACTGATCTTCATGACGGTGGCATCATTTTAACCAATAAAACATACACATCTGATTCTCTGTAATTCTCAATAACAGCAGGTGTTCATCACTAATGCACAATCATCATTTAATTAGTCACTTAATTATCTCATTAACTCTTTGGGGACTTTGGATTTGACTCGAGACTTGCTTGTGACTCGAAAGGAATGACTTGGTCCCATCTCTGACCTCCTGCTGAAAAACTGTGCTAATTCGCAAATCTAGGTGATTGGAAAAAAATACTGGGGAGGACTTTTACACATGGCACATGGATTTTCCACCTCTGTTCCCGCCCACTGAAACCAGGCCCGGGCTGGATCCGTCTTACAGCACAGAAATGGATGTGACTGTAACGCGGATTTGCCGGTTTGAAAACAGATCCGGCACAGAGTCAGCTGCTGTCTGGGTAGCTATGTGTACGTTTTAAATGTTGAAATACATATAAGTGCCTCTGAACGTTACATATAAATACCTACGTATAAACAATGAGACCAGGCTGATTTGATCCACTGATCAAAGTTACATCAAATACTATTCAATTTGTTCTTTTGTAAATACATAGAATAAAAAGAAGAAACAAAGACTTTGATATATACATTATATATTTAATATATTGTAATTTCTGTTAACACTGAATCATAATTTTCTTGCCTTATGCCAGTAATCAAGTTTATTTATTTTATAATTGTGGTTTATCCAGCACATTGGAATTATATCAGTTCACTGAACAATCCATTTTCATTTAATCATTCTTTCTTTTTTTTTTCTTTCTTTTTTTTTTTTTACAAAATGTTTCATTCACAAAACATACAAATTTTTGACGTTTCATGCAGTAAGTCAAGGCCTCATTCATATAGAAAGCGCAGAATCTTTGCAATGTATAAATGGCTACATTTCCAATCAAGTGTAATTTCATTTTAGTTGCTCTCCAGTTCAGAGAATTACTGAATGAGTCTAGATTTCATGTATGAAACTGTCCATAGAATATATAAATTAATAGTTTGCCCAAAAAATGTAATTCTGTGATCATTTATTCACTATTATTTCGTTTCAAAACCTGTAATTTTTTAATGGAACACAAGAGAAATTTAAAGAATGTGCTGGTTTTTCAATGCACTTACAATTAATGGGGACTAGAGCTTTCAAACTTCAAAAAGGAACATATGGGGGGAAAGCATCTTAAAAGTATCATATAAGCATTCCATGTGAGTCTGTGCATTGACATCATTTGATTAGTTAAAGTCAAGTACAGTCACCTTTATAAATATAGCATTTTATACAATACAGATTGTGTCAAAGCAGCTTGACAATGTTAAACAGGAAAACAGTGCTTCAATAATGCAAATAAAATGTAATTATGCTATAAAGCAACTCTAAAAAAGAACAATAGTTGCCCTTAAACTGTTGGAGAAACAGTTCAATAGATTCTCAGTTCAACAAGTTGTTCTTTTAAGTTTCATTTTTTCAATTAATCAGTTGATCCAGTTCGCAAAATCGAATACTGACTAAATCGATGACGAATAATTATTAAATAATCCATTTAAAAACTGATCCAGTTCCAGAGTGCTAGAAAGATTATTTATGAATTACAACTTAAATGGTGATCTGTTCCTCACACAAACCTATTAATTCAGAACAAGGCACCAATGCAAGGGATGGTTTTTCATTATTCTTTGGAGCTTTTAAATCATTACTGAAGCTTGAAAGCTCTCAATGGGGAAAAAATATCAGTACATTCCTCAAAAGTTATTTTCTGTTCCACAAAAGAGACAGATTTAAGTATACATATACTTTCAGAATAGAGATTGTAACTGGAATGTTTGTAGCTCATGACTATTAGGTGCTCTGTATGAGAAGCTTCAATTATGTAAAAATATCCTATAGCAATATATAGTCCCCTTAAAGATATATAGGTATTGTTTATAATTAAATGATTTCATAGAAACCCACTTTTAAAAATAATTGAAGATTGTTAGGAGGAAAAAAAAAAGTTTGTCATAAATGGTTTTTGCATTGTGTGATGTAGTCTTTTTTCCAGTACTGTATCCATAACTTTTGTTAGATAAGATAGCTTTTAGATATCATTTCTCCCCCCCCAAAAAATAATAAAAAAAAAGTGTTTAAAAAACTCAGTTGAGATATGAGACATTATTAAGATGATTCAATTTGGCAGCTTTTATAATAAAAATACTAAATCCGGTTCCTTTTACAGTAATTAAATCAACAAATTCCATACATTAAATATGGTTCAATACTAAGTCACGGCCCTTAAACTCTTCCTCTGTTCTTGCCAAAGGAAGAATCCATAAAACAAAGCAACAACAAAGGCATGCTACCACTGACGTTTGATTTAGCTATGATGAGAAGCCATTGCCTCAACCCTAAAAGACCGTCAAATACCAGAGGCACTCAGTGGCCGGCCTATCAACTAAAACCTCACCTTCTAATCGCTTCGACGACAAGGTCACATTTTCTACACGTAAGTTTTTATTTTACACCCTCGCAGGATGGAAGAGACGAATGTGAACAAGAACACAACAACTGCACCACTGTGAGTGTGTTAAAGGGTGTCCCACTTTTCCAGGTTATCTCAAAGGGGTCTCTTGTATCGTCACAACACAGGAAACTCTTATCTAGATATCTATCTGTCATTCAGTTTGGGCGAATCGGCACCCTCCTCATCTTCATCTTTGTCATCTTTTGCCCCAATCAGTCGTTGCCGAGCAAAGTCCTCGAAGATGATGTCATCGTCGCTAGGAACAAAAAATTTGAAAAACATTCATCATTTGTTGTGTTTCTTTGAACCCATTTTTGTGCTGTATACTACTAGCTGTTCTTGTTTCTTACATCGGCAAGATATAGACAGCTAAGCATGGAGCAATCATAGCTTCTTAACACTTCTTTTTTTTTTGTCAATTAGCTTAATAAAAATCTAACACAGACAACTATCACTTATTCAGTTTCTTGTGATTCCCATCACTCGGGTAAGATTAAGTTTCACTGTAAATTGTAGACCAAAGGCAAAAGCAGCTTACAATAATTCACATAACCCAACTGATCAAAAGTTTGGAATAATGAAGATTTTTATAATTAAGAAGTCTCCTATACTCATCAAGCCTGCATTTTTTTGATCAAAAATACAGTAAAAACAGTACTATTGTGAAATAGTTTGATGTGTTCCTGGGTCAACATATTTTGTTGACCCTGGAAGAACATTTTAATCCAAAAATTTAGTCTTGACCACATCCCTACACCTAAACCTAACCTTACCCATGAGTAATCCCTAAAATCAGAGGAAATGATAGACAAATGACACTGATGTACAAGCACAGTCAAACACAGTCTAAATTTCACAAAAACTATAAACTATTCTGCGTTTTCAAAAATGATCCCAGTCTTCAGTGTCACATGATCTTTCAGAAATTACTCTAATAAGCTGTTTTGGTGGCCAAGAAACATTTCTTATTATACACAATGTTGAAAACAGTGGACATACACTACAAAAAGAACATTAATTGTTTATTATTTCAATTTTTTTATTTACTGTAAATTTAAAAAAAAAAATTAATAAAGGACGCAGTAAATTCATCATGTGTGGCAGTAAAGATTTCTATTCCAAATATATGATGTTCTTTCAAAATCTTTTTGAAAAAATCAGATTTTCCACCAATGTCAAAAATATTTTTTGTTGTTTAAATCTTTCCCTTTTTGCCTTTTTTTTTTTTTGGCCATAGCGAACGAAACACTGACCACCATAATAATAATTACAGTAAAACAGTAATATTGTAAAAAAAAAAAAAATAAATAAAAATAATAATAATAATAATAATAACAATAATTATATATATATATATATATATATATATATATAGTTTTTTTTTTTACAATATTACTGTTTAACTGTATTTTTGCAGCCCTGCAAATAAATTCAGCCCCGGTGAGCATATAATACAAAATAAATAAATAAATACACATACAAATTATGAGTAACTATAATTTAATTACACCATGGTAAAGATTTTCACTTACTTTGTGTCAAATTCAATGAGGTTTGTGTCAATGGGGGCATCATTTTCTGGAGCTAAAACAAGAAGGTTATAGAAAGAATATTGATTTGACACTCTGTAGGTAATGGACACACTGGAATTCAGATTCAGTACTGACTTGTCAGGACTTTAAGAGTTAAAATGTGTATATTCATTAAATGTGTGTATGACATTATGTGATGTAACTGATATCACACCAAAAATATATCCTAGTTTTAAACTAGTTCACCAAAGCAATATGACAGCAGATAAAAAGACATTCTGGCACATACCATCTCTGTAGATTGATTCCTCCAATGGTTTGGGATGCATTAATGTAAAGGGGAGCTCAACGGCAACATCACTAGAAAGGGAAGCACAAATTATAAGAGTAGGGCATCCAAGAGACATGATAATCAAATAAATCCTAGCCATTTAGGATACGCTGCTTCCAAACCTCAATCCCAGCACTCATGAGGTGCTAACAGAGTGCAAGAACCACTAGCCTAAAAGCATCAGCACAAATGGTCCAGTAATTGATGGCATCTTATCAAGGGTTGGAGCCATAAGTAGCTTGGCTACTTAGAGGAATCTCTAATGTGCACAATTGGCTGGATACAGCTGTGTAAGACTCTTCAGTATATAGTCAGTCCTAGTCAATGAAATTCACTATGGAGCAACTTTAATCTGGTTTCAAGGGAAAGCTGTCGAAAATGTATACACATTACAATAAAACAGAATTATTTCTGGTAGGAATAAACAAAGATCAAAGTACCTTGAGGCAAGATCTCCAAGCAGCCTGAAATAAATAAATATAACATGATTTTACTGTATACCAGTGTTGGGGTAACACATTACAAGTAACGCAAGCTACGTAATCAGATTACTTTTTTCAAGTAACTAGTAAAGTAACGCATTATTTTTTTATTTACAAGAAAATATCTGAGTTACTTCTTGTTTCCTTTATGTATTCAATCCCATTTTATTAACCAATGTCTTTGCTGTTGACCTTTGTTAATCCAATTCAACCATACTAATAAGCAAAACTTACTTTAGATTACCTAACATTTGTGCTTCATTTTTCTCATTGCTGAAGAGTGTTGAACTTTCTTCTCCTACAGTTCTACTGTGAATTTACTTTCCCTTCAGCCTTAGGCTTATCTATTTCAATATTTGGTGTAAAAGGGCTTTTACATTTGCTAAAAATTTAACTTTTTATATTAAAAACAAACAAGCAAGCCCTGCCCGAATTTGTAACATATTACTTTCCGTACTTAGTTCTATCTAGCTAGCTACATGTCTGTCTATTTATATTTTTATCCATAAAACATAATTTGTGTCCACATGTTTGACTAGTACCAGTCTCATTAGCTACATAAACAAATACAATTTCTAACATTACCACACATACATTGAATTACATTTTTCATTTCATTTATTGTATATGGGAAATAAACAACTAAACATTGTTAAAATATTTAAAAAAAAAAAAAAAATGTATAATAAAAAATCTTTCATTACACTGAAACGGATGAACCTAGAAAATATTTCCTTTTTTTTAACCAGTTATACTGATAACTAGATTTTTATTTCTAATTTAATTGTGAATAGTCCTTGTCTTTGCTAAACTCTCTGCTACAATTCCAGGGAGTTGTGGATGTTCCTAGCATGTAGCTATGCTGTTTTTGCCAAATGTATGGTCCACCATATATAGAGTTTGACTGCTTAGAAAAGTGATATCTCTCCTTAACAAGGTGCACAATTTGAGGTTTCATGCCTGTAGCACAAATGCCAACAAATTCTCATTCACAACTCATCACATATTGACACTTGGTCAGGACCTTTGTGGGTCACTCTTTAGCGCACAGGATACCACTTTAGTGCACAAAGTGCACATTAAATTATATATTTGCTAATAAGTTTGTCATTCTGTCATATATGTTGGGGTATGATTTTTAATTTAAACAGTAATTTTATTTACATAATATAACACTACTTAGACATTTATAAACATGTAATCCAACCAATACCCCAGTAGTGGGTTGTTGCAAGAAATACCTGTGACTGTACTTTTTTGCCGGTTACATGTATTATATTGTAAAGAAGTGGGTAGGTTTAGGGTAGGGATGGGATTAGGTGCTCAAAATATCTATGAAAGTATAAATGTACATAAAATAATTTCTATTTTACAAATGCATGCAAAGAAATAAATGTATTTTGATCTGATGCATAAAGCAAACAGCTGAAAGCAATGGAGTACCCTGCACGTTGAAAAGTGGTGCTAAAGTGGTACCCTGTGCATTAAAAAACGATGCCAAGAGGTCCTGAACAAGCATCAGTATGTTACAAGTTGGGAGTGAGAACTGTTGCAAATGCATATACAGTATTTGAGATTGTAGGATATTTGTTAATCTTACTGTAAAGTTTATTTCAGCATCACACACCACACAGGATGACCAAAATGCAAACTTACCCTCCACGTGACACCACCAGCTTCACTTTCACCTTATAAGAAACAATAATGCCCAGAATTTCCTTATTGGCCCCCTCTCTTAACCTTTTAAGAAACAATGGAGAGGTGAATTAATAAACCTTACAAGAAACACGATCAACTTTTAAATCAAAGATTGCACTTACAATGTACTTGAGGCTAAATTTGTGTCTTCGTGTTTGAGTTTGCCATCCAGAGCCAAGCCACGTTTCTCTCGGTTATTCGCAAGGAAAGGTGTGAGAGTGTATACTTTACAAAATGTAGCACTGGGGGCAACAATATCACTAGAACAGGAACAAAGCAGAGAGTAATTAATCAGATGTCAAGCTGTGTTCTCATACGGTAGCTGAGTGTTCAGTTTGCACAGTATTTACTCTGATTCCTCTGTCGCCACTGGACACTTGTACTGGGCAGTGTTGAAGAGGCAGATATCAGCATACTGACGCACTGTAATAATAGAAATAAGTGTTATTGTTATTAACTACAAGCCAGTGTAAATACAAAGTCTGTCCACTGTGAATAACTGAACTGAATAACCTGAAATCTTTATTTTTTTTACTGTCTTGTTTGTGTTGTTTGTGACATGGACGTTAACACTGATTGGTTCACCATGATAGTAAATCTGAAAGACATTAAGCACAAAGAAAAGTTAGTAGCAGCATCATGCAAACAACAGTAAATGGCAGCATAAGAGAAAAAAACTGTACTATGTACAGTATGTGTTTAAAAAAAAAAAAAAAAAAAAACATAAAAAAAAGAAAATAAATTATCTACATTAAAATATATATATTTAGGATTTATGTATTTGCATACAAAATTTCCATCCATTTGAATTATACCATTTTAACATAATGTGATGCATATTTGTCAGTTACATATAAAATGACTTCTGTAATGGTATTAATGAACTGAATGTGTGTTGAATACACAACAATCATTATACATGTGTCATTAATAAATCTCATAGATTTTTGAAAAAAAAAAAAAAGAAGAAAAATAGTTAATTTTGTATACTTTATGAATATAGTTTTATAATTGTCATAATTTCTTAGCTCTTTCATTTTAAGACTGAAACAATATACAATACAGTTTACTACTTAATGATAAAATTATGTAATCCAAATGGATAGAAAAAAAAATATTGGAAATTAAAATTAATTAATCTTAACTTTATGCTGAAATAATTTTTTGAGTGGTTCTGTTTCAGTTCTGTTTATAGAGAGATCCCAAACAATTTTTTTTTTCCTGATGATTCCTGATTTCTGTGAATGTATTACAGATAGTAGCATTATACATTCATGCCAAATGTCTTTTTAGAATTATCATATTAGGATCTTTTGTTTAAAGCTTCAGTAATGTCTGCATGAATTTTCATAAGCTCATCAGAACATATGTTATTATAAGTTATTATTATTGTTATTATTATTACTACAACTACACATCATTTTGTGCCTGCAGGATTTTAGTTGCAATCCCCTGGTTCCATCACTAGATGTCCTCAATGTCACTGGATTAATTTGGATTACTAATAAGCAGAACTCTATCTGTGATCTTGTCTTTCGTCAATAGTCAGATATTTTATCTTATTTAGACCAGCTAAGTAACCAGGCAATCCTACCTCTTTGTCAAGTGAGGCCTCCAGGTGTAATGGTTTGTCTGACATGAGAAACTGCCTTGTGGTTTCAGCCATTGGCTGTGGGCCCGGCTTCTCTGGAGCATACTGCACTTTTCTGATGACAAGACGCACTGAATTCCTAGAATGGCAGTTAATGGGACATACATATCAACATTAATTGTCCATTAATTGTTTTTTTTTTTTTTTTTTTTTTGTCATTAACTAAATATTGTGAGTGTTTGCCATGGCATTGGTATGTGTTGCTAATATGAACCGTTTTCTAGCATGTTGCTATGTTTGTTTGCTATGTACACTGTCTTTTGACCTAACCTCCAAGTCTCTGTGATTTTCTGGTCCTTACATAAGGTTTTTTTCAGACATTTTATCTTGATTCTGATAATTTAAGAGAAATAGCACATCATTCCTCAACAAAATACATTTGGCTAGTTATGATTATTAAAACAGTAGTTGTGATTGGTTTACAAAACTACAAATAAATAAACTAATAATAAATCACAGCAAAAAAAAAAAAAAATGCTTTTCTTCCTTAAATTTTTAGTCTTGTTTCCAGCAAAAATATCTAAAAATTCTTAAATCAAGAAGGATTTTCTAGACAAGTAAAAATTATTGTCTCGTTTTCGAGAAAAAAAGTTACAGTTAAGTGTGTTTTTGCTTGAAACAAGCAAAATAATTTGCCAATGGGGTAAGCAAAACAATCTAGTTTTTTGCTTGAAATAAGATTATTTTTCTTACCCCATTAGCAGATTATTTTGCTAGTTTTGACTTCTTTTTAAAAATTTTGATGTAAGAATTTTTAGATATGTTGGCTGGAAACAAGACAAAAAAATCCAAGTAGGAAAAACAATTTTTGCAGTGTTGTTGTGTGTTATTGCATGTAAGACAGACTACACTCTTAAACATAAAGGTTCTTTATTGGCATCAATGGTTCTATGAAGAACCCTGAACACCCATGGAAACTTTCAAATGCAGAAAAGTTTCTTTATAGTTGAAAAAGGGTTTTTTGATTTTTAAAACATTCTTCAAAATAGTTATTTTAAGAACTGTAAACTGAAAGGTTCCTTCACAGCAAAAACCCTCAGTGTTAAATTAACACTCTGAGTGTTGACACATATAGACACTGAAGTAGTGTTAAAATAACACTGAGCAGTGTTGAAGTTAATGAGATAACTGGGTAATTAACAGCTGTCAGTGTTTGCATTAGTTGGGATCTTGACCCTTATATCTTTAATATTAGATTTTGTTTGGCTGCTGTGTCTATGCTAAAACAGCCAGACAAGTCAAGAGCAGCAGTCATCAGGCGCTCATGATTATGTTTTTACATCATCATTATTTCACCTAGCATCTAATCTTAGAGTTTTCCTTTATTGACTATAACAGTCTTGTAAACCAACAGCAATAGTTCCTGTACATTTTGAAAAGATTTCTTTCAAGCAGCTATTAAAAAAAAAAAAAACACATTGTTTAGGCACACAGAGACATCAAGAATCAGCATGAGAATCACAACAACGGTGAGCATTAAATAAGCATGTGGTAGCCAATCAAAACTCATCCGTAGTTCCCATCATGCATTGCCACAATGTCTTTCAATTTGTTTTGAGATCATCTGTTTTTCCGAATATGCTGTTTATCACCATTGTTGATATTCATATGCTGATTCTTGATGTCTGTGTGTGCCTTAAAAAAATCTTTTTGAATTTTGAATAAGAACTGCCTAAATGAAATTTCTCCAAAATGTATAGAAAATACAGGATCTATTGCTGTTGGTTTACAAGGCTGTTATAGTCAGTAAAGGAAAAACAACTCTAGGTGAAATAATGATGATGTTAAAACATAACCACGATCACCTGATGACTGCTGCTCTTGACTTGTCTGTCTGTTTTAACATAGATACAGCAGCCAAACAAAATCTAATACTAAAGATATAAGGGTCAAGATCCCAACTAATGCAAACACTGACCACTATAATGATTGCTTAAAAATGCTGATTTTCTCCTTTGGTGATTCTGCTTGTTATCATCAGGTGTCTATACTAATGTTTATTCATCAGCTGTTAATTACCTAATTATCTCATTAACTTCAACACTGCTCAGTGTTATTTTAACACTACTTCAGTGTCTATATGTGTCCACACTCAGAATGTTAATTTAACACTGAGGGTTTTTGCTGTGTTGGGGAGCCAAAAATGGTTCTTTTATGGTATCACTGCAAAATAAAACACCCTATTTGAACCTTTTTTTTAAGAGTGTACTCATTTGAATCTGACAAAAACCCTGATTAAATGAAATTAGTAATCAGAATAAGTGAAATGTGAAATCATGTGAAATCATTTTGTCTCTTTTATCTCCCATATTTTCCCAAAACACATTCCGACAGTGTAGCAAAAATGCTAAAAAGAAAGGTTATGTTTTATGTTGCTTTGTGTCAGGTACTCGGTTGGGTGCCATTGTGGAAGGCTGTACCTTTTGTGGATTTTTTCTTCAACATTTTCTGCACAGAAAGCTTTCACTTCAAAGTCAACCCCGCAGGCCTTTGCAGATAGGAATAAGAGTGTGAAACTCTGAATTCTGCAAAACCCTTTTACTTATCTATCAAAACCAACATCATGAAACATTATTTGAAGAAAAACGTACCTTTCCTGTATCCTCTGGCCCTGGTTGTAACGTGACAGAACAAGGTAAGTTCGGAGGAATCTGTGAGAATTAAATGTTTGACATTTAATGTTGAAAATGAAATCGATGCACAAAGTTGATAAAAATTTTATCCAATATAACGCAGATGGCATTATGTCAAGAAAATAAGACGTTTCACCTCAAAGGTGAAGGGGTAAGCATGTTCTCCAAGTTTCTTTATCAGTCGCTCTTGTAGACGTGTCAAGCTCTTTTTCTCTTCAGGCACAGGAGGAAAAGCCTGGATGTTGGCCACAAAGAGGTCTTTGCGAAACGTCAAGCCAAGAACGTCCAAGTCCTCCCGTCCATAGCGGAAAGCACATGTCAACGTCACAAAAACTGAGGAAGAATAAAAACAAACTTCTCAATAACTGTAAGGTTAATGGATTTACAGTCAACTTTGTACTCCTTGTTCCTAATAAAAGAAAACCAGCTACAAATGGGACAATTATTGACATATATATAAGTGTGCAGAGCTATAAAATTAATGTGGAAAGCACAGCTCAGATATTGGAATAGACATATGAGTTCATACTAAGATCTCTGATTTATGATTGCTGCTATCTTTCAAATCAGAGCACAGTTTGTAATGCTGAGATCTCTTCAGAAACTGAGAAGACGTGAAATAATTAGGAGAAAAATATATGAGGCAGGGATCTTCAGTAAAGTCTTAGTTTGGTTTTTTGTTAAATTGTTGAACTTAAAAAAAAAAAAAAACTCTCACCTTTTCTCTCTTTTAAGTACTCTGGATCAATTAAAACCACACCATCTGAAAGAGCAAAAATACATTATAGCTAAAACGTCAACTTTATACCTGCTTAGCTGTTGAAATGATTGTTTTATTATTGCTTTAATTTTTAATCCAAAACAGCAAACTCCTATTTAAAACATGAAATGATAAAATGTGCTTTCTTCAATGAATAATTTTGCAGACAATAAATGTGGTAACATATGTGTTAGATAGATAGATAGTAAATTAGTCATTTTAATCAATAGTATTTGCAAGCAGCTTCATTAGATAATTACAAAGTACACATACATGTACATAAAGTGAAACTATAAATTAGAATTGTGTATTTTAATGCCTACCGACAGGCTCCACAAGATCCACGTGGTCGACGAAATCCCTCTTACCAAGGTACACAGTTAACTTAAAGGCAATCATAAAATTCCACTTTTAGCACAACACATAAGACAATTTAAAAACAGAACAATCTGAACTGAGCTAAAATGTGCATTTGCACCATGTGCAGTTTTATATTTATCTTTTCTTAACCCCAGCAAAATTAATGCTTTTATGAACTTATGATCACTAATTTATCTTTTTCAGTGCATTTTATATCAAAGCCCATTACTGAGTTGTCCCATTTGAATAGAAGTTTCTGTAATGATTGTGTTGTGCCGATCCTTAGTAAAGCCTTTCCCAGCTTTGCAGAAGGCTGGGTGCTGAGTCACATGCCCCTCTTTCATATTCGCCCCACGCCCGCTTCCTGCTCAAGGACTGTTGCGGCGCACCACAGGTCTCCCTGATAATGATACATATAGACTTATGGCTATATGCTAACCGCACAACCATTGTGAGCTGGGACCCATCTGTCTGGCTAACCGTGTCACAAGCATTAAATCAGATTTTGGAACAGGAGGTACTTTGTTGCTCAATATTTGTGGTTATTCAGTCATAACCATTTCATAACAGGCTGTGCTGTGCACTCACTGACAGAAAACCTGCAGGATAATGATCAAAACAACAGTAACATTATCATCAGACATAAAGAAGGGACAAAATAAATGTAATATTACCTTTCCATTCGGACTTGCCTTCTTGAACACCCTGTGGAAAAAGAAGAGTAACATAAGATGATAATATACACAAAGTTTATACACAAAGGAGCTGTCAGGAGAAATCACACTTGTCTCTGTGACAAGCCAATGGCAGTTGCTTGGCTGGTGCAGGATCCCTAAAACATCCAATCTGGAAGCCCTCACTTTTTTCTATGTGTGGTTTCTTTAAAAATCATACAGAAATGTTGAGTACTTGATTCATTATATCATTATATATTTGTTTTTGTTTTCTTTTCTCAATTATCCAACATCACATGTTTTTTTTTTCCCTGTCACCTGTGACTTGCACATTACGGAACTAAATCATTTATGTGCCATGTACAATGTGTTATGTCACTAGGCTTGTTACTTCACCAAACTGTTATTAATTTGAGTAAAATCTTACAGGTTTCATAATAACAAATGAATGCCTCCAACCTACATCTACTATATCCAACTTTACTCATATACATACAGTATATTACTATATTGTTCCACAGCTATGTAAATTTGGATATACAGTTGTACAAGTATATCCAAAATTACCCATACAGATGCAGTATATATGTAAAGCAAAATACTATATCAGAAGTTCTCAACTCTGGCCCTTGTGGTCCACTGTCCTGCAGAGTTTAGCTCCAACCCTAATCAAACACACCTACCTGTAGCTTTTTAGTGATCACAAAGACCCTGATTATCTTGTTCAGGTGTGTTTGATTGGGGTTGGAGCTGAACTATACAGAAAAGGTGGATCTTGCGGGCCAGAGTTGAGAACCCCTTTATAGCAAATCTCAACTACTTGGTTGGTCTTCACAAAAATATAAAGTACATCATTGCACAGCTCTGTAATATTAAAGTTGAATTTGTAAATAATAATTGACAATGGGCCATTGAATTATTACATTGCACCTGGGGTGTGCATTATTTTTTAATAATTCAATGGACTGGAGTCAATTATTACAGTTATACTATGGTTACCACACCTCAAGACATTTTTTAGATGTTTATTTTAAGACATTCATCAAGTTTTTGTCCTTAAACACTTTTGTTTTGTCAACTACAAATTGACTTGATATTTCTGATTCCATAAAACTACAAACATGTACAAAAAGGCCACCTTTTCTGCAATATTTACTGAGAAATCATTACCTTTTTTCTACCTCAATATACAGATATAAATGTAGACTGTTTATTTTTTAAGACTTATTTTTATCCTAATTTGTTATTTTTTCTCTATATCTGTCTCGGTGGCACTGAAATAATAACACATCTCTTAGCTCCTCATCCACAGTTGAGCCATTCCTTTCACAGGCAGCACCCCACAGCAAAACAACAATAAATGAAGTCGTAAATCAGCTTTGCTGCTGATGTGATGGTCTAAATTTTTAAAGGAACACTAAGGCATTTTATCTGTTTGTATATGGCCTAAGCAAAACAAAAATGGGTTTGTATGTGGGCTAAACAAAATAAAATTAGATTTTTTTCTTTCTAGACAAAGATTAAGGGTACCACTCATTGCAAACAACAACAAAAGAAATAAATTTAAATTTCTTGACATTTTTAAAATAGATAAAAATGGACTAACCCAAAATCAAAGTACAGAGATGTTCATGAACAAACCTTACTGTTCTTTTACAAGTTTAAATGCGTCTGCATGCATCTGCGTCAAACAGCCAAATCTGAGCTTCGATTTACCATATTTAATGTGCTCTATGTGTGCGCACTGATCAATGTTTATATGTTAATTAACCCGTAAATTATAGCTTTCATGTGTACTTGATGAGAGCATTTAAATGATGAGAGCATTTAAATTTCTATGTGATCTGACTCTTCAAATCCTGGCAGCATAATAATCAAATAATAATTAATAGTCAAGAAGCTGATATTACTCCCAGTTCATTAGTGACATTGAAAATGGAAAGTCTAATCAAGCACACTGCATTGTGGGATACAGTCCGGTCTAGTGTCATAGATTGTAAGAAGACAGAATCTCAAAACAGTGTTACTATTACTCCTAAAGCTTTTACTAGCCACACAACGTATGCTTGAGCATGACCTTGTGGTCAATGCTAAAGTTAGGCAGGTGAAGCACAAAAGCTTCTCAGCATTACACTGTCTGTTCAGTACCATATCTAGCGATAGCCTACAGGCATGTTTGTTCTAGTTAAAGGGCTTCAAATAAATTACCCAGCTTTCCTCTCTGTTAAGTCCTAATGCTGCTGTAAATTAGCAGTGGTGTCTCCACAAATCCCACTGGGCACCAGCATATCCTCTCAACTTTACATCCTTATTAGAGGAGTGTCCTCATTAATGGACATTAGGCTTTCAGAGGAAGCATTTTGGTACAATAAAAAAGTGTGTAATGATGGAGATCTTAGGAAAAAGCAGCTTACTATTAAAGCAGTGAGTGTGAATCATTACCGCCTTTAAAAACACAAGTTTGTGGGATTTTTATGGCTTGAGCATTAGAAGACAACATTTGAAGTGGTTGTAATGGCACTGATGTGCAACCTATTTTCTAAAAAAACAAAGAGTTGTAATGAACCACAGTATTAGCTTCATAATATTAACCACAAGGGGGTTTGAGATTACTTAAAATGAATTCATAAAAAAAACAAAATAAGCAAAGCTAAACAAATAATAAAAAAAGCCATTTTTTATTTTAATTCACCCCCTGAATAACTGTCTTGGAAGACCTGGATATTTTAAAAGTGATTTTTAACCTGGTCATGACTTTATTATATACTGTACAATTAATAAAATCTTACAATGCCATGGACATTTTTTACAAATAATATGCAAACATTTCTAGTTATGCCAAGCTCTAAAACATCTGTGTATTTGTATAAATTCAGAATTTGAAAACTTTATCATTAAAGCAGATGTACCACAGAAAACCTATTAGCAATTAAAAAACATAGGGGCTATAAACAAATTAAAATAGTTTTGTTGTAGAGTAGATACAGTAAATTATTTGTGGTAGAAGGAATGTAGTTCACACATTTACAATGTGTGTTATACACAGTTTCTCAATGGTGGCACAAGCTTACTATTACTGCGGTCGTTAATAGGGTACAAAGGTTTGAGACCATTAATAACATTTTCTGTAACACTTTCTATGAATATTTATAACACATTATAAGTGTATTCTTAAGGCATTATAATGAATGCATAATGCTTTATAAAAAAACCTTATAATATATTATAGAATTTTATAAATATTCATAAGAACAGTTTTAATGTATTATAATACTTATTTGTGGTTATAGCTTTTGAGAGTATGAATTATAACACACAATGAACACATTACATCCACTTAAGTTACAATGGATTATATTTCTCATAGTTATAATGCATTATAAGTCTCATATCTTGACATTTTTATTATGCTGCTTTACTTAAAGCCATCAATGACCACTTATATATATATAGTAATAATATTTGTTTTTTTTTTCCTCAAACAGCCATAAGATCAGATATCAGATCAGATGAATGTGTAATATGACACATTTGCTTTGAACTATTTTTATTGTAATATCAGTTTGATTATTTTGATGGTACCCTTTAGATAGCTGTTGATAAGTAACTCTGCAACTACATGTCAACTAGTAGTCGTTGGAGTATTAGTATAGCATGTCTGTTTAATATATGCTCACACTTCATTTTGATGGTTCCCCAACAGTTTCTTATAGTCAGTAGACTAAAGAGCATCAAAATAAAATGTAACCTAACATATAAACATTTCCCTTTTTTTTTAGTTGAAATGATTAACTAGCTCACATCAAAATTAATATTAGCCTCACAGTGAACACTCAAATAACACTCCACACCTAACCACTTACAAGATGTAGTAAGATACTGTGCAGATACTATATATCTTGACAACGTCAAATATATAGTCCACTATAAATGTAGAAGTAAATTTAATATGGTTATTGTGTGTTATAAATTATCAGAATTTTAAAAGTTATAACCACAAATGCATAAGTATTATAATGTATTATAATTGTTGTTATGATTATTTATAAGATGATATTATTATAAGAGTTTGCTTTAATAATACCCTTATAATGTATTATAAAATGGGATTCATAGAAAGAAAGAAATTGTCTTTTCATTCTTTTTTTTCTTTTTACAATTATAAAACTTTGTATTTATTTCTAGTTTTAGATTTGCAGTCTCTGAGTTATGAAAGACAATGTTAAATACTGCTGTTACTATCCCTAAATTTGATTGGCAATGCTAATATTCTTGGTTCCTGATAAATTGCTTTTTTCCCCTTATGTGTAAGACAGATTATAGCATCTGATAAATAAACAAATGTAAATCAGTGACTGTCAGTGAAGTTTCACTGTTTAAGTTACCATGGTACAGCTGGCATTGCTTAAAAAATAGAGAAATGTACCCTAAAAGCAGGACCTCTCTTTTAAAATATAGTCGGCATGGCAATGAATGATGCCTTTTACCATTTAGTGCCATGCCTCTAATTAAATGGTTTTGTAATGCAAATTACCATATTAGGGCACTAACTTTATGTTGCCCGGGTCAGTGGGACACCAAGCCATTCAGAGCTGGATTCTCTCTGGGTTTCCAACAGCACTATGGAAACTGTTAGTAGCATGTACTGTAACTTCCTACGTTATATTTCCAAAAGCATCATCTAAGTAACACAGTACAACACAAAAACGCTTGTAAATGTATAAAATCCTCTGACTACTTATAAATCCAACTTCAGTTTAAAGGGGTAGTTTCACTTGCAATACTGGAAAATCTGGCAAAAAAAATCCAATCTGTGTTGTGCATTTGTCTTAAAACGTAAGGGTTCCTATTTAGTCTGCTGAGAACAAAGAGCCAAAAAGGCAGGCCTTACTAATAAATGTTTTGGAAAAGAGCTGATTGGCAGCTACTGTGCTCCTGAACATGCCCCATGCGTATACAAACACCTGGGAAAAGAAGCAACTGTTCAGCTGGCCTCTCTAAAATCTCCAGAGTCAAATTGTCTTCATCTAAATGAATGGCTCATACAGTGGAGCCTCTTATTACACTCCCTCAGCACAGGCACTGACAGCACAATAATGACAGACAGTGATTTAGATAATTTACAGCAATTACAGTGAAAAAAAAAAAAAAATTTGCCTTTTTACACCAAGCTTTCCTAGGAGAAATAATGAGGAAATGATCAATAGGAAAAAGCAAGGCTCTTGAGTAACAAAATATTCATGAAGAGGAAAGGACAGGATGTGAGATAAAACAAGATCTGATTATAGAGCTTCTTCATGCTGTTCTGTCCTCTTGCCAAACTAAACTGGTCATAATAGTCTGAACATTTATGAGAGAAGTTCCGTTTTTTATACTCAGATCAAGAAAGTTGGGGAAGCTATTTCAAAAATGTAATTAAAGTGACAGCATTAAACAACATGTAATTTCCACTAGTGCCACTGAATGGAAAAGAAAAAAATCTGAATCTGAAAAATATGAATGTGCAGCCCCCACACCATCAGCCATCTGTTTGATCGAACAAACAGATACCCTTGTCCCAAATCACACTATTGGTCGAGTCAGTGTTGTTGTGTAGAACTAGACTGGTTGCTTAAAACAAATAGGGGTATTTTCACAGCAAATCACAACGTCTAGGTTACATCTGTAACACCGTTACTTGACGTTATGTCTGATAGTGATGTTTTGGAGTTGTACTTGAGAGCCCTATCACCTCTGAGCTGAAGAGAAAAGGCCACTGAACATTGGCGAGTTGAATTTGCATGCCTAGCCATTCCCCCGTACATACGGGTATATAAGATGGTGGCGTGCATCTACTCATTCTGGTTTTTGTTGAGGAGCTGAGCCGCAACCAGGCATTGCAGTACAGGATTGTGGCAGGGGGACGTAACATCTTTGTTCCCTCCTTCAGGGAACGGGGGTTACAGATGTAACCTAGACATTCCCCCTCATTCGTTCACTACAATGTTATGTCGAATAATGACGTTTTAGGATCTACCCTTGGAAAACGCCACAATCCTGGACCGCGTTACGTAGTTGAGAACAAATGCTGACAGGCAAGCATGTCAGGACAAATGGACTCAACATGTAACCTACCCAACGCCCTGTAAGCGGGATTTACGGGCCCACCAGGGGTGCCAGATTTCTGAAGCAACCGTTGGGGGGCGAAGCACAATGACGAACTTAAGTTTTGGGAAAATAGCGAAGAATATATCTAAGCTATAGATATATGAAGGGGAACATGGTGAAGTATCGGGAAGATACTGAGACATGTTGCCACAACCGGAGGGGGTGAGGGATACCCCCTACCAGATCACAGTCCAGAATTCCAGATGATCTGTAAAACTTGGGGATGGAGTCACCATTCTCCAGGAAGGGTGAGCTGTCGTGAGAGCACATCGGCTGCATGATTGAGCTCTCCTGGAATGTGAACAGCAAACATCGATTTGAGCCGCATCTGACTCCAAAGGAAAAGATGGCGGGCGAGTTGCGACATACAACAGGAGCGTAGACTATCCTGGCGGTTGATGTACACTGTATTGTCCATGCGTACGTGTTTGGCTCGCAAAATCGGTAGGAACCGGTGCAGAGCTAGAAGCACTGTAAGCAACTTGAGGCAACTGATATGCCAATGCATTCTGCAGAATCCCGACTTCATCTCGGCTGGAGGGAATCGCATAGCCAAGTCGGCTTGGGAAGCGCTAGCCAGGCAGCGTACAAATGGGATCAACGGATCGGTAATTGACATACCTACGGCAGGGCAGCCCAGGTGGGGAGGGTGACCCAGCAAACGCTGAGTCCTAGAGGAGAGTCGAGCTGCCAGGGGCAGCACTTACCTTGTCCTCTCATTCCCACGGTGGCGAATCCAGGTTCCAAGTCTGATAAGGCAATGCGTTGCTCAGGAACAGAGCTCGGGCGTCAGAACCTGAAAGGCGTTAGTCTTCTCTTCTTCACCATCAGGCAAGGGTCTAAAGCTGAAATCTAAAAGAGTGAATGCACCATTTTATATACCAGCATTTACAGGGGAGTGGCTAGGCATGCAAATTCCACTTGTCAATGTTCATTGGCCTATTTGCTTTAGCTCAGAGGTGATAGGGCTCTCAAGTACGATCCCAAAATGTCACTATTTGACGGAACGTCGTACTGAAAGACTGAGGGGGACACAGTGTTACCAAAACTTTACAGTTTACCAAAAATTAACCTGTCAGTGGCTTACTCTTTCTCTTACTTCTTTCTTCACAAAAAGAAAAGTTTTTTTTTTTTCTCATTTAATCATCTTCAAGTTGTTTCGCACTTTGACATTTGTTTTTCCATACTAAGGAAGTCAATGGACACCACCAAATGCTTGGTTACCCACATTCGTCAAAATATCTTCACCTTCAACAGAAGAAAGTAACTAGTCACGCACAGCCATAACAGCTTTTATTGGCCACCGTCCAAGAGGCCATCTGACCGATATGTAAAGAAACAAATACCAGACTGGTGTGCATCAAATAAATCTTTGTGCTGTGGAAAATTCAGTATTTAGTTAATCTTGATAAGCACTCATTCTCACAGTTGTAAATATGATGGCATTCGCCTACCATGAGGGAGTCTGGCTTCACAACGGCTTTGTTTCGAGGTGGACTGTTAAAACTCATTATGAAACAGAAGTTGCGATTGTCTTTTCTTCCCTTTTGTGAAAAAATGTGGAGCAGAGTTTAACTCTATATCTAAAGTACCTACACAGCAAAAATGCTCAGTGTTAAATTAACACTCTTAGTGTTAATTTAACACTCTGAGTGTGGACACATATAGACACTGAAGTAGTGTTAAAATAACACTGAGCAGTGTTGAAGTTAATGAGATAATTGGGTAATTAACAGCTGATGAATAAACATTAGTATAGACACCTGATGATAACAAGCAGAACCACCAAAGGAGAAAATCAACATTTTTAAGCAACCATTATAGTGGTTAGTGTCTGCATTAGTTGGGATCTTGACCCTTATACCTTTAATATTAGATTTTGTTTGGCTGCTCTGTCTATGTTAAAACAGACAGACAAGTCAAGAGCAGCAGTCATCAGGCGCTCACGATTATGTTTTAACATCATATTTATTTCACCTAGCGTCTAATCTCAGAGTTTTCCTTTATTGTCTATAGCAGCCTTGTAAACCAACAGCAATAGATCTTGTATTTTCTATACATTTTGGAGAAATTTCATTTAGGCAGTTCTCCTACAAGATTCAAAAAGATTTATTTTAGGCACACACAAACATCAAGAATCAGCATATGAATCTCAACAATGGTGATAAACAGCATATTCGGAAAAACAGATCATCTCAAAACAAATAGAAAGACAATGTGGCAATGCATGATGGGAACCATGGATGAGTTTTGATTGGCTACCACATGCTTGTTTGATGCTCACCGTTGTTGTGATTCTCATGCTGATTCTTGATGTCTGTGTGTGCCTAAACTACATGTTTTGATTTTTTTTTATTCAGAACTACTTGAAAGAAATCTTTTCAAATTGTATAGAAAATACAGGATCTATTGCTGTTGGTTTACAAGGCTGTTTTAGTCAATAAAGGAAAACTCTGAGATTAGACGCTAGGTGAAATAAATATGATGTTAAAACATAATCATGTGCGCCTGATGACTGCTGCTCTTGATTTGTCTGTCTGTTTTAACACAGACAGAGCAGCCAAACAAAGTCTAATATTAAAGACATAAGGGTCAAGATCACAACTAATGCAGACACTAACCACTGTAATGGTTGCTTAAAAATGTTGATTTTGTCCTTTGGTGATTCTGCTCGTTATCATCAGATGTCTATACTAATGTTTATTTATCAGCTGTTAATTACCCAATTATCTCATAATTTCAACACTGCTCAGTGTTGTTTTAACACTACTTCAGTGTCTATATGTGTCCACACTCAGAGTGTTAATTTAACACTGAGAGTGTTAATTTAACACTGAGCATTTTTGCTGTGTAGATTAAATATAAAGAATTTTACTGGTTATATCTTCTGGAGAGAAATAGCACAAACATTGGACAAAGCTGAAAATTTGTATAGTGCACATTTGTTGACTGCATGTGTTTTAGCAGACAATAAAATAGAGTATACTTTGAAATGCTATGCGAGCCACTGTATGCAGACACTAAGCGTTTGTGTCAAGCCAAGAGTTGCCTCAGTTTGCTTGGTGTGCAACCTAACATGGCATAAAAACAGCAATGTAGCTATTAGCTAATTAGCTAAATTTAGCATATTAAGTTACTCCTAGCCAGTGCATATCAAAGACTTGTCAGAGTTCCAAAAAGGGCAAATCTTGCATCCCCATTTAGCAGGAGCGTCTGTAAACTTAACAGTCTAATTCTTAGGTGATTTAAAAACAACAGCCTTTATGATTATGAATGTGTACACAAAGCATGACAAGACATCATCAGCGAAGAGCAATAGTGAGTGAAAACCAAAAGTGAATGATAGGGACTGTCAAACACTAAGAAGAATCAAACCTAAACAATACACAACTACTGCAGCAAAGTGACAGCAAACCTCAATACTCGCCCTGAAAACCTGTTTCGACAAAAAACGACCACAGAGATCTTTACAAAGCAAACTACAATTATTACAGCTTTATTCACAGTTACTAATGCTAAAATGCCCAAAAAAAAATACTTAAAATTCACCTGACTTGAATATTATCAAACCTCCATGGACAGATTTGGGGAGAAATGAGACAGCAGTCCTCTGGAGAATATTCAGAAGTTTCATGAATTCTAAAGTTGGAAGCTTTATAATAGGCAAATGGTGATAAAACACCTTAATAAATATCGCCCAGGTGCTCACACTGTTTTGTTCAACTTTATCTTTTAACATAATATATATTTGCCTTATTAAAAAAGGATATCAGATTTCAATATTTCATCAAAGGATGACCATATACACCTGACAGTGCAGTAATAATAGGATAATAACATGATATAATATGATAGCACATACAATTTTGACAGGACAGATTATATCTACAATTAATATTTTAACATTTAATGCTACACTGTTGAAATTGTCATGTGATCAGCATATGCAGATCATCAATTATATGTGTATGATATATACATGATTTATTATTTTTTTTGTGATTCTTTTTTAATACTTCCTGGCTTCTTCTACAAATTCAAACAGGAAGAAATTAAAAATTAATTAAATTAGCTGAGCACATAGCGCTGTCGTGCCATAAAACTGTCATCAGGGCGGAAACTTGGTTCCCAGAATTTATGTCCTGTAATAATGTGTTTATGAAAATGTGTGTGCCTGACATGCAAATCACCATTGACCACAGAAATAGACAAAGTTTTTAATAATATAATTTTTTTGGGTGTAATCACAGTAAATCAAAGCAGCACCAAAACGAACAATGTCTATACTGTACAATGCCACAAACTTACTGTGTTTGGGGGAGTCAACCTACAAACGACTAATTCTAGTCGACAAACTGTTATCCTTGCCTTCCTTAGGCTAAAGGTCACCTTGTGTCTGTAGCAATAATGGCTTTTTAAAGGTGCTGTAAGATTTATTTTTGGAATAGCATGCATTAAATGTTCCTACTATCTGAAATTCTCGATAAATCTTTATTTTAAGGACCAATTTTTGCTATTAACTATCATATTGTTTGTTTATTAGTACTTAAAAAGCCCATATAATTGGCTTATTCTGCATGACAATATTTCGGATCACTTAATCCTACCCCATAAATGCATGCAAAAATGCATGACAATTTCCACATTAAAATATTCCACAAAATATTAAGCAGCACAAGTGTTTTACTGTATTTTTAATCCAAAAAAAATGCAACCTTGCTGACCTTCAAAAAGTGTATATGATAATCTATTATTGGGACATAATGCATTTGCATAAACCTAACCTTTAAAAGGCATATAAAAACAATAATGGTAACTTTTAAGGGAATATATATGGTTACAAAGTCCACATTAATTACTAATATTACTATACTGATTATGTTAATATAACTATAAGTGTTGGTGCAGTGTAACATCTTGGTGGTCTGGCAAAAGGAGCACAGCTCCCGAAGATCCCTCTACAAACCCAATAATGCAGATTCTGGCAAATGCAAGGCAATTACAACATGATTTATGTCAAACTTCTGGGTCACAGAAACACTGCACAGTAGACTTCACACAAAGTCATAAGAATTCAATCTTCTCTTAAAATAAATAAACAAATCCTGGCAGCAGTCTCTCTGACCTACATTTAGCCTCATTCAAATAAGCCAGATTAGACACTTCTCCCACTAGGGCAGAGGAAAAGATGAGACACTTCCAAAATGATATATTTTTTTCAGAGATTAACCATTTCACTAGAACGTACACACCGTCTTCATAGAGATTATAGTTTTTAAGTACATAACCGTGAGACTAAACAATTTTACCTAATTCAGAAAATAAGAATAATTGTTGAGCTTTCAAAAAGGATATAACCAGTTTATGATTATCTCAATATTATTTCAAGCGTATGCATTAATGCAAAATATCAGCAATGTGTAACCAAAATGTTATTTTATATAAAGCTGTGTGCAACTCTGTACCTACTAAAGCTCTACAATGGCCGATTTGACCATATATAGACACATGGTGTTCCCTAAAAGCATTAGATGATGTGTTAACATAAACATGCCACAGACTTTCATGAAATTAAACCTGAGAGGCACCAGGAAGCTTTCAGCCCATAATGTGCTTTCTCACTCCAAGTTTTAATAGCCAGGGAACATACAGTAAGTGATTTCAAAGTGTATGTATGAATTTTTAAATATGGTGCGTGCAAGAGTATATGCAATCTTTACTGTACTCTTAAGCTAAAGTAGCAAGACTGGCTACCGGTGTAGTTAAATAAGTTAATAATTTAGACCTTGTTCAGGCTAAATGTGTTAATGTACACTCTTTCTGATGGTAGCATGTTTCAAAAAAAGCTATACTGTTTTTTTTTGTTGTTGTTTGTTCGTTTGTTTGTTTGTTTTTATTATTATTCTGAAGGCTTGCTAAATTAAGTAATAATTCACCCAGTAATCAAAATTCTGTAATTTACATCCACGTTGTCATAACTGGCTTTCTTCAGCTTTTTTTCCCTCGTCTATACAATAAGTTTGAATGAAAATGGATGCTATAAACCTACAAAATTATGATAAATGTATCATAAAATTAGTCCATGTAACTCAAGTTTTCTGAAGCCATACAATAGCAACTGCCTGCAGTTAAATGCTAGCAAGTCTGAAGTCATGGTTTTTGGGATAAATAAGGTTGACATGGGTTTAACCGATTTTTTAGGTACGTGGGAAACAAATGTTCAGCCCAAAATAAGAAATCTAGGTGTAATTTTTGACTCGGCACTTATGTTTGACCATCAGGTTAAAAACGTGGTGAAATTTTTTTTTTATCAGTTAAGGACTATCGCGAAAATGAAATCCTTTTTGTCTATTCCTGATCTAGAAACAGTGATTCATGCATTTATCTCTTCTCGCTTGGACTACTGTAATGCTCTCTATGTAGGAATAAGTCAATCTCTCATTTCAAAATTGCAGCTGGTTCAAAATGCTGCTGCGAGGCTCCTTACTGGTACTAAGAAAAGGGAGCACATTACACCAGTTTTTGAAAAGCTCCACTGGCTTCCTGTGAAATATCGGATCCAGTATAAAGTGTTGTTGTTTGTTTTTAAAGCTGTTCATGATATGGCTCCGAAATATATCAAGGATTTGGTGCATTTGAATTCCCAGAGATTAAAAAGATCTTCTAATTGTTTATTGCTCTTAGTTCCGAGAACCCGTCTAAAAACTAAAGGGGATCGCGCTTTTTCAGTCGTTGGTCCAAGACTGTGGAATGCATTCCTCCTGATATCAGATCTGCACCATCAGTTGAGGTTTTCAAAACCCGTGTGAAAACGTATTTGTACTCTGTGGCTTTTAACTCCTGATTCTGTGTCATTGTATTTTATTATTTGTGCTTCTATGTTTGTTTTTAGATGTACAACCCTTTGGTCTACATTGTAGTAGAAAGGGCTATATAAATAAATGAGACTTGAGACTTGAGCAAAATATGAGGAACAGATCGAAAGTCACTGTTCACTAAACAAAAACAATGCTTGTACATTATACAGATGTTAGATGAAAAGAATATGCCATGTAAACTTCTGAAAACAGACCTTAGAGATAGGAGTTTATATGAATGTCATATATACTCCTACCCCCAATTCAATATTTAGGATTTTAGGAGTTCAATATTAGGAGTTCGGAGACGCTCCGTCTCTTTGGGAGCAGTTAAATAATTGTAATGACAATAGAGGACTTTTCTGGACAAAAAATAATTTGCAACAAGCCTTGAACTCCACACTCTCCAATTATTTGGGGCTGCAAACTGGGATTAAAATCAGCTTTAAAATCTTCTAGTGTTTGACCAGCCTAAGTGTGTTGGAGCTGGTTAGAGCTAAAATCTGCAGGACATTGGCGCAGAAGCAGGATTGGACACCCTTGCATTATATGGATACAAATATTGAAACACCTTTCTTTATTACTGTATATTTCAATCAAACCCATTTCCATATTGTATAAAATCAAGCATTACATCCCATCTGCACTGTATGATTCGTCACTCCTACAGAACTTGTTTCCACTGCTCCAGAGTCCAGTGGTGGCTGCTTTACACCACTCCATCTGACACTTGCCATTGTACTTGTTGATGTGAGGCTTGCATACAGCAATTTGGCCATGAAAACCCATTCCATGAAACTCCTGCTGCACAGTTTTTATGTGGACTGACATGCAATGGCAGTGGAAGTTTGAAACTCTTCAGCTGTGGAATCAGAAAATGCTTCATGGCTGAGCTGCTGCTGTTCCTAAACACTTCCACTTTCCAATAATACCAATTAGAGTTGACTGTGGTAGGGATGAAATTTCACAAGCTGACTTATTGTAGGAGACATCCTATTACAGTACCATGCTTTCATTCACTGAGCTCTTTTGAATGACTCGCAAATGTTTGTAAACGTAGACTGCATGGCTAGATGTTTAAGATTTATGAGATTTGTTCATCAAGATCTTCACAAATGAACACATATTTTAAATATTATAATTGAAAATTTTTAAATAAAAAAAAAAATTGCCACACTACGGTCAACTACATGTTCACTACTATGTTCACATGACTTCATTGTCACCATCACTAATCTTTCAAAATCTCTTTCAACCTTTATTCAAAAAACATTTCCCCTGACATTTTGAATTAGAATATGAGATGAGTTTACTTGTTCTGTGTGATAATGACGGTCCTAACAATCTGTGTAGTCCCATTTAGCAACTTGTTAGCAACACTCTTTTTTTAGAACAAGTAAATGCTTCGCAACCACAATGAGTTAGTACTATGTCATAAAACATGAAAATATCTTTGTGTTTTGAGTTACTTTTTCAGGCATTTAAGCAAAAACAATGACTTCAGTATGATGGAAACAAAAGTGCTAAAAGCTAACTCATTTTATGGGTTTCGGCCTGGGTTTGGTCCAGGCTGTTAATTGTTTTTAGTGCAGGTGTATCCTTTATACTGATGACCTGCAAAACTTAGCTGGTGAAGCTGATTAACCAAGGAAGATTATTGGTTAAGCTTGTTAAGAAGTCCCGTGCTGGTCTTTTCAGTAGGGTTTTATCCTCCTTGAATCAAAAATATATCAGTTCAACTCCTACAGCGGATTGTCTTTTTTGCATCTAAAGCCATTATTTAAATACCATCAAGCACTGGCTCAAAGTCCAAACACAAACTGTATGTTTAGCCGCAAAGCGCATTCTGCATTTCCACTGCATCTAAGAACAGGTTAAATCTGTGTTCAACTGCATCCTCTTTATCCCAGGCACCAGTCCCTAGCCTCTGAAGACACAGGATGTGCAGCCCAGGAACAAAGAGCATGGGTGGGATCGAGGCAGGTGGGGGTTGACTGGGGGAGGAAGCGGAAAGGATAGATGACAGGCCCTCTCTGTTTAGCACGCTAAGCATGACTGCCATGCTTGCTTCTGTCGGTCTTACGCATGCAAGTCTTCATTCTCCTGACTATATGGACATCGGTATCCATTCCGACAAGGAGGGAAGTGCAGAAAGCACTTGCACACCATCCTAACAATACAGACTGACTACGGTCCAAGATAAAATAGATTAGCATGTTTTCAGTTCTACAGCACAGCAAGGAGCTGTCTCACACTATTTGGCACTTTGCACTACCTTGCTTGTCTCTAGACCTTCTTGACTGTAACGGACAGTGAAAATCCTACAATGATGTAATATTATAGAAAGACTACTGAGTTTATTTTAATTCCAAACACTAAATTTTGATTCTAAAAACAAGTTTTAACTGATTAAAAATGTCCCCCCGTTGCAGCATAAAGCAAGCAAACAAACAAATTAAATAAAATTAAATATTAGGAATATTCCTTAACATTGTGACATCTAAAACATAATACTGGACCCTTTTTACATCATGGTGGACTGGCAGATAAATATTTTCATTGCGTTTTGGCAATTTTTACACAGGTTTTGTATTTTTCAAGTATAATATATGTACAGTATGTATATACACAAATGCAAATTCTTGAATCTATACATACATACTCTAAATATGAGTTTTCTGGGTTGTAAATTAAACAGATTATTTTTGTTTTACAAAAAAATACTATTTCAGCCGTTCAAATTTCAAATCAAATTTTTTCATTATGTATGTACAGTATCTCACAAAAGTGAGTACACCCCTCACATTTAAGCAACCATTTTAGTATATCTTCTCAAGGGACAATACTATAGAAATGAAACTTTTTATATATTTTAGAATAGTCAATGTTCAGCTTGTATAGCAGTACAGATTTACTGTCCTCTGAAAATAACTCAACATACAGCCATTATTGTCAAAATAGCTAGCAACAAAAGTGAGCACACCCTAAGTGATAACATCAGTGTGTTTTTTTAACCATGCAAAGCCACATGTCCTATTCATCATGTTTATGTTTTTGTCTGTTTGACAGGACAATAAAAAGTTGTGTATCTTGTATTAGAACTTGTATTAGAACTTGTATTAGAACTTGTATTAAAATTTGGTGCTTTAAGTACAATTCTCTCATACCGACCATTAGATGTTCAACATGGCACCTCATGGCAAAGAACTCTCTGAGGATTTGAGAATTAGAATTGTTGCTCTCCACAAAGATGGCCAAGGCTATTAGAGGTTCAGTAACACCCTAAAACCGAGTTACACTACAGTGGTCAGGGTCATTCAAAAGTTTTCTGAGATGGGTTCCATTCAGAACAGGCCTTGCAGAAGTCGATCAACGAAATTGAGTACTCATTCTGTGCATCAGGTGCAGAACCTGGATTAAAAAAACAGATGCATGAGTGCTGCCAGCATTTTTTTAAAGGTTGCAAAAGTAGAATATCAGCTTGTCAGTGCTCAGTCCATATGCCACACACTGCAACAAGTCAGTTTGCATGGGCATCGTCCCAGAAGGAAGCCTCTTCTGAACCTGGCTCACAGGTCCGCAAACAGTTTGCTGAAGACAATCTGTCCAAGAGTATGATTTACTGGAACCATGTCCTGTGGTCTGATGAGACCAAGATAAACTTGTTTAGCTCAGATAGTGTCCAGCATATGTGGCGATGCCCTGGTGAGGAGTACCAAGAAAATGTCTGAATGTGTCTTGACTACAGTCAAGCATGGTGGTGGTAGCATCATGGTCTGCAGTTCATTGAGGGAAACATGGATTCCATAATGTACTGTACATTCTGAAGCAGAACATGATCTCTTCCCTCTAGAAATAATGCTGAACGGCAGTTTTCCAACATGATAACGACCCAAACAAACCACCAAGATGCCAACTGCCTTGCTGAGGAAGCTGAAGGTTAAGGTGATGGGGTGGCCAAGAACGTCTCCAGACCTAAACCTGCGAGGCATCCTCAAGCGGAAGTTGGAGAAGCACCATGTGTCTAACATCCAGCAGCTCTGTAACGTCATTATAGAGGAGTGGAAGAGGATCCCAGCAACAACCTGTGCAGCTCTGACCAATTCCATGCCCAGGATGAATAAGGCAGTGCCAGATAACAATGGTGCTAACACGAAATACTGACACTTTGGACAAGTTCACTTAGGGTGTACTCACTTTTGTTGCCAGCTATTCTGACAATAATGGCTGTATGTTGAGTAATTTTCAGGGGACAGTAAATCTATGCTTCTATACAAGCTGCACATTGACTATTCTAAAATATATCCAAGTTTCATTTCTATAGTATTGTCCCTTGAGAAGATATACTAAAATGGTTGCTGAAATGTGAGGGGTGTATGTGTGTGAGATGTGAGAGATAATGTATGTGAGAGATAATGTATGTGTGTGTACACATACAGTATGTATATATATATATATATATATATATACACACATATATAAATATACACACACACACACACATACACATATGCATATAATTAAATAATTAAACAATTACAATTATAAACAAACAACCTCCTGACCTCCTGAAATTGATTATTAAAATTTTTTGAAGGTTAAGCACCTCACTGACCACTGCTGAAAAAGAAAATTACTTTTTTTTGTTGTGCCCTATTCATTGAAAGTGTCATTGACATCAGCCTTTGCAGGCCGCAGTAAAGCGAAGCTGCCACAGCTGAGAGAGAGATTAGCAGGTCAGGTTATCACTGACTAACCTCTGCTGTAATGAGTTGTGCTCATTAAGATAGCTAATCAGATGGTAAAGAAGAGAAAGACGTTCTCCAGCAGTCCATGAATAAAGAGAACAACAGGACAAAACACAGGGGAAGACAACCAGTTTATTGGCAGCTGCTTGAGACTATCTTGCTGTGGCAATAGACTTCGCTCACGGTTATGTCAGAGGCTTTCAGGCCGAATCAATAAATGAAGTCAGTGCTCTTAACAAACAGTGGTCATGCCCTTTCAGATGGTGAGCTGAGAGTGAAGCCCCTCCCCTTACCACCTCCACTCATTCACAGGCATACCAATTTGAATAGCAGTGCTTATGCTAATCATCAGCTAAAATGGAAGTAGTATTTATTGTGATTAGAGCATCTAAAATTTATAGTTTAATGTGAAGGTAAAACATCCTACTGTTGTTTAAAAAGACTGAATTGATATACGATCTACACTATAAAAACACTGGCAACTGTAATTGCCAGAACTTTACTGTTACAAACAGAGTGACAGTGTTTCAGAGATTATAGACTGTGATTATGTTAACTGTACACTTTAAAGTTAAAGTACACAAAATTGAAAATTCTGTCATTTACATATGCTGTAAATGATTCTAGCCCTGTATGAATTTCTTTTTTCTGCTGAATACGGAAGATATTTAAAGAATGTTGCTAAAGAGTTGATGGCTACCAAGTTTTATTTTGTTTAAGAAACATGTTTTGTCTTAATTAAATGTTAGAAATTATAGATGATAAGCAATATATATATATATATTTTTATTTTAGTACTTTATAGAAAATTTGATTTGATTTTATCATATGATTTTTAACCATATGGTAACTTATAGTACAGTTTTTACATTGTTTTTATATTACTAATATTATTTAATAATTGCAATATGTGCAGTTTTGGGGGGCCTCCAGGAACGTGGTTGAGAACCACTGGTGTAGAGCCCTTTGAAGCTGCACTAAAACTGCATTTTTTAACCTTCAAACCATTCAGCACCATTGATGCCCACTATATGGAGAAAATATACTAATATAACTAATACTAACTAATACTAATATAAAACATGCTATAAAACATAATTTATTTGTGCCTGAAGAAAGAAAGACATGCATATCTTGGATGACATGGGGGTGTGTAAATTATCAGGAAATTTTATTTTGGAAGTGGAGTAATCCTTTAAAGCCTTTTGCACTGCACTAAAAGATCTTTCTTCCTCTCCATATTGCATGAAACTGTGACTTGCTTAATAATATCCCAGCAGGCACACAACATTACAAGACATTGACATTTGGTTAAATTTCAGTTGTGACCCAAATTCAATCTCAGTTCAATGTCTAATGTCAACTTTAATTCGATGTCCAATATCTACTGATGTTGATATTTTTTGTTTTTAGGTTGTGTAACCAAAATCAAACGTTAAGTCAACGCCTAACTGGCATCAAAAACTGATGTCAAAATGATTTTCATTCTCATCCAAAATGCAACGTCTGTCAACCTGATGTTATATTGACATCCCGTGCCTGCTGGGATGGAACAACCTTTTAAGTAGGTTATACATTTACTTAAGAAGACTTGACAAATTATACGAACTTTTAATGAAAAAATACAATCTGAATGTTTATTTTTTGAAATCCTATGTATGTCACTTGCATAATAATCAGAACACAGTGTAGTGATTCATAAGTGTTTTTGTTTACTAAAAAATGTCTCTTGAGAGCCATGCATTCATTTTAGGACGTGTGTTAAGGCTTGAGTAGCCATGCCTAAAATGAAAATTCTGTCATTAATTACTCAGCCTCATATCATTTCAAACCCGTAAGACCTTTGTTCATCTTTGGAACACAAACTAAGATATTTTGTGAACACTTTATTTTAAGGTGTCCATAATACATGGCAATTACCTAGTTAAGTACTTAGTAGTAGCCATTGTACTTACATGAAACAAAAATTTACATACTATGCAACTATGTTATGGAACAGCCTGTACTTACAGTTTGCAATTATGTACATGTAATAGGCAGCTACTGTTACACATATGTAACAAATGAGATTATAATTATAAATGTAAGTACACAGACATAAGCTACTTAAAGTGTATTAAGATTGTACTTAAGTGTACTTCATGTGTAATTATACTGTACACCTTATCCAGCTGCACCTTAGTTTGATTTAACCCACCAGTACACAACTTTATTACATGTAATACCTTTCTAATTACATTAAAATTACAAAGTATTACACAGGCATAAGCTATTAAAATAAAGTGTAACAAGATTGTACTTAAGTGTATACAAGTAGCTGTGTAACAGACATAATTACAAACCGTATACAGGCTGTTCCATAACTTAATTACATGGTAAGCACATTTTGTTTCATGTAAGTACAACAACTACTAGTACTTAATTAAGTAATTACTCTGCATTATGACACCTTAAAATAAAGTGTTACCGATATTTTTGATGAAATTAGAGAGCCTTCTGACTAGGCAGCAATGCAACTACCACGTTCAAGGCCCAGAAAAGTAGTAAGCATACGCGTTTAGAGTGCGCTCTTTCACTGTATGATCGAGTCTATTAATATGCATTAAGAATAATCACATAATTCAAGATAAGGGGGTAGAAAATGTATATATTTATATCATTTCATATAGTTAGTCAATATCACACAAAGAGTGCCGTTTTTTTTTTCTTGAAAATCAGCATGGTTACAAATGTGATAGTGATTTCATATAGCAGTTTAATAAACAAGCTAATATCAAGAGATTTACGTTTTAGACATCATATTGGCTGTTTTTGCTTATTTTGCCAACATAAATCAGTCCAAACACAGCCACAGCATTGTTTTGTGTCTCTAGGCAACATATGATGGTGTTTCGTTCCTGAATGAATCAGCCTTTAAATGATTCGGATCAATTGAAATGATTCACTTAAGAGTGACTTGCTGCCACCAATGGCGGTTTTAATTTTATCTTTTAATTTTTTTAATAATTTCAAATATCAGTATTCAATGTTTTATGTTTCAAATATCAAAACATTATTTATGCATTTGTAACTGCAGGTTAAAGCAATGCATGTCCCTCTAAACGATGACTCAAAAGATTATGTACACTTTTAGAAAAAAAAAGGCTTTTATAATGGTAAAAATGCCAATAAAAGGTAAAAATCCATTTATACTTATTGGAAAATATTGATTTATATCACTGCTGTGAACTGACCATGCAGAATATCTAGAATTTTTAAAAACTTTAGGAGTCAGCTGTACACAGTAGTCCTTAAGATATTAGCACAATAACACACTCAGCAAAATAAATCTTTATCGATACAATCCAAGAAAATATTCAGATATTATTTTCTGTCAATATTGCACAATGATTTGCAACAGTTGCTTTGTCATAAGCTGTTGGTTTATATCTTTTTTGTTTTGTTTTGTTTTGGCTAGTAGAAGTTATGAATGTCCAGTAACTTAAAAAATTTAGTAGCCAAATTGGCTGGTGAGTGAAAAAGTTCATTTCAGTCCCTGGTATTAAGGACATTGTTAAAATCGTCCATGTGACATCATTGCTTCACCTTTATTCTTATGCACGTTCATGAGAGTACCAAGACACAAGCATTCCACTGCTCATAAACAAGACGCAGCACATCTGGGGTGCAAGTCAGAACATCTACATGTAATTCATGACACAATTTTTGGGTGAACTAACCCTACAGTAATATGGTTAGGATAATGTTTTTTGTTGTTGTTGTTGTTGTTGTTTTTTTGAGTCAAAAGATACTTAACAGCAATATAGCAGTTTTTGTGTTATTCATCATGAAGAAGAGCAACATACAAAAATACACCAACAAAAGCATTATAGCATTACAGATGTGCCATCTATTATTGGATTCTATATCAATTTAATTTACTTACAGCTGCCTCTTAACGGATCATACACAAGAGATAACTCATTCCAGACAATGAAACTGTGATTGAAGTGGTCATACGCATCATGGGAGATTCAGATTGGCAGGAGGATTCAAAAGGTACTGAAGAGCTATGTGATAATCACACAAAGATGCTAAATGCACAAGCATAAAAATCATTAAAAATGATGATGGATCAGACAGAATACTTAATATATTTTAAGCGTGGGCAGCACAAGTAGGACGCCCATCTGGAAATCACTGCACAGATCCATAACAGAACAATTGTAGGCTTTTGAACTAAAAAGCACTTGTAAGTAACAATAAACCATTGAAGGCCATAAAGATTTTAAACTTGCTTACTGCACCGGAAACTCAGAAATCAACTTTGAATTTTAAAAAGCGCATCAGTGCTGATAGCATTGTAAATTAGATTAAGTGGGAAAAAAATAATTTTTATCTTGCAAAAAACACTTAAGCATGAATTGCAGATAATGCAAAACTTTATCACACTAAAACCTCAATTTTAAGTGGGTTGTATGTTCCTGAAACTTTTAAAGAGCAGAATCAATTATTTCATGACTGTGATTTATTTCATGCAGTGTCGGTCTCTAAAGGTCAAAGAACTGACATATAGGGGCATTGGTTACTCCACATAATTTATGTTAACGGGTACATGGGCCTTCCATTTATACATGTGATTATCTTTCTTTTTTCTTTCATTTTCAATTTTAATGTAAGTATGCCTAAATAGGCTCCAATATTCTACTCCAATATCATTAGGATCTTAGCATTAGGGGACCTTTCCAATAGGGGTGTAAGAAAATATTGCTACACGCGTGTATCACAATATTTTATTTGGCAATACTGTTTCGACTGTCAAAAACACAATATTGATATTTAAAATAATAATAATAATTCAAATTTCATTGGTTGCAGTCTTAGCTATTCCACACGGAACATAATTACAAACAGAAAAAAACTCACGAAATCCAAAACTTTCGAAATTTTCAGAACAAAAATGTTCTCAGAATGTCCAATATCTATATTTATTTTTATAGTTTGTTACAATTGTAAATTTAATTGTAAAGCAGGGTCTAAAAATATATAAAATAAATGTTTATAAAAGCTTACATTTTATACATTTAATAACTAGAATCTTGCAAGCACTCTATTTTGCCTTTACGCATACTGCACAAAAAGTGGTTCAATAACGTTCAATGTTACAGGGATAGATATAGGTTTGCATATGGTGGTGTGTTTTTAATTACAGCTTTCCTAAAATGATGTCATATTCATAAAATAAGAAATATCCCAATATATTGCCTTGCTAACAGTATCGCAATGTATCACAACATATCATATCACAAACCCCTGTATCGTGATGCATATCGTATCGCCAGACTCTTGGCAATACAGCCCTACTATCCCAAGTTAACACAAACAAAGCGAGTACTATATGAATGAATATGAAAGAAAAAAAAAAACATCAATCCTAACCTGGGGTTCACAATATGGGATTCACAATGGCTCATAGAACAGGTTCACTCATTATACATTGACACATTTATTAATGATTTCTACAACTTTTGTAGAAATCATTCTACAAATTTTTAAATGTATTAGTATACTCTAAAAAAGTGGTACAACTGTGTTCTTCATTTACAGTGCATTTTACAAATATTATAATAAACATCAAAGGGATGGTTCACCCAATAATTTAGTTGAACCAAATGTTTTTTTTAGTTTTATCTTAAGTGACAATTTTACTTTTATATTATAGCTTTTGTTTATTGTGCTTATTGTGTACAAACATATATTAAGGTCTCTATAATGATTTTTTAAATACATTTCTTTACTTTGTAGAATTGTTTCGTTTTTTTTGGGGGGGGGAGTGGGGGGGGGGGGGAATTAACTAATATTGAATCAAAATGTAAGAGTTAAAAAAAAAAATCTGGCTTTAACTTTGTATTATATTTCTCTCAGTATATACAGAAAATAACCTAGATTCATTTTTAGCTTGATACATAACACATTACCTAATGTTAACTAATTAAACTTTACTGTAAAGTACACCAGAATGTCTATTAGTAGTTGTCTTAGTAATGTCTTATAAAGAAGTGGTATACACAGAAATAATAACAGATAAAAGCAATTTTTGATGAGTATATGCAAGGTAATTACATCACCTACAAGTCACACAACCACGTGAAGCAACAAGATGCACTTCTTACAAATATAGTAAGTTTTGTCATAAGTAGATTGAGATGACTAGTCAACAGACCGTTCACTGCAGTCTGTTGGAGATGCAAAATTAAGTCATAACTACAAATTCCTAATCTGTTACAATAAGCACTTGCAAGAAAGGCCTAATCACTGTAATTTCCAACTTTTGTAGGATTTATACCATTACATCTTTGAAAGATGTTTAAGAGTAGCTGGTAAAACATGACTGAACACAGCTATATTTCACTGCACTCTTAGGTTTACATTTTTATGTGTATATCATATTACTTCTAGGGATGCACCGGTCTGATCATATCAGTCCGGACCTTTTTACGGATACAGTATCAAAAAGATGGGACTGATCCAGTATGATTCTGTGTATTATGGTTGTTACTGTTAAGCTCAAAAAAGGACAAAAAAGGAAAGCAGTGAATTCATACTAAGTGAATTGTACAAAAATGTACAACACTAAGGAAAAGACTAAGCATGACCATTCCTTAACCCCACCCTAAACATAACCGTCACTGGGGCATAAACATTTTATTAGAAAACTTACAAATGAGATTATGGTACAAATACAAATTACCTACCAATTCACCAATTACGAACTGCTATTAAATTGCGTTAGTCACATTACGACAGTCAGCACAGTAAAACTCTCTCCAAGATGTTCCAGTGTTCCCATTTTCATGCAGAAGCTAAATAAAAAGTCCTGTGCATTTGTTTAAAAGGACTGTGATGGTGGTTACTGGTGATTCTGAACATTGTGCTCGCAGTTGGGTGTATGTTAGATGAGAGAACTGGAGTAGCAGACTAAATAAAACTTTTAAAGTTCCATGTAACTCTGTAAGTGATGCTGCTTTGAAAGCGAATCATCATGCATTCAGAATATGCTCAAGCACTTCTGTGCCACTCTGCATTGGGGCATTTCATATATATATATATATTGCAATCAAAGATAATGTTATACAAAAGTAAAGTAAGTCTTAAGGGTTTAAAACTAAATAATATAATATAATATAAGAGTCAGAATCATGTCAGAATGTTATTTTCATTAACTGTTCCTTTAAGTGGATAATTATATGGATGATTACACTCTTAAAAATTCTAAAAAGGAACCATTTTCACAGTGTAAAGAACACTTACAAAAATATAATACCTTTTTCCATCATAAAGAACTTTTTGTGTAATAAAAAGTTTCCACTAATGTTAAAGGTTCTTCAAGGATGTCAATACAGAACCTTTATTTTTAAGGGTGTAGATGATTTTGAAGAGTAAAGTGTTCGGTTGAATCATAAATCTGTGTGCTTTTGAGCATTGAACTGGTTCACAACCCTGCTGAGAGTTTTGAATGTCCTGGTCAAATGTGCTCTTGTGTGAAATGTCAGATATCAATGGAAATGCTGCTATGCCAAAGCAGTGTGATACCTCCACCACCCTCTAAAGCTTAGAGAGAACTGAAGCAAATGAATAACAGATGAAAGAAATAGGATACATTTATACAGTGGTTTCTGATGGTTTGCAGAGAGGAGAGGATAAAAAATATGCAACTATCCATATAGCTAATTGTCCATTTAGCATAGCAAATGCTTATTTGTAGTGCAGAGCAGGTGCTCATGAGGGCAGGGTCAAATCAAGCCCGTGTCCTAATCCAAATCTCTCCCTTCACTTTCCTATCCTGTGTTTTAAATTGAACGCCCCTTAATACAGTTTAAAAGGTTAACTAATCATAACTGATGCTGAAGACATCTCATCCATTTAGCCTACTTCATAAACTTAGTCTGAGAATGGACAAATGTGCATTGGGATGCAATACTGACTGCGTTGATATTAACTGTTATTTTAAATGACCAATTACATCTAGAACATAAAAAATAAATAAATAAATAAATAAAAATGATATTAAAAAAGCAGTGGGGAATGTCCTCCTGTACCCGCTAATCTATCTGAAACACACGGCTTACCTTGTGCCTTTATCACCCATGGCGAGGATCTGCGTGCGACACGTTCCACAGAAACTCTTCTGCTGTGGGAAGAAGATGAGAGGGGTTGCCGAGAAGGAGATGGAGGGAGGGAGATGGAGCCGAGGGAAAACAGAAAAATCAAGAGACAGGCTGAAAGAAAGAGAATTTACTATGCTGCGTTAGAGAGCTGCTGTCACTTATGCAGCTCTCCTTACGGTTTGAGCGCTTTCCAGATGAATCCAATTACAGGAGCATCTCCACTGCCGCTTGCCAACAGACAAACCCCGCGTTTCCGATATAAAGCAAGCAGAAGCCGGTGATTCCTTGTTGCTTTCCTGCGCCGCTCTGCTTTAAGAGTCCTTCAGGTGAGAATATATGAACAATAAACGCTGCTTGAAAAATCCTAAAGCTTAAAAAGCTTCCGTTTGATATCCACACTATCTAGCAGAGCTCTTCCGCTGTGTTTCCCTCTCCCCGTTTCTCTCTCTCGCTCTCTCACATATACTCGCTATCTCCCCCCTCTCTGGATGTGTGAGGGTATGTGTGCGGTTGGTGAGGTGAGTGGGTGATGATATTCTCCAACGCTGAGCAGATTTCTCAGCTCGCCATCATTGTGCAGAGGCTGTGAAATGAGCGCAGCGCGCTGTCGCCTCGACGACTGATGGGGCTTTATTTACATCTTGACATTGACATCATTTAAAGTGGTGTCACATTACAGTTCTAAACTCCCAAAGCAATAAATCAATACCGGCGGATAAAGCATATCAATCAGCCATCATGAGGGTTTAAGATGGTTTTATTAATTGAAAAAGCATCCCTGATATATTAGTGTTTTTATCATGGATCAGATAAATAAATCCATATCATTGAGGCACTGCAAATAAGCTTCTAAAAAAAATAAACGTCAAGATGCTTATTAATGATACTTGAACTTAGAACCCACAAAAAATGACATGACAATACATGACATTACTTGAGACTGTAATGACAAAAGTGTGACACTCTAAAATATATACATTCTGAATGTTCTCAAATGAATGCTAAATCGTGTCATATTGGCACTTTTCACAAATAGGATACACTTTGACATTCCAGGACTTTTTATTAGGCACAAATTCCAAGTTTTTAACCTAACAATTAACCTAGAATGAAATGTAGTTTGTTTTACAACTATTTATATAAAATAATAATCAAATAATATATATACATTGCTCAAAAAAATTAAAGGAACACTTTTTAATCAGAGTATAGCATCAATTTAATTAAACTCATGTGATATTGATCTGGTCAGTTGAGTAGCAGAGGGGGTTGTTAATCAATTTCAGCTGCTTTGGTGTTAATGAAATTAACAACAGGTGCACTAGATGGTCAACAATGAGATGTCCCCCAAAACAGGAATGGTTTTACAGGTGGATGCAACTGACATTTTTTTCCTGCTCATGTTTTCTGACTGTTTTTCACTAGTTTTGCATTTGGCTAAAGCCACTGTCACTACTGGTAGCATGAGGTGATACCTGGATCCTACAGAGGTTGCACAGGTAGTCCAACTAAATAATTAAGAATTAAGTTTAAGACTTAGGTGTGAAACCATCAGGAACCATTTAGTCTGGCTCTTGATGAAGGACCAGCACCACATCCTTAGTAAATATTGGGAGTTCATTTTTAGTCTAAAATGAGCTCCCAAAACTTACTGCCAGATTCTTGTAGATAAATTCCTGAAAGAGTGGTACAAAAGGATGTGGTGCTGGTCCTTCAATAGTTACTCTCAACTTATCTGTCTATAAAGCCTATACAAAAATCAGTCTTCATGTATTTCACAACACTTCAGCATGTTATTCTTACTAAGTGAGGGTCATTGTTTTTATTGATTTTTTTACCCAAGCAAAGAGAATCTGACACCTTGTACTCCAGGTAAAAAGCAGTTTTGGAAAATTGTGGCACTGAAGACCATTGTAAATGGTTCCTGATGGTTTCACACCTAATTCTTCACCTTAAGTCTTTATTCTTTTGCATTTAATATGTTAATATGACCATATCAGCACACAATAATTATGCACACACAGTATTTACAGTAAGGCAGTTACCCATTCTGGAATTATGGATTTATTTGAATGATCATTGAATGGAAAAAAAAACAACATTACTTAAATTGGGGTTTAAAAATATATCACGACACAAGTTTTGGTGTGTCACGACCTACAGTATTTTGTACCCTATTCATGGAAAGTGCCTATTAGTACAAAGACAAGCATGGATTTATTCCTATTTGCTCTTTTTCCTTAAATTTCCTATGTAAACAACAGACTTTATCATCAAACTCAATTTTAGCCCTTACTCTGCAGTTTCAGTCATTGTATTTTTCTTCTGGTCACATAAAACAAAGACAATATATATATATATTTAAAACAGTTAAAACATATCTAAAACATTTTTACAAAAACGAGCGTGTTGTTAACAGATATACAACTGTTCCCTTGATAAATGTGCTACTTTGAGAACAATCCACATTGAAAGGCATGGTTTTTATGTTTTAATTGTTATATAATAAAAAAAGAAAATACTTTCTTCTAAAACTACACTTTTTGCACTTTTAAGGGCAAATAAATCTAACCTCAGATCTCCAAGTAGTGCCACCTGTAAACATTCCTGTTTTTGTGTATATATATATATATATATATATATATATATATGTGTGTGTGTGTGTGTGTGTGTGTGCGTGTGCGTGTGCGTGTGTCAACAATATGTTCTTCTGTTACTTAATACCATTAAAATACTTTGATTTACTTAACCAGAGTATTTCAGGCAGGTCATAAAAACATGGCAAGGTCATGTTTAACAAATCTTTGAAAATATTTAATTAAAATATTTAATAAATGTTGGCATTGTATTGCAACAAGACAATTAAGTAAAGTTTCACCTTAATTCTCATTATTCCATGGTGAAAAATGGTACTCATTAACATAATGCAAAAATATGTTGTGAAAAAGTTGTGTATATTTAGATTGTGTTTTTAACACGTAAGGTTTTAATCATGATATAATTTGTTGACTTTATGCTAATATTAATTAAAAAAAAAAAGAAAATATAACTTTATAGATTTACCTTTTATAAAACTGTTTTACAATTTTATAAACACTTTTTTTATGTTTTGATTTCAAGGTGAAACCTGGGCATGTTCTTTTTAGCAAGATTCATTTTATACTTAATTTTATTAACTTACTAAAGAGTGATCTGCAGTGAGATCAGAGATTTCTGTGGCACATACTTCATCATACCAACTAGCACATATGGTTTTATGTTAATAAATATTCTAGACTCTACATTAAAACTCCTCTGTCAAACAGCTGACAAGCGTGAGATGGGCATTAGACTTTCCCCATCTAACCTTTAATTAACATGCAAATGAACACAGCAGATTGAATCATATGGCGGTCTATGCATTACGCTGGACTCGTGTGATCTCTGATGGCAGTAATTTGGATCTTCAAAGTCAGTCAGAGCAGTGCGGTGTGATTCTCATCAGACACTGGGCCCTTTTAAATGCTAATCTGAGCGCAGTTTTGCAGTGAGCATACTGGGTCTCTATGGCAGCACTAAGGAGTGTGGCGGAGGGCATAGCCTCCTCTCATTCATTTTTAAAACACGAGTCCCTTTTTATAATAAATTACTGGAGTCAGTCCAGTAGAACTGAGCACTTCCCTGAGGCAGTGATTAACAACATACAGTAGGGTCTAAATGTCTCAGACCACTAATGAAAATGCTTCCATTTTGTTTGTTTTTTCTGATTTAATACATATATTTTTATTATTACAATAAATACTTTTATTATTGGCATTGCAATTAGAGTGAAAATCAAAATGTAAAAATCAACAAACTATTTGGTGTGTCTCCCCATTGCTTTAATGACAGCAGCACTCAAGCTATATGAAATCATCTTGTTTGTGCATAATGATGAAGTCAACAAATTAGCTTGAGTACATTCATTTCATTAGTAATGTAGAAATAGATCAATATGATGATCAAATACATCATAACGGTCCCAAAATTTTCCTTGTGGTCTAAGACATCTGTATCATATACACTAGCATTCAAAAGTTTGGGGTCATTCTTTTCTGCTCACCAAGGCTGCATTTAAAATACAGCTAAAAACAATAATAGCATTAAATACTATTAAAAACTTAAATAACTATTTTTTTTATTTTATTTATTGTTTTATTTCATCAATTCCTGTGATGCAAAGCTGAGTTTTCATTAACTTAAACAGTTTCATGTTACATTTTTGTGGAAATAAATATTTTTAGATGAACAAAGTTCAAAAGAACAGCATTTATTTAAAATAGAAATATTTTGCATTGTAAATATCAGTTTGCTGAATATCAGTTCAATTCAAACAGAACATCAGTTCAACTGACCCCACGGTTTTGAACAATAGTGTTTTTTTTTCAATTTATAATATTTATATCTCATTTTATGTTGCATTCAAGAATCTGTGTCATTGTGCCACAATATACAATGGCCATTTTACCAGGCATTCAGAATTATGTGTGTGTTCTGTGTTTTAGTCTCTAAAAATAGGACTGACATGTGAATACTTTGGGGTCGAGTTTCCACGTATTCAGAAACGTGTTGTCATGTTCCTAAAACAGGCTGAATCCGTTTTGTTCATGTTTCCCTTTGATATCAAATCCCAGAGGCAGCAATATCTGGTGTACGTCAAGAGATCTTCAATTTTAAAGTTGCTGACAATTATAGTAAGACGTCAAGCAACAGGAAGGCCTACAAACGCTTTGGCACATTCTGCATCAGTAATTCATTTATAACAAGGTTTCAAAACAAAACCCAGACAGCTCTGCTCGACAGTCACCAGACCCCTGTAACATTAGCACATCTGTCTGCATTTGGGATGACACCGCCTCTTGGCAACAAGACTGTCATAATACTAAGGGTCTTGTTATTGACGGAGTGCAGAGTGTGAGCTTTTCCCAACAAGGTTGTGTTTTGATGACATCCCTGAGTGCATTTCCAGGAGTGACTTCAGATGATAAGATGGAAAAAGGCAGACCGTGTCTGGTCTCAGATATCACTCCAGAGCACAGCTCGACGGCTCTTGTCCACGCTTACCACGTATTCACCCGACAACGACCAGGCCACAGCGCTTATTGAAGCTCTGCAGAAAGAATTTCATCTTAGAATTCAATTTATGAAAAAAATAAAAATAAAAATCAGCAAAAGTAGTATTATTGACACAAAAACCTCCACAAACATAGTCTATAACACTATTCCAATTATTCCAAAGCCATATTAAAAACTAAAATACAGTTGAGGTCAAAAGTTTACAGAATCTGCAAAATGTTAATTAATTTACCAAAATAAGAGGGATAACACAAAATGCACGTTTTTTTTTTTTTTTTTCGTGCTGACCTGAATAGGATATTTCACATAAAAGACATTACATATAGTCCACATGAAAAAATAATAGCTGAATATATAAAAATGACCCCATTCAAAAGTTCCCGTTGACCCCGTTCAAACACTCACTGATTTTCTTCTTCAGAAGAAAACACAATGCATTAAGAACCAGGGGGTGAAAACTGGTGAAGACCAGGGTAAATTTAACTTAATTTGTTTTCTGGGAAACATGCATCTTCTGTAGCTTCTAAAGGGCAGTACTAAATTATAAAAATATGATATTTAGGCAAAATAAGAAAAATGTAGACATCTTCATTTGGTTTAAAAGTTTACACCCCTGGCTCTTAATGCATAATTTTTCCTTTGGGAGCATCAGTGAGCGTTGGAACCTTCTGTAATAGTTATGAGTTCCTCAGTTGTCCTAAGTGTAAAAAGATGGATCTCAAAATCATACAGTCATTGTTGGAAATGGTTCAAATACACACACGCAAAAAAAAAAAAAAAAAAGGACCTGAAGGATTTTTCTGAAGAACAATGGGCAGTTTAACAGTTCAGGACAAACAAGGGACTCATGAAAAACCAACTACTAAACAAACAAACAAAACAATTTTTTTTACTGCAATTTATAACTTGTAAAGGAGAAGCAGAAACAAGAAATTGCATATGTAAGCTGATGCATATGTAAAATAACGCAATCATTAATCATTAATCAGCATAATTCAAAACTGACGAACGTTACCTAATGAAATGTTGACTCAGGAAGTCGTTTAACTTTGCTAGCTTCGGGGGTGTTGATGGAATCTACTCTATGTTTTGATCATCATTCTGAATCCAATACTGGGCTTAGTCTTTGACAAAAACACGATTTTCTCAGCTTTTTGTTCAAAATATTGCTTTTTTTATGAAAATTGCCCACATTCAAGTGTTGGTAAAAAAAAAGCATGCAAGAAGCTAAAATCTTTTTGTTTGTTTTTTTGAGATACTACATCTTTGAGATACTACATGACAGATTGTCATACAACAAAACATTCTGGGGGCAATGAAATTTTATGAAAATTATCAGAAATGCTGATGGTAGCCGACAACTTAAAAAAAAAAGTTAAAGATGTGGTCACATCAGCAAAATTCAAGTAAAACCTGGCATTTAAGGACAACTTCGCTACTTTATTCTCCATTGGTTCACGTTATTTTTAGATATTTGATTCAATTGCAGGTTCCGTATTATGTTCCAACGGGGTTCTAGAACACATTTGCACTCTTTACAGATGGTGCTTTCATTGTCTTTACACACTAAAAGATGTAGAATGAAAATGTGGAATGACAAATTGTGTGTAGGTTGTCCAAATACTAACAAGAAACTATGCTGTTCTGGCCAAACAATTCTGCTATGCTGTTTGTAGATGTTTGCTGGAACTATGGTTCTGGACAAAACAGAATAATTGAACTACGTGTGTAATGACAATACTTGCAATCATAGTTTTTAACAATACTTTTAGGAAATGCACCCCTAATTGGTGGCCCATCCCTGAGTTACTGTACCTGTGCATGTCAGGAAGCCGTTTTTCCAGGTTTCCTGTGTTAACATTCCATATGTAGACGGCACCGTCTGCAGAGCCAGCTGCCAGGAAACTGCCATCCGGACTGAAAAAGAGAGAAACCCGCCTATTGTGACTGATGACTACAGACTGAAACACATTACTCTGTGGAGCTGATTCTCTCTTGCCGTATAGATCCCTCAGGCAAGTGGTCTGATATAAAATTCACTGAAATGTCAGGAAGCTATCAGAAAGTCATATCTGTTCAGTCTGTTCCTAAACCAAATGAATAAGACTGCAAGACTGCATTTTAGCAAAGAGTAGCTATTTTATTTTACAAATTAGATGTGGCATTAAATGTATAGCTCACAGGGTGTGCGATCGCAATGCCACAAGTGTAATGACAGAAGAAAATAAGATGGTGGATGGAGTCTATGAGCATTAGCTGAAAACAATTTAGAGTGTTTCAAATCCATTTAGGCTCCATTTCAGACAGCATGTCATCTTAGAAGATAGCTGCCTACTCTATGTAGACAGCAAGAGCCATAAACTATAGTCAATAACCATCTGGACCAAATTTTCGATGCTTTTGCTCTTTTCCACAATACTGCATCTGAAATGAATCAATGGACTTCAAAAGGTACTATAAGCGATTTCAGCCTTGCTAACCTCTGCTAGACTGCATTAGATCACCCTATCCCTTCCACCACCCCCATTGCATGATGTCAGCAGTGCCATACGCACTAAAATATTACCAGGCATAGAGCACTTCTGATTTGCTAGTTTTATTCTAAATATTATTTTTTGTGTGTTTTATTAATACTTTTTTAATAAGGAAAAACTTCACAGTCAAAAGATTTCTGTCAAATCATTGCTGTTCTTTCAAACTTTCTATTTAAAAAAAAATCTGTAAAAAATGTTTTTCACTAAAATATTAAGCAAATATTAATGTTCTTTTTTTTACATTAATAATACGATGAAGATGCTGTGCACCAATCACCATCAGCAATTAGAGTTATTTCTGAAGCATCATGTGACATTGAAGACTGGAGTAATGATGCTGAAAATTCAGCTTTGAATCACAGGAATAAATTACATTCTAAAATATATTCAAACAGAAAACTTTTTTACATAACTATTTTTAATTCTAATAATATTTCACAATATTTATTTAACTGCATTTTCCATTAAATAAATAATTAAGCATAAGAGACCTCTTTCAAAAATATACACTCCAAAATTTTGAACAGTAATGTGTAAACTCTCCATACAGATTTATCATTCCTCACACTGTAAAATGTTTAGACAGATAACAAAATTAAATGAATACTAAATGAATTTGCTTTAATACCAACATCTTATGCAAATAGCATCTTAGAGTCACAATTGCACTTTTTTTCCAGTGTAGTAGATAAGATTTGTTCAGCTATTAGGTTGAGTGGCATACACTGATTCCTACTGGCAGTGAGCTGTTTTTACTCGCCCAGTCTAACAGAGTGTTGGCCAATGAGGAAGATGTTGAGTTATATGCCTGGCACAAGGGGAGAATGTTGCCGAGTGAAAGTGTTGATGAACGATGAAGCGACCATTAGGTTCCTGCTTGTGACTCTCTCTCCCCTTTCAAGTGCTCGTGCCAGATCCATTTGTGAAAAAAAAAAAAGCCACACTGCGTTCTGGCCTCGCTGTCTCCATGGAAACTGTATATGCCTATGCAGGGAGGTGCTAAAAAGACTCATCTGTAAGACTTGTTTCTCATCTCACATCATATGGAGCGTGTTGGATTTACTTTCTAACAATGCTGAGAAAATTGCAGGGTCAGGCTGCGCATGAGGATATAGTGGCTGCAAAGGCTTTAGGATTATTGAAAATACATCTGAAATAAAGCACTCCATTTTTAGGCATCCATCTGATTCTTTAATACAGCATCTTATGCTGTTAAATAAGCCTCTTCTGTAAATTCAAACAAATTTGGCTATTAAATTAAGTCTAAAGTGCGAAATAAGATATCATGTTTTGCATAAAGGTAATAAATGTGAAATATAAGTAGTCAGGTTCCAGTTGTAAAATAATCCAGTTTAAATATTTTTTTTTTATTATTAAAAAACTGATTTATTGTTTCTGAAAGAGCCAAAAGCCAGTGCGATTTCACATTTGCATAATTGATGTACTACATTAGCCATAATTAAGTAGGCAGAATAACCAACTAGAGAAGTCACTGTTACCATGGATATGAAAATCAGAAACTATCAACTTATATAAAGTATTAAAATGAAAAAACAGCCAGAAACCTTGGAGTTGTGATTGATGATCAGCTGACTTTCTCAGACCACATAGCTAAAACTGCCCGGTCCTGCAGATTTGCTTTATTCAACATCAAGAAGATCCGTCCCTTTTTTTCAGAACATACTTCACAACTCCTTGTTCAAGCTCTTATTCTGTCCAGGCTGGACTATTGCAATGCTCTTTTGGCAGGTCTTCCAGCCAGCTCTATCAAACCTTTACAATTAATCCAGAATGCAGCGGCAAGACTAGTTTTTAACGAGCCAAGAAGGACACACGTCACTCCTCTCTTCATCAGTCTGCATTGGCTACCATTAGCTGCTCGCATTAAATTGAAGGCATTAATGTTTGCCTACAGAACCACCACTGGCTCTGCACCCCTTTACTTGAATTCATTACTTCGGACTTATGTGCACTCTAGAAGCTCGCATTCTGCAAGTGAACGGCGCATTATTGTGTCATCCCAAAGAGGCACAAAATCACTTTCACGGACTTTCTCATTAAATGTACCCTCCTGGTGGAATGACCTGCCCAACTCACACCGAACAGCTGAGTCCTTAGCCATCTTCGAGGATTTGGCTAAAAACTCATCTTTTCCATCTTTAGAGGCGCACAGCACTGCCTTTTTTGGTGACTTTAAAAAAAAGATTGTTAAGAAACGATCAAACCATCAAAACATTCGATTGGACAATGGAAAAAAACGCGATGATGTTGAGCTTTTTTTTTTTTTGCATAGAGTTGTTTTTTTTTCAACTTCAGGCACTCAAAGCACTCCTGCAAAAACACGAGGCGCAGCAGGCGGCTAAAACGCGAGGCGCTGGGGACACATAAACAGCATGCAGAACGCTCACTGCCAACCGAAAACAATTAAAAAAATGCGCCTCGCACTGCACAAAACGCATTCTTTCTGATCGGGGCCATACAAGTGAGTACACCTGTCACATTTTTGTAAATATTTTATCTTTTCATGTGACAAACACTGAAGAAATTACACTTTGCTACAATGTAATGTAGTGAGTGTACAGCTTGTATAACAGTGTAAATTTGCTGTCTCCTCAAAATAACTGAAGACACAGCCAATAATGTCTAAACTGCTAGCCACAAAAGTGAGTATACCCCTAAGTGAAAATCTCCAAATTGGGCCCAATTAGCCATTTTCTCTTCCTGGTCTCATGTGACTCATTAGTGTTACAAGGTCTCAGGTGTGAATGGGGAGCAGGTGTGTTAAATTTGGTGTTATCCCTCTCAATCTCTCAGACTGGTCACTGGAAGTTCAACATGGCACCTCATGGCAAAGAACTCTCTGGGGATCTGAAAAACAGAATTGTTGTCTACATAAAGATGGCATAGGCTATAAGAATGCAAAGACCCTGAAACTAAGCTGCAGTACAGTGGCCAAGACTATACAGTGGTTAAATAGGACAGGTTCCACTCAGAACAAGTTGAGTACACATGCTCAGCATCATATCCAGAGGTTGTGTTTGGGAAATAGACATATGAGTGCTGCCAGCATTGCTGCAGAGTTTGAAGGGGTGGGGGGGGGTCAGTCTGTCAGTGCCCTGACCATACGCCACACACTGCATCAAATTGGTCTGCATGGCTGTTGTCCCAGAAGAAAGCCTCTTCTAAAGATGATGGCACAAGAAAGCCCGCAAACAGTTTGCTGAAGACAAGCAGACTAAGGACATGGATTAGTGGAACTATGTCCTGTGCTCTGATAAGACCAAGATAAACTTATTTGGTTCAGATGGTGTCAAGCGTGAGTGGCGGCAACCAGGTGAGGAGTCACAGACAAGTGTGTCTTGGCTACAATCAAGCATGGTGGTGGGAGTGTCATGAGTGCATGAGTGCCGGCACTGGGGAGCTACAGTTCATTGAGGGAACCATGAATACCAACATGTACTGTGACATGCTGAAGCAGAGCATAATCCCCTCCTTTCAGAGACTGGGCCGCAGGGCAGTATTCCAACATGATAACGACCCCAAACACACCTCCAAGGCGACCACTGCCTTGCTAAAGAAGCTGAGTGTAAAGGTGATGGACTGGACAAGCAGACCTAAACCCTATTGAGCATCTGTGGGGCAAACAGAATGTGGAGGGGTGCAAGGTCTCTAACATCCACCAGCTCCGTAATGTTGTCATGGAGAAGTGGAAGAGGACTCCAGTGGCAACCTGTGAAGCTCTGGTAAACCATGCTCAAGAGGGTTAAGGCAGTGCTGGAAAATAATGGTGGCCACACAAAATATTGACATTTTGGGCCCAATTTGGAGATTTTCACTTTTGTGGCCAGCGGTTTAGACGGTTTAAACTTTTTTGTCATCGGATCCTCTTTCCCCTTATATATTTACTTGAAGTACCCCCAAGATTTTGATATAAATATTTACTAATAAATATTTACTTACGAATTAGCACTGAAAAGGTGTGGACAGTTATTTTGCACCTGACCTTATTGAATATGCATTTGTAGGTGTTTCCCCTTTAGACGCAAAATTTATGGGAGAAGAGTATTAAAATGAATCACGCAACATGTTTTACTAACCTTTGTGTTGTCAAATTACTAGTATTTGCGCCATTATTTAATGCCCAAAAAAGCATGTCTCAAAGCAGGCGGTAATTTGTGCTGCTCTTGGTAGACTGCAGTGGTCATTATAGAAATGATCTGGCTGTGTCTGTGTTCTTTAATGTGTGCATTGTTAGTAAATCACACTCTGAATTTTCCCCTCCCATAGGTGCTTATATGGAATTGCACTCTAACACTAATCTGCCCTGTTTAGTAAAACTGGCCCTTCATCTTATTATATACAGTGAAAGTTCGTGAACCCTTTACAAATTTCTATATTTCTGCATAAATAAGACCTAAAACATCATCAGATTTTCATTTAAGTCCTGAAAATGGCCAAATGTCACTATCAAATATCAGTATGTGACCTGTTTTATTCAAAGAACAGGGATCTATCAAAATCATGTCACGAACAAAGGAGATTACTGAGGACCTCTGAAAAAGAGTTGATGTTGCTCATCAGGCTAGAAAAGGTTACAAAATTATCTCAAATGACTTTGGACTCCACAAATCTACAGTCAGATTGTGTACAAATGGAGGAAATTCAAGACCACTGTTACCTTCCCAATAAGTGGTTGACCAACAAAGATCACTCCAAAGTAGAACATGTAATAGTCTGTAAGGCTGCAAAAGTTCACAGGGTAACTGCTAAGTAACTTTTAAGCAACTAAAGATCTTTCTCACACTGGCTAATGTTAATGCTCATGAGCCCACCATCAGGAGAACACTGAACAACCAATGGTGCACATGGCAGAGTTGCAAGAAGAAAGCCACTGTTCTCCAAAAAGAAAATTGCTTGCTAAAGATCATGTGGACAAGCCAGAGGACTATTGGAGAAAGGTTTAATAGATGAGTGAAATTGAACTTATTGGTTTAAATGAGAAACTACTATTTTCAGAGAAAAGAACACACTGCATTCCAGCTTAAGAATCTTATCCCATCTGTGAAACATGGTGCTGGTAGTACCATGGCTTAGGCCTGTTTTGCTGCATCTTGGCCAGGACAGCCTGCCATCATTGATGGAAAAATGAATTCTAAATTATACCAGCAAATTCTAAAGGAAAACATCAGGACATCATCTGTTTAAGAACAACAGAGATACAACAGCCACAAGCACACAAGTCATTCTATCAAAGAATGTTTAAAGAAGAACAAAACTAATGTTTAGGAATGGCTGAGTCAAAGTCCAGACCTTAATCCAATTAAAATGTTGTGGAAGAACCTAAACAAGCAGTTCATTGGAGAAAACCCACCAACCCACAGAGCTTAAGTGGTTCTGCACTAAGGAATGGGCTAAAACTCCTACATGTTATTGTGCAGGACTGATCAGCATTTACAAGAAACTTTACCTTCAGTTACTTCCGTAAATCTACGTTATCACTTTTTATTAATTTAACAATAATTAACAATAATTGTTATTCTTTTTAACATTTTATTGATCAAAGAATAAAAATAAATAAATAAATAAATAAAAAACCTCACAGGTTCCAAAAAAAATATATATATATTAAGCAGCACAACTGTTTTCAACATTGATAATAAATCAGCATATTATAATGATTTCTGAAGGACCATTTGACATTGAAGGCTGGAGTAATGATGTTAAAAAACGGCTTTGTATCACAGGAATAAATTACATTTTAATATATATTTACATAGAAAACTGTTATTTTAAATTAAAATAATATTTCACAATAAAAAAAAAATTTCTGTTATTTTTGATCAAATTAATGCAGCTGTAACGCCACGCCAGCAGAGGGAGCCCTTACCACTGAACTGACTGTTACTGCTCCCTCTGCTGCTTCTATGGTTACTTCCTGTTTGGCAGCCATATAAGCTGGCCATGCCAAACAGGGAGTGCGAAGTATTGTTTTGCCATAGTGGACTCTACCAAGTGTTAATCCTGTTTTTCATTGCCTTGTTTTTCCTGCCATTGTCTGTTGCCATAGTTTCTGCCTGGTTTTCATTGTCAAGTTTTATTTGTTACTTTGGACTGCTCTTTTGGATTTTGACCCACGCCTGTGTTTACGGATTACTCTTCTGCTATTGCCCTGGACATTGTTGTTTGCTGGTGTTCGACCCTGTCTGCCCTGACCACGATTTATACTAATAAAGCTCGCATTTGGATCTCTACGTTGTCATCGAGTCCTGCTGCTTGATGAGCATTTAATTTAATTAAAAATCTTAGTGATCCCAAACTTTTGAGTGGCAGTATATATATATATATATATATATATATATATAATTTCATTTTATTTATTTATTCTTTCATTTTGAAGTAAAATATAACCTGCACACGTTTTGTAAGATTCACCCGAAAATATTATGCACCTGCACGGCCAGAATAATCCAGACTTTCACCTGAGAGAAAACAAGACGTGACTTCTGCTGAAACTGAAAAGTGACAAGAGTAACAAATGAAATCTATCTCGCCAGCTATCTTTACTCAGGGGTCAGAGCCTTTCCCCGTTCATTATGGTAGCAGAATTGGATTTTCCATCTATGTGTAAATCCACATGACCTCTCCAAAAACTAAGGAAAAAAGTCAAAGACTACAAAACAGAGTTGGTATAGATGCCAGAAGCGCTCAACAATACAGCAGTATGTTTCAAGGTTGTAAGCATCACACCGCATGCCATCTTGAATGAGACATAGCACAGACATGCCCTATTACTGGACAGACAGTGGTCTGCAAACTCAACATTGATGGATGGCTCATAGTGTCCTGTTTGATTTTACTCACCTGAAGATGGCCTTGGTGCTGTCACTTCCACATTTGAAACCCTCCGCTCTGAAACAAGCAAGAAAAAGAGAGAAATTCTTGAGTCTTCTGTAAAATGAACAACAAAACTAATCAGAGTGCCCATTCAGCTTTATATAAACATACTTTTTAAATGCTTCAGGCCATGTTCTGTCTATATAACTAGTTTTCCTGTTATTGCATTTGGGCTTGCTTTAAAACAAAGGATGATGTGGAAGGGAGCCGTTCTGTCATTGGTATCAGTGTATTGAATATGCATGATTGATGGTTTAAATAACAAATTCATTTCTTTGTCTCTTGAAACTTTAATAAACATTGTAAGCCCATTGCAAAGCTATCTCATTGTATATCATAACAAAAGCTATGTCTGTATTTAGAAAACAACCACTGTCATCTGCCATGTGTTTACATGATATATACATTACTATTCAAAAGTCTGGGATCAATTTTTCAACATTTCAATTTTTTTAAATTATGGCAAAGGATTTATTTTAAATAGACTTTTTGTAACAATGCAAAACTTTACTGTCACTTTATAAGAATATGTACGATTTTTTGGTCTCTTAGTTATTAGCATGAATATTACTAGAATATTAGCCATTTATTAGTACTAATTAAGCACATATTAATGCCTTATTCTATATGACCTTATTCTACATCCCTAATCCTACACAATACCTAAACTTAACAACTACCCTACTACCTACTAATAAGCAGCAACTTAGGAATTATATATATAATATATATAATATCCAAAAAGCACTAGAACAGTGTTATATATTTGCTGACTTGTATACTGCCATCATCCCAAATGTTTCGAAGAATGTTTAAATCCAGACAAATAAGTAATTTTAACTAGTGTAATGGATCGTGTCATTGCGTCGCATGGCGCCATACACCCTCGATTTTATTTTGTAGAAAACATGCTGTGATAAGGAGGCTATACTCTGTAACTCCTTACCACCAACAATGGACATAGCAGATGTATGTAGCCAAGTATGAAGATGTCCGTGGCAGAGACTCGAAAAGAGAACTCGATCAAAAGTGTTTGTTACATCTTTAGTTAAACGTGACATTGTTACTATTAGCTATAGAATTGAGCATAGTACATACCAGGAAAGTATCAATCAGGAAGCTATCAGGATTATGAGCTATTTTTTATTTTATTTTTTTATTTATTGATTTTTATTTATTTATATTACTGTCATTACCATTCGCCTACAGCAGGGATCCTCAAATCTGGCCCATGAGATCCACTTTCCTTCAGAGTTTAGCCTAACTCTAATCATACAAACCTGAGCATGCTAATCAATGTCTTCAGGATCATTAGAAAATCACAGATAGGTGTGTTTTGTCCTCCAGGGCAAGATTTGAGGAACCCTGGCCAACAGTTTGTGCATATTATGCATATTACCTGGTTCCGTAGCAGCTTTCCTACAAGTGGGTGTGGTTTCAGTGCAGACAGCAGTTTGAGAGCAGAGAATACTTCTTATTTTTTCAAGATTTTTATAACTTATTTTATTTACTTGCCTGTTTTTTATCATTCACTTTAGCTGGGTGGTTAATAACACATTTTTCTTTGGTGTTTTCCAATATTGCTTTACATAGACATTAAAAAACTGATCAATAATCAATAATTTTGACCCATACAATGTATTGTTGGCTAATGGTCCAAATATACATAAATATATAACTTGCGCTACTTAAGGTCACATCTACAATACACACTTTCCAAATTATTGCAGAATCAACATGAAAGAGGCATGATTACACAGGGTTTCTGCAGGATTTTTAAGCTCAAATTTAAGACTTTTAAAGACCTTTTTAAAGAAAATGAATGCCATATTAGTGGGGTAGCCCTGCTAAAAAAAAAAAACAGCAGGGTCATATCCAATCATTCAGCCTGGTCTTAGCTGGTTATAGCTGGTCAGCAGGCTGGTTTTTAGAGAGATTTTGTCCACTTCCCTAGTTCATCAGGCTGGTCAGCTGGTCAATCTGGGAGACCAGCTGGAACAACCATATAAAACCAGCTACTTCCAGCTTAAACCAGCTAAGACCAGCCAACCAGCTTTTGTTCAGCAGGGAGGGCAATGTCTATAGTAATATAGTCTATAGTACTAAACTGTAAAATGACTTTAAAAGATACAAGATTTTTAAGAAAATGGATGAGTCAAAAGTATTTATTATATTAATTTAAACAATTATTATAAATTCATTATTTTATGAATTAAATGGCATATAAATACATTTTACTGTTAAGATTTTTATAACAAATTATCTTCCTATCGATCCACCAGTTCACATTTACAGCTCTGCAGGGTCGATTTTCGCATTGGTCTGAACAAAAACAACTGGCTTACTGAAAACCCACTCTGCCAGCAGGTGGCGCTTTTGGAACGGCAAAAATACAACTGTTTTCCAGTAATGGTAGTACACAAACCAGCTCAGTCCCGGACTTTAAAGTTCAGCACTCATATTCAAAGAAATCAGAACCTTTTAAAGTTTAATCACCAAATTAAACCATACCACAATTCTGGTCTTTCCGTTCCCAAATTTTAGACCTCTTGAAATCATAATTAACACTTTATTGTACCATTTAAGACATTTAATGGCCTTAAATTTGATACAACTAAATTTAAGAGTATTTAAGAACCCGTGGAAACCCTGTTACATTTAAAAATGACTTTTTCTTCATATTTATAAGATAAAGTTTGAGTAGATATTTCATGAGTTGTGAGGATCACTCATGATCTTATTAAATAATGCATGTATGTTACAGTTCCTAATTAATTCACTGACCAGTTGGCAGGGTTTTTATTTGCTCGCCAAAGGCAGGTTTTGTTGCTAACCCTTCATAAAATCTATTTCTGTGTATTACATGGTTAAAAATACACTCACACCTGGGCCTAACCTACTCTGTATATGTGTTTCTACCTGAAGGCCACCCTGTCGTTACTCTTTCTCAGGTCAACCAGCTGCAGGATGTCATCCCTGGAGCAGCTGAGCAGCTGCCTGTGGTTGGGGCAAAGGTCCAATGACGTCACTCTGCCCTGAAGAGGCACTTCCTGTGTGCAGGTCCCTGCCCTACAGAATACAGACAACCAAATTTCATTTTACCATCATATTTTAGTGTTACTGAGCAAACAGGTAAACATAATCATTCAGCACTTGTTTTATTATTATAATTTTTTTAGGGCTGGGAATAATAGCATTTCTGCAATTATTATTTGATGTTTAAGGCATTAAAAATATTTAACACAATTAACACAGCATCTATTATTTAGATTTCTGAAGTAGTTAATGTCTTTTCACTAATATTAAAAGCATTTATAATATTGTTAATGTTCTGTAATTGTTAATAAATCACACATACACACACACACAAAGTTAATAATGTTCAGTTTGTCTCAGCTTTCAATTATACTCTAATGCTGAATGGCTGTAATTACTCATTTTATCCCAAGAAATTAAAAACAAAATAGTCAATTTAAACGAAGCCTCAGAATCAGTATTGGTATGGTAGTGGCCTTTATGGTACATAATTAAAAAATGCCATTACGAATAATAGTAATAGTAATAATAATAATAATAATAATAATAATAATAATAATAATAATAATAAATAAATAAACTTTTACAAATTAAATATTTAAAATAATACCTGTTTGTTGTTTCTACAATAATGTGAAGATTCAATGTAAAAATTATTGATTACAAATTTAAATGTTCATTACAGAATTTTTTAAATGTAATGCATTTACAAAAACCCATTAAAGAAATGTATGAAGACATTTTATTTTTAAAATAGTGCTGTCAAACGATTAATCGCATCCAAAAATAAAAGTTTTTTTTTACATAATATATGTGTACTATACGTGCTGTGTATATTATGCATTATATTATATATAAATACACATGCATGTACATATTTAAGAAAAAAAATCTTGTTTCTATATTAAATATATTTATAAATAATATATTTATATTAGAATTATTATATTAATCAGTTATATTAATATAAATGTATACATGTAAGTACATGTAAATATTTTCAAACTATATACTGTATGCATGTTTTTCTCATCAGTATACACTAAATGTACATATACATATGTAAAAAAAAACTTGAGATGCGATAAATCATGAATAATCATTTGACAACACTAGTTTAAAACTGTTAATTTTATGTTTAATAATTATAATAGCTAATATGTTAAGATAATAAGCTAATACCTATTGATTTAAAAAGAAATGTCTTTCCAGTGCTTTTAAAATGTAATGGGACACCACAGTGAACCCTGTTTGAGAAAAGTGCCACTAGTTATTCTCACCATCTGGCCTCATATTATTTGTGACCCCAGACCACAAAACCAGTCTCAAGTAGCATGGGTATATTTGTAGTTAATAGCCAGCAATACATTGTATGGGTCAAAAAAATATATATTTTTCTTCTATGCCAAAAATCATTAGGATATTAAGCAAAGATGATGTTCCATGAAGATATTTTGTACATTTTCTACAGTAAATATTTCAAAACTTAATTTCTGATTCGTAATCTGCATTGCTAAGAACTTCATTTGGACAACTTTAAAGGCAATTTTCTCAGTATTTAATTTTTTTTTGCAATATCAGATTCCAGATATTCAAATAGTTGTATCTCAGTCAAATATTGTCCTATCCTAACAAACCATACATCAATGGAAAGCTTCTGCTTTCATATTATGTATGTAAAAGTTACCCTTATGACTAGTTTTGTGGTCCAGGGTCACAACTGGTTATGCTTAAGGCCCATTCAAAAGTCTGAAATCTGTCAAGTGCAGCTCTCTATCGAGGTTAAGGAGACTGATGTCATGATAGTTTGTCTCATTACACTATGAGTGATGTACTTAATAAGACAAGAGAGGCGACTGCAGATGTGCAGCCCGAGGTCACAGTCTGCTGTTTCTTTTTATATTCTAACAAGTTATCATCTGGACAAGGACAAGGGGAAAGATTGTGAATCTCAAGGCATTTAACATTTATGATGTCCAGGGTGTCGCTCGGTAAACCGTAGGAGCCTCGTTTTTCTGAACGTTGCGCAAGACAATCATTTGAATTTCAATCGCAGAGACAGGCTCAAGTGTTTATTGCCTCTTAAAGCGACACACATATTCTGGATGCTTATTAAACAAGGGATGTTTAGTGAATGCACTCGTCGTTAAATTGCCACTTAAAAGTAACTCCTCTTTTTCCAAAGAATCAAATATAGTCGAAGCGTTGCATGGAGAAAAACACAAATGTCATAATATAGCACAAATCCCATTACAACAAGATGAGAGGAGAGACAATTATGTGGGCTGACGGTTGCTAGGAGACAAGCGAGCCGTCGGCTCCTTGGCAGCTGAAAGCTGTGGTTGCTGGGAGTGAATGAGATATGTCAAGGACTGAGACGTGGTGTAAATAATGGCTCTCTTTCTACCTCTGTGGCGTCATCTATATTGTCATGCTGAAAGGTGAATTACGCTCGCCGTGAGGCTTTGTGGCCTACGGAGAACAGAACTTTGCTGGACTAACATCCTTGGTGCTATTATTTTACATCTCTTACCCAATCAGAGCAATCGAAACCCACTGAGATTCTGAATAAGGAGGGTTACGCAACAAATGAGGTGTATTATTACAGGGTCGCTTCAACCATTATGAAGTGATTTCCAAAGCAGCCTTACTGAAGAAAACTTGACCAGCTTCAGTGTGACAAAAGATTTATGCAACACCATTAATATTTAGCTGCCAATGATGTAAGCTGTTCTTACCACAGCACTGTATTGAATCAAAGACACGTGTTTGATAGGTGAACAGGGGAAAATTTTTAAATAATAGGTATCACCTCTCTGTTGATTGATAACAACTCATTAAGACTACCGTTTTGTTTTCTGAAATGTTTAAATAAGCAAATGAGGATTAATTCAATTAAAAATGCACCAGTTTGCATAGATTTCTAGAACAGAAATCTGAACACTGAAAGAAGCTAGGCTCAAAAATATATATCATTATTATTATTATTATTATTATTATTATTATTATTATTATATTTTTTAATAATTAAAAAAAAGATTCAAGATTTTAAGATTCAAGTTGTAATATTTCGAGAATAAAGTCAAAATTATGAGAATAAAGTCTAAGTGTTTCGAGAATAATAACAAAACATTTTGAGAATAAAGTCAAAATTACGAGAATTAATTCATAGCAATTACGAAATTGAAGTTTTGAGAGCATATTCTAGTCCAGGGGTTTTCAAACTGGGGTCCGCAAAATAATTTCCTATACCATATTTTCTGGACTACAACTCACGTTTTTTGTCTTTTGAAATGTGCTATGATTTATATTCCAAAGTGACTTAATGCTTAATGTAAAATACTGAAAACACGAACACTTAAAAGCTGGCACTATTGACATATTTCTCCTGTCTGTGTGATGAGTAGGCAGTATCGCTGAGTTTTTCTTCATTCCAAAAAGAGGTTCACAGAGGCTGAGACAGCAAGCGCATTTTGTTTGCATTCTTAATTTTACAAAAGTACAATGTTTCACTGTTATTTTGAAGGTACACAAATAAAAAATAGACGGTTTCGAATGATGTCTTGCTCTTATCTGAAGGACATCATTATTTTTCCCACTGATATAAAGAATCCAATCCATTTTCATAACTTCGCCTTTATTCGTGAAACATTTAGACTTTTGAGACTTTTTTTTTTAAACATTTTGACTTTATTCTCGAAATGTTAATTTTATTCTCGTAATTTAAACTTTATTCTTAAAATATTACGACTCTAACCCTAACCTAACCAAATATTTTTATTTATTTATTTATTTTTACATGGCACTAAAATGCCATCATATAAAATACTGTCAATAACCAGCGGGAAAATAAATAAATAAATAAATAAATAAATAAATCCCCAGGTTTTTATAAATAACATTTTATATAAACCAAAGTAGTGATATATCAACAAATCACTGACAGCAGTAATTTAAAAATGCTCCACGCTGGTTTAGGTTGTTGTTGCCTTCTTATCCAATGGATTTGAGCTATTAAAACAGCAACCTTATTTGTATAATTCCATCCATTTAACATGACAAACATGGTTGCTATTGTTGTCACTTTTAAACATATTATAAAACGAGTAAATAAGTTGCATCCACATGTCAATTATTCTGCCAGAATGGTAGCTCTGTTCTTAGCTTGCATGTGTTTCTTGTCATTCAAAGCAATATTTGTTGTTGTTGTTGTCAAGCTTGTCTCCTGTCATGGTTTAAAAGTAAGGTCTAAGCAATGACTAGACGTCACGTCACTTTCTGAGTAAACCATTAATTACAATGACCAATGTGGTTTTGTCATGTGGCGTCACATAGCGCCGCTCAATTGCAGAGTTGATGTGTTTGTGGTGTTAGACATTAGTATGCTGTTAAGAGAAAGGGAGAGTTTTCAGTTGTATTTGTCAGCAAATAGGTTACATAGACAATATATTAGTTAAAAAAAAAAAAAATGATGCCAAGTTTCCAGTAGCTTGGCCGTCCACACTTTTTAACCCTAAATACTACACTAGTTGTAATATAAATTGCACATATTATTTAATACCAAAATTATTCTCAAAATATCAACTAAATATAACTGAATTAAAATATAGTACAATTATTTAATTGATTAAAAGTTACACTATTTGGTCACATTTGACTGCCAAGGAGTATGAGAACATATTAATGCTGTCTCTTCATCACTCCCCCAAACAAAATGCTATTGTAAAGCAGAGTCAGCATAGTTATCAATACTAAATCAATGCACATTATGTGTTAAAGATTACTAGAAATTGCTGCAATATAGTGAAACTGCTGTCTTACACTACTGTTATTCAAGGTATTAATCTCAGACATATATGTGTTATACTACAACTAATCCCAATTCAAATTCAATTCAAAATCTTTCATGGCAGGAAAAACAAATACTTTGGAGAAGGTGATAAGCTCTGCAAGCACAATAAAAAGCAGATTGTTTGTTATGGATGGACACAGAGTCACAGACACATTAAAATTTAGTTCACCCAAAAATGAAAATTCTGTCATTTACTCACCCTTGTGTTGTTCCAACAACATAAGACTTTGGTTACTCTTTGAAACACAAATTAAGATATTTAAACGAAACCTGAGAGATTTCTGTTCATTCATTAAAAGTTAAGTTAACCAAAACCTAATATATTAAAAGGTCGTAAAACGTGTTTTAAAGTATTCCTTGTCTTGTGAAGATTTCGATCAATGTTTAAGAATCTGCTGAAAGCTCATTTTGTGGTGGCAGCCTATGACAGTTAAACCTTATAATATGTAATTGTTTGATTTGTCAATAAGTCAATATGCTTTTTATGTAAAGCACTGTTTTATTTTTACATATGAACACACATACATTTCATATGAATTCATTTTATGTTTTTATGACTTCTTTGGATAATGTAAAGTTTTGGTTACATAGACTGTCACTGAAAGGACAGAAAGCTATCAGGTTTGATTTAGAATATCTTCATTTGTGTTTTTAAGATAACCAAAGTCTGATGGGTTTGAACTACAGTTAGGTGAGTAAATTATGACACAATTTCCATTTTTAGGTGAAAAAATGAAAACCACATACACACTTGAGAGTCCTTGGATGCCCTGATTATGCTGTCACTTACCTAACAAAATGAAGCTACAGATGATGTTTTCCTAGCAAACTGATGTTTTTAAGAAGCTGTCTACAGCAACAAATATCAGGACAACTGTTCTGGCTGATTTATAAAATGTATTAAATTCTATAAAGAGTTTACAGTGTTGTCCTTACATTCTAATGTACTTTTCAAATCAGTGTGTCTGATTGTTAGATACTGTCTTTTTTTCTTAGCTTTCACTTTTAACTATTGTACATTTTTTATGCAATGCTAAAAGTAGAAACTATGTCAGTGAGTGTTGAAGATTTCATGGTAATGTAATTTTAAATTGTTTGATGCTCAAGAGTGCAAAAGCTTCATTTTTTTTCCAAACAGTGATTCAGTGACATTTCACTCAGTAAACTCACATTCTGAATGTGAAGAAATTGCCCTAAAATATACAATTTAAATGTGTATTTATCAGGATATTTGATTTAAAAATATGTACAAATTTAAGTCAACCCTCTAGGGTCTGAGGGTGTTTTTGACATAGTCTGACATTTGTGTTTTTTTAGTTTCTTGTAAACATATTATTGGTTAAAGTCTGATTACGCTGTATTCAGCATAAACTTTTTTACAATATTATGTAAGCAGCATACAAGTTTGTATTTTTGAGAAAGTAAAGTTTATGTGTGATAGTAAAAAAAAAAAATAATAATAATAATAAGTCACTGAAATAAGGGCAGAAAACACATTTTAATAGATTTAGGGCTAGATTAAATAACAGCTTGCGCCTACGCAAACCGCCCTTTCATGCAACGCGATTGTCAGTTCATCATTTTTTAAAAGGTCCACTGTTCTGTCATGGTTATCGCTGGATCGAGGGAACAAGGAGTTCTTCAGAATACAATACTTTAATACATCCAACAGGGACACGGCAACATGAAGTGGTAACATATACAACAGCAGACGCCAGACACAGGGAAACATGGGTTTAGATATTATAACACACAGGATCATTAAAAAGACACCTGGGATGAAATTAACAAGACAGGAAACACGACCATAAAAGGAAGAACCAGAACTAAGGACGGGGCAAAAACACAGAACAGACATACATAATCCTGACAGCGATTTACTAATGTTTGCATTTGTAAAATTACTGATATGTGTGCCATTATTTAACACCCCCAAAAAAAACAGGCGGTAATTTGTGCTGCTCTTAGTAGATTGTGCTGGTCATCATGGAAATGATCTGGCTGCGTATGTGTTCTTTAATGTGCGCATTGTCAGTAAATCACACGCTTTCCCCTCCCATCTGCGCTTTTATGGAGTTGCGCTCTAATGCTAATTTGCCCAGTTAGTAAATTTGACCTTTAGTGACAATTTGTCACACATGTAATCATGTGGAAAATATATGTGGTTGAAAGTATATACTTTTAGTTTCAGTTGACTGTAGAAATTTGATTTGGTCTCACTAAATTTAATTAAGAAAAAGAAAATCGATTACTTGTAACAAGTTAAAGTAATTTAACTTTTTCATGAGATTAAAAAGCATCAAAGGGATAGTCCACTCAAAAAAAATAAATAAATAAACAGTGCTAATATTTTCATCTTTCGTACATGCATTTACAAGAGGGTTTATTAGTTTTCACTTGACATTGATGTAAGTGCATTGTGGTGCTGATGTGAGAAGTGCTTCTTCTTCACTTCTGCATCATTTCTTGCATAAGCCTCACACCGTGCTTACATTTATGTCAGGCATAAACTTGACCTTTTCATAACCACGTATGACAGTTGGCCTAAAATATTTTTTTTTAGTTAAAAAAAGCCTTAAAATCATTTTTTCTTTTCTCTTATGCATTTTTTCTTGGCTTCAAAATGCATTAGCTGCATCTGAAATTGCAAACTGTAGGTTGGTAATACATTTAGTTTGCAACCATTTAATTTAAAACCATTAAATTTACATTGCAATCATTAAAAAGTACATTCTATATGTGTATGGGTGGATGAATGCTATTCAGACATAGTACTTCCTCCCACCATGTTACGGATATGTGTCCTTTCAGTTGCTTTACTGCCCCAGAAAAAAATGTCCTGACCTAAAACTTGCCCAGATGGCATGAAAACAAGTTTTAAGTAAAGAGCATGTTACTTGAATCATGATATACTATCTTGAATCAGTCAAAAGATTTTATTTTTTACCATATCACCCAACTTTATTAATTCATTCACTGGGGTTGTGTCTTGGATTACTGTCATGATGGCTGTATGTGGTTTTTGAAACATGAACATTTGGAAACCTATTCACTTGCATTATATGGACTTTTCAAAAAAAAAAAAGATATTTGTGTTAGTCTGAAGTCATTAAAATCTGGAATACCATGACAGAGAGTAAACGATGATAGAAACTTTAGGTAAACTAACCTTTAAAGACAGTCATGACCTAAACTGAACCTAAAGCATCAAACATTTAGCCTAAAGGTAAACAAAAAAAATCACATCTGGAAAATGAATTCCATGCAGAGCAACACAAACACCTTTGAGCATCAACTGTCAACACGTATGAAAAAGTTTCTGTCTGTATGACTGGGCCTGTGGAGAAAACAATCTCACGCATTACCACAAAAGCGTTAACAAGCCGTCTCTCGCTAGCGATGACACCACATGCACCTGAGGCTACACTGTTTTAGGTCATCGCACTAGCCAGACGTGTGGTGACAGACAGCGAGCAGTACCAGTTCGAGCGCTGCCAGATGGGTTCATTATTCACATTTAATTGTGCCAACTACTCTCAAGTCAGTTCTGGAAACCTGGACGGTTGCTGTAAAAAGCACTATAGTAATAGACACGTTTATGATGCGAAATTTTCATGGTTTTACATTGCTGCAAAACCATTAAACAGCTTGTTTAATACACCGTGTTCCAAATTATTATGCACATGCCATTTTTGTTTGTTTTTCCAAATCAGTCAGTATGATTAAGGATTCATTTTATCCTCAACTATTATTTTACAATGAGAATGTAATTACATGTGAAAGAACTGATAATGTCAACAGTTTTATGATATTTTGAAAAATAAACAAAATATGCTGTTCCAAATAATTATGCAGAATGCCGTTTGAAAACATTCAATGGGTTAAAATACACTCAGAAAAGAAATTTTTCACATGCGCTGCATGGACAGATCTTTTTTCCAAAAATAAACACAATTTAAAATAAAAAAACCTATTTACAGTTCAGGTTACATATTAATATATGCACCCTTCTTGGAGATGACTTTTACAATTCTCTCATCCATTGAACTTGTAAGTCCATGTATAGTTTCTGGTAGTATTTAATTTGAGGATTCCGGTATTGCCTCCCAGCGCAGTTGTTTGGAGGTACACAGACCTTCATTTTAAGGATGCTTCACAGGTTCGCAATAGGATTGAGGTCAGGGGATGATGGTGGCCACACCATGATTTTTTCTCTTTTTATGCCCATACCAATCAAGCAATCAATGGTGTTTCTTGCAGCATGGGATGGGCCATTATCCTGCATGAAAATCATTTTATTTCGGAAGGCACGATTCTTCTTTCTATAACATAGCAGAAAATGGTCTTTTAGGAACTCCACATATCTTGCAGAGGTCATATTGACACTGTCAGGGACCCTAAAGGGACCTACTATCTCACTTTCCAATATTCCAGCCTAAATCAACACTCCACCACCTCCTAGTCTTGTTGGAAAAGGGTGGCCTTTCACCAACCATCCAGAACTCCATCCATCTGGACCCTCAAGTGTAGCACAGCATTCGTCAGTTAATAAAAAAAAATTGTGAAAATTAGTCTTCATGTAATTCTGAGCCCACTGCAAACATTTTGGTTACAGGTGGTTGAAATGAAGCTTTATGCACAACTGCCATCCTACATCGAGAGGTTCTTGGGACTCCAGAGATGCCGGCAGCTTCAAATATCTGTTTGCTGCTCAAAACTTTTTTATAGCTGCCCTTTTTAATAATATTCATTTGTCTGACAGAAACGTTTCTTTATGTGCCTTTATCTGATCAAATTCTGATCTGTGCTGTGAATAACTCACAAATCTTTCAAAAGTTGCATGATTTCTTTTCTGTTTACATGATATGTTGATTGTTTTCATGCCTTTTGCAAGACACTGTACTATTTAATGCTTTTCACCTTCAGAAAGATCTTTCTTCCTCCCCATATTGCATGAGAACTATGAATTCCTTAATAATGTGGAACAACCTCTTTAAATAGGTTTCCCTTTAAGTTAGATGACCTGGCAAACTGATTAACTGACCTGGCTATGATTGATCTTAAAACATGAGAAATAAAACAAACAAACACTTTCTTAGAAAAAAACTAAAACCTGGGTATTTATTTTAATCAAATTTTACTATGTTACTTGCATAATAATTTGGAACACGGTGTACACAAGCAGACCTGTTCTGTTTACACAAAATATCAATATCCGTCTCAGGTGATATTACAACAAGAGCTTATAACAGATTAACAAAAGATGTGATAACAATGTTTACACCACAGATGGTATGTGGTTACATGTTTTAACTACCTCCAAATGCTGTTTGAGTGATCCAAGATGTAGTAAGATGGATCTTAATACAAGGTCTACTGTAAATAAGAAATTCTAAAGAACACTGTAATGTGCTTCTTTGCTCGCAATGATATATCCAATTTCTAAGGAAGCTTATTTCCGACATGAATTTGAAAGAAAATTTATCTCACAATTCAGATTTTCTACACACAATTGTGAGTTTATATGTTACAAGTCTGACAATTTTCTCAGTTGCGAGTCTACCCAGCTAGAAATGTTTAATGTTCAGGGAATGTCTTCAGCTGCTAGTTTTATTTTAGTTCCTGGAATATTCTGCTAAAAGGTAGGATAATATTCTCTAACAACATTCTAAAAATGTTTATTAATAACATTGTTAGAACATTATCATCTAACATTTTAATAAAGATTATCATCACACTAGATGTGGACTTACATTGCTCAGATGTCAAATCTCCTAAAACTGCATTACCAGCTTCACTTATTATAAACCAGATTGACTTTAATTCTGTCATACATTTACACAAGTTTTTACTGAGATTAACAGACTTTCAGATGTTTATTTCTGTTTGAAGGTAATAGTTTGGTTTGATCTCACCATTATGGTAAAAAGCATTTGCTGTAGTTGTGCAATTTGAGTCTTGCCTTTTGTTTTGTTTTTGTTTTTTTGTCTAGCAAACTTTTTGTGTATCAAAGTTTGTTATGGCAAAAGCAACAAGAGAAAATTACGTGATCAGATGATGCTGCTTCTTTCTGATGTTAAAGATATCACCATGTAGTGACAGGGCTCTACACTTTTCTTTTTAGGAGTACTTGTGCTCCTAACTTAATAAAAAATAGGAGCACCATCTAATCAACAATAAAAAAAAATCTGATCAAAAATTTGTCTTCCCATTACAAGATTTACAAGGGGAATTTTGTTTTTACCTTTTATAATGGCATTTTTTATTAAAAGTATGTCATATTTTATGTCAAAATTACATGTAAGTATATATATATATATATATAAAAGCTTTTTAAATTTCTAATTAAAACAACAAAATAAGAACAAGTTAAATAAGAAGAATAAGTTGCCAATCAAACTAATTAAACAAATTAAACATATGTTTAATGAGGCTCAGAGGTGGCATGAGTGCAATCAAATTCATAAATTCATGTTGAGATTAATGTTTTAAATATAACATTTTGAATACAGAAATATTAAATGATTAAAATAACTGAAAAGGTACATTAAAAACACCAAATCTGCCACTAGGTGGCAGCAAATCACTGATTTAATTACTGAATCATATCATTAATTTGCTTCGTTCGAAAAGCTGGTTCATTCAGAAATAAGTGACTGTTTTTGGAAAATTGAATCATTGACTGAGATTCCTTTAAAAACACACATTCATTCATAAAACAAACACTGCTGTGTTTGAATGGAGATGCGCAGCTCAGTTGTGATTTATTTCAAATTATTTTTGACGATGAAATAGAACAAAATCAAACAACAGTGTTATAGTCAGACAATGTAAGTCACTTAATATCAACTTCTTGTTTAACTATTGTATTAAATCAATATCTCATTTACAAACTTTAAATCATTAAAGGCTGTCACTAATCTTAGTTCATCGCATTCTCACAAAGTTCAATTCTAATCAACGAACCTCTCTACACTGCACAATGAATCTCTTATTCACACTCTCTCTACATCTTTGTTTATGAAAGGATTCATGAGATATGTCTGTGATACATTACTCAACACTGTAAAAATACAAAGAATCCTTTGAAGCTCCCCTCAGTGCAAATGCACATACACTGATCGGGTCAGACAACGATCCTAAATATTTTTTTATAGTCGCACGCAGTAGTTTTCAGTAGCAAATGCGAGTGAAATGGTCGCACTGTAGAGCCCTGAGTGATCCGATCAACTGTTTTCTTGTAACATAAGTAATCTCTTCATATTCAAGAGGGCGTAGGCATCATTCAGACAAGAAAAAAATCTGACTATACAAGTCAAATTCCTTTAGTTTTTTTTTACTCTGAACAGTAAACAAACAAACAAAAAAAAAGCCAGATCCTGGTTTTAATTTATTGCTACAACAGGTATAAAAATCTGTCCCATCTTTTAAGGTGTGGCACAATTAGAGAAATATTTAAGTCAATTGTCTGTTGTCAATACCATGATAGCAAGCAACCATTGAATCAATGTCAACAAACCTCCATTGTGATCAGTGATTGCTTTAGTTGGGATTTTGACTCTTTGTACTTTAATGTTAGGTTTTCATTATTACTTGTAAGAATGGTTTAAAATACATTTGATGAGGCAATGAAAACAGATTATTGTAACTGTGATCATTGCAAGGTTATTTAAAAAACTGCTCACTGTGTTATTTATGTGTGATACTACATTGTGAGATTAAAGCAGTGGTACAGCTATCATACAACTATGAAATAACAGAAAGTCCAAAAAAAAAAAAAAAACCTAAACTGCTAAATCAATTAGACATCAAGAATCAGCGTATAAAACTCAACAATGGTGACGCTCAACAAAAGAAACTTTTATGCTGATTACTATTACAGCTATTACAGCTTGACACCCATTACAAAAAGTAATCTCCAACTTTATTTTTAAATCTCTCTTTCTTTTTTAAAACACAAAAAGAGAGTTAATTTAATAAAAAGCAATAGTCGAGAGCCCAACTAATGCAAACACTGATCACAATAAGGTTGGTTATTGAAATTTCAAACATTTTTCAATATTAATTGCTGGTGCAAACGTGATATTAATTCAATGCCATTAACATTGACAAATAAACTATCTTGGTAGTGTAGCATGGAAATCTTGCTATATTCCAAATTGTGTGGATTTGTTTTAAAATGAATGGATTGTTTAAATTTGAGTACTGATTTCATAAATGAAAATATCATAAATGGCGAAACATCCAATGCTAAAGTTTCACACAAAGTGGACCTGCCTTTGTAAACATGCAAGCAAAAGTGACTGCACTCTAAAAAGAATTAGATCTGGCCATTTACACATGCTGTTTAAAATCAGATTGAGGGATTTCTGTAGTGTGAACAAACCTTAAGACAACAAAAGCCACTATATACACATAGTCAAACGTCTGCTATGTCAGACTAAATAGATGTTACCATTTCATAAACATTTATTAAGTTTTTTTTTGTTTTGTTTTGTTTTTTTATGTTGTCACATAGATGTGTATACAGTGGAAGGAGTTGTAATTGCCCTGTTCTTACCTGCTGTCCCAAAACCGTATTTTTCTGTCATAATGGCTGCTGATGATAAGGTACTCGGAGCATACAACATCACTACAGAAAGACAAAACCTCAATGGTTTGTATGCCTGTGAGTAGTACAGAGAGAGAAATATGAAAATTACTGAGCTGTACTAATATGTTGAGCAATTAATTACAGACAGATGCGAAATGTGCACATTGTTAGTTAATGCATGAATGATCATATTTTTGTGACACATACACGCTGCTCGCTGGAGGTCCCATATCTTCACGGTCCTGTCCGCACTGCCCGTGACTACCTGCCTCTGACTGTATTTAAATCTGGCTGCTGTCACTTTACGAGAATGACCTGTCAATGTAACCTAGAAAAATAATAGACATACTTTTAATGAGAGGCTGAACAGAATATCTCTAAACCCATCAAGAACATTTCCATGTCATATTGTCTCCCAAAATTAAAAAAAGAAATAATATTTTTCATAAAGTAAATGGGACTATTTTTGGGACTATTATGTTTTTGCACTGTTTATGTCATGACTTTTTACTGCACTCAAAAATTTGGGATTTTTTATGCTTTTCAAAGGGGACTACTGTTAAATTGAATGTGTATTGTTGTTTGTTATTAATGTATATGTTACCATTATGTGTACCTTTTTCAGTTGTAGTGGATGAATGTTGTATTATTGTTGGCTGTCTAGTTAGTTTTTACGTTACCTGCTTAGAGACTGCAGATGAAAAGTAGTTACTGTAACTAATTCTGGCATATTTACATGGTGTATTTTTTATACAACAAATTTAATGAATATGCATGGTCCCTATTAAATAAACCCCCCCAAAAAATTGTATTAAAAATGCAGAAAGAAAAAAATTGTTAATGCAATTTAAAATATATTATAATATTTAATAATATAATTTATTCCGGTGATGCAAAGCTGAATTTTCAGCATCATTATTTCAGTATTCAGTGTCACATAATCCTTCAGAAATCATTCTAATATGCTGATTTATTATCAGTGTTGAAATATTTTTGGAACCTGTGATACTTTTTTTTTTTAAGGATTTTTTTGATAAATAAAACATTAAAAAGAACAGGATTTATTTCAAATAGAAAACATTTGTAACAATAAACACCTCTTTCAAAGTTTGGGGTCAGTAGTTCTCTCTTTGAAAGAAATTAATACTTTTATTCAGCAAGGATGTGTTAAATTGATAAAAAGTGATAGTAAAAACTTACATTGTTAGAAAAGATTTATATTTTGAATAAATGCTGTTCTTTTTACCTTTTTATTCACAAATGCTGTTCTTTTTACCCTTTTATTCATCAAAGAATCCTGAAAAAAGTATCACAGGTTCCAAAAAAAATATTAAGCAGCACAATTGTTTCCAACATTGATAATAAAAGTAATAAATCAGTATATTAGAATGTTTTCTGAAGGATCATGTGACACTGAAGACTGGAGTAACAGCTGATGAAAATTCAGCTTTGCATCACAGAAATAAATAATATTTTAAAGTATATATATATATATATATATATATATAAAGTTATTTTGAATTGCAATAATTTCATAATAATTCTTATTCTGTAATTTTGATCAAATAAATGGAACATTGAGCATAAAAGACTTCTTTAAAAAACATTAAAAATCTTACTGATCCCAAACATTTGAGCGGCAGTATATTATATTATATATATATATATATATATATATATATATATATATATACACATATATATGTATATATATATATATATATATATGTATTTTATTACTATTTTCTATATATATAGAAAATGGTAATAAAATATTACAATAACTCAAGAGTTAAACTGTGTCAGAACAATTTCATATTCATAATTTCAGATAACTTTGATAGAAAGGTATGTAATGTATTACAATCAACCAAAAATTCAGACAACTGTTAGTAAGACAATATTTACACAACTATCAATACTTTGTTGACCAATTACCAAGCAATGCTTAATTTTGTTCTGTCTGTATATATATATATATAAAATTATATCTAGTTTAAATGGTCAAAAATACAGTAATACTGTAAAATATTATTACAATTTAAAATAACAGTTTTCTACCTAGATATGTTTTAAAATGTGATGTGAGTGCTAAAAAAAAATAATAATAATAATTTTCAGCACCCATTACTCAGTTTTCAGTGTCGCTCTCACTGTTGCTGAATAAAAGTGTCAATATCTTTCAAACAAATTACTGATCCCACATTTTTGAATGGTAGTATTTTTTTCTTTAGATTTGGGGTAAAATGTGACCCAGACATATTTTCTAATAAATTTATTCCAACATCTACTGTCTCTCTTGGTCTCTTTCTCTCACACACACACACACATACACACGTAGGGACAAAACGTTCAGTCAATTTCACAGCATTAGGAGCAATTGTTTCTTGTTAAAGTAGTCTCCTCTCATAGTCAGCATGACGAATTGGTTTTGAGGGGAGCAATTCTGTTTTTATCTGGATAATAAAACGACACAAGTATTTTACTGAAGGATATGGTCTTTCTCGTTTATAAAAGTAAATAGTTTCCTTTGAACTTTGTACCTTATAAAAATGTTAATTCTGACTCATAATTAAGTTTTTCTATAGAAGTATCACGTTTGCAGATATCCTTTTGAAAATTCACTTAACTGTTATATTTCCTAATATGCTTTCATACTTCCAAAGTTGTGAGATTAACATTTTATACAATACATTAAGACAAATATGATGGGCCATAAAAATGACTGCATCGTAAGAATGACCCATAACTGGTCTGTTTGCATCAAAAATCATGTGACAAGCTGATTCCGCCCCATAAAACTCCCATGCCTCACTGTCATGTAAAACACAATAGAATCTAAGCAGGCACAGCAATAAACATCTTTAACATGCTTCATACTGGTCTGTCTCATCTGATGATGCTCTAGAGTAATTCAGAGAGACAGACTAGCACACGGGAGGTTTCGGTGGGTGAGAGGTAAGCTCTGTTACCTTGGGAACGCTGTCCTCCAGCCTCCAAAATAGAGCCGACTTGTCATATGACGCAGCTAAAATCCGAGTGCCCTGATGGAAAAGCACAGTGACACATCCCACAATGCATTAGAGCAGCAAACCGCAGCATAATCAACTCAACAGCCTTACAGTCTACTTGTATTACTAATAAAGATACTTTAGTGGCCAAGGGCTCTTATAGACATTGGTACGTGCTAATTAGCAATGACTCAGTGGAGACATTCGGAATGTTCTTCAGATCAACTATAGCAGGTTTTTTTTCTTCAGAGTTGCAGATCGGTTCTCCAAAACAACCTCTCTTTCCTAGCTATACAATCTTATTTATACCCAGCATGGTACAATTAAGTACTGCATGCCACGAGATTCTTCTTTAGCCCTCCTCCTCCCCAGCACCACCTGTCTAGATCTGCGACAGTATCTTATTTACTGTATCTCACAGAAGTGAGTGAAGAAATTACACTTTGCTACAATGTAAAGTAGTGAGTGTACAGCTTGTATAACAGTGTACATTTGCTGGCCCCTCAAAATAACTCAACACACAGCCATTAATGTCTAAACCGCTGGCCACAAAAGTGAGTACAGTTATTTTGAGGGGACAGCAGATTTACAGTGTTATACAAGTTGTACACTCACTACTTTACATTGTAAAAAAAAGTGTTTTTCAGTGTTGTCAAATTAAAAGATATACTAAAATATTTACAAACAAGTGAGGGGTGTACTCACTTCTGTGAGATACTGTACCTTGTAGCAGCAGCATAATTATAATCATAGTCCCTGTTATTCTGAGCATATTTTAGCAGTAGCTAAAGTAGTAAGTAGAGGGGATGCTTTAAATTGATCAAAAGTGATGATAAAGACATTTATAATTTTACAGATTCTTCTGAACCTTTTATTTTATCAAAGAAACTTTTAAAATTTAAATATATTCAAATATTCAAATAGAAAACTGTTATTTGAAATCAAATAACTGCAGGCTTGATGAGCAGAAAAGACTTCTTAAAAAACTAAAAATCTTGACTGGTAGTGTACACTGTGTTTTTTTTTTTTTGTGCCTATAAAGTTTCAACTCACTACTTTCATCTTTAGCTTGTTCAATAGCTTACACTAATTATTACAAACATTATATACAAATGAATTTAATTGAAAATCTTTTTCTTCAGATCTATACACATTCAAAACCACCTGTAATCCAGTTAAACCAGCACTAATTAGTCCTGAGTTCATAAAAAGCAATTCATCAAAACATTATCGAAACAGTTGGTTATAGTATATAACCCACTATTGTGTTTTCATACATAAAAAGCGTGTTCGGTGTGATCAGAGCCTAAAGAAGCAAACTGTAACACCCAATATACACCACAAGTGAGCAACATAACAAAACTACAATGCTTCCATTATAACCAACAAAGAGTAGAGAATTTGTAAGCTGTGCTGAACTGCAGGGCTCATATGTAAAACTGTGCAAAGCTGCAGGGAGTGACAGCTTCAGTGATTATAACGGGGGCTTTCTATTCTAGTATGTTGTCTTGTTACAGTGCTCATTTTCTGTGTATAATTTATTCGAACACAAAGATTTGTGTGTGTTCATACCGTAGGGTCAAAATCAATGCTGGTGATCCCCTCATTACTTCCATCTAACATCCCTCTGTTTTGAAGAGTTCCTGTGAGGACAAACACTGCAGTATGTTACACCAAGCCTGAGAATATTCACTCAGTTTTGTTGTGTGCCTATTGACAGCATAATATAGGACATCATATGAGATCAGTTTATCTACACACATTAACGCTTGTCCATGCAAAATTGTCAATCCAAAAAAAGAAAAAAATGCTGCCACTGGCTGTTTTGTTTAGCTTTGGGCATAGACCTCACATAATGTTAAACAATTTCTCAAAAAATTATTATTTTGCATCTCAAGTTAATATACTCAGACTTAGAATTTGTTTTAGGTATTAGAGTGCTGACATCTGCTGGTGATCAGATGCAGTCACATGTTATGACAAAAGCATCAAATATTACTCTATGCAGGTTTTTACTATCTATTTGAACCCTGTCTATATGGCTAAAGCTGACAATTAAACATAAGATATTTTTTCCAAATGAGTTTTGTGATGTACCTGCTTCAATGCCCCACAGTTTGATGACTCTGTCAGTTCCTCCTGTAGCCAGCAGGTTTGTACTGGTACTGAACCTCACAGCGTTGATTCCCAGCTCATGAGCATCCTGAAACCACAAAAGACACACTGATTTCTTTTTCTTTACATTTACATGACACTTTTATCCAAACTGACTTACATCGCATTTAGGTATACATTTAATCAGTTCGCATTTCCTAAAAACAATCTATTAATTTCTCAAAAGAAGTCTCTTCCGCTCACCAATGCTGCATTTGTTTGATAAAAAAACAGTAAAAACAGTAACAATGTAAAATATTTTTTCATTTTAAACTAACTTTTCTATTTGAATGTATTTTAAAATGTAATATATTCCTGTGATCAAAGCTGAATTTTCAGCATCATTACTCCAGTCTTCACGTGATGCTTCAGAAATCATTTTAATATGCTGATTTGCTGTTTAAGAAAAATTTATTATTATAATCAATCAGTTATGCTGCTTAATATCTTTATGGAAAAAGGGATACACTATCATTAAAAATTAACCATTTAAAAAATCCACAAAACAGTTAGCACAAAAACATTAAGCAGCAAAATGTTTTCAACATTGATATTAATATAAGATTAAGATAATACTAATAAGATGAAGATGAAGAAAGATGAAAGATCATGTGACACCGAAGACTGGAATAAATTACATTTTAAAACACATAAAAATAATAAACAGCACTTATAATAATATTTCACAGTATTATTTTTACTGTATTTTGTCAAATAAATGCAGAATTGGTAAGCATTTGAGATTTCTTTTAAAATAATTAATTGTAATTATTCCAAACTTTTGATGGAACCCCTGAGTAACCCTCCTTACAGTTTCAGTCCGAACAGACAAATTACTTGACTAAAAATTTGTGAAAACTTTGTCTCATAACTGCTATCAGGTGTCAGTAGTGATTTTGCTCTGCTGTGTATAAGTGGATCAAGACAATTGCAGGAAAAGGCTGTCATGTTCAAAAAACTTTTAAATGGTACAAGTAGCAAATATATAGTTTATAATATAATAGACTTTGTGTGCGTATCTGATGGTACAAATAACCATGTGTCTTACTTTGAGGAACTTCATTACCTTCTGTTTTTACCACTGCACCAATAATAATAACTGGCATGCTGTTATTTTTATCCAGTACTAATGTGAAACTTCAGAAGAGGAAGAAACTTTACTAAGGTGTAAAACTAATACAAACGAGCTGTGTATTACTTTACACTGGCATAGAAATGTAAGCTAAAGGCAACGAGCACTTCAACTATTTAACAGCAAAAGATGTAAAAAAAAATTGTAAAAAAGATTAAGTTTTAGTACTTGAATTCTGATATGCCACAACCAAAAGATTTGAATTCTGATACACCAACTACCAAAAGATCAACAGGAAATGCAAATCATTAAATTGTGACATATGTCCATTTAAGGAAGTGGCAACTCCTCTCCATACCACAACTAGGGCTGGTTCCTGCTGTCAGCTATTCAAATGAAAACGGACGTGTGAAGCGGGTGGCTACACATGACAGAGCCGCAGTGTGCTACAGAAAGACACTGTTTCACAGAGACACACAGAAGCTTTGTTCCACAGCTACATCATCATCTACAGACCATCAGCCACCACTACAGGGAATGTGCTCTTAAAGATATCTTTAAGATATGACCCATTTAGGAACCACAAGATCAATATTATAGTCCATTTAGCCAATCTCTCCATTTTTATCTGTTTACCAGTTCATCAACCGTTTCCCCATCATTTTCAGGGTTTAAGGTTATATACATTTCTACCTGCTTTATACCATAACCAATTTCAATATATAATGTAAACATCATCACAATGTGAAGCAATTTGTTTTTGTTTCATGTTTTTATAAAAAGCAACACGCACCATTGTAAAAATGGCCTTGGTTGGGACTCTGGCAATCAGACAGACTCCTAATGGTATATAGAGATCTTCCTCTGATCTGCAAACGGATTTACCTCTAATCTTCCTCCTGGACACACATAAGGACACACAACAGAAGAACAATCAATAATACTTATGAGTAATATAGAATTTACTATATACAGAGATGCTGGGCTGAGTGTAACGTTACAGTGTATTACATAATCAGTTTTTTTAAAGTAATGAGAAATGAATTCAATTAATTATTACACCATAACACTCTTTTTATGGTCTGCAGGGTTTTTAAGCTCAAATTTTAAGGTCCTTTTTTAAGACCTGCACAAATAAAATGAATACCATGCGATGTATAGTCACATTAAACTGTAAAATAACTGTAAAAAGCAAGTTTTCACAACAACAAAGTTTTATAAAATGATAATGATTTTCAAATTTCAGTCAATTTTAAGAAAATGGATAAGTCAAAATTATTAATTTTTATATCAGATTAAACAATTATTATCAATAAATTATTATTTGAATTAAATAACACTCTGCATGCAATCTCTGATAGCAGGTGCGCTTTTGAAACAGCAGAAATGTTTTTGTTTCCCAGGTAATGATAGTACACAAAGCAGCGCAGCAACTGACTTTGAAACTTGCACCGCTCATATTCAGTAAAATCATAGCCTTTTGAAGTCGACATTTTTAATAATCACATTAAGCCATATCACAATTCTGGTCTTTTTGTCCCTAAATTTATGAAATCATTATATATATATATATATATATATATATATATATAATATAAATAATACAAAAAAAATTATATATATATATATATATATATACTGAAACACCCACTGAAGCCACATATAGGAGGAGTTTCCCACACAGCAACACAGCTAAAATGATTGACAAACAAGCTACTTTAGTCATGACTGTTTCACAAAGGCATAGTAACTACAGTAATTATTGCAAATTACCACATATGTTGTAAGAACTACATAATACCAAGAGCAATACTAATATTTGATGGAACGGGTGGAATAATATCAATTGCAGTGCAGGTCCGGGTTGGGGAATCAATAGGCTCGGGTGGACTGTGGGTCCAATTGCCAACAATGTTTAGACTCGATACGATACAATTCGGCAACTGCTTTCAAAACGTACTTGTGTTCACGCTCTGTAGTCTAAAGCATGTAAAAAAAATGTTTCTATTTACAACGCGATTTGCAGCAATGAGCATTGTGGCCAGCTGCACTGCAACTGAAGTGAACAACATCTTGATTGCTCACTTTCTGCTTTTTATCTATTCACAAATTGAATAAAAGTTTATTTGATTATTTAAAATGTATCAATTAAAATTAAAATGTTTTCTAATTATACTCAATAATATGAAATCAATATTAATGTATTTACATGTATTAATGTATTTAACAAACATATTTCACATTTCTGGTTTACTGTAAACCCTCAATTGTCTAATGGCATGATCACTTTGTGGGCATGCCTATAAAATAGACATATGACTAGATTCAAACTATACTACTTTATTCAAATCATATTTACATTTTAACATCAGGTTTACTTTTTGAGCAAAATGTTTGTGATTTTTATGCTAAAAAAGGGCTCAGTGATTGAATTTCCTAGTTTTGAGAGCTATATATTTCTACAATGATACATCAGCACTTAAAGGGCTTTCAGCGAGAAACATACTCAAAAAGTCCTCTGATGGAGCTGATAATGCGGGGGGACGTAGCTGAAGCAGACCTGAGAGAAAAAAACAACAACTTGAGACCATGATACTACAGTGCATGAACTGATGTCAAAATTAGTCAATAAGCCATAATAAGGGAAAAATATGGCTTTAAAATCATTACTGTAGGAATTATACAAAAAACACCACTACTATTACCTGAAAAGTGGTCCATGGGATCTCTCTAACTTCTGTGAGCACTCACTTTTAGGTGATGATGGATTGGGAGGTGATACATTTCCAGATTCTCTGACAGGTAAAAGCAAAAAATTAATGAAAACCATAAATAAAAACATAAAACATTTAAATGATCCACCTGTTGACTATATGCTGCCCTCATACGCTGATAAAAGGAATAGTTCACTTAAAAATAAAAAGTCTGTCATCATTTATTCACCCTCATATCATTCCAAACCAGCATGACTTTCTTTCCTCCGTGAAACACAAACAAAAGACATTGCATGCATTCTCTAACAATTCTCCTTTTGTGCATGACAAAAAAAAAAAGTAATGTAAAGGGTTTGGATTGACATGAAGACAAATTTATGCTGCAGTGTCACTTTATACAGCTGATACTTACTCAATATTCACATTCTTACTGGCGGCCATCTGAAGCTCTTTGTGAAGACTGGCCTCTCTGGCTCTAAGAAAGAAGAGGAAATGTGATCAAGAAGGATGTGGTGTTTATGAAATGGACAACATTTGCTTTCAACATTTAAGAAAAAAACCCCTACAAATTATTTGCCAGCAGAATGCCACAGCAGCAGAGAGAATGTGCTCTGTGGACTTTGAAATATGGCCTTCGTTTAACAAAACACCAATTCATTAACTACATTAACCATCTTCTAAGCCATTGAATTTGAACAAATAATATTTCTACTGTTGTTTGTCATGGTCTCTGTGTCCTTTATTCCTTGTTGACATTTGTTACAAACAGTACAGTTGACCCCATACAATTTTGGACACTAATAAGAATGTAGTACATTTAGATCCCACAATGTAAAAGTTCACCCAAATATTAAAAGTATGTTATAATTTACTCGCCCTTATGTTATTCAAACCTGTTTAACTAACTTTCTTGTGCAGAACACAATAGCAAATATTTTAAAAAATATCTTTGCCCATATACTAAATCAGTAGGGTTCAGAACAGCGATGGACCAAATTGCCAAATTGAGTGAATTTTCATTTCACTTCCCTTTAAATCCATTCCACAGAATCAATGCACAACATGACATGAATTAGAACATGGTAGATTATTTTTGAGAATACATTTGATTTAACTATTTCAACAGCACCGCAATCACACATTTCACCACCTATCATGCCTCTGACCTCACTCTCTTCTCATTGCGATGGTTCATGCGGACAGCAGCCTGCTGTTTTGGAAGGATCATGCTCTCCAGGATCTCTGAGCTGCGAAGTTTCTCTTGTCGGTAGGTCCTCTCTATGTCCTGGTGCTGCTCCAGCAGAGAATCATATTGTTTTTTCAGGAGTTGGTTCTTAGTCTGTACTTCTGCCACACGTTCCTGAAGCACACTGTGTTCTGACGTCAGAACACTGAGATGGTTTTGGACTTCATAAAGCCTAAAAAATTATACATATGCAAGATTTACAAAAAGATTCCAACTTTTCCAACATTTTGAATATTCAGGAAATTAGCAAAATTATACATTTTAAAGTGCACATCCAGACTAAGCTGAAAGTCTACAGCTATAAAAAAAGAATAGTTAATGGAAATTCTGTATGATTTATTTGTTATCTAAGGAATGGAAAGATACAGCAACAGCACAACGGTTGCCAACATTAATAATTCTAATAATAAATCAGCATTTTAGAATAATTTCGGAAGAATTCTGTGACACTGAAGACTGCAGTAACGGCTGATGAAAATTCAGCTTTGCATCACAGGTAAAAAAAAAAAATAATAATAATAATGTATATTCACATAGAAACCATTATTTTATATTGTTATAACATTTTGCAGTATTATTGTTTATTTCTGTATTTTTGATCAAATAAATGCAGTCTTGATGAGCGTAAGAGACTTCTTTAAAAAAATTACAATTCTTACTGATCCCAATTTTTTAGTGGCAGTGTGTGTGTGTACATATATATACAGGAGTTGGACAATGAAACTGAAACACTTGGTTTTAGACCACAATTAGTACAGTGTTGGGCCTCCTTTTGTGGCCAATACAGCATCATTTCATTTTGGGATTGACAAATACATGTCATGCACAGTAGCCAGAGGGATTTTGAGCCATTCCTTTTATAGAACAGTGGCCAGGTCACTATGTGATTCTGGTGTAGGAAAACGTTTCCTGACTCGCTCCTCCAAAACATCCCAAAGTGCCTTAATAATATTCAGATCTATTTCGACCTCACTCAGACCGTCACCACGGTCTTACCTTGAATGACGCCATTCTGCTGCCTTTCGAGACCTAATGCAAACAAAGTCAGGTGACTGACCCCACGTGGTTGGTTCGCTATAATACATCCGGGTGAACCAAGCACTTCCTCTTTGCCTTTCTCGCCTCTTCTGAGACCGGTTTGGAGCATCTGCGTGTATACGCTGATATTGGAAAATTATCCATTCAATCCGTCACTAAAAGTGCAGGCGCCTGGTGCCCCTGAGGATTGCGGTAAATTTTCCCCTTATTTTCTAAAGCTAGGTAAGTGGTTGGCTATTTATATTATCAAATTACGTCTATGTTTCTTTACAGATTGTATTCCGGCGCAGTTTGAAGCGATTGGTAAGTACTTCTTTGCTGTTAATTTGTATAATTTGTGAAGGAGAATTGTTTGTTTACACTGCTCCGCTGTTCGCGGCGGGAGGGGTTTTCCCACCTGTTGATCTGTGCGTTCGCGCATAGAATAGGTGTCTGTGTTTTCTAATCTGTTTATTGACAGAACGGGCGGCATTACACTGTGATACTACTATTCGTAGTAGCTGAGTGAGATTTTGTTTGGCTCTTTGAGTGGGCTATACACACTCTGGAAAGCTCCTGTTCGCCGGAGTAAAGGATATATTTGTGTGTTTTTGTTACGGCTGTACGCAGTTGTGTTGGCTATTAATCAATCATGAGTAAACCACTGTGCCGGTTCTGTTGTACTATTCTGCACCCTCGTGACGGTCACCGGGAATGTCCATCTTGTTTGGGCATGGACCATTTACTACAGGACATTGAAGAGCCATGTCCTGGTGCTGTAAATTTCTCCCTACAAGAGAGGGTGCAAAGAGCCCGGTTTATTAAACCAGCAGCCCCTAATAAGGGAGCGCAGCCATCAGTGGCTAAAGAAACACACTCTTTAAAACGAAGAAGAGAGCGTTCTCCTGGCTGTTCTGAGGCTGTCTGTGAAAAAAGATCGAAAGTTTCAGAGTTACATTCTGACACCCAGCGGCAAATTTTGGCAATTTTACGAGATTTAGCTGGAAAGATGGGCAATATTAGGTCTCAGGGAACGGAGAGCAGCACACAATCTGTTGATTTCTCCGATTATGATTTTCCTTCATGTCGAGAAGAGAAGGGTAACCCTCCTGATGCCATTTCTCTTCATGCTCATGATTCTCTATTTGGTACCAACGGCCAAGATGTGGCTGAGGAAGATGAAGAGAATGAGTCAAAATCTTCTGTTAATGATGGAGACAGTACTCAGCCTGATATCTTTGCTCGAATTCTTAGTGCAGCAAGGATTTTGGAGTTAAAAACACAGACTGAAACTCCGGCAGCATCAGTAGGGCAAGGGGTCTGGGCAGGAATTTCACAGTCTCAGCCATCTGTTTCGATTCCTGTCGCTGAGGATTATTCAAAGATGTTAAGCAAGGCCTGGAATAATCCAAAAACCGCCCCTCAGTTCAATGCTGGTTGCAGGCGCTTTGTCAAATTACAATATGCTACAGAAACTGGCATGGGAGGAATGCCAGCAGTAGAGCGTGAAATGGCGGCATTAACACCACTAGGTCCAGACCGAGTAACTGATGACCCCCGGTGTCCTAGAAAGGAATGTGAGAAGACAGACAATCTGGTGTGTCGGACTTACAATGCGGCCACACGTGCGGCCCGATCTGGTAATGCACTAGCCATAATTTTGGCTGCTCTGAGAAAAATTATAAGTCAGGAGGATCGGGGCGCTTTAGGTTTGCTGGATGCGGCCCTCTCTACACATGCACAACTTACTAGGGATATTGGTGCTTCTATGTCTTCTGCAATACTTTCTCGTAGGCAGATCTGGTTGGCACAAACCTCCCTGCCTGATAACATTAGAAAAGAACTGACCTACATGCCAGTTACTCCAGGCCGAGTTTTCCACCAAGATTCTCAAGCTATACTTGACAAAGCAGAACAAGCACGTTGTAGAAGGGAGTCAGTGCAACGTACATTTGGTCGCTCTAGAGTAACTAGACAGTCATTTCAGAGTTATCAGCCCTTTCAGCCTCCCCACTTTAATCGGCCACAACTATGGGAGAGTGGTGGAAGACAGAATAGTCGTTCCCAGAGATTTGACGACAGTCGAAGTGCCAGACGGGAACCGTGGCGCAAACAGATGCCTCAGTCCTGGTCGTCTGTTAAGGATGCGCCGCAGAGAAAGCGGAATCCTAGGGGCTCAGGCTCCCAAAGAGCAACCGCATAGCGGTACCAGGAGGGTGGCCGGAGTTTGCTCCCAACTATGCCTGGACAGTTGGGAGGAAAAGATTTCAGACCATTGGGTACTGTCCACGGTAAAAAATGGTTACAGAATTCAATTCCGGCAGCGACCTCCTCCTTTTTCAGGGGTATACACAACTGTGGTAAAGAACCAAGTCCAGGCACAGATTTTATCCAAAGAAATTGCAACGCTTCTGGAAAAGAAGGCAATTTCTCATTTAAAGACAAACGAACAGCACACTGGCTTTTATTCGAACTATTTCCTGGTGCCCAAGAAAGATGGTGGTCTTCGACCCATCTTAGACCTGAGACGTTTAAACGTGTACATAAAAATGCTGCGGTTCAAGATGCTGACCACCGCACAGATTTTGGGGTCTATAGAACCAAACGAGTGGTTCACAACAATAGACCTCAAAGACGCATATTTTCATGTGCCCATTCATCCAGACCACAAAAAGTTCCTTCGTTTTGCTTTCCAAGGCCAGGCATATCAGTTCGAGGTCCTCCCTTTTGGCCTCTCTCTGTCACCTCGTGTCTTCACCAGAATAGTGTCAGCTGCCCTTTACCCCCTTCAAGTGGCAGGCATAAAGATCCTCCCATATCTAGATGATTGGCTGATTTGTGCACCAAGCCGTCATCAGGTTTTGGAGAACACGCTGAGAGTTATCGGTCATATAGAGGAACTTGGTTTTCATATGAACCACGAGAAGAGCAATATCAAACCACGTCAGCAGACAGTTTTTCTGGGTTTGGTTCTGGATTCCCTTACAATGACAGCATCACTTTCCCCACAGAGGGTGACGGCAATATCAACTCTAGCGCACTCTTTCCATCTAGGCAAATGGATAGAGTTGGTGCGGTTCCAAAAATTGTTGGGGATGATATCAGCGGCAATAAGGGTTGTGCCTCTGGGATTGCTCAAAGCACGACCACTTCAGTGGTGGATCAACAAGTTTCGACTCCACCCCAAATTACACAGGCGGGTGAGACTGAAGGTTACACAAAAATGTATTCAGGCCTTGCTCCCCTGGTTAAGCAAAAAGAAAATGGGCCAGGGGGTCCCTCTGGGGAACATACCAGCAAGGAGAATGGTGGTGACAACGGATGTGTCCCTAACTGGTTGGGGGGCTGTCTGGCAAGGCAGGACAGTCAGAGGCTCTTGGATGTTCCCCTGGAACAAGGAACATATCAATGTGCTGGAGATAAGAGCAGTATACATGGCCTTGAAACAACTAATTCCGTTTCTGCAGGACAAGCATGTCCTGGTGAGGACCGACAACATGTCAACAGTCTATCATATCAATCATCAGGGAGGCACCAGATCATTGCGTTGCCTCCAAGAGTCCAGGAGGCTTCTGTTTTGGGCTCATCCAAGACTCGCCTCAATCAGAGCAATCTACATTCCTGGGGTAGTGAACCAGGCTGCCGATCTCCTCTCCCGAACAGGGCCTCTCCCGGGGGAATGGCGCTTGCATCCAGAGGTGGTAAGCCTGATATGGGACAGGTTTGGCAGGGCTCATACCGACCTGTTTGCATCGGCCGAGACAACCCATTGCAGAAGCTGGTTTGCGATGAGCGACCAAGGTGGGCCTCTGGGAGTGGATGCACTGTCTCACGAATGGCCGGGAGAGTTGTTATACGCTTTTCCTCCCCTGCCACTGATTCCTCAAGCGTGTGGAAATGGGGAAACACAGGATTCTATTGATTGCACCAAGATGGCCAATGAGACATTGGTTCCCACTTCTTCTGCGTCTAGTACAAAGGCCATCCCTGGCCATTGCCAATCAGAACACGACCTTCTCACTCAGGTGGGGGGTCAGATTTGGCACCCAAATCCGGCTATGTTACAACTTTGGGTCTGGCCTCTGCTCAGTCCGTCTCTCATGGACTGGAGGAGGCAGTAGCTAAAACCATTAACAATGCTAAAGCACCTTCCACTTGGGACATCTATTCCAATCGGTGGCGTCTTTTTTCCAAATGGTGTCAGGATCGAAATCTGAATCCAGCTGATTGTGGTCTTGAGTCTATTTTGTGCTTTCTTCAGTCGCTGTTGGACTCGGGAAGAAAAGTAAACACTATCAAAGTCTATGTTGCAGCTATTTCTCATTTCCACAATATTGTGGAAGGCTTGTCAGTTGGTAAGCATGTTTTAATGTCTCAATTTCTAAAAGGTGCACGACGCCTCTATCCAGAAAGAAAATTAAGATCACCATCCTGGGATCTCCCTTTAGTTCTACAGTCTTTAACTAAAGCCCCATTCGAGCCATTGGCCCAGGCGGATCTTAGATTGTTATCGTGGAAAACCGTTTTTCTCCTCACTATCAGTTCGGAAAAAAGAGTGGGTGAGCAACATCCTTTATCAGTAAATGACGATTGCTTAAGATGGAAAGCGGATTATTCAGGGGTCTCTCTCTGGCCGAATCCATCTTTTCTTCCCAAGATTCTTAATCCCTGCACAATCAATCAGGCTCTTGAACTTGCAGCTTTTAAACCTGACCCAGACCTCTTGTCTACAGGATTTGACCTTTCTAGTCTGTGCCCAGTAAGAACACTTCGCATGTACGTTGAGCGTACACAGGTGTTGCGTCAGTCGCATACTCAGTTGTTTATATGTTTCGATAAAAAAAGCATTGGACAACCAGTATCGAAGCAGCGTCTTTCCCACTGGATAGTGGACACTATTGCGCAAGCATACTCCACCCAGGGCTTACCAGTTCCAGGGAACTTGGTGGCTCACTCCACTAGGAGTCTAGCTACTTCTTGGGCAGAACTGAAAGGGGTGGCACTTACAGATATTTGTGCAGCTGCCTCGTGGAGTTCACCTTGTACTTTTGCTCGGTATTACAGGGTCAATGTGGCAGAACCAGTTTTGTTCGGGTCCACGGTTTTGCATGCAGCTGCTAAGCAGGGATGTGGAGAAGGAGTGGCGGCTCACCCCTCGTGACCTTGATGGCACTAGTCATTCAAGGTAAGACCGTGGTGACGGTCTGAGTGAGGTCGAAATAGATCGTAAGTTATGACTATAACTATGGATCTATGAGACCGAATGATGACCGTCACCATTTTTTTTGTCACTCAGGGTGGACTGAGGCGTTCCAGGCAAGAGGAAGTGCTTGGTTCACCCGGATGTATTATAGCGAACCAACCACGTGGGGTCAGTCACCTGACTTTGTTTGCATTAGGTCTCAAAAGGCAGCAGAATGGTGTCATTCAAGGTAAGACCGTGGTGACGGTCATCATTCGGTCTCATAGATCCATAGTTATAGTCATAACTTACGATCTGGTGACTGTGCAGGCCATGGGAGATGTTCAACTTTACTTTCATGTTCATCAAACCTCTCTGTCACCAGTCTTGCTGTATGTATTAGTGCATTATCATCCTTATACATGGCACCACCTTTAGGGTACAATGTCTGAACCACTGGGTGCACATAGTCAACCTTCACACTTTGCCCTTACAGGTGGAATGTGCAATAAGTGAAGATTGGCCACCAGGCTGCGCAAATATAGCCATGAAACCGCCAACACTATATTGGCCAGTGTTTCAGTTTCATTTTCCAACCCCAGTATATATATATATATATATATATATATATATATATATATACAGGGGCATCCAGGGGCATTTCATTTATACAGTGAAAGTATTATCTTTCATGTGAAACCAAAAATGATGACAATATTCATTAGTAATATTATATTAATAATAGTAATAATATAGACAACAACTTGATACAAAATAGGGCCTGAAACTCGAGAAAAAAAGGAAAGGTGTCAATAAAAGGTGATTAAACTTATGTTAACTAACAACATTCAGAGGTAAAACTAAATATGAACTGTTTTTCTATTTTGCATTAATTTTATATTAGTTCAAAATATTTGCACCCTGCTACCACCACAGTTCTAAACTAATACATTCTGTATTTGGAATAAAAAAAAAAATCTGTAATATTGCAACATTTTATTACAATATAAAATAACGGTTTCTATTTTTTTATACTTTAAAATATAATTTATTGTGTGATGCTAATCTGAATTTTCATTAGACATTACTCAGTATAAAGTGTCACATGAACATTCAGAAATCATTCTAATATGCAGATTTATTATTAGAATTATCAATGTTGGCAACAGCTGTGCTGCCAAATATTTTTTTGGAACCTGTGATACTTTTTCAGGATTCTTTGATAAATAAAAAGTCTGCTATCACTTTTTTAGCAATTTAACATATCCTTGCTAAATAAAAGTAAAAAAAAGAAAGAAAGTTTTTTTAAAGAAAGAAATAAGTTACTGACCCAAAACTTTGTTAGAAAAAGATTTATATTTATATTTTAATAAAATGCTGTTCTATTTCAATTTGTATTCATTTTTATTCATTTTATTTTATTTTATTTTATTTTTTTCTGTATTTTTACATTAAACAATTTGTTTGCAAACAACTAAGTTGGAAAAGCTATTTTCCAATTTGTGGCAGAGAATAAAGAGGTATCATATCGATCACAAGTGCAGTATCGAGTTTCTCAAGGCTCAGTACTAGGGGCATTACTTTTTACGCTTTTACCTTTGGGAGATATCATCAGGAAACACAGTGTTAGCTTTCACTATTATGCTGATGATACTCAGCTCTACATTTCTTCACAGCCCAGTGAAACATACACATTTAAAAAACTAATGGAATGCATAGTTGATATAAAAATTGGATGACAAGTAATTTCTTACTGCTAAATTCTAAAAAAACAGGTGTTAATTATTGGACCTAAAACCTCTGCATGTAATAACCTTAAACACTGTCTAAGCCTTGATGGCTGCTCTGTCAATTCTTCATGTTCAGTTAGGAACCTAGGTTCTAGCCACATTTCTAGCATTTGCAGAACTGCATTTTTCCATCTCAAAAAATATCAAAATTATGACCTATGCTCTTAATGTCAAATGCTGAAATGTTAATTCATGCGTTCATGACCTCAAGGGTAGATTATTGTAATGCGGGGGCAGCCGTGGCCTAATGGTTAGGGAGTCGGACTTGTGACTGAAAGGTTGCAGGTTTGAGTCCCAGGTCCAGCAGGGATTGACCGTGGGGGGAGTGAATATCCAGCGCTCTCTCCATCGTCAATACCACGACTGAGGTGAGACCCTTGAGCAAGGCACCGAACCCCCAACTGCTCCCCGGGCGCCGCAGCAATGCAATGGCTGCCCACTGCTCCGGGTGTGTGTTCACGGTGTGTGTGTGTGTGTTCACTACTGTGTGTGTGCACTTGGATGGGTTAAATGCAGAGCACAAATTCCTAGTATGGGTCACCATACTTGGCCTCACGTCTTGTCACTTTCACTTTTTTTTTTTTTATTGGGTGGTTGTTCCGCATGCTTAATAAACATTGTATAGATTTTAAAATCTTGCTAATTATATATAAAGCCCTCAGTGGCTTAGCTCCTCATTACTTGAGTGAGCTCTTATCACATTATATTCCCTCACGTCTGTTGCGTTCTCAAAACTCTGTCAATTTGATTATGCCTAGAATATCAAAATCAACTGCGAGTGGCAAATCATTTTCTTATTTAGCGCCCAAACTCTGGAACAATCTACCTAAAACTGTTCAGGTGGCAGACACACTCTGTCAGTTTAAATCTAGATTAAAGACCCATCTCTTTAACCTGACTTACGCATAACACATTAACACATTTCTATAATTCAAATCTGATTGTTAGGTTGCATTAATTAGGTCAACCAGAACCGGAAACACTTCCAATAACTCCTGATGTACTCGTTACATCGTAAGAAGAATGGCATCTACGCTAATATTGGTCTGCTTTATTTTTATACCGAGGTCGTAGCCACCAGATCCAGTCTGTATCCAGCCCAGATGGTGGATCACCACCTAGAGACGACCTCTACAGCCCTGAATGTCAGCAGAGACCACGTCAACTAGATGAGCCCCAGAGACAGATCCCCAGTGAAGACATTGTCACCTAGATGGCCATCGGAGCAAGACCACAGGAACCTGATGAGTCCTCTGTATCTGACTTGCTGCAACATGGAACAAACTGCCGGTTTGTCTAGCTAGAGGAGAACTGGCCCTCCGACTGAGCCTGGGTTCTCCCAAGGTTTTTCTCTCCATTTTTGTCACCGATGGAGTTTTGGTTCCTTGCCACTGTCACCTTTGGCTTGCTTAGTCGGGGACACTCAATTTCCAGCAATATCGTATACTATTTGAACTGAACTGAGCTGGATGATGACATCACTGAGTTCAATGATGAACTCCCTTTAACTGAAAATCGATTGTTTACTGTTGTTTTGCATTATTGACACACTACTGTCCTATTTAATACTGTGAAGTTGCTTTGACACAACATGTATTGTTAAAAGCGCTATATAAATAAAAGTGACTTGACTTGACTACTAATCACTAGTGAAATCTAAATATGTTTAATATATGTATAGGATATAGGATGAATGATCAAACATGATAAATACAGTTATTAATTTGTAAAAAAAAAAAAAAAAAAAAAAAAAAAAAAGACATGTCTTCTTCTATGCTGTAGTCTAAATGGCTGACCAATCTAAACAGACTGGCCTTTTGGGCTTTAAAGAGGCAGAAACTAAAACAGAGCGTTTCTGCCAGAGAGGTGTTGCAGCAACAGTATGAGAATAATGTTTTTCTTTTAAACTTCAAATCATATAAATTTATTCTAGCAGGCCAAAACAAATACAATTATAAAATACATAATATGGGCATTTTAAAGGGTGGTTCCCTGTTTTTGTGTCATAATAGGATAGGGAGGTTTACTTGGTATGTTGTTCATCCAGTGTCACTTCCTTTATCTGGATTCTCTGCTGCAGTTCCACCACTTGGTAAGCAAGCTGCAAAAACAAAAACAATTACAAAGCCATAAAACATTTCAATTAAATAAAAAAACACACAAATTCAGACAGTGTAAATGCCCACCTGTTTATAACATTAACTTATATTTACAAGAGTTTTCATTAGCTGAAACAGTTCAGTACGGGGAGAGGACTTGTGTCTTGATAAAGCACAGATACGCAGCAGGTTTTATCACATACTTTCACAAAAACTTTCCAACTGGTCTTAAGAAAGCTTTAATGCAAGATTAAGTGTAAAAACTGGTTGTGCTTGATGCACAAACCACTGTGATAACTCCTTAGGCAAAGCTGTTTTTTTTCCAAATCTGTCTCCAAATAATGTTCCCCTTCGCATTAGACTAATATGCTTTGGAAGAATGTTTCTCCAGGGCATTTTTACATGCAGAAAGCCATCAGTTCTGTGGAACTTTAACATGCTTGTAGATTTGACGATTCACTGTCTGCTAAAAGGAAGAGATAATAGCAGACCAACTTGTAAACCAGTTTAGTGAAACAGGTCACAACTTGTGCCATAAAACTCAGTTTGACATAAACGTTTGACAAAAATCTAATCACCAAGCTGCTTTTATGGCTGATTCTGTTTTTCCCACATATACCATAATTTCCTACCTCACCGGTGGTTGTCTTTAGAGACGTCAACGAACCTTCAGATTGTGAGGGCCTGCAAGGAACAAAAAACAGTATTTTAAAATTAATAGCAGAAACAGCCATTGCACAATGGTTGAATATAATTATATTTGAATATATATTTTTTTAGAATTTTTGCTATTACTATACTGTAATGTCTAAACAGCATTGTTGGTAAGGTGTTATATACTGTACATTATACTATTTACATTTACATTTAATTGAGGACAATGCAAGCAATCAAAATCAACAAAATATCAATTATTTGCAAGTGCTATGACAAGTCTCAGTTAGCCTAACGCAGTACCCTTACCAAGTGTTTTTTTCTTTTTTTTTTTTGTTAATTATATGATAAATAAAAAGAAAACAGACAGAATAGAACAGATAGTTTTTCTTTTTTTTTAAGAAAACAAGCAGCTATAAAATTAATAGAGTTCAAGTCTTAAAGGGTCAAGTAATTTTTTTTATTATTCTTATTTTTTAAAAGAACAGAATTACAATAGAAAGTGCTAGAGTTAGAGAGTCAAATAAAGAGGGAAGAGATGTGTTTTTAGCCATTTCTCGAAGATGGCTAAGGACAAGTCTAATATTACAATCAAAGTGACATAATGGCACGCATATTTCAGTGAATCAACAAATTTCACCCATTACATTGTAATATGCAGCAATCATTCATTACAATTTAACAATCAGAGTTTCTAGACTACTATCCTGTAGTCTAGAAATGTGTTTTATGTTATTTAAATTAACTTCAAAAATATTACTAATATGACTGCATTAAACTGACTACACATTTACTCAAACACAAATCATTTTTAGGTTCAGATCAGGTAGAATTTGCTCTGTACATTTTCACTTTTTACAGTGTAACAGCATATTATGACTCAAGATAGAAGGTTACCTTGACCCTGATCCCAGAATGCCTTTGGTTATGAGGGCTCTTTGCTTGGACTTTTCCAGCAGGCTGTGATCTATAAGAAGAACAATATGACAAGCTACTTCTGAAGAAGCATGTTTTGTTTGAAAAGAGGCCTGCCAATGTTTACATTCACTCCAAGTGTGTTCGTTAATGAGATTTTCTAGTTGCACTCAAGTGTCAAGATTCACAGAAGGAGTGAAAACTTGCACTGGATTATACTTAATATATGCAAATTAGACCTTCACCTTTAGATTAGTCACAATTTTATATTCTGTTCTCCAAAATAAATCAATACTAAATAAATGCTAAATAAATTATAAAATAGTAAAAACAAAATACAATTATTCTAGAATTCCTACATGTTATAAAATATATAATACTTAACTGTAATACATTTAAATTTATATTTTGTATTAAATATATTTGTAAAAAAAAATATATGAATATACAACACATATTACAACATATATAACACATTTATATGGTAAAACATTTAACCACTACTGAATTTATTTGTATTTTGTGTATAATATAATATTAATAAACCATAAAATATTTAGTAACAATTCATTGTATTACGTTGTATCTTAAGGGACTTAATCATACATAAAATGTATTTATTTAACCAACCATAACGGCAACAGATTTATAAACTGCGTTCCAAAGCAACAGGTTTTTCGTATTTTACATTAACTTACATATAAGTTGCACTGCATGGCCTAAAAAGTTAAATCATAAAAACAAATTTAAAAAAACATTAATAAAGCTTACATGACTCTATAATATCCTGGAAGACGCTCGTCTGTGTCCTGTTGCGATATTTTAGCTGTCTGATAATATGACGCTTCCATGTTTCGCTCTGTTTAAGTTCAGAGTTTCTCGCGCGTTGCGACGCCGCCATGATCATAAATAATAATTTTACTACAATGACAATAATCTACTTTCTTAGACATAGTTCAGGGATGGACGCCCCGTCATCGGGAACTTCTAAGTATGTTTTCCATTCCTATGAAGCCCACAGGAAAGCGGTAGAAAGTGGGTTGTGGCGCAGCTGTGCGCGCTGAGACGCGACGCGTCATTTCAGTGGCTGTAAACACATGGAGGGAGCCGCCTGCTGCTGTCGCTGATGAGTAATCACGACAAACATGTCAACTTGCCTCAAGCTTGAAAACAGACTGGGGAGAACGGAGAGTATATCCAAACGGAGAAAATAAAATGGGAGTGGCCATTTGGCCCAGACATTTCCTCTGATTGGTTAAGATACTTTAAATTAAAAATTCTATATTTTAATTCTTTAACGTGTATTGTTAATTCACTGCATATTAAAGTTTACGTCTGTGATTATATAGGTAAAAAATATACATTTTTATTATGTTTGCACAAACGTGCTGTCATGTGACTTCAGTAACTTTTCTCAGCGATTAGTCAAGACGGACCCATCACATTCGTTGTGATTATACAATTCAAATATTTGTATTCTTTTCATCGACGTCCTGGGGCATATTTTGATTTACATATCTGGTAACAATACGTATAATTAAAATATTAAAATATGCGTCCTTAACGCCTTTATTAATTTGATTGCTGCGTATGGGGACACAGCTTTCTGAGCCTCAAAGCGCCCTCTGTCGTCATATAAATAGAAAAAAAAACTAGTATTTACTAGTAACATTTGCCACCCAATGCAGTGCAGTACAGCTGTACAAACACTTCCCTCAAACACTCTTAAGCATTGACACTTAAGTACCGAAACCTCAGCTCACACTTACTGAATATGCAGTTTGACACCACTAGGCTGACAGTAAGTCACACATGAATGACAGTGTATGCATGACGCATAATACGGGAACCACAAAAGTAAAAAAAAAATAAAATGTTAGGCTAGTCGCAGCGTAATTTGATAACCATTTCTATTAGTATCTATTACAAAAACATACCCATGGTTTCTATCAAAACACCATACATAGTACTTTCATACCATGTTAGCTGTGACTTACAAAAAAAAAAAATAATAATAATCACTATATACAGCATTTAATGCAATTTCTTATAAAAGATTTAAAAGCCATTAAAAAAAAAAAAAAAAAAAAAAAAAAAAAAAAAAAAAAAAAAAGTGTAAAAGTAAGCCTTCCATAGATTGCTATG